>OY720415.1:95000-1345000 GCA_963082905.1 Oligia fasciuncula
TACTTTTTGGTCGTAAAACACGTATTTTCAGCTTTTTTCAAAATTTTTGTTCAGCATAAATTCCAAAAACCTCACAGTTAGCTGGCCCGCGCCGAGACACGTCTTTTGACACCTCGCACGCACGCCTAGCTCACATAGAAGTTCAAAAAATTTTTGGCACAAGGTTTTTCACTATAAGACAAAATCTACCTAAGGGATAGTACAAAATACACATACCTCAATAACTTTGCATCCCGGTGACGCATTTACAAGCTGTTTTCAGCAAAACTAATCGTTTTTAGGCTCCGTCCGACTATCCCGCACGTAAAAACTGACGAATCCGCGAAAAACATTTCCCGGTTATTGACTTAGAAAAATTTCAGTAAAAAACCTCTTTAAAACATTTTTATCTTAAAATTTACAGCTAAATCTACGTTTCTTATAATTTTAACAGACACTTACCTGCCTTACCTGCACTCCGGCGCGCGCCCCGCGAGCTCGAGTCCCGTTTGGCGGTGTTATTCCAAATTTCTTCATACTTTTTGGTCGTAAAACACGTATTTTCAGCTTTTTTCAAAATTTTTGTTCAGCATAAATTCCAAAAACCTCACAGTTAGCTGGCCCGCGCCGAGACACGTCTTTTGACACCTCGCACGCACGCCTAGCTCACATAGAAGTTCAAAAAATTTTTGGCACAAGGTTTTTCACTATAAGACAAAATCTACCTAAGGGATAGTACAAAATACACATACCTCAATAACTTTGCATCCCGGTGACGCATTTACAAGCTGTTTTCAGCAAAACTAATCGTTTTTAGGCTCCGTCCGACTATCCCGCACGTAAAAACTGACGAATCCGCGAAAAACATTTCCCGGTTATTGACTTAGAAAAATTTCAGTAAAAAACCTCTTTAAAACATTTTTATCTTAAAATTTACAGCTAAATCTACGTTTCTTATAATTTTAACAGACACTTACCTGCCTTACCTGCACTCCGGCGCGCGCCCCGCGAGCTCGAGTCCCCTTTTGGCGGTGTTATTCCAAATTTCTTCATACTTTTTGGTCGTAAAACACGTATTTTCAGCTTTTTTCAAAATTTTTGTTCAGCATAAATTCCAAAAACCTCACAGTTAGCTGGCCCGCGCCGAGACACGTCTTTTGACACCTCGCACGCACGCCTAGCTCACATAGAAGTTCAAAAAATTTTTGGCACAAGGTTTTTCACTATAAGACAAAATCTACCTAAGGGATAGTACAAAATACACATACCTCAATAACTTTGCATCCCGGTGACGCATTTACAAGCTGTTTTCAGCAAAACTAATCGTTTTTAGGCTCCGTCCGACTATCCCGCACGTAAAAACTGACGAATCCGCGAAAAACATTTCCCGGTTATTGACTTAGAAAAATTTCAGTAAAAAACCTCTTTAAAACATTTTTATCTTAAAATTTACAGCTAAATCTACGTTTCTTATAATTTTAACAGACACTTACCTGCCTTACCTGCACTCCGGCGCGCGCCCCGCGAGCTCGAGTCCCGTTTGGCGGTGTTATTCCAAATTTCTTCATACTTTTTGGTCGTAAAACACGTATTTTCAGCTTTTTTCAAAATTTTTGTTCAGCATAAATTCCAAAAACCTCACAGTTAGCTGGCCCGCGCCGAGACACGTCTTTTGACACCTCGCACGCACGCCTAGCTCACATAGAAGTTCAAAAAATTTTTGGCACAAGGTTTTTCACTATAAGACAAAATCTACCTAAGGGATAGTACAAAATACACATACCTCAATAACTTTGCATCCCGGTGACGCATTTACAAGCTGTTTTCAGCAAAACTAATCGTTTTTAGGCTCCGTCCGACTATCCCGCACGTAAAAACTGACGAATCCGCGAAAAACATTTCCCGGTTATTGACTTAGAAAAATTTCAGTAAAAAACCTCTTTAAAACATTTTTATCTTAAAATTTACAGCTAAATCTACGTTTCTTATAATTTTAACAGACACTTACCTGCCTTACCTGCACTCCGGCGCGCGCCCCGCGAGCTCGAGTCCCGTTTGGCGGTGTTATTCCAAATTTCTTCATACTTTTTGGTCGTAAAACACGTATTTTCAGCTTTTTTCAAAATTTTTGTTCAGCATAAATTCCAAAAACCTCACAGTTAGCTGGCCCGCGCCGAGACACGTCTTTTGACACCTCGCACGCACGCCTAGCTCACATAGAAGTTCAAAAAATTTTTGGCACAAGGTTTTTCACTATAAGACAAAATCTACCTAAGGGATAGTACAAAATACACATACCTCAATAACTTTGCATCCCGGTGACGCATTTACAAGCTGTTTTCAGCAAAACTAATCGTTTTTAGGCTCCGTCCGACTATCCCGCACGTAAAAACTGACGAATCCGCGAAAAACATTTCCCGGTTATTGACTTAGAAAAATTTCAGTAAAAAACCTCTTTAAAACATTTTTATCTTAAAATTTACAGCTAAATCTACGTTTCTTATAATTTTAACAGACACTTACCTGCCTTACCTGCACTCCGGCGCGCGCCCCGCGAGCTCGAGTCCCGTTTGGCGGTGTTATTCCAAATTTCTTCATACTTTTTGGTCGTAAAACACGTATTTTCAGCTTTTTTCAAAATTTTTGTTCAGCATAAATTCCAAAAACCTCACAGTTAGCTGGCCCGCGCCGAGACACGTCTTTTGACACCTCGCACGCACGCCTAGCTCACATAGAAGTTCAAAAAATTTTTGGCACAAGGTTTTTCACTATAAGACAAAATCTACCTAAGGGATAGTACAAAATACACATACCTCAATAACTTTGCATCCCGGTGACGCATTTACAAGCTGTTTTCAGCAAAACTAATCGTTTTTAGGCTCCGTCCGACTATCCCGCACGTAAAAACTGACGAATCCGCGAAAAACATTTCCCGGTTATTGACTTAGAAAAATTTCAGTAAAAAACCTCTTTAAAACATTTTTATCTTAAAATTTACAGCTAAATCTACGTTTCTTATAATTTTAACAGACACTTACCTGCCTTACCTGCACTCCGGCGCGCGCCCCGCGAGCTCGAGTCCCGTTTGGCGGTGTTATTCCAAATTTCTTCATACTTTTTGGTCGTAAAACACGTATTTTCAGCTTTTTTCAAAATTTTTGTTCAGCATAAATTCCAAAAACCTCACAGTTAGCTGGCCCGCGCCGAGACACGTCTTTTGACACCTCGCACGCACGCCTAGCTCACATAGAAGTTCAAAAAATTTTTGGCACAAGGTTTTTCACTATAAGACAAAATCTACCTAAGGGATAGTACAAAATACACATACCTCAATAACTTTGCATCCCGGTGACGCATTTACAAGCTGTTTTCAGCAAAACTAATCGTTTTTAGGCTCCGTCCGACTATCCCGCACGTAAAAACTGACGAATCCGCGAAAAACATTTCCCGGTTATTGACTTAGAAAAATTTCAGTAAAAAACCTCTTTAAAACATTTTTATCTTAAAATTTACAGCTAAATCTACGTTTCTTATAATTTTAACAGACACTTACCTGCCTTACCTGCACTCCGGCGCGCGCCCCGCGAGCTCGAGTCCCGTTTGGCGGTGTTATTCCAAATTTCTTCATACTTTTTGGTCGTAAAACACGTATTTTCAGCTTTTTTCAAAATTTTTGTTCAGCATAAATTCCAAAAACCTCACAGTTAGCTGGCCCGCGCCGAGACACGTCTTTTGACACCTCGCACGCACGCCTAGCTCACATAGAAGTTCAAAAAATTTTTGGCACAAGGTTTTTCACTATAAGACAAAATCTACCTAAGGGATAGTACAAAATACACATACCTCAATAACTTTGCATCCCGGTGACGCATTTACAAGCTGTTTTCAGCAAAACTAATCGTTTTTAGGCTCCGTCCGACTATCCCGCACGTAAAAACTGACGAATCCGCGAAAAACATTTCCCGGTTATTGACTTAGAAAAATTTCAGTAAAAAACCTCTTTAAAACATTTTTATCTTAAAATTTACAGCTAAATCTACGTTTCTTATAATTTTAACAGACACTTACCTGCCTTACCTGCACTCCGGCGCGCGCCCCGCGAGCTCGAGTCCCGTTTGGCGGTGTTATTCCAAATTTCTTCATACTTTTTGGTCGTAAAACACGTATTTTCAGCTTTTTTCAAAATTTTTGTTCAGCATAAATTCCAAAAACCTCACAGTTAGCTGGCCCGCGCCGAGACACGTCTTTTGACACCTCGCACGCACGCCTAGCTCACATAGAAGTTCAAAAAATTTTTGGCACAAGGTTTTTCACTATAAGACAAAATCTACCTAAGGGATAGTACAAAATACACATACCTCAATAACTTTGCATCCCGGTGACGCATTTACAAGCTGTTTTCAGCAAAACTAATCGTTTTTAGGCTCCGTCCGACTATCCCGCACGTAAAAACTGACGAATCCGCGAAAAACATTTCCCGGTTATTGACTTAGAAAAATTTCAGTAAAAAACCTCTTTAAAACATTTTTATCTTAAAATTTACAGCTAAATCTACGTTTCTTATAATTTTAACAGACACTTACCTGCCTTACCTGCACTCCGGCGCGCGCCCCGCGAGCTCGAGTCCCGTTTGGCGGTGTTATTCCAAATTTCTTCATACTTTTTGGTCGTAAAACACGTATTTTCAGCTTTTTTCAAAATTTTTGTTCAGCATAAATTCCAAAAACCTCACAGTTAGCTGGCCCGCGCCGAGACACGTCTTTTGACACCTCGCACGCACGCCTAGCTCACATAGAAGTTCAAAAAATTTTTGGCACAAGGTTTTTCACTATAAGACAAAATCTACCTAAGGGATAGTACAAAATACACATACCTCAATAACTTTGCATCCCGGTGACGCATTTACAAGCTGTTTTCAGCAAAACTAATCGTTTTTAGGCTCCGTCCGACTATCCCGCACGTAAAAACTGACGAATCCGCGAAAAACATTTCCCGGTTATTGACTTAGAAAAATTTCAGTAAAAAACCTCTTTAAAACATTTTTATCTTAAAATTTACAGCTAAATCTACGTTTCTTATAATTTTAACAGACACTTACCTGCCTTACCTGCACTCCGGCGCGCGCCCCGCGAGCTCGAGTCCCGTTTGGCGGTGTTATTCCAAATTTCTTCATACTTTTTGGTCGTAAAACACGTATTTTCAGCTTTTTTCAAAATTTTTGTTCAGCATAAATTCCAAAAACCTCACAGTTAGCTGGCCCGCGCCGAGACACGTCTTTTGACACCTCGCACGCACGCCTAGCTCACATAGAAGTTCAAAAAATTTTTGGCACAAGGTTTTTCACTATAAGACAAAATCTACCTAAGGGATAGTACAAAATACACATACCTCAATAACTTTGCATCCCGGTGACGCATTTACAAGCTGTTTTCAGCAAAACTAATCGTTTTTAGGCTCCGTCCGACTATCCCGCACGTAAAAACTGACGAATCCGCGAAAAACATTTCCCGGTTATTGACTTAGAAAAATTTCAGTAAAAAACCTCTTTAAAACATTTTTATCTTAAAATTTACAGCTAAATCTACGTTTCTTATAATTTTAACAGACACTTACCTGCCTTACCTGCACTCCGGCGCGCGCCCCGCGAGCTCGAGTCCCGTTTGGCGGTGTTATTCCAAATTTCTTCATACTTTTTGGTCGTAAAACACGTATTTTCAGCTTTTTTCAAAATTTTTGTTCAGCATAAATTCCAAAAACCTCACAGTTAGCTGGCCCGCGCCGAGACACGTCTTTTGACACCTCGCACGCACGCCTAGCTCACATAGAAGTTCAAAAAATTTTTGGCACAAGGTTTTTCACTATAAGACAAAATCTACCTAAGGGATAGTACAAAATACACATACCTCAATAACTTTGCATCCCGGTGACGCATTTACAAGCTGTTTTCAGCAAAACTAATCGTTTTTAGGCTCCGTCCGACTATCCCGCACGTAAAAACTGACGAATCCGCGAAAAACATTTCCCGGTTATTGACTTAGAAAAATTTCAGTAAAAAACCTCTTTAAAACATTTTTATCTTAAAATTTACAGCTAAATCTACGTTTCTTATAATTTTAACAGACACTTACCTGCCTTACCTGCACTCCGGCGCGCGCCCCGCGAGCTCGAGTCCCGTTTGGCGGTGTTATTCCAAATTTCTTCATACTTTTTGGTCGTAAAACACGTATTTTCAGCTTTTTTCAAAATTTTTGTTCAGCATAAATTCCAAAAACCTCACAGTTAGCTGGCCCGCGCCGAGACACGTCTTTTGACACCTCGCACGCACGCCTAGCTCACATAGAAGTTCAAAAAATTTTTGGCACAAGGTTTTTCACTATAAGACAAAATCTACCTAAGGGATAGTACAAAATACACATACCTCAATAACTTTGCATCCCGGTGACGCATTTACAAGCTGTTTTCAGCAAAACTAATCGTTTTTAGGCTCCGTCCGACTATCCCGCACGTAAAAACTGACGAATCCGCGAAAAACATTTCCCGGTTATTGACTTAGAAAAATTTCAGTAAAAAACCTCTTTAAAACATTTTTATCTTAAAATTTACAGCTAAATCTACGTTTCTTATAATTTTAACAGACACTTACCTGCCTTACCTGCACTCCGGCGCGCGCCCCGCGAGCTCGAGTCCCGTTTGGCGGTGTTATTCCAAATTTCTTCATACTTTTTGGTCGTAAAACACGTATTTTCAGCTTTTTTCAAAATTTTTGTTCAGCATAAATTCCAAAAACCTCACAGTTAGCTGGCCCGCGCCGAGACACGTCTTTTGACACCTCGCACGCACGCCTAGCTCACATAGAAGTTCAAAAAATTTTTGGCACAAGGTTTTTCACTATAAGACAAAATCTACCTAAGGGATAGTACAAAATACACATACCTCAATAACTTTGCATCCCGGTGACGCATTTACAAGCTGTTTTCAGCAAAACTAATCGTTTTTAGGCTCCGTCCGACTATCCCGCACGTAAAAACTGACGAATCCGCGAAAAACATTTCCCGGTTATTGACTTAGAAAAATTTCAGTAAAAAACCTCTTTAAAACATTTTTATCTTAAAATTTACAGCTAAATCTACGTTTCTTATAATTTTAACAGACACTTACCTGCCTTACCTGCACTCCGGCGCGCGCCCCGCGAGCTCGAGTCCCGTTTGGCGGTGTTATTCCAAATTTCTTCATACTTTTTGGTCGTAAAACACGTATTTTCAGCTTTTTTCAAAATTTTTGTTCAGCATAAATTCCAAAAACCTCACAGTTAGCTGGCCCGCGCCGAGACACGTCTTTTGACACCTCGCACGCACGCCTAGCTCACATAGAAGTTCAAAAAATTTTTGGCACAAGGTTTTTCACTATAAGACAAAATCTACCTAAGGGATAGTACAAAATACACATACCTCAATAACTTTGCATCCCGGTGACGCATTTACAAGCTGTTTTCAGCAAAACTAATCGTTTTTAGGCTCCGTCCGACTATCCCGCACGTAAAAACTGACGAATCCGCGAAAAACATTTCCCGGTTATTGACTTAGAAAAATTTCAGTAAAAAACCTCTTTAAAACATTTTTATCTTAAAATTTACAGCTAAATCTACGTTTCTTATAATTTTAACAGACACTTACCTGCCTTACCTGCACTCCGGCGCGCGCCCCGCGAGCTCGAGTCCCGTTTGGCGGTGTTATTCCAAATTTCTTCATACTTTTTGGTCGTAAAACACGTATTTTCAGCTTTTTTCAAAATTTTTGTTCAGCATAAATTCCAAAAACCTCACAGTTAGCTGGCCCGCGCCGAGACACGTCTTTTGACACCTCGCACGCACGCCTAGCTCACATAGAAGTTCAAAAAATTTTTGGCACAAGGTTTTTCACTATAAGACAAAATCTACCTAAGGGATAGTACAAAATACACATACCTCAATAACTTTGCATCCCGGTGACGCATTTACAAGCTGTTTTCAGCAAAACTAATCGTTTTTAGGCTCCGTCCGACTATCCCGCACGTAAAAACTGACGAATCCGCGAAAAACATTTCCCGGTTATTGACTTAGAAAAATTTCAGTAAAAAACCTCTTTAAAACATTTTTATCTTAAAATTTACAGCTAAATCTACGTTTCTTATAATTTTAACAGACACTTACCTGCCTTACCTGCACTCCGGCGCGCGCCCCGCGAGCTCGAGTCCCGTTTGGCGGTGTTATTCCAAATTTCTTCATACTTTTTGGTCGTAAAACACGTATTTTCAGCTTTTTTCAAAATTTTTGTTCAGCATAAATTCCAAAAACCTCACAGTTAGCTGGCCCGCGCCGAGACACGTCTTTTGACACCTCGCACGCACGCCTAGCTCACATAGAAGTTCAAAAAATTTTTGGCACAAGGTTTTTCACTATAAGACAAAATCTACCTAAGGGATAGTACAAAATACACATACCTCAATAACTTTGCATCCCGGTGACGCATTTACAAGCTGTTTTCAGCAAAACTAATCGTTTTTAGGCTCCGTCCGACTATCCCGCACGTAAAAACTGACGAATCCGCGAAAAACATTTCCCGGTTATTGACTTAGAAAAATTTCAGTAAAAAACCTCTTTAAAACATTTTTATCTTAAAATTTACAGCTAAATCTACGTTTCTTATAATTTTAACAGACACTTACCTGCCTTACCTGCACTCCGGCGCGCGCCCCGCGAGCTCGAGTCCCGTTTGGCGGTGTTATTCCAAATTTCTTCATACTTTTTGGTCGTAAAACACGTATTTTCAGCTTTTTTCAAAATTTTTGTTCAGCATAAATTCCAAAAACCTCACAGTTAGCTGGCCCGCGCCGAGACACGTCTTTTGACACCTCGCACGCACGCCTAGCTCACATAGAAGTTCAAAAAATTTTTGGCACAAGGTTTTTCACTATAAGACAAAATCTACCTAAGGGATAGTACAAAATACACATACCTCAATAACTTTGCATCCCGGTGACGCATTTACAAGCTGTTTTCAGCAAAACTAATCGTTTTTAGGCTCCGTCCGACTATCCCGCACGTAAAAACTGACGAATCCGCGAAAAACATTTCCCGGTTATTGACTTAGAAAAATTTCAGTAAAAAACCTCTTTAAAACATTTTTATCTTAAAATTTACAGCTAAATCTACGTTTCTTATAATTTTAACAGACACTTACCTGCCTTACCTGCACTCCGGCGCGCGCCCCGCGAGCTCGAGTCCCGTTTGGCGGTGTTATTCCAAATTTCTTCATACTTTTTGGTCGTAAAACACGTATTTTCAGCTTTTTTCAAAATTTTTGTTCAGCATAAATTCCAAAAACCTCACAGTTAGCTGGCCCGCGCCGAGACACGTCTTTTGACACCTCGCACGCACGCCTAGCTCACATAGAAGTTCAAAAATTTGCCCTCCCACCCACCCATTCGTGTCTGGGCAGGTAAACTTTTCAGTTTTGAGAGAAAAATTTGTTTTGCTTTTTTGCCTTTCCGGTTACAGTAGTAACTCCTATAATACGACGCTGGGAAAGGAAACGATTTTCGGGACTATCAGCGCCTCTTAAGGCACTATTTGACATATATATTTATATTTTTATAAACTGACCGAGTCCTAGTTTTGAGGGCTCGTAGTATCATACAATTCTCTTGCTGATCCCCCCTTTACAGGGACACAGAAGAGTAGTGCCAGTGACCTCTGTATGAACCTCACCTTCACTAAAGCCACCATGTTTCACACGCCAAAGAAGACCGACAAGAAAACCGCGAGCTCGCTCATCTTTGGGGGCTCGCCGCAGTCTACAGAGGAGGCTGGGACCTCGCAGTCGAGCGTGAGACGCAGCATAGGGGAATGGGAGGCCGGGAAAATCGAGCCCAAGGCAAAGTCCCCGGCCAACCCGAAACCTGCTGTGACTCCGCCACCAGCGCAAAAAATCCCAGGCTCTCTGGGGACGCGGCGGGCCTCCGCGGATGCCGCGGGACCGGCGGGACCGAGCAATAAGCCAGAGTCGAGGTTCCCAAACCTGACGGCGGAGGCGAGAGCTTGCCTAAGTCGAGCGAAACTGCACCTGGGCAACTCTCGGAACCTGAAGACCGAGATTAAGACGGAGGTTTTGGGGGCCATCACTCGGCTCTACGAGATCGTGAAGGAGTCGGAGAAGGCGAAAGCCCCTGTCACCGCCGCCCCCGTTTCGACTGTCATCCAGAACAGCCTGCCCTCTTCAAACGAGGAAACCAGAGTCGACAAGGATCTCGTGAAACAGCTGGAGGAGAATAGCGCTCTCCTAAAAGAGAACCTGACCAAAATGGAGTCGCTACGAGATGCCTTGGCGACTAGGGACTTCGTTGGGGAGAGGACTTACGCGACTGTGGCTGCTGCGCAAAACAGCCAGACCGGGGCTCAGGCCCTGGGGCGGGCAACGCTGCACTCCGTAGTCGTCTCCTCAACGAAGGAAACGGAAACAGGGGAAGAGGTTCTGGAAAGGGTGAGGAAGGCAGTCGACGCGAAGGAAGGCTGGGTGAAGGTGGAGAGGGTGAGGAAAGCAAAGGACAGGAAGATCATAATGGGGTGTGTGTCAAAGGAGGAGAGGACCAAGGTTAAAGAGAGGATCGAAGCAGCTGGACAGGGCCTCGTTGTCGAGGAAGTGACGAATCGGGACCCGCTTCTGATTATGAGGGACGTTCTCCTTGTCCATAGCGATGAGGAAGTAATGAAAGCCCTCAGGAATCAGAATCGGGAGCTCTTCCACGGCCTCGGCGACGAGGACCAAAGAACGGAAATCAAATATCGAAGGAAGACTCGCAACCCCCATCTCAACCACATTGTGCTCAGTGTGTCCCCGATAATCTGGAGGAGGGCCATCGAAGGTGGCAAACTTCGAATTGACCTCCAGATTGTGCGCGTCGAAGACCAGACGCCACTGGTGCAGTGCACCCGCTGCTTGGGCTACGGGCACAGCAAGCGGTTCTGTAAGAACCCAGCCGATCTGTGCAGCCACTGCGGCGGCCCGCACCTTCGAGCGGACTGCCCGGACAGGCAAACCGGCGAAGCAGCGGTGTGCATAAACTGCACCAGGGAAAAACAGGGAAACACTGAGCACAATGCCTTCAGCACTGAATGCCCTGTAAGGCGAAAGTGGGATGCCCTCGCTCGAGCCTCGATAGCGTATTGCTAAAGTTGCCCCGGATACCCACCAGTACAAGATGGTCCAGGCCAACCTGCAACGGAGTCAGCTGGCCACCAACGAGCTGTTGCTGGAGGCAGAAAAGCGCAAGCTGGCCGTAGCGCTGCTCCAGGAGCCCTATGTGGGTGGGGTGAGAAGGATGAAGGGCTACCGGGGCGTAAGGGTCTTCCAGAGCTCTGAGGGAGGAGAAGGGACTGTAAAGGCAGCGGTAGCTGTCTTTGACCAAAGCCTGGACATAATACAGTACCCGCAACTCACCACAAACAACATCGTTGTGGTGGGAGTCCGAACCAGAGCCTGGACGATCACGCTGGTGTCCTTCTACTTCGAACCCGACAAGCCCATAGGGCCATACCTGGAGCAGCTGAAACGAGTGGAGCAAGTGGTGGGCCCTAGCAGGTTGGTCATCGGAGGGGACGCAAACGCGAAAAGTACTTGGTGGGGTAGCGGCAACGAGGACTCGAGAGGGGAGCAAGTGTGCGGAATGGTATGGGAAATGGGGTTGCAGATTTTAAATACGGGCGACCTCCCAACTTTTGACACCATTAGAGGAGGTATCAGATACAGCAGCCACGTGGATGTAACGGCCTGTTCGGCGGACATGCTGGACCTGGTGGACGGCTGGCGAATCGTGGAGGGACTCACGAGCTCTGACCACAACGGCATTTTTTTCGGCATACACCTTAAAAAATCAACAGGACATAAAATTGAACGAACAACACGAAAATACAACACAAAGAACGCTAATTGGAGACAGTTTCATGAGAAACTGTCCCAAATTATGCTGGCAAAACACTTAACAGTTACGGAAGTCACTAACATAAACACTATAGATAAACTAGAACACACAATAAACACATACACACAAGCCGTAACTGACACATGTACACACACCTTAAAAACAAAAAAGAAACACGAAACACTTACCTTGCCGTGGTGGTCCGAGGAGCTCGCGGGGATGAAGGCGTCGGTCGCCACCAGGAAACGCAGAGTCAGGAACGCAGCGCCGGTCCGAAGAGAGATGGTGGTCAGGCTGTACCTGGAAGAAAAGGAAAGATATGAGGAGGCCGTAAGAAAAGCGATCGAGGAGAGTTGGAGACGGTTTTGCGGGAAGCAGGACAAGGAGGGCGTCTGGGAAGGGATATACAGAGTCATGGGAAGGGTCTCGAAAAGAGAAGAGGATCCGCCGCTGTGGTCGGGAGATGGAATGCTGGATGCGAAGGGTTCGGTGAGGTTGCTGGCCGACACGTTCTACCCTGAGGACCGTGAGGAGGACGACACTTTGGACCACCGCCAAACCCGGCTACTGGCAGAAAGGGTAAACGAGTGGAGCCATGATGAACAACATGACCCACCGTTTACCCAGAGTGAGTTGGACAGGTCCATTGGGTCGTTCAACCCAAGAAAGGCCCCGGGAGCCGACGGCCTCACCGCAGACATCTGCTCTCAGGCCATCTCCTGTAACCCGGAATTCTTCCTGTCACTGCTGAACAAATGCCTGGCACTCCACCACTTCCCGAAGTCCTGGAAGGAAGCAACGGTGGTTGTGCTCAGGAAGCCAGGCAAAGACTCGTACACCGTCCCGAAATCCTACAGGCCGATTGGGCTATTGCCTGTACTAGGGAAGGTGTACGAGAGGATGCTGGTTGCTCGTCTCAAGTTTTACTTGCTTCCCAGGTTTAATACTCGCCAATACGGCTTTATGCCCCAGAAGAGCACCGAAGACTCCCTCTATACTCTCGTGCAGTACATCCGCACGGAGCTGGCACGTAAAAAGATCGTGACCCTCGTGTCGCTGGATATAGAGGGAGCCTTCGACAGTGCGTGGTGGCCCGCCATTAAAGTACGATTGGCTGAGGAAAAGTGTCCTGTTAACTTGAGACGGGTAGTCGACAGTTATCTCAGTGACAGGGAGGTCAGCGTAAGATACGCGGGGGAAGAGACCCGGAAGACGACGAGCAAAGGGTGCGTCCAGGGTTCGATAGGTGGTCCTATCTTCTGGAACCTGCTGCTGGACCCACTTTTAAAGCAGCTGGAGGATAGAGGCCACTACTGCCAGGCATTCGCCGACGACGTCGTTATGGTGTTCGTCGGCGAATCGGCACTGGAAATCGAGGGACAGGCTGGTGCCGCTCTCGAACATGTTCGAGCGTGGGGTGTCAGAAATAAGCTCAAATTCGCGCCGCACAAAACCTGTGCGATGGTGCTGACGCGGAGGCTGAAGTACGACACTCCGCGCTTGACCATGGGGGGGATCGACATCGGTATGTCCCAAGATATGAAAATCCTGGGCGTCACCATCGACTGCAAGTTGACTTTCAACAAGCACATAACTATCGCCTGTAAAAAGGCGATAGCAATCTATAAACAGCTGGCTAGAGCTGCCCGGGTGAGCTGGGGTTTAAGCCCGGAAGTTATCCGGGTCATCTATAACGCAGCGGTTGAGCCAACGCTTTTGTACGCCGCGAGTGCGTGGGCGCCAGCCGCAAATAAGCTAGGGGTCATTAAGCAGCTAAATGTGGTCCAAAGAGGGTTCGCACAAAAGTTGTGTAGAGCCTACCGCACAGTCTCCCTAAACTCGGCACTGGTGCTGGCCGGGATACTCCCAATCGACCTGCGCATTCGCGAGGCGGCAGCGCTGTACGAGGCCAGGAGGGGAGTGTCCCAGTCAGTGCTAGGAGACAGGGAGATTGAGCGGATGGCTCCAGCGTTGGAATCCCCGCACCCCGCGGAGCAGACCACACTGCAGTTCGGCAGCCTGATAGACGAGGAACAATACCGGAACCACAGCGATTTCGCTGTGCGTATCTACACAGACGGCAGCAAGATTGAGGGCAGAGTCGGGGCGGCGCTGTCTCTGTGGAACAGCGCCACCGAAGTAAAGGCCCTCAAACTTGCCCTGCCGTCTTTCTGCACCGTCTATCAGGCGGAGCTTTTGGCCCTGCAAAGAGCGGCTGGCGAAGCGCTCAATCGGAAGGAAGATACGTTCGGCATCTTCAGCGACTCCATGGCGGCCCTCCAGTCGGTGGTCAGTGCGAGTTCCCCCCATCCCCTGGCAGTGAAAACCAGAGACACCCTTCGCCGTTGCGAGCAACAGAACAAGAGGGTGTCCTTGTTCTGGATTAAGGCTCACGCAGGATTGGAGGGAAACGAGCGAGCCGACAAACTCGCAAAGGAAGCCGCCCTGGGGTTGAAGAAGAAGCCGGACTACGACCAGTGCCCTGTTTCATTCGTCAAGCGGCAGATCCGCATGGGGTCGCTTGACGAGTGGAACAGGAGATACAAGTCCGGGGCAACAGCCTCCGGCACTAAATTATTCTTCCCTGACGCGGTCGCGGCGTACAAAGTGGTGCGCAAAATAAACCCCACTAGTCTCACCACGCAAATTCTCACAGGGCACGGTGGGTTCTCTGCATACTTGAAACGCTTCAAGTGTAAGGAGAACGCATCGTGCGCCTGTGAGCCGGGCAAAGACGAAACGGTCCTGCATGTGCTGTTGGAGTGCCCGATCACAGGGAAAGCCCGGTACGAGTTCGAACAAAATCTGGAACAGAAATTAAATGTAAATAGTTTACCTAGTTTAATAAGTGGTAGGGACAGAGATAAATTTATAGGATATTGTGAAAAAATAGCATTAATAGTAAATAATAGAAATAAGATAGCGTAAGGAAAATAGGATACTTACATATATAATTGTATATATAGTTAAGTACCTAATATAATAAGAAAAGAAAAATAAAAAATTCTGAAACAAGACAGAAAAAAAAAAAAAAAAAAAAAAAAAAAAAAAAAAAAACTAGCTAAGGAAATAAATTAAGCGAAAAGAGAAACGTATATATTTTGACATTATTATATTATAGAACTATGGTTTTACTCGGTCTGTCGAGTTCTGTATCGAGGGTATTGGAAAAATAGAAAAAAAAAAAAAAAAAAAAAAGAATGTCAATAGGAAAATCAAGTCCAAAATGGCTCTGATCATGTCAGAGGGTCACTGAGCATGGGCAGGAGTGTGGTTTTAGCCGGTAAGAGTCCGGCACTACCCAGACTGCATCAGCAGTGGGACAGTCTGGGTGTCCATGAGGATTTCCCACTCCTGCCGATAAAAAAAAAAAAAAAAAAAAAAAAAAACCTAACCTAACCTAACCTAACCTAACCTAACCTAACCTAACCTAACCTAACCTAACCTAACCTGAGCGAACCTAACCTGAGCGAACCTAACCTGAGCGAACCTAACCTGAGCGGCTGTAGAAATTAATACACGAACAGAATACAATCGACAAACCTTCGCAATTAAAAAATTATAAATTTTTCGGCAAAAATAATATAGGTACCTCTTTAGACCACTCCTTTCCCCCCCCACCCCCCTCCCCCTCCCCCTCCTCTTTTTATGAACCGATTTTGATTATTCTTTTTTTTGTTGGAAAGGAGATATGCCAAGGGTGGTCCCATGATAAGAAAACCAGGATCTGATGATGGCATCCCAGTGAAATCGAGGGGAACTTTCGAAAATCGTAGGAGCGACTAGTGCGTTTGTTAAATTTTTACCGACTTCAAAAAAAAAAAGGTGGTTATCAATTCGACACGTATGTATGTAATATTATTGGAATTGCATTATATTCACATATTATGACAATCTATTAGGGCTTCAAACAAATATACAAAATTTCATAGACGTATGTATGTATGTATGTGTTTGTCCACGCATATCTCCACAACTATTAATTGGCTTACATTTACTTCAACTTAGGGAACAGTGCAAGTTTCATCAAAATCGATTCAGTAATTTTCAAGATATGGATTAATACGTGTAAGTGTGACGGCCTGACTTATTGATACGAGCTACGGGTGTAGTGTCAAAGGGTAAACATCTCAAAACCTTGGTCAAATTCAAGTGCAATATTTACAACAAAACTATTACTAACTATTACAAACAAATATTCTAGTTTTTCCTGAAAACTAAAAACTTTTCTTGGGGTCTTAGGGATCAGTATTTTAGTTTTTGCCACCGACTTCCGAAATTAAAGTTATTTTTCAGTTTGTAGTGTTTTTTTTGGAAGTCGGTTTTTTTTTGTTAAAAAGTTTTTATTTCTCGCTTTTTTGTGGGTCTATTTATAATTTATCTAAGTTACAATAGCCTAATGTCAACTTGCCCTTCGCCTTTTTATAAAATATTCCTTTTCTCGATGCAGGGACGAGTTCTCCTTTTAATAGTTTTTAGATTAGATGCTGATAATCCAGGCTGCAGCATCAGGCCAGACTTATGTCAACATTGCATTGAACTTAAAATTAGTCCTGTTTAAAATGAGCCCAAATACGACTACGGTGCTGTAATTTCAAGGTTTGTACTTTTTCTGATGCTCCTGGCTTCAGCATCAGGTCTTCGGTGTTCCTCAGTAACAGTACGTTTATCCACACATCAATGAGCCTAAACACGATATATCTGCTGTTAGTTGTCGAGGAGTTAGGTACTCTGCAGACTATCCTGACTGCAGCATCAGGTCATGACTTGATAATCATGAGACCAAATGTGGCAAATGCCCTATCAAACATCAAAACAATTTACTAAAACAGTCCTTGCCTGTTCGAGTAACTTCTTACTGTTAAGGAGTTGTACCTTCCATCATCAGCCCAGCTACCTGAGATGGTGACAACCATACACAAATACACAAGATACTTCATAAAATATGCGAAAAACAATAAGTGAGCCTATAAAATTTGAGGGTTGCCCTCGATTTCTCTAAGATCCCATCATCAGATCCTAACTTGGTGACAATGGGACCACCTCAGAACTATCTTCTTTCGAACAAAAAAAGAATTTTGAAAATCCGTCGACAATTTATTGGCGGCGTATTCGATGAACAAACATACAAAAAAAAAAAACATGCAAACAGCCGAACATAGTACCTCCTCCTTTTTTAAAAGTCGGTAAAAATTACGAAAAAAAAGGAATTAAAAAAAAAATTATTTCAATTAAACCAATTACAGGCACTTTTGAATTGGTTAGGTACGTATGGAGAAGAACGGGCAAGAAACTCCATGGACACTCTTTTAAATCAAAATAATATGGTAAGGTACTACTTAAGTCTTATTTAGGTACATCATTCATGTTAAAAATTATGCATGTGAGAACGATGCAGAACGTTAAAGCATCCGTAATGAAAAGACGAAAAAAAAAACTGGCCAAGTGCGAGTCAGACTCGCACACGAAAGGTTCCGTACCACAAGGCAAAAACGCCGAAAAAAACACGTTTGTTGTATGGGAGCCCCCCTTAAATATTTATTTTATTATGTTTTTAGTATTTGTTGTTATAGCGGCAACAGAAATACATAATTTCTGAAAATTTCAACTGTCTTGCTATCGCGGTTCTTGAGACAGCCTGGTGACAGACAGACGGACGGACGGACGGACAGACAGCGAAGTCTTAGTAATAGGGTTCTGTTTTTACCCTTTGGGTACGGAACCCTAAAAAAACAATTCAAATAGGAATTAAATTAAATTAAAATAAACCATGGCAGCAAAGAGATGACCAGTCCCTACTAAGGGCGCCCGTTCACGAACATGACGCACTTTCAGTATCTCGGTTCACACGCTTTTCCTGTTACTGCCTCATCTTTTCCTGTAGTCACTGCCTCATCTCTTCCTGTAGTCACTGCCTCATCTCAAAAACCCAATCTGTATCAAAACATGAATTTACATTGCTTCTTGTTGCTTTTGTTGTTGAGATGAAATAATAAAACCGCTGCAGTTTATCGTCAACATTTATTTTTGGAAATCTGACAATTATACAATAAAATATAGTGTGTAAGTTTTATAAATAACAATATATCTTTTGGATTTCGACTAGACAACATTACACTGTGGCAGCTCTGGAGGCACATTTATACTACTAACTATATAATTAACCTAACAGCTAGAAATATATTTTGTATCATACGGAAGATACTTGTCTTCATCCGTGAGTAGCATTTGGCTGCTTCAGCTGTGAGCTTACAGTCGATTACAGACAGCTATTTATAATGAGCTATCCTTCCTACTTGATCTCATGTGTCGCTTGGTTGTCTCCCTTCACGTCGCCGCTGTCACTCTTCGCTTCAGTGTTCACTTCACTTTTCTCTTTATTCTCAATCTTCTTAACATCGATGGAACTTCTCGACAGTTGTCGCAAGATGTTCTCAAAGATTCTTGGCGCGCTTTTTGTATTTGGAAGTGAGATGTCGGTTTGTGTGGTCGCGGTCTCGCATCTCTTTTCTTCTTTCACTTCGAGGGGAATGCTTGTCTCTTTCAGGTCTAGCGTCATGGTTTTCTTCTTGGTCAGCAGTTCGGGATCATCGGTGGTCGCAGTTCGGGATCATCGGTGGTCTTGGATCGTCTGTCGATGGCCTTGGACAGCACGTTGCCGAGCAGATGCGCGCACTTGATGATGTTTTGTGTCTCGCGCGGCGTGAGGTGCAGGCCCTGGTTGCGGATGATGTTGTTGATCACCTCCGCGTTGTTGTCCGGCGAGCGTTTCCTTGAGCCGTCGGAGAATTCTGAAACGAGAAACTGTAAATGTACCTAAGTGTTGACAGATAGCGACGACTGTTAGTGACAGATAGCGACGACTGTTAGTGACAGATAGCGACGACTGTTAGTGACAGATAGCGACGACTGTTAGTGACAGATAGCGACGACTGTTAGTGACAGATAGCGACGACTGTTAGTGACAGATAGCGACGACTGTTAGTGACAGATAGCGACGACTGTTAGTGACAGATAGCGCGACGACTGTTAGTGACAGATAGCGACGACTGTTAGTGACAGATAGCGCGACGACTGTTAGTGACAGATAGCGACGACTGTTAGTGACAGATAGCGACGACTGTTAGTGACAGATAGCGACGACTGTTAGTGACAGATAGCGACGACTGTTAGTGACAGATAGCGACGACTGTTAGTGACAGATAGCGACGACTGTTAGTGACAGATAGCGACGACTGTTAGTGACAGATAGCGACGACTGTTAGTGACAGATAGCGACGACTGTTAGTGACAGATAGCGACGACTGTTAGTGACAGATAGCGACGACTGTTAGTGACAGATAGCGACGACTGTTAGTGACAGATAGCGACGACTGTTAGTGACAGATAGCGACGACTGTTAGTGACAGATAGCGACGACTGTTAGTGACAGATAGCGACGACTGTTAGTGACAGATAGCGACGACTGTTAGTGACAGATAGCGACGACTGTTAGTGACAGATAGCGACGACTGTTAGTGACAGATAGCGACGACTGTTAGTGACAGATAGCGACGACTGTTAGTGACAGATAGCGACGACTGTTAGTGACAGATAGCGACGACTGTTAGTGACAGATAGCGACGACTGTTAGTGACAGATAGCGACGACTGTTAGTGACAGATAGCGACGACTGTTAGTGACAGATAGCGACGACTGTTAGTGACAGATAGCGACGACTGTTAGTGACAGATAGCGACGACTGTTAGTGACAGATAGCGCGACGACTGTTAGTGACAGATAGCGACGACTGTTAGTGACAGATAGCGACGACTGTTAGTGACAGATAGCGACGACTGTTAGTGACAGATAGCGACGACTGTTAGTGACAGATAGCGACGACTGTTAGTGACAGATAGCGACGACTGTTAGTGACAGATAGCGACGACTGTTAGTGACAGATAGCGACGACTGTTAGTGACAGATAGCGACGACTGTTAGTGACAGATAGCGACGACTGTTAGTGACAGATAGCGACGACTGTTAGTGACAGATAGCGACGACTGTTAGTGACAGATAGCGACGACTGTTAGTGACAGATAGCGACGACTGTTAGTGACAGATAGCGCGACGACTGTTAGTGACAGATAGCGACGACTGTTAGTGACAGATAGCGACGACTGTTAGTGACAGATAGCGACGACTGTTAGTGACAGATAGCGACGACTGTTAGTGACAGATAGCGACGACTGTTAGTGACAGATAGCGACGACTGTTAGTGACAGATAGCGACGACTGTTAGTGACAGATAGCGACGACTGTTAGTGACAGATAGCGACGACTGTTAGTGACAGATAGCGACGACTGTTAGTGACAGATAGCGACGACTGTTAGTGACAGATAGCGACGACTGTTAGTGACAGATAGCGACGACTGTTAGTGACAGATAGCGACGACTGTTAGTGACAGATAGCGACGACTGTTAGTGACAGATAGCGACGACTGTTAGTGACAGATAGCGACGACTGTTAGTGACAGATAGCGACGACTGTTAGTGACAGATAGCGACGACTGTTAGTGACAGATAGCGACGACTGTTAGTGACAGATAGCGACGACTGTTAGTGACAGATAGCGACGACTGTTAGTGACAGATAGCGACGACTGTTAGTGACAGATAGCGACGACTGTTAGTGACAGATAGCGACGACTGTTAGTGACAGATAGCGACGACTGTTAGTGACAGATAGCGACGACTGTTAGTGACAGATAGCGACGACTGTTAGTGACAGATAGCGACGACTGTTAGTGACAGATAGCGACGACTGTTAGTGACAGATAGCGACCTGTCAATATGGACTGTATTTGTTATTTTAGAACTGAATCAAAAGCACTTCTTCATTCTCATCATCATTTTATTCAGCCAAAAGACGTCCGCAGCCGGCTATAGCAGTTGCAAAGTTGCAAATTCATGGTCTGCTAGTGGCGATGCCTTACGGTGATTGACTGATTAGCTTTTATCCACAGTTCCGCCCACGTTGAGAATAGGAAGTGGGAATTATCCCACGGGACTTCACGGGAGCTGAAAAATTTCATAAGTTAGGACTTGTGATACTTTTTCACTTCTCGTGGGATAGTATAATATTGATATACCGGAAACCATGACCTGGGTTAGGACCCAGGTCATGGTGTACCGATGTGCCTTTCATCGAAATTAGTCCAGCCGTTAAGGCGTGAAAAGGTTACTTTTGCATTTATAATATTAGTATGGATGACTGAACGTAAGGAGAGGGTGACGGATGACTAAACGAACGTACCCCAGTCGGCGAGGTCGACGGTCTCGGTGCGGTAGGGCGTGGGGCAGCGGTCATAGTAGCCCTTGACGGGCACGCTGGGCAGCGAGTTATTGTAGTTGGCCCAGAAGGCGCACCACTCGCCGTCCAGCGCCTCCACCGCGCCCCCCGTGCCCACCGCGCCCACCGCGCCCACCACGTCCCCCGCCTCGCTGCACTCCGCCCAGGTGCTCACGCAGCAGCTGTACATGAAACAACGGGCGAAAGGAACAATCAGAGAAATCGTCTAATAAAATGCTCCAAGAAAAATGACAATTGTTTAAAAAAAATTTGAACAAGTGCATATTGCGGAACATAACTGGAAGAATTCCTTTCCGTTGTAACTCAAAGATATAGCATTTATTTTGAATAATTATATCATTGTTTACAAGCACTGTAGAGTCGTCATGGTGTCGATCACTCAGAAGTAGTAGTACTTATGTACCTATTTTTTATTTAAATATAATAAGTACCTATGGAAAAGAACCATCAAGAAAATTCATGGCACTCTTCAAAATCAAAATATTGGTCACATCATACGATATAATGCTGAAAAGCAGTATCGCTTTGTGTACCTGGACAGCGCCTGACTACGCGGCGACAGTGCCTGCTGCGACGCGCGCGTGGGCAGTGTGCGCGGGGAGAGGTCGGCGGACGACTGGCCGGAGTACTCCGGGGACACGGACGAGTAGTCCAGCTCCGCGCCGCCTCTGGGATACAAAGTAAAGCGAAGGGATGTAATGAGTGACTACTGACACATCATCATCGCCATCCGGCAGCCTTTTCCACCCACTGATCAGTTTAGAGCTGCTTCCTTTTGTGCCATGCTGTCTTCCCTGCGATCTTCTGTAGGTCGTCCAGCCTTACCCTGGCCGTTGGTCTGCCAACGCTCCATCTAACCTCTTTCAGCAACCATTCCGTTATGGCTCTGCTCCAACTTTTTTTTTTTTTTTGTTTCCGGTTTGGAAAATCTTCATCTTCTGTCAGACTCAGTGACTATAAACCACCCCGGTGTTTCCATCACACACCTACGCCGGGGGTAGCGGGAACGTATGATCCTTCCGCAACCCCCGACTGCGACTGCTCCAATGCGAGCCTTCTCGGGTCAGGGGGGAGTGAGGTGTTTGACTCCCCCCGTGACGTCGCCGAGGGGCGCGCTTGTCACTACGCGCCGCTACCTCGGGTCCTGATGACCCACTTAGGGGGGCTGGGACGCCCGGCTGCACGCATCCCTGTAGCAGCGTCAGACCAAAATTATGTTAACCCGAATGTGTCCGAATGGGAAGCAGCATTGACAGCGCCCCAGACGCGCCCAACAACTTGTGCCGCCGGAAGTGGAGACCGAAATCCCACCGGCTGTCGAGCACCAATCCTAAGTACTTCATGGTAGACTCGACAGCGATCCGAGCCCCCCGACCACGATATATGAGCCGGGCGGTGGCGCCCGCCGGGGGCCATGAAACACCATGGCTCCCGACTTGTTGAGGACCACCTCCAGGCCCAGGCGACGTATGAGGCCTGTTATACCTGTTACACCGCAGCCGTCGCCAGCAACGCTGCCTCCCTGTGCGAACTCCCCCGGGCAGTGACCAGCGTGTCATCAGCATAACACATCAGGTCCACGCCCGGTTGGAATTCACTCCCGGATGGAATTCACACCCAGTCGTACCCGATGTTACACAGGAGCGGGCCTACGACCGAGCCCTGCGGAACACCGCACGACATGCAGTGCTGGTTTTTACCATGATGTCCCATGTAAGTGACACTCCTCTCCGACAGATAAGCCCCAACGATGTGGCGGAGGTAGGGAGGCACCTGATGATACCGCAGTGCCTCCCGATTACAACTCCAGGGCAGGGTGTTGAAGGCGTTAGAGATGTCCAAGGACACCGCCAACATCACCTCGCCTCGGGACACCACTTCCTCCACCAGGACTCTCAAACAGCTTACCCCCCTCGTCTAGCAGCACTATGGGCCGGTACGCGGACGGCCAGTCCGCAGGCTTGCTCCGCCTTCCTGAGCAGGCCACACGACCAGATTTCCACAAAGTGGGAAACTGTCCCCGCTCAAGGCACGCCGTGTAGAGTCCTCTCAATTGGGGCTCAGGCTCCTTCAGAGCGAGGGCTAACACGCAGCCGTGGATCCCGTTGGGCCCCGGAGCCACGTTCTTGGCATCACGGCTGCCCCCATGTCTGCCTGTGTCACCTCTGGGACGCTGATGGCGTTCTCTTCAGTAGACTCTGCGGCTGTGGGCAAAGCCATCGGCGGCGGAGTATCCTCCGCTCTTGCCGGGAAGAGGGCTGCAACTACCACCTCCAGCAACTCGGGTTGGAGACTCTCCGTAAATGGGGGCGCCACGGCTCGAAGTTTCCCTCGAACCGCGCGATAATGGCGCCACGGAAGGCTCTGCTTCACCTGCCATAACCAAGCCTAGCCAAGTGTCCTGCCCACTTCCATTTCAGGCCCAGAGACATTTTTTTCTAGGTCGCACTACGGCTGTATCTAGCTTTACAAACAAGCTCACCTTGGGAGTGATGCTCACCTGTAAGGACTGCTAATGCTCGTAGACGTGTTGAAGACAGAACTGTCGCGGCTACTGGTCAAGCTCTGCTTGTTGGAGTGGTCGAGCGAGTGCTCCGCGCGCCGCGTTTCTACTCGCTGCGCATGTATCTGACTTTGCAGCGACGCGGAGCGCGGCTTGCCCCGTACCCTACCCGCCGGCGCGGGGGTTGCAGGGGTCACGGGGGGCAAGGTCGGCAGCGGGGTGGACGTCGCGAACTTGTTTCGGATACCGTATTTGGAGTTTGTGTCTTCGAAGTCTGATACCTGGGGTAGAAAATGACATTATTATCTTTATTTTGTGCAAATACATACAAATTACAATTAAATATTTTTGTTAATAGTAGCCCACCGATATCAGGAACAGGGTCCAAGCTATACTAGTGTCCAGACGTACTGCTTTCTGGATCAAGCCCTTGAGCCAGCTGCCTAACGAGATCTTCTTGAGGTGTTGGTCGAGGCTATCGGCCAGTATGTCATTGACCGTCACGATTATCAGTACAACGACTGCTGTATCCTCATCCCATATGTCGACAATCTTGCGTGTCAAGATACTTAATCTGCTTAACTTTTTCAGCTTTCACGAGGTTCTCGTCATGCGGGATCGCTATATCAACAATCATTGTACGACACTCTAATCGATCTATCACCACTATACAGGGTGATTGGAAGATGGGTGCAAAGCTTTAAGGCGATGATAGTACAGGCAATTCAGAACCATTTAAGCCATGGTTGTCTTAGACGAAGTCTTACCACTTTTTTTTTACCAATTTCTTAAGATTTTTTTCGAAAATTCCCAAAGTTTTAACTAAACTACTTATTTATGGCCAAATTGAATGATAAACGAATTCATTTTTATTGTATTTAATTAAAGTAATGTGTAAGCAATCTAGCAAAACATGTTTTAGGCCTCTGTGTCGTTAGACATTTTTTTTACAGATATTTAAAGTTCATAACAAATTTTAAAATTTATAAATACTTTTTGTAAACCTTATTTTAAAAATCACGGAGCGTGCTTTTTTTGTTCAAACCTTTTTGAAAACATGCTTGATAATCGCTCTTTCTTTTGAGGTAACATTTACGCAGATATCTTACAAATTATTGAAATTAGGACCTAAAAACCAATTTAAGGGAGAAATTTTAAATTTTAGGCAGTCTAAATAAAACAACATTTGAATTAAATTTATTTACGTTTCATGGTCAAAATGTTGTCCGTGATTCCTAATACAAGCACGGCTCCGTCTTCTCACTTCTGTTGTTGTTATTTTCAACATCATCTCCAGCTTCATTGTTTCAAACTCTGAATTCATTCTCTCTATCAGTTCTTCTCTCGTGTTTATTTCAACATTCGTATACACTAGCTCCTTGGCCCGGCCCCACACGAAAAAGTCCAGCAGGGCCAGATCTGGTGAGCGAGCGGGCCAAGGGATGGGTCCATCTCTGCCAATCCAGCTGTCAGGAAAACAATTATTTAAGTGTTCCCTTACATTTAACATCCAATGCGTTGGACAGCCGTCTTGCTGAAAGATGACTGTACTGTCTCTTGCGAATATCGGGACACCGGTTTCCTCTATCAGCTCTGGTAAATCCACTTGTAGAAAGTGCAAATCATTTTCACCATTGAAAGTCTCCGGTAAGAAGTGGGGCCCAATCAACGTCCTGCAAATTACTCCAGCCTCCAGAATTTCCTCTGAAACGACACCTGCTTCTTAAAATGTGGATTGTTGTCTTTGGCGGCCCATTCATGAAGGTTATGAAAGTTTTTAATGCCCTCCCTAGAAAACTTTAATTTGAAATCAATCTTGTGGACGGATGAAAGCAAATTTTCTAGGGCATTACAAACTTTCATAACCCACACAACACATGGGGAACATTTAAATAATTGCTTTCCTGACAGCTGGATATGGATGAGATGGATCCATCCCTTGGCCCGCTCGCTCACCAGATCTGACCCTGCTGGACTTTTTCGTGTGGGGCCGGGCCAAGGAGCTGGTGTATACGAATGTTGAAATAAACACGAGAGAAGAACTGACAGAGAGAATGAATTCAGAGTTTGAAACAATGAAGCTGGAGATATGATGTTGAAAATAACAACAATAGAAGTGAGAAGACGGAGCCGTGCTTGTATTAGGAATCACGGACAACATTTTGACCATGAAACATAAATAAATTTAATTCAAATGTTGTTTATTTAGACTGCCTAAAATTTAAAATTTCTCCCTTAAATTGGGTTTTAGGTCCTAATTTCAATAATTTGTAAGATATCTGCGTAAATGTTACCTCAAAAGAAAGAGCGATTATCAAGCATGTTTTCAAAAAGGTTTGAACAAAAAAAGCACGCTCCGTGATTTTTAAAATAAGGTTTACAAAAAGTATTTATAAATTTTAAAATTTGTTATGAACTTTAAATATCTGTAAAAAAAATGTCTAACGACACAGAGGCCTAAAACATGTTTTGCTAGATTGCTTACACATTACTTTAATTAAATACAATAAAAATGAATTCGTTTATCATTCAATTTGGCCATAAATAAATAGTTTAGTTAAAACTTTAGGAATTTTTGAAAAAAATCTTAAGAAATTGGTAAAAAAAAAGTAGTAAGACTTCGTCTAAGACAACCATGGCTTAAATAGTTCTAAATTGTCTGTACTATCTTCGCCTTAAAGCTTTGCACCCATCTTCCAATCACCCTGTATATCTAGCTTATTGCATAGCTTATTTCAGAACAAGTTACTGGTGGATAATCCTGGCTACAAGATGGCCTATGCAAATAGTCTCCGTTAGCCAGATGAGAACAGCCAGAAAATTAAATAATGTATCGCATTGATTCCCGAGTCAACCGTGCCGTCCTTCACAATATATTTCCGGTGGTTGTTCGTCATCACAGCTTCACTAACGTCAGATCGAGATTTAAGATTATGATGAGATGATAAATGATTCTAGGCTAATTCAAAAACATACGCTCAGATCTACGCCAAAGCCTTGTCAATTGAATGGCGAGTTCAGAAGCAACTCCCGACTGTATGAAACAGAAGGTAATGTACATTCTCTCTCCGCGACTGTACGTGTGCATTGTGCTTGTGCACTCACTTGCGACAAGTCGAGCGACATGTCCTCCTCCAGGGTGGTCTCGTTGCTCTCGTGACTCTTGGGGGAGGGCGGCGCTGGAGGCGCGCGCTTGGGGGCCTCAGACAGCTTCCTCCCCCGAGGTGCCACGTCCACAGACTGACGCCGGTGGTAGGAGCCTGGCAGCGAGTTCGCTCGGTCAGCTCTGGAAAAAAACGAAAAGTGTTCAAGTTTTTAACCGACTGCGAAAAAGGGAGTTTTGTTTCGCATATTATGCATTGCACGGTTTTTGCAAAAACTAAAATTAATCAATTTAGATGATTTTTGGTATTGGTATTTTGTGGCACGTCTTTACAAATTTATTTTGGTGCGTGGCGAGAACATTTGTGAAAGTGACAGTAACAATTTCATAAATGTTCACCAACGACCCTGTCAATGCCATTCAGATGCCAAAATACTTATCGCACTCATAGTTTAAGTATAAGCTCATTGACTTATATATTACTATTATAGTATACTAGGTACTGTCCGTTCGCATTTATTTTACATCTGATTCTGCATCACAGTCCAAATCACAATATTCTCGTTACAATAAGGTTGCAGTTCGGTTTTACTAGTCTTATCAAAGTACCGTCTTTCGGTACGGCAAGTCATTAATATAAATGAGAAACAAGAAAGGATCAAGAATTGAGCCCTGTGGGACTCCCATTGTTACTATAGATCCGTGTGATCTTTTTCCATTAACGTCAACGCTCTGAATCCTTTTACTCAAGTATGAAATAAGAAGATCCAGAGCAGTGTTTCGGATCCCGTAGTGGCGGAGTTTCCTGATTAACGTTTCGTGAAGAACGCAATCGAATGCCTTGGACAAATCACAAAAGATGCCCAAGGCATCGCATTTATCTTCCCATGCATTATAAATATGTCCTAATAGTTCAATCAGTAGTTGAACGACCCCTTGTAAAACCAAACTGTTTGCTATGTAATAATTTATGTTTATTAAAAAATCTTTGCATTTCTATCTATATTCTCGTTACAATAAGGTTGCAGTTGGGTTGCTGCCACTGACACACTGACAAGTCTGTCTACATCATTGTGATCTATATTCTCGTTACAATAAGGTTGCAGTTGGGTTGCTGCCACTGACACACTGACAAGTCTGTCAACATCATTGTGATCTATATTCTCGTTACAATAAGATTGCAGTTGGGTTGCTGCCACTGACACACTGACAAGTCTGTCAACATCATTGTGATCTATATTCTCGTTACAATAACGTTGCAGTTGGGTTGCTGCTGTCAGAGGTAAAAGAACTGTGAACAAACTGTAGCACTCCAGATTGGTCTATGAGAAATGAAATATTTTGAATTTGTATTTGAGGGAACCAATACTAAACGCGGAATATTACCTCTTCACAATCTGTTTCCCGGTGACAAGGAACTCCAAGTTCTGCGGCTTCGCGGTCTTCTTAGGCGTCGAACTGGCGGAGGGCGGCGCACTGTTCAGCGGCGACTTCTTCGCTTCCTTGTCCTTCTTCAGGCTGCTGCGCCGCGAGAGGGACGCTGAGCTCCGTCGAGAGGACGAGCGTGAGCGGGGCGGGGGTGGCGGGGGCGGGGGCGGCTCGGGGGCCTCCTCCGGCCAGCGCTCCGACCGGTACATAGTGCTGGGAACATGGACAGAGGGAGTCAACTGCATGTCGATGAGTTAGACTAGTTTTGCACCACTAATTACTAAACATGTTCAGCTCTGAGCGAATTTAAAACATCGTTGTGTTTCTGTCAATCGTTTGAAGATGATAGAGACAAAAATATTTTAATTAAGTTTAGCGTTAAACGTATTAAGTAGGTATACAAAAAAAAATACGGTTACATGTTTCACATCCAAAAGTGTGTGCTAATAATGTCAAGATCTCGATAGTTACCGGGAATCATACATCACCAATTTGTGAGTTTACTTGCAGACACAAGATCATCGTCTGCCTAGCCTTTTCCAAACTATATATGGGTCAGCTTCCAGTCTAATCGGATCCAGGTGAATACCAGTATTTTACATGGAGCAAGTACCTATTTGACGTGTACAACCTAATGAGCAGCACGATACTTACCCAATACCCATTGAGATAAACATCCTTAGGCACTGCTGTCACTGGCACTGGTGCTAGAATAATGTCTGCTGCCCATATGATAGCGCAACATAGTTTGCTGCTAAGAACTAGCATCCTATCTAATCTTAATGAATGAACTATTTTAAATAAATTATAACCCATTTAAAATTTTATTCATTCTCTTTTATTAAACTAATGTAAAAGCGCATGTACACAATATAAAACACTTCGTTTCAATGTAGAGCAAGTAATAGTTGCTGATGTATTTCAGTCAGGCGTTAATGTGTAAACTAGGTCAATCAGATCTGCCTGTCCTCTACTCTGGCCTTTGAGACCGTCAACCTACCTGCCTAATACCATGTTGTACCTACATACATATATACTGCGGCACAGCCCTTGCGCCCCTTGCGGAGGAATCACTGATATATTATTAACGAACTTATGTCCGAGCTCACAGTCACTTTTTGTCAGATAATTGTGAATGTATCTGCATAGGAGTCTCTCAGGGACGTGTTGTGGGCCCTCTATCGTTTTAGTTTCTTTTTTCACAAAACCAACATCACGAAAATATATCAGGACGTACTATCGCACATTTCGAGAACATACTCGTACATACATAAACACACCCCTTCTCCCATGGCCGCCCATGGGTGTAGGCAGAACGCCATCTGCTGCGATCCTTACTTCATTCAAGAAAAAAATCATACCCTCCTATATAATGCAATTATAATGCAATTCCAATAATATTACATACATACGTATCGAATTGATAACCTCCTTTTTTTTGAAGTCGGTAAAAACAAAGTAAAATTGCGGATTTAGGGTGCCATATTGTGGAGTTCGAATTTTTTTTTTCTTCTAATACCATCGAGTGAAATAATAGTTTTTTTAATTACTTGTTTTTTATTGTAATCATCTTTTAAAGCCCTTTATTTTGATACCCCACTCGATAGGTTTTGAGAAAAATTTTTTTTTTTGAAGACATACTATACATACCTACATAGTAGTCGCCATATTGAATTTTCACTAACGTCATGTCTTTACTCTTTAGTGACACTCGCCGGACTAAGAGGAATCGATTGAAGAGGACTTATTTACCTAAATAGTTAATAGTAAATAGTTTATCACTGTTTTTTTTTTTGTAATTTAACTTTTACGGTTTTCGGATTTTTTCCTTTACTTGCTTCGATCAATAATAGTATTGATCGAAGTTTACTTGTGCTACAATGACATGACCTTGCTTCTTGCCAAACATGATTCTAGGTCAACGGGAGTACCCTGCAAGACTACAAGTGATTCCCTTGCGAGTGTAGGAACATAAACGCCCGTATCTTTTGATTGCGTTGACTTAGAAGTTTGTTTTTTCACTGCTTCAAGGGGTTGCAGCTCTGAGTATTTCAACTTGATAACTCCACGCGTTCCTGAGAAAAAACCGGGCAAGAGCAAGTCGGACTCGCGCACCGAGAGTCCCGTTGCCAAATGGCAAAAAAAGGAACCCTTATGGATTCGTCATGTCTGTCTGTCTGTCTGTGCCGTCCGTATGTCACAGCCACTTTTTTCCGAAACTATAAGAGCTACACTGTTGAAACTTGGTAAGTAGATGTATTCTGTGAACCGCATTAAGATTTTCACCATAGATTTAATAATGAACAAAAATAGAAAAATAAGAACATCTTATAAATCTATGATTTTCACAAAAAAAAAATAGAAAACAACAATAAATTATGGGGGTTCCCCATACTTAGAACTGAAACTCTTTTTTTTCATCAAACCCATACGTGTGGGGTATCTATGGATATTTTTTTCTAAACTGAATAGTTTGCGCGAGAGACACTTCCAAAGTGGTAAAATGTGTGTTCAAGGGGGGGCCCCTGTAACTTCTAAAATAAGAGAATGATAAAACTAAAAAAAATATATGATGTACATTATCATGTAAACTTCCACCGAAAATTGGTTTGAACGAGATCTAGTAAGTAGCTCGCCCGCCGCCGGTGAAAATTTAAAAACATATGATGGTACGGAACCCTCGGTGCGCGAGTCCGACTCGCTTTTGCCCGGTTTTTTTGGTATTCAGAGGTTGGTCCGCGACTTTGTTCACTTTCATGAGTATGTACAGTCAACAAAGGAGTTAAGTATACAGGAGCGTCGGATATAGTTGAAGTTTACTAAGAAACCGATGGATGTTCAGGACTGAAATTTAATTGAATCAATGAGCTGTTTGTTTTCTATTAATAAACTAAAATTTTATTCGAGAATATCCATCGGTTTCTTAGTAAACTTCAACAATATCCGACGCTCCTGTATACTTAACTCCTTTGTTGACTGTACTTTTAAAAACTTAAGTAGTACCTTTTAAAATATTTGACAATAATATGATCCAAATGTTCTATCGTAATCGAATGTTCAGTACTTACAGTTCTGGACTGGACGCCCACTTGTGCCTACGGGCTCCGTCCGCCGCGCGCCGTCATGTGTGCACAGTATGTTCCCGCGGCGCGGGCGGCGCGGCGCACAGTCGCACAGTCCCCACACTCCCCACAGAGCACCCTGGGTCACACTGAGCTGAGCGACGTTTATTTTCGTAATATCTTGTGATACGCATGGATAGATCGCGACGCGTCCACCACACGAGCGGAGCGGGGAGCGGGGCGGGGAGCGGGGAGGGGAGCGGCACACCGCCATTGTGTACCTTTGATGTCACTTAAAAAAATAAAGCCTTCTTCCTTTGAAAAAAAAAACAACCTGTAGGTACATAGTATGCCTAGCATAGTCAGCCTGTACTGTCCCCATTGCTGGACTGCTGGGAGTGGGCCGCCATCCACGGCATCCACCACGCGGGCCCAGCGCGGGTTGGTGCAGATGTCACATGTCGTCGAATCTATGGAACAACTAATATTTTTTTTATAACCGACGATAAATTTCTAAGGTAGAAGATCAAATTGATATTCTAGAACCATAAGCGGAACTCATGGTTTCGGTCTTCGCACTGCGCACTGGGAACAGTGGGTAGAAATGTATCCTATATTGTTACACGTTATGTTGTAGTTGTAAGTGATCGTTACGAATTCTTTCAAGTTTAAATCTCGATGCAGCAGAAAAAGACTTACGTGCAAGAGCAAAGTTAGACGCACCGCTTTCGTGAAAAGTGTTTGAGTATTGTAAAGTCAAGCGGACATTACAGCCGCAACCGGCCGGCGGCCGCAGCGCAACGCATTTTCATACAAAAAAAGTAATTTAAAAAAATTAAACCGACTTCAAAAAGAAATGAACATAAAATTATGAAATAACTTTAATTTCGGAAGTCGGTGTCTTGGGATCTGTACCTATTTTAGTTTTAGTTATTTCATAATTTTATGTTCATTTCTTTTTGAAGTCGGTTTAATTTTTTTAAATTACTTTTTATTTGGTAATTTTTAGTTGTTGCACTAGAATTTGACCAAGGTTTTGAGATGTTTTCGCTTTGACAGTACACCCGTAGCTCGTATCAATAAGCCAGGCCGTCACACTTTCACGTCTTAGTCCATATCTTGAAAATTACTGAATCGATTTTGATGAAACTTGCACTGTTCCCTAAGTTGAAGTAAATGTAAGCCAATGAAAAAAGAATGGTCACGATCCGATTAATAGTTACGGAGATATGCGTGGACAAACATACATACATACGTCTATAAAATTTTGTATATTTGTTTGGAAGCCCTAATAGATTGTCATATGTGAATATAATGAAATTCCAATAATATTACATACATACGTATCGAATTGATAACCTCCTTTTTTTTGAAGTCGGTAAAAAGTGCACCCGCGCGCCCCGCTCGTCGCGCGCCCGTGCCGCGTGTGCGCTACCCTCAGAGGGTGGAGGGTGGCGCCCGCCCCGCGCGCCCCGTGACGTGGGGGCGGGGTGGTCAGTGGCGCATGCAACAGGTTCACAGGTGGCAGACACGGTGCTCCAGCTCATGTTTGTACCTTTTATTAGCCGACTTATGAAAGTAGAAGGTTCTCCGGCAAGCTCCTTCAGAGTGTGTTTTCTGATCCTTGGATTTGTAAGGCTCTAAGGAATACTGGAGCAGGTTCCTTCGAGGTAGCGGAGCACATCGCCGACCACAGCGTCACTACACCATCAAGTGAGGTCAGTGAGGTGGTGCCATGGTGCTCGCACAGTCGCACGTGCAAGTGCGAGTCGTAGGTACTCGCACACGAAGGGTTCCATGTCGCGGGAAAGAGCCGACGAAACACGTTTCTTATAAGGAGACCAATTTAATTGACTGCCGGACATAGGCCTCTCCCATCGGTCGGCATGTAACTGATATCTGTAGAGACTGACTGCCGGACATAGGCCTCTCCCATCGGTCGGTATGTAACTGATATATGTAGAGACTGACTGCCGGCCAAAGGTAGGCCCATCGGTCGGCACGTAACTGGTATCTGTAGAGACTGACTGCCGGACATAGGTAGGCAAATCGGTCGGCACGTAACTATCTGTAGAGACTGACTGCCGGACATAGGTAGGCAAATCGGTCGGCACGTAACTATCTGTAGAGACTGACTGCCGGACATAGGTAGGCAAATCGGTCGGCACGTAACTATCTGTAGAGACTGACTGCCGGACATAGGCCTCTCCCATCGGTCGGCACGTAACTATCTGTAGAGACTGACTGCCGGACATAGGTAGGCAAATCGGTCGGCACGTAACTGGTATCTGTAGAGACTGACTGCCGGACATAGGCCTCTCCCATCGGTCGGCACGTAACTATCTGTAGAGACTGACTGCCGGACATAGGTAGGCCCATCGGTCGGCACGTAACTGGTATCTGTAGAGACTGACTGCCGGACATAGGTAGGCAAATCGGTCGGCACGTAACTATCTGTAGAGACTGACTGCCGGACATAGGTAGGCCCATCGGTCGGCACGTAACTGGTATCTGTAGAGACTGACTGCCGGACATAGGCCTCTCCCATCGGTCGGCACGTAACTATCTGTAGAGACTGACTGCCGGACATAGGTAGGCCCAACGGTCGGCATGTAACTGGTATCTGTAGAGACTGACTGCCGGACATAGGCCTCTCCCATCGGTCGGCACGTAACTATCTGTAGAGACTGACTGCCGGACATAGGTAGGCCCATCGGTCGGCATGTAACTGGTATCTCGTCGGAACACTAACGAGCGTGTCGTAACACAACAATTATTATATTTAAATAATAAATCAATACGTTTACCGAGGCGCGCGACCTCCGCGGAATGCAGCCGGCGCGGGCGCTGGCGGGCGGCGCGGGTGTGTGCGGTATACAGGCTGGTCAAATGCTGGTCACGCTGCGCATACACTATTTCACTGTGATGGCACACAGTGGGGTAATTGCGTCACACACTATCAGTAGCAATGGGTTTCATTTTGACAGTTCAACAACATTCATTGCGTTATTTTACGTTGCTGAGCAGACACATTTTTCGAACATTATTAAGCAATGTATTAGCAATATCCTTCGAGATTGATTGAGGGTGCTGGAACAAACGAGACAAATTAAGTACCTAGGTAGGTACTGCATTCAATGATTTTTGTATCATTCATTAATTGTTAACATGATTAAATGATACTTTGAACTGATAACACAAGTTCAGACCGCGGCCCTACTTCACTGTGACCTCTCAATAATTCCTTACTTCAAACCACGTCAGTTCCTCAGCTAAGGACGCCAACTGCGCGTTCATGTCGCGCGGGTTCGTTAATGGTGTCATAGAGAACATCTGCACAGCTGCGTTTGTAACATGTAAGTAACACATTTCAATGACAATGAATCATTTTGAAGGATATTGCTAATCTATATGTTCGAAAAATTTGTTTTGCTCAACAACGTAAATTACGCAATGAATGTTGTTCGACTGTCAAAATGAAAGCCATTGCTATTGACAGTAAGTTACGCAGTTACCCCGCTGTGCGAAGCCGTGCGCATGTGCGTGCGCCGGCCGGTGCGCCCGGCCGCGCTGCCCGCCATTTGCATCGACCGCGTTCGGTTCCTGTGTGGTGTACTATGTTTATACAGATTTAAATATGTTTGTATAATCTTTGAATTGCATTGTTTTATTCTGTCAATAGTTTTTCCGTGAATGCATCCCCCGGTATAACAAAAGTTATGAAACTACCGGTGCGCGCCTGCGCGGTGTGCGCGGTGTGCGCGGTGTGGCGGTAACCGGTCACCAATATTTAGGAAATAACCGGTATTGGGCAACGCCATGTGTAGGGCGACCATCTTATTGGGTTTCAGAGAAAGAAAATCATTCATTTTTGCACGATAATCTTTATTATACCTAGGTACCTACGTAAAAACTAAATGAATGAAAAACACAGAGCAAGCTCCTGATGCGAGCTCCACCTTGTTCTGAATTAGTCAAAATATTACTAAAACGAGGGGTGTCGACATAAAACAGAGACACTTCAGTTTCACACAGCGCTAATGCAAACGCAATGTGTTGCGTGCGGCTGGCGCGATGGCGGCTGCGCTGTGCTCTCGTGCAGCCGGTGCAGCTACTCGTACTAACAGTTTCTGGTGTTAGGTTAACAACAATATAATCTGCGGTTAACACTATGACCCGCAAATTGTATGATTGTTACAACACTATTTATTATGTTTTCCTTTCACTTTGTTTTCTAACCCTTTGTGTACTTACTACTTTTATTTTCATCGAACATTCTTTGGACTTGCTTCTGCGTGTGTCTGTCTGTCTAATACCTTTACACGGTTAAAAAGCTAAATCAACTTTGATGAAGTCTTTAAGCAATAAACGTACGTTATGGTTGTAAGTATTTAATTTATGGAGGTGTGAGAAAAGGGTGTAAAGTTCACTTATCCTGCGTAGAAAAAGGAGGATCCTCTCCGACCCTTGTTTTTAGGATTCCGTACCCAAAGGGTAAAAACGGAACCCTTTTACTAAGACTTCGCTGTCTGTCCGTCCGTCCGTCAGTCCGTCCGTCCGTCCGTCCGAGCGGCAACAAATTCCAAAAAACAAAATAAAATTTAAGGCTCCCATACAGCAAACGCGATTTTTTTTGCCCTTTTTTGCTCGATATCAATAATGGCAACAGGTAGGCACTTGAAATATTCACAAAATACTCAGTTGTAATTTTACTTTAATAATAAATAATAAAATAAATATTTAGGGGGGCTCATTTGTGCTCTGAGCAGAGTTATTTTCAAAACAGAGACAGTATCACGGACATAGCGGGACAGTATCACGGACATAGCGGGACAGTCCGCTGCGGCATGCGGCACCTCGGGGACTCATTCATGGTCGCCCCACCGAGTGAAAGTTGCCGCGCCCTTCGGCCTTCGCGAGAAAGTTCACGGCTCTTGTACGTGTGTGTGTGTTGTGGAGAGTGTGCAGCAGACGTGGACGACGTCATCCACCAGCGCCCGCCGCGCAGCCAGTACCGGACTACCGGAGTACGTCAGGATGCCAGCGCGGACCTCACGCGTGTAGTGCAGAAGGGGCAGTCCGATGTGCACACGGTTGCACCCTTCACCAGTTATGTTCAAGTCACATGCAAAAGAAAGCGATTCCCATCCATCTCGCAACAATCGGAATCTGTGCAGTTACCTATACATATAGGTACTAAAAGAGTTACATAAAAACCCAAAAATATTGCCGGAACTGGAAATCGATCCCAAGAAATCGCGCGTGCGAGCACCGAGACAGTTCAGATCGTAGCTATACCCGTAGGCTCGTATATTACCGCGCGAGGAATGCGCGAGAAAGTTCCAACGTCCGAGATATTATGAACTCTACTCGATCTACTGACGGACGTCCGCCCCCGCCGACAGCGACACGCTACTTGTTGCAAGTGCGTTGCGTCACTGTCCTCTGACTGCAGCAGGCCCGGTAACTGCTGCAGCTAGGACTACAACTAGACCAACTCTACCACCAGCCTACCGGCTACCTGTCCCACTGCAGCAGGCCCGGTAACTGCTGCAGCTAGGACTACAACTAGACCAACTCTACCACCAGCCTACCGGCTACCTGTCCCACTGCAGCAGGCCCGGTAACTGCTGCAGCTAGGACTACAACTAGACCAACTCTACCACCAGCCTACCGGCTACCTGTCCCACTGCAGCAGGCCCGGTAACTGCTGCAGCTAGGACTACAACTAGACCAACTCTACCACCAGCCTACCGGCTGCCTGTCCCACTGCAGCAGGCCCGGTAACTGCTGCAGCTAGGACTACAACTAGACCAACTCTACCACCAGCCTACCGGCTACCTGTCCCACTGCAGCAGGCCCGGTAACTGCTGCAGCTAGGACTACAACTAGACCAACTCTACCACCAGCCTACCGGCTACCTGTCCCACTGCAGCAGGCCCGGTAACTGCTGCAGCTAGGACTACAACTAGACCAACTCTACCACCAGCCTACCGGCTACCTGTCCCACTGCAGCAGGCCCGGTAACTGCTGCAGCTAGGACTACAACTAGACCCACTCTAATGATATATCATTAGTCAGTGAGTTTATTTTGCATTTTCATTTCTAATGTTCATTTTAATCCTCATTTTAATTGTTATTGTCATCTATGTAATATTGTTATTTATAATGTACCTACCTATGGACCCTTGATATTATCTGAATATTTTTTTTTATTTTTTTTATTAGTTTTAATCGTAATATATATAATCTGGTGCTTGTTAGTGTGAACAACTGCCTCTTCTTGTGGTTTACGACTGATTATTGTTTACTTGATTCACCTGCACCTTACATAAACTTAGTGTTGACCGCTGTCACTTGATGCGACAGGCGAGGCGTCGCGTCGCGTCGTCAGTCGCCGCTCGCTCATGGGCGCAGTGAAAGTGATCTCATCATGCTAAATTTATATCACTAGACTAGTTACGTAACGAAAGCTCCACCTTCCTAGGATATAATCGTGAAGGCGTGTTGGTCATGAATAAAATTATTGAATAGAAACGTCGGTGACCGACACCGCTGCCGGGCTGTGCAGGTGATTGCGACTCGACTATACACTAAAGAGACAGTCAACATAAATGTCCTTTCCATGATATTGTTCTTCGAATCGTTGAGCTCCTTAAGTTTTAAGTTGAGCTGCACGATGACTGACAAATTCGTGCACTGACTGGACACTGGGACAGGTCCACTCAACGTGTGGATTTTTCCTCAAAAGACCATCTCAGACGCCAATCTGGTCTTCACATGATCCGACCAAATTTTTTTTTTTTTGTTAAACTTTTCCCCACTCTAGGAATGTCTCCTGTATTGTGGGTTGTGGGTGCGCTAACAAACATTTAAACTCACATACACAAACAGCCAGACCGGAACAACTACTTGTAGGTCATACAAATATTTGTTCCGTGCAGGAATCGAACCCGCGACACGCAGCGCAGCAGTCAATCGCGTCAATAGTCATTATGTCATTATGTCTTGACCTCTGAGTTTGTTTCGGCCTTTCTTTGCAGAGCACACATATAGGAAATGCCGACCGCGACATTATATAATCAAAGACCGACCGCATGTATTTTTACCGACTTTACAAAAAGGAGGAGGTACTATGTTCGGGTGTTTGTGTTTTTTTTTTTTTGTATGTTTGTTCATCGAATACGCCGCCAATTGTCGACGGATTTTCAAAATTCTTTTTTTGTTCGAAAGTAGATAGTTCTGAGGTGGTCCCATTGTCACCAAGTTAGGATCTGATGATGGGATCTTAGAGAAATCGAGGGCAACCCTTAAATTTTATAGGCTCACTTATTGTTTTTCGCATATTTTATGAAGTATCTTGTGTATTTGTGTATGATTGTCACCATCTCAGGTAGCTGGGCTGATGATGGAAGGTACAACTCCTTAACAGTAAGAAGTTACTCGAACAGGCTAGGACTGTTTTAGTAAATTGTTTTGATGTTTGATAGGGCATTTGCCACATTTGGTCTCATGATCATCAAGTCATGACCTGATGCTGCAGTCAGGATAGTCTGCAGAGTAGGTACCTAACTCCTCGACAACTAACAGCAGATATTCGTGTTTAGGCTCATTGCTCAAAGGGCTCGATGTGTGGATAAACGTACTGTTACTGAGGAACACCGAAGACCTGATGCTGAAGCCAGGAGCATCAGAAAAAGTACAAACCTTTAAATTACAGCACCGTAGTCGTGTTTGGGCTCATTTTAAACAGGACTAATTTTAAGTTCAATACAATGTTGACATAAGTCTGGCCTGATGCTGCAGCCAGGATTATCAGCATCTAATCTAAAAACTAATAAAAGGAGAACTCCTCAACAATTAACGTCCCTGCATCGAGAAAAGGAATATTTTATAAAAAGGCGATGGGCAAGTTGACATTAGGCTATTGTAACTTAGAAAAATTATAAATAGACCCACTAAAAATCGAGAAATAAAAACTTTTTAACAAAAAAAAAACCGACTTCCAAAAAACACACTACAAACTGAAAAATAACTTTAATTTCGGAAGTCGGTGACAAAAACTAAAATACTGATCCCTAAGACACCGACTTCCGAAATTAAAGTTATTTTTCAGTTTGTAGTGTGTTTTTTGGAAGTCGGTTTTTTTTTTGTTAAAAAGTTTTTTTAAATATGATTGACGTGTAAAAGTATTTTTCTCAAACATGCTTGGTTTGAGCATTATTACCCGACTGCGCAACGCAAAGGAGTGGTAATGTGTTCATCAGCCTATATTATGTATGTACTCGTATTATGTATGTATGTATGTTTGCATGTTCCTTTGAAGCACTATACAGACCAAACGCCTGGGCCGATTTTTATGATTCACACGTCAATCGATTCCTCTTAGTCCGGCGAGTGTCACTAAAGACATGACGTTAGTGAAAATTCAATATGGCGACTACTATGTATGTATGTCTTCAAAAAAAAATTTTTTTTTCAAAACCTTTCGAGTGGGGTATCAAAATAAAGGGCTTTAAAAGACGATTACAAAAATATAAACAACTTATATGGTTAAAAGTAATTCGAAGTGACAAATCGTAAAAAACACGTACCAAGAACTAAATCGTCAGCGAAATATTTCACATTTAATTTTGTAAACTAAAAAGCTGGAAATAAAAAAAAGGTTATTAAAAAAAATAAAAAACCCGACTGCGGTAAAAAACTTAAGTTATTAAAAGAACTGAAAAGCTAAAAACATTTTAAATTTTAAATTCCATCCATTTTAAATTAAATAAAAGTTGGAAGCAGGCGGGACCCATTTGAATTTGAAAATATAATAAAAATGGGTATGGGTCCCGCCTGCTTCCAACTTTTATTTAATTTAAAATGGGCTTGTTTTTAGCTTTCAGTTCTTTTAATAACTTAAGTTTTTTACCGCAGTCGGGTTTTTTATTTTTTTTAATAACTTTTTTTGACAACCTTCTTCGAGATTTCATCGAAATTGCTGTACTGGCCAAACACATGCGAGCAGCGGCCGGCAAAAGTTGTATGAAAATCCATATGTGTCGTTGTTTAACTAGCGGCGCGGCCTAATAAATGATTTAGTAAACTTAGAAATAAAAATGGAACGTTCTTTTACTCCGAAACATGGCAACCAAGGAGGTAACTTATCAAAGGTTTTATTTAAATTTCGAACTGGCTAGCAAATAGAAAGCTGTTTATTGAAAAAAAAAAAAACATTATTGTTGTTCGTTGTTCGTCATTGATTTTGAAAAGTAGGTAGGTAATAGGCTATTTGACAATGTAAAAAATAAGGTCATAATTATTGACAGTCGTATATATTATCGCTTTTAAAATCGATTTGCATTAATTTGACTACAAAACAATATATTATTTGTAAAAAAAAACCCGAAAAAACTTCATCTTTTTAAATCTAGCGCCACGTAATCGAAAACGGTCTGGATTGGCTGAACTTAAGATGACGTCATGATTTAGTAAATTTCTGTCTATCGTTGACAGAACAGATGACTTTTGTCTAGTATCTCGACCGTTTCAACGTTTGTTTACGTGAATCGTGACGTCACGACGCCATATTGTTAAAGATAGCGTTTTGGCGGCTTATTTAAACAGTACATTTTTATTTACTATTTTTTAAAAGAAATACATTATGCAATTTGAAGTAATAGGTTTTTGTGGGCTAGTTAGACACCATTAAATAATCTGAGATGTTTATCAGAAACCAGTCAAATAGCCTATTGTATTTTCAAATAAAAAGTTCTGACTAGGTACTGCTTAGATTTAATTTCCGCGCATTATTTGAGAAAAGTACTTTAAAAGCCTTCCGTGGATGGACGTCGATGGACCTTAGAAATGTAAACAAATATCTATAGATGGTGGAGACCCAACAAAGGCTCAAGCACAAAGAAAGTTGACCAAACAGTATAAGTTGTCGCGAAAGAAACTTGACTTTTTAATATCCCTTAATGGCCGCCTGCCAAAATGGCAACCTACGAAATTGTAGAAAAAAATGGTTGCCTGTAAAGTCGGTTTTACGGGCGAAGATTTTACGTGACAACGTCTTTTTCTCGGTAGAATATTTATTGATATGAATATAATTAAATTGCACAATAGGAACAAGGAATTAAATGAAAATAAGAACGTAACGTTACCGAGCGTTACACTTTTTCATAAGTGCCTCCCAGCCGCAACCTAATTTAAAATAAGAACGTAACGTTACCGAGCGTTACACTTTTTCATAAGTGACTCCCAGCCGCAACCTAATTTAAGACGTTGTCACGTCAAAAAACAACGATTAAACCTTTCTTTGTCGCATAATCGCGAAATGATTCACAATAGTCGCTTTGCATTCATCTCCAAGTGTGTCGCATTCCAAGCTTATTTGTAAATATCCGCCACTCGGCACTCTGCGCGCGCGCAGGTACTGAACTACTGAGGAGGTGAGGTGTGTTGGCTCAATACGGATGTGCCTTCGCTTTCTCTTATCTGTCAATATTTTTGGCGCGATTGAGCTAGATGACGCCATCTTGGTAATTTTCTTAAAGGCTTTTTGTTTATCAACGGACAACGGCCGCTATCAGTTGACAACAGCTTCGGTGGCTGAAAAAAGGAACTAGAGTGCGCGCAAAATAAGTCTGCGCGCGGCCGAAATCGGCGGAAATAATCGTTTGCGGCTATCTGGGCCTCAAGTCTGCTATTGCAATAGTGTCAGAATGGTCTATCATTGATTTCATAATTGTTGATTTTGACAAGTTTGGCAATCTACTAATATAATGGCGTCATTATGACTTTCCAATGGTCAACCATTGACACTCCATTGAAAGAAATGGCATAGAATGGTAATCTCGTATATAAATGAATGACTGGCTTAGGCGGTAATCTGCTAAAATTTTGACAGTTCCTTTGATCAGTGACCTACCATTAAAACGTCATTATGCAGTCATTGCTTTTAATTCGTTACGAGTATCGTGTTCTGTGCCATTGACCGACCAATGACCGACCATTATGAATTTAGCAGATTACGAACTTTTAGCAAAATGACAATGGGATCGTGTTGGAACGACGAATTTATAAAAATAGCAGACTTGGGCCCCTGAACGTTTATTTCAGGTGTCAGCGTGTTTTCCGAAGTACCTAACTGTCATCATTACGCCCAAAGTGATTAAGGGCCCCTTTTCCCGAAACTTTAGGCATTTTACGCGCTGAGTCGGCTTGCGCCCGCGTTGCACAGGAGCCGTCGCGGTATGAACTCCGGTGACCTATGGCGGCGGACGAGCACGCCACAGTACAAATAAATCAGTAGTACAAATATTACACTAGTTTACAAATTTTTATTTTTTTTCGTTCACAGGACAAAACCGTTGGATTTGTTTTGTGACTACCTTCTAATCAAAAATGTTTTTATCAAGTCTGGTTTTTTTATAACACTCACAAGAAGTTTTGGCTTAATCTGGTTACGTAGTGATCAATTAATTGTCTTAAACTCAAAAAGGAAACATTTAATGAAATTCTATTTTTACCGACTTCACAAAAAGGAGGAGGTACTATGTTCGGGTGATTGTATGTTTTTTTTTTTTTGTATGTTTGTTCATCGAATACTCCGCCAATTGTCGACGGATTTTCAAAATTCTTTTTCGGTTCGAAACTAGATAGTTCTGAGGTGGTCCCATTGTCACCAAGTTAGGATCTGATGATGGGATCTTATAGAAATCGAGGGCAACCCTCAAATTTTATAGGCTCACTTATTGTTTTTCGCATATTTTATGAAGTATCTTGTGTATTTGTGTATGGTTGTCACCATCTCAGGTAGCTGGGCTGATGATGGAAGCTACAACTCCTTAACAGTAAGAAGTTACTCGACCAGGCAAGGACTGTTTTAGTAAATTGTTTTGATGTTTGATAGGGCATTAGCCACATTTGGTCTCATGATCATCAAGTCATGACCTGATGCTGCAGTCAGGATAGTCTGCAGAGTACCTTACTTCTCGACAAGTAACAGCAGATATGTCGTGTTTAGGCTCATTGAAAAGGGCTCGATGTGTGGATAAACGTACTGTTACTGAGAAACACCGAAGACCTGATGCTGAAGCCAGGAGCATCAGAAAAAGTACAAACCTTGAAATTACAGCACCGTACTCGTATTTGGGCTCATTTTAAACAGGACTAATTTTAAGTTCAATGCAATGTTGACATAAGTCTGGCCTGATGCTGCAGCCAGGATTATCAGCATCTAGTCTAAAAACTAATAAAAGGAGAACTCCTCAACAATTAACGTCCCTGCATCGAGAAAAGGAATATTTTATAAAAAGGCGATGGGCAAGTTGACATTATTCTATTGTAACTTAGATAAATTATAAATAGACCCACTAAAAAGCGAGAAATAAAAACTTTTTAACAAAAAAAAAACCGACTTCCAAAAAAAACATTACAAACTGAAAAATAACTTTAATTTCGGAAGTCGGTGGCAAAAACTAAAATACTGATCCCTAAGACACCGACTTCCGAAATTTAAGTTATTTTTCAGTTTGTAGTGTTTTTTGTTGAAAATGTTTTTCAGACAGTGCAAATTAGATCATAACATTTTTTGTTTTATTTACAAGAAAAATATGTAGTAAAAAAAACAGATCGGTTACAGAAGCTATAAAAATGGATGCACTACTTTATTTAACTTCAACTTTCGGTAGCAAATTTTAATAAAAAGGGTTTTTCAAGTAGTAGATGAAAAGTACTAACAAATTCGGTAGCAAGAAATAAAAAATACGTGCAATTTAGATTGTCAATTTTGTGGCAAGACCTAACAAATCACGAAACTAGCTGTTATTTTTGCCTAACTAAATATGTAGCCTTTAAAAACCAGAACAAGTGGTGTTACATACAATATAATGATGACCCATGGGTCAAAGAGTGTGGTACTTAAGATAGAAACACGTTTGTATGATACAACTACATACGGAAAGCATGGCTAATAGAAATCTCTATTCCTAGACAGCTCGTTTCGCCGAAAACTTTGTTGATAGAAAACATTGTTCGTAGATATCTCGGTTCATAAGAAGCACTTTTGACAGAGATCTCTGTTCATAGATAGCATTTCTTGTCGGAAACTTTGTTCATAGAAACCACTGTTTCACCTTGGTTCACAGAAAGCACCTTTGGTTCACGGAAACCAATTAGATCATTATTTTTTAAGTAAGCTGTATTCCTATTCACTCGCTCTTGCATCCTATGTCGACGGAGCCCCGCTTGGCGGGGCTCCTATTTCTGTGTAAAGGGTTTAAAGTAACCAAACCGAACCTCGGGGTGCCCTTCGCTCGCTCTTGCATCCTATGTTGCGCTTTTTTAACCAAGGGAAACAGTGGTTTCTATGAACAAAGTTTACGGCAAGAAGTGCTATCTATGAACAGAGATCTCTGTCAACAGTCCTTCCTATGAACCGTGATATCTACGGACAATGTTGTCTATCAACAAAGTTTTCGGCGAAACGTGCTGTCTAGGAATAGAGATTTCTATTAGCTGTGCTATCTGTATGTAGTCGTATCGTACAAGCGTGTTTCTATCTTAGGTTCCACACCGTGGGTCAAATCCTATGCTACATTCGAAAAGAATGCCTTACCCGATGTTGCCTAGTAGTTTCAGTCAATAAAACGAAGCAAAACCCACAGAATTGGAGACAGAACCTAAGACCCCATTTCGAGCCAGATGTATGATTTTGATTTCGAAGGATCTGAATTGAAGGATGGCAAAGTCAAAGTCAAGATTTCTGGTATAAAAAAAAGTTAGCAGATTACTGTTGGTCTAATTTAAGAGATACTGATACAAATCTGAATTAAAACAGAGTAAAATTTGCAATGTGTAATACTTTCACTAAATGGTAATCTTAAAATTAACAAAAAAAAAAGTAAAAATTTTGAAAACTAGACGATCTAAATTTTTTCCACTTCAGAATCTCATTAAGCATTTTATCCTCTATGCAAACACATGGTTTTCATCTCATGAACAAAAACGCTGTAAACTAGTGTTATTGGCGTTGGCGACAGACACATAAATTCATAAGATTTAACGTGGGAGATAAAAAATTAAATTAAAAATTTAAAAAACCCCCGACAAAAATAAAATTAAGGAATCCCTACAAAAAGCACGAAATAAAAAAATCACACACACACACACGTTAAACTTAGAACACCCCGTCGTCGTTTTTGCGTCGGGGGTTAAAAATTAGATAGGAAGCATTGTATAGTGTTTCTTAAGTTCGTGGTTCTCTTTGTGCTCTTTTTGAAGGTTTCACTTCTACCACGTGTGAATTGCACACATGTTTTTTTTCATACACTTTCAAATTTCCACGCGAACGAAGTCGCGGGCAACAGCTAGTAAATAAATAAATATCGTTGGCTTGTGTCGTGGACACCAGGTAGTTGATATAATAAATATATACTTTTTTTGTAAATACATAGGTACCTACTTCTTATGTACAAACATCCATGACTCAGAAACAAAATAATGTCCATGCTCATCACACAAACATTTGCCCCTACCGAGATTCGAACCCGGACCCTAAGATCGTAAGGTAGCCTCACTACCGCTGCGCCATTCGGATCGTCAGTTTATGTAAAAATATGTAAAGGTGAATGTTTCCATTAAAAATATTAAAGATTTAAAACTCTAGTCATACTGACTTCGCTAGTCTGTGTAGAGAACCACAAGTTTTCTTCACATCAGATGCCCTTTTTTTCTTAATTTTGTTTTTCTTTATTTGCCATTTTAATTACTTCTAATACAACACGTTTTTACTCAGGTAAATAGGCACTATTACGCGCGCGAAGACGATAATGTGGTTGCGAGCAAAAATTGCATAGGTCCTCCCTCGATGACGTCCGGCAGGACACTGGCTGGCGCGGTGCGCGCGAGTCGTTTTTCACGCATTTATTTTATATGGAAAAAAATAAGTGCCATATTAAAAATCTATCCAATAATATCCCTGTTAAACCTGATTAGTAAATGAAATGTAAAATTTTCATAAAAATTGCGTTCCCCCAAGTCTCATACAACTTAAAATCCTTTCAAAATCGACTTTACTTCTGATTTTTTTTTTGTCGAGCAAAATGTTAAATATTGTGTTTTTAACCAAAAACGTCACTAGATTAAACATGTATCTGTACTATATATTTTTTTGCGAATTTAAATATGGTGATTTCTATGAAAACAACTCGATCTAGAAACGTAAATTTCGGAAAAGGGGCCCTTAAAAGTGCTGGCAGCTGGCAGGGATCTTGAAGTCAATTCTCGCGCTGCACGCTGCGCGCTACTTATCTATGCTGCGCGCACTCTAAACTTAAAATTGTATTGAATTTCACAAAATGTTAACTTTTTTGTTGGCAAGTGGCGCCACCCTTAGGTGTCACGATATACTGGTCTTTTTGTTGGCAAGTGGCGCCACCCTTAGGTGTCACGATATACTGGTCTTTTTGTTGGCAAGTGGCGCCACCCTTAGGTGTCACGATATACTGGTCTTTTTACCCGACTGCGCAACGCAAAGGAGTGGTAATGTGTTCATCAGCCTATATATGTATGTATGTATGTTTGTATGTTCCTTTGAAGCACTATACAGACCAAACGCCTGGGCCGATTTTTATGATTCACACGTCAATCGATTCCTCTTAGTCCGGCGAGTGTCACTAAAGACATGACGTTAGTGAAAATTCAATATGGCGACTACTATGTATGTACGTGTCTTCAAAAAAAAATTTTTTTACCGACTTCAAAAAAATGGAGGTTATCAATTCGATACGTATGTATGTAATATTATTGGAATTGCATTATATTCACATATGACAATCTACTAAGGCTTCCAAACAAATATACAAAATTTCATAGACGTATGTATGTATGTATGTTTGTCCACGCATTTCTCAGCAACTATTAATCGGATCGTGACCATTTTTTTGTATTAGCTTACATTTACTTCAACTTAGGGAACAGTGCAAGTTTCATCAAAATCGGTTTAGTAATTTTCAAGATATGGACTGATACGTGTAAGTGTGACGGCCTGGCGTATTGATACGAGCTACGGGTGTAGTGTCAAAGGGAAAACATCTCAAAACCTTGGTCAAATTCTAGTGCAAAAACTAAAAATTACGAAATAAAAAGTAATTTAAAAAAATTTAACCGACTTCAAAAAGAAATCAACTCAAAATTATGAAATAACTTTAATTTCGGAAGTCGGTGGCAAAAAACTAAAATACAGATCCCAAGACACCGACTTCCGAAATTAAAGTTATTTCATAATTTTGAGTTGATTTCTTTTTGAAGTCGGTTAAATTTTTTTAAATTACTTTTTTTCAAAACCTATCGAGTGGGGTATCAAAATAAAGGGCTTTAAAAGACGATTACAAAAATATAAACAACTTATATGGTTAAAAGTAATTCGAAGTGACAAATCGTAAAAAACACGTACCAAGAACTAAATCGTCAGCGAAATATTTCACATTTAATTTTGTAAACTAAAAAGCTGGAAATAAAAAAAGTTATTAAAAAAAATAATAAACCCGACTGCGGTAAAAAACTTAAGTTATTAAAAGAACTGAAAAGCTAAAAACAAGCCCATTTTAAATTAAATAAAAGTTGGAAGCAGGCGGGACCCATACCATTTTTATTATATTTTCAAATTCAAATGGGTCCCGCCTGCTTCCAACTTTTATTTAATTTAAAATGGGCTTGTTTTTAGCTTTTCAGTTCTTTTAATAACTTAAGTTTTTTACCGCAGTCGGGTTTTTTATTTTTTTTAATAACTTTTTTTTGAACGTGTTTTGTTGGTGGATGGCGGTTAGGTCATATGCTTGGGCGTCGCGTCGGAATGGGTGTCCTTTAAATATTTCGTTACGGAGAATCAATTTCGAAATACTTTGTTAAGGTTTTCTGAACAATGGTAGTATATTAGGTTCGCTTGGTTGTTCATGGACACGCCTGGTTGTTAATTGCCAAAAACATCTCAATAACATCTAGCCTTTGTTTCTCGAAGGTCGTTTATCTAAGTCCCATGTCATGTACCAAAATCAAGTCATTTATTCAATGACTTGATTTTGCTTGATTAGGCTTAGAATCAGCACTTTTCGAACGTCAAAGTACCTACTTACATAAGAGTTCCCCGCGGCACGCGCGCCCTTCACCACTTCTCCTAGTGCTTCAGCTGGACAGTTCGTGGCGCCACGAACTGTCCAACACATCATTTTATAATAATAATAATGGGAGCTTCAACAGTGTTCCGGCTGGAAGGGTGCCGTTGTGTAGGTACTTGTGTACCGGCGGCGCGGCGGCACGCGGCGGCACTCGGCGGCAGTTGCATCAAATAATAAGGGAGTCAATCTATATATCTATATATATATATACATATAATAAATTTGTAGAAAAGTGATGTCTGTACAATGGAAATATATAAAAAAAAAGTAGCAGGGGTTGTTATTATATCGATGCCGAACCCGAAATTGTAATTAATTTTTTTTTTGTCTGTTTGTCTGTTTGTTTGTGCACGCTAATATCAGAAACGGCTTATTCGATTTAGATGCGGTTTTATTCACTAATATATTGTAGTAGGCTTATCTTAACATTTAGTGTTTATTTCATGTCAATCGGTTCATAAATAAAAAAGTTATGTCAATTTAAAGAATCACGGCGAACATTTGTTAAGGTATTTGTAGTGTATGCGGAAAGCATTGACAAGTCAGTCTCTTACCGGCCGTGGGCGACAACAGACGTCTCTGTGTTTCGTTTATGCTACCTTACCTATGTATCTGTCAAAGTGTGTTTTATTAAGCATCCCAGCGAACATCACAAGTGGCGACGAGGATAAAAGTAAGTGCTGAAAACATTTACCAAAAAAAGAGGAAGAATGCAGGCTGAAAAATAATGCACGTTGATAGTTGTTTACGATCAGTTAAGCGACTATATTTCGATAAGGATCGTTAATAGTTGGATACTAAAGTAAAAACAGAACGTAGTCACGCTGTACCTACCTACCTACACGTAAATAAATCGTTACCAAGGTAAAAGGTTACAGCTAATGATTGCTTTGTTACCTAAGTTTCGTATGATTAAGTTACGAAAAATAAATTCTGCTTCGATTGATGTAAACAACTTATAAGCGTAAATGCAATGATATTATAAAGGAAAGATACGCTACGTTCATTCGACGTTCTGTATTGTTGCGTTGTTATTACAAAGTAGTTACTGCGATAGACAATGCGGAACGTATGACACAGAAAGAGATAGCTATATGTATTGTGTTGCTTGCTGCTATTAGCGGACTAAATGAAACTACAACAATATTGTCTAAATTTGCCTGCAACAATTTGCGCCCGCTAGTGCCATATCTACCCCTTGAATATAATATCATTGCGTAAATGTTACAAAGGCCATGCAGTAAGTGTTGGTTACAAGTGTTACAACAAAACAAAGGGCTATGCCTGAATAGTACGCAATTATTTCAATGTGCTGTAATGCAAACAGTAAATTATTGTTATTGGGTAAGTGTTCTCATTTAAATAACAAGATAATTGAGTTATTTGCACGCTTCTTATTTTAAATAAAAATAATAACCAATTATTATCATAAATCTTGGACATACTTAACTTTTCTGTTGTAAATAACCTACATACCCACCTATTGTAAAAATAAAACAAAATCTATTATTAATTTAAGATTTTACTTGTGGAGTAAAATAAAACGACATGCTCGATTAGGCTGACTTGAACGGAAGGGATTTATTTGAACTAAAAATCACACACATCCGGTGAACAACATAGACAAAAATAACATTGCTTATAACATCATAGACCAATAGGTTAAATCAAGATACTAGTATTTTGAGTACACAATAACACCACTCTCAAAATACAATTAATAAGCTTTACTTTTAAAATACTGTAAAATGTCAAATCAAAACAATACCCAACATCTTCATAAACTTATGATGCTTAACTGAATTTAGACTTTTAGTAAGCATGTCTGCTGGCATATCTCCTGTAGGTAGATATTCAACATTAACAATTTTATTAGAAATTATTTCTCTGCAAAAATGATAACGGATATCAATGTGCTTGCTTCTATTGTGAAAAACAGGATTTTCAGACAACTTTTTAGCACTCTGATTATCATTATACAACACAATTGTATACAATCGCCCAGTTATCTCATTTTGCAAGTTTTTAAGATACACAGCTTCCCTACAACCTTCTGTGAGTGCCATGTACTCAGCCTCGGTACTAGAAAGTGCAACTGTTTTTTGTTTCTTACACCCCCATGATATGACAGAACCTGACAACATGAAACAAAATCCTGAATAAGATTTCCTATCAACAGAACTATTTCCCCAATCACTATCAACATAACCCTTAATATTTACATTTCCATCTTTACAATATTTTAAACCTATATTTATAGTACTTTTTAAATATCTTAAAACCCTCTTAGCATAAGACCAATGTTCACTACTGTGACAATTATTAAATTGACTTAAATATCCTACAGTATAAGCTATATCTGGCCTTGTAAGAACAGCTAGATACATGAGGCTGCCTATAAGTTGCTGATAAGGGTTATCAGTCTTCTGGCCCTCATTTTTACCAACATTTAATTTAGCATCCATAGGCGTATCAATAGGTTTACATTCAGTCATATTAAATTTATTTAACAACTGATTTATATAGTTTGCTTGACTCAATGTAATGACATTATTTACTTTATCAATGTTCACATTCATACCAAGACATTGTTTAATTTCCCCCAAGTCTTTGATTTTAAAATTACTATTTAAAATTTCTTTTAAAGATAACATTTCCTTTTTATCACTTGAAAAAATAAAGAAATCATCAACATATAATGCTACTATTGTTCTGAGACCATTAACAATCTTAGTATATAAACATGGCTCTATTTTGGACTTTTTATACCCATTACATAACATAACATTATCAACCTTTTTATGCCAAGCACGTGAGGATTGTTTGAGACCATATATAGCTTTGTTCAGCTTCAGAACTTTATTTTTATCAACATCAGAACACTCAAAACTAACTGGTTTCTGCATATATATAGTCTCCTCCAATTCACCATTAAGAAATGCAGTTTTAACATCTAAATGCAAAGTTTCTAAATCAAGCTGCACTGCCAATGCAAACAATAACCTTAAGGTAGTATGACGAACTACAGGGGAGAAGGTCTCATTGTAATCAATACCCCATTTTTGATTATAGCCTTTTGCAACAAGTCTAGCACGATAACAAATATTATTGTCTTTATCACATTTTTTCTTAAGTACCCATTTACACTTTACAATAGTTCCACCTTTTGGAGCATCTACTAGCTCCCATGCACTATTATCATTGAAGCATTGTAACTCTTCCTGAACAGCATGCAACCAATGTTCCTTCTCTGGACCTTGTAGAGCTTCCTCTAAATTTAACTCGCTGTCATCCATACTGGAACTTTCTGTGCAAATATTTGAAAAACCATACCTGTCTGGTTTACGCCTCTCTCTTTTAGGTAACTCACATACAACACTGCCAGTACTCCCTGTAGAATTGTCAGACTCTTCAGTCTCACTCGGCACATAAGAAGGGTCTTCTGGATCATCTTCAGGTGTGACAAATGAATCATCTGACTGACAACTGTCCCCCACTGAATCTGGCGTTTTGTCATCATTGAGAGGATTTACCAAGTTCAAGTTTTCAACAGTAGCTGTCACGTCATTGCTCTTACACAATGCTTTTTCAATTATAATGACATCACGACTGCATGTTATTAACTTGGAATCCGGATTATATACTCTATATCCTTTAATATTATCTGGGTAACCCACTAGTATACATTTGACAGACTTCTTATCCCACTTCAACCTTTTCTCTTTAGGCACATGTACCATAACAGTACTTCCAAACACTCTAAGATGACTAATATCAGGTTTCCTATTAGTCCACAATTCATAAGGAGTTTTATTGTTTAAGCCTGCTGATACTGTCCGATTCTGCAAATAAACAGCAGTATTAGTTGCCTCGGCCCAGAACACTTTCTCCAAACCAGCATCAAACAATAAACATCGAGCCTTTTCGACAATGGTCCTGTTCATACGCTCACTTAAGCCATTTTGTTCAGGCGTATATGTATTTGACTTCTGGTGAGCTATGCCCTTTTGCTTGAGATAGTTATTAAATTCATGACTACAAAATTCACGACCATTATCAGTGCGAAGGATTTTAACCTTTTTACTCAATGCATTTTCTACATTGGCTACATAATCTCGAAAACATTGAAAAGATTCACTTTTGTTTTTCATAAAGTAAATGTGGGTCATACGACTATAGTCATCCACAAAAATTATAAAATACCTGGATCCTCCTAGGGAGATATTTTCCATAGGGCCACAGACATCACTATGGACCACTTCCAGCAATTGAGTACTTCTATTACCACTGCTTGGGAAAGGTAGACGACTCTGCTTCCCTTCACAACATGTCTCGCAGGAACTTTTGTTTGTAACTGACTTCTGATCCATGTTGAAACCTTCTACAGCATCCTGCATTTTATTTAGGTAGGAACTATTGATATGTCCCAGCCTACGATGCCACATCTCACTGGATAGTGCAGCTGCAGCTAACAGATGCACAGGCATATTGAGTCTGTATACTCCATTGACTAAAGTAGCTGTCGCCACCAAAACTCCTTTACTGTTATAAATATAACAACCACTAGATTTGAAGCTCACTCTGTTACCCTTCTTTATAAGTTGGCTCACTGACAGGAGGTTTGTTGTGAGACTTGGAACACACATAACCTCTTCCACTGTCACATCAAAATTGCATTTATTGCCACAAGTAGTTATTTGAACATCGCCGGAACACGTAACTGGAACTTTATTCTCGTTAGCAACAACAATTTCTTTCATACTTGGTTCATATGATGGATTTATAATCCAATGTTCATTTGTTGTTAAATGTACACTCGCGCCGGAGTCAATGTACCAATCATTTTTACTATAAAAGCCACTTAGAAATACGGCACTGAAAGCGTTTGTTTGTTTTTGATCAATTTCCTTTGAATTAGTTACTGTACACTTATTGCGATAATGTCCCATTTGCTTGCATCGGAAACATTTTATTTTCGTCTTTGACAATTGATCGCCATCTTTGCCGCGACTTTTATCTCTGTCTATTGGTTTGAAATTTTTCTTATGTTGGCTCCACTTGTTGGGCTTCTTGAACGAACCAAATGCAGCACTACTTTTAGTTCCCCGAACTTCCGACTCCATATCCAATAGTTTGGATTTTATGGCATCCGTTGTGATGCAAATTCCGGAATGTTCAACCGCCATTATCATCGGCGAAAAATTATCAGGTAATCCCGCCAACAGCAACGAGCCAATCCATTCTTCGTTAATGTTAAAACCGGTTCCCGCCAATTTCTGACCCGTATCCACTAATTGAGTTACATATGAATTCATAGATTCACAATCATCGAGCCTTATAGATATGAGTTTTCTCAACAGACTTATTCTTCTCGTGAATCCAGAGTCATCATACAGCGATTTCAATTTATTCCACAGTTCCTTAGTAGATTTAACATCTTTTATATGAACGTATATAGACGGATCGATCGTTAGGATTAATTTGGCTCTGGTTTTAGCGTCCTCCGTAACACCAACTGGCGTTTGGCCTTCTTCCGACTTGATGCACCCTAGCGTCCCTTCTAATATTAAGAAGTTCTCGGCCGCAAAACACCACTCATTATAGTTTTCACGCCCTTTTAGTTTGGGCACGTTCACCATATAGTTCGAGTGCGACGCCATAACGACTTTTTACACAGCGCACTAATCGACCGCACAATAAAACAATTCTGTCCCCTTACTGCAACTATTTATCAATCAGATAACACACTGTCGCGAGAACTAATTGAAACAGAACCCAAAATGACCTGGGCCCATAACCTATTATTAATTTAAGATTTTACTTGTGGAGTAAAATAAAACGACATGCTCGATTAGGCTGACTTGAACGGAAGGGATTTATTTGAACTAAAAATCACACACATCCGGTGAACAACATAGACAAAAATAACATTGCTTATAACATCATAGACCAATAGGTTAAATCAAGATACTAGTATTTTGAGTACACAATAACAAAATCATTGGATACTATTTTAATCAGGTCACTGGTTTTGCCAGGATCAATTGTTTGCATTTCGACACAGAAATATCAAGGTCACGCAAATACTATTCTCAATACGACCATGCATAACGGATAAATGTGAGAAAAGACCGGGAAATGTTAGTGTAATGCATTGACTGCCAGCGCGGTCACCGGTGACCGCAAACAATAGATTTTCTATTGTGTCTGTCGTCTGGCAGTCAACGTGTAGCATCAATAATGGCTTCAATCAATCAACTCAGCCTATCGCAGTCCATTGCGATAATAATGGCTTAATTACTAGCATATTTACTGCCAACCAGTTAATAAACCTAATATGTTAATAGATAAAGGTTATTATCAGTCAATTTCCATAATAATAGTAAAGTAACGCTACTGAATAAAGTTATTCAGTATATTTAGTTAGTCATACTTACACATAAGTCAAAGGTCATGCTGAATCCGAAATGGTCTAAAGGCCACGCATATACTAACAGGTACCTTATGGCTACGCAGTAGTGTTACTGTTATCTATATAAAAGATAAAAGGCCACGCAAATACTAACAAGTACCTTATGGCTACGCATACTGTTATCTATATAAAAGATAAAAGGCCACGCATACGAGTCTCAAAATCCTGTTACAGGTCGCCCCAAAAAAATGACTCACGCAATAAGTACTTACAAAAATATAATAGGGCATGCAGTTGTAATACTGTTACTGATTTTCAGTAAAAGCCACGCAAAAATAAGAGTCAATACATTTTAATGCAAGCTGCAAAATGACTCATGCATCATCCACACTTCCCAACTAAGACCATTTTGATTGCGAAGGCGATCCGACATCTGTCGGCACTAGTTGGAGGAAATGGAAGAGGGCACTTGAAATTTATGAAACGAGCTACTCTTCTCCTTGTTGGGAGAATTACCCAAACGAATGTATTCATTGTAATACCTATTAAACATAAACAAAGCAAAAAAAAAAAAAAAAAAAATGGGTTATTAGGTACTTGATGGTAGTAAAAAGTTTCATATTGTAGACCCGTTCCACATAGGAAAATTTCCTGCGTGTAGGAATAAGTAACTAATGAGTAATACTGATAATGCTTAACATGTGTACCTGAGTTCTAGGGTGACATAAATACCGATCTAAATTTAGATCGGTATCAACAGACTATGGGAAAGACAAAAGCTATGTAATTGTTACTATAATTAGGTACTAGTACCTACCAACCAGTTAAAATAATAAGTATACATACTTTGAAATAAAATAGGGGCAAAGTGAAAATAAAAAGTCACAATAACAGTAAACTGCTGTTTGATGTTATTGCAATGATTAATTAATAATAATATAATAACAACAGAAAGCTGCCATCTTAAACACCTGCAGAATAGTTAGGAAATTCATACAGTTAGAGGAAGAAAACACTCTAATACACACCATACGCTGCATTTACTTGACTTTAGCCCGTAAATGAAGCTAAAACCAGCCTAAGAGGTGAGAAAAAAAAAGACACTCAAAATAATAATACTAATGTTTATTTCCAGTAAAATGTTCATAAAGGTTACAAGTACAGTAATATGGTACAACATAAAGTGCATTGAGTATTATCTCCTGGCACCCAAACTAGGCTATAGCCTGTGACTTGGGGACCAGTGATTCCATAAGGGTAGATAGATGAACAAAATGTTTAGTAAAACTGTTTTCACCTGTAACATGAATTAGTATGACATAATATTTTCTTATGATATGATGAATCGGTAAATCAATTTTGTTTGAGAAGAGAAGTTCCCTTCTTCTGTTGGAGTTTTGTGGTAGTACTATCAAAGGTCACTAAGTTACAGGTGCCATGTATCATTATGTGAAACCAAGACAATAATGTACTTATAACAATAAAGATTGCTTACCTATTCAAACATAGGTACAGGCGTGATGTGGTTATGAGATTATAATTCTTATTTAAGTATCACAAAGTTGATAATACTGCCTTAGGTGAGGTCCTGTTACTAGTATTACAATGGTCTGAGTGAAAGTATTGATACCTTCAGTATGAGATTGGCACCATCTTTTGTATTGTTTGTCACATTAGAAGTCAGTCTATATTGATGGAAGATTAGTTAAAACTCAAATTAAAATATATTTATTTGTACACATAGATATACCATACTGGCCCATGATGGGAAAAAATATGTCACTATGTGCTGCCTTGCCAGGCGTACAAGTATTGCTTACGCAGTAGGTAGTAGGGGTACAAGTAGGCCTAAATAATAACAGCCGCACAGGTCGTTTGATCAGGTTAAGCTATGCTTGCCGCGGTTGGTCTGTGGATGGGTGACCATCTTTACATACCGAGACTCCTCCGTGCCTCGGAAAGCACGTTAAGCCGTTGGTCCCGGATGTCATTCGTGGATCTTTGACAGTCGTTACGGGTAGAAGCCCGAAAATCTGACAACCAGTCTTGCCAAGGGGTACCTATTGTATTACCCAGTGGCTGGGTTCTGGAGGTCAGGTGGGCAGTCGCCCCATATGAAATACTGTTATTCGGCTGCATCCGTAAGAAAGTTGGTTAGGATGCAGTTTAAAAATAAATAAATAAATAAATAAATAAAATTCATTTAATTCAGGCAAGACCCAAATGAAATTAAAATATTACAATGCCTACTACCACAGAATAAAATTTCAATGCATAGAAATAAAACAAATTAACGAATACAAAATTAAAAAGGTAATGGAATTAAAATTAAGATAATAATGTCAATGTCAATTAAAACTAAGTGCACTGGCTATACATGTCTGCTACAGCATTTCCTAATGTAGGGGCAGTCAATTCGCTCAGCGATCATCACCAGGACAACCCAGTATTCTAGAACATGATACGATTATAAATTATTTTGATGATTCAATGTTATGGTAATTAACTAACCAACAGGCAAAAATACAACTTTTGTCAGACTAAACTTCTTGAACTACCTCCCGGAAATGTTGTCAAGTAGTACCTAATAGGTATTGAAGTGGTTAAAGTACCTAATGATACTACTAAATGAACAATAACCCTAAAAAAAAAAAAAAAAAAAAAAAAAAAAAAAAAAAAAAAAAAAAAAAAATGGTTGCCTGTAAAGTCGGTTTTACGGGCGAAGATTTTACGTGACAACGACCGATCATCCGATCATAGTTGAGTGGGAGAGAGACGCAAGGCATTCGGCGGGCCTCTCTCTCGTTCGGTGACTCATCGTAACGTTACCGAGCGTTACACTTTTTCATAAGTGACTCCCAGTCGCAACCTAATTTAAGACGTTGTCACGTCAAAAAAAAAAAAAATTAAAGGAAGAATAATCACAGAAATAGGTAGATACGCGCTGGTGGTAATTCCGTGGACTACTCAATAAAATACCATATTAGACTCCAAAATATATTGTGCATCCGCACAGGCAAACGATCAGAATTACAAGCACGTTTATGAATGTGACATCTGTCTAGAAAAATTATTCTATAAATACTGGGACACATATACAAACTCCATGATGTGTATTAGGCACATGCCAACATCATTGTTGTCATTAAGTTAATACCAACACTGGCCCTTGAACCAATCTAAACTCAGGTAAATCACATTACACACATTGAACACTATAAATAAATCTAAGCATAGACACATCCGCTGTTTAAAAATAATAAAACATTACAACAGCAAAAACATAGCAAAAGTATAAATTTGTCAAAGTATCCGTCACATATAAACAGCAAATATTCAAAACTATGTGATAGGGATCTCAAACAAATCATACTTCTGCAAGTATACCTTACCTACTGCTTAGAACCATTATATTATCTATTTAACGATATAAATAAACGATGTTTGGAGATGGCTTAGTACTGGAATACTAAGTTACTGTAGTACCTAGTTATATCGAAATATGGGAAGCTCTTTAGTACTGTTTGGATGATCTAATCAACTGAGTAATTAGAAGTCTCAGTATATTCGAATTCAGACTCTCAGATAATTATCAATTTTGGGAACACAAAACTTAATGTCATACCTTCATGATAAGGTTCAAATTCCATGGCAATTGTTGGGACCATAATATAGAAATACAAGCGTTGAATCTAAAGGTAGGTTCGTGAATATGGAAAGAAACGAAGTAAGATATATATTAGGTAGGAGGTGTAAGGACACAACCACAATGACAGATGTAAAATAATAGAAGATCTCAATAATTATTGTTTACCAAACAAGTTAAGTTGTGTCAGATCAGTGTGATTTAAATTCAACGACTCACCTACCACCTATAAAAACAGCGACGGAAACAAATTCACTTATTTCGTGAACACAGGGTACATACAAAAGGTGTTATAAATACATAAGATCCGAGCTGTGCCCCGCCAAAAGGCATACAAAATATCAAAGGTTCCATAATGTCATGTGGAAAAAAACATACAACAATACTCAAAATTATTTAGTATGTCTTAACATGAGCTTATATTGGATTAAGTTAAAAAGTATAATTAAAATTTGTCATTTAAATATTGTCAAAAGAATAATACACCTTGCTATTTAACAGTTTGAACAGACAAGATCACTCACCATGTCACACGTAGGCACATACACATAATAATAGCATTTAATTTCAGCACAACCGTGGTGATGGTCTAGCCCGACTAAGTTCGTGGGTTTGAAACCAGGCAGGCATTTTGTGTATTTTCACTCATCACCACTGTTCATCAACGGTGAAGGAAAACACCGTGAGGAAACCGGCATGTCTGAGAACCAATACTTCGAAGACATGTGATTCATTAAATTGGACGCAATGGGCATCCATTAAATTGGACGCATTTGGACATCCATTATATGGCGAAGGAAAACATCGTGAGGAAACCGGAAAACATCATGAGGAAACCATATGTAACACTCCATTAAATTGGATTTATCAAAGCGAAAGTTCTAGGAAAATCATCTACTTTTACAATATTTGTAAATATGTGAGCACGATGTATCTATCACAGAATTGAGTGCATCGTCTTCACATATAATTAAATATTATGTTTTAAGAACTTGTAAAACATTTTAAAAGAGTAACGATGGAGTTTCTTGCCCATTCTTCTCCATACGAAAACTACCTTTTCGAATCGGCGATTAGAATCAATTCAACATTTCAATTTAATAAAAATAAAGGAGGGATGTAGTGTATGCGGAAAGCATTGACAAGTCAGTCTCTTACCGGCCGTGGGCGACAACAGACGTCTCTGTGTTTCGTTTATGCTACCTTACCTATGTATCTGTCAAAGTGTGTTTTATTAGGCATCCCAGCGAACATCACAGTATTCTATCAGAGTACGTACACGCCTCGGGCCTGCGCGTCCGATCTTCGGAACTACTGGACGGATTGAATGATTTTTTTTTGTTGTATAGTTATTATATGGCTGGACAACATTCAGGCTATAATTTTTCTTGGAAACTTGAACACCTGATGCAGAACCGAAACAGACCAGCTTAACTATAAGAGATACAAAAATGGTACCATAGCAAAAATTGTTCCACGTGATGAGGATTTTCTGCTGAGAGAATAAATTTGAAGATCTGGAACACCTGATGGGGAACTCCAAGAGCCCAGCTACACCATAACACTTAAAGGAATGACGTCTTAGTAAAAGTTATTCGGTCTGATGGGCATTTCCTGTTGGCTTATAAAAATCGAAGATCAGAAACATCTGATGTGGATATCATTGAAAATTTGACTCTACTGGCCAAAACTCCCATTTATTTTTTTTTAACGTGAAGAAATGCTCATGCATTCTACACTACCACGGGGAGATAGTGCAGTTATGTGGGACTCTAACCCACTAAAACTCCACTGTGTCCTCCTCTGCCGCTTACGGCGGGAACATGGGCACGCGTTAGCACTCATCCGTGAACCCGCCGCGGCTGTCCGTCACCGGACCCTCCTCTGGGGAGTACTCCCCATCACCGGCGCACCAGAACACATAGCACGCCGTGACCACCCCAGGGACCAAACCAGCACATGTTCGCCAGACGATCCCGTGTCTGGGCACCCTTGGTAGGGGAGCAGTCACTTAGATTTTAATTGATCAGGTATCTTCATAATAAAACTATAACCATGCCTAGAAAGAGGTCAAATCTTTCCCAATGTTCCAAAGGAGCTAAAAGATTGAGGATCATAAGATCCCAAGAATCTGCCGAAGAGCGTCAGGAGAGACTTGATGCTGTTTGAGAACATCAGGCTGCAACTCGCTCCGTGGAAACCTCTTCGGATCGCGAAGCACGCCTGCGTTCTCAGCGTATTTACGCATCTACATCCAGATCTCTAGAGATCAGTGAAGAATATGATGCGCGACTGACCGCTGATACGGTGAGATTATCATACATTGTTCCGAACACGCACACAACAAAATATTCATAAACAGAAAGTGAAAAAGAAAGAATTGCTGGAGTACGGCATGAAGAGACAGATTAAGAAGAGCGCAACGAACGTTTGAATTCTGATCGACTTCGACATTCTCTGAACAGAATGTCGATATCATCTGAAGAATCGGATGTGTCTCAAGATATAGCCGTAGGGCATGGCGACCTTCTTTGGGTTGATAAGGAACGGAGTGCATTTACGTATACTCCTATGATTGACTACGCCACATATTCCGCCATCGGAGGTATGGTTAAAAATTTTACTTTTTGTGAAGCTGTTAAATAGCAAAAAGAAACAAACGGTATGTGTTGCTCAGGTGGGAAAGTACATATTGAAATATTACAAAATCCTCCAGAAATATTAAGATCACTGCTAATTGGTGACCATCACAGTCAAAACATTTCTTGGACAACATACGTTCGTACAATAATGCCTTTCAAATGGCATCTTTTGTTGCGAAACAGATTTCAGAAGGCCCATTTATGCCAACATTCAAAGTGCAAGGCCAAGTTTACCACCCTATTGGTTCATTATTGCCTGAAAATGACGTCTCGAATCGTCTCGCGCATCCCGTTGTTATCCAGTCCCCGGGTTCTTAGAATTCGACATCAGACGTTTCAGATCTTCGATTTTGACTACCCCGTTGTCGCTGGCATAAGCAACAGGATCCGCGTACGAAGTCGCGGGCAGAAGCTAATTTGAGAAATAATAATGATTGTCCAGTTGTAGCATCATCAGGTCACAGGGTCACAGGTGCAAGTTGAGTGGTCAGCCATCAATATCGTGAAACAAAAGTGTATACTGATGGTATTGTTTAGTGGCAGTGTTACTATTTATTCTGTGACGTTACTCTATGATTGTACTCACCTGTCACTGGCAGACAGCACGTCCAACCACCGACACCGGGCGGGGCCGGGGTTACAAGCATGTGATATAATTATGTATGTACATACTTATGAGTTCGTTTTTAGGGTTCCGTACTTCTAAAAAAAACGGAACCCTTTTATGATCACTTCGTTGTCCGTGTCTGTCCGTCTGTCAAGACCCTTTTTCTCAGGAATGCGAGATGTTATCAATTTGAAATTATTATCAAACTAGCTGCGCCCCGTGGTTACACACGCATAAGTGTCGATCTCGTGGGAATTTCGGGATACAAAGTAGCCTATATGTTAATCCAGGGTGTCAGCTACCTCCATACAAAATTTTATAAAAATTGGTCCAGCCGTTTGAGCGTGAAGAAGTAACAAACAAATAAACACACACACACTCACAAACTTTCGCCTTTATAATATTAGTGTGATACTCAGGGCACCAATCCCTTGAAACAGTGAAAAAATCAAACTTTTAAGTCAACGCAATGAAAAGATACAGGTGCTTATGTTCCGGTTCCGTATATGCCGCATATTTTGACACTCGCAAGGGAATCAAACCTATAGGGTACTTCCCGTTGACCTAGAATCATGAAATTTTGGCAAGAAGCAATGTCATGTAGCACAAGTAAAGGAATAAAATCGAAAACCGTTAATTTGTAGTTACAACGGAACCCTCGGTGCGCGAGTCCGACTCGCACTTGACCGGTTTTTTATAAAAGGAACAAACGATTATATCGAAGGTGAGAACAAAGGAAGGGTTTTTGAAAATTCTTTCCGAGGTGTTTATTAGGAGAAGACAGCTTGTATTTTTTCCGAGCGGAAAGCCCATCGTGCACATGGATTGAGATTTTCTGTTTTGTCATGTCACTCATGTCGTCTCACAACATTGCGCCACGCGCGCCCCGATGTAGTACAGCGCGAGTCGCGAGTGTCGCGAGTGTCGCGACCTACCTGCAACTGTCAATATTACGTGTCCGAGAGAAATCTGTCAAACTCATGAGCATGACACGTCCGCCATGTCCGGTTACATCATGTGTGTGCGAGTTTCATGTGGTCGCCCCCATTGACGTAATGAACAGAATATTGCAGACAATAACAATTTCACTGACGTTAACGGCATCACAGAGCCGACCACGGCCAAGTGTCTCACGTTACAGGCAGCAGCGAGCACCATAACGAGCACGCCCAAGTGTCTCACGTTACAGGCAGCAGCGAGCACCTTAACGAGCACGCCCAAGTGTCTCACGTTACAGGCAGCAGCGAGCACCATAACGAGCACGCCCAAGTGTCTCACGTTACAGGCAGCAGCGAGCACCTTAACGAGCACGCCCAAGTGTCTCACGTTACAGGCAGCAGCGAGCACCATAACGAGCACGCCCAAGTGTCTCACGTTACAGGCAGCAGCGAGCACCTTAACGAGCACGGACAGTCCTCGGAATGCTAATGGGAAAAAAATATTTGGGGAAACCGTTTTATTTAACTACTAGCTGCGCCCCGCGGTTTCACCCGCATAAGTGTCGATCCTGTGGGAATATCGAGATTAAAAGAATCTTGTGTTAATCCAGGGTCTCAGCTACCTCCAGACCAAATTTTATCAAAATTGGTCCAGCCGTTTGTGCGTGAAGAAGTAACATTACACATTCACAAACTTTCGCCTTTATAATGTTAGTGTGATGTAAAGAAAAAATGTAGTTGCAGTTGTTGTTGTTATGTTGTCGTTGTTGTTTAAAACTAAAACGGACACATCACACATGCTCTTGCCTGTGTTTAGTGTTTTTTCAGCGTACGGAACTGAAAATCAGCGTCATGTGCCGTGTGGCGGTGATCTTTGTTCTCATCTGACGTTATACTGAGCTGAGGCTCTTTTGGATTTAAAAGCATTGTTTTCTGTTGCTTAACTTTGATTGAAGGTCCAACTCCGCCCAATAATAAATAGGAAGACACCGTGTTCGCCCCAAGTGGAAGACATCCAGGAAGAGTTCAACAAGCAAGCTGGGGTCGACGAGACGCCTCGGAGCCTCTCCATGTCCTTCTAGGCGGCCGTGTCAGATGTCCTGGACCTGTCCTGTCCTGGCTTCGTTCTGTTTGATGATGTTAATTCTAGCGTTCACTAGGGACACATTCGGGATAACATCATTTTTGTCTGACGTTGCTACAGGTATGCGTGCAGCCGGGCGTCGGCGGAGGGCGGACAACGCCCTCTTCCAGCCCCCCTAAGTGGGTCCAGGGGCGACGGCGGGCTCGGGGATGTCCGTCGCCCCCCACACATCAGGATCCGAGGTGGCGGCGCGTAGTGTTCCACACCTCACTCCCCCCCTGACCCCACGGCACCAGTCAGGGGTTGCGGAAGCCCTCCGCCCGCCCCAGGGCGCGGGGCGGCGGACATCCATGTGGATTTAAAAAATAAAATAAAGGGATGCGTGCAGACTGCTACTTTGTTTTTAACCGACTTCGAAAAGGTTCTCAGTTCTCATCGAGACTGACAGACTCATAAGATTTTCTTTACCAAGTGTCAAGGGTAGTGATTGTGAGATAATATTGAATCAAGAGAAACTAGAATTCGTCGATAAAACTGTTTTCTTAGGGATCACGCTCGCCTCAAGGCTACAATGGGGTCCTCATTTAACATCTCTTGCAGGACGGCTAAGTTCAGCAGCTTATGCTGTCAGAAAAATCCGTCAATTTACTGATGTAGATACTGCGAGACTAGTCTATTTTAGTTATTTGCATAGTGTCATGTATTACGGTATTTTACTTTGGGGACGGGCTGCAGACATTGATTCTATTTTTATTCTGCAGAAAAGAGCCATCAGAGCCATAATTATATAACCTCCGCAGGCGCGATTCTCTATTAACATCATGACGGTACCTTGTCAATATCTACGAAAACATCATGTATGTAAGAAAAAACTTACATCTTTTTAGTAAAAGAGGTGCAAGAGATAATTATAGTACTAGAAATAGGGACCTATTAGTTCAACCAGGTTTCAGACTGGCTAAAGTAGACTCATCTTTTATGGGGTACTGTTTAAAATGTTATAATAAAATACCTCCCCACATTCTTCAACTGAATGAGACAAAATTCAAGTCTTGTATAAAACGCACACTATGCAGTTAGGCATATTATAAGTTAGGGGATTACATCGATGATAAGAATGCCTGGCTCAATGCTGGTCCTGCTCCACAACCACAACTAACTGATTAACACTTGAAAATACTGTTGGAACTGCTGAAGATTGTAAGACTATCTTTGCATTGTATAAACTCAATTTCATTTATATTGTATAATTGCATAGCACAGATGTGAGTTCTATGTATGTAGGTACTATACCTTATTTACTATTTACCGGGTAATATGTCTTTCATTGACTCGAATGTGCCCTGGCGGCTGATAGTATGTCATGCTCACACAAATGTCTCGCTGACGGTGGCGTGTATGTTGGATCATTTAGCTCCCTTCAAAATGGTTGAGCTGAATGGTGCTGATCTATGCGTCATGTTCGTGAACGGGCGCCGTCAGTTGGGGCTGGTCATCTCTTAGCTGCCTCGGCTTATTTTTATTTTTGTTTTCTTGCTATTTGCTGTACTCTGGACGCTTTTAACGTGTACCTACGTCTTTTTTACATCGTTCTCACATATAATTTTAAATTCAACATTAATGATGTAACTAATATTTTTGTAAAAATATAATTTAAAAGAGTGTCCATGGAGTTTCTTGCCCGTTCTTCTCCATAGGTACCTACGCTTTGGAATGGGCAACTAGCTTCATATTTTCTGACTGACCGACTTCTTGACAATTCAAAAGTGCCTGTAAATGGTTTAATTGAAATAAATGCTTTGAGTTTCAGTTATCCTTTACGACTTTCTCAGTACCAGCCTAGAGGCTGCACAGCTGGACATGTTCCCGGTTTTGGCAATAGGCTCGCCCCTTGGACTTCAATAGGCTCGCCCCTTGGACTTCAAAATAACTGTCAGGATCTGTACTAGGTACGCCTCTATATACTCTCTCTTCATAGACATGAGGCATGATGTCATGTTACTTGGGACATGATCTGTACTAGGTACGCCTCTATATACTCTCTCTTCATAGACATGAGGCATGATGTCATGTTACTTGGGACATGATCTGTACTAGGTACGCCTCTATATACTCTCTCTTCATAGACATGAGGCATGATGTCATGTTACTTGGGACATGATCTGTACTAGGTACGCCTCTATATACTCTCTCTTCATAGACATGAGGCATGATGTCATGTTACTTGGGACATGATCTGTACTAGGTACGCCTCTATATACTCTCTCTTCATAGACATGAGGCATGATGTCATGTTACTTGGGACATGATCTGTACTAGGTACGCCTCTATATACTCTCTCTTCATAGACATGAGGCATGATGTCATGTTACTTAGGACGTTGTTCTTTATTCGGGCTTTCGTTTCCGAGCCCGCCTGCTGCCCGCCTGCTGCCCCGCGGTAACAATCTGTGCATTACGTAAGCGCTCGTTCGAAAGTCACACAAGCGGAACCCGTTTGTCTCTCGATGAGAGTGCGTGACGTCACGCGAGGCGCCCGGCACTGTGATCCCTATATGCTCCAGGTTCAGTGAGTAGTAACAATATTGGCGTCATCTCCCAGTGATAGGCATGAGACACTTTTACTTTTTCTCGTAAGTGGCACACTCTGTCGCTACACTAAATGGTGTTCATCCGACATGCGAGCCGTCGGTCACGTCACGCATCAGTCCGCATCACTCCACGCTCCGCGCCGGCGGCGGCGGCGGCGCGGGCGCGGGCGGCGCGCTCACGCAGGCGCACCCCCGCAGATTACTATGAGTGTGTATCACTAAACACGGTGTGATTACTACTAAGTGTAGTCTTTGCACTAATGACGGGGTAAGTCGTCACAACGTGCTGTTAGCAGACTGCAGGTGAACATTGAAGCTGATTCACTCGAGCACTTTACTGCAGTCTCGTCTAGTAGGTCAAAAGCGCGGCGCGCGGCTGCAGAACGTAATCAATCTGGGGGCACTACCTACCTTTTCTCGAAGCACTTCGTCGTATTTTTGAGCCTTCATAACTTGGGTTTGGATTATACCAGATAAACAAAATTTTCGGGATATGATGTCAGTGGTTGACTTATTAAACCTATAAAGTTTCAATTGCATAGCTCTTATACTTTAGATTTTATTGATATCTAAAATACCCCGATTTCGTCACTGACTCACTGATGATCATCAATATTCTAAGGGTCTTCCTGAAGTCCTAGAAAGCTGAAATTTGGTATGTAAGCTAGTAATAGTACACAAACAACAAAAATACTCTAAAACTTGGAACTTTTACCCTCCAACCCCTTAAAATAGGGGATGAAAGTTTGTACGAGACTTCCGCAGATTTTGATGCTAGAGTTCTTAAAATTGATATAGGGACTCCTTGTAATAAATAATAAAATACACATTTCAGGATTTTCAGTAAAGAACACCCCAAAAAAAAATATTTCTTAGGCAACTTTCAAAAAGATGTGAAATCCCACCAAAAACATTTTCATGTAAAATGTTGCCAAGACGAGACCGCATATGGCTCGCGCTGCCAAAAAGTTATCAGATCTCAGGTAGAGCCAAGCTTCTAACTCTAAACGCCCTAACTTCACAAACTCTACACCTTAGTCAAAATATGTGGCTTGGCCGTTTCGCTGGGATTATGCTTAGCATAAGTAGCCTCTAATGTTCCCACTGCTGGACACATGCCTACTCTCTGTGAGAGGGGTCGAGTGGGGCCCACTCTCTCTCGACCCGCTTGTCGTCTTGACCTCGGCCCAGTGCGGGTTGGTGGATGTCACATGTCTTCGAACTTAGAATTTTAGTCCTAAAATATGCCGGCTTCCTCACGATGTTTTTCTTCACCATTTTGAGAGCAGTGATGATGAAGTAATTTACACTTGTAAAGCACCTGTCTGGGTTCAAACCTGCGATCAAGAACTCCAAAGTCGTACTGCTCAAATTATGCTCAGCCCCTTGCTAGCCATAATAATCTTTCACTCAGTTCTTCCATCGTTTCTTTGGTCTTCCCCTACTCTTATATTTACAAAACTCAGCGGACAGAATAGAATCGTAGTTAGTAGTAGGTAGTAACTATAGTAGGTATAGTAGGTACTTAGTTTTAATAGTTTTTTTTATCATTGTTCCTCTCAACCAAAGCACCTGCCATCTAATCTCTTCACCACCATTGACTTATATATTGCTTTTGAAATCATTGTTCATCACCCTTGGTCGACTGGTAGAGAATGCAAGGCATTAAGTCCGCCTTTGTACCTTTTTGTGCGAAAAAGTTTAAATAAATAAATAATAGTTCAGTGTTCGTAGAGGGTAAGACGCCGCCCGCGCCTGCGCCGGCGCCGGGACCTCCAGTAGGACGCATTTCCTGTGCACGTCCTGAAAGCTGCTGAAGGAAAGAGATGCGTGTGGTACAAACAAAGATTTGGGCTCAAACCACCCAAACCGTGTTGCGTGTGTGGTAACATCGCGGTAGTGTTGTTCAAACTTCATCGTTACGTAAAACTAGTTAGAATATCTCCAAAGTCAATTTGACTATTAATTTTAAAATTATGCGTCTATTTAAAGTATTTTCTAAACTAATATTAGAGGTTTTAAACAAGCTTTTAAGCCCCTCTTCTCGTCTAGCGAGGCATGCAATTTAAACTTTCACTGTATGTCATACGGTTGTATTTCGTGTGTCGTCGTCTTACGAGGTCTAGAGGCATAGCATGTAGTGTATAGGAAATGGCACCCCACTTTCTTTAGAAGAACTCTCTTGGAGTCGTGAACTCAGTGCAAGTCCTTCATTCATCACCACCACACGCGTCCAAAGAGTATTTATTAAATAAAAGCCTTAAACTGAACGACCGTAATACCGGTGTGACGTAAACTATGAATTAAAAAAAGTCATTATAATATTTTAGGCGCGGAATGCAGTGACAGTTGTGTTTCTTTAAACATTAGTATTTATAATATTTAGTTACGTACTTCGGGAGTGACATTAAAGACTGTTTCTAGTGACATTTTTGGATAATATCTGAAGAAAATGGTAAGTGAACAATTATTAAAATTATAATCATAGAAAAAGTACTTAAGTTTAAAAAAAAACACCGTTGAAAACTCAGATAAAAGAAATGTATGACTTCGAATCGAAGGCTGAAAGAAAAGTGACCGCGGCGTTTGAAAAGTTGTAAAACAATTTGAGAATGTCGAAAGGAAGGAATTCTTTATTTTTCACCGCAGCCTCTCTATTTTTCATAAATATTTATAAGGCTCTGCAGGCTATTATTTAGTTATTTAGGTAATTATATATTTGAAAGCCACATTAAAGCAAAAATGCTATAACTTTTTAATTGGCTGCATTCTTCATTCGAATTATTCATTACTGTCGTTAATAATTATTAATTTATTAAAAGTTATAACGGATGACACTCAAGTTGACCAATTAAAATTATGAATGGTTGCCAATGTGTTGGTCCTGCCTGGCAATGAATGGACCAACCTGGCCCAGTGTATCCAATCATGCTATAAGCCAGTGCCAGTGATCATAATTTTTAATCTTCCTCAGACCTCGTCCCTCAGTTTAGAGTGGTTATTATTGAAATTGCCCCTTGACTATTAGTTGAAACTATTAAATTGCCTTGAATAATAGTTGAAACTATTAAATTGCCTTGAATAATAGTTGAAACTATTAAATTGCCTTGAATAATAGTTGAAACTATTAAATTGCCTTGAATAATAGTTGAAACTATTAAAAACTCACTCAACACACCCTTACCGATTTTTAAATTGAAATTGATGACAATAATTACATAGTATCTAATTATGAAAATAAAAACACATAATACTATAATTTTCAATGAAAAGGAAATAATCAAAATTCTGAAATGACCCGTGACTGTCGCTGATTGTACCACGGAGCGCATGCGCTGATGCGCCGCACCCATAATATATCGCACATGACAACTTTGCAGAAGGTCATCTTGATCTTTGAATGTCAAAAATAAATAAATCTGAGTCGGATGAGGAGGAGGAAATGTCGTGGGGAAAGTCTGAGTATGAATGTGTATACGAGTACCTAGAAGAAGACCAAAGAAACGGTGGATGGGTGGAACGATGATGTGGTTAGGAAGGGGGGCTAGCGAGAGGACGCCTGGTAGAGAAGTGTGGAAGAAAGAGAAAGATGATGTGGTTAGGAAGGGGGGCTAGCGAGAGGACGCCTGGTAGAGAAGTGTGGAAGAAAGAGAAAGATGATGTGGTTAGGAAGGGGGGCTAGCGAGAGGACGCCTGGTAGAGAAGTGTGGAAGAAAGAGAAAGATGATGTGGTTAGGAAGGGGGGCTAGCGAGAGGACGCCTGGTAGAGAAGTGTGGAAGAAAGAGAAAGATGATGTGGTTAGGAAGGGGGGCTAGCGAGAGGACGCCTGGTAGAGAAGTGTGGAAGAAAGAGAAAGATGATGTGGTTAGGAAGGGGGGCTAGCGAGAGGACGCCTGGTAGAGAAGTGTGGAAGAAAGAGAAAGATGATGTGGTTAGGAAGGGGGGCTAGCGAGAGGACGCCTGGTAGAGAAGTGTGGAAGAAAGAGAAAGATGATGTGGTTAGGAAGGGGGGCTAGCGAGAGGACGCCTGGTAGAGAAGTGTGGAAGAAAGAGAAAGATGATGTGGTTAGGAAGGGGGGCTAGCGAGAGGACGCCTGGTAGAGAAGTGTGGAAGAAAGAGAAAGATGATGTGGTTAGGAAGGGGGGCTAGCGAGAGGACGCCTGGTAGAGAAGTGTGGAAGAAAGAGAAAGATGATGTGGTTAGGAAGGGGGGCTAGCGAGAGGACGCCTGGTAGAGAAGTGTGGAAGAAAGAGAAAGATGATGTGGTTAGGAAGGGGGGCTAGCGAGAGGACGCCTGGTAGAGAAGTGTGGAAGAAAGAGAAAGATGATGTGGTTAGGAAGGGGGGCTAGCGAGAGGACGCCTGGTAGAGAAGTGTGGAAGAAAGAGAAAGATGATGTGGTTAGGAAGGGGGGCTAGCGAGAGGACGCCTGGTAGAGAAGTGTGGAAGAAAGAGAAAGATGATGTGGTTAGGAAGGGGGGCTAGCGAGAGGACGCCTGGTAGAGAAGTGTGGAAGAAAGAGAAAGATGATGTGGTTAGGAAGGGGGGCTAGCGAGAGGACGCCTGGTAGAGAAGTGTGGAAGAAAGAGAAAGATGATGTGGTTAGGAAGGGGGGCTAGCGAGAGGACGCCTGGTAGAGAAGTGTGGAAGAAAGAGAAAGATGATGTGGTTAGGAAGGGGGGCTAGCGAGAGGACGCCTGGTAGAGAAGTGTGGAAGAAAGAGACAATGAGTGAGGAGCATGCGCGGAGGAGGGCGGTGAAGATGAAGTTCCTATCAATGTGGGCAGTCACCGCGTGTATTGATCTCCGTGACACACACACACACACACACACAACAGGTCCTCACAAGTATCCGTAACCTGCTGCTTGACACTTTCTCTCGTGTTTGCATACATTAGCGTGTCCGCATGCTCGTACGGCCGGGCTACCTGCGCCTCTACAGATTCGTCTGGGCTATCTGGCGGATCGCTCTATGAACATGACGTGTGATCTTGTTCGACCGGCGGTGGTTCTGTGGTGCGCAGGACGACTGTTGAGTATGAAGTCTCGGGTACGATACCAGGTCACGCGAATTTTTGTGTTGTTTTGTGTGTTTTTTTGTTTCCCGGCTAGATTAGTTTAAATAACTCATCTAAGTTACATAATCATAATATTTATAACTATACAAGTTGCTGCTATAATGTCCCGACTGGGCGCTCCCCGCTCAGGCTCAGGCCTCTCGTGAGAGGGAGGGGGCCGTAATGTACCGCGCGGGCACGGCGCTGCCGCTGGTTGGTTTGGTTAGGGTAGAAGTAATGTACCGCGCGGGCACGGCGCTGCCGCTGGTTGGTTTGGTTAGGGTAGAAGTAATGTACCGCGCGGGCACGGCGCTGCCGCTGGTTGGTTTGGTTAGGGTAGAAGTAATGTACCGCGCGGGCACGGCGCTGCCGCTGGTTGGTTTGGTTAGGGTAGAAGTAATGTACCGCGCGGGCACGGCGCTGCCGCTGGTTGGTTTGGTTAGGGTAGAAGTAATGTACCGCGCGGGCACGGCGCTGCCGCTGGTTGGTTTGGTTAGGGTAGAAGCGATCAAATAAGTTGTAATGTACCGCGCGGGCACGGCGCTGCCGCTGGTTGGTTTGGTTAGGGTAGAAGCGATCAAATAAGTTGTAATGTACCGCGCGGGCACGGCGCTGCCGCTGGTTGGTTTGGTTAGGGTAGAAGCGATCAAATAAGTTGTAATGTACCGCGCGGGCACGGCGCTGCCGCTGGTTGGTTTGGTTAGGGTAGAAGTAATGTACCGCGCGGGCACGGCGCTGCCGCTGGTTGGTTTGGTTAGGGTAGAAGCGATCAAATAAGTTGTAATGTACCGCGCGGGCACGGCGCTGCCGCTGGTTGGTTTGGTTAGGGTAGAAGCGATCAAATAAGTTGTAATGTACCGCGCGGGCACGGCGCTGCCGCTGGTTGGTTTGGTTAGGGTAGAAGTAATGTACCGCGCGGGCACGGCGCTGCCGCTGGTTGGTTTGGTTAGGGTAGAAGTAATGTACCGCGCGGGCACGGCGCTGCCGCTGGTTGGTTTGGTTAGGGTAGAAGTAATGTACCGCGCGGGCACGGCGCTGCCGCTGGTTGGTTTGGTTAGGGTAGAAGTAATGTACCGCGCGGGCACGGCGCTGCCGCTGGTTGGTTTGGTTAGGGTAGAAGTAATGTACCGCGCGGGCACGGCGCTGCCGCTGGTTGGTTTGGTTAGGGTAGAAGCGATCAAATAAGTTGTAATGTACCGCGCGGGCACGGCGCTGCCGCTGGTTGGTTTGGTTAGGGTAGAAGCGATCAAATAAGTTGTAATGTACCGCGCGGGCACGGCGCTGCCGCTGGTTGGTTTGGTTAGGGTAGAAGTAATGTACCGCGCGGGCACGGCGCTGCCGCTGGTTGGTTTGGTTAGGGTAGAAGTAATGTACCGCGCGGGCACGGCGCTGCCGCTGGTTGGTTTGGTTAGGGTAGAAGTAATGTACCGCGCGGGCACGGCGCTGCCGCTGGTTGGTTTGGTTAGGGTAGAAGTAATGTACCGCGCGGGCACGGCGCTGCCGCTGGTTGGTTTGGTTAGGGTAGAAGTAATGTACCGCGCGGGCACGGCGCTGCCGCTGGTTGGTTTGGTTAGGGTAGAAGCGATCAAATAAGTTGTAATGTACCGCGCGGGCACGGCGCTGCCGCTGGTTGGTTTGGTTAGGGTAGAAGCGATCAAATAAGTTGTAATGTACCGCGCGGGCACGGCGCTGCCGCTGGTTGGTTTGGTTAGGGTAGAAGTAATGTACCGCGCGGGCACGGCGCTGCCGCTGGTTGGTTTGGTTAGGGTAGAAGTAATGTACCGCGCGGGCACGGCGCTGCCGCTGGTTGGTTTGGTTAGGGTAGAAGCGATCAAATAAGTTGTAATATACCGCGCGGGCACGGCGCTGCCGCTGGTTGGTTTGGTTAGGGTAGAAGTAATGTACCGCGCGGGCACGGCGCTGCCGCTGGTTGGTTTGGTTAGGGTAGAAGTAATGTACCGCGCGGGCACGGCGCTGCCGCTGGTTGGTTTGGTTAGGGTAGAAGTAATGTACCGCGCGGGCACGGCGCTGCCGCCTGGTTGGTTTGGTTAGGGTAGAAGCGATCAAATAAGTTGTAATGTACCGCGCGGGCACGGCGCTGCCGCTGGTTGGTTTGGTTAGGGTAGAAGCGATCAAATAAGTTGTAATGTACCGCGCGGGCACGGCGCTGCCGCTGGTTGGTTAGGGAGGGTAGAAGCGATAAAATAAGTTGAAATAAAAAATCACACAAACTCATTTCATTATCAATCAGGTCCCTGATTGATAATGACGGAGAGGAGTCACTCCTCTATTCTTCGGTGGTATAAGTGAATCATTCAGCCAGAAAGGCCTGCCGGAGCCGCGGCCGGGGCGCGGGGAGCCGCGCCGGGAGCCCGCGCAAGCGCAGCTAGTTGAATGCGCCGACACAGGAAAGAGAGTCGCTGTAGATAATGACTTGGATGGTAATTATCAGTTCATTAAAGTAATTAGTAATCTCAGTTCGACGACGAGTTCCTATTTCCGCCTGTGTTGGGTTACCTTTCTCCACTGTGATGACTATTATAATTGTGGAGGTTTTGCGCGCGTGCGCCGTGCGCGCGGTTCATCCGGGACAACTTGCGCCTAATCTAATCTAGCAGGTAATTGACTGCTCGTCGGTGCAGTGCTCGCAAGCGTGACTGCTGAGCGCGAGCTTCCGGATTCGATCCCCGGGTTTGGGAAAGTGTTTGCACAACTTTTTTCAAAAATCTTAAATTTATTCAGACAATGCACAGCCTAAGCCGCTGGGTCTAGTAGCATGAAATATGGCTCAATTTATAGTTGTTTATGTAACGAAACTGAGCACTGAAAAGAAATTATGAAAATACATACCCACAGAGATCGCACAAAGACGCGACGACGCGACGCTCTCGTTCTCCACAAGCACAACTATGACAGACACGACGCGACGCTCTCGTTCTCCACAAGCACAACTATGACAGACACGACGCGACGCTCTCGTTCTCCACAAGCACAACTATGACAGACACGACGCGACGCTCTCGTTCTCCACAAGCACAACTATGACAGACACGACGCGACGCTCTCGTTCTCCACAAGCACAACTATGACAGACACGACGCGACGCTCTCGTTCTCCACAAGCACAACTATGACAGACACGACGCGACGCTCTCGTTCTCCACAAGCACAACTATGACAGACACGACGCGACGCTCTCGTTCTCCACAAGCACAACTATGACAGACACGACGCGACGCTCTCGTTCTCCACAAGCACAACTATGACAGACACGACGCGACGCTCTCGTTCTCCACAAGCACAACTATGACAGACACGACGCGACGCTCTCGTTCTCCACAAGCACAACTATGACAGACACGACGCGACGCTCTCGTTCTCCACAAGCACAACTATGACAGACACGACGCGACGCTCTCGTTCTCCACAAGCACAACTATGACAGACACGACGCGACGCTCTCGTTCTCCACAAGCACAACTATGACAGACACGACGCGACGCTCTCGTTCTCCACAAGCACAACTATGACAGACACGACGCGACGCTCTCGTTCTCCACAAGCACAACTATGACAGACACGACGCGACGCTCTCGTTCTCCACAAGCACAACTATGACAGACACGACGCGACGCTCTCGTTCTCCACAAGCACAACTATGACAGACACGACGCGACGCTCTCGTTCTCCACAAGCACAACTATGACAGACACGACGCGACGCTCTCGTTCTCCACAAGCACAACTATGACAGACACGACGCGACGCTCTCGTTCTCCACAAGCACAACTATGACAGACACGACGCGACGCTCTCGTTCTCCACAAGCACAACTATGACAGACACGACGCGACGCTCTCGTTCTCCACAAGCACAACTATGACAGACACGACGCGACGCTCTCGTTCTCCACAAGCACAACTATGACAGACACGACGCGACGCTCTCGTTCTCCACAAGCACAACTATGACAGACACGACGCGACGCTCTCGTTCTCCACAAGCACAACTATGACAGACACGACGCGACGCTCTCGTTCTCCACAAGCACAACTATGACAGACACGACGCGACGCTCTCGTTCTCCACAAGCACAACTATGACAGACACGACGCGACGCTCTCGTTCTCCACAAGCACAACTATGACAGACACGACGCGACGCTCTCGTTCTCCACAAGCACAACTATGACAGACACGACGCGACGCTCTCGTTCTCCACAAGCACAACTATGACAGACACGACGCGACGCTCTCGTTCTCCACAAGCACAACTATGACAGACACGACGCGACGCTCTCGTTCTCCACAAGCACAACTATGACAGACACGACGCGACGCTCTCGTTCTCCACAAGCACAACTATGACAGACACGACGCGACGCTCTCGTTCTCCACAAGCACAACTATGACAGACACGACGCGACGCTCTCGTTCTCCACAAGCACAACTATGACAGACACGACGCGACGCTCTCGTTCTCCACAAGCACAACTATGACAGACACGACGCGACGCTCTCGTTCTCCACAAGCACAACTATGACAGACACGACGCGACGCTCTCGTTCTCCACAAGCACAACTATGACAGACACGACGCGACGCTCTCGTTCTCCACAAGCACAACTATGACAGACACGACGCGACGCTCTCGTTCTCCACAAGCACAACTATGACAGACACGACGCGACGCTCTCGTTCTCCACAAGCACAACTATGACAGACACGACGGCGACGCTCTCGTTCTCCACAAGCACAACTATGACAGACACGACGCGACGCTCTCGTTCTCCACAAGCACAACTATGACAGACACGACGCGACGCTCTCGTTCTCCACAAGCACAACTATGACAGACACGACGCGACGCTCTCGTTCTCCACAAGCACAACTATGACAGACACGACGCGACGCTCTCGTTCTCCACAAGCACAACTATGACAGACACGACGCGACGCTCTCGTTCTCCACAAGCACAACTATGACAGACACGACGCGACGCTCTCGTTCTCCACAAGCACAACTATGACAGACACGACGCGACGCTCTCGTTCTCCACAAGCACAACTATGACAGACACGACGCGACGCTCTCGTTCTCCACAAGCACAACTATGACAGACACGACGCGACGCTCTCGTTCTCCACAAGCACAACTATGACAGACACGACGCGACGCTCTCGTTCTCCACAAGCACAACTATGACAGACACGACGCGACGCTCTCGTTCTCCACAAGCACAACTATGACAGACACGACGCGACGCTCTCGTTCTCCACAAGCACAACTATGACAGACACGACGCGACGCTCTCGTTCTCCACAAGCACAACTATGACAGACACGACGCGACGCTCTCGTTCTCCACAAGCACAACTATGACAGACACGACGCGACGCTCTCGTTCTCCACAAGCACAACTATGACAGACACGACGCGACGCTCTCGTTCTCCACAAGCACAACTATGACAGACACGACGCGACGCTCTCGTTCTCCACAAGCACAACTATGACAGACACGACGCGACGCTCTCGTTCTCCACAAGCACAACTATGACAGACACGACGCGACGCTCTCGTTCTCCACAAGCACAACTATGACAGACACGACGCGACGCTCTCGTTCTCCACAAGCACAACTATGACAGACACGACGCGACGCTCTCGTTCTCCACAAGCACAACTATGACAGACACGACGCGACGCTCTCGTTCTCCACAAGCACAACTATGACAGACACGACGCGACGCTCTCGTTCTCCACAAGCACAACTATGACAGACACGACGCGACGCTCTCGTTCTCCACAAGCACAACTATGACAGACACGACGCGACGCTCTCGTTCTCCACAAGCACAACTATGACAGACACGACGCGACGCTCTCGTTCTCCACAAGCACAACTATGACAGACACGACGCGACGCTCTCGTTCTCCACAAGCACAACTATGACAGACACGACGCGACGCTCTCGTTCTCCACAAGCACAACTATGACAGACACGACGCGACGCTCTCGTTCTCCACAAGCACAACTATGACAGACACGACGCGACGCTCTCGTTCTCCACAAGCACAACTATGACAGACACGACGCGACGCTCTCGTTCTCCACAAGCACAACTATGACAGACACGACGCGACGCTCTCGTTCTCCACAAGCACAACTATGACAGACACGACGCGACGCTCTCGTTCTCCACAAGCACAACTATGACAGACACGACGCGACGCTCTCGTTCTCCACAAGCACAACTATGACAGACACGACGCGACGCTCTCGTTCTCCACAAGCACAACTATGACAGACACGACGCGACGCTCTCGTTCTCCACAAGCACAACTATGACAGACACGACGCGACGCTCTCGTTCTCCACAAGCACAACTATGACAGACACGACGCGACGCTCTCGTTCTCCACAAGCACAACTATGACAGACACGACGCGACGCTCTCGTTCTCCACAAGCACAACTATGACAGACACGACGCGACGCTCTCGTTCTCCACAAGCACAACTATGACAGACACGACGCGACGCTCTCGTTCTCCACAAGCACAACTATGACAGACACGACGGCGACGCTCTCGTTCTCCACAAGCACAACTATGACAGACACGACGGCGACGCTCTCGTTCTCCACAAAGAAAATGTTTTGAAGTGAAAACTTCTTTAGGCGCGGGGCGCGTTGGGCATTTTTTGAGATGGGAAAGAACTATTGAACTCGCGCCACTGTTACCGACACCGACACCGATTCGGATGTGTTCGGCTGTCCTTGGGATGGGATGTACTCGGTTTTAATGTATATCCGATATGTCAGTGAGTGATGGCAAAGTATTTTGTTTTCACTTTTTCTAAAATTCCTGTTGCCATTATAATATATTGACGACCGACGTATGAGCCCTTATTCACCGCACGTGTACCCTTATTCACCGCACGTGTACCCAACATAGATTTGAAATAGTTTTCATCAAGTAAACTGCGTTTGATCACGAAAACTATTATCTCTCTCTATATCTGATCGTGAACCATTGACACCATTTTACATACATACTCGAATCGTATGTGCACGATAACTATGTGATACCGGATATACCTATAGTGTAACGTGGCCTGTGTACCACACTATGCGATACCGGGTGTGTAGTGTAACGTGGCCTGTGTACCACACTATGCGATACCGGGTGTGTAGTGTAACGTGGCCTGTGTACCACACTATGCGATACCGGGTGTGTAGTGTAACGTGGCCTGTGTACCACACTATGCGATACCGGGTGTGTAGTGTAACGTGGCCTGTGTACCACACTATGCGATACCGGGTGTGTAGTGTAACGTGGCCTGTGTACCACGCATATCAGCAGGTACTCACGTGTGATAGTGGAGTTCATTGAAGAACTGCTCCGGGGAAGTTAACATCATTATCTATCATCATCAACATTCATTTATTATGACTTGTGCTCCTGTACACACGACGACACATGTCACACATGACCTCGCATAGTATATGCTTTTCGTACAATGAGAAGTCAGCTCATATTGTAAATGTCGCGCTTCCATTACGACTGTTATTCCTCAAATCTCCGCATCGAACAATCGATTTCCACAGAACATCTTTCACTCCACTTTTAGACTAGGCAGTACAAATAGTATCATAGATTACTCTTTACGGGAAACAAAACCGCGACCTGTAGCATGAAGCCAACCGTCTAGCCACTGCACCTTCCGTGCCACACGGAACTATAAAAGTGAATCTAATAATGTGAAAATATAATAACAAAACTTGGTCGGCGGCACGAAGAGTTATTTTTGAGTAAAATATCAATTAGACGCGCTCTACTTCAGACATTAACTTCGAATGGTCGCGGAGCGCGCGATGCACAGCACGTACATACATCTACAGACCCGCTTACCATTAACTTCGAATGGTCGCGGAGCGCGCGATGCACAGCACGTACATACATCTACAGACCCGCTTACCATTAACTTCGAATGGTCGCGGAGCGCGCGATGCACAGCACGTACATACATCTACAGACCCGCTTACCATTTCAAAGCTTGAGACTTGACTCCACCAATTTGGGCAAAGTCATCCTCATCCTCTTGACGGCACTCTTCCCAATTTTTTGATGAAATTTGTTGTTGGAGCAGCACATAATATATATATATAATATATCTTCTTCTCCCATTCAATTCGCCGGAGAAAGTCATAATGGGTTTTCCATTACGAATTTCGGGAATTTCTCAATAGCACAATAAATCCCGGAGTCTGAATTGGTGCCCGTATTATAAGATAATAGGCTTTCTGTTATGTACCTGGAACTTGAACGTGACGTGCGAAATGTGGATGAACTATACACACTCGCTACCCTTTCGGGGATTCAGGCAGATGATACAGATGGCGCCATCAGTCCAGTAGGACTAGCTCTATACTGTCAGATGACACTGTCACTGCCCCACGCAGCTGTAACAGGTCGCCCGCTCAGCTCGTTCCCACGTGGTGTAGCACCGCGTTAAGATCAACTCGATTATCATGCCATTGTTATATCGCTCGACTCGTGGGACAGCGTATGGTAATGATGAGGCAAAGAGTACGCGGCAGAAGCCCACTTCATTTTCAAATGAACACGCACATAGGTAGGTACATTATTCGTAGCACATTTGAACGTGAAACACATCCATGTGTATTGTTTAAAACTAGCCGTGCCCGCGACTTCGTTCGTGTGCATGTCCGAAAACAAATGGAATTTCATGGGTTTCTTTTCTAAGCTATAATAGCTAGTTAAGTTACTGCTTAAATAACATTAGCTATCTGCCAGTGTAAGTGCCGTCAAAATTGGTCCAGCCGTTTCGGCGATTACCCGGAACAAACATTTAAAAAAATGTTTTTTTGTTATGTTATTTAGAAGACATTACAAACAGACACTTTAATTTTATTTATTTGTATGAATATAGATGACGTTGACTCGGTTCTCCCGGAAGGGGTTAGCGAGCGTGGCCAAGGGGCTACTGCGTACTGCGTAGTACGTTATACGTACTGCACCAACATTCCGCCAGTTATGTCTAAGTCCCATGTAAAGCGAGTTTCTTGCCAATTCAAACTCCGGATACTCTACTGAGAAGTTTCGATTCGATGGAACCACAGAATCTACGGATGGAACCCTGAACCATATTTAGCACCGCGCGCCCGCGCCGCATCGAGGTCGGACTGTCCCCTCTGCGCTGGTCTCGCTGGTCTCGCTGGTGTCGGCCTGGTCGGCCGGCTCTTCCCGCGCGAGGTCGATGCCCCGCGTCATAGTAATCCACCTGTCATTGAGTTGCTTTCCAAACTTCACATTCACACCACTTCAGTTCGTCCGCGCCACACATGACATTCATAGCTCTTCAGATTTCTAAATAACTTCGTACAAACTTCAAGCTCCTTTTGTAACAGACTTAAGTATAACAATAGCTGAGTAACATCCGGACGGACGAACAGACGGACATAACTAAACTATTAGGGTTCCGTTTTTCCATTTGCTACGGAACCCTAAAAAAAGGTGTCCTCAATGTGACTACTACCTATGTTTTTTTTGTGTGTATGTAGTCCTAGTGAGCCTTTAAAATGCTCCCACAATTCCCACTGCTGGGCCTCAGGGCTTCTATCGAGTTCGTCTGTCTCGCGTTGTCTCTTGCTAAAGCTCGATGTCCCCGCGCCCGGCGATGCGCCCGCGCTTTGTTCCCAACGACATCGACAGTAACGACTCCACGGGTAATATGATAATGAGCGTATAATACCCTACACAGTGTGAAACTGCTCACTTCGCCAAGGTAGGTATTGTCTCTGGTTTGTTCTTTGAAACAAAAAATCTCGTGCGTCTTTGTAAACTCTCACTTTCGAACGCGGGTTTAAATTCAGAACCCGTCACCGGCTGACTGTCATATATTTCCAAAGAGAAAATAATAATATAGTCTGGCCTACTTGCACCACAAATCACTTTAATGTAATTAACGTTGAACATGTTTGTGAAACAACATTGTGTCTCGATTATTAAAATGATTTAAATTCGTTTAGAGCTAATGCATAACGTGAGTTGTGGTGCAATTAGGCCACGGAGTACAATTAATATATATACCTAACGGTGATTTGCAAAAAGGATCAATTGAGTTTCATCACCGGCATGTACAGACTCTACAGACGCCAGCACATCAAGCTACCCGAAACTGTCAAATATTCCCAATCAACTTTGAACCTTAGCGATAGAGTTGAAGAGATCCAGAGATCCCGCAGTTGGGAGTCGGCGGCTGCAGGTTCCTATGAGGCTCGTGTGGATGCACACCTACAGAGAGGAGGCCTGAGCGAGCCCCAGAAGTAGGAGCATTAACTTACCTACTTATAGCAGTGCTCAAAATAAAGTGTTATGAAACCGACAAAACTATAATCACGACATAATGTAAAACGGAACATTCATTCAATTGTCTAACACTCATCCTTCACCGTAGACAGAGTAAACTATCCTTCACAGTTCACGGTGCACTACTGCACATTGCACGCCAAGGTTCCACCCGCCCGCTGCCAGCTCGCCCGCGCGCTGCCAGCTCGCCACCGACACAGTCGCCGGTAAACGTTTCTTCCGGTAGTTATGTCTGTCGTGGGAATATCGTAGATATGTAGAGTATGTCGCTACTACTGAGCTACTGACTGGATACATTCAATACTTTAGTCATCATAGAGAATATCGTAGATATGTAGAGTATGTCGCTACTACTGAGCTACTGACTGGATACATTCAATACTTTAGTCATCATAGAGAATATCGTAGATATGTAGAGTATGTCGCTACTACTGAGCTACTGACTGGATACATTCAATACTTTAGTCATCATAGAGAATATCGTAGATATGTAGAGTATGTCGCTACTACTGAGCTACTGACTGGATACATTCAATACTTTAGTCATCATAGAGAATATCGTAGATATGTAGAGTATGTCGCTACTACTGAGCTACTGACTGGATACATTCAATACTTTAGTCATCATAGAGAATATCGTAGATATGTAGAGTATGTCGCTACTACTGAGCTACTGACTGGATACATTCAATACTTTAGTCATCATAGAGAATATCGTAGATATGTAGAGTATGTCGCTACTACTGAGCTACTGACTGGATACATTCAATACTTTAGTCATCATAGAGAATATCGTAGATATGTAGAGTATGTCGCTACTACTGAGCTACTGACTGGATACATTCAATACTTTAGTCATCATAGAGAATATCGTAGATATGTAGAGTATGTCGCTACTACTGAGCTACTGACTGGATACATTCAATACTTTAGTCATCATAGAGAATATCGTAGATATGTAGAGTATGTCGCTACTACTGAGCTACTGACTGGATACATTCAATACTTTAGTCATCATAGAGAATATCGTAGATATGTAGAGTATGTCGCTACTACTGAGCTACTGACTGGATACATTCAATACTTTAGTCATCATAGAGAATATCGTAGATATGTAGAGTATGTCGCTACTACTGAGCTACTGACTGGATACATTCAATACTTTAGTCATCATAGAGAATATCGTAGATATGTAGAGTATGTCGCTACTACTGAGCTACTGACTGGATACATTCAATACTTTAGTCATCATAGAGAATATCGTAGATATGTAGAGTATGTCGCTACTACTGAGCTACTGACTGGATACATTCAATACTTTAGTCATCATAGAGAATATCGTAGATATGTAGAGTATGTCGCTACTACTGAGCTACTGACTGGATACATTCAATACTTTAGTCATCATAGAGAATATCGTAGATATGTAGAGTATGTCGCTACTACTGAGCTACTGACTGGATACATTCAATACTTTAGTCATCATAGAGAATATCGTAGATATGTAGAGTATGTCGCTACTACTGAGCTACTGACTGGATACATTCAATACTTTAGTCATCATAGAGAATATCGTAGATATGTAGAGTATGTCGCTACTACTGAGCTACTGACTGGATACATTCAATACTTTAGTCATCATAGAGAATATCGTAGATATGTAGAGTATGTCGCTACTACTGAGCTACTGACTGGATACATTCAATACTTTAGTCATCATAGAGAATATCGTAGATATGTAGAGTATGTCGCTACTACTGAGCTACTGACTGGATACATTCAATACTTTAGTCATCATAGAGAATATCGTAGATATGTAGAGTATGTCGCTACTACTGAGCTACTGACTGGATACATTCAATACTTTAGTCATCATAGAGAATATCGTAGATATGTAGAGTATGTCGCTACTACTGAGCTACTGACTGGATACATTCAATACTTTAGTCATCATAGAGAATATCGTAGATATGTAGAGTATGTCGCTACTACTGAGCTACTGACTGGATACATTCAATACTTTAGTCATCATAGAGAATATCGTAGATATGTAGAGTATGTCGCTACTACTGAGCTACTGACTGGATACATTCAATACTTTAGTCATCATAGAGAATATCGTAGATATGTAGAGTATGTCGCTACTACTGAGCTACTGACTGGATACATTCAATACTTTAGTCATCATAGAGAATATCGTAGATATGTAGAGTATGTCGCTACTACTGAGCTACTGACTGGATACATTCAATACTTTAGTCATCATAGAGAATATCGTAGATATGTAGAGTATGTCGCTACTACTGAGCTACTGACTGGATACATTCAATACTTTAGTCATCATAGAGAATATCGTAGATATGTAGAGTATGTCGCTACTACTGAGCTACTGACTGGATACATTCAATACTTTAGTCATCATAGAGAATATCGTAGATATGTAGAGTATGTCGCTACTACTGAGCTACTGACTGGATACATTCAATACTTTAGTCATCATAGAGAATATCGTAGATATGTAGAGTATGTCGCTACTACTGAGCTACTGACTGGATACATTCAATACTTTAGTCATCATAGAGAATATCGTAGATATGTAGAGTATGTCGCTACTACTGAGCTACTGACTGGATACATTCAATACTTTAGTCATCATAGAGAATATCGTAGATATGTAGAGTATGTCGCTACTACTGAGCTACTGACTGGATACATTCAATACTTTAGTCATCATAGAGAAAATCAAATAATTATGTATGTATACTTACGTATTATGTTCTAAGAAACATCGTCTTCCAACGATATTTCTGTTATCTGTAAGTTCAAGATTTTTAAACATAGCGGGGCAAGTTGCTCGCAGAACAGATGGATGACGTGGTCCAAAAAGTTCTGGAGCATCGGAAGTCGCAGCGTGGGTCTCCTGGCCTCCCACGAGGCGAACCGATGACCTAGTGAAGGTCGCTGGACGCGAGAAGCGACCGGTAGGCTAGTGGGGGGAGGCCTACGTCCAGCAGTGGACGTCTATCTGCTGCCGACAACAGTGACAGTGCTCGGCTCAGCTTTCAATGTGTGCTCCGAAAGTAGGCAGGTGCGCGCCGTGGACGGTCACACGTTTGGATGGAGCGACACTTATGTCACCGCCGAAACTTTCTAATGTTATGCTCTCTCATGTGAGCATGTGAGATCGAACACGCCAAAAGATTGTCGTTATTTTATTTATTGCTATGTTATTGAAAAATAATTAGCTTGACGACCCCAAACGTCCGCCACCTGATCGCTTGTAGACTGTATCACATCCGCAACACTAGCAACATCGCCTGCTACTGTCGCACTGCGAAGACAAGCCTGCTCAAGGCGGGGGAGTGGTTTCAGACTTGCACAATTGCACTAAGACTAAGACTTATACTAACTAGCAGTCCAGGTTTCAGACTTGCACTAACTACAAGTCCAGGTTTCAGACTTGCATTAACTACAAGTCCAGGTTTCAGACTTGCACTAACTACCAGTCCAGGTTTCAGACTTGCACTAACTACAAGTCCAGGTTTCAGACTTGCACTAACTACAAGTCCAGGTTTCAGACTTGCACTAACTACAAGTCCAGGTTTCAGACTTGCACTAACTACAAGTCCAGGTTTCAGACTTGCACTAACTACAAGTCCAGGTTTCAGACTTGCACTAACTACCAGTCCAGGTTTCAGACTTGCACTAACTACAAGTCCAGGTTTCAGACTTGCACTAACTACAAGTCCAGGTTTCAGACTTGCACTAACTACAAGTCCAGGTTTCAGACTTGCACTAACTACAAGTCCAGGTTTCAGACTTGCACTAACTACCAGTCCAGGTTTCAGACTTGCACTAACTACAAGTCCAGGTTTCAGACTTGCACTAACTACAAGTCCAGGTTTCAGACTTGCACTAACTACAAGTCCAGGTTTCAGACTTGCACTAACTACAAGTCCAGGTTTCAGACTTGCACTAACTACAAGTCCAGGTTTCAGACTTGCACTAACTACAAGTCCAGGTTTCAGACTTGCACTAACTACAAGTCCAGGTTTCAGACTTGCATTAACTACAAGTCCAGGTTTCTGACTTGCACTAACTACAAGTCCAGGTTTCAGACTTGCACTAACTACAAGTCCAGGTTTCAGACTTGCATTAACTACAAGTCCAGGTTTCTGACTTGCACTGACTACAAGTCCAGGTTTCTGACTTGCACTAACTACAAGTCCAGGTTTCAGACTTGCACTAACTACAAGTCCAGGTTTCAGACTTGCATTAACTACAAGTCCAGGTTTCAGACTTGCACTAACTACAAGTCCAGGTTTCAGACTTGCATTAACTACAAGTCCAGGTTTCAGACTTGCACTAACTACAAGTCCAGGTTTCAGAATTGCGTTAAGCACAAGTCCAGGTTTCCTCACGAGGTTTTCCTTCACGTCCATCGCTGAAGGAAAACATTGTGATGTATATTTTCTTTTCATTTTTTCTTTGATTTACTTTTTCCTTCGTGAGGAAACCGGCATGTCCTAGAACCAAAAATTCGAAGACGTGACATCTGCCAATCCGCACTGGGCCCGCGTGGTGGATTACGGCCCACTCCCTCTCACCGAGAGGAGGCCTGTGTCCCAGCAGTGGGAACATTATAGGCTGATTATGGTTATGGTTACTTTTTTACTCGGAAAGTAGGGTAAATAAAAAGTCACATTGGTATCTACTTGCCCGGATTTGAATCCACAAGCTTGTGCAAGAGGGACGAGACTTCAACCACTGCGCCATCGCGATATTATTTCATACTAAAAAAAGTAAGGGCGGTTCTGGTAGCTCAAGTGTTACTTCTGATGTGCTGTTGACCGTACGGTGCTAGCTCACGTTACGAGTAAGCACAGACAGCCTCAAAACGATATAAACACCAACAAGAATGAATGTGATTGTCTACAAGCTGTGTTCCATAAAGTGTATCGACGCGGCACCCGCGAGTCCCGCGACGCGTGTTGTGGCACATTGATACCAGGGTCAAGGGTCTTGTTGATAGCTGGTTCAGATTCACTTGTAAGGACGTAAAAGGGGTGTTGCTCATACTAATTTCCTACTTGTTGATAGATACGTTTGAAAAGTCACACATCATGCATGCAGTATTATGCTAACTAAATAAATGGTTCGAACAACAATATTGAGGATAATCTAACAACGATTGAGGACAATCATTGTTCCATAATATAGTTTCCCAGACACACCGTCTCGCAAGGAGTTCTAAGTTCTGCCACACTGACCACGTACACTACACTCGTTACATGCGCACGCACAGACAATGAATACAAACTCCTTGTTAGATAACATTACCTAACGCACGTCCTTGACCACGTGCGTGAGGTGAGGCGCCGGGCGCGGCTCGGAATGTGATGGGAGCGCGTTTGTGAGAGCGCCGCGATATTATTTATTTAATGGTTAGTGTGCATCATTTTTATTGGTACCTGCTTAACATTTATTGTAGATATTGAAATAACATAACTGCCTCGGTGGTCTAATGGGTGCAAGCGCGACTGCTGAGCACGAGGTCCAGGGTTCGATTCCCGGATCGGGTATACCTAATGTTATTGGGTATTTGCATCTGGAATTTGTCAGTAGCATCCCGAAGTCTGGATTTATGCGAGTGATGGTAAAGGAAAAGGAAAGTTAAAAAGTTATCAGACCTTATGTAGAGTCAAGCTTCTAACTCTACACGCCCTAACTTCACAAACTCTACACCTTAGTCAAAATATGTGGCTTGGCCGTTTCGCTACCATAACATGGGCGTAAGGTGCAAAAATTTTTCACTGTTCATTACTTTTCTGTTAAACAATAGTTCTTGTAGTAACGAAACGGCCAAGTCTCATATATTTTGACTAAGGTGTAGAGTTTGTGAAGTTAGGGGCGTGTAGATTTAGAAGCTTGGCTCTACATGAGATCTGATAACTTTTTGGCAGTGCGAGCGTCGTGGTGTCGTCTTGGCAACATTTTACATGAAAATGTTTTTGGTGGGATTTGGTTTTACTAGACATCAGAGAGCTCACGAAAGGAATAAAAATGAGTCTGGGTCGCTGTCGCCGGATACGGTGAAGAGGACTAAGGAACACTTCTGCTACCCCTTGTCGGACACAGGGGGTAGCGTGTGGTGTGTGCTGTGTGGTGTGGCGTGTGTTAGAAACTCGCGGGTCATAGCTCACCGCCTGACACTCCTCGCTCGTTTATACAGCCGCGCGACCTCCGCGACTTTCACGAGAAAGTAAAACTTGTTTGAGCGCAGATTATGTCGCAGATGCGTCAAATTACTGCGTTTTAATGAACCCCGTAGGCAGTCACTAACTTGTTGTTGAAAGAACCACTGTTTAGTAAGAAAGAGCATAGAAAGGACTTACAGGATGCTTGCAAGTCGCTGCATGTCTCTCTTAGGTAACGTTGAGACAAGAATAACAACGATGTCGTGCCTTGCTGCCCTCCACCAGCGACGCCCTAAGCCGAGGTCCGCACCGCACCCGGGGTGCCCTTAGCGTGTAGTCGTTGAAGCCCTGGCTGAGAACATTCCTCCTAGGTCGACCTGCGAGCTGCCACGTACAAACAAGGTACAGTACACTGTACGTCAGTGGTAATACTTTGACCTTTAGCTGTCCGACGTAGTGCGGAGTTTGAATAGAATACGACGCCAGCTTTTATACTGGTTGTGTTACACACGTAAGTACGGTCAGCCACACGACTCGAGAGTTCGAGACGAAAGTTTGAGTATGAATGTGGATGCCTTCAAGAGTAGGGGAAGACCAGAGAAACGATGGACTGTGTGACCGACGAGGTGACTGTTGAGGTGACGACTGGTAGAGACGTGTGGCAGGCCAAGACGTGTTGCGCCGACCACTACACATTGGCGGATGATGACCTTATAGGCAAACAGTAAGCACGCTTGCTTGCAGACAGGACACAGTGACATTCAGGCTATAAGATCTCACCTTTAGGTATAACAATCAAACTGTAGCGAATCCCGCGCGGATAGCGCGTCGCGGGACGCGACTGCGCGTCAATTGTTCTAATGAATAGTGTTGAACACATCCACACAAGTTGGTTGACACAGTCGGCTCAAGCGATTTCGTCCCGCATCCCGCGCGAAATTCGCCTCAGTTCGGCCAGAAAACATTGATTTCTGTAAAGTGTACCTAAGGCTCGGGCCATTGTTTTCGTGCGTTTTTTAAACTAAATTCCTAAGTCTTTTGGGCCGGCCTTTCTCCCGACGATGTCTGAGAAGAAATGCCGAAACTTACTCAGAGGTCGCGGTCTCCTTACAATACAATAATAATTATGTGAGTTTGACAATGTAGGGCAATGTCTCGCACGACTTGTTGAAGTAACAAGCTCAGTAAGTAAATACCGCCACATCATGAGGAACTGGCTGTAAAGTTGTTCATAATGCGGGGAGGATCCTCCGAGCAGAGGGTGTCGTGTCTGTCACCAGTAGCAGGTTACTGTGTGTACTGCGCGTCTGGCCGACACGTCGTCGGGACGTTGTGTTCATGCTTTGCAGTTCGGATGTAGCGTTGAAGAAGCTGCCAGTGCCACGTGTTGCCACGCAATGACATGTTGTTAAACTGTCAAAATGAATAGCATTGCCATTGTACACCCACAAGAAAGATTCCTTACTAGGTCAGCAGCCGAGCTGACCACTAGTCCAAAGCGGTAGTCGTGTATAAAGAACCGTTATCTATAGGTATACTAATAATAAAGCTGAAGAATTTGTTTGTTTGTACGCTGAGCGAAGTACTCGCGTAGCGCGGGCAGGCGATCTGCAAAACAAGGCAAGGGGGTGGATCGGGGGAACATGAACACGCAGACGAAGTTGCGGCAGAAGCTAGTCGTATATAAATAACAGTTACTTAATAATAATGGCGCCCCATGACCCGCATTAACAGACGTAGATTATCGACGGTGCTCGGTTGACGGTGGTTGTTCGCCAAGTGGTATGTGGAGTTACATCGTGTTTGCGGAACGAATACGAGTACCTACACGAGTGAAGTGGACCCTCTGCCGAGTGACGACTATATTATTGCGACTTTCATTTGCGTTCGCACCGCGGCTGCGCGGGCGGCGGGCGCGTCATCTTGTAGGTACTGGAAGCAAGTTTTGTAACCTTTCTCCGAGTATTGGTTCTCTGGATGGTGGCGCCCTCATTGCGTAACACACTACCAATCTCTATCTGACTCATGTAGATATTGCTAATCCATTGCTTTGCATAGGTACATAGTCAGTTCCGGATTAGCTCCTAAGCAAATTAAGCCATTGCTTAGGGCATCACGTCTCGAGGGGCACCATAAACAGCACCAAAAAAACATTTGCTAGCACATGAAAGGCAAGGCTGTTTGAAAACCCGCGTGTTTTGTCGGCGGTAGATCAGATGTCATTATCAATATTATACAGGGTGACTTATAATCTGACGTATTCCTTCCAGCAACCCACAGGCGTGGATTGCTTAGGGCCTACCTTAGGGCATCAAGTAGTCTTAATCCGACACTGCATACAGTTCGAAACATGTGTCTGCTCAACAACGTAAATAACGCAATGAATGTTGTTGAACTGTCAAAATGTGTCTGCTCAACCACGTAAATAACGCAATGAATGTTGTTGAACTGTCAAAATGTGTCTGCTCAACAACGTAAATAACGCAATGAATGTTGTTGAACTGTCAAAATGTGTCTGCTCAACAACGTAAATAACGCAATGAATGTTGTTGAACTGTCAAAATGTGTCTGCTCAACCACGTAAATAACGCAATGAATGTTGTTGAACTGTCAAAATGTGTCTGCTCAACAACGTAAATAACGCAATGAATGTTGTTGAACTGTCAAAATGTGTCTGCTCAACAACGTAAATAACGCAATGAATATTGTTGAACTGTCAAAATGAAACCCATTGCTACTGACAGTGTGTGACGCAATGACTCCGCTGAGCTAGTGGCGATGGCATATTGGTTCGATTCCATCAGGGTGCTGCCCCCGTCTGGACTGGTGCCCTGTTCATGGCAATAGACTCGTCTTCAACTGCATGGGACTTGACTGAAGTAACCTCCATTCTGTGGAGTCAACTAACAATACTACAATACAACTTAACCCTCGAACTTTATGTAATTCCTCCATTCTGCCTAATGTGAGCTACGTGTGCCAAATGTGGCCCTAACAAACGAAACAGATTGGAAACATGTCAACACAACTTAAAAAAAGAAAACAGACAAAATAAATCTTAATATTATGAAAGAAAGCAAACGTAGCACGTCACGTGACTTACACAACTACAAAACTAAAATGGAAGTGGGCGGGATACCTACCTATGTCATCAGGAGGCAAAACTAAAGATGGGCCGGACGCCGGACAAGTAACAGAATGGTATCCCAGAGACCAGAGAAGGAAAGAGGAAGACCATTTCAAAGATACGAAGACGACTTGAGAACTACTTCGGGAGGGACATAGAGGAGAACAACTCCATCGTGACCTGGAGGAGCATGCTAAAGGGCAAAGCAATCCGGAGATTTCTGATGTCTCTGCACCGCTGCCTACCCTACGGGGGACAAGGCGTGATGTTAGATGTCAAATAAGTCGGACATGGGCGCGGCCCGGATGGCCCGCGAGCCGCTCGTGAGAGTAGCCATTACGTAACGCAAATATGCGAACGAAATCGCGAGTAAAAGTTGTCCAGACGACCAGACGACCAGACGAGCAGGCGACCAGGCGACCAGGCCTTCGATATCATAGCTCTTCATAGTTGTTGGCTTTGTTATGTAAAATGGCGACCTGTGCCTGAGTGAGTTCGATACACATAACACATTATAAAGATTGGTTATAAAAGCTGTGATTATCTAAAGCTGTGATTATCTACGGTCATCTAACTTTCTAAGTATTCTTACATCACTCTAATAGCGAGGATGTGCTAGTGAACGGTTTTAATAATAAAATTATTGATATTTGCGTAAATCAAAGTAGATTCGTTGAATATTTATATCATTGTGAATATTTATGTGCATGGAAATCGAAGCATTTTGTTTTCATTGATGAGTGTTATATAAGTTCTAGACATAATATAATGATAAAATAAATTAAAAGTAAAAAAACTTTTAAAAACAAGCTTTTAATTATGCGCTAAAAAGAATAAAATAAAGTTTTCTTTTAAATGTTTTATAAGCAACTTATAACGTCACTACACAATTTACGGGGTTATCGGTAAAACATTAACAACCTCCTAAGAGGTCATTGTACTCATCATTATGAACAACTTTTACTATGGGTCCAAACCTGAAATCGCGAAAAAAAATCAGCTGTTCCCAACATTTTGACGCTAAACGAACATAAATTTATTTATTTCGCGATTATGCGCTATAATGTTCCCACTGCTGGGACGGCGGCCTCCTCTCTGTGAGAGGGAGTGGGCCGTATTCCACCACGCGGGCCCAGTGCGGGTTGGTAGATGTCACATGTCTTCGAATTTTTTTTGGTTCTAAAACATGCCGGTTTCCTCACGATGCCGATGCTTTCCTTCACCGTTTTGAAAGTATTGGTGATGATATAATTTACACAAAGTAAAGCGCCTGTCTGGGTTCGTGTATTTTGTATGTAGGTAGTGTAGGTACCCGCATCACAATTTTTTGTTTGACCGTTGACCCCCAAACTAAAGCATCTTGGGGGTAATAAGTTCGTTCAAAAACTCAAAAAGTCATTTAGATTAATAGGTATGTCCGGTCCCACCCCGGGGGCCCGGCATGCGGCACCGCGGCTCCGCCTGTCGCGCAGTCAGTCAGCACAGGTGAAGTGATGCAACACAAAGTTTCAGTGTTCAACGAGTTAGTCCGGTCCCACCCCGGGGGCCCGGCATGCGGCACCGCGGCTCCGCCTGTCGCGCAGTCAGTCAGCACAGGTGAAGTGATGCAACACAAAGTTTCAGTGTTCAACGAGTTAGTCCGGTCCCACCCCGGGGGCCCGGCATGCGGCACCGCGGCTCCGCCTGTCGCGCAGTCAGTCAGCACAGGTGAAGTGATGCAACACAAAGTTTCAGTGTTCAACGAGTTAGTCCGGTCCCACCCCGGGGGCCCGGCATGCGGCACCGCGGCTCCGCCTGTCGCGCAGTCAGTCAGCACAGGTGAAGTGATGCAACACAAAGTTTCAGTGTTCAACGAGTTAGTCCGGTCCCACCCCGGGGGCCCGGCATGCGGCACCGCGGCTCCGCCTGTCGCGCAGTCAGTCAGCACAGGTAAAGTGATGCAACACAAAGTTTCAGTGTTCAACGAGTTATATTCACGAAAGCAGATGACCTGCCGCGGAGCAGCGCACGCGCACTGGTGGCGGATGCGCACACGAGAGGCGCGACAATACTGTACCTACTTACCTGCGCGACTGAGGAGCCTCTGTGAGGCAAGTAACATGAGGCCATGACGCCGCCGCGCCGCGCGCCACAGAGAATGTGCCACGCGCCGCCGCCGTAGACCTCTGTCTACGGCGGCGTATCAGTGTATCTGTAAAAGAATCTGCTGTTTTTAACCGACTTCAAAAAGGAGGAGGTTCTCAATTCGTCGGAACCTTTTTTTTTTTTTTTTTTTTTTTTTTATGTATGTTCCCTGATTACTCGGAGACGGATAGACCGATTTCAAAAATTATTTTTTTGTTTGAAAGAGTATACTTTCCAGGTGGTCCCATTGTCATCAGGTCAGGATCTGATTATGGGATCCTGGAGAAATCGAAGGAACTCTTCAAGTATTATAGGCACACCTATAGCGATTTGGATATTTTTTATAGTAACTCGTGCATTTGCTCTCGGAAAGCATCATTTGGTGAAGTGGAACTGATGATGAAGACCACAGATGGCCACCATGAACTACTCAATAATAAGTATTTCCCGGTTTGCGATTCGATTACTTACTTTAATATGGTTGCTAAGCAAGTTATGCTCGTCACAATGCGAATGGTGAAATGGAGCTGATGGTGGAATACCAGGAGAACTCCTTAACAATTAACGTCCCTGCTTCGGGAAAAGCAATATTTTGTAAAAGGCGATGAGCAAGTTGGCATTAGGCTAATGTAACTTAGATACATTATAAACAGACACACTAAAAAGCGAGAAATAAAAACTTTTTAACAAAAAAAAAAACCGACTTCCAAAAAAACTACAAAGTGAAAAATAACTTTTATTTCGGAAGTCGGTGGCAAAAAACTAAAATACAGATCCAAAGACACCGACATCCGAAATAAAAGTTATTTTTCACTTTGTAGTTTTTTTGGAAGTCGGTTTTATTTTTTGTTAAAAAGTTTTATATGTATAAATTTTAATACTTACACAAAAAAAAGTAAATTAAAAAAGTAATTTAAAAAAATTTAACCGACTTCAAAAAGAAATTAACTCAAAATTATGAAATAACTTTAATTTCGGAAGTCGGTGTCTTGGGATCTGTATTTTAGTTTTATGCCACCGACTTCCGAACTTAAAGTTATTTCATAATTTTGAGTTAATTTCTTTTTGAAGTCGGTTTAATTTTTTTAAATTAGGTACTTTTTTTTCGTAATTTTTAGTTTTTGCACTAGAATTTGACCAAGGTTTTGAGATGTTTTCCCTTTGACACTACACCCGTAGCTCGTATCAAACTTATACGTATATTAGTCCATATCTTGAAAATTACTGATCGGTCTTGATGGTTGAAGTAAATGTAAGCCAATAAAAATGTAAAACAATGTAATGTAAAACAATAATTTCGGTCGGCGAGCAGGTAAAAACCTTTAGTCATTACGCGTGCATGTCGCATTTTACGTGTCACAACTAGTTTTATAATAATTCGCGTAAATGAGCAGTTATTACTTATTCTCATAGTGGTTTTTGTCAAAATTACGTTAATTACATTTTCAACAAAATCAGCTTCTCTGGAACTAAAATAGCATTTTTTTGTATTTTTTTAATGAAAATGCACTAGTATTGTATCTTTCCTAAATCACCATTAAACAGGCTATCTTTTAAGTTTGTTGTACAAAACTGCCACATACATTTTTTTTTCACCACTGTAGGTTAAAGTTATGCGAAAAGAAAATAGTTCTGTGAGAATTTTAACAAAAAAAACTATTTCTTCAAAACTTTCTTGTTTTTGATTAAAAAAAAAACTTAAATGAGTAAAGTAACTATTTACGAATAATTTGATGTAAAAAAAGTACTAGAAAAGGATTTTTTCATTACGAGATGCTTAAAAATCTGTTTCAAGGTAGAGATTTTTCGGTATTTCGGAAATTTTTGTAAAACTGTAAATCCGTAAGATTTTGCTGAACATATATTGTGTTGTATTGATAGGTAGTGACCCTAGCTATCACCCCCTGCAGTATGTCGTGCTATTTACTGGACACCCTGTACAATTCAATTCCAATAATATTACATACATACCTACGCGCTACGTGTCGAATTGATAACCTCCTTTTTTTTGAAGTCGGTTTTACGGAATACCTACTTGAGTGCGAAAGATATCATTGAATTTTGTTTCTTCGAAAACCTTTCACCGTATCATTGAATTTTGTTTCTTCGAAAACCTTTCAACGACATCTCTATACTGCGACGCCTTGTTAAATCGACGCCTTGTTACTGCGGTATTTCGCTACATCGAAAAACTGTACTGCGAACGATTTTACTGCGTAAATATCATACTGCGAAGCCTTGTTCAATCGATGTCACGTTACTGCGATGTTACTTTTAGTTATTTTCATAGTGTCATGCACAGAACACTATTACTCCTAGCGGAGGTGTCATGTCTCACGGTATTTTACTATGGGGACGGGCTGCAGACATCGATTCTATTTTTATTCTGCAGAAAAGAGCCATCAGAGCCATAATAGAATCGCGCCTACATATATTATATGTAGGCGCGATTCTCTAAGGGAACTGTTTAAGGAAATTAACATCATGACGGTGCGTACCACCAGGGGTACGACCAGGGATAGGTACGGTGGGTCTATCGAGCCCTTCCATGCCTCGGAAAGCGTGTTGAGGCTGGATTAGTCTTTGGTCCGTACGGACGTCTGTTGCTCCGGAGCTCTCGTATAGAAATCAATTATTGCGTTTAGTAGTGCACGCGCACGCGCACGGCCCGCGGAGATTTGATTACTATACGATAGCTCCGGACAGCGGACGTCCGTACGGATCATACGGTTCGTCCGTATAGCACTAAACCGTTGGTTCCGGCTGTCATTCATAAATCTTCCACAGTTGTTACGGGTAGTCAGAAACCCAAAAGTTTGACAACCAGTCTTACCAAGGGGTATCGTGTTACCCAGTAACTGGGTTGTGGAGGTCAGATAGGCAGTCGCTCCATCTTCGGCCGCCGAACCCTCGACGCGATTGGGCCGGTCCTGCGAGACTGGCTCGAGCGGTCGCACGGGTTCCTCTCCTTCCGTCTGGTGCAGGTGCTGTCCGGACACGGTTGCTTCGGATCGTACCTGCACCGTATCGGGCGGGAGGAGACGCTGTCGTGTCACGACTGTGGCGCGGCGGAGGACACGGCGCAGCACACCCTCGAGGTGTGCCCGTCGTGGTCCGAGCCGCGCCGCAGTCTCACCGCGGCGATCGGAACGGATCTCTCGCTCCCCGGCTTGGTCAACGCCATGCTGGGGGATCAGGGGTCCTAGGCGGCAGTCGCCTCCTTCTGCGAACACGTCATGTCCCAGAAAAAGGCGGCAGAGCGCGCGCGGGAGGAAGACCCTCTCGCAGCGCCGCTCCGAAGGCGGAGGAGGGGTCGAAGAAGACGTCAGTATGACAGTCATCTCCGACTCCTCCCAGGTGGAAGCCAGCAGGCGACGGGTGCGGGGGCACCCTCGCCTGTATTGCACAGGCTTCCACCAGTGACGGACGGGAATGGCCCGGTGTTCCCGGCGATTCCCGTAGCCCCCCAGACGGGGGGACGTGCGGGGCCCGCCAGCTAGGCGGGCCTGCGCCGGGGGGGTTGTGGATGCAAAGGCTGAGCCGGATTCCCATGACCTCCCCATCAAGGCGATGAGGGAACACCGCTGAGTTTTAGTGGATATACTGCCATCCTGGCAGGGAGTCCCACATACTCCGTCTCGTCCCCCGACGAGCGGAGATGCGTAATGACATTTCTCAGCGAAAAAAAAAAAAAAGAAAAAAGGCAGTCGCTCCATGTAAAATACTGGTATTCAGCTGCATCCGGTTAGACTGGAAGTTGACCACAACATAGGTAGTTGGGAAAAGGCAGGCAGATTTTGACTTACAGCAAATAAGAAAGGACGTTGTGTAATCTTTCAAAGTGATAAATAATTGTGCAAAAGTTTAAAATGGCAGCTGTCCGGTTGATCTTTAAAAAAGTTTAAAACTGTAAGGTCATGCAGTTAAAGTTAACTCGTACGTTGCACAGCAGGTACATACCGGAGAAAAATGAGGTTATCACTTCGACACATAAGTATGTAATATTATTGGAATTGCTTTATATTCACATATGACCATCTATTAGGGCTTCCAAACAAATATACAACATTTTATAGACGTATGTATGTATATTTGTCTACGCATTTCTCCGCAACTATTAATCGGATCGTGACCATTTTTTTTTGTATTGGCTTACATTTACTTCCACTTAGGGAACAGTGCAAGTTTCATCAAAATCGATTCAGTAATTAGTGTGACGGCCTGGCTTATTGATACGAGCTACAGGTGTAGTGTCAAAGGAAAAACAAAACCTTTGTCAATTTTTAGTGCAATATTTACAACAAAAACCGACTTCCAAAAAAAGACACTACAAACTGAAAAATAACTTTCATCATCAGGGGGCCTAAAAAGGCCACTTTTGCAGAATCATAAAAGGAATTCATCAAATCATTATAAATCATAATAGACAGTTAACTGTTAAGTTAATCGTATCAAAACCCATTGGTGAAGGATTTTTTAGTTATTTTTTTTTGTCTGTGCTTAAATACCAATCCAAATCCAATCCCAATCTCTTGCAACGAAAAAAAGCAAAATACGTATATGATTCTGCCAAAGTGGCCTTTTTAGGCCCCCAGGCCAGACTTATGTCAACATTGCATTGAACATAAATTTAGTCCTGTTTAAAATGAGCCCAAACACGACTACGGTGCTGTAATTTCAAGGTTTGTGCATTTTCTGATGCTCCTGGCTTCAGCATCAGGTATTCGGTGTTCCTCAGTAACAGTACGTTTATCCACACATCGAGCCCTTTTCAATGAGCCTAAACACGATATATCTGCTGTTAGTTGTCGAGGAGTTAGGTACTCTGCAGACTATATCATGAGACCAAATGTGGCAAATGCCCTATCAAACATCAAAACAATTTACTAAAACTGTCCTTGCCTGTTCGAGTAACTTCTTACTGTTAAGGAGTTGTACCTTCCATCATCAGCCCAGCTACCTGAGATGGTGACAACCATACACAAATACACAAGATACTTCATAAAAAAACTTTTTAACAAAAAAAAAAACCGACTTCCAAAAAAACTACAAAGTGAAAAATAACTTTTATTTCGGATGTCGGTGTCTTTGGATCTGTATTTTAGTTTTTTGCCACCGACTTCCGAAATAAAAGTTATTTTTCACTTTGTAGTTTTTTTGGAAGTCGGTTTTTTTTTTTGTTAAAAAGTTTTTATTTCTCGCTTTTTAGTGTGTCTGTTTATAATGTATCTAAGTTACATTAGCCTAATGCCAACTTGCTCATCGCCTTTTACAAAATATTGCTTTTCCCGAAGCAGGGACGTTAATTGTTAAGGAGTTCTCCTGGTATTCCACCATCAGCTCCATTTCACCATTCGCATTGTGACGAGCATAACTTGCTTAGCAACCATATTAAAGTAAGTAATCGAATCGCAAACCGGGAAATACTTATTATTGAGTAGTTCATGGTGGCCATCTGTGGTCTTCATCATCAGTTCCACTTCACCAAATGATGCTTTCCGAGAGCAAATGCACGAGTTACTATAAAAAATATCCAAATCGCTATAGGTGTGCCTATAATACTTGAAGAGTTCCTTCGATTTCTCCAGGATCCCATAATCAGATCCTGACCTGATGACAATGGGACCACCTGGAAAGTATACTCTTTCAAACAAAAAAATAATTTTTGAAATCGGTCTATCCGTCTCCGAGTAATCAGGGAACACACATAAAAAAAAAAAAAAAAAAAAAAAAAAAAAAAGGTTCCGACGAATTGAGAACCTCCTCCTTTTTGAAGTCGGTTAAATATGCGAAAAACAATAAGTGAGCCTATAAAATTTGAGGGTTGTCCTCGATTTCTCTAAGATCCCATCATCAGATCCTAACTTGGTGACAATGGGACCACCTCAGAACTATCTACTTTCGAACAAAAAAAGAATTTTGAAAATCCGTCGACAATTGGCGGAGTATTCGATGAACAACATACAAAAAAAAAAAAAAAAAACATACAAACACCCGAACATAGTACCTCCTCCTTTTTGTGAAGTCCGTAAAAACTATTACCTACTTATTACAAACAAAGGGAAAAGTAATAATCCTCAACTCCCTAACTAAACAGTTTGGTTGAGCAGTGGGGAACTGGGGATTCCCCACTGCTCAACTATTCGCAGTTCGGCACTCACAGTAGTCACAGTTGAGCAGTGGGGAACTGGGGATTCCCCACTGCTCAACTATTCGCAGTTCGGCACTCACAGTAGTCACAGTTGAGCAGTGGGGAACTGGGGATTCCCCACTGCTCAACTATTCGCAGTTCGGCACTCACAGTAGTCACAGTTGAGCAGTGGGGAAAAAGGGCAGTTTTTACTTATAACTAAAAATTACGAAATAAAAAAGTATTTAAAAAAAATTAAACACACTTCAAAAAAAAGAAATGAACTCAAAATTATGAAATTTTAATTTCGGAAGTCGATGGCAAAAAACTAAAACTAAAATACAGATTCCAAGACACCGACTTCCGAATTAAAGTTATTTCATAATTTTGAGTTCATTTCTTTTTGAAGTCGGTTTAATTTTTTTAAATTACTTTTTTTTTTAAAGATGTTGATTTTTTCTTACTTATGTACATAATAATAGTTCGGTTCCCACGTTAAGCAACAATTAGCCTAAACTGGAAACCTGGCATCTGGTTTGTTCATCAGTAACTTTGTCTTTCTATTTCTTAGCAGCCAAAGTATGATGCGTGCATTCCTTATTGTTACTGCCGTAGATGTGCCGTGTGGTGGTCGCCACTCGCCAGTAGTCGCCAGCGCTACTTGTGAGCATGAGCTCGGACGAAAATGTGGGTTTTTCCGTCAGAAATTTCTCAGTAACAGTCTGGAGTGTAGATTTGTCCCCGCTTGTTGGCAATAGACTCGCCCCCTAGGACATGGCAATAGACTCGCCCCCTAGGACATGGCAATAGACTCGCCCCCTAGGACATGGCAATAGACTCGCCCCTAGGACATGGGACTCGGACTGCAACATAACTGGCGATGTGCTACCTAACAGGAACCTCTGCCAGCCCAACGGAGAGTACAAGCGTGAAGTTCTGTCAATAAAACGAGCTTTTAATTTGAAACCTTGGAGCTGTGAACTGTGAAGGCGCGGCCAACCTTTCAACCAGCGCGATGAGCGAGCAACTTTCTTGTTTACTCCTCGCGCGGCGGGCGTCGAACCCGCACCTGATCAGTGAAAGTTGATCTGATCATCCCACTATGTAGTGAGATGAAGGCGGAACATTCAGATCAATATTCGATTACGTACCTACTTCCTTTTCCCTAAATAAACATTGGCTCAGTCTGACTCAGCCTGCATGTCTCACCGGCTGCGGCTACCCCTTTGATAAATGCAGGCGGAGGCAATGCAAAGTGATAGGAAAGTCTATCAAATGGACTACTTATCAATTTAAATAGTCAAATCACAACCGCTATTCTTAGACAGTTGTATGATGTGCCATAGCAATTGTGTTAATTTGATACACAATTAATTTCCCTGATTGTACAAGAACACTCACATTTTGCCAGTTGTTTTTAAACTTCATGTACCTAATAATAATAAGGGGCGAACCTATAGTTTGAACCGAGAAATACGAACTTCGAGCTGCTACAGAAGTACGTGACGTGAAGTAGACGTGAGAATCGAACCCAGGACCCCATACGGCCATACCTACTCAACAGGCGCGCTGGCGACCAGTACCACAACCAGTACGAACGAAGCTGTAGATTGCTCTGTGGTTTACACCTAATTGAATGTTTATCTAAACAATAACAGTTGTGGTCAGCCAGCGCGCCGCGGCGCCGCGCGCCGCTGAGCAGTGTTCACTTGTGCAGTGGTTCTAGTTTACAATGACTGGCTATAGAGTCTGTCTATTGAAAGCTGAGAGTGAAAATGAGCGGCAAATTTAAAAAAAATAGGTCGTGTATCCCCGGATCAACTAGGAAAAAACATATTTGATACTTGAATATCTTAAAATTTCTTGAATATCTTAAAATATATTAAAATTTCTATCAAATATATTTTTTCCTAGTTGATCCGGGGATACACGACCTATTTTTTTTAAATTTGCCGCTCATTTTCACTCTCAGCTTTCAATAGACAGACTCTAGCAACAATCTGCACGAAATTACGTCTGTTCTGACGTTCTGACGTCTGACGTGCTCTGCGTAAAGATCCATGGTGGCCCAGTGGTAATGTTAATCTGATGTAAAGATCCATGATGGCCCAGTGGTAATGTTAATCTGACGTAAAGATCCATGGTGGCCCAGTGGTAATGTCAATCTGACGTAAAGATCCATGGTGGCCCAGTGGTAATGTTAATCTGATGTAAAGATCCATGGTGGCCCAGTGGTATTGTTAATCTGTCGTAAAGATCCATGGTGGCCCAGTGGTAATGTTAATCTGACGTAAAGATCCATGGTGGCCCAGTGGTAATGTCAATCTGACGTAAAGATCCATGGTGGCCCAGTGGTAATGTTAATCTGACGTAAAGATCCATGGTGGCCCAGTGGTAATGTCAATCTGACGTAAAGATCCATGGTGGCCCAGTGGTAATGTCAATCTGACGTAAAGATCCATGGTGGCCCAGTGGTAATGTTAATCTGATGTAAAGATCCATGGTGGCCCAGTGAGTGGTAATGTCAATCTGACGTAAAGATCCATGGTGGCCCAGTGGTAATGTTGATCTGATGTAAAGATCCATGGTGGCCCAGTGGTAATGTTAATCTGACGTAAAGATCCAGGTGGCCCAGTGGTAATGTTCTGACGAAATGATCCATGGTGGCCCAGTGGTAATGTTAATCTGATGTAAAGATCCATGGTGGCCCAGTGGTAATGTTAATCTGACGTAAAGATCCAGGTGGCCCAGTGGTAATGTTCTGACGAAATGATCCATGGTGGCCCAGTGGTAATGTTAATCTGATGTAAAGATCCATGGTGGCCCAGTGGTAATGTTAATCTGACGTAAAGATCCAGGTGGCCCAGTGGTAATGTTCTGACGAAATGATCCATGGTGGCCCAGTGGTAATGTTAATCTGATGTAAAGATCCATGGTGGCCCAGTGGTAATGTTAATCTGACGTAAAGATCCAGGTGGCCCAGTGGTAATGTTCTGACGAAATGATCCATGGTGGCCCAGTGGTAATGTTAATCTGATGTAAAGATCCATGGTGGCCCAGTGGTAATGTTAATCTGACGTAAAGATCCAGGTGGCCCAGTGGTAATGTTCTGACGAAATGATCCATGGTGGCCCAGTGGTAATGTTAATCTGATGTAAAGATCCATGGTGGCCCAGTGGTAATGTTAATCTGACGTAAAGATCCAGGTGGCCCAGTGGTAATGTTCTGACGAAATGATCCATGGTGGCCCAGTGGTAATGTTAATCTGATGTAAAGATCCATGGTGGCCCAGTGGTAATGTTAATCTGACGTAAAGATCCAGGTGGCCCAGTGGTAATGTTCTGACGAAATGATCCATGGTGGCCCAGTGGTAATGTTAATCTGATGTAAAGATCCATGGTGGCCCAGTGGTAATGTTAATCTGACGTAAAGATCCAGGTGGCCCAGTGGTAATGTTCTGACGAAATGATCCATGGTGGCCCAGTGGTAATGTTCTGACGTAAAGATCCACGGTGGGCCAGTGGTAATGCCCGCGACTTACGATTTTTAGGTCGTAGGTTCGAACCTGAATTCTGAGTTTGAATATACAATACTAGCTGTTCCCCGCGGTGTCACACGCTGCGCGGCTCCTAAGGGTCGTAGCGTGATGTTATATAGCCTTCCTCGATAAATGGACTACCCAACACTAAAAGAATCATTGAAATCGGACCAGTAGTTCCAGAGATTAGCGCGTTCAAACAAACAAACAAACAAACTCTGCAGCTTTATAATATTATATAGTATAGATATGAAACCCAGATAGGCGCTTTACTTTCTGTACTCACCAGTGCTCTCAAAGCGGTGAAGGAAAACATCAGCATGTTCTAAAACAAAAAATTCGAAGACATTTGACATATACCAACCCGCGCCCGCGTTGTGGATTATGGCCCACACTCCCTCTTACAAAGAGGAGGCATGTGTCCCAGCAATGGAAACAGGCTGATAATGTGTCCCAGCAATGGAAACAGGCTGATAATGTGTCCCAGCAATGGAAACAGGCTGATAATGTGTCCCAGCAATGGAAACAGGCTGATAATGTGTCCCAGCAATGGAAACAGGCTGATAATGTGTCCCAGCAATGGAAACAGGCTGATAATGTGTCCCAGCAATGGAAACAGGCTGATAATGTGTCCCAGCAATGGAAACAGGCTGATAATGTGTCCCAGCAATGGAAACAGGCTGATAATGCTAAGCCTAAAAATAACTTCGTCAGGTAACTTCTTATAGTCTGTGCGGTGTATCTTATCAACCGAATTTTGTCATAATTTTGGCAGATGAAAAACTATGTCATACAATAATGTATTGTTTGTACGAATAGGTAGGTCCTGGACTACAAGAGAACGCTTTCTATTTCGTCACCAATATGTACATGAGTACATGACAACACAGCTGGTACCTACCATTTGCGTTGCGACATGGCGAACAAGGATTACATCATTATTATCCATACATTACCTACTAATGAACGAACGGTTGATGAACGTAAACTAAGCAAAAGGAGTATTTAATGATCGTAGCAGGTGGCGATCTGTAGTTCCTGCCTGTCCCCTGGGCCCCCTGGGCCCCCTGGGCCCCCTGGGAAGGAGGCGTGAGTTTCTGTATGCGTATGACATTTCCTGCCGACGAGTAACGTTGCTGTGTCCACACACTCCACACAGTAGCAATGGCTTTCATTTTGATAGTTGAAAAACATTCATTGCGTTATTTACGTTGTTGAGCAGATAAATATTGTTCGAACATAATTATGAAGCAATGGATGATCAATATCCTTCCTTATGCCTTAAGTACGTCGTCGTAAGCGCTCTTAAAACGGTTTTTTACCGACTTCACAAAAAGGAGGAGGTACTATGTTCGGGTGTTTGTATGTTTTTTTGTTTTTTTGTATTTTTGACGTGACAACGTCTTAAATTAGGTTGCGACTGGGAGTCACTTATGAAAAAGTGTAACGCTCGGTAACGTTACGATGAGTCACCGAACGAGAGAGAGGCCCGCCGAATGCCTTGCGTCTCTCTCCCACTCAACTATGATCGGATGATCGGTCGTTGTCACGTAAAATCTTCGCCCGTAAAACCGACTTTACAGGCAACCATTTTTGTTCATCGAATACTCCGCCAATTGTCGACAGATTTTCAAAATTCTTTTTTTGTTCGAAAGTAGATATTTCTGAGGTGGTCCCATTGTCACCAAGTTAGGATCTGATGATGGGATCTTAGAGAAATCGAGGGCAACCCTCAAATTTTATAGGCTTTTTTTTTTTTTGCGGATGGGAAATCTTCAAATGACCCCTCCCGCTCTGGGTGGAGCGGAAGGGAGTGTCAGACTCTTACTGACTAAAACCCACCCGTGTTCCTTCCTTAGCCCTTTATGTTCCGGGCCAGCGGTAACCCTTTCGGACAATCCCGCTGACCCGGCAGGCTTCGGCCCTATGGGGCCCCTCCTCGATGCTGACATCTCTTTGAGGCGCGCGTGGAACACGTACGCGCCTTCCGGCACGGGCCTGGTCCTGATCGGACGGTGAGCTACCCATTACTCTCCGCCCGCAGGCCCGCGCCTACGGTGGCCGGGAGTCGTCGCGCGACTCCCGACCGCGACGCTCGGAGCGTCTCCCGCGGCGGCTGGGACGGGAGGCTCTCTCCCTGAGCCGTCCCGCCACCTCCTTCGCTAGCATGACTGCTTCGCAGAAGGAGGTGACTGCCTCCCACTCCCTCTCGCCCCGGACCATGGCTTGCACCAGGGCCGGGCGCGAGAGGTCGCCGCCGCTGCCGATCGCCTCTACGAGGACACGGCGGTGCTCCGCCCAAGCGGGGCAGACCTCCACCGTGTGAAATTTTATAGGCTCACTTATTGTTTTTCGCATATTTTATGAAGTGTCTTGTGTGTTTGTGTATGGTTGTCACCATCTCAGGTAGCTGGGCTGATGATGGAAGGTACAACTCCATAACAGTAAGAAGTTACTCGAACAGGCAAGGACTGTTTTAGTAAATTGTTTTGATGTTTGATAGGGCATTTGCCACATTTAGTCTCATGATCATCAAGTCATGACCTGATGCTGCAGTCAGGATAGTCTGCAGAGTACCTAACTCCTCGACAACTAACAGCAGATATATCGTGTTTAGGCTCATTGATGTGTGGATAAACGTACTGTTACTGAGGAACACCGAAGACCTGATGCTGAAGCCAGGAACATCAGAAAAAGTACAAACCTTGAAATTACAGCACCGTAGTCGTGTTTGGGCTCATTTTAAACAGGACTAATTTTATGTTCAATGCAATGTTGACATAAGTCTGACCTGATGCTGCAGCCAGGATTATCAGCATCTAATCTAAAAACTAATAAAAGGAGAACTCCTCAACAATTAACGTCCCTGCATCAAGAAAAGGAATATTTTATAAAAAGGCGATGGGCAAGTTGACATTAGGCAATAGCCTAATGTCAACTTGCCCATCGCCTTTTATTATGGCCTTTTACTATTGTAACTTAGATAAATTATAAATAGACCCACTAAAAAGCGAGAAATAAAAACTTTTATAACAAAAAAAAACCGACTTCCAAAAAAAACACTACAAACTGAAAAATAACTTTAATTTCGGAAGTCGGTGGCAAACACTAAAATACTGATCCCTAAGACACCGACTTCCGAAATTAAAGTTATTTTTCAGTTTGTAGTGTTTTTTTTTGGAAGTCGGTTTCTTTTTTCCCTTGAACATTCTTTGTTGTCATCCTTTACTCAATTTGTATATTTATTTGTTGCAGATCTCCCGACGGAGAGCGGTAAGGAAAACACACGATATCATTCGGTTTGAGAGTTACGAAACAATTACTTATTGTATAGCAGATATCGTATCGCGCACTGCTGCTAGTTATTGTTTAGTAGATATCGTCCGAAACCAAACCTTCGGTCGGTCACTAATTACGACACTCAGCGGATTGTATTGATTGTTACCGCGGCCGTATGTGAACGAGTGTGACACGGAAGCTCGGAAGCACTCACCACACTCACCACTCACTGTTGGCGCGCGCTGTTCCCGATGTCAACGAAAGCGGAGATCTGGTTTATAGCTAGTGGTGGGACACTATCGATGGGAGATATCGATCGTGACGCCAAGTGCTTTTGTTTTGAGCGACCGAGCTCTTAAAGCCTACCTTATGATAAATAATTTGATTGATGGTTGTTAGTTATCTATTCTATAGGTACATTAGGTAGGTACTAATAATAAAGCTGAAAAGTTCGTTTGTTTGTTTGAAGAAACTCGATCTAAAGAGAAACTCATTCCCGCCTCGGCACTCGAGCGGGCTAGTCGCGTTATTGTGTCGGAGAACGACCACTCGTGTCCCCCACGCGCACTCGTCTCTTCGCCGTCGTCGCGCCACGAGTGACCGCGTGCGCCTGCGCCGCGCGGGCGCCGGGCCTTCTCGGTTGCGTGCTTAGATATTATTTACGCTATGGCAGATAACGATATTAGCGCTCCGGCGCGCGGTGACTCGCCCAATTCAAATAACTTGCACGACCTATTGAACGATCCGGATACGATTGATGTTTGTGAGGAGGAGGAAGATTTGGTAAGAGTATCGAAACGCCTACGAGAACGAACTGACAGTAGTGAGGAAGAGAGGTGGACTGAAGTTAAGGGAAAAAAGTCTCGTCGTAATAGTCAGACAAAAGAGGACAAATTTGAAGTTTACATTTCTTCCAAAGATCAACTTCCTAAACAATTTTCAATGGCCCGTATTTTAAAAGAAAATAAGATTGGTAAAATTTGTCAAATAAAATATTTAAGCCCATTTAAAGTACGCCTTCAGTTCGAAAATGAAGCAGCGTCCAAAACCCTATTCGATTGTGAAAGTCTCATTACAAAAGGTTGGAGGTTTCAAAAAGCCCTGGAAATTTCAACATGCTATGGTCTTATAAAATACGTAGACCTAGACCTCAAAGATGAAGAAATCATAGATAACATTTCATGCCCCTCTCCTGCTAAGCTGTTATCATTTAAAAGGTTAAACCGTCGCAATAGGGATGAAGGAGTTTCTGGTTGGTGTCCGAGTGAAACTATTCGGTTATGCTTTGATGGCAACTATGTACCAGCGTTTGTACGTGTGTGTGACATCGAGGTTAAGGTGCTGCCATATATTCATCAAGTATCTCAATGCTCTCAATGTTGGAGATTGGGGCATACACGGAAGATGTGCCCGGAAAAGAAAACGAAATGCCCCAGATGTGGGGGACCTCATGAAAGATGTGACACCGAATCGTTTACTTGTGTTAACTGTGGGGGCGATCACATATCTATGAGTAAATCCTGCCCTATATATAAGAAGGAAAGAAAGCTTCGAGAAATTATGGCTGAGTTTAGGTGCACGTACAGGAAAGCCCTAGAATGTTATGTACCCCCGGAATCTACAAATCCCCCCGATTGTACTGCCCAACAAGATCGGACAATAACCGATAATCGAGATTTATTTCCCCCGCTTTCCCATGACCCTTCAAGTTCTATAGCCCCCCCCTTTGAACATTCGATTCGCCCGTCATATGCACAAAGCGTTAAAACAAAGGCTACCATACATAATGAAAAGACTCAACAACAGCATCCAGCGAAAAATCCTTCCAAGGCTCCAAGGAACAAAAATCGCCCTGATCAAGATGACTGGATATTTCTGAACACCAATAATGAGGAAGAATTTACACCCCAGGATAATATGGAACAAGAAAATCAGTGTCCGCCTTTTAACGATTTATTGTCTCGCATAAAGGAAATTATCTTCCTCCGGCAATTAAGCATGTCAGAAAAAATTAGCTCGGTTATTAAATTGGGCCTGGAATGGTTTACGTTAGTGGTTGTAGGCTTTATTTCAGAATGGTCGTGGATGAAAGCATTATTTAATTTAATCCAATCACAATGACATCTACAACTTTCAACAAGCTAAACAAGCTAAATATACTTCAATGGAATGCTCAGAGTATTCGACCCAAGAGCACTTGTTTTTTAGAATTACTACGCCAAGAAAAAGTCCATATTGCTGCCCTTAGTGAAACATGGCTCGATCCAGAATCTTTATTCAAACTTAGTTGCTACGAAGTTTTTCGGGCAGACCGTCACGACTCATACGGCGGTGTGGCTGTGGTAGTTCATAAATCTGTTCAGGCTCAACGGAGACAAATAACTCTCCATAACAGAGGTATTGAAATAATATGTGTCCAATTATTTAATTGTCATCCAATAGAAAACATTGTGTCCGTCTATTGTACCTCTACGACCACCACAACTCAGCAAGACTGGGATTTTATTTTTGCATTGTGGCCATCCAAAACCCTAATTTTAGGCGATTTTAACGCCCATCACATCAGTTGGTCCTATAAAACTGATCAAAGAGGTATTTATATCTACGATGCACTCATGGAAAGCAATTTTCTGCCATTGAATGATGGGACACATACACGGATCCGTTTAGTTAACTCAATTACACAACATTCTTCCCCGGATATTTCTTTTGCATCCATGGATATTGCACTTCAATGCAACTGGGCTGTTTTAAACGAAAATTTAGGCAGTGACCATTTAATCATTAAAATTTCAACATTGATTAATTTTTCTCATCCCCCCGTCACAAAAAGAAATTTCCGCAAAGCTGATTGGGCTTCTTATACCAAATATTTAAATCAAAAATTTCACACATTTAGTTTACCAAGTGACCTTCAAGAAGCCTATGATTTATTTTTAGATACTCTTAACGAGGCTGCCGATAAATTCATTCCGTTATACAAATTTAGCCAAAACCCTTCCTCAACATTTTCCCCAAAACCTTACTGGTCCACTAGTCTTTCGCAAGCGGTAGCCCGGCGTAGATTAGCTTTAGCTACTTTTAGGCGTAATCCAACTCCTCAAAACTTAGATGTTCTAAAAGACCGCATTAACACATCACAGAGACTGATCCGACGGGCTAGAGGAGAAGATTTTCATAATTATTGTTCTTCAGTTGACGAGTCCACGACGTCCAGTGATATGTGGCGTAAAATGAAATGGCAGAAAGGATACCGTTCACCCAGACGTTACGTGGATTCCCAAAGTGCTGAGGATTTGTTGCATTCTCTTACACCAGATTATGTTTCCCCAGCATCTCCAACCATCCACAAAGAAAACCATATCTTAGAATGTGAGATCTCCATACAGGAGCTCGATAAATGTATTAAGTCCAAGGATACATCTCCTGGATGCGACGACATATCATATTCTATGATCAAACATTTACCTGATGTAGGCAAACGTATTTTATTAAAGTTATATAATTTATTTTTAATTTATGGCTTTGTACCGTCGCAGTGGCGCGACATTTCTATAATTCCCATTCCGAAACCTGGACGTGACCCCAGTGACATCTCCTCCCTTAGACCTATATCTTTATTATCTTGTATGTGTAAAATATTTCACTTTATCCTGTACCGCAGACTTGAATGGTATTTTGAAAAAAATAATATATTCTCAGTAAATACAGTAGGATTCCGCAGATGTAGGTCCTGTCTAGATAGTTTAAGTTGTCTTGTCTCCACTATACAAACAGGTTTTTCCGACGGTGTTCCAACATTAGGTTGCTTTTTAGATATAAATAGTGCATATAATAATTTAGATAATAATACTTTAATTCATATTTTAGATAAACTAGGAGTTGGATCCTACATTTGTAAATATCTTTGGAACTTTCTTCACAAAAGAGTGTTAACAATTAAAACAGGTAATAGGTACCTTAGTAGATATTCAGGTCGCGGTTTAGCTCAGGGCGATCCATTATCACCATTACTTTTTAATGTGATAACCGTAGAAATTTGCAAACTTGTGGAAAAATATGTTAATATCTCCCAATATGCGGATGACTTTGCAATTTATGTACAATGTACATCGATATTAGAGGGCCAGTCCAAGATTCAGTCAGCTCTGGACTTAATCAATTCTTTGTTAATAAATGTTGGTTTGGACATCTCCCCGTCTAAAAGTAAAATATGCTTATTCAGTAGAGGTTACCGTAGGCTTGCTATTGATGTCCGCTTGAACGGTTTATCATTAGAACTTGTGGACAATGTTAGATATTTAGGATTGTGGCTAGACAGATGTCTTCGTTGGAGAAAGCATATTAACGAGATTTGTGAAAAAATTGTTAAATTCATTAACATTTTTAGAGTCTTGGTAGGCCCTGGGTGGGGTGTCCATCCGATACACCTACGACGGTTATACATCGCCCTTGTTCGTAGTCGAATAGACTTTGCCAGTTTCCTATTTGATAATAGTGCAGACATTCACTTATCCAAGCTTGATCGGTTACAAAATATTTGTTTGCGTGTGATCGGTGGGTTCATCAAAAGTACCCCGATTCATGTGATGGAATCCGAATTAATGCTGCCCCCTTTGTCTGTGCGACGTCGATATTTAGCTGGTAAATTTTATTTGAAATCTAAGTCTAACAATTTCCCTATAATTAATATTCTTGAAAATTTAAACGGACTCTGTAATAATTTTTATTGGACTCACAAGAAAAAGCCTTTGTTAATATTAACTCATAATTTATTAAAAGAGCATCTTATTCACTGCAGTAGTCAGATGGATATGTTTTCCATGGACACTTGGGTCAGCAATGTGGACTTATCTTATATAGTAAGACCTAGTTTAAGTAGTATTGATAAACCTAAACAATTTTATTGCCAGCAAAATTTAAGATCCCTATGTTGCAAATCACTTAATGAACAATATCACGAATTTTATTCTATTTATACAGATGGTTCTTTACATAAAGATAATCATTCCGGCGCCGCATTTTTAGATATACAAGTAGGTACTTCTATGAAATTAAAAATTGCTTGTAATGTTTCTATAATGCATTTAGAACTGATTGCCATCGCGGAGGCCCTCTCATATATTAATTCCTTACCCGGGGATCGTTTTGTCATCTACACCGACTCTAAAAGTGCCCTTCTACACTTGATTAAATGTACCTTATCTGTAAGGGGCCTCCCAATAGCTTACACTATTTTAAAATGTATTTATGAAAATGTAAATAAAAACCGAACTGTTGTACTGCAGTGGATTCCTTCGCACACTGGACTGGAGGGTAATGACGTAGTCGACCGTCTTGCAAACGAAGCCGCATCCGATGGTTATGAATATTCCTGTTTACCTTTTCATACCGAACTAATTCCTACAGTAAGACATTCGTGTCTTGAGTCCTGGTCAGAATATTTCGATAAAAGGTCCTTGACGAAGGGTATTTGGTACAGGACTATTCAACCCTCTCTTTGTCGTTCTTTGTGGTTCGATGTGGGTGGGATACACAGGCAAGAACTGGTGACGACTTTGAGGCTCCGATCTGGTCATATCCCGCTTAATAGTTTTGCTTACATGATGCGCAAAGTGGTATCACCTAATTGTACAGTGTGTGGAATTTTGGAGGACGCGCACCACATTTTAGCGGAGTGTGGTCGGCTTGAGCGTCAAAGGCGATCTACGTTTAATAATAGCTACTACAATGTAGGTTTCTTTAATAGTATTTTGGCTGCACCATTGTCTGATGCAGCCAAAATGCTGGTTAGGATGGTGATGGTAGGTCTAAAGTTAAGGTCAGAGTAGTGTTTTTTTTTGTTTATTAGTTTTTGTAGGTTTATTTAAGTTAAATATTAAGTGAAATTTTGTTTTCAATAATGGGGGTGACGTATTCATTTATGAAAAAACCCCCTAAATAAATAAAGAAAAAAAAAAAAAAAAAAAGAGAAACTCGACCTAAGACAGAATTCAAAAGGAACAATCAAGATATCTCTTTTATTGATTTGAATTCATTATTTATTCATTGACATTCTGATTTAAATACAAATCACCATTTAATCAACTGATTCTGAAAGCTTATCGAAGCTGATCAGTTGTAACTTTATTGATGATAGCTTCTGCCCGCGACTTCGTCCGCGTGATATTTCGGCGCCCGCGGCACCGGCACATGAGTAGACAAACCGTTTGTCTACTCATGTGGCACCAGCCACCGCGTCGCCCGCCCGCACTATTACTTCATTATCCGACTTCTATTATTTTGTCTCGACTCCTCAGGGTCGCAGCGTATTGTTAAATAGTATATAACCTTCCTCAAGAATTGGGCTATCAAATGCAAAACGTTTTTTTAAATCCGATTGGTATTTCAAAGAGATTAGCGCGTTCAACCAAACTATTTACTAAGTAGAAGATTTATGTCACCTGACTGTGTGAAGCTGAAGCATACACTATAATATATTCACTACGTTTGGCAGACAGTTTGCATATTTTGTCTTTTATTCATCTATCCATATTGGTAATGATAATGACATAAGTTCATCATCATAATAATATTATCGACTTCGAATTACCAAGAGCCCCCATCCCTAACACTCGATAAAACAGATGACTTCCCATCTCTACTCGGATGCAGTGCCAGATTTTTTCTCCAATCACCATTGTCTATGATTACGAAACAATAGAATGTTCAATAGAGTCAAATTATAGAGCAGCCACGGTTTTATACTCTATGGGAATTGGATAATGAGGAAAGTATCGAGTGTAAGCTGTGGAGTGTGGAGTGCGAGCGGAAGGAACGCATTATTCAACACTTTTTACTGACTGACATGTTCACTTTTTTTTATAATGACTTCCCGCAGGTCAAACTAGAAGGTTTTCGTTTGCTTAACCGGCCGTGCCTGTGGGTGTGTCATAGGGGCTAAAAACGGGGGCTTCCCTTAGCGCGTAGTCGCTTCGTTTTTGTACTGTGGGGTACGGAGCTCCGCTGAGGGCGACGCAGCCGCGCTGGGGGAGCAAGGGACAGGCTGGATCGGATTATTGACTGACATGTTCACAATGACCTCCGAACTAGATCAACGTAACATAGTATAGCGCTGTGTTCCACAAAGGGGTAGGCACAGGTGCGGTGGGCAGGACGGTGTAGTGCCGAACTCGAATGACTTGGAAAACGGAACCAACGAGGCAGTCAGACGTCGATAAACCTACATATTTCCTAAACTGGCAAAATGTATATGAGTGTATAGTCAGCCACATAAGTTCAAGTAACTACGAAAGTCACCCGTACTGTCACGCTGACCGCTGTCATGTCAAATTGTTACCATTGATGCGCGGCTGACTGTAAGTAAGTAGGTCTACGTACAATACTGAAATGAAATAATTATTTATTCTGTAAATAGGATATCGGAATCACTTTTACACGTCATATTATAAAAACACATATAAGCTAGATGGAGTCGATCTGACTGCCCTTGAGAAGAAATGGTGAAACAAACGCAACTGTTCTAGCTGCTCAATACTCAATATATTTATTGTGAAACAAACGCAACTAGCTGCTCAATACTCAATATATTTATTGTGAAACAAACGCAACTAGCTGCTCAATACTCAATATATTTATTGTGAAACAAACGCAACTAGCTGCTCAATACTCAATATATTTATTGTGAAACAAACGCAACTAGCTGCTCAATACTCAATATATTTATTGTGAAACAAACGCAACTAGCTGCTCAATACTCAATATATTTATTGTGAAACAAACGCAACTAGCAGCTCAATACTCAATATATTTATTGTGAAACAAACGCAACTAGCTGCTCAATACTCAATATATTTATTGTGAAACAAACGCAACTAGCAGCTCAATACTCAATATATTTATTGTGAAACAAACGCAACTAGCTGCTCAATACTCAATATATTTATTGTGAAACAAACGCAACTAGCAGCTCAATACTCAATATATTTATTGTGAAACAAACGCAACTAGCTGCTCAATACTCAATATATTTATTGTGAAACAAACGCAACTAGCAGCTCAATACTCAATATATTTATTGTGAAACAAACGCAACTAGCTGCTCAATACTCAATATATTTATTGTGAAACAAACGCAACTAGCTGCTCAATACTCAATATATTTATTGCTTCCAGATGTGAACTTAGATATCTAGCCTCACTCACCTCCGCTCACTCACCTACTGCTCTGGGAAGAACCTACAGGTGTGATGTTATACATACAAACATAATGTACGTACACTCGGTCTCGGGTGGGCCGATTGTCGACATCTAGTCGCTGAGCACACGGTGACGGCACACGGATGTCTACACTCATACAAATAGAATGTACGTACACTCGGTCTCGGGTGGGCCGATTGTCGACATCTAGTCGCTGAGCACACGGTGACGGCACGCGGATGTCTACACTCAGCCTTGACGCGATATTATTATTTTATGCATAATTTCTCCTCGCACTGACAGTGAGGCAAGCGTGCGCGTGCGTTAAAACACTTTCTAACGTAAATTACATAAACTACAAATATTAGTTATATTATTATAAATGAGTTGATGACGTTCAGGTATGTACCCACAGCCGTGTGAATAAATAACATCTACGAATGATCTACAGCGCATGATCTATAGATCGTGATCTACGCGGAAAGTAAAAGTTGTGACATGAATGAAAGCTTCGCATCTAAGTAGTTGTTACAAGCAGGTTTGCTTGTGGTTACATCGCGGTATCGTTCATTTAGCAGACTGCCTGGCGAAATGTTGGTACCCACAGCCCATACTACAGACACTTCTGCCACAAAGTAAATAAATAAATAAAGTCCTCCAGACCGTATTTCGGCCACGCCACGGCGGCCAATCTCAACGGAGACTAGCCTTCGGCGCGGGAGATATTATAGTGCAGGCGTGTGCGCGCAGACACAGGTGCACTCCCTCTTCCCTCACTCTCATTGTCCGATGGGACGGCAATCCGACACGACCGGAGAGAGATCAGGCGCAGAACCCCCGTGCTTTCCGAGGCACGGGGGTATCACACCGCCAACTTCCAAACTCCGGGCTGCTACTAAGAAATTCCTAATGGAAAAACTCAATAACACTTTGCCCGACCCGGGAACCGAATCCGGGAACCCACGCTCAGCAGTCGCGCTTGCGACCACGAGACCAACGGGGCAGTCAAAAAGTACAGAGAGTACAGAAGGCAATCACATGTATGTACAGACGCCAGCACATCAAGTTACTACAATCTGTCAGATTTCTTTAATAGATTTTCGACTTTATTGCTAAAGCATAAGGTTCAAGGTTGATTGGGAAAATCTGACAGTTTCGGGTAGGTTGACCTGCTGGCGTCTGTACATCACTTTTCACACCTACGCTCAGCGGTCGCGCTAGGGTTGTCAACTTTGGCTTATAATAATAATAAACCTCGTGAAAGCTGAGAAAGAGAAGCAAATTAAATATCTCGACTTAGCTCACGAGGTTGTTGACATGTGGAATGTGAGCTCGGCTATCATTGTGCCGATTGTCGTATCAGCCAATAGACTGATGGCCGAAAGCCTCGATCAACATCTATCGAGGCTCTCGTTAGGCGGTTGGGTCAAGGGCCTGATTCATAAGGCAGTACTCCTCGATACGGCTCGCATTGTGAGGAGGTTCCTGTCTCTGGAGCCCTAACCACCGGTAGCTTGGACCCTGCTCCCGACACCGGCGGACAACTATTTTTTTATATTTTTAAATGTTTTTTATACTTACTTTCATTTATTAAGAAATCTTCTATATATATATAAAAGAAAGTCGAAAATCGTGTTAGTTACACCACTTATAACTCAAGAACGGCTGAACCGATTTGGCTGAAAATTGGTGGGGAGGTAGCTTAGAACCAGGAGACGGACATAGGATACTTTTTTTTTTATAGTAGGAGTAGGGTAGGAGTAGGGTAGAAGTAGGGTAGGAGTAGTGTAGGAGTAGTGTAGGAGTAGGGTAGGAGTAGTGTAGGAGTAGGGTAGGAGTAGTGTAGGAGTAGGGTAGGAGTAGGGTAGGGTAGGGGTAGGGTAGAAGTAGGGTAGGAGTAGGGTAGGAGTAGGGTAGGAGTAGGGTAGGAGTAGGGTAGGAGTAGGGTAGGGGTAGGGTAGGGTAGCCGGGCAGCTATAAATAATGTATATGGCAAAACGACGTTTGCCGGGTCAGCTAGTCTATATATATAAAAGAAAGTCTGTTAGTTACACCACTTATAACTCGAGAACGGCTGAACCGATTTGGCTGAAAATTGGTGGGGAGGTAGCTTAGAACCAGGAGACGGACATAGGATACTTTTTTTTTTTTTTTTTTTTTAATAGTAGGAGTAGGGTAGAAGTAGGGTAGGAGTAGTGTAGGAGTAGTGTAGGAGTAGGGTAGGAGTAGTGTAGGAGTAGGGTAGGAGTAGTGTAGGAGTAGGGTAGGGTAGGGTAGGGGTAGGGTAGAAGTAGGGTAGGAGTAGTGTAGGAGTAGTGTAGGAGTAGGGTAGGAGTAGTGTAGGAGTAGGGTAGGAGTAGGGTAGGAGTAGGGTAGAAGTAGGGTAGGAGTAGGGTAGGAGTAGTGCAGCTAGAAATAATTTATATGGCAAAACAACGTTTGCCGGGTCAGCTAGTATTTAATAAAAATACAATAAAATAAGATTTATATAAATGAATAAAGGAAATAATAATAAGACCTTTATTTTCAGGCTACTTACAGACTAACATATATATATTATAACTAGCTATTCCCCGCGGTGTCACACGCTGCGCGGCTCCTAAGGGTCGTAGCGTGATGTTATATAGCCTTCCTCGATAAATGGACTACCCAACACTAAAAGAATCATTCAAATCGGACCAGTGGTTCCAGAGATTAGCGCGTTCAAACAAACAAACAAACAAACAAACTCTGCAGCTTTATAATATTACTAGCTTCTGCCCGCGACTTCGTCCGCGTGAAATTTATGGTACCTCCACCCCGTCGCAACACTTCGTATTCACTTAGCGTTATTCTGACTTTTTTTCTTTTTGCTCAGCTCCTAAGGGTCATAGCGTGTCCTCAAGAATTGGGCTATCAAATGCAACCAGCAGCGTCTTGTCTTGCTTGCATCAAGCGCGCGTGGATTTCCTTAGCAGAGTTATTTTAGAAATGTATTTATTATACTCTTCAAAGATCTTATACTTACAATCATCAACAAATATATTTCGAAAAAGATTATTACAGGATTTTATGTTGATAAAAAACTCTATGGCCCATAACTCCTTAATAGGTACCAACTCTTAACATCTTACACACGTGATAACTTTTAAACGAAATATCCGATTGAGATGAAACAAAAAGTATTTTACTTCTTCATAAATACTCTTGATAACATATTGCTTAATTTCGATAAAGATTAATGTTACGATACATATTTAACGTAGTTTTTTTTTCTTCAGACGATTTAATAATTATTTTGAACACAAAATCGGTTATTGTGATTAAACCATGATAGCTAGATATATGTTCTCGCGGACTTTTTTGTAGGTCTTAATGGGCTCTACAAACCCGTAGTACATCATTTTGTTCTATTGTCAAGAGTTTTTGCAGCGCACGCAAAAATAGGTTTTCGATTTTACACCTTGTGTTACAAAATAGCAATTTAATTACGGACCCCAATTTTGAAAAAAAAAAATAGCCTATAGCCTTCCTCGATAAATGGACTACCCAACACTAAAAGAATCATTCAAATCGGACCAGTAGTTCCAGAGATTAGCGCGTTCAAACAAACAAACAAACAAACTCTGCAGCTTTATAATATTAGTATAGATAATAGATAATATAATATATAATAATATATTAGTATAGATAATACAATGTGTGTTAGTATAAACTTAAAACTATGTTAGTAAAACTCACTTCACTCAAGCACTGTCTTGCGATTTTTATTTCGAACACTTAAATAATTGCTTTCCTGACAGCTGGATTGGCAGAGACCAATCCCTTGGCCCGCTCCCTCACCAGATCTGACCCTGCTCTGCTGGACTTTTTCGTGTGGGGCCGGGCCAAGGAGCTGGTGTATACGAATGTTGAAATAAACACGAGAGAAGAACTGATAGAGAGAATGAATTCAGAGTTTGAAACAATGAAGCTGGAGATGATGTTGAAAATAACAACAACAGAAGTGAGAAGACGGAGCCGTGCTTGTATAAGAAATCACGGACAACATTTTGAACATAAATAAATTAAATTCAAATGTTGTTTTATTTAGTCTGCCAAAAATTTAAAATTTCTCCCTCAAATTGGTTTTTAGGTCCTAATTTCAATAATTTGTAAGATATCCGCGTAAATGTTACCTCAATAGAAAAAGCGATTATCAAGCATGTTTTCAAAAAGGTTTGAACAAAAAAAGCACGCTCCGTTTTTTTTAAATAAGGTTTACAAAAAATATTTATGAATTTTAAAATGTTTTATGAACTTTAAATGTCTGTAAAAAAAATGTCTAACGACACAGAGGCCTAAAACATGTTTTGCTAGATGATTGCTTACACATTACTTTAATTAAATACAATAATAATGAATACGTTTATCATTCAATTTGGCCATAAATAAGTAGTTTAGTTAAAACTTTGGGAATTTTCGAAAAAAAAATCAGAAATTGGTAAAAAAAAAGTGATAAGACTTCGTCTAAGACAACCATGGCTTAAATGGTTCTGAATTGCCTGTACTATCTTCGCCTTAAAGCTTTGCACCCATCTTCCAATCACCCTGTATATAAGATTACTTTTCGTTCATCCCTACATCAGCGGGGTAATTGCGTTACACTATCATATCAGTAGCAATGAGTTTCATTTTTACCGACTTCAAAAAAAAGGAGGTTATCAATTCGATACGTATGTATGTAATATTATTGGAATTGCATTATATTCACATATGACAATCTACTAAGGCTTCCAAACAAATATACAAAATTTCATAGACGTATGTATGTATGTATGTATGTTTGTCCACGCATTTCTCAGCAACTATTATTCGGATCGTGACCATTTTTTTTTGTATTAGCTTACATTTACTTCAACTTAGGGAATAGTGCAAGTTTCATCAAAATCGGTTCATTAATTTTCAAGATATGGACTGATACGTGTAAGTGTGACGGCCTGGCGTATTGATACGAGCTACGGGTGTAGTGTCAAAGGGAAAACATCTCAAAACCTTGGTCAAATTCTAGTGCAAAAACTAAAAATTACGAAATAAAAAGTAATTTAAAAAAATTAAACCGACTTCAAAAAGAAATCAACTCAAAATTATGAAATAACTTTAATTTCGGAAGTCGGTGGCAAAAAACTAATAAAATACAGGTCCCAAGACACCGACTTCCGAAATTAAAGTTATTTCATAATTTTGAGTTGATTTCTTTTTGAAGTCGGTTTAATTTTTTTAAATTACTTTTTCGACAGTTCAACAACATACATTGCGTTATTTACGGACACATTTTTTGAACTTATGAAGCAATGGTATAGCAATATCTTTCAAAATTATTCAGATTGAGATTGTGTGTTACGCAATTAGGGTGCAGGGTCCGTAATTGTACCTTAGCTTTTCGTTCATCCTTACATCAAGGTCCGTAATTTTACCTTAGTTTTTCGTTCATCCCTACATCAGGATCCGTAATTGTATCTTAGCTTTTCGTTCATCCTTACATCAAGGTCCGTAATTTTACCTTAGCTTTTCGTTCATCTCTACATCAGGGTCCGTAATTGTACCTTAGCTTTTCGTTCATCCTTACATCAAGGTCCGTCATTTTACCTTAGCTTTTCGTTCATCTCTACATCAGGGTCCGTAATTGTACCTTAGCTTTTCGTTCATCCTTACATCAAGGTCCGTAATTTTACCTTAGCTTTTCGTTCATCTCTACATCAGGGTCCGTAATTGTACCTTAGCTTTTCGTTCATCCCTACATCAAGGTCCGTAATTGTACCTTAGCTTTTCGCGATTGTAACATCTTGCTAACATTATGGAACGTAAATAAAGATAAATTATGTTATGCTTTGAAAGATAATCTAGGCGGGATGGTCCACTGCGACTGCGACCCACCACGACCACGCTACGCACGGACGACGCGTCGCCAACAAATGAGCCGCGCAGTAAAGATAATCTAGGCGGGATGGTCCACTGCGACTGCGACCCACCACGACCACGCTACGCACGGACGACGCGTCGCCAACAAATGAGCCGCGCAGTAAAGATAATCTAGGCGGGATGGTCCACTGCGACTGCGACCCACCACGACCACGCTACGCACGGACGACGCGACGCTAACAAATGAGCCGCGCAGTAAAGATAATCTAGGCGGGATGGTCCACTGCGACTGCGACCCACCACGGCCACGCTACGCACGGACGCGTCGCCAACAAATGAGTTGCGCAGTAAAGCTTTGGTTTCCTAGGAAAGCGGTTCTATCATATCACACACAACGGCCGTCATGAATCTGTCTTTTTCACTAATATTTCACATTACATAAGTCAAACGCCACTGCCCAAAAATTTAAATCGCCAGATTTACCGTCACCGTACTTGCTGAGAACAGGAACTCACACAACATATAAAACTAGCGTTTCCATTCCATGACAATCAAGTGAGGCCACTGCGTCATTGTGTGTCAGAGGTGTCAAAGCGAATCAGAAATGCGACTAGATAATATGTTTTGACCATGGACGTAATATACAAAGACTACAATATGATTGGTAATATAATAGAACTTCTATTATAATTACGTCCATGGTTTTGATGCGGTAAGGCGAATCTAACGCTCCAACTATCAATCTTTGCCGCTGTCATAATTTTCATGTCAGGCGCATACAGGTATACAGCATCATATTGTAGTCTTTGGTCAGGCGTCACTGCGGCCAGCACTTGTACATTTAGTATTTTATCTATGGGCCAGCACTCTTCTAGGACACCGTAGATGCTACGTGGTGGCAGCCACGGAATCTCTTCCGTGGTGGCAGTCGTGGCAGACCTCTCCTTACATCCAACGTAGAGCTGTACAAGGATGATTTGCCGCGTTGCCAAATTCAGCAATAGCGCCATCTTGTTGTTTCAATACATTTAAAAAACCAATCGCACAAATGTTCACCAGCAGCGCCCCCTGTCAACGTCATTCACGCACCAAAAGAACCTCAAGTAGTATTGTAGCCGCAGTAGCCTATGTATTGTAGCCGCAGTAGCCTATGTATTGTAGCCGCAGTAGCCTATGTATTGTAGCCGCAGTAGCCTATGTATTGTAGCCGCAGTAGCCTATGTATTGTAGCCGCAGTAGCCTATGTATTGTAGCCGCAGTAGCCTATGTATTGTAGCCGCAGTAGCCTATGCAGTGGACGGTTCACATGTTCCTACAGCACGTTGTTGTGTGCTCGCAGGTGTTCCTGCTCCTGCTGGCGCTGTGCGCAGCGGCCGAGGAGACGCCGCCCGGCCTCGTCAGCAAGGACAGCGAGCAGGACCTACAAGCTGAGGCCACGCAGTCAGGTACGCACATCTTACTTACTAACATATTGTTCCTGCTCCTGCTGGCGCTGTGCGCAGCGGCCGAGGAGACGCCGCCCGGCCTCGTCAGCAAGGACAGCGAGCAGGACCTACAAGCTGAGGCCACGCAGTCAGGTACGCACATCTTACTTACTAACATATTGTTCCTGCTCCTGCTGGCGCTGTGCGCAGCGGCCGAGGAGACGCCGCCCGGCCTCGTCAGCAAGGACAGCGAGCAGGACCTACAAGCTGAGGCCACGCAGTCAGGTACGCACATCTTACTTACTAACATATTGTTCCTGCTCCTGCTGGCGCTGTGCGCAGCGGCCGAGGAGACGCCGCCCGGCCTCGTCAGCAAGGACAGCGAGCAGGACCTACAAGCTGAGGCCACGCAGTCAGGTACGCACATCTTACTTACTAACATATTGTTCCTGCTCCTGCTGGCGCTGTGCGCAGCGGCCGAGGAGACGCCGCCCGGCCTCGTCAGCAAGGACAGCGAGCAGGACTCTGCAGGACCTACAAGCTGAGGCCACGCAGTCAGGTACGCACATCTTACTTACTAACATATTGTTCCTGCTCCTGCTGGCGCTGTGCGCAGCGGCCGAGGAGACGCCGCCCGGCCTCGTCAGCAAGGACAGCGAGCAGGACCTACAAGCTGAGGCCACGCAGTCAGGTACGCACATCTTACTTACTAACATATTGTTCCTGCTCCTGCTGGCGCTGTGCGCAGCGGCCGAGGAGACGCCGCCCGGCCTCGTCAGCAAGGACAGCGAGCAGGACCTACAAGCTGAGGCCACGCAGTCAGGTACGCACATCTTACTTACTAACATATTGTTCCTGCTCCTGCTGGCGCTGTGCGCAGCGGCCGAGGAGACGCCGCCCGGCCTCGTCAGCAAGGACAGCGAGCAGGACCTACAAGCTGAGGCCACGCAGTCAGGTACGCACATCTTACTTACTAACATATTGTTCCTGCTCCTGCTGGCGCTGTGCGCAGCGGCCGAGGAGACGCCGCCCGGCCTCGTCAGCAAGGACAGCGAGCAGGACCTACAAGCTGAGGCCACGCAGTCAGGTACGCACATCTTACTTACTAACATATTGTTCCTGCTCCTGCTGGCGCTGTGCGCAGCGGCCGAGGAGACGCCGCCCGGCCTCGTCAGCAAGGACAGCGAGCAGGACCTACAAGCTGAGGCCACGCAGTCAGGTACGCACATCTTACTTACTAACATATTGTTCCTGCTCCTGCTGGCGCTGTGCGCAGCGGCCGAGGAGACGCCGCCCGGCCTCGTCAGCAAGGACAGCGAGCAGGACCTACAAGCTGAGGCCACGCAGTCAGGTACGCACATCTTACTTACTAACATATTGTTCCTGCTCCTGCTGGCGCTGTGCGCAGCGGCCGAGGAGACGCCGCCCGGCCTCGTCAGCAAGGACAGCGAGCAGGACCTACAAGCTGAGGCCACGCAGTCAGGTACGCACATCTTACTTACTAACATATTGTTCCTGCTCCTGCTGGCGCTGTGCGCAGCGGCCGAGGAGACGCCGCCCGGCCTCGTCAGCAAGGACAGCGAGCAGGACTCTGCAGGACCTACAAGCTGAGGCCACGCAGTGAGGTATCTATCTATATCTTACTTACTGACATATTGATTTGATCGTACAATTGAGGCCCCAATAGGTAAAAAAACCGGGCAAGAGCGAGTCGGACTCCGAGACGGACCCCTAAAAATGGTCACGATTTCGATTAATAGTTGCGGAGAAATGCGTGGACAAACATACATACGTACATACATAGGTACATCTATAAAATTTAGGAAGCCCTAATATTGATTGTTATATGTGAATATAATGCAGAATTCCAATAATATTACATACCTACATAGATAGTGTCGAATTGATAACCTCCTTTTAGGGTTCCGTACCAAAATGGTAAAAACGGAACCCTTATGGTGAGACTAAGTCTGTCTGTCTGTCTGTCACAGCTGGATATCTCAAGAACTACTAATGCTATCAACTTGAAATTTGGAACAGTTTTAGATGACGTTTGCCCAACTATTTTACAAATAAGAAATAAATAAAAATGTAAGTATATTTTTTGCAACAGGGACTGAAAGGGGGTCTGAAAAATTCGAAGTGGGGCTACTAGGGCATGTGGGGTATCATATGAAAGAGCGCAGTTTGCACATTCTCAAACATGTTTTCTTTTTTTTTAGGCCGCATAGTTTTCGACTTTTGATGAAAAATTTAAAAAAAAATACCGTCCCCCCTCATCTCCGAAGGTTGCAAAGAGAAAAATCTGAAATAATTGTATGTTATAGAAGTTTATGTAAAGATTAGAGGAAAAATAAAACGAAGTCTCTAAATAGCACACTTTTTCAGAAATCATCAACAAAAGTTACATTAGTTCCACTATCGGTCAAGAGATGGCGCTGACATAAAATTGCAATATTCTACACCGCAGCGCAGTGTTACAATTCTCTGATGAATACCGATGATAATTTAAAAACATATGATGGTACGGAACCCTCGGTGCGCGAGTCCGACTCGCTCTTGCCCGGTTTTTTTTTTGACAAAATAAAAGGAAGAAGGCACAGGAATGGCATAGTAGGAGGTGACGGGATGGGATAGCCCGCAGTCCATCCCTGGAACCACACATAGCTCTTGTCTAGACAAATGATAAATGATTTTATTTTGTAAGTAGGTTTGTACACTTTTACACGTCAATCATGTTTTTTTTTAACTAGATGAAGTCGGCGTTTCCTATCTGACTACTCTGAGAAGAAAGGCCGAAATAAACTCAGAGGTCACAGTCTCTTTTAAAGTCCAGACATAATCTTGGTCAGGTTATATGAAGACCATGTAGATCAACTTTTGTACGTATTGTATAAAGGTAGTGAATAAATTCCTAACTGTCATCGTTGGTTTCATTCAACCGCCACCATTATGAACCTAAACTACATCAACGATATCAAACTCAAACACAAAGCATTTATTTCTATAAAACCAATAACAGGCACTTCTGAATTGTCAAGAAGTCGGTCAGTCAGAAAAGATGAAGCTAGAACTGCCCATTCCAAAGCGTAGTACCTACCTATGGAGAAGAAGACGGTCCATTAGTCAATTGAAAAACTCGAGGTGCCATATTAACGGCCGCGTCCTGCACTTGGGATCGGTATTTCCATTTATCGGCCAGTCACTACTTTGTGGCTCGGACCTTTACCCGTCGAATGATACATTGATTGTGGTTACAGGAGGCGCTGCACAGAAGCGCGAGGCGTCGCTCGCGTCGCTGTCGAACTCGTACGGAGAGCCGCTGCCGCCGGACGCCTACGGCCCGCCCACAGATCTACCTAACAATAGTAAGTTATCACAGCACCAGCACCCTGGTTGCCTGGTTGGGTAACACACTTTCAATTAGAGACTTGAAACGTTACTCAAAATAACGTTACGCGTAGTTCCAGTAACGATAATTTGTACCGTTCCACCAGGATCGTGAAAAAAATAATTCCTTGGCTATAACGATACTGACAAAACGGAACGAAATCTTAATCTGTTCACTAACAATATTATCAATATATCGTTCGTTCTTAGTATAACGATATAATAACTTTATTTGTTTCGATACTCAACTTTGACAGCTGCATTACATGATGATGGCAAAAAAGACGGAAACGTATGAAGAATAACGTTACAAATTAATCTGTAACGTTTCTCCAGTAGAGTGTAGGTACCTAATAAGATTCCAAACGAAGCCGGAGAGTCAGTCATAATTTCTTTAAAAAGAGTCGTAATGTAAAGTAAGTAAAAGTACCAGGCCACTCAGAAAGTATTGCCAGAGTAAATTTGTTTTTACTATGGTATTTCGAAAAAAAGTTTTTATGTAGCGGTCGACTAATTTTGGGGGATGAATTTCACTCTATCAAAAGTCATTTTCAAAAAGTCAAATTTCAAATCTATCAAAATCAAAAACTCTGTGGGGTTGAAGCAAAGACTACAATATAATGCTGTATAAGAAGTGGTCGCCCTTTGACGGTTGTTACAGAAGAAAACATGCTAGCAATAAAAAAAAATAATCCAAGACCATAGGCGAGTTACGTTCAAGAGATTCAGCTCATACTGCAGGTTGCATCTGGAAGCCTTCACGAAATTCTACACGTGCATCTTCGCATGAGGAGGATAGTTTCACGCTGGGTGCCGCACAACCTCACCGATGCTCAGAAGCAGGCCCGGGTGGAATGGTGCCGTGATATGATAAACAAATTTGAAGCAGGCTCGTCTCGGCGTGTTTACGACATGCGACATCATTACAGGAGATGAGTCTTGGATTTATCAATACGATCCAGAAACGAAGCGCCAGTCGCCGGTTTGGGTGTTTCAAAACGAATCAACGCCTACCAAAGTGAAGCTATCTAGAAGCGTGTGGAAGATTTTGATCGCGAGCTTTTTCAATTTGAGTGGCTACGTGTGTCAATTCCTTCACGGAACCAAAAAAGAATCAACGCTGAATGGTATCTACCAAATGCTTGGCAGAAGTTTTCTCTGTTGTGAGTTGTTATTGTGAGCAACAAGCGACCAAACACAGGGCTCCGCGGGCTACTGCTCCACCACGACAACGCGCCTTCGCACACCGCGCTCAAAACGAGGGACTTCCTGGACAGCACGCCATCCACCGCCGGTCAAACATATACACACATCAAAAGTGTCTAGGGATCAAGCATTTTTATGCGGATTTCTTGAGATTGAGATGTGGCTTTGTAATAAATTTATGATTTTATAAATTTATATGGATCCTTTTTGGTGCATTTCATAATTTGAATCAGGAACTGTGAATCAAATTCGAGTAAAAGATGAAAATCAGCTGTCAATATTTTCCCTATAAAAACATACAACGCATTGAAGACATTATTAGTGCTACTGTTTCCCTACTACTGATTAAAACCAACGTTATTATGGAGCGGCGACGTCATTTAAGCAGGGAAGAAATGCTCAGAGCCGTGGGAATGATAGAAGCTGGTTCCCGGCAACGTACTGTGGCTTTAGCTCTGAATACAAGTCAGAGTGTTATCAGTCGACTTTGGACACGTTACCGAAGCACTGGTACCGTGGCTGAGCGCCATGGAGGACGGTATCGCTGCACCACACGGAGACAAGACCGATACATTCAAATCTTAACTCGAAGAGCTCCAACAATAACCGCCATGATGTTAGCCGTGAGGCTTCATCACTCTTCAGGGAACTTAATTAGCGACCAAACAGTCAGAAACCGCTTGCATGAAGTGAACCTTCATTCCCGAAGACCGCTACGGGTACCACCTATAGCAATGCACAATCGTAGGATTCGATATCAATGGGCTCTTGAACACAGAAATTGGGCAGAAGAACAATGGCGTTTCGTGTGCTTTTCTGATGAGTCTCGTTTTGGTATGAGACCGGATACAAGACGTATACGACACTGGAGAACCCCTGGACGCCAACAGCGATTAAAATCCTGCCAGGAAGTCCATCCTTATAGTGGTGGAACCATCATGGTATGGGCGGGTATTTGGATCGGCGGAAGAACTGAGTTGATTTGGATCAGAGGGAACCTCAACGCTCAAATTTATGCTGAGACGATTGTATCAGACGTCATCGTTCCTCTACAAGTGCAAATCGGTCCCTTATTTCAGTTAATGCATGATAATGCACGACCGCACACCGCAAGAGTTGTAAGACAGACTCTCGCCGCAGCTAACATCAATGTCCTGCCCTGGCCTGCTCAGTCGCCAGACTTGAACCCGATTGAGCATGCATGGGATATGCTACAGAGAAGAGCTCTGCCGAATGTGGAGGGTATCCAGTCGCAAGAAGACCTTTTTTTGTTGTTGCAACGAACATGGGCGGCCATTCCACAGCGTGATTTGGATGAACTCATTTTGAGTATGCCAAACCGATGTTCTTGTGTTGTTAGTGTTCGCGGTAGAAACACGGATTATTAATTGTTTAAGTTACCCAATAAAATTTTAAAGAAAACTGTTATTTCAGTCTTTTTTTCGAACTTTTGTGTTAGTGGTTCAAATGTCAAAAATCCCTTTATTAGGAAAATGGCAAATTTCTTTATTAATGCAAAGGTGACTTGGTTTATCGTTACTGTGACAAACGAAAACACTTTATTTGATGAATCCTTAAAGAAAATGTTAATTAATATCAATCAGGAGAAAAGTTATTGCAAAAATATATGTTGATCCCTAGACACTTTTGATGTGTGTAGTTTAAAAAAAATATGACTGACATGTAAAAGTGTTTGCAAACCTACTTACAGAAAATAAATCATTTATCAAACTCCTGGGTCACCCTCCTTACAGCCCTGACCTAGCACCGTGTGACTTCTTTTTATTCCCGAAAATAAAAAATCTGCTCAAAGGGATACAATTTTCGTCGCCGGAAGATGCGCTGTCAGTGTTCGAGCAGCTGTAAACGAGGTGTCTGCGGCGGACTGGAAAAAGTGTTTCGAAAACTGGTTCAGACGCATATGAAACTTTGTATAGAGGCTAGTGGAGAGTACTTTGAAAAGATTTAATAAAAAAATATTTACCTATAGGTACTTAGAACATTTTTTTTTTATTTTCAAAAATTCGCAAAACTTTCTGAGTGTCCCGCGTACATACTTTAATTACCCCCACGTCTCACGGCTCGGTACCTACACAAGCAGAAGCATCCTGTTGCAGCTAACCCCAGCATTATTCATGCTCAATGTTACATACCTACAGGATTTAGCAAGTCTATAATAGGTCTTTCGTCATCATGTATTTGTTAAACAATTAATTTCTCTCGTTTCCAGTTCAAGATCTCCCGCACCCGGTGCCCGCGCCAGTGTACGGCGTGCCCAACCAGCTACTGTTCAACGACGGCCCCCCTTCCAGTGCGTACGGGCCCCCCCCGGCCGGCGCGTACGGGCCCCCACCGCCCGGCGCCTACGGGCCCCCCGCGCCCGTGTCCTTCCCCAGCCAGCAGTACCACGGCCCGCCGCCCCCGCCACAGCACAGCTCCAAACCCATCTACGGGCCACCTAAACCTGTATACGGACCACCAAAACCAGTCTACGGGCCCCCGAAGTACAACCCCCCGAAACAATCGTATGGTCCTCCAAAGAAGACGTATGGACCGCCGAAGCAGAATTTACCAAAGCCGACTTATGGCGTGCCGTTTAAGCCTCCAAAAATAACATTGAACAAGCCGCTGTTCAGTCCTCCTAAACCTGTCTACGGTCCCCCGAAACCTGTCTACGGTCCTCCGAAACCTGTCTACGGTCCCCCGAAACCTATCTACGGTCCCCCGAAACCTGTATACGGACCTCCAAAGATAAACTACGGACCTCCGATAAGAGATGTTCAATCACTGCCTCTGCCCGAACTACCGCAGGTGAACCTCCCCCCTCAAGACAATAACAACCTGGACTTCAGCCTGAACCTGCCGGCCCCTATCTACGGCACACCTCTAGTATCGCTACCAGTACACTTAAAACCTAACTTCCCGATACCTAGCGACTCGTACGGCCCCCCCGGACACGCGCTCGGACCGATAGGACCCAACGAGCAGCTCGTGCTGCAGAACGTCGGCAGCGGCGGCGGGGCGCAGTACGGGCCCCCGCAGCCCGACCCGCACCCGCGGCCCCCGCACCCCGGGGTCCCCGCGCCGCCCACGCCGCCGCACGTGCTGTACGACGGCTGGCGGCCCATCCCGGGCCTGGCGCTCGGCCAGGGCAGCGACCAGTACGGGCCGCCCGCTCAGACACAAGAGATACACATCGACTTGGATCGACCTCTGCCCGACGTGGACCAACATCACCAGTTCACGGCCGGCAGTAACTCATTCCTATCCGACAACAACCAGTTCTCATCCGGCAGCAACCAGTTTTCTTCTGACAACCACCAATTCTCATCCGGAAGTAACCAATTCTCGTCTAGCAATCACCAATTCTCGTCAAACAACCACCAGTTCTCGTCGGGCGCTCAGATATCGTCGGGCTACGCCAACGTGCATCAGGACGCGCACGTCGACGTACATCAGGACGCACTCGCCGACATCGACTTGAACGCGATCGTCGGCGGAGACTCCAACCACATCGACCAGTCCAAGACGGTGTTCGAGGCGCACTACACCGAGAACAAACGGCCCGACGTGTCCGTGGTGCAGTTCCCGGGCAAGCCGTTCGATACTTACGGGGCGCCGCCGGTGGAGTCCTTTTCTTCGAACGGTCCTTACCCTGCGTCACTGCGGCAGCAGGGAGCTAAGGGTCTAGTCGCACCGTCGGGTCAGTACGGCGTGCCGCCGGGCAGCCAGTACGGGGCCCCGCCGGGCAGCCCGCACGGGCCCCCGCCGCGCGCGCCCGGCCTGCCGCTCGCGTACGGGCAGCACTCGGGCGGGGGCCACTCGGGCGGCAGCTTGCCGCGCAGGCCGCTGCAGTTCCGCGAGGGGGTGCCGGCCGGACTGTTCTCGCACCTCGCGCAGAGCACGCAGCAGCAGGACGCGGGCCTGCGCCCTCCCGCGCATGCGCCCGCCTACCTGCCGCCGCCCATCAGGGACGTGACGCTGTCCATCGAGCCGAGCAGCCTGTACAGCCTACCGCACGCCGGCAGCCCCGTAGCCTTCCAGCACGACTCGCACGACTCGCACGCCGGCTTCCAGCACGACTCGCACGACTCGCATTCCGGCTTCCAGCACGACTCGCACACCGGCTTCCAGCACGACTCGCACGCCGGCTTCCAGCACGACTCGTACTCGGCGCCGCTGCTCACGGTGGGCGACCACGAGACGTCCGGTTCGCACACGGCCGCGGTCGCGGCCACCGTGGACGGCGCGCTGATCGCGAACCTGTCGAACTTAGACGCGGCCGCGATACTGAAGCACTGTCCCTATCACGAAGCGATCCTCAGGGCGGCGCAGGCAGGCGAGAGGATCCCCACAGACCTCGCCACCAGCTACGTCAACAGTCTTAGCAGTCTTGAAAATACTTTGAACAAGTCCTCGAACACTGTCACCTTCCCCGACTCCTTCGTACAGCCCACTCTCAAGAGAGAGAGCTACAACGTGCAGAAGTCAAAGTCTTTGAAAGAGAAGCACGCGCTCAAAGACGAGCGCCTGCAGTACGTGAGCGATCAGATACAGAAGACTTCTGACCGGATCAGAGACTTGAACGAGGAAGCGAAGCAGCTGCAGCAGAAGATTGTGTCGACGAGTCAGAACATTAACTCGGACGCTGCTAATTCTCCGAGCTCTCTTAGTTCTTCTACCAATCAGGTTGGCTCCTACTCCGTGCAGATACAGTCTTCGAACGGCGCCAAATCTGCTGTTCCTCACGACCAGTTGCTCTCGGAGGGATTGCTGCAGAGCGTCCTCCAAGCCATCGACGTCCCGTCCAAACCAGGTCAGCAACAGTCGCAGCAGCAACAGCAACAACAACAACAGCAGCAGGTTCAGCAACAACAAATCACACAACAACGGGAACAACAGTTGCCTCAACAGCAACAACAACAGTTGTCGCAGCACCAGTACACGCAGCAGCAACAACAGCAGTTCGCGCAACAACAGCACTCGTTCTCTCAGCAGTCGCAACAACAACTGTCGCAACAACAACTGCCCAACGACAAGTATCAGAACAAGTTCAACTCGAACGTGAACCTGCAGTCGTTCACCGACGGGCTCGTGCTCCCGGCGGGGTACGAACCTGTGGACCACAGCCACACTAAGCCAGCCGAACAAGACTCGCAGGGCAGCCAACACCACCAACACGTACACAGCCCAGTCACACACTGCGACCTGAAGGCGGAAGGCTCTGCCAAGAGCGAGGTAGTCGTGCCTGCTCCCAACGCGATCACGTCTATCGATAAGGACGACGGCGACGTGGCGATCTACTTCGGCGATAAGAGCGAGGGCGTCACGGAGATCTCCGTGGCCACCAGCATCAGTGAAGGCGACGCCTAGTGCAGCACTCTAGTCTCACTCGCACACGCAGCGGTCCGGGGCCGGCGGACATCGTGTTAGTTAGTTATACTCTTCGCATGGTTCATCTACCGGCAATAATACACGGTTCAACCAAATTCCACTTTGGTTGATTCATCCAAATTGAAAAGCGACCATTTCATTTCATTTATTCATTAACAATTAACAAATTGTGTCTGAATGTTTACAAAAATAATATTTGAAGCTAAAACACCCGAAGGTGAACCGTGAATGATTGCCACCCACGACCTTTACCCCGACACGAATGAGGTTAACACGATGTAAGCCGGGATCTATTGAGCCTACGATATAGACTCCAGATAGCAAAACGATTGCTTGAATTCAAACTGAACTACGCATCATCAACAGAATAGATCGAACAAATTTTGTCGCTAAATAGATTTGAAAACAGAACACATTGGGCCAGTAGGTACCTACTGGCCCAATGTAGAGTCGAAGGGTCAATCCAAGAAAAGTCCAAATAAAATAGCCCTAGTCGGTATTTGAGTACATTTCTCTAGTGTGACGTCATCAAATGCGCCATCCGCCATTTTGATACGATTCGTCCATAGACACCTATTACTTTGTCTATGTACTTGCCATCATGTAAAAACGATTTTATTTAGTATTAGTTAGAAAGCATGGCAACACCGAGTCAGTCCGTGTTTCATGTGTTTACGAATATTATTTATGTTAATTTATATTTAACTTTACTAGATAATAGTGCAGTATTTTCGGGAATGTAAATGGTATATTTAAGAGAGAAGCTATTGTATCGCATTTTGTATCAAAACACAAACAAAGAAGGCTACGACACGATCGATGTGGAACTCTTTGGTTGATACAAAATCGCGTTTGAGTCAGAAACAATAGTTTTGTGCACAAATAGTTACATTTAAACAAAATAAATGTTGTATTTGTGCTCACGAGACACTAACTGCCGCATTCAAAGCCGTCACTTAAAATTGTAAATCATTAATTTTAAGTAACGACTCTGGTAAGCATTAAGATAAATTCGGTTGTATCGAGACAGTAACATATTATATGATACACACTATCGATACAGTAACATATTGTATGATACACACTATCGATACAGTAACATATTGTATGATACACACTATCGATACAGTAACATATTGTATGATACACACTATCGATACAGTAACATATTGTATGATACACACTATCGATACAGTAACATATTGTATGATACACACTATCGATACAGTAACATATTGTATGATACACACTATCGATACAGTAACATATTGTATGATACACACTATCGATACAGTAACATATTGTATGATACACACTATCGATACAGTAACATATTGTATGATACACACTATCGATACAGTAACATATTGTATGATACACACTATCGATACAGTAACATATTGTATGATACACACTATCGATACAGTAACATATTGTATGATACACACTATCGATACAGTAACATATTGTATGATACACACTATCGATACAGTAACATATTGTATGATACACACTATCGATACAGTAACATATTGTATGATACACACTATCGATACAGTAACATATTGTATGATACACACTATCGATACAGTAACATATTGTATGATACACACTATCGATACAGTAACATATTGTATGATGATACACACACTGCTGCACTGGAGCGAGCAGATTGTGAGTGTGTAGCATACGGATACGAGCCAGCGGGGACCTGTGTTGAGTAACTCGGTCTATTTGTATCGAGTAAGATTATTTAAATATTATTTATTAGTTGTGGTTGTTGCATGTTAAAGTTGTGCATGTTACTGATTTAATAAAAATGTACATAATTTATTTGTATTTTCATTGTTCCCACAACTCGCACCTGAGAGGTACTGAGGAGCCACCTCTTGGTTTCTTGATACATCTACTCGTACAGTGGGGTCTGTGGGCACGTCGATATGACAATCTTGATACATCTACTCGTACAGTCGGGTCTGTGGGCACGTCGATATGACAATCTTGATACATCTACTCGTACAGTGGGGTCTGTGGGCACGTCGATATGACAATCTTGATACATCTACTCGTACAGTGGGGTCTGTGGGCACGTCGATATGACAATCTTTGATATAGTCTTGTGCCTGCTCGGTCATTTTAAAGATCGCTCCGTACTAGTTCATTTCGGACAGTGAACTAGTTCATTCTATTAGTTCTAATAGCTCTATTCGGTCTTCGCTCTCGGTAAGCATTCCCATAGAGCATAGATAGCGCGCTAGCGCGGATCCGGATCACTCACAGAGCAAATACGCACTCCAGACATTATTATACATAAACCACCACGTATAAATAAAAAAAAATATAAATGCAACATCCATAATTATTTATTTATTATTACCACAGAGTACACAGCTGATATACCTATTAAGAGAATTTTAACTGAATTATTTTGTACCATTCAAACAGCTCGTCTCCCGTGTTTGGGCGATAAGCTAAAATAGACACTAAGGCATTGAAATAACGCGCATCTCATCTCATTCTTGCGAATTCGGTCGGTCGGGTTCGGATAGCATCGTCATTCGTCGGCTATTCTTTCTCGTTCTCATTCATTCAGACATCGAATGAAAACGTATAACGTTTCTGTCAAACAATCAGCTCAGACTGTATTTCATTTTCTCGTTCGGGCGATGTACGAGTACGAAAAGAGCTATTAGAACTATTAGACCGGTTACAAGCCAGCGTTCGGAAACGTTTCTTTTAGTACAGTGCGAAGATACGGTTCCTATTCGTTCATCGTTCATGAACTACACAAGACTACTTGATACATCTACTCGTACAGTGGGGTCTGTGGGCACGTCGATATGACAATCGCACTTCATGCGACAGATTTCGAAGATTATTTTAAATCGCACGTCTATGCAAAATACAATCCCAGACGCTAATATCATTTTTCAAGAGAGTATTTACTACTGCATTGCACGGGCTTCAATATATTGGTATTGTTCACAGTTTGGCGATTATTTTCTTCAACGATAACATTTCGTTAGCTTTATAACTGACTAGCAGCGCCCCGCGGTTTCACCCGCGTAAGTTTCGATCCCGTGGGAATATCGGGATAAAAAGTAGCCTACATGTTAATCCAGGGTGTCAGCTACCTCCATACAAAATTTTATTAAAATTGGTCCAGCCGTTTGAACGTGAAGAAGTAACAACTATAATTAATGATTAAACGAACTTACCTGTACGTGAAGTTCTATCATAATTATACGAAATGTTTCGCCCGAAGAGATTAGCGGTATTATGATTATTCGTACTTCTATTTACTCGTAGTATCGCGTTATTGACTTCCACTCCATCACTAAAGTTGAGAAAAGATGTCGCCACAAGCGACAACAAACTCCATTTAATTTAATTTTTCTGTTTCCTGTCACATGTCACCCGACCCGCACCTGCGAGGTCTCGGCAGTTTCGTTTTCATTACGTTGAGAGATTTATATTTCCGTAACGACCTGGGTCACTTAGGGAGGGCGGGTGTCTCCCGCTAATCTCTTCTTCTCTTCTTCTTCGAAACATTTCGTATAATTATGATAGAACTTCACGTACAGGTAAGTTCGTTTAATCATTAATTATACTCAATGTTTCGCCCTCGAGATTAGCGGTATTATGATTATTCGTACTTCTATTTACTCGTAGATATTGAGAGCAAGTGGAGGAAATATCCATAACTCTAAAAATAATAGACAAGTAATTCAATTATTACTTTTATTAATGACCATAATTAAATCCATAAATAAACCCAATCAATATTAGGTAACAACATAAAAAGTAATTTAAAAAAATTAAACCGACTTCAAAAAGAAATTAACTCAAAATTATGAAATAACTTTAATTTCGGAAGTCGGTGTCTTGGGATCTGTATTTTAGTTTTAGTTTTTTGCCACCGACTTCCGAAATTAAAGTTATTTCATAATTTTGAGTTAATTTCTTTTTGAAGTCGGTTTAATTTTTTTAAATTACTTTTTATTTGGTAATTTTTAGTTGTTGTACTAGAATTTGACCAAGGTTTTGAGATGTTTTCGCTTTGACACTACACCCGTAGCTCGTATCAATAAGCCAGGCCGTCACACTTTCACGTCTTAGTCCATATCTTGAAAATTACTGAATCGATTTTGATGAAACTTGCACTGTTCCCTAAGTTGAAGTAAATGTAAGCCAATAAAAAAAGAATGGTCACGATCCGATTAATAGTTACGGAGATATGCGTGGACAAACATACATACATACATACATACATACATGCATACATACATACATACATACATACATACATACGTCTATAAAATTTTGTATATTTGTTTGGAAGCCCTAATAGATTGTCATATGTGAATATAATGCAATTCCAATAATATTACATACATACGTATCGAATTGATAACCTCCTTTTTTTGAAGTCGGTAATAACAAAAGAAAATTAAACAACTTATTGGATCTAAAGTACATTCTTCATTCTAAAAGTAGATACCTACTTATAATCAGATAATATCTAAGTAATTAGGTGTATTTCTAACTGGATATACTCTATCAAACATATACCTATCTATCGTAATCAACGAGAGCAGATCGTTCGTGCTAAAGCTGTGCTATCTTCCGAATTGAAGACTGGCCTATTGTAAAATTTGGCAAAGGTGGAGGAATTGCCACTCCATCCAGCCGTCTGCCTTATTATATCTAAGCTAACCCCTAGACTATGAGCTTTGGATGTCGCAGCGTGACGAGTGCTATGTGAGGAAAAGACAGAGACGTCAATTCCACTCTCATAGCCTTAACCCATCTACTGAGCGTCTGCGAGGAAACTGATTTGTAAGGCTTGCGAGCACTAATAAACAGGTTGCTAGATTTTCTTAATTCTTTCGTCCTATCTAAATATGATATGAGTGTCTTTGCAGGACAAACCCCAGGTCGGTCTGTAAAGAAAGGCAAATGTAAAGTTGGTTGTTTAGTACCTACTTTTGATGTCTTTATCAAATCTGTAATTTTAATTATTATTTTATTGTCTAGAACCACTATTTGGTCAGTCTTAATTTTAGAAAGCGTCTGTATTATGAGCCGTTACAAGAGCCAGCAAAGTTACGCATTTTCCTGATAATCTGTCGAGGGTAAGATTTTCATTGGGATACAATGACTCTAGAAGATTCAGGACTACACTGACGTCCCAAGTAGAGGTATAACGCGGTAGCGGAGGTCGTAACCTATATACACCCTTGCAAAACCTAGATATTCTATCGTCGTCCGATATGTTTCCTACGATTAAGGAAAGTGCGCAGCGATGAGAATTTATCGTACCGTATTGGCCACCATCATTAAAAACATTAGTGAGAAATTCCAAAATTATTGGAATGGATGGCTCGTACATGTTAACGTTATTTCTAATGCAAAACAAATTCCATTTTTTGAAGCAAACTTCGTATTGTTTGTGAGTGTTGTCCGAAAAGGAGGCCATCATGATGTCTACTGCCGGAGGCAGGACTAGACGCTGAAGCAACGCCTTCCTGACAAAATCCCGGCCACCAGGGTAGTGTTGGTTTGTATGTTGCGGTTGCTGGAATCAGGAATAAAAACATCCTCAGAGTTCAGTTCCACAAGGTCAGATGAGAGCAGTTTCATAAAAAGTGGGTACCACGGCTGAGAGGGCCAGTGAGGAATAACCATAATACCTCGGGCTTTGTCGGTTATTATTTTACGCAAGGATTTTAGTATTACTGCCACAGGTGGGAAAGCATAAAATAAGTTTTTGGACCAATCCAAAGTAAAAGCATCAATAGCATAAGCCTCTGGGTCCCTATGCCAAGATACGAATGTTTCGCATTTTTTGTTAATACGGTTGGCAAACAAATCTATCTCTGGGGTTAATAAATGTTTTAAAATTTTTTCGAAGCCGCTGTTAGAAAGTTCCCATTCCACATCAGGATGGGTTCGTCTAGATTCTCTGTCTGCAGTGAAATTATCTTGCGATCTTATGTACGAGGCTATAACTAGAATCTTTCGTGATTCGCACCACTGCCATATGTCTCTTGTGATCTTGGTCAAATGAGGATATTGAATACCTCCCATACGATTGATGTAACTAACCGCAGTAGTGTTATCAATACGTAGAAGTATTTGACAGTTAAAATAGTCTTTAGCAAAAATTTTAAGAGCAAAAAAGGCCGCAATAAGTTCTAATTGATTTATATGCAAAAAAAAATCAGTATGGGACCACTGACCACTGGCTGTTTGTCCTTTACAAGCAGCTCCCCACCCAGTCGTTGAAGCGTCAGAATATATTTCTAAAATAAATTTATCATTTCGGATTCTATGAACAGAATGATCAATGGCCCCTAACCACCAATTTATGTCCGGTAATAAAGTAGGGGGTAATGTCATGTACTTGTTGTAGTTGTCATTGTCTATTAAGTTTAAGAACTTACAACGTTCTAGTTCCTTTGTGTATAGCAGCCCATATTCTATTGCGGGACATGCGGATACCAATAAACCTATTAATTGTGCAAATTGTCTTATTTTGCAACGTTTAAGTTTTTTGAATTTTACTAGCTCGTTTTTAATACGAGCTCTTTTGTCTGCAGGTAGACTTAATTGCCACCTGCGGGTATCTACAATATACCCTAAGTACTTTACAGATTTTGACGGCATCAAAGTGCTTTTTTCATAATTGACAATGAATCCTAATGATTCTAGTAATGTTCGAGTAATCTCTACATTTTTTAGGCATTCCTGATAGGTATAACCAGTTAGAAAAAAATCATCCAGGTAAATTGATGATAAATAGCCACAAGCTCGTAATAATTCATAAGTTTAGTAAATATGAACGGAGATGTACAAAGGCCGAATGGGACCACATTGAACTCAAACAGTCTATCATCAAAGAAAAATCTCAAATATTTCCGTGAATTTGGATGGACTTTAATTAAAAAGTAGGCATCTTTTAAGTCTAAAGTCGCTATATAGCAATCTTTAGATATTAGCTTAACAGCAGTTCTAATGTCTTCCAACTTAAAATGTTGTGTATCTATGAATTGATTTAATCCTTTTAAATTTAAAATAAATCTCGTCTTCCCATTCGGCTTAGGTACAGTAAACACACGTGACACATATTGGTCAGGGCTAGATTCACATTCGGAAACAGCCCCAATAGATATTAAACTATGAACCGCTTCAGCTATGTTCCTTCTTTCAGAATCTGAAAAAACTGACTTAGGTAAACAGGGCTGATTAATCGGGCGATCAAATCTGATTTGGTAGCCCTTTATCCATGATAAGATGGATTGATCTTCAGTTATGAGTGACCATTGATTATAAAAAAGTGCAAGCCTGCCTGCATGCCGTACCTTGTCTACTGGCGGCGGGTCTGCTTGGACCGCTGCGTGTAGCTCTGCGACGAGGTTGTGGGGCCATCGTCTGCCTGCGGGCCGGTGTCCTCGCTTTCCAGTTTAAATTTTTGCTTGAAGAGCCTTTGTTCTGGTTGAAAAATTTAGGTTTCTTAGCTGCTTCTGGCTTCAAGTCGGATGAGGACTTTGAAACCACCTTGGCTGTCTTAAGGGTTTCTGCAAAGTTATCTCCGAAAAGAAATTTGTCAATTTTTGTTAGGGCCAACTGATCTTTAAGATCCTTTTTTACGTTGTTAAGCACTAAGTGGCGCCTCGCTTCAGATTCAGAATGTTGAACGTCGCAAAATAGCCGACCTACCTCCATTAAGTCCTTTATTAGGTCGTTGTTTTTATCTTTTTTACCTAGCTGGTCGGAAATTATTTTCGCCAGGAATGAAATGCCAGCTGCTATTTGCTTCTGTCTCGCCTCCATAGCCTTGTCCTTTTTAACCTCGTATTCCGGCAAGGCAGCTTTGATTTCTGTATTAAGCTGTGGCGCAGCTACATTTGTGCAGTTGCCAGGGACCAAATGTTTCTTAATAAGTTCTTTACGAACCTCTTTGTCTAACCCAGATGTTGTGAAGTGCGCAAATCTGGATGCCACTTCCTTGTTGATGTCCGCCGCGGTCCGTAGTCCTGAGAGGCGGAAGGATCATCACCTAGGATCTCTACGATGTCGGCCGAGGTAGCAGCTTCCTCCAACCCGCTGAGATCGGTTGCCTCACCCGGAGTATCCGGTATGATTATCGTAGGAGTGGTCTCCTGGTCTGGTGACACAGGTGGTTGTGTGGCCACGACAGTATTCACGACCGGGTTTGATGCATCATCGTGAACTACAACAATAAACCATAACACTGTATCCTTCTCTGCTCGACATTAATGTTAATCAGAGGGTAGCGCTGAATAAAAACGCAAATTCCCATGAAATTTTAGCTCATATGCAAAAAACTCGGGTCCCTTAGGACTAGGATTCGGATAAACCCTATGTCCTCCTGGTGTAACAAAAGAAAACATATGGGTAGACACACTAGGTAGTCTTGGTGCATTGTGTTAGACCCTAGGTCCAAGTTTCGGATCGACCCTAGGTCATCCTGTTGCAACGAATGCTAGCCATTTGGGGGAGACAGACCCTAGGTCGTCCTGGCGCATCATATTTAGACCCTAGGTCTAAGTTTCGGATCGACCCTGGGTCATCCTTTGTTATTTTTATTAAGGCGGACACGGACAAGGCCATAAAAAAAAACTATATTTTAAAAAATTGAGGGTACTTACTTTCGAGATTATCAGCAGGAATCGGTGAGGAAGCCCTCGAAGAGCACGAAGACGAGTCCGACAACACATGGCTCGATCGGCTCGATTGAGAAGAAACACGTGATTCGCGCCGCGAACTTTTAACTTGTTTTTCTAATTTTCGTATTTTACTAATAAGATAGTTAAAATCCTTATCATGGCGGCGCTTCGGCATGATTTTTATTTCTTATTTTTGTGCGAAGTAGTGAACTGAAGTGGATGAGCACTAGGGCACGCCGCGATAGCGGCGATAAGACCCCTCTTTGAGGAGTGGCTAGGGAGGCGCCACGGCGCCCTCACCTACCGCCTGACGCAGGTCCTCACCGGACACGGAAGTTTCGGGAGGTTCCTGCACATCATCAGGCGGGAGGTAACGCCCGGGTGTCACCATTGCCAGGATCGCCCAGAGGACACGGTGGAGCACACGGTGGAGGTCTGCCCCGCTTGGGCGGAGCACCGCCGTGTCCTCGTAGAGGCGATCGGCAGCGGCGGCGACCTCTCGCGCCCGGCCCTGGTGCAAGCCATGGTCCGGGGCGAGAGGGAGTGGGAGGCAGTCACCTCCTTCTGCGAAGCAGTCATGCTAGCGAAGGAGGTGGCGGGACGGCTCAGGGAGAGAGCCTCCCGTCCCAGCCGCCGCGGGAGACGCTCCGGGCGTCGGGAGCCGCGCGACGACTCCCGGCCACCGTAGGCGCGGGCCTGCGGGCGGAGAGTAATGGGTAGCTCACCGTCCGATCAGGACCAGGCCGGGCCGGGGGGCGCGTACGTGTTCCACGCGCGCCTCAAAGAGATGTCAGCATCGAGGAGGGGCCCCATAGGGCCGAAGCCTGCCGGGTCAGCGGGATTGTCCGAAAGGGTTACCGCTGGCCCGGAACATAAAGGGCTAAGGAAGGAACACGGGTGGGTTTTAGTCAGTAAGAGTCTGACACTCCCTTCCGCTCCACCCAGAGCGGGAGGGGTCATTTGATGATTTCCCATCCGCAAAAAAAAAAAAAAAAAAAAAAAAGTGGATGAGCACTAAAACACGAATGAAAACGAAACTGCCGAGACCTCGCAGGTGCGGGTCGGGTGACATGTGACAGGAAACAGAAAAATTAAATTAAATGGAGTTTGTTGTCGCTTGTGGCGACATCTTTTCTCAACTTTAGTGATGGAGTGGAAGTCAATAACGCGATACTACGAGTAAATAGAAGTACGAATAATCATAATACCGCTAATCTCGAGGGCGAAACATTGAGTATAACTAAGAAGTATACACTCACACACTCACAAACTTTCGCCTTTATAATATTAGTGTGACTAGCTTCCGCCCGCGGCTTCGCCCGCGAGGTATGTCGATAAAAACTATCCTATGTCCTTCCCCGGGATGCTGCAATCTATCTCTCTGCCAAATTTTATCGAAATCCGTTCAGTGGTTTAGGCGTGAAAAGGTAACACAGACAGACAGACAGTTACTTTGGAATTTATAATATTAGTATGGATGAGTAGGATGGGTGATGCTACACACCCGCAAATTAAATTACCTAAAATTTTGAGATTGAAGATACTTTTGTTTTGACAAATAAAACAACGCGATTATGTACTTTTGCAAAAATTTTGACATTTATTCCGAAAATACATTTAACATTTAATGTTATTGTGACATTCAGACGTTAAAGTTATTACACTTACCGTACATATTATACTTAAAAACCAATAAAAATACATTTAAAATGCTAAAAATGCATCAGTTCTGTGGTCCAAACTAACTATAGTGTGTTTTTCCTTCTTGTCTGATTTGGTAAACAAACACGAAAATGTCGAGCTTTCATTCACTTACTAACTTTTAAGTCTTTTTAAGAAACACATAAGTACCTATAGTATGCATTTCACTAAAAACTGTTTTGAAATAACTACTAAGACATATGAATATCCAAAATTGGAAAATTGGAATCCCAGTAAGTACTCTGCTTGTTTATCAAATATGCACCCCATAGACAGAGGCACCTGCACCAGCTAGCAACTGTGCGGGGGTCGCGTCGGTCGAGGCGCGGCTGTCGAGCCATTGAGAGGCACCTGCACCAGCTAGCAACTGTGCGGGGGTCGCGTCGGTCGAGGCGCGGCTGTCGAGCCATTGAGAGGCACCTGCACCAGCTAGCAACTGTGCGGGGGTCGCGTCGGTCGAGGCGCGGCTGTCGAGCCATTGAGAGGCACCTGCACCAGCTAGCAACTGTGCGGGGGTCGCGTCGGTCGAGGCGCGGCTGTCGAGCCATTGAGAGGCACCTGCACCAGCTAGCAACTGTGCGGGGGTCGCGTCGGTCGAGGCGCGGCTGTCGAGCCATTGAGAGGCACCTGCACCAGCTAGCAACTGTGCGGGGGTCGCGTCGGTCGAGGCGCGGCTGTCGAGCCATTGAGAGGCACCTGCACCAGCTAGCAACTGTGCGGGGGTCGCGTCGGTCGAGGCGCGGCTGTCGAGCCATTGAGAGGCACCTGCACCAGCTAGCAACTGTGCGGGGGTCGCGTCGGTCGAGGCGCGGCTGTCGAGCCATTGAGAGGCACCTGCACCAGCTAGCAACTGTGCGGGGGTCGCGTCGGTCGAGGCGCGGCTGTCGAGCCATTGAGAGGCACCTGCACCAGCTAGCAACTGTGCGGGGGTCGCGTCGGTCGAGGCGCGGCTGTCGAGCCATTGCCTGTCACGACTATCAGCACAATGATCGCTGAGTACACACATCCTACATGGGATATTGTTGACTTCTTTATTAACCAGGGTTCGATTCCCGGGTCGTTAAGTTTTCCATTAGAAAATTGTCAGAAGCCTGGATTTTTTTACCTATATGGCAATAGGCTCGCCCCCTATCACATGGGACTTAAACAGAACTGGCGACATGTGCGTGTACTACACCTCTGCCACCCATACACGAATACAGTTCTCTTTATCTAAATATGTTGAGATTCTCATCATCATCACATCATGTGGTACATCCACAGTCACTGGGCGTCCCGCGTCCCCTAGAGCTACCTGCACACTGCACACTACACATCTGTAGTGCTAACATTCACTATAATGATACTCTTACACCTAAATCTACGACTACTGCTTATCTCCTTAGGATAGTATAAATAGGTACATTATAAAAATACTCGGAGCGCTTCTCTCTATCAAGTAAATGCTCTTCAGACCTCACCGTCAGATAGTATATCGGTACACGACACACATCTTCATCGTTCTCTTGCCTCCCTATCACAATTTAATATAGCTATAGATAAATGATTACTGTGACAACTACGATATTCGCGACAAAAACTTGTTGCACGAAATATAGCGTTAGAAAGAGACAGAGTATGTTGTGTGACTTGAGTTACACTTTTGAGCCTGCCTCAGAAATAGAACTAACAGATTAAAGCGCTACAAGGTAGTCGTGACGCGTGGCCAAAGTCGGAACTAACACCACCATCTTGTTTCTTGAAATCTTGAATACATTCCAAGTGACAGTTCACAAAACAATTACACAAAATGTGTCATTTGTGAAACTATTTATCAGATTTATCTTAACTTTTAATAAACGTGCAACAAGTCTTGGCCCGAATATAATTAGACACCAAAAACATTGAGAAATTACCAAATTTAATGTGTTTATACTGACGAGCAGACTTTGAATTCATTTGCAATATTTGAGGAGTGAAAGTATTTATGAATATGTTACATCTTTTAGTTATGAGACCAACTGTCATCGTCCTCCTGCAGCACAATGTACGGCCACAGAGCCACAGAGCCACAGTACAGCGGTCGCGCCGCATGTCTTGTTCTCCCGCACAACTCTGTCAGACGTCACTCAGTAGTCACTCCCTCTCTAGCTAGATCGTCCATCGTTTCTTTGGTGTTCCTCTCCACCATTCCTACTCATCCTCACGACTACATTCCTCACTCCTCCGCTTCACGTGCCCATACCTATGGTATACATGGTGCGATATGTACATATGTATTTATTGTGAAATATCGAAAAATATATACTCCTCTGAAGTTTGCCAATAAATTTAAAGTCAGCCTGTACTCGTATTACACCTAACTTATTTATAATAGTAAGCTCTACTCATTGTAATACAGGAAATGTTGTTACTGAATATTAAAATATCTATGAGAATGCCAGCATTAAGAACCTGCTTTCATTTGAGATCTATAGTCTATGGCGCCTGTCGCGCCGCCGACGACGAGGAAGCGACTAGCTATCGACTACTTTCTCGCTCAAGAAACGTACATTAGATATATGTCCCGCGTCAGTCAAAGAGATACATAATTTATATTAATAGTTGATCGCTTACTGTTAACACTGCCAGCGAGAACTCTTCAATAATTTGTCGCAGCGCCAAGAGCTACCAAAGAAAATACTCGCTCGGCGAGACTCGCTTGGCGGGCAGAACACTCGCTGAGAGAGTCTCGCTTGGTACGCACGTACCAGCTTGTGATTGAGCAGTCATTCTACTCGTCGCACTCGTTTATAGCCCAGCGACAATACTATCCGAACGACACACTCGCGTCTAGTTGCTCGCCAACTAGTTTGTAGTTGCTAGCTCTACTCGCTGTTCGCTAACAGACAGGTGCCTATTGGTTGCGATTTCGTAACAGCCATAAGTTTCGAGCTAGAGGCTTACACACGTGTTTAAATACACTTATAAATACCGAATGGTTTTGAAACTAAACATATTATTTAATTAATACTACTCAGCACAATATAGCACATCGAGTCTTAGACAAAGTTCGTCTTTGTCTCGGGTCCTCTGATCGTCTGCGTCCCTCACACCCGTGTGGCCGTCTCTTTCCAAAGCTCGATGTGTCATGTAGGGTGCTACCATCCGGGTAGCCCGCGAGATTCATATTTTCTTACGTTTTATGCAATATCTAGGTCAGTATGTTAATCAAAATACGATTCGCAACCGTAACAAATATGTGCAAACAGAATTATAATCATTAATACAACTCTAAGTTCAAGTTATTTGAGGCCAATTCTGGCATAGAGTTGTAATCAGATTTCAATGATTGATGAAGAAAATGTACATGTCGCGGGCTGCCCACGCGCACCTCAACGCCAAGTACTGTACTGATGAGTAAAGACTAACAGCAGTGAACACACATGTTCTACGTGGCGGGGGGCGCGAGTGCAGGGGCCCGGGGCGCGAGTGCAGGGGCCCGGGGCGCGAGTGCAGGGGCCCGGGGCGCGAGTGCAGGGGCCGGGGGCGCGGGGGGCGCGCGGCCCCGCTGTGGAGCAACGGCAGGGGTTAGTGGATAGTGTAGATGGACAGATTCAGGTAGTTACAATATTACTATGTCAAATTACATTATGATATCATGTCATGCAAAGTACTTATATCATGGCATGCTCTGTCATCACCATATGTTATTACCTTAGCGTGGAGATGCAGCAGCTTGTTGTGTATGTTATTACCTTAGCGTGGAGATGCAGCAGCTTGTTGTGTATGTTATTACCTTAGCGTGGAGATGCAGCAGCTTGTTGTGTATGTTATTACCTTAGCGTGGAGATGCAGCAGCTTGTTGTGTATGTTATTACCTTAGCGTGGAGATGCAGCAGCTTGTTGTGTATGTTATTACCTTAGCGTGGAGATGCAGCAGCTTGTTGTGTATGTTATTACCTTAGCGTGGAGATGCAGCAGCTTGTTGTGTATGTTATTACCTTAGCGTGGAGATGCAGCAGCTTGTTGTGTATGTTATTACCTTAGCGTGGAGATGCAGCAGCTTGTTGTGTATGTTATTACCTTAGCGTGGAGATGCAGCAGCTTGTTGTGTATGTTATTACCTTAGCGTGGAGATGCAGCAGCTTGTTGTGTATGTTATTACCTTAGCGTGGAGATGCAGCAGCTTGTTGTGTATGTTATTACCTTAGCGTGGAGATGCAGCAGCTTGTTGTGTATGTTATTACCTTAGCGTGGAGATGCAGCAGCTTGTTGTGTATGTTATTACCTTAGCGTGGAGATGCAGCAGCTTGTTGTGTATGTTATTACCTTAGCGTGGAGATGCAGCAGCTTGTTGTGTATGTTATTACCTTAGCGTGGAGATGCAGCAGCTTGTTGTGTATGTTATTACCTTAGCGTGGAGATGCAGCAGCTTGTTGTGTATGTTATTACCTTAGCGTGGAGATGCAGCAGCTTGTTGTGTATGTTATTACCTTAGCGTGGAGATGCAGCAGCTTGTTGTGTATGTTATTACCTTAGCGTGGAGATGCAGCAGCTTGTTGTGTATGTTATTACCTTAGCGTGGAGATGCAGCAGCTTGTTGTGTATGTTATTACCTTAGCGTGGAGATGCAGCAGCTTGTTGTGGTTGTAGAGCGCGGCCTCGTACCCGAACGTGGCGCCGCAGACCGCACAGCGGAAGGGACGCTCGCCGGTGTGCGAGCGCAGGTGACCTTCTAGCGTCTTCTTGGTCTGTTCAAAGAATAACAATAATGTTAGAAGTAGTGAATTTTATTTATTGGAAACGGAACAGCTGTTCAATAGAAAAAATAACAAGGTGACAACAATAGAGTAAATAGTACAAACCATAACTTTTTGTACATAGGCCTAATAAGTGTGAATATACAACATGGTCTGTGGCAAAGTAACGAGACGTGATGTGGTGCAGTCTAGGGACTAAAATGTAGGGACGAACGTCATTACATTACTAGCTCAAGTAACTCACCATGTAGGCCTTCCCGCACGCGTCGCACACGTGGTTGTTATTACATTACTAGCCCAAGTAACTCACCATGTAGGCCTTCCCGCACGCGTCGCACACGTGGTTGTTATTACATTACTAGCCCAAGTAACTCACCATGTAGGCCTTCCCGCACGCGTCGCACACGTGGTTGTTATTACATTACTAGCCCAAGTAACTCACCATGTAGGCCTTCCCGCACGCGTCGCACACGTGGTTGTTATTACATTACTAGCCCAAGTAACTCACCATGTAGGCCTTCCCGCACGCGTCGCACACGTGGTTGTTATTACATTACTAGCCCAAGTAACTCACCATGTAGGCCTTCCCGCACGCGTCGCACACGTGGTTGTTATTACATTACTAGCCCAAGTAACTCACCATGTAGGCCTTCCCGCACGCGTCGCACACGTGGTTGTTATTACATTACTAGCCCAAGTAACTCACCATGTAGGCCTTCCCGCACGCGTCGCACACGTGGTTGTTATTACATTACTAGCCCAAGTAACTCACCATGTAGGCCTTCCCGCACGCGTCGCACACGTGGTTGTTATTACATTACTAGCCCAAGTAACTCACCATGTAGGCCTTCCCGCACGCGTCGCACACGTGGTTGTTATTACATTACTAGCCCAAGTAACTCACCATGTAGGCCTTCCCGCACGCGTCGCACACGTGGTTGTTATTACATTACTAGCCCAAGTAACTCACCATGTAGGCCTTCCCGCACGCGTCGCACACGTGGTTGTTATTACATTACTAGCCCAAGTAACTCACCATGTAGGCCTTCCCGCACGCGTCGCACACGTGGTTGTTATTACATTACTAGCCCAAGTAACTCACCATGTAGGCCTTCCCGCACGCGTCGCACACGTGGTTGTTATTACATTACTAGCCCAAGTAACTCACCATGTAGGCCTTCCCGCACGCGTCGCACACGTGGTTGTTATTACATTACTAGCCCAAGTAACTCACCATGTAGGCCTTCCCGCACGCGTCGCACACGTGGTTGTTATTACATTACTAGCCCAAGTAACTCACCATGTAGGCCTTCCCGCACGCGTCGCACACGTGGTTGTTATTACATTACTAGCCCAAGTAACTCACCATGTAGGCCTTCCCGCACGCGTCACACACGTGGTTGCGCACGGCGCGACCGTTGCGGTGTATCATGCGCACGTGCGTACGCAGCACGGGCCGGGACGAACACGCCTGCAACCGTCGTAATTAATTAGAATAAACTTAGAAATAAATCAACTATCCCGACTTAGCACACAAGGTTGTCGACATGTAGAATGTGAGCTCGGCTGTCATTATGCCGATTGTCGTATCGGCCAATGGCCTGATGGCCGAAAGCTTTGATCAACATCCCTCGCGGCTCTCGTTAGGAGGTCGGTTCAAAGGCTTGATTTGAAGGCAGTTAGTTCTTCTCCGCACACTCTGCCACGGCAAATAACTTGTCATTCAAGTTAGGATTTTAAAGCAACTACATTAAAGTAAATTGTACGAAGATTATACAGAATAGTTCACAACTCGCAGGCAGCGCGCTGCCCGCGAGCCGGCACACGCCGCGCCGCACGCGAATGTTCGCTAGCCGTGTGCGCGGGACACTACCGGCTCGCGAGCCGGCACACGCCGCGCCGCACGCGAATGTTCGCTAGCCGTGTGCACGGGACACTACCGGCTCGCGAGCCGGCACACGCCGCGCCGCACGCGAATGTTCGCTAGCCGTGTGCGCGGGACACTACCGGCTCGCGAGCCGGCACACGCCGCGCCGCACGCGAATGTTCGCTAGCCGTGTGCGCGGGACACTACCGGCTCGCGAGCCGGCACACGCCGCGCCGCACGCGAATGTTCGCTAGCCGTGTGCGCGGGACACTACCGGCTCGCGAGCCGGCACACGCCGCGCCGCACGCGAATGTTCGCTAGCCGTGTGCACGGGACACTACCGGCTCGCGAGCCGGCACACGCCGCGCCGCACGCGAATGTTCGCTAGCCGTGTGCGCGGGACACTACCGGCTCGCGAGCCGGCACACGCCGCGCCGCACGCGAATGTTCGCTAGCCGTGTGCGCGGGACACTACCGGCTCGCGAGCCGGCACACGCCGCGCCGCACGCGAATGTTCGCTAGCCGTGTGCACGGGACACTACCGGCTGCGCGTGGCCGGTGAGCTGAAGCGTGAACCACAAGCTGTCCCTTCACCGGTGCGTGCCGGCAGCGAGCGCTCGTTTTGCTGAATTATTTTACGGTTTTTGTCAATAAACAAAACAAATGAGGCATGATAAACGTTACCAGTAGCAGTGAGATCAGTGGTGGCCAAGTGGTAACGGCCGCGACTTACGAGTTGTAGGTCGTAGGTTCGAACCCAGACAGGCGCTTTACTTTGTGTAAATTATTTCATCACCACTGCTCTCAAAACGGTGAAGGAAAACATCGTGAGGAAACCGGCATGTCCTAGAACCAAAATTCGAAGACATTTGTGACATCTACCAATCCGCACTGGGCCCGCGTGGTGGATTACGGCCCACTCCCTCTAACCGAGAGGAGGCCTGTGTCCCAGCAGTGGGAACATTATAGGCTGATTATGGAAACGTTACCAGTGAGTGTAATGATGACGTTACTTACGAAGTTACAGCCGGGCACGGTGCAGGAGATGGGCGTGGCCTTCAGATGGACCGCGAGGTTGTGCTCTTCGAGACGGGACGCTTTCATGAACTTCTTGTCGCACAGCGCGCACGCGTACCTGCACACGAGGCACTAACATTACACAACCGTAGTTTTATTTACCTCTCACGGAGTCATAGTACTGATAGGGAAAACTTTTGCTACGGGACGGACCCTGAAATCGGAAAAAGAAAACAGGCGTCCAATCATCATTTCGGTGATTTATGTGAACACAAATGTACCGGATTACTGAGGCTTGTATCACTTTATTAAAAACTATATTTGCCGCGTGAGTAGATAGATACTTTAGCCCAAAATGCGTTTGGAATCTTTTGCGACCTCGTCAAAGCATTTGTTTGAGTAAACCACGAACCTTAAATTAACTTCGATAATTAGTGTTACAGAAACTTACGCATCACGGACTATGACAACTTTAATGGAATCTTATATAAATGATAGACAGCAACAAGTTTAAATAAATGTTGTCAATTCACTGGGGTTTGCAAGTTAAACTGGGATTCCACAAGGTTCAATTTTGGGTCCGAACTTATTCCTCGTATGAATGACCTATCCCAATTATTGCTAAACCATTTATTGTATAATGAGTGTATACTCACTTTAGCTTGGCAGGGTCGATGTGTTTGAGACTGTACTTCATGTGCTGCTTGAAAGACATGCGGTTCTTGAAGTTCAGGTCGCACTGCAACAGAACAACTATGTTTAAAAGGAATAAATACATAAATGTTGCAGCAATAATTCAACTACAATATTTGAAAGAGTAGCGGGATCATCAACAATATTGCTGGCAGTCTATTACAGTTACACGTAATAGTGAAAAGGGAATTAACGTATTCCGCCTTAATACAAAACAAAGTTTATCCTCAGACCCAGGTGTGAACCACCTAGCCAATTTTTTATTTTGTTATTAATTCCGACTGCGGTAAATATTTCACCACAAAAACTAAAAACTTAGTAACGGACTAAATTGTCACGTTCTGATTCCATGTCCAAAGAAAAACCTTGTTTTGTCATGAGACAGATTCTGTTAACAAAGAGGCTTATTTTAGTATTAAATGTCTCATTGATCGTGCCTCATAGCAGTATAATAATTTTCAAGTAAACACATACACAGCATTAACCCACAATTTATAATTAAATGTACAAATGGCAATACCACATACCTCATAGCAGTAGAGATGCGCAGGCGCATCGTGCGTGACGAGGTGCACCTCCATGGCCTTCTTGAACAGGAAGCGCTTGTCGCAGCGCGGACATGCGTACTCCTTCGAGCCCGCGTGGATACTGCAAAGTCAAAGTTAAAACATTTATTTCAGGTGAGAATTGATTCATATACGATTTGGATTATTATGGAATGTGACCAAACCTCTAAAGGGGTGCCTGTCTACACCGACCTATCGTCGCGATCAATGATTTAGCTGTTCATTCATACATTCTGAGTAGTGCAGGTTTCAATCGATATTAGAAGTACTAAAGTCATTTGTTCATAGTATGCTATGAGTACTCACAAGAGATGCGTGCGCAGCGAGCTCCTGTCGCGGAAGCTCTTGCCACACAGCTCGCACTTCTGTCGCTCGCCGTGGTTCTTCATGTGGTTGCGCAGCTTCGCCAGAGATCTACACAATTATATAACATTATGTTTGGATTTTTAACAGACTTCATAAAAGGAGGAGGTTTCTTAATTCGACCGTATATTTTTATTGAAGAGTAAGAAGGGTAAAAATATGTTTATCTACACCCATGCTATATATTCTCTATATTTCTGAAACAGCTTGTTGCCAACATTAAAACAACCAGTGTCATAGTAACATATCATCCAAACAAGTGTTACAATGTTGTCATTGTGCAACTCCTTTGCTTTTTCGATCCAAAAAGCCACATTCTCACTACTCAATTCGTGGTATATTTATGAATTTCAAAAAAGAACATGGTCATGCACGCGCGTTTCACTACCACAGCGCCGTAATAAAAAAAAACTTATAGGTTATTCGAATTCACGTCGTATTCCGCCATTTTTGTTTGATATTATATATATTTTGTATTCCAAATTAATTGGGTGTCGCATTCGAACAAAGGTCATTACATAGCATTTGAAAGAATTGAACTCCATTTTATTTTGAACTCCCCATTCATGTATGGCATTTATATAATTTTGCATAGCTTAGCAATCCGATACGGTATTGACAGCACTATAAAGTTTGAGGTCATCTGCGTAAAGGAGACACTCTGCAAATTTTGCAGCGGACGGTAAGTCATTTACCATGAGTAGAAATAGTAGAGGCCCGAGTATTGACCCTTGACTTACACCAAAACGTGTATGGTAGAGACGAAATACGTGGATACCCCGCCTTAAAAATTGCTGACGGTCACAGAGATAGTCAGCTAAAAGTCGAAGTAAGTTTGGACAGAAACCAATGGCGCTGAGTTTCTGAAGCAAGATATCGTTATTGACTCTGTGGAAAGCTTTACAAAAATTAAAAAAAAAATGGTTGCCTGTAAAGTCGGTTTTACGGGCGAAGATTTTACGTGACAACGACCGATCATCCGATCATAGTTGAGTGGGAGAGAGACGCAAGGCATTCGGCGGGCCTCTCTCTCGTTCGGTGACTCATCGTAACGTTACCGAGCGTTACACTTTTTCATAAGTGACTCCCAGTCGCAACCTAATTTAAGACGTTGTCACGTCAATAAAGCACATCTACCTGTTGCTTCTTGTCAAGATGTTTTGATATGTACTCTGTAATTGTCAGCAGGTTGGTATCGACAGACCTATTGCATCTAAAACCGTGCTGGCTATTAAATAAACTGTGTAACTGCAGTCCGTTCCTTTTACAGTTATTTTACCTCTAGCAGCAGCAACGTAACAGTAACCTTATTGTAATGAAAATAAAGATCTTTTGATTTTGACAGTGATGTAAAATCAGAAGTAAACATTCTGTGAAAGGACGGTATACATTTGGAACTGTGCTACGTACGGCCCGGTGTGCACTCGCAGCTGTATGTAGCAGTATACTCACGGCGCGGTGTGTCCGCACACGCGGCACACGTGGGTGGGAGCCGGCGCGCCGTGTTCCCGCGCCACGTGGTCCGCCGCCACGTCCGCGCGCGAGCTGGTGGCGCCGCACGAGCAGCAGCGCCACCTGCGGGGACACTGCCGAGTCAGAGATTGTGTGGGGAGTTTTTGACACTCCCGGGGACAGGACAGAGTTACCGGGATAGGAGAGGAGCCATGATGATTCCGTTGAGGAAAAGGGAGAATGCTATACATCCTGCATAGAACCATCTCTCTTTCACACTGAAATCATGATGGCTTTAGCACTTCATAATACGACTTTGAAAGCCAGTACAGATCGAGCTCTGAATTTCATACTAAATAAAGAAAAACCAAGTGCAAAGATAAGAAAGGGTCAAGCGACGGACGGTCTAACCCCGCTTTTACACCAAGGTATAAAACATGTATTCTACTAGTTTCGTTTATTGTTTACACCTAAAACAAGTTATAAAAATTGTATACAAAAGTTGTAGAAATTTTTTCAAAAATTACAAAAAGTGAGCGAAATAGTTAGAATGACACACTTTTAAACACATCCTCGTGACAAATCTTATAAAAGACTTGTCAAAAACAAGCATCATAACTAGCATATAGTATAGATGTAAACACGAGGTAAAATGGTCAAAAGTATATTTATGAACGAGAGTATTTATTTATTTATTTTAGGAACACTTAGAGCTAAACCGATACAATAAGTAATAGCTTATACATAAGGCCAATTACAAGTTTCCACGTGTAGTATTTAAATCATACGAAACATAATATTGTTAATAGACTATACTTATAAAAGACAAAATAGAAAATTTACTATTTACTCTCGAACAAGCAATTAGATTAAATTTTCTTCAATTTAGCAACACTAGTATTGCAAATGTTATCAGCTTCCTGGCAGGTTGCGTTGTACAGACGCCAGCAGGTCAACCTACCCGAAACTGTCAGATTTTCCCAATCAACCTTGAACCTTATGCTTAAGCAATAAAGTCGAAAATCTATTAAAGAAATCTGACAGATTGTAGTAACTTGATGTGCTGGCGTCTGTACATACGACTCGCTCACACCATGTACGAGTTCCGTCTGTATGTAGTGGCTACCACTGGGGTGTGCAATAAATGAGATCTACGTAAGAACACTGATGGCACTCGCAGCTCGATTTTGTGTAACCACTCGGTAACACCAGTTGTTCCATGCATTGGAAATTTTGAAACGAAACACAAGATCTGATATTTTTCGCCTTTCGTAAAGTGGAAGGATATGATTTTTTTTGCAACGGTACGTATAATTCGTAGTCTTTATATTTTTGAACTCCGAGGACACCCGTAGAATGAAACCAGGTGCTTTTGATGCTTTCTTGACTATATCGTCAAAGGTAATTCCCAGATCCCTGATAGTGTTGACCCTATTTAGTGATGTATCCAAAAGCATGTAGTTATGGACGATCGGGATAGGGTTCCGTGTAAAGGAGCAAACGTAACACTTGGAGACATTCAAGTCCAACTTATTATTAATACAATAGCCCTGAAAATGATTAAGATCTGTCTGTAATAGATGAGCATCTGCCACGGTACTTATTTGTCTCATTATCTTCATGCCATCAGCATATAGTAACAATTTTGAATATCGGCTAGAAGAAGAGATATCGTTATTAAAAATTATGAATAACAGTGGCCCTAGCAAGGACCTTGGGGAACCCCCGAAGTAGGGCTTGTAATTCGAATATTCGAATATTCGAATAATGCGAATATTCGATCATTTTTGCTATTCGAATATTGACTGATGTTAAATTCGAATATTCGAATAATTTTTAGTTCAGTTTGAAAATACGAACTACGTCTGTCTTACAAGTTGTTACCTACAGACCGCGCTTTACACGTACACACACAGTGCCGGCGCCGCCACTCCGAGGTTTCGCAGCCGTAACAAATAAATGTATTTACAGAATTATTATGAATAAAGTCATCAACACAACTCTCTAAGACCATGTAATCCCCAAGAATGACTATTTCATGAAATCTTGACATTTGGGGATTATACTAACTTAACAAGTTGTATTACTGATTTTTTTTTCTTTGAAAATATTTATTTGGCTATACAAACTAAAAATAACAAAATTAAATCCTAACTTAACTAAAACTATACAGAAACTAAAAAATAGCGTCGAAAAATTCATCCGCATCGCTGTCGACTGGTAATGTACCCAAGAGACTGGCGGCATTACCACGTTGTATGGCGATGCTTAGCCTCTGGCCAAGATAAAAGCCAGCCCTTGGGTAACGGGAATTGTCAACCAGCCGTTTCGAAATTTCTTTAAAAAGACCATGAGCACTCGGACCCCACGGCCCGAGAGTTTCAACCCCAAACGGCTCGAAAATATAGTTTCCGATGAGGTTATTATATTTTCGCCGCTTGAGGTTTTCCGCAGCCACAGCAGCAGCGCCAGCACAGCATGCCGAGCCAGGAAGATGGGATGGCGCAAGATTATCAACACACGTAGCGTCCCACACTAAAGGCCTACCCACCTTCCATGGAAATAAAGACATACCGTCCGGTCTCTTGCCATCGTCGCGTGCCAAGCCATTGGGTTCTAATACAGCTGGAACGCCGACGGTGACAAGAGCTCTTCGGATGATGTCATTAATGTTCGCACTAAGCGTGCCGCGCTAAGCGACCCGCACTTCGGCTGCAAGACAGGCCGTGGTGTCCGAGGCTGTTGACATCTTCGCCACAGTGACAGCGATGGGGAGAACAGCAAGGAGTGCCTAGTCGTAGGGAAGCAGCGAGGTGAAAAGTAGTGTCGTCGAACAAATTGATTGTAATTATTGTAATTCTGTAAATACATATTTGTTACGACCGCGAATCATATTTTAATCAATGTACAACTTAATACTGGCCAGCATATTGCAAAAAACGTAAGAAAATTTGAATTTCGCAGGCTACCTTAGCGCTTCCCCCTTAATATTTTTGATATGTTTTTTTTTTTTTTTCATTATAATGTCAAACTATGTTGCTTAAAGGTGATTCAATTTCATATAATAAAAATACTCAACTCAAACTTGTGTATTAATTGTATAAGCAAGTTGCCCCTTCAAGGTTTCAACTTGGTTTCAAAGGAAAAAGCTAATATTCGAATAAATATTCGAATAATTCGAATACTGCCTGTAAAAACTTCGAATATTCGAAAATCTAAAAACTTCGAATATTTACAAGCCCTACCCCGAAGGGAAATTCATAGGTTTAGAGCAGTATCCATTCAGGACTACAGTCTGACATCTGTTCTCCACATAGGACTTGAACCATCGGTAAAGATCACCCCTGATGCCCACCGATAAAAGTACACGCCACAGGATCACGTGATCTATCCGATCGAAACACTTACTGTAGTCGAAATATACGACATCGACTTGGGACCTCTATGACATATACTCGGTGAGGTAGTCGCTACAGACATTGAGATTAGACGAAGTTGACGGACCCCTTACAAAGCCGTGCTGGCTTTCACTTAAACTGTGCTTGAGTGCCGAATAAACCTGTGCGTGCACAATTTTCTCCAGCACTTTAGCAAACACACACAGCTTCGAAATGGGTCGGTAATTCTCGACCAATGTCCTTGACCCTTTTTATGTATCGGTGTTATATATGCCGACTTCCATATGTTAGGCACCACGCCAGTAGCAAGCGATTTTTCAAACATGATGGAAAGAGGCACAGAAAGATCCCTGGCGCAGTTGACGATGAATATGGGCGAAATGTTATCTGGACCTGCAGATTTGTTTAATTCCACTTGTTTTAGCAGCCTACATACCTCACTTAGCCGTATTTCCACTTGACTTATATCGTGCGTGTTGTCATTGGGTCCTTCGACCATATAATAGCCGAAAATTGACTGTTAGCATTACTAGTATTATCAAGAAAGTTGGAGTGAAAACAATTACTGAAAATATCACAAATTGCGTCACCATCACTGGACGTTACCTGGCCAAATTGCATCACTGAGGGGTAACAAACAACAGGATTTGAGCTTTAGACTTGACGAAAGATTGATAGATAAGTTCCTGTACTTCTTAAATTTAGTGTGAGCGTTTTGCTTTAAGATATTTATCAAAGGACTTTTGTACCAGAGAGGGTATTTTGATTTGGGGATGACAGTATTATGCGGAATACGGTTTAAGACATTTATTTCTCAAAAAGAATACAATTCACTTATCATGAGAAATACAAGTCAATCATAATACTCGATACGAATATATCAAGTATAAATATTAGTAAGAGCGCACGTTACCTGACGCGATGCCTCCTGCGGTGCGCGCACAGCGAGTGCGCGTCCTTGCAGCGCACGCGGCACAGCGAGCACAGCGCCGCGCCCGCGCTCTGCCACACAACCACGTACATGTTCACATTTGCTTATTCACAAGCCCCGTAGGGGATTTCCCATCGCCATCGTCTCATCGTCTCTTCAGGAGCCGCAGACGAAGAGTTACCAAAACACGATTATACAACTAACTTTTACTTTTAAACGGAAACGTAACCGCAAATACTTGCGTTTTAAAAATGACGAACGAAAATCGATTACGTTAAACAACAATCAACCATATTGTTTGAACACTCAAGTGTACAATGTACATACCGGGTCGTGTTTCATGAGGTGGTTGGTCAGTTTGAACTTGTGGTAGTACCCGAGCGCGCAAGCAACAATCAACTCTATTGTGTGAGTACTAAGGTGTACATACCGGGTCGTGTTTCTTGAGATGGTTGGTCAACTTGAACTTGTGGTTGAACCCGAGCGCGCAGTCGTAGCAGCGGTACTCGTGGCGGGTGAACGTTATGCTGGCGAGGGCCTTCTGACGCTCCGCCTCCACCTGCGCACAGAGTGGGGCTATATGGTCTTAGGGGCACATAAGGGTGCGGCCAGACTAGGTAACATGTTATAAAACTTTATTTATACAGCGTATATCCGATTTGTGCTGTCATATTTGTGTGGTCTGTTGCAGACCAGCAAACTGAACTACTTTCTCCATGGGACCAACATCGTATACTTAGCGAAAAAATTATGACCCATCCCATACGTTTGGGTCATACAAGTTAAATGATTTATTACCCGACTGCGCCAGAAGGAGGGTTATGTTTTTGAGTGTATGTATGTATGTATATTTCTTTAGCACGCTCAGTAGCCTAAACGGTTTAATCGATTTCAGCTTGAGAGGTGCCGTTAGATTTGTCTTAATTGTGAGAGTGACACTGGGTATATCAAAATTTTAAACAAAATAAAATAACCAATTTTTGGCGACATATTGTATTCAAAAAAAATTTTTTTTTCTACGTTTGCCACGGTCGGTTCGTGGATGGGTGACCATCCATTACATAGCGAGACCCCTCTGTGTCTCTGAAAGCACGTTAAGACGTTGGCTGTCATTTGTAGATTTATGACAGTCGTTACGGGCCGTCATAAGCCCAAAAAATCTGACCACCAGTCTTACCAAAGGGTATCGTGTTACCCGGTAACTGGGCTGTGGAGGTCAGATAGGCAGTCGCCCTATGTAAAATACTGGTACTCACTTGCATCCAGATAGACTGGAAGCCGCCCCTGACATAGTTGGGGATCTAGTGGCGATGTCATGGTGCTGTAGTGGCGATAGAGTAGTGCTGTATGTTACCTCTTCCCAGCTCAGCACCTGCATCTGGAGCTGGCCGTGCGCCACGTTGAGGCGCTGCAGCTTGTCCCTGACGCGCTGGTTGTCGACCACGCCGGGCGGCTTCTCTCTCTTGGGCGCGGGGTGCTTGCGACGGTCGATCTTAGGTGACGCTGGAGTTAACACCAAGAGTTTCCATGACATATTACTACGCTCTGATGAACCTCTCAAGAGCCGCCAACTCTCAAGAGAACCATGAACCAGAACAACAGATTATAAATTGTGTTTAATAAACAGTCAGTAAAGCCGGCGGCTCATCTGATGGTAAGTGGCGACCACCGCGTATGACATCTGCAGCTGAAATGTGACGTATGCCTGTAGTGCTACCATTCAAAACGTAACACAGAAACGATACACGGCGCGCGCGGCGCGGCGGCGGCAGACAATGCTTCGTTGGTCTAGTGCAGGACTCTCGAAGTATTGCGATTTTATGCATTTCCATTAAAATGGTAAAGGTCCATCGATCATAATAGCCAACATATTGATTAACAAAACGTGTCATGAAAAAAAAAGGTTGATCGAACTTTCAATAAAAATCGGCGACTTCATAGGTGAAATAATCCTATAACAGAAAATTATTTGGTAGAACATTATTGTATTTTTATGGTAAGTATCCCAAATAAACGAATGAAATATTTATTCAGATGGCAAAAAGTGTTTGTTCGTTCGTATCTGGGTTGGACAGCCTGGGGCCTGGGGGGTCTAAGCTCGACTGCTAAGTCTGATTTCCAAACTCAACCTGCGTGACGTCACTTACCGCCCTTCTCCTTCTTTCTCTTCTTACTCCGCTTCCCCCTCCCCCCGTCCCCCTCCCTGTCCTTCTTGCTCTTCTTACTCCGCTTCCCCCTCCCCCCGTCCCCCTCCCTGTCCTTCTTGCTCTTCTTGTTCTCCAGCGGCTCCTCATCAGAGGCGTCGAAGTCTTCCTCTTGGCTCTTCTTATTTCTACTTTTATTTCTAACTCTTAACTTTAACTTGTTTGGTGCGATGAGATCTGGTTGTAATACTGCCTGTAATATCAAAATAAAACTTTTCAAAACATCAATAAAACCTAAAGAATGCATAACCTCCGCCTTTTTTGAAATCGGTTAATAATTTTCACGACAGTAACCCCAGTGCTGCTGAGCCCGGAGCTGTGTGCAGCTGATGTAGACCCGCTTATCTTAGAACATGCTATGTTTAAGTTAAAGTTAGAAAATAACTGAACTATTAACTTTAAGTAACGTCTCCCGTACGCTAAATACGCGCATTGACGTGGAGTTGCGGAAACCAACCCGTATTACCTATTACCTAAGTAACGTCTCTCTGAGTACAGCTGTCAGTGATGGAAACTTATCTGCATAGTGGCGAGGCAGGCAAACATTACCAAGACACACGCACCGTGAAATCCTTATCGTCCCCTCCGTCCCGACTGCTGCCATCATCCACAAAGTAGTCCCCCGCGTCGTCCCCCGCGTCGTCCCCCGCGTCCTCCCGCGCGTCCTCTACCTTGATGAACGTCAGCGGCACGTGCCATGCGCGCGCACTCTCTGCGTCTGTCTTTATGAGCGGGTGGAACTGGTGCACACCGGTTGGATCCGGCTGAGGTACGATGAGACCAGTACTTTGTGATGATTTGAGCTGAAAATTGTAAGTGTGTAAGTACTCAAATAGTATCTTTATTTAAACAGCAACATGTACTAGCCACGTGAAGCGTATCCCGCGCGGGATGCGGGATGAAGTTCGCTCGCGCTCTCGTTTAACAGCGAGACATCGAACGGTGTGTGAGAGAGAGCGCGCGAGGTGTAGGTCGCTTTATCTCCGCAATGTAGCCGTAGCAGACAGGACGCGAGACAAAGACCGAACTTTTTCTAAAACCCGATGTGCCTTATTGACTGCATCCTGTACAGTCAACCGCAGATGAATGGTAACAATGTGACATTGACAGCGCCTTTATGTCGTCGCAGGAAGAGCAGTTCCCGGAGGGCGAGTGTTATCATTGATGTGCGGTTCCCTGTTCATAATTTTATTATGAATTGCAAAATTCAGTACATTTCGATTTAGTTCCTAATTCCGCCACCTACCGAATTACTCCGGGCGCAATGTATCATATTTTCATTATCATGTTTTGTATGGTTATCTACTTAACAACGAACATAGGCTAGTCCTAATAAAAGACATAGACTGAACAGCAAGCCGAATCGCCACGCCTCGCATGACTAGTCACATGACTAGTTCATTTTGCATCAAAACGTCGACCTTCATGCGGCGGGCGATCGCCTGCGACTGAGCATTTTCACAGTCGATTAGACGCCGCGCCGCGCCGCCGCCGCATGCAACCTGTTGCCGCACGACAAAAAAAAGTCGAAACCTACTCTACTTTGGAATTTCATTTCATTTCATTTTTTCATTAACAATTAACAAATTGTGTCTGAACGTTTACAAAAATAATACTTATTTGAAGCTAAAAACAATATTCAATTAAAAACCAATCATAATTAGCGATTTTAAGCAGCTGCGACCATAACATAGTAGTGTTCCCACTGAGACACTCAGCAGCTGCAGTCACCTGTGTACAGCGCGCATAATGGACAGTTTACCTATAACATAGTAGTGTTCCCACTGAGACACTCAGCAGCTGCAGTCACCTGTGTACAGCCCGCATAATGGACAGTTTACCTATAACATAGTAGTGTTCCCACTGAGACACTCAGCAGCTGCAGTCACCTGTGTACAGCCCGCATAATGGACAGTTTACCTATAACATAGTAGTGTTCCCACTGAGACACTCAGCAGCTGCAGTCACCTGTGTACAGCGCGCATAATGGACAGTTTACCTATAACATAGTAGTGTTCCCACTGAGACACTCAGCAGCTGCAGTCACCTGTGTACAGCCCGCATAATGGACAGTTTACCTATAACATAGTAGTGTTCCCACTGAGACACTCAGCAGCTGCAGTCACCTGTGTACAGCCCGCATAATGGACAGTTTACCTATAACATAGTAGTGTTCCCACTGAGACACTCAGCAGCTGCAGTCACCTGTGTACAGCCCGCATAATGGACAGTTTACCTATAACATAGTAGTGTTCCCACTGAGACACTCAGCAGCTGCAGTCACCTGTGTACAGCGCGCATAATGGACAGTTTACCTATAACATAGTAGTGTTCCCACTGAGACACTCAGCAGCTGCAGTCACCTGTGTACAGCCCGCATAATGGACAGTTTACCTATAACATAGTAGTGTTCCCACTGAGACACTCAGCAGCTGCAGTCACCTGTGTACAGCCCGCATAATGGACAGTTTACCTATAACATAGTAGTGTTCCCACTGAGACACTCAGCAGCTGCAGTCACCTGTGTACAACCCGCATAATGGACAGTTTACCTATAACATAGTAGTGTTCCCACTGAGACACTCAGCAGCTGCAGTCACCTGTGTACAGCCCGCATAATGGACAGTTTACCTATAACATAGTAGTGTTCCCACTGAGACACTCAGCAGCTGCAGTCACCTGTGTACAGCCCGCATAATGGACAGTTTACCTATAACATAGTAGTGTTCCCACTGAGACACTCAGCAGCTGCAGTCACCTGTGTACAACCCGCATAATGGACAGTTTACCTATAACATAGTAGTGTTCCCACTGAGACACTCAGCAGCTGCAGTCACCTGTGTACAGCCCGCATAATGGACAGTTTACCTATAACATAGTAGTGTTCCCACTGAGACACTCAGCAGCTGCAGTCACCTGTGTACAGCCCGCATAATGGACAGTTTACCTATAACATAGTAGTGTTCCCACTGAGACACTCAGCAGCTGCAGTCACCTGTGTACAGCCCGCATAATGGACAGTTTACCAATACCTACTGTAGTGAATCTCATTTTTAACCCAAATGTAAGAGGTTTTCAATTCGATTGAATATACATATTTTTAAAGTTTGTTACCTCAGAACTCCTTAAAAGCCGATTTGCAAAATTTGCGAAGTGAAAAATAACTTACATTTCAGAAGTCGGAGTCGTTGAGTTCGCATTTTCGTTGTTTGCCACCGACTTCGGAAATTATATTAATTTTCTACTTTGTAGTGTCTTTTTTGAAAGTCGGTTATTTTTAATTTCGTAAAAAAGTTTTGATTTTGAGCAGGAAGAAAAGAAATGTAACAATCGACCTCCTTGTTCCTTTGACTACTTTGCTCCATTTTTAATAGATCCTGTTTTCACTCTGAGGTCCCACATTCCAAAGTCTGTCCCTGCATAATTATGCACATACGCAAACCCTTTTTGACCCTTTTGGCAAAAGCATTTGATTTCTGTTTTCATAATTTGCTTACAAAATTTCAATATGGTCTGGAGTTCATACAAAAATCCCACAGAAAAAGATCAATCAATATCTTTATTGTGGATCATAGGTATATTCCCACGGGATCGAAACTTATGCGGATGAAACCGCGAGGCGCTGCTAGTATTATCTTAACGACACAACATTGACACAGCGGCTCAGCGTGTCTCGGTACGTGGCGGACTTACGAACGAACTAATGTACTGAATTTAACTTTTTTTTTTTTTTTTTTTTTTATAAATGCAGAGACAAATCAAATTAGCTAGCGAAACTCAGCATCAGTGGATCGATATTTAAAGCTAAACACTACAAAATATTTTTTTATTTTAAATTTAGATTAAAAAAAAAAAAAAAAAAAGAAATGGCGATGATGATAAATATAGTGTGTGCGTGAAGACGAGTACCGTCAGCACAGAACACACTTCCGACTTTGCCCGTGTCTCGGAAGGTACCGAGTTACACACACATTCACAGCGTGTTTGTGTTTGTAACCACAAGTAAAACGCGCGGCGTAAATATACTGGACAAGCGCACAGAATCAAGGGTTCCTCTAACAGACAGCTGCGCTTGCTGTCAGGCACTTCTTCCCAGCTAAAGCTGCCTAATCAAGGGTTCCTCTAACAGACAGCTGCGCTTGCTGTCAGGCACTTCTTCCCAGCTAAAGCTGCCTAATCAAGGGTTCCTCTAACAGACAGCTGCGCTTGCTGTCAGGCACTTCTTCCCAGCTAAAGCTGCCTAATCAAGGGTTCCTCTAACAGACAGCTGCGCTTGCTGTCAGGCACTTCTTCCCAGCTAAAGCTGCCTAATCAAGGGTTCCTCTAACAGACAGCTGCTTGGAGTTCCCCCCCAGCCCTCGCGGTGGTCGGATCGTTTTCTGAGTCGCTCCTCACTTAAAAATTCCAAAAAGTGGTCAAAAGTGCTCCGATTTTGAAAAAACAAGTGTTGGTGTGTGGAGGAAAGTTGCCCCCACACCCCCAAGTTAAAACGAAAACCGGATTACAGTGCTGTGCAGTGTAATTACTGAAAAACCCTCTTTTTAGAGGTTAAGTTTTAAAAAAATAGACTATTTGACGCATTAACCACGAATCTAGAGCGGCGACACTATGTTTTTCTGTTGTTAAACATAGCGGAGCAGTTAAACCTTTGCTCCGGACTACTCAGAAGACACATTACACCAGTACTTCCAGCGATATTCAGGAAAAACCAAAAAGCACGTGGCCTGAAAAACTTGAACGAGACACGCCAGCTGCTGGAAAATTTGCAGTATGCAAGAGGCCCCTGGGAGTGGATAATATTTGCAAGTACATGAATTTTATGTTATGTACTTTTCGTTTTATTATTATTTAAAAGTTCAAACTTTGGATACCTATAACTCATGAAACAACAACAAATTTGAAAAACTTCAACTGCTATCTTTTGCGCGCTTACCAGAAGAGGACATCCTGAAAAAACCAGATTTTTAGCTTGGTTAGATTTAATGTAGTCATTAAAAAACTGTAAAAATTGCATAAATATAAATTTCGACAAGAAATTATTCAAAATTTTAAAATTTTTTGTTACACTCTTGTAGTGTGCTATTTATAGATTATTTAGGTATTTTTTTCAAAATTTTCCGATTAACGGTTCCAAAGTTATTAAATTTTTAGTCATTTTTTCAAATTAAATAGAAATAAATAGAAATAATTAAGTTTTAAGGATAGAATTGACTTCTATAAGTGTATTGTGTTTAGTTTAAGCCCAAACTTGCGCCCAAAAACTTTAAAACTCGCGGAAATAGCTTTTTCAGTCATTTTGGTTTCATTGGTTAAAATTTTAAACTGCAAATATCTCCAAAGTTATTGGGCGTAGAAGACCCGGATTTCCATATTTCGGAGCGGGACACTTGTGGCAACACTTAAAAATTGCTTTCAGGCGTTTTTCAGGCCTGAAAATTTTCAGCGCTGAAAACATTTTCGATATACGCGGGAGGTTGGGGCAAGTTCCACATTCGAAACCGCAACTCTCTGCGATAAGCGGTTGCGGAGTTGCAGCTACTTGAAGTTGACATCTGACAGTTGGGCGGCCATATTGGAAAACTTTGACTCAACGTAGCTCCGGACTTAGCGGTCGCAGAGAGTTGCCGTTTTGAAATTTCTGCTTCAGAAGACGAATCCTATCGTGTAGAATAGGTTTCAGGCGTTTCAGGACTGAAAATTTTCAGGGATCTGGAGGCCATCTTGCGCGTAGGAGCGGGTCGGGCCAAGCCAGAAAAGTCCAAACTCGGGTGTTCTGCGACCAGCCAAAGCGGAGATATCACCTGTCAAACATTGACTTTGACAGCTGCGCTGCCATCTTGTAAAATTTTAAACACCTATATCTCCGCAACGGAGGGTCGTAGAGCGACCGGATTTGCTTTGGGGGGTCTCACTTACCCTTGCCTTGCGAGAGGACTGGCTTTCAGGCGTATTCAGAACGAAAGATTTTTTCAGCCTGAAAACCGTCTCAGTGGATAGGTCTCATCGAGGCAAGTGCGAAAAGCCCAAGCACGGGGGTTTTTGGGCCAGCGGTCCTGGAGATAACCTCCTGTAACCACTTTTCGGCCGCCATCTTGGCAAAAAACCAAAATTTTTAGGTTGCGATATCTCCGGAACCCTTTGGCGGAGTTGTACCGAGTTTAGGGTCGTTTGAAAGGGCTCGAGGAGAGCTATCCACTGACGGTATCAAATCGACTCTACATAGAGCTCTGTAAACTTTTGCTCTTTAACGGCTGCTTTCGACTCCTAGAAGTAAAAAATTTACTTATAGGACTATTGTTTGACCTTATTTGTTAAACCAGACGGTTGACGGTGTTGACTCTACATTGAGAAAGCACCTAAAGCACTTTTATTTCTTTTGATTACACACTTTTTCCCGGTTATTGACTTAGAAAAATTTCAGAAAAAAAAAACCTCTTTTAAGACATTTTATCTCAAAATTTACAGCTAAAACTACAATTCTAATAATCTTAATAGTTACTTACCTGCCGTACCTGCACTCCGGCGCGCGCTCCGCGAGCTCGAGTCCCGTTCGGTGGTGTTATTACAGTTTTCATCATTCCTTGTTACTGATCCCCCCTTTACAGGGATTCAGTCTCAGCATAAAGACGGACTCTAAGTAGAGCGGTATATTTTAGATATATTTTATTATATTTACACGTGTACCAACGACACATCCCTGTGGCCAATCTAAATGTTCGGATTTAGAACCCCGATCAAGAAAATGACGGACACTCACGGATCTCCCAGTGATGACGAGAAGGCTGGCCCTTCGACGGCACCGACGCAACCCTCAAACGTGAGGAAGAGTATAGGGGAATGGGAGGCGTCGAAAAACACGCAAAAACCCCAAAACCCGCCGCAAAAAACAATGCCGCCAGCACAGCTGAAATTAAAAATAAAAACTGCCGCCATCGAACCCAAACCACCAGCACGCAGAATGTCCGCAGAGGCGCCGAACATCTCGCCGAAACAAAAAAAGGAATACCCCGATAGAGTGGCGGAAGCACGCGCCTGTATCAGGAAAGCAAAAACCGCTCTGGGGGAATCCCGTAACCTGCGAGCCGACATTAAGACCGATGTCACACAGGCGGTGGATAGGTTGTACCAACTGGTGAAGGAGGCTGAGAACGCAACATCTACGTCAAGAACAATAGATAACAGTAAGAAAACGGAGGGGACACAGACAAAACAGGTAGCACAGGAAGAAACGGGTGATGGACAGCAAGGCCATCTGACGCAAATAATTGAGAAACATACGAGGCTCATTCAAGAAAACAGTCTCAAAATGGAGGAACTAAAGAAGGAGTTAGAGATAGGAAGACGAAACGAAGAGAATAGAGCCACGTATGCAAAAGTTGCAGCCACAGCCCCAAGAAATGCTGTTCCTGACTACACAGCTCTCCACTCTATAGTGGTAACCTCGACCGACCAATTAGAAACCGGAGACGAGGTGATCGAGAAGATCAGGAAAGCGGCGAACGCGAAGGACGGCTTCATAACAGTGGACAGAGTCAGAAAGGCTAGAGACCGAAAAGTAATATTGGGATGCAGAACGCAAGAAGAGAGGAAAAAGGTCAAAGAAAGGTTGAGCGTGGGAGGTGACCTCCTAGTGGAGGAAATGAAAAATAAAGACCCGTTAATGGCTCTAAAGAATGTCTGTAGTTACAACTCTGACGAGGACATCTTAAGTGCTTTCAAAAAGCAGAACACAGACCTCTTCAAGGACTTAAAGAGCGAAGACGACAGGGTCGAAATAGCCTACAGGAGGAAAACCAGAAACCCCCACACAAACCACGTAATTTTGAGAGTGTCGCCGCAATTGTGGAATAGAACACTGCACAAAGGAGCCATACACATTGACATTCAGCGCATCAAAGTGGAAGACCAGTCACCACTGGTCCAATGCACATGCTGCCTGGCATATGGCCATAGCAAGCGTTTCTGCAAAGAAACCACAGAAAAGTGCAGCCACTGCGGCGGCCCTCACACTAGACCACACTGCCCTGACTGGATCGCTGGAGCACCCCCGTCATGCGTGAACTGCACGCAAGCAAAACATGCCAGTACCGAGCACAACGCATTCAGTAGCGAATGTACTGTGCGCAGAAGATGGGATGCAATGGCGAGAGCGAGGGTAGCTTACTGCTAAGGGCAACAATGGTAATAATACAGCAGGCAACCTCACCAGAGGATACACAGTAGCCCAGGCAAACCTCCAAAGAAAAGAACTTGCAACAAATGAGCTCATGATGGAAGCCACCGACCGGAAGATCGCCATCGCTTTGGTTCAGGAACCGTATGTTGGCGGGATTCGAAGGATGAAGAACTACCGAGGCGTGCGAGTGTACCAGTGCGAGGACGACGGAAAAGGGACTGTGAAAGCAGCCGTGATCGTTTTCGATCATGACTTGGACGTCATACAGTGCCCAGAACTCACTACAAACAACATCGCAGTAGTGAGGATCCGGTCCAAAGCCTGGGAAATTGCAGTGGTTTCCTTTTACTTCGAACCAGACCAGCCAATAGAGCCATACATGGCGCAAATACGAAGGACGATGGAGAAAGCTGGGCCAAGAAAACTGCTCATTGGAGGCGATGCCAATGCTAAGAATACCTGGTGGGGCAGCGTAGTGAATGACAGCAGGGGTGTAGACATGTCTGGGACCCTCGAGGAGTCGGAAATGCAGGTGCTCAATAGTGGAGATATACCAACATTCGACACTGTAAGGGGCAATACAAGATACAGCAGCTTCGTCGACTTAACAGCTTGCTCGACTGATATGCTGGGCCTCGTGGAAAACTGGAGAGTAGACCAGGGAGTGACGAGCTCTGACCACAACACGATCCTTTTTCAAGTGCGTTTGCAGAGGGAAAAAGGGATCAACATCCAAAGGACCACTCGACTCTACAATACCAAGAAGGCTAATTGGGACATTTTCATTGAGAAAATGGACCAATTCCAAGCGGAGCAAAACATTAACGCAACCGAAATAAGTAGAGTCGAGCACAAACAGCACTTGGAAAACATGGCAAAGGCAATAACAGAAGGCATCGCTTTAGCCTGCAGAGAAAGCATGCCGCCTAAAACAACAAGCACCGAATTCTCTATGCCATGGTGGTCAGAGGAGTTGGCACTCCTAAGAAACGAGGTCACTACAAAAAAGCGTAGGATACGCAATGCAGCGAGCGATCGCAAGGAGAGGGTCTACAGAGAGTACCTGCAAGCAAAGGAGAGCTACGAATGCCAAGCCAAGAAAGCCCAAATAGCGAGCTGGAAGACCTTTTGCCAAAAGCAAGATAAAGAAGGAGTATGGGAGGGCATTTACAGAGTGATCGGTAAGACCGCCAGACGTCAAGAGGATGTGACCCTTAAAAAGGACGATGTGTTCCTAAACCCAGGAGAATCGGCATCCCTATTAGCCGAAACTTTCTACCCAGAAGACTCCGTAGAGAAGGATAACTCACATCATCGCCAAATAAGAGAGCTTGCGAAGCAAGTAAACGTACCGTGTCATAATGAAACACATGATCCGCCGTTTACGGTAGAAGAGCTAAAGACCGCGAGCAAGAGTTTTAACCCAAAGAAGGCACCTGGAGCGGATGGCTTCACGGCGGACATATGCAGTCGAGCAATCTTCAGGAATCTTGACGTGTTCCTTGCCCTGTATAACAAGTGCCTAGAGATAGGTCACTTCCCGGATATATGGAAGGAAGCCACAGTAGTGGTATTAAGAAAACCGGGCAAGGACGACTATCAGAATCCCAAGGCATATAGACCGATCGGTCTGCTACCAGTCTTGGGCAAGATCCTGGAGAAGATGATAGTAGCAAGGGTCAGGTGGCACCTAGTACCACGGATTAGTACTCGTCAGTATGGCTTTATGCCACAAAGGAGCACCGAAGACGCCCTCTATAACCTGGTGAACCATATCAAGGGGAACATAGAGCAGAAAAAGCTCGTAACCCTAGTCTCATTGGATATAGAGGGGGCCTTCGACAGCGCCTGGTGGCCTGCCATCAAAGTCAGACTGGCTGAGGAAAAGTGTCCGGTTAACGTAAGGAGGCTACTGGACAGCTATCTCGACTGCAGAAAAATCCGACTGAGGTATGCCGGGGAGGAACACACTAGAAACACCCAGAAAGGGTGCGTCCAGGGATCCATTGGCGGCCCGATACTGTGGAACTTGGTACTTGACCCCCTATTACACGGTCTGGAAAAAGACGGAGTGTACTGTCAGGCGTATGCGGATGACGAGGTGATGGTATTCAGCGGGGATACCGGATTGGAGGTCTCGAGGCAGGCCAATGCCGCTCTCGCCTATGTTTGGGAGTGGGGAGTCCGGAACAAACTGAAGTTTGCGCCGCACAAAACTTGTGCGATGGTGCTCACGCGTAAGCTTAAGTACGATACCCCACTCCTGAATATGGGGGGGATCGGCATTGGAATGTCGCGGGAAATCAAAATTCTAGGGCTGACTCTGGACGACCGGATGACTTTTAACACCCACGTTGCAAGAGTCTGCAAAAAGGCGGCAAACCTTTATAAACAGCTCTCCAGAGCCGCAAAAATAAGTTGGGGACTGCATCCGGACGTCATCCGAACAATTTACACGGCAGTGGTTGAGCCGGTCATCATGTACGCTGCTGGCGCATGGGCACCGGCAGCTAAGAAAATTGGAACGCAGAAGGCGCTGAATGCGGTACAGAGGGGTTTCGCACAGAAACTTTGCAAGTCCTACCGCACAGTCTCTCTGAACTCGGCACTAGTACTGGCCGGGATACTGCCTCTCGACCTTCGAATACAGGAGGCAGCCGCACTGTACGAAGCAAGGAGAGGGTCGTCCCGGCTGGTGCTGGGAGACAGGGAGACTGAACGGGTGGTGGGATTTGCGGAGATTCCACATCCGGCTCTGCATGTAGAGTTGACCTTCGAGAGCTTGACTACTCAAGCAGAGGTCGACAGTAGCGGTGCACAGGCGTTAAAAATTTACACCGACGGTAGCAGGCTTGAGGGCAAAGTCGGGGCAGCGTTATCCGTATGGAATGGTGAGACAGAGACCAAGGCAATCAAGCTTAGCTTAGCCACGTACTGCACCGTATACCAGGCGGAGATCCTCGCTATATGCAGAGCCACCAGGGAAGCCCTGAAGTGCACGGGGAGACAATACTGCGTGTATAGTGACTCAAGGTCGGCGCTGGAGACCATCACCAACTACAATGCCTTGCATCCATTGGCGGTAGAGACGCGCGAAAACCTGAAGAAGGCCTTCAACCAGGGGAAAACTGTGAGCTTTTACTGGGTGAAGGCGCATGTTGGTCTCATCGGTAACGAACGCGCGGATCAGCTCGCGAAAGAGGCCGCACTCACAAGCCGGAGGAAACCCGACTACGACCAGGTACCGGTGTCATTCGTCAAACAGATAATCCGGAAGGACTCCCTCGACGAGTGGAATGAGAGGTACAGGTCGGGTGACACGGCCTCCGTAACAAGAGTGTTCCTCCCGGATGCCATAGACGCATACAGAGTAGTTAGGAGTATGAGGCCAGCGGGGTTACTGACGCAAGTTTTCACGGGACATGGGGGGCTCTCTCAATACTTGCATCGTTTCAAGTGTAAGGAGAGTCCCGCATGTGTCTGTGACCCGGATACAGCGGAAACGATATTCCACGTATTGCTGGACTGCCCGGTGCATAATAGGGACAGACACGACTTCCAGCAAAAAATTGAAGTACAATTAAAAAAGGAAAACCTAGAGACTTTACTTAGCGATAAAATTACTCGTAAAACTTTTCTAGAGTACTGTACCAAAATAGTTAGTATTGTAATCAATAGAAATAAAAGTTAATAAGCATTTGCTATAACATATATTTAAAAATATATTAATGTAGCAAAGATAAAGCGAAACAGTAAATAAATAAAACTCAGCATAAGTATGTATAAAGTCTATTAAAATAAGCACTATATAAATTCATATTATATATAAAAAACTAAGATATAGTAATAAAATGTAGAAATAAGTAATAACTAATAAGTAGACTAAGAAGTAAGACAGAAAAATAAAATAGTCACAACTACGGTTGTTAAGAAAATGTATACCAATAGAAGTAGATAGGCAAAAGGATTAAAAAAGAAAATGTAAAAACAGAGAGTAGAAGATAGGCACAAGCGGCCCTGGAATGCTCATAAAAGAAAGGCCGTCTGTAAAGAAAATGTACAATATGTCGAGATAGTATAGCAGTAAATAATTTATGTAGGACCCTTCAGGGTAGTTTTTGAATTGTGTAAAGCGTATTTTATAAGTAGAATGATAATGTCTGTGAAATTTGATAAAGTCACAGGGACAAGAAAAAAAAAAAAAAAAAAAAAAAAAAAAAAAAAAAAAAAAAAAAAAAAAAAAAAAAACAGACAGCTGCGCTTGCTGTCAGGCACTTCTTCCCAGCTAAAGCTGCCTAATCAAGGGTTCCTCTAACAGACAGCTGCGCTTGCTGTCAGGCACTTCTTCCCAGCTAAAGCTGCCTAATCAAGGGTTCCTCTAACAGACAGCTGCGCTTGCTGTCAGGCACTTCTTCCCAGCTAAAGCTGCCTAATCAAGGGTTCCTCTAACAGACAGCTGCGCTTGCTGTCAGGCACTTCTTCCCAGCTAAAGCTGCCTAATCAAGGGTTCCTCTAACAGACAGCTGCGCTTGCTGTCAGGCACTTCTTCCCAGCTAAAGCTGCCTAATCAAGGGTTCCTCTAACAGACAGCTGCGCTTGCTGTCAGGCACTTCTTCCCAGCTAAAGCTGCCTAATCAAGGGTTCCTCTAACAGACAGCTGCGTTTGCTGTCAGGCACTTCTTCCCAGCTAAAGCTGCCTAATCAAGGGTTCCTCTAACAGACAGCTGCGCTTGCTGTCAGGCACTTCTTCCCAGCTAAAGCTGCCTAATCAAGGGTTCCTCTAACAGACAGCTGCGCTTGCTGTCAGGCACTTCTTCCCAGCTAAAGCTGCCTAATCAAGGGTTCCTCTAACAGACAGCTGCGCTTGCTGTCAGGCACTTCTTCCCAGCTAAAGCTGCCTAATCAAGGGTTCCTCTAACAGACAGCTGCGCTTGCTGTCAGGCACTTCTTCCCAGCTAAAGCTGCCTAATCAAGGGTTCCTCTAACAGACAGCTGCGCTTGCTGTCAGGCACTTCTTCCCAGCTAAAGCTGCCTAATCAAGGGTTCCTCTAACAGACAGCTGCGCTTGCTGTCAGGCACTTCTTCCCAGCTAAAGCTGCCTAATCAGCCTATAATGTTCCCGCTGCGGGGAGCCGGACACGGGCCTCCTCTCTGTGAGGGGCGGCAGCTGAGGGCTGTCTTTTATTACATTTGACGTTCAAAATATTCTGATTGTCAGACTAATTAATACTGATTCATGACAAACAAATTACCATATAGGCATTACGTTGGCCCCCTTTTGTACTATGGGTCTACACAGTACTACAGGTCCACCTCCGTCTATCCCTTCAGGAACTACAGGCGTGATGTCATGTACTCCCACTGCTGGGCACACGCCTGCTGTGTGAGTGGGAGTGGACCACCGTCCCCCGCGCGGGCCCAGTGCGGGGTGGTAGATGTCACATGTACGAGAATTTTTGGTTGTAGTGCATGCTGGTTTCCTTCACCGTTTTGAGAGCAGTGGTGATGAAATTAAATACACAAAGTAAAGTGCCTGCCTGTGTTCGTACTCACGACCTACAAAGTAAAGTGCCTGCCTGTGTTCGTACTCACGACCTACAAAGTAAAGTGCCTGCCTGTGTTCGTACTCACGACCTACAATTACTAGTAAGTCGGGGCCATTGCCACTGGGTCGCCACACTCGCCACAGCTCGTCATGTCATATAATGTGTAAACTACCATTTATTGTACGCCATTTCTAATTGCCATTTTTGTTATTAGTAAACAAACACGCTATCACGTTCGCTAGTCCCCGTTGCACCGAGACACCCCTCCACTCCAGTACCTACCAGGTTCCAGCGCTGCGCTCCGAGCTCTCCCGCGCAAGGCAGGCGCTCTCCTCTCATTCGCTTAGTGCCTAGCTCGCGAGCAGCGCGCGCAGGCGCAAGCTACTGGTACCGGTATTCGGGCGCGGTTGCTGCAGACAGACCAAAAGTCAGTACAGGTGCCGTATTATGACGGTTTAATGACGTCATGATTACAGTGTAAGAGAGATAGCACCATCCCTTTTTCGCGCTGGAATCATGGTGGCATTAATACTTTGTAATACAGCCCCGGGACGCCCCGCGTGAGACGGAATTAGGGACTAAAGTCCGAGGCCGAGCGCGTTAGTTTCCGAACATATTGGAAAAAAAACTTTAATACCTACACAATAAAGTTCAGTTTACGCTACAACTTCAAACATTTTTATAACTTTTTCAATAGTACTTGTCACTCTGAAATCAACGTAATTTTCACTAAACTAAAGTTGATATTTGTTTAACTGACAGTACGAGCGCGATTTAGTTTCCGAACATGTAAACAAATACCTAATTTAGTTTTAAATTAAAATGTTTAATATTTCTTTTGACGTGGAATTTACCTAAATAAAATAGGTATCATAATATCCAAATGCGTTTTTCGAAAAGCAACTTTAAATAAATTTTAGAAAGTAGGTAAAGAATAAGTATAAGTAAAGTGTAAGGCGATTGGCACACTGCTGCGTTTCACGCAGCGGTGTGCGGGAAACGGAGCCAAATTATATGCGCGTGAGTGCGTTTTTATTAAATTTGTATGTAAAAAATCACGCGCGTGGGTGCGTTATCTGCGCCCCGCTGCGTGATGCGGTGCAGTGTGAGAATCGCCTTACTGTACTTTAGGCGATTGGCACACTGCCACGCATCACGCAGCGGGGCGCAGATAACGCACTCACGCGCGTGATTTCTTACATACAAATTTAATAAAAACGCACTCACGCGCGTAGAATTTGGCTCCGTTTCCCGCATACCGCTGCGTGAAACGCAGCAGTGTGCCAATCGCCTTACTTTCTAAAATTGATTGCAGCTCAGGCAGCCCTACACTGAAGCACTTAGGGTCCCGCCGCGGGAGACGCTCCGGGCGTCGGGACTTCGGGAGCCGCGCCACGACTCCCGGCCACCGTAGGCGCGGGCCTGCGGGCGGAGAGTCATGCGTAGCTCACCGTCCGATCAGGACCAGGCCCGTGCCGGGGGGCGCGTACGTGTTCCACGCGCGCCTCAAAGAGATGTCAGCATCGAGGAGGGGCCCCATAGGGCCGAAGCCTGCCGGGTCAGCGGGATTGTCCGAAAGGGTTACCGCTGGCCCGGAACATAAAGGGCTAAGGAAGGAACATGGGTGGGTTTTAGTCAGTAAGTCTGACACTCCCTTCCGCTCCACCCAGAGCGGGAGGGGTCATTTGAAGATTTCCCATCCGAAAAAAAAAAAAAGCGCCTATGACGGGTGCTGGTTTTTTTTTGTGTTTTTAGCGTTCCGTACGTCCGAATCCGAATGCAAGCTTAATAAGTTCGGTAACAATGGAAAAGTAATTGTGTCTCATTAGTGACAGTTGACTCTTATAGGCTTACTACTCGTGTGTCTGTCTGTCTGTCCGTCTCTCACCGCCATTTTGCTCCGCATCTAATGGACCGATTAAGTTGGTACACAAATGAATTTGTGTGAGGCAAACACGGACGTGTAGCACCCGGTAGGTACTTGTTGGAATTAGGAACTAAAGTATGTACTGTATTTTTTAGTTTGCGATATGAACAAGTGTCAAATAATTCATTTCTTAACACCCTGTCAAGATTTTATCCTATATTTTAGTAAAATATTATACAAAAAACATGCAATACTTATTATTTTTTTTATTTTTTTCAAGTAACAGTCTAAAAATAAAAAGTACACACATAAGGACAGTATGGAGGAAAAGACATGTTGCGCCGACCCCAAATACATTGGGAACACGGCAGGGGAGTGATGATGAAACAGTCTAAACATTGCTGCGACACAAAAAAAAACAATATCAGATTGTGGAATCAATCAAAGTGTTAAATCACGTAATTTCAGTGAAACCGTTATTGTTTGTCAAAGTTAACACTTGACCAAAAATCAATTCTTATTCTTATAATATTATAAATGCGAAAATGTGTCTGTCTGTCTGTTTGTTACCTCTTCACGCTTAAACCGCTGAACCGATTTAGATGAAATTTGGTATAGAGATAGTCTGAGTCTCGGGAAAGGACATAGGATAGTTTTTATCCCGATATTCCCAAGGGATCGACCCAACTCGTAGCATCGCATCGCCTGCCCTTTTTCATTTGTTACGTTTTTGCTAGGCTCCTTGCGTGATAAAGTAGCCTATAGCCTTCCTTAAGAATTGGGCTATCAAGTGCAAAAAGAATTTTTCAAATCCGACCGGTAGTTCCAACCGTTCTAGAGACAAACACACCAACAAACGAAGTCATCAGCTTTATTTTATTAGTACATATAGATAGATTTCTTACCAAGTGCTTGTTGAGAATATCGTGAGCTTCGATCACTTGTGTCTTGAATGCAGAATACTTGAGAATGTTGGCCTTGCACTCCAGACACAGTCGCAGCGTCACATTCTCTACATTCTGCAAATAAATATTAACACATGACAGGACTTGCAAAGTCAAAGTCAAATCATTTATTTCAAATAGGCACATTAAAGGCACTTTTGAACGTCAAAAAAAAACTAAATAGAAATGATTCTAGTCGCCCATTCGAAAAGGTAGTTTTCGTATGGAGAAGAATGGGCAAGAAACTCCACCGTTACTCTTTTAAAAATGTTTTACAAGGTCTTGTATACATAATAAAATTTATATGTGAACACGATGCACCCATAATAAAATTAGTCTACCACAAAAGGTAAAAAGAATTAAAAATTAAGCAATGACAGGTAAATCAAATAAGTGATAGATACATGGTGCTCACATATTTACAAGTTATTTAAAAAAAAAAAAGAAAAATGAAAAAATGCAAAAGTAGTTGAACTTTAACAAGTGTGTGAGCCACTGTAGTCGCAGATTGTAAAATTGAATTAGAATAAGATGTCATAATTAAAAATATACATATAAATTAAATTAGGAACAAGTTTGATTTTGTCTAGACCCTTAGATTTTCCTATGGAGCAGGACCAGCATGTTTCCAAACATTCTTATCTTGGATATAATCCTCTAATTTGTAATATCCTTGTTTACAAAGTGTACTTTTAATATGAGTTTTAAATTTTCTTTCATTTAATTGCAATATGTCACAAGGTATTTTGTTGTAGCATTTAACACAGTACCCCATAAAAGATGTATGTACTTTCGATAATCTGAAAAAAGGTTGATCTAATTTATCTTTATTTCTAGTATTAAAATTATGCCTATCACTTATTTTATTAAAAAGATGTTGATTTTTTCTTACATACATAATATTTTCATAAATGAATTGGCAAGGTACCGTCATGATATTAACCTTTTTAAATAGTTCCCTAAGAGATTCGCGACGACGTAGATTGTAAATGGCTCTGACAGCTCTCTTTTGTAAAATAAAAATGGATTCAATGTCAGCAGCCCGACCCCATAGTAAAATGCCATATGACATAATACTGTGGAAGTAACTAAAATAGACCAAACGCGCGGTTTCTACATCTGTTAACTGTCTTATCTTTCTAACAGCATAAGCGGCGGAGCTTAGCCGCCCCGCAATAGATGTTATATGAGGTCCCCATTGTAATTTCTCGTCTAGCGTGATTCCTAGGAAAACTGTCTGATCAATAAATTCTAGTTTTTGGCCATTCAATATGATTTCACATTCGCTACTTCTAACATTCGGTAATTTAAATCTAATGCATTTGGTTTTTTTTTCATTAAGTACTAAATTATTTACCGTAAACCAATCTTGGACCTGAAGAATAGAGTTATTCACGTCGTCAAGATTTTGTGACCGTCGGTCTATTTTAAAGATTAATGATGTGTCATCTGCAAATAACACCATCTTCGGTTGATTTTGAAGTAATTGGGGTAAATCATTGATGTAAACTAAAAAGAGGAATGGACCCAATATCGAACCTTGAGGAACACCCATTGTCAACCTTGAAGTCTTTGACAAAGATCTTTATTGAGAAACAATGGTTACAAAGTTGTTATTGAGTTATTTTGGTTTGAGTTTGCACTGCACCACCATGTTAGGCATACAATAGTTTGAACAATTTTTTATGACCTCAGTTTATGTTATTATATTAATTCAAATAGACATTTTAATATATATTTTGCATCAAAACATAAAAAACAGTTTGGCTCTAACTCATCACGAATCTGTCGGACAAAAATTCATGTACTGTTTATTATGGTCTATTTAACAAGAAGTATGCTCAGCAAAAAAAATCCAATAACACTGCCAAAATATATATTTTTTTGTTTTCTTTGCTGCTCATAGTGCCCCTAAGCGTATACTCCAACTCTAAGGTCAGTGGGTCGTCTTAGGGGCGGATTTTTTATTAGCTTTCATTATAATAGTTCCTTTCTTCTTGTCTGTTTATGTGTGCACATAAAAAGGTAAATAAAAATAAATAATATTCTTTTACTTTTACTTCTGTTCCACATATAAATAATACTTAACTCAATAATAAAGATTTAAAAAATGTAGTGTTGATTAAGTTTTTTTTGCTAACTGTACCATACACCCTACCTACCTACCCCAAAAGAACTCAGGTCTGGTGTTACACAAACTTATGCATTCAGCATTTATTGATTTTTCTTGATTCATTGAAGTAGGTCATTTCAAATGGTCACAGGTCAGAGTGACATTTGCAGGTGCATGAAGAAAACAATCAATAAGTTCTCAAAGCCATTGGCTTTCTCTATAAATAAAATATTAGGCGTCTACCAGTACGTACAATAGGCTTCTAAAAATATTGAGAACCCTAAGAAGCATTGTAAAAAAATCAGTAGGCATGACAACAGGTATTAAAAAACAAAACATTAAAAAAACTTTTTTTTTTAAGTACCTATTAATATTAGTACTTAGTACTTACTTCTACTGCAATATTAAGAATTTCGTAATACAGTTTCTTGATGTGGAGATCGGTCACTTCGGCCGTGAGGTGCCGGTCCGTGCTCAAGCAGCCTTCACAGACCGTGTCCAAGTTCTCTGGACTCACATTCATATCCATATCTGCTGTTTTAGTACAACACGCCCAATTTTAATACAAAAATAACATTTTATTCTAAATAAAAAATCTTAGTTGTTTCGTTTACACACTTTTTTTTAATCACAAGAGTTTGACACTGACAGCTGGCGTGGTTTTGTAAGTTTGGAACAAAGGCTTTTAGGTATAGTCCACTTCAAAGCAGTTGTAGAATGTGAGCTGGACCCTAAGCGATTTCTTCAGAAAGTTGTTCAGGGTGCTTAGGGAGTAAACATACAAAAAGTCCCCGTGTCTAGGAGGTGAGCCGGAGTGGGGGGGGGGGGAATAAAAGTTCCCAATTTTGAGTTTTTCGCTAATACCTTTAAAACAGTGCGTTGCAGAAAAAAAATATCTGCTACGTAATGAAAGCTAATACAATTTTCTACAACTTTTATCTTGCACACTTTTTCGAATTCCTATCCATTTTCGAACTACACGTTCCGGAAAAGTGAAAATTTTCGAAAAAAACTACTTTTATCAAACACTACCTGTTGCCTGCTACTTCGGCGTTATTTCGGGATAAAAACTGATTAGAATTTAGAAAAAGTGAATAGTTTTCAGTTGGTGGGAGGGAGCTGAAAGCTACCTATGCATAATAAAATAGTAACGAAGAATTTTTGTTCATTTGTGTCTGTTAACCTGGATTTATATTTCGGATTGGCGCAAAAACGGCTAAACGGTTTTGGATGAAAGGCGCACAGATAGTTTATGACCTGGATTAACACAATGGGCACTTCTAATCCAGGTAGCACGTTCCCGTGGGATATTTTCCGACATCCACGCGGGCGAAGCCGTGGGTAAAGCCCATTCGTAATAAATACGTTGTTTTTGTGTGTTATTTGTCAAAATTATGTGGAAATGAAATAGGCCAAAATCAAAATCAAAATCAAAATATTTTATTTCACATAAGCCTACATGGGCACTTATGAAACGTCAGAAGCTAGGTGCACGGTTCCAATTGGTCGTTTCCTATGGAGAAGAACCGGCAAGAAACTCCACGGTTACTCTTTTTAAAAATAATTGGCTTTTACAATATTTTCAAATTACAGTAGGTATGGGAGGATAGCGTAGGCCTGTCATCAACATTTTATCTAATAGTTCACTTATGCTACGTTTATTGACAAAAACTTTGAAAGGTTACAATTCTTATAACATTAATTTTACTCTTGGTGTTATGTATGTATGTACCGACGTAGGTACTATTACTATTGCTTGATCATGTAAAATCTAACTTTCTTCAATAAGAAAATAGGTATTCTGGTCGTTGCTGTAAGATGTTGAGTAATGCGTATTTACAGGAAACTATTGATCCAGCTCGTATACGATGTCACTCGGGTATAGCCTGAGGGATATCCATCTGTGCAGCCGTTGGCCGCTCCGAAGGAGGTAAGGCCAATCTGAAATAACAAATAACATAATACACAAATACAGGGTCAAATTAAATGAGCTAGCGAAACTCTACAGACGTGAAAGGTATGTGAACACGATGAAATAAAAATATAAAATATTTAATGATTTTTGGGGGGTCAACGACCGCCGACCGCCGGGGGTGTTGTTACTTTAAGTATGAGTTGGGAAAATAATATAAGTTTTCTGTTGTTTTATCGTGTTTAGATATGTATACTTCTGTCAAGTATGCACAAAAAATCTGATTTGAAACCGATATTTCAAGTGATGACTACACTAACTGCGGTCGATGACCAAACAAAAAAGTCGCAAAATTAATTTATTTTTTGTTTTATCATATTTAGTTTTTTAGATATCGATACCCATCTCGTCTACGGAGTTTTGGTGTCCCTTTACAACTGTAGGTCTCTAGGTATTGTAGGTACAGTATCTATACAGTGCTACAATGATCTTTACAACTGTAGGTATTCTAGGTACAGTACCTATACAGTGCTACAATGATCTTTTGGCGCTCAAATGACATCACAGAGTACTTTTTGATTGACAGAAAAATTACATTGACGGGACGTCCGCCGTTGTAATTTTTTGCAAAATGTATTGAAAAAACAAGATGAATTAATTCCGAATCAGCCACACCCCAAAAGAACCTTCTAGGGTTGTCCACACGGCAACTCATCAAGCTATACTTATATTTACAGTTTTAACTGATCTCGCATCGTACCTATAGGTTTTTCGCATACAATCAGAAGTCAGTTTAAACTGGTGTTGTACCTATAACTTGATGTCTATTCATGTCTATCAAAAAGTACTCTATGTGCTTGATGTGTAGCCATGCGACGTGCGTACGTACGTAACTATTTGACATTGACAGCGCCTCTATTTCGTGGCAGTAAGGGTGATTTTATTTATTTATTTTATTATTTATGTGAGTTTTTTTCGTAGTACAATATTGTGTGTTGATACATATGAGAGGTTTTCTTTTTGAGTATTAAAAAAAAAATAGTTTCCAAGAACTCCGTAGATGGCGTTGTACTGACTACGTTACTAGGTGCCAAAGCAAAAACGCTTGGAAAAAAACGTTGCGTCACGGGTCACATACGCTCGTTGACTGACAGTTTCGTTTGCTTTCGTTTTACGATCTCAAAATTACATCCAAGTGAAATAATCAAAAAATTATGTGAAGTTCCGTTCCTTGCAGTAACTTACCAAGGTCAGCGCCATCTATCCAGCGACTAGGGAAGGGTTGAAAAAAAAAAGGAAAGTCCCTCATTATTACGAAATCGACCCAAGACTAGATAAATAGCGTGCTGTGGGCAAGATAAACACTAACGCCCAATGATATTATAAGTACCTAACACTTATAATATCATTGCTAATGCCCGTTTTATCTAGCACTCGGCGACAGCTCAATGCAATGCCTAAAAACCAATGATATTATAAGTAAAAAGGCACTTATAATAACCTTGCTAAAAACGCGCATTGTTGGATTCTGTTTGAAGAAGAAGCAGCCTTACCAGCAAGTCGTTACTCCCAGAGTAATACCGCATGATCAGCGGCCCCCCGGAGTCGCCCCCACAGGGGCCCTTCCGGTTCTCCCCACTGGTACACATCACGTTGCGCGTCACGATGTCGCCGTAAGTCTCTGCACACTGCTCGTTGCTGATCACCGGTAAGTACACGTCGCGCAGGGCCTGGCTGTTGGTCACTATGCCGGCTGGAACATACAGGTATGCTGAGTAAAATAGACAGGTAAGTACCTATTAGTTACCTGTTTTAATGTGTATTTAGTTTGCTGTAATGCCAATAAATAAAAGCTCTGCATTTTTACGCTTGTAGCCATTAGACTAGGCTTGCTCACTTTATTTATGTAAGTATGTATTATAAAATGTATACAAATTAACCTCCAACTCTATTATTTACTCAAAAACCGTTAAACTTTTTCCACCATCGTAGAAAAACGTACCATCACTCGTCTTGCCGAACCCGATAGCTTCAGCCCGAGAGCCCACGAAGGTGGAATTTATCCCCGTCGGCAGAGCAATCGGTTTGATGTAGCCTGAAATTAATCAAGTAGCCGTTAATAAAATGGTGAAGAAACATGCTTGTGTTCGCCGAAAGGGAACAGAAGAAGGGAAGCAGAGGTGTACTAGTAACTTACTGGTATAAAAAACGTATGGGATCCTGAGCATGGCGATGTCATTATGCAAGGTGTTGGCATTGTATAGCTGGTGCACGGTGCAGGTGCTCGCGACCTGGCGCACCCCGCCGGAGAACAACTTTATAGAGCCCAGAACCACCTGAGGAAGGTCAGCAAAATAAATTAAAACTTGAGCAAATACTTAAAAAGTGGCCAAGTGCGAGTCGGGTTCCGTACCGCAAAATGCGGAAAAAACACGTTTGTTGTATGGGAGCCCCCCTTAAATATTTATTTTATTTTATATTTATTATTAAAGTAAAAATACAACTGAGTATTTTGTGAATATTTCAAGTGCCTACCTGTTGCCATTATTGATATGGAGCAAAAAAGGGCAAGAAAATCGCGTTTGTTGTATGGGAGCCCCCCTTAAATATTTATTTTATTTTGTTTTTAGTATTTGTTGTTATAGCGGCAACAGAAATACATAATTTTTGAAAATTTCAAGTGTCTAGCTACCGCGGTTCTTGAGATACAGCCTGGCGACAGACAGACGGCAAAAACGCCGAAAAAAAACACGTTTTTTTTGTATGGGAGCCCCCCTTAAATATTTTGTTTATTTTGTTTTTAGTATTTTTTGTTATAGCGACAACATAAATACATCATCTGTGAAAATTTCAACTGTCTAGCTACCGCGGTTCTTGAGATACAGCCTGGCGACACACAGACGGCAAAAACGCCGAAAAAACACGTTTTTTTGTATGGGAGCCCCCCTTAAATATTTATTTTATTTTGTTTTTAGTATTTGTTGTTATAGCGGCAACAGAAATACATCATCTGTGAAAATTGCAACTGTCTAGCTACCGCGGTTCTTGAGATACAGCCTGGCGACAGACAGACGGCAAAAACGCCGAAAAAACACCCTTTTTTTATGGGATATTTATTTATTTAAATATTTATTTTATTTTGTTTTTAGTAGAAATACATCATCTGTGAAAATTTCAACTGTCTAGCTACCGCGGTTCTCGAGATACAGCCTGGTGACAGACAGACGGACGGACGGACAGCGAAGTCTTAGTAATAGGGTTCCGTTTTTACCCTTTGGGTACGGAACCCTAAAAAACAATGAATTTTTCTTTACGAGGTTTTCATCACTGCATGGCGACGATATCGACTATTGTCGTCGTTTGTCTCGTTGCTCCTCAATAGCATCTGCAAGCTTACCAGCACACTCCTGTACCCGTCCCACCAGCACTGTCCTGTTGTCACCACGTGCGTGTGGCTCAGCAGAGACCCACCGCAGAGGGAGGTCTCGTCAGTCGTCAGGGTGATCACGAGGCCTGCCTGTACCAAGCAAATTTTTTTCATGAAGCCTAACAATTTATGTTAGGCTTCATGAAAACTGGTGATCATACAAAACCATAAGGTCCTATAATCCCATTGATGGCCACGCACGAGTGATGCGACTTGCGTCAAGGGACCCGCGCGCGTACCCTGTTTCCGCCCGTCACTCCGCTAGTCACTCGTGACTCGTGACATACTCTAAACAACTTCGTTTATTTGTTTTCCCCGCAGTCGCTTATCACTTGAGCGTTCTCTATCATGGACTTAGGGACCCAGGACCCCTAAGTACTTGACATTTTAGAAATCCCCGAAGCCATTTTGGAGTAGTATATATGAAATATAATTTGACATTTTCCTCATATTCCATAACGCTCGCGCTCAAGTTACCTACTTAAAATAACTTACGTTATTTGAACAACTTATTAATTTATAGTACTTTTGTCTACACTGCTCTTCCTCCGCCTACCGTCAGGCAGTCAAACTACCTAGTCGGGATAACTTTGGGGTCCCTAGGCTGGCTGGGCCCCAGGCCGTTGAGTTGTGTGCCGAGGTTTAAATCCGGGACTGTACGCATGCATTAAACATCTCTGCGTGATGGATTTTATGTAAAGAACAGTAGTAAAATAAAAATCGTGTAGTTCAACATAAATTACAATAAAGAGTAGCTTCGTTCCCAAACTAGGCACAGCCTGTATTTTGGGCACAATTCAATTTAACTTGTTTTTTAAATTCAAGTTGAATTTGTAGTTCGGGACCGCAGAACTGTGTGACGTGAGTTGCATGTGTAACTCACCAAAAACGGATGTTCCCCAAGGTACGAGCTCAGACCCCCTGCGACTCTCATAGTCTCCTGACGTTTGATGGCTGTTGCTGCTGGTATCCCCACACGCTGGTGGTACTTGCGCGCCACCTCCTCACCGGCCACCAGCCCCAGCACACAAACAAGCAGTAGCACTCCCTTCATGTTGAGGAATGCGGGTCGAGTCCAGAGTGGTCTTATATTGAGGATAGACGAGGAAAAGTTTCAACGCGATATGTTTCGAGTGTCGTTACAAGTGTGAAGTGTGAGGGACTTCAATGATACAAATGTACTTGAGTTTTCGCAGAAGTATGTTGTCGTATTTTGTGCTAATTATAATAGAATTAGGACAAGACAAACTAGACTGTAGCGTTGTTGGTCTAGCAGTCGTTAAACGTAGTGCTGAGTGTGGGATCCACGGTTTGATTCCCAGTTCGGGTAAAATTATTATTGATTTTTCCATTACCAGCTGCTCGGACACCGGAGTTGTTCCCTGTTTGTTGATGATTGATTACCTTTACCCCCTTTTGCATGGACCTTAAACTTAAAAAACTGAAATGTGGATGTAGGTATCAAATACAGTATACCAACCACCACTTCTCTCTTCTTGGAATACATATATTAGTGTGATGTTATGTCATGAAGAATAGCATGAAGAGAATAAACGTTTCAGAAAACAAGTGATTTAGCTCAGTTGTTTTCTGAAACGTTTAAGTTTGGACTATATACCTACAACTACATTTATTAACAGCACATCACATTCAAATAATGCGACTTGCAATGTTGTATTTACTTCTACTAGGTTATTAGTCTCTGTGATTTACTTCATATATGCTCAGAAGACTATAAGTACTTTGATAAGTGAGGTACTTTAATTAAAGTGTTACCGCGTGTTACTGTACAGACCATTCTTAAGCCACGTGGGAAAGTGTTTCATTGGATTCTTGCACGTGCTTGATGATGTTATTAAACATCCAGCACACAGCGCATCGAGGAATGTTATAAGCAATGTGACCTACTTTATTTACTGTACATTCAACCTGTTAGCTGCTACGAGCTGGACAAAAGTTATTATTATTAACAGACCCATATAACCGCTTTGCTGCTAACGCTACAAAGTCGTAAAGAGAATATGTTATTTGAGCTAAAAAGACTCTCATTTCAATATATAAAAAAACTTTTTAAAAATGTGTCAAGTGTCAGATCGTAGACAGAGTATTACTCTGGAAAAAAAAGCGCGGGAAATTCGTAACGAAAGGGCGCCTTTTTTAAACAAATTTTCAAATAATTATTTTATTTATTCATAAATTAATTCGGTTGCTTTTCTCATGATGGGGAAGAAAGGGAATCCGAAGAAAAGAAAAAAAGAAGATATTTCGTCTTCTGCTCCACCATTGGCGTCCTCTGAAGACGACGGTGGAGCCTCAAGCTCTTCAGAGGAATCTATAAAAGAAGAAAAGGATAAGTATCGGGAATTCAGGATTCCCGACTACATTAGGTCATATCCTGAAAACGGAGGCAACTTTGAATATGTTGTATTTTTAGAAAGTATTGACTTAGTCCCGATCGGTGATAGAGACATGATGTCCCTTTCAACCAGCATTAAAAAATATAATAAGGGTGTAAAACAATTATTACGCATGAACCGATACAAAATTGGTGTTATTTTTGAACGTCCTGGTTTAGCTAATGCAGCGTTATTAAACCGAAAATTTTTGGATAGCTATAAATTGAAAGCCAGTATTCCAGCAGCCGCTACGGAAAATACAGGTGTCATTATGCATGTTCCAATTGAACTGAGCAACGAACACATTTATAACGCTATAACCAGCACAAAGAACATAATTTCTATTAGAAGATTTATGCGTCGCACTATTTCAGAAGGAGGGGGGGTGTCCTTCCAGCCTACGAAGACGGTGTCCATCACATTCTCGTGTGCAGCGATCCCCGATAGTGTAGACCTGAACAGCTGGCGATTTGAAGTACGTCCGTACATTCCGCCGGTAAAACAATGCCTGAAGTGTCTAAGGTATGGTCATATAGCTAAATTCTGTAAGAACTCCCAAAGATGTTCCATATGTACAAAGGACCATAATTATAAAGAATGTCAAGTACCACCAACTGAGGCAACATGTTGTCATTGTCAAGGTAAACATGTAGCTATTTCGGCACAGTGCCCTGTCAAACAACAAAAAGTGGAAGAAAACAAAAACAAAATTTATAAAAAATCATATGCAGACTTATTCAATGAAAAGTCATTTCCATCTCTTTCAAAGTCCAGTCCTGCTAAACAATTACAATCACTAGTTGAAACAGAACCAATTTTAAATATTTTAATACAGACAATAGTAACATTAATTTCTCAAAATAAAAATAACGAAAAGAGTATTTGCACTCAAAGCATAAAAGATGTTCTATTATCAAAAATTCAGAATAATATAAGTAAACCTTAATTTTATGGATCAGCTGAATATTGTACAGTGGAATGCTCAGAGCATAAATAGTAACAAACATGCTTTTTCGTATTTTTTATATGAGTATAACATACATGTAGCTTTATTGTGTGAGACTTGGCTCAAGCCTCACATGAGATTTAGTATTAAAGGATATAATATAGTAAGATTAGACTCAGGTAATACACACAATGGTGTAGCTATTTTAATACATAACAGTTTACAATTTAGTAAAATAGATACTTTATATGATGATTCCATACAAAATATAGCGATTCGTTTAAAATATGGCAATAATAAAGAAATTTCATTAGTCAGTTTTTATAGTCCCGGAAACGCTTCATTCACTAAGTATAAGTTTGATAATTTAATTCGTAATATTCCTGGTCCTCTCTTGATGGGTGGAGATTTCAATGCACATCATTCAGCTTGGGGATGTAACAGTGTGAACATCCGCGGCCGAGAGGTGCTTGAAATCATTAATGACTATAATTTGGTTTTATTAAATGATGGAGAAATGACTACTGTAGGCTCTGATAGGTGGCAAAGAAATGCACTTGATTTAACTGTAGTATCGACTTCAATTTCATTGTCTTGTAACTGGTCTGTTCATGATGATCCTTTAGGTAGTTACCATTTGCCTGTAATTACAAGATTACTTATTAATAACAATTATAATATCCCACATGATATGGAAACTTCAAATTTATCAAAACATTTTAATTTTAACCTGGTTGATTGGGAAATATACAGGAAGAGTGTTGATAGTTTGTTAATGGATTTTAAAATTAATCAAGATAACCCATTACAGTCATATAATGACTTGATAAAGTTATTAAATTTAGCTGTTATTAAATCATTACCATCAACTATAAGACCTGCTACATCTTTTGATACAGCATCAGTAAATAATAATCGTAAAAAACGCATTCCATTACCATGGTGGAATTTGAATTGCACTAAAGCAGTAGAAGACTCTAGAAATGCCTATAAAGTATTCAAGCACAATCCCACATTGGAAAAATATATTGAGTTTAAAAAATTACAAGCTCTTAAAAAGTTAGTGTTAAAAAGAGAAAGATATTTAAGTTGGATTTCTCTATGTGAGTCATTTAATAGAACTACTCCATTATCTAGAGTTTGGCAAATTTCAAAAAGATTTAATAAAACATTTACACCTCCAAGTAATAATATTTCTCCTTGGGTATTCGATTTTCTTAAAAAATATACTCCAGATACAGTCGAGGGGCCATTTCAATCAATTCCTCATGAAGTAAAAGCTTCAGGACATTATGAGTATCTAATTTATCCATTTTCTCTTCAGGAATTAAAATCTGCAATATCATCTAGACGTGATTCAGCTTTTGGCCTTGATGGAATACCTTATAAAATGTTGAAAAATGTATCAATTAAGGCACTTTCTAACATACTAAGTGTTTTTAATTTACTCTGGCAGGAAATGATCATCCCTAATGAATGGAAAACAGATTGTCTTATTCCAGTACTTAAACCTAACAAAGTAAGACACAAAGCAGAATCATATAGGCCAGTAGCATTAACATCATGCATGGGAAAAACCTTTGAACAATTAATTAAACAAAGGCTAGAATTTTATATAGAAAGTAATAGTCTATTACCATCCAATCAATTTGGCTTTCGACGCGGTTGCTCCACTCGGGATAGCATTTCTCATTTGCAATTAGACATATACAATTCTAATAAAATGGACAGTCATTTTGTTGGTGTCTTCTTTGATGTAGTGGGTGCATTCAACAACATCAATCTGCACATTTTGTCGGGTGAACTTCGTGCCCTTGGTATTCCTGAAAAAATTATAATATGGATCTTTAACTTTTTACATGGTAGAGAAGTATATGTCAAGGTGAATAAAAGTTTAATAGGGCCACGTTTTTCATACAAAGGGGTATGTCAAGGTGGCATCCTCAGTCCATTGATTTACCTTCTTTATTTACATAGACTAAACATTGTACTTGGTCTTGAAGTGGCAAATTTGCAGTTTGCAGATGATTTGGTTATCTATGCTTCAGGTTCAGATATAAGTTCTGTTGAAAGTATTTTAAACAAAGCTTTAACTCGACTAAAGAACTATTTTCATTATCTAAACTTGGATATTAGTCCAGAAAAATCTAAAGTTATAGTATTTGGAGAATGTGAAACAGACCTACATATTTATTACAATAATAGTGTTCTTCCAATAGTGAATGAAGTGAAGTTTCTGGGTATAATTTTTACAAGCAACCTCTCATGGACTAAGTATGTTGATTCTCTATTAGGTAGAGCTAATAAAGCATTTAATTTTATAAAATCACTATCAATTGCAGCTGATCCTAAAATTTTGCTTATGCTATATAAATCTTTAGTCCGTAGTCATTTTGAATATGGATTTTTATGCTTTGGGTCTGATCAGAGATTGGTTCACAAATTGGAGATTCTTCAAAACCACAATCTTAGATGCGTAACTGGTGCAATGAAGACAACTCCAATTAATTCACTTCAAATTGAGTGTAACACTCCTCCTATGAATATAAGATTTCAGTTTTTAAAATCCAAATACCTTCTCAAGCTTTTATCTTTCAAAAATCATCCTTTATTAAAGAAAATATTATTTTATTATAGAGTATACAGTCCTTCTAATTCCGTAAATGTCCCTTTTATATTTCATGACTTTTCTAATCTAATTAGTATTGATGATCAATATCAAATTGAGAAATGTAAAGGCAGATGGCCATGTTACACTGGTAATTATATCAGCAAATTCTGGCCCATGGACATTTATGTTAATCGTGACCTAAGGAGTAAAGAAGACGTGTATCAGTTAATTGCTGAGTTCCCTGGGTACAGGCATATATTTACTGATGGATCCAAAAACAATAGAAATGTTTCGCTAGCTATATATCTACCTCATCTTACTGTTGGACATGGAGTTCGGTTACCTGGAGCCATGACTATATTTACAGCAGAATCTCTAGCCATTTTAACAGCTCTGCAGTACATACATGAAAAGAATCTTGGGCACACAACTTGGCTTATAGTGACCGACTGCATGAGTGTTCTCATGGCCTTACAAAACCCGAAACTGGACGCTAATACCGGAAATATTTTATATGAGATTCGGACTTTATACGCTGAGCTTGGTTCTAGAGGATTTTCAATAAGTTTAATATGGACACCCTCCCACATAGGAGTAACAGGAAACGAAAACGCAGATTATCTTGCAAGAGTTATTGTTGACGTTGACAATTTTGACATCCCAGAGACAAGAAATGTTGCCATACCAAGTTCCGACCTGCTTACTAAATTACATGAACAAAACACCTGTATTTGGCATGAGAACTGGCAAGAAACATTAAGAACTAAAGGAAAATGGTATGCGAAAATAAATCAAACCATTGGTTCTGCGCCCTGGTTCTCCAGATCTGTTCTTCCCAAAAGCAGAAAATTTTATACCACTTTAAATCGTCTTAGACTTGGACATGGAAGATTCAATGCACATTTAGCCAGAATGAAAATTATAACATCGCCAGTTTGTATCAATTGTGACTTAGGAAGTGATCAGACCTTAGATCATATAATTTTTGAATGCCCTGCATATGATTTACAAAGAATTCCTCTAATCGATAAATTATTGGAAATATATAAAACGCCAGCAAGCATCCCGCGCGACACTCAAAGTTTGCTGGAAAATTACAGTACATACATAGCACTGTATAAATTTATTGACAGCACTGGATGGGCAATTTGACCGTTCGGGGCGACATAATAGAAGGATATGACCCGGATATGACCTTATTACACAAAATGTTTATGACGAATACACGGATATGACAACATATTATTAAGATTTTGACTAATGAATACTGAAGACGTGGCTTTGGCCTAAAATACATATAAAACAAGGTATAAACTACTAAAGACGTGGCTGTGGCCTTATTTACTTTTGGACAAGAAGAATGAAACTAAAGACGTGGCTTCGGCCTTACTTATTTTCGAACAAGAAGGATGTAACTGAAGACGAGGCTTTGGCCTTACTTTTAGTCAAGAAGGACAATAAAGACTGAAGACGAGGCGGTATGGTCCAAGACCTTAGCCTGCCCAAGAAGGGCGAAGGAAAAAAAAAAAAAAAAAAAGTATTACTCTGTCTACGTGTCAGATGTTATGGCAATAGTGGGCAATAGCATAGACTATACACTTATAAACGGGCAATTGTCAACTGGTCATCTGTCAAGTTTAGTGTCAAGCTCCGCTAGGAGTAATATGTGTTCTGTGGTGTCATGTCAATTGACATCCTGCTTGAAGGAGTTTCATAACATGAACATAACCTAAAAATAGTCACAAAAATGCGACTAATAAACTTATTTAAATCGTTAAAGCTAACTTCTCAAGTACAAATAATACGGTTCAGTTCCGAATACGTGCCGAAGCCGCTTCGTAGCTTGAAAGCCAAGTCTACTCGCAACACAGTTCAATATTATGTGGATTCGTACCGAGTTAGGGCCGTCGGTGGCTCTGGGGGAGATGGCTGCATATCCTTCCTCAGTGTGTGGTGTAAAGACCATGCAGGACCTGACGGAGGTGATGGTGGAAACGGTGGACATGTTATTTTCCAGGTTTGTTTATATTTCTTACTTTTTTGAGTTCCATGTTTGAAGGTTTGGTTTTCGCTCTTAGTCCTTCAAGTGGACCTTTGTGCATGGGTTTGTTATTCCAGCCAGCCCACCTCCCTCTAGAAGTTGATTACGTCTCCTGGCCTGTTGAGAACATCTGTGTAAGATCTGGGTGTCCCCTGGGTTTCTGACCTAATCTGCGTGACGACTGAAAGAGCAAATGCGCAACGGATTCCTCAGCCTCCATACAAGCCTTGCATAGGGGACTGTCCGTTATGCTGATGGTGTGAAAGTGTTTGTTTAGCAGCCAGTGTCCCGTGATGGCCCTCTTCACGTGGCGCAGGCCATTCCTGTCTAGGCGTCTGGTTAGCCTGCCATCCAATGATGGCATCGGTTCCTTGCTTGCCTGCTGCCTGGTGTCCAGCTCCATCAGCTCTCTCTCATTGGTTCCTTGCTTGCCTGCTGCCTGGTGTCCAGCTCCATCAGCTCTCTCTCATCGGTTCCTTGCTTGCCTGCTGCCTGGTGTCCAGCTCCATCAGCTCTCTCTCATCGGTTCCTTGCTTGCCTGCTGCCTGGTGTCCAGCTCCATCAGCTCTCTCTCATCGGTTCCTTGCTTGCCTGCTGCCTGGTGTCCAGGTCCATCAGCTCTCTCTCATTGGTTCCTTGCTTGCCTGCTGCCTGGTGTCCAGGTCCATCAGCTCTCTCACTTTTTTATATCATGTATGAAAAAAAATAAAATAATAAATCACGGAAACAAGTGTAGAGAAGGCCGTATTTAGCCTTGCATCCTAATTGAAACAAGTGTAGAGAAGGCCGTATTTAGCCTTGCATCCTAATTGAAACAAGTGTAGAGAAGGCCGTATTTAGCCTTGCATCCTAATTGAAACAAGTGTAGAGAAGGCCGTATTTAGCCTTGCATCCTAATTGAAACAAGTGTAGAGAAGGCCGTATTTAGCCTTGCATCGTAATTGAAACAAGTGTAGAGAAGGCCGTATTTAGCCTTGCATCCTAATTGAAACAAGTGTAGAGAAGGCCGTATTTAGCCTTGCATCGTAATTGAAACAAGTGTAGAGAAGGCCGTATTTAGCCTTGCATCGTAATTGAAACAAGTGTAGAGAAGGCCGTATTTAGCCTTGCATCCTAATTGCGTAACACTATCAATCTCAATCTGAATTGTTTTGATGGATATTGTTTTGATGGATATTGCTAATAAATTGCTTCATAAGTTCGAAAAATGTGTCTGCTCAAAAATGTAAATAACGCAATGAATGTTGTTGAACTGTCAAAATGAAACCCATTGCTACTGACAGTGTGTTATGCAATTTCCTTGCTGGAACAGCTGGTTAGATATACGAGTAGGAACAGAATAGAATGCATCTATTTGTCAGAATATTGTACAAAGTTGTTATGTGCATTATTTATTATGATCATAATATTCTGCTGTTTCCGGCTTACAAATATGGTTTGTAAAATTATGGGTCATAATTACATTATTTTTAGTATAAATGCGAAACCTGAATATAGTTTGTTCAAATAAGTAACTGAATTGATTCCAATAATTTTTACACCATGTTATATTATGTCCCAAAAATAAAAAAAATGGTTGCCTGTAAAGTCGGTTTTACGGGCGAAGATTTTACGTGACAACGTCTTTTTCTCGGTAGAATATTTATTGATATGAATATAATTAAATTGCACAATAGGAACAAGGAATTAAATGAAAATAAGAACGTAACGTTACCGAGCGTTACACTTTTTCATAAGTGACTCCCAGCCGCAACCTAATTTAAAATAAGAACGTAACGTTACCGAGCGTTACACTTTTTCATAAGTGACTCCCAGCCGCAACCTAATTTAAGACGTTGTCACGTCAAAAAAAAACAAAAAAATAAAAGTTTAAAAGTTGGACACCGAGCGACTCTATGTAGGTTATCCAACCTCCGCGCCGAACGGTTAGGTACCTAGGTACTATTATCAATGAGCGCAATACGGCGCGGCGCGAGCGGCGCGGGTGAGCATGTTTTTGTATGGACAAACAGGTAACTTAGCAAGCTTATAACTTTGTGATATTTCATGATACAGTTTTGAAATTTTGTACATAGATTCTTCACATAAAAATCTAGTATTTTTATGTAAAGAATCTACATAACACGTGTTTCAGGTTTCACATATACTAAAAATAATGTTGTTTATGTCAAAATTCAATAAGGTTGAGGAGATAAAATATGATTTACTAGCTGTTCCCCGCGGTGTCACCCGCTGCGCGGCTCCTAAGGGTCGTAGCGTGATGTTATATAGCCTATAGCCTTCCTCTATAAATGGACTATCCAACACAAAAATAATTTTTCAATTCGAACCAGCAGTTCCTGGGATTAGCGCGTTCAAACAAACAAACTCTTCAGCTTTATAATATTAATTAACTAGCTTCTGCCCGCGACTTCGTCCGCGTGAAATTTCTTGTACCCCCACCCCGTCGCGTCGCAACACTTCGTATTCGCTTACCGTTCACTCTGAGTTTTTTTTCTTTTTGCTCGGCTCCTAAGGGTCATAGCGTGATGTTAAATAGCCTATAGCCTTCCTCAAGATTTGGGCTATCAAATGCAAAAAGAATTCAAATCTGACCGGTAGTTAAAGAGATTATCGCGTTCAAACAAACAAACTCTTCAGCTTTATTATTAGTGTAAAAACTCTATGGCCCATAACTCCTTAATAGGTACGGACGCCAGCAGGTCAACCTACCCGAAACTGTCAGATTTTCCCAATCAACCTTGAACCTTATGTTTTAGCAATAAAGTCGAAAATCTATTAAAGAAATCTGACAGATTATAGTAACTTGATGTGCTGGCGTCTGTACCAACTCTTAACATCTTACACACGTGATAAATTTTAAACGAAATATCCGATTGAGATGAAACAAAAAGTATTTTACTTCTTCATAAATACTCTTGATAACATAATGCTTAATTTCGATAAAGATTAATATTACGATACATATTTAACGTAGTTTTTTTTTTCTTCAGACGATTTAATAATTATTTTGAACACAAAATCGGTTATTGTGATTAAACCATGATAGCTAGATATATGTTCTCGCGGACTTTTTTGTAGGTCTTAATGGGCTCTGCAAACCCGTAGTACATTATTTTGTTCTATTGTCAATAGTTTTTGCAGCGCACGCAAAAATAGGTTTTCGATTTTACACCTTGTGTTACAAAATAGCAATTTTATTACGGATCCCTAATTTTGAAGAAAAAAATATAGCCTATAGCCTTCCTCGATAAATGAACTACCCAACACTAAAATAATCATTCAAATCGGACCAGTAGTTCCAGAGATTAGCGCGTTCAAACAAACAAACTCTGCAGCTTTATAATATTAGTATAGATATACTAGCTGACCCGGCAAACGTTGTTTTGCTCCTACACTACTCCTACCCAACTCCTACCCTACTCCCACACTACTCCTACCCTACTCCTACACTACTCCTACCCTACTTCTACCCTACTCCTACCCTACTCCTACCCTAGTCCTACACTACTCCTACCCTACTCCTACACTACTCCTACCCTACTCCTACACTACTCCTACACTACTCCTACCCTACTTCTACCCTACCCCTACCCTACCCTACTCCTACCCTACTCCTACACTACTCCTACCCTACTCCTACACTACTCCTACCCTACTCCTACACTACTCCTACACTACTCCTACCCTACTTCTACCCTACTCCTACTATAAAAAAATAAAAAAGTATCCTATGTCCGTCTCCTGGCTCTAAGCTACCTCCCTACAAATTTTCAGCCAAATCGGTTCAGCCGTTCTTGAGTTATAAGTGGTGTAACTAACAGACTTTCTTTTATATATATAGAAGATAGTATATAGTATAGATAGGCAATAATGTAACAGACCGTGCCTCGGAAAGCACATTAAGCCGTTGTTGGTCCCGGCTGTTATTCGTGGTTCTTTGACAGTCGTTACGGGTAGTCAGGAGCCCGAAAGTCTGACAACCAGACTTACCAAGGGTTATCGTATTACCCAGTAACTGGGCTGTGGAGGTCAGATAGGCAGTCGCTCCATGTAAAATACTGGTATTCAGCTGCATCCGGTTAGACTGGAAGCTGACCCCAACGTAGTTGGGTAAAGGTTAGGCAGATGATGACATATGCATTGTAATTTGTAACTTTTTATTTTTATTAGCCATTGATTTGTCCCACTGTTGGACAAAGGCCGCCCTGGTCTCTTCCCACCCCTCTGTCCAGAGCTGCCCCTCAGCAGCTGGATTAGAAGATTGCAGCAATCTTTATTAAAGGAGTCCAGAGATGGTGGGATGACCATCTCGACACATCCATATTGTATATAACTTGCATAACTATAATTCCAGGCCACATACGCATCTAAAAGCCTGAACCACTGCAAGTCGGTGGTGCAGGCGAAGCACGGCGAGCGCGGGTTCAACAAGGGGTGCGACGGGAAGAGCGCGCAGCACGTCGTGGTGCCGGTTCCTCTGGGTGAGCTTGTTCACAATGTTACTTGTACTAGCTAGCTGTTGCAAAAATAAATGTTTTTATTTCTTTCTTCTTTGCAAAATAGTTGCAAAAAAAGCAACTATTTTGCAAAGAAGCAAAACAAACGTCATCTAAAACTGTTCCAAATTTCAAGTTGATAGCATTAGTGGTTTTTGAGATATCCAGCTGTGACAGACAGACTGAGTCTCACCATAAGGGTTCCGTTTTACCATTTTGGTACGGAACCCTAGAAACCATTGTGTCACAGGTACAATCATCCGCGACGACTCGGGGCAGGTGATAGGCGACCTGAGCGCGGAGGGCGTGATGTTCGTGGCGGCGCGCGGCGGCGCGGGGGGGCGCGGGAACAAGTTCTTCCTCACCGCCACGGAACAGGTGACGTGCGCCTATATTATAAGGAAACATAATATAACCATACGTGAGGATGGGAACAAGTAGTGGAAGATCGCCCTTCATTAGATCTTCATGGCCCAATAGCTCCTCCAGGCATTTTCGATGCGTTTTGCGACTTCTTTGTTTTGTCTTGCCTGGAAAGAGACTATTTGACCAAGATAGAGATACTCATCGACATAGTCAAGCTCCCGCCCGCCACGGTGATCCTGCGACCCACGCTTTATGTAAAGATTGGTCCATGACAGGTCTGGACAGAGAGAGGTGGGAAGCCTTTGAGAGTAGGGAGGCCTTTGCCCAGCTGTGGGACATTAATGGCTGATAAATAAAAAAATATATCATGTTCGTCGTCGTCCCCTCAATGCTGAGGCTTGCGCGCACATACGACGTCTCCAAGTTAGCGCACGTTTGCACGGACGTAAAAATATCGCGGCGGGTTTTTATCGCGCACTGGATTTTCGACTCTTGGTGTTGAGCCGAGCGCTGAGAATCCAACAGAGTGCATCTCAGTGCGTCGCAAAATACACTGTTATAAACCTCATAAATCTGGGCAATATTTTGGGACAACGCATGTAGTTGAACGTAGTCGCACTACACACTCTCGCTGTAAAAGTATTTGCAATCACTTTCTTACGCTGTTAACAAGTAGTTGCAGGTCAGGGGGCCTAAAAAGTAGTTGCAGGTCAGGGGGCCTAAAAAGTAGTTGCAGGTCAGGGGGCCTAAAAAGTAGTTGCAGGTCAGGGGGCCTAAAAAGTAGTTGCAGGTCAGGGGGCCTAAAAAGTAGTTGCAGGTCAGGGGGCCTAAAAAGTAGTTGCAGGTCAGGGGGGCCTAAAAAGTAGTTGCACGTCAGGGGGCCTAAAAAGGCACCTTGGACAATCATAAAAGGATAACATTATCGGATCATTAACATATCAGATCGGATTGATTGCTATTTTAGCACAGACAAAAAAAAAATTACTGAAAAATGCTTCACCAGTGGGATTTGATACATAATGTTATCCTTTTATGATTCTGCCAAAGTGGCCTTTTTAGGCCCTCAGTTACCTGTGTGCTTGTTTGTCTGACTGTCTACTGTATGCGCGTCAGGCCCCCAGTTACCTGTGTGCTTGTTTGTCTGACTGTGTGCTTGTTTGTCTGACTGTCTACTGTATGCGCGTCAGGCCCCCAGTTACCTGTGTGCTTGTTTGTCTGACTGTCTCTGTATGCGCGTCAGGCCCCCAGTTACCTGTGTGCTTGTTTGTCTGACTGTCTACTGTATGCGCATCAGGCCCCCAGTTACCTGTGTGCTTGTTTGTCTGACTGTCTACTGTATGCGCGTCAGGCCCCCAGTTACCTGTGTGCTTGTTTGTCTGACTGTCTACTGTATGCGCGTCAGGCCCCCAGTTACCTGTGTGCTTGTTTGTCTGACTGTCTACTGTATGCGCGTCAGGCCCCCAGTTACCTGTGTGCTTGTTTGTCTGACTGTCTCTGTATGCGCGTCAGGCCCCCAGTTACCTGTGTGCTTGTTTGTCTGACTGTCTACTGTATGCGCGTCAGGCCCCCAGTTACCTGTGTGCTTGTTTGTCTGACTGTCTACTGTATGCGCGTCAGGCCCCCAGTTACCTGTGTGCTTGTTTGTTTGACTGTCTACTGTATGCGCGTCAGGCCCCCAGTTACCTGTGTGCTTGTTTGTCTGACTGTCTACTGTATGCGCGTCAGGCCCCCAGTTACCTGTGTGCTTGTTTGTCTGACTGTCTACTGTATGCGCGTCAGGCTCCCAGCGTGGCGGAGTGCGGCGCGGGCGGCGAGAGCAACGTGTACACGCTGGAGGTGCGCTCCATGGCACACGTCGGGCTCATAGGGTTCCCTAACGCAGGTCAGTCGATGTCGTAACAAGAAATAAACAGTGGCACTCCGGGAGCGACGGGGGCGCCGGCGGCGAGAGCAACGTATACACGCTGGAGGTGCGCTCCATGGCACACGTCGGGCTCATAGGGTTCCCTAACGCAGGTCAGTCGATGTCGTAACAAGAAATAAACAGTGGCACTCCGGGAGCGACGGGGGCGCCGGCGGAGAGAGCAACGTATACACGCTGGAGGTGCGCTCCATGGCACACGTCGGGCTCATAGGGTTCCCTAACGCAGGTCAGTCGATGTCGTAACAAGAAATAAACGGAACACTTTGCCATCACTCACTGACATATCGGATATACATTAAAACCGAGTACATCCCGAGGACAGCCGAACACATCCAAAGCGGTTTTTTTAATCGTCTTATAAACAAAACACGCGCGGTGTCGCTTACGGTAACAGTGGCGCGAGTTCAATGGTTTTTCCCATCTCAAAAAATGCCCAACGCGCCTAAAGAAGTTTTCAATTCAAAAAGAAAGATATTATATTTATTTAGCGCACACTACAAGATACACAACATATACTACAAATTAAAAAAAACATATCGTAGTAAACATATATATTTCAACTAGCTTCTGCCCGCGACTTCGTCCGCGTAAAATTCGTACTTTCGTCTAAAAATTTCGAAAATGTATATTTTTGATCTTTATCATTTATTTAGATAAATAAGGTTTCGGCCCAATTATTAAGTTTATAGATCAAAGGGATCAGATTTTTCAAATAAACTGTATACCCCGCATTTCACCCCCATAAGGGTGGAATTATGAAAAATCGTTTAGGATGTGTTCATAACTTCACTCAAAGACCGATACCCATTATCGAGTTAATGGAAGCAAGCAGTAAAATCCACCCCTTAAACTTTATTACCCTTTTCCACCGTGGTAATGATCGATTTTTGAAAAACCCTAAAACAGGGAATAGACAGCGGATTACATATTTTTCTAACTTATCAACTTTGCCACCCCCTAAATCCTCTGTGAGAGGTTTGTTTAAACTAAAAATGACAATCTTTATTATTTACTGAGCCAAATATAGCCAAGTTTCAAGTTTATTAACCAAACGAAAAGATTTTTCATATAAACTGTATCCCCTCTTTTTATACTCATAAGGGGCCACATTTTGAAAAATCGTCTGGGATGTTTCTATAACTTGATTAAAAGATTATTTATACCAATTTTCCAGCTAATCAAGCCACGTAATACTCCCCTGTGAAATTGACTACTACTCTTCACCCCGTTAAGGGTAGATTTTAGAATAACCCTGGTACACTTTATTATTTATTTTGATTTTACATACTGAGTTTCGAGTTAATTGGACCGCGCGTTAAAATTCTTCCATACAAAATTTGACACCCCCAATCTCCCTTTAGGGTAGTATAGAATTCCAAAAAATTACGAACTTTATAATTTACTTAGATAAGCATTCGTGCCAAATTTCAAGTTCAAAATTTAAAAAAAAAATTTTCATTCATAATCCCCTTAAAAATCGAATTAACACTTTATCCCCGTCAGGGGTCAATTTCCGAAAACTCCATACACTTATTATTAATTATTTTCTGTCAAAAACTTATTAAAACTGAGTTTCGAGTTAATCGGAACACGCGTTAAAATTCTTCCACACAAACTTTAACACCCCTAAACCCCCTTTGAGGGGTAGTTTTGATAAACTTTATTACTTGTTTAGTCAAGTTTAGTATTCTTGACCAAGTTTCAAGTTTATTAACTAAATGAATAAGACTTTTCATATAAACTGTACCCCGCTGTTTACCCCCACAGGGGTGGAATTTCTAAAAATCGTTTGGGGTGTGTTCATTACTTGACTCAAAGATTATTTATACCAATTTTCGAGTTAATCAAACCACGCAGTATAATCCTCCCCTGTAAAATTAACTACCCCTTTTCACGCAGTTAGGGGTAGATTTTCGAAAAACCCTAATACACGTTATTCTTTATTTTTGGTCTTAAGTATAAATATTGACTTTCGAGTTAATCGGACCGCGCGTTAAAATTCTTCCATACAAATTTTGACACCCTCCAATCCCCTTTTAGGCGGTAGTGTAGAAAAACAAAAAATGCCAGCATAATTTACTTAGATAAGTATTCGTGCCACGTTTCAAGTTTATTAACTCAAGGAATAAGATTTTTCATACAATAAAAATCCCCCCTTTTCATCCCCTTAGGGAGTCAGTTTTGAAAAATCCTTTCTTAGCGCACGCCTACATCACTATAGCTATATGTGTGCCAAATTTCAGCACAATCCGTTCAGTGGTTTGAGCTGTGCGTTGATATATCAGTCAGTCAGTAACGGTTGCCTTTTAATTAATGTATATAATATAGAGTATAGAAGAAAACAAAATGTTATCCCCCTTTTCACCCCCTTAAGGGTTTAAATTCTGACAACCCCGTTGCGTTACCTTCCAACCATAAGCCTAGATAATAAATTTAGTGATTTTTACTTCGAAAATTAAGGACTCTCCACACACAACTTCATTCCCCTTTTTAACCCTTCGGGGGTAGAATTGTCAAAAACGCTGAGACACGTATAAATTCATTTTCAATCCTTAGCCTAAACACAACATTTAAAGATCCTAACTTCAAAACTGACGGACTTTCATATAAACTTCCACCCCTATTTCACCCCTTTAGGGGTATAATTCTCAAAAATCCTTTCTTAGTGGATACTTACTCTTTACAAAGAACACACCCTCCCTCCAGGTTTCATGTCTCTAGGACCAGCGGTTTGGGCTGTGTGTTGATAGATTATATAATTAAAAACAAAATTTCTTCCCTCTTTTCACCCCCTTAAGGGTTGAAATTCTAACAACACTGTTGCGTTACCTTCCAACCATAAGCCTAGATAATAAATTTAGTAATTTTTCTTTCTAAAATTAAGGACTTTCCATACACAACTTCATCCCCCTTTTTAACCCTTCGGGGGTAGAATTGTCAAAAACGCTGAGACACGTATAAATTAATTTTCAATTCTCAGCCTAAACACAAAATTTGAAGATCCTAACTTCAAAACTGACGGACTTTCATATAAACTTCCATCCCCTATTTCACCCCTTTAGGGGTAGAATTCCCAAAAATCCTTTCTTAGTGGATACTTACTCTTTACAAAGAACACACCCTCCAAGTTTCATGTCTCTAGGACCAGCGGTTTGAGCTGTGTGTTGATATATCAACAATCAGTCAGTCAGTTTACCATTTTATATATACATGTATGAGATTTCCAAAAAATTACGAGCAGTGGTGGCCCAGTGGAAATGGCCGCGACTTACGAGTTGTAGGTCGTAGGTTCGAACCCAGACAGGCGCTTTACTTTACTTTGTGTAAATTATTTCATCACCACTGCTCTCAAAACGGTGAAGGAAAACATCGTGAGGAAATGCGCAAGCGGCGTGTCCTAAAACCAAAAACTCGATGACATGTGACATCTACCAACCCGCACCGGGTCCGAAACACAGAGAAGAGCTTGTGTCCCAGCAGTGGACATTATGGGCTCTTTATGCATAAAATTAACGTGTATATCTTTTGTTGGTGATCATTCCTAAATAAATAAACGTATGTAATAATGTTTGCAGGCAAGAGCACGCTCCTGCGAGCGCTGACCCGCGCGCGCCCGACCGTGGCCCCCTACCCCTTCACCACGCTCCGGCCACACATAGGTAAGAGCACGCTCCTGCGAGCGTAGACCCGCGCGCGCCCGACCGTGGCCCCCTACCCCTTCACCACGCTCCGGCCACACATAGGTAAGAGCACGCTCCTGCGAGCGTAGACCCGCGCGCGCCCGACCGTGGCCCCCTACCCCTTCACCACGCTCCGGCCACACATAGGTAAGAGCACGCTCCTGCGAGCGTAGACCCGCGCGCGCCCGACCGTGGCCCCCTACCCCTTCACCACGCTCCGGCCACACATAGGTAAGAGCACGCTCCTGCGAGCGTAGACCCGCGCGCGCCCGACCGTGGCCCCCTACCCCTTCACCACGCTCCGGCCACACATAGGTAAGAGCACGCTCCTGCGAGCGTAGACCCGCGCGCGCCCGACCGTGGCCCCCTACCCCTTCACCACGCTCCGGCCACACATAGGTAAGAGCACGCTCCTGCGAGCGTAGACCCGCGCGCGCCCGACCGTGGCCCCCTACCCCTTCACCACGCTCCGGCCACACATAGGTAAGAGCACGCTCCTGCGAGCGTAGACCCGCGCGCGCCCGACCGTGGCCCCCTACCCCTTCACCACGCTCCGGCCACACATAGGTAAGAGCACGCTCCTGCGAGCGTAGACCCGCGCGCGCCCGACCGTGGCCCCCTACCCCTTCACCACGCTCCGGCCACACATAGGTAAGAGCACGCTCCTGCGAGCGTAGACCCGCGCGCGCCCGACCGTGGCCCCCTACCCCTTCACCACGCTCCGGCCACACATAGGTAAGAGCACGCTCCTGCGAGCGTAGACCCGCGCGCGCCCGACCGTGGCCCCCTACCCCTTCACCACGCTCCGGCCACACATAGGTAAGAGCACGCTCCTGCGAGCGTAGACCCGCGCGCGCCCGACCGTGGCCCCCTACCCCTTCACCACGCTCCGGCCACACATAGGTAAGAGCACGCTCCTGCGAGCGTAGACCCGCGCGCGCCCGACCGTGGCCCCCTACCCCTTCACCACGCTCCGGCCACACATAGGTAAGAGCACGCTCCTGCGAGCGTAGACCCGCGCGCGCCCGACCGTGGCCCCCTACCCCTTCACCACGCTCCGGCCACACATAGGTAAGAGCACGCTCCTGCGAGCGTAGACCCGCGCGCGCCCGACCGTGGCCCCCTACCCCTTCACCACGCTCCGGCCACACATAGGTAAGAGCACGCTCCTGCGAGCGTAGACCCGCGCGCGCCCGACCGTGGCCCCCTACCCCTTCACCACGCTCCGGCCACACATAGGTAAGAGCACGCTCCTGCGAGCGTAGACCCGCGCGCGCCCGACCGTGGCCCCCTACCCCTTCACCACGCTCCGGCCACACATAGGTAAGAGCACGCTCCTGCGAGCGTAGACCCGCGCGCGCCCGACCGTGGCCCCCTACCCCTTCACCACGCTCCGGCCACACATAGGTAAGAGCACGCTCCTGCGAGCGTAGACCCGCGCGCGCCCGACCGTGGCCCCCTACCCCTTCACCACGCTCCGGCCACACATAGGTAAGAGCACGCTCCTGCGAGCGTAGACCCGCGCGCGCCCGACCGTGGCCCCCTACCCCTTCACCACGCTCCGGCCACACATAGGTAAGAGCACGCTCCTGCGAGCGTAGACCCGCGCGCGCCCGACCGTGGCCCCCTACCCCTTCACCACGCTCCGGCCACACATAGGTAAGAGCACGCTCCTGCGAGCGTAGACCCGCGCGCGCCCGACCGTGGCCCCCTACCCCTTCACCACGCTCCGGCCACACATAGGTAAGAGCACGCTCCTGCGAGCGTAGACCCGCGCGCGCCCGACCGTGGCCCCCTACCCCTTCACCACGCTCCGGCCACACATAGGTAAGAGCACGCTCCTGCGAGCGTAGACCCGCGCGCGCCCGACCGTGGCCCCCTACCCCTTCACCACGCTCCGGCCACACATAGGTAAGAGCACGCTCCTGCGAGCGTAGACCCGCGCGCGCCCGACCGTGGCCCCCTACCCCTTCACCACGCTCCGGCCACACATAGGTAAGAGCACGCTCCTGCGAGCGTAGACCCGCGCGCGCCCGACCGTGGCCCCCTACCCCTTCACCACGCTCCGGCCACACATAGGTAAGAGCACGCTCCTGCGAGCGTAGACCCGCGCGCGCCCGACCGTGGCCCCCTACCCCTTCACCACGCTCCGGCCACACATAGGTAAGAGCACGCTCCTGCGAGCGTAGACCCGCGCGCGCCCGACCGTGGCCCCCTACCCCTTCACCACGCTCCGGCCACACATAGGTAAGAGCACGCTCCTGCGAGCGTAGACCCGCGCGCGCCCGACCGTGGCCCCCTACCCCTTCACCACGCTCCGGCCACACATAGGTAAGAGCACGCTCCTGCGAGCGTAGACCCGCGCGCGCCCGACCGTGGCCCCCTACCCCTTCACCACGCTCCGGCCACACATAGGTAAGAGCACGCTCCTGCGAGCGTAGACCCGCGCGCGCCCGACCGTGGCCCCCTACCCCTTCACCACGCTCCGGCCACACATAGGTAAGAGCACGCTCCTGCGAGCGTAGACCCGCGCGCGCCCGACCGTGGCCCCCCTACCCCTTCACCACGCTCCGGCCACACATAGGTAAGAGCACGCTCCTGCGAGCGTAGACCCGCGCGCGCCCGACCGTGGCCCCCTACCCCTTCACCACGCTCCGGCCACACATAGGTAAGAGCACGCTCCTGCGAGCGTAGACCCGCGCGCGCCCGACCGTGGCCCCCTACCCCTTCACCACGCTCCGGCCACACATAGGTAAGAGCACGCTCCTGCGAGCGTAGACCCGCGCGCGCCCGACCGTGGCCCCCTACCCCTTCACCACGCTCCGGCCACACATAGGTAAGAGCACGCTCCTGCGAGCGTAGACCCGCGCGCGCCCGACCGTGGCCCCCTACCCCTTCACCACGCTCCGGCCACACATAGGTAAGAGCACGCTCCTGCGAGCGTAGACCCGCGCGCGCCCGACCGTGGCCCCCTACCCCTTCACCACGCTCCGGCCACACATAGGTAAGAGCACGCTCCTGCGAGCGTAGACCCGCGCGCGCCCGACCGTGGCCCCCTACCCCTTCACCACGCTCCGGCCACACATAGGTAAGCTGCGTTCATAATAATCGGACAACTACTAACAAACTTCTGCCCGCGACTTCGTCCGCGTGAAATTTCGGCCCCGGACCCATCGCTTCGCATCGTACCGATACCCTCACACCGGAGCACATCGACGCTTCTTGTATTAACTGACCACAATTTGTTCCAGGCATGGTGCCTTACGACGACTACGAGCAAGTAGCCATAGCAGATCTCCCGGGTTTGATTCCCGGCTCGCACAAGAACTATGGCCTAGGTAAGTGTAATAACATTTTCATTGGAATGTACTTACTACTGGGTAACATCATCTGCCTGGCATTTTCCCCATTTTCCCAACTATGTTGTGGTCGGCTTCCAATCTTACCGGATGCAGCTGAATACCAGTATTTTACATGGAGCGACTAACTGTCTGAACTCCACAACCCAGTGTTTTTGGGTTTTTCCTCAATAATATTTTGCAAATCGGCTTATAAATGACGGAGTTTTGAGGTAACAAACATAAAAAAAAACGATTTGAGAGCGTCCTCCTTTTTTTGAAGTCGGTTAAAAATAAAAGTAGCCTAAGTTTTACATCAGCTATCTGCCAGTGAAAGCACCGTCCGCGTCAGACCAGCCGTTTAGGAGATTAGCCGGAACTAGCAGACAGGCAACATTTTTAAATGTTGTTAAGTATTGTATTTAATTTCTTATGCATTGATAGATAGATAGATTGAGTACTTAATAGTAGCTACAAAGTGTTGTTTAACTATACAGACACTATACAACGTTTATTAGTGAGGGGGTAAAATTATAAAGGCGAAAGTTTGTGAGTGTGTTTGTATGTTTGTTACTTCTTCGCGCACAAACGGCTAGACCAATTTTGATGAAATTTGGTATGGAAGTAGCTGACACCCTGGATTATCACAGGATACTTTTAATCCCGATATTCCCTTGGGATTGAAACTTATGCGGGTAAAACCGCGGGGCATCTTTGCCTACCCCTCTCTGCCAACCCCTTTAGCGAATACAGTCATGATGCTATATCAATAATGACATTTCCACTTCTCCAGGCATCCAGTTCCTCCAGCACGCGGAGCGCTGCCGCGGCCTCATCTACTTGCTGGACGCGACGGCCGCGCCGCTGCGCCAGCTGGACACGCTCACCCACGAGCTGCGCCAGTACAACCCCAAGCTCGGCGAGCGCAGGGCGTGCGTCGTCATCAACAAGATAGACGTAGAGGAAGGGAGGAGGGTGTACGAGGACATACGAAGGAGTATGGACGTCATAGGGATTTCTGCTAAAACTGGACTGAATTTGAATGTGCTTTTGAAGTCTGTGAGAGATATGTATGATGGAGAGGAACGGTGATGTTGAGGTTCCAAGGATATTTTGGCGCGTGGCCGAAATCGGAACTAACGACGTCGACGCCATCTTGTTTCTTCTATACATTTTACAAAACTTCATCTGCCTATCTATACAAATAAGCTCTTTATGTCACTGTAAAATAGGTTGATATCAGAATGACAGCGCTACTGGAAGTGAGATAAAATATTGAAGTAGTAGCACTTGTAGCAAAAACTAAACTTTATGTAAAAGCCTTTTCCCAACTATGTTGGGGTCGGCTTCCAGTCTAACCGGATGCAGCTGAATACCAGTATTTTACATGGAATAACTGCCTATCTGACCTCTACAACCCAGTTACCGGGTAACACGATACCCCCTGGTAAGACTGGTTGTCAGACTTACGAGCTTCTGACTACCAGTAAGGACTGCCAAAAATCTACAAATGACTACCGGGACCCACGGCTTACCGAGTACCTAATGGATGGTCATCCATCCAAGGACCGACCTCGGCATGCGTAGCTTAACCTACAAACGACCCGTGCGACTGTTATTATTTAGCCACAACCCCCTTAGCTCGTCTTCTACTAGTGCTACACTCAAGTCTCATTCATTTTTATCTAGTTTTTGTTTAATTTGTGATCGACATAAAAGTAAACAAACAAAACAATGGCGGCTTGTAGACTTTGAACAGTGCTGCCATCTAGGACGAGCTTTCAATTTTTAACCCCATTGCACAAATGTTTACCAACAGCGCCACCTGTTGACGTCATTCGAGCGTCAAAAGATCCTTTTAAATTGTAGCAGTGTAGGACGACTGTGTATTTTTATCCGACTTCCAAAGATAAGTGTTCTGCATTCGACACGTTTGTGTGTTTGTATTTCCGTTCTTAAAAACGAATGATCCAGTTTTGGTGTTACTTTTTATTAAGTACTGCATAAAATGTATAGTCAACTGCACGTCAGAGGTGACACTTTGATCTCGAGCAACAACCTAATTGCGTAGCACACTATCAATCAAAATCTGAATTATTTTGAAGGATATTGCTAATCCATTGCTTCATATGTTCAACAACGTCAATAACGCAACGAATGTTGTTGAACTGTCAAAATGAAAGCCTTTAACTGCCAGTGGGTTACGCAATCACCTCGCTGGTGTAGCGGAGTGCGGAGTTTCAATAGAACGAGGTCAGCTGCTTATAAGTTATCTGTGACGCGCAGCCGCCGGCCGGCGGCAGCGCAGCGTTACTGCGACGTGTCCACGTGTGTATGTTGTGCTATGATGGGTGTTTATGAGTTTGTTGTAAATAAATCTCTTAGATGATAAATTAGTTATAATGTCGATGTTGTTTTATTTTCAATCCAAACCGCCCTGCAACATTTTTCCTCATTACAGTTGCATAAAATAAATCTAAATCAAAAGCCATTTATTCAAACTAAGCTTAGAATCAGCACTTTCGAAGTTTTCGTACGTCAGTCACAATAAGACAGTCCCCCGGCGCGGCGCGCGCACCCTTCGTCACTTCTTAGTGCTGTCGCTGGGAAGAAGTGACGCAACGAACTGTCCAGCAGCACAGCTGTCTGTTCAGTTAGAAGAACTTGAATGAACTATTTATCATTTGACCCGAGTAATCTCGCATACGTAGGTACTGCGTGCTGTACCTACGCAAGCGCAACAGTGTCCTTCTACACTTTCGTATTCGCTTCACTTTGATCAACTGCTACTTTTGTATTTGGTACAAAATTATCCAACACCCAAGTTCAACGACTATTACTGGTAAACTAATATGAAATGCACTATCATATAATAGCTTTTAGAGAGGGGGGACGCCCTACTGGAACAAAAGTTTGTACTTTAAAGTTTAATATTTCGTAAATGGAGCATTAAATTGATGGGAGATTTTAAAAGACCTATTCAACGATACCCCACACGATTGGGTAAACGACGAAAAAATATTCATCTCCACTTTACATATAGGGGAGCTACCAATGATATATAAACTAATACGTCATCGTCATTGGGAGCTACCCTAAAAAAAAAATATTTTCCAAAATTTTATTTTACCATTTTGTTGGCGTAATTGATATACTCACTCCTACAAAATTACAGCTTTCTAGTACTAACGGTCTCTTAGCAAAACCTCGGACAGACAGACGGACATAACGAAACTACAAGGGTTCCTTGTCAGAACTACGGAACCCTAAAAACTGAATAGATAACACCTCGCCCTTACAAACGCCAGTTTCGGCCGTTACGGAACGTTAGATTTTTTGTTCGAAACCGAAAATCGTTCGGGCGCTAATAAACTGAGCCACTGAACCCTAAACTGTTATCTTCAAATTGCTTTGTTTTAATTAGATAAAGAAGATGTTTAAAACGAATTAAATAAACAACACGACAACAGTAGGTACCTACCTATCATACTGTACTTCCTTGCTGATACGATTTTTGTAATTTTTTATTATACAATAATAATTTAGTTTGCTTCACGGCAAAAACTTGTCTTACTTATCATTTTGGATTTCAAACAGTGTCTCTGGTTTATCTGATATTCTCGTTAATATCGAAAGTGAAAGTGAACAAAAATGTTTCTCATATTATTATGCTGTCTCATATCACTGAATATTTGCGCTTATGGGTATCCGGGAACAACAATAATTGAGGTAGAAACCCCAGTGGGGCAAATACGTGGACTCGACAGGGACAACTTTACAATGTTCCTGGGCATTCCTTACGGACTGGTTGATGAAACAAATCCATTCGGGGTAAGTATTGACGTGAAAACATCTCTTTGCTCGGTGTAGGTAGGTACTGGTGCTAAGTTCAATTACTTTCGTGCTCCTTTCTCCTTCGCTCGCTCTTGCATTCTAGATTCGACTGTATTGTTCAACGGTTTACGCGTGATTGAGTAGGTAACAGACATCTTCACAGACTTTCACATTTATAATAGTAGGTAGAATTTTGGTCTTATGATGTAGACAATGTACAAGCAAGATAAATAAATTTATAAAGGCTCTTAGACAAGTAAAAAAGTACTACTTATCTAAAAACAGCTATTAGCTAGCTATGCGTAGGTATGTGGAATCCTTTATTACGTTATGGAGTTATAATATGGGGTAGCAGTACAAACCAGAATAGAACATTAATAAAATTGTTGCTCAAAAAAAATGCGTTAGGAATCATGTCAGCCTCAGCCAGTATTTAAGAAATTTCGCTTGTTACGCTACCTTGTCTGTATATTAATGAAATATGTATGTTTGTATGGAAACGGAGTTATTTAAAATAGCAAACGATGTAAATCTTCGAAGCCGACGAGATCCTCACAGACGTACTTGTGCTCCCAGTGCTCCCAGGCTTGCTGACCAAACAGTGCTCCCAGGCTTGCTGACCAAACAATGCTCCCAGGCTTGCTGACCAAACAGTGCTCCCAGGCTTGCTGACCAAACAGTGCTCCCAGGCTTGCTGACCAAACAGTGCTCCCAGGCTTGCTGACCAAACAGTGCACCCAGGCTAGCTGACCAAACCTCAAATCTCGAAAAAAAAACCGCTGTTCCCTTCAATAACTCGTAATAATGTAGGGAACAGCTGATTTTTTTTTTTCGCGATTTCAGGTTTGGTCCCATAGTAAAAGTTGTTCATAATGATGTGTATGTAGGTACCTCTTAAGAGGTTGTCAATGTTTTATAATAACCCTGTATACTAAAAATTGGTTTATTAGTTTTTGATAAAATCGCAGACATGCAAACATACATACCTACGGGTCGAATACAGAACCTCCTTTTTTGAAGTCGGTTAATGATCAGCGATTTGATGTTTGATTAAACATGGTTTCCTACAACTTTGCTGTCTTCGTGTTCTATCCAAGAACCTGATAAAACATTGTCGTCTTATCTTACGCTGCACACTTGTTCGCAGGCGAGCCGCGAGCTGTGGCCGAGAGGCATTGAGTGCTAACCAGTGCTAACCCAATAAAGACTGTATAATCTATGGTGATAACCTAATAATCGTATTTTTTCAGAACGCTAAGCCTCATCCCCACTTCAAGACTGCGTGTGAAGCATTTGACGACTCTGCAATATGTCCGCAATACGACAAAGGCCAGATTAAAGGCACGATCCAATGCTTGCATCTCAACATCTACAAGCCAAATATTATAAGCCCAGCACATACGTTGCCAGTAATGGTGTTCATCCACGGCGGAGCGTTCGTGGAAGGCAACGGAGCATTCCGCACGTACTCCCCAAGATTTTTGATGAGACATGATGTAATTTTCGTCACAATCAACTACAGATTAGGGCCTTACGGTCACCTGTGCTTACCGAACACCGAGTACAGTAACCAAGCGCTAAAAGACCAGAACCTGGCTTTGAGATGGGTTAAAAACAATATCGGAAGCTTCAGAGGAGATCCTAACAATATTTTACTTTTCGGACATAGCTCCGGCTCCATTTCAGTACACTTCCACCTATTATTCGACAAAAATATTTTATTTAATAAAGTAATTCTGCAAAGTGGCGTGGCTGGTACATCGTTACTTAACGAAGTTACAGACACTGCGACATTCGTTAAGGATGTCGGTCTGGATGCCGAGAATATCAACGTTGGCAGTTTTATTCAAACTATATCGACCATAGACACAGAAACGATAATCAACATCACGAAACTTTATGATTTCCGGCCTTGCATTGATGGGGAATTTATAACTAAAACACCGAAAATGAGGAACTTACGAGATATAAAACTGATGATAGGTGGGACAGCGAAAGAAATGCTTTATTTCTATCCCAGAGAAGATAAATACGACAGTTTCAACTTTGTCGCAGAATTAAATAAAGGTTTTTCAGTTTCCAAAATGGCGGATAGCACAGACGCCATTAATGTAATAAAACACTTTTATCTCGACAATTTAAACGTTAATTTTGTTGATTATGTATCAGATTTAGCTTTTAATTACCCAATGGAGATGACTGTAAGATATTATGTACAAAACAAATGTACAGTCTACAGATATTTGTTCTCATACGACGGAGGTCGTAATTTCATAAAAATTCGCGATAATATAACCACTGTAGGCGCAACACATGGCGATGAGTTGGGATACTTGTACGAAATGCCTCTATTAGAGAATACAACACAAGCAGACCAAGTTGTCATCGACAGAATCAGCCTTTTGTGGACGAATTTTGCAAAATACGGGTATGTACCTACAGATAGAATAGAGAACATCAGCTAGGATTAAGAAAACATCTATTTGTTGAACACAATGATCAGGACATAATTAACACGCACGCAAGAAGTAACTTTTTATCCATAGATATATTAAATCTATGTTTTTATCCTTGCGCAATAGGGTAAAAGGTCGTTGTTTATTTTTATCACTGCGCAATAGGGTAAAAGGTCGTTGTTTATTCAAAACAATCGACAGATAGCGGGGTAAACACTTTAATACCTACAGCTCATAAAATTTTCAAAATGGAGTCTATGCTATGCATCTCATGCAATTGTGAAATGGTTGTGATTTATGAATGTCGTAAAAGGCTGGTAAGAAATAAAGGAATATCTGGAGCTTAAGCAACAGTTTTCTCCAATGACCTCTACGAGTATTAAAGTCATTGAGCTAAATAACTAGAGAAGCAAACCTCATTAAAATGTGTCAAAAAAATGTAACCACTATTTAAACGCGACGACGTAGCTTTGAAACCACTACCATTTAAAAGTAAACATATATCTGTCTCACTTACACAAGTCGCAAGAATAATACCGTCGCTTAGATTAGACAAAGACCGCAATATAAACATGCAATGGCGGGAGGGTGTTGCCTAGCCATGCGAAATTTTACCCAACTTTTTAAGCCATAAAAAACGCAAAAAAAAAACATTAAACGTTAGGAACGTTATTTTTGAATTATGTATTTAAATATTTAAAAACAATTATTTTTATGTTACAATGTTATTTTTTTGTTACACATTGTCACACATTTAGTTTTATAAAATATTTTAAATCACATACTCTATAAATTAAAAACTCCCACATAATGTGGGAAACTAAAACTAAGTTTTTAGTGGCAACATTGAACCTAATTTACAAAATTCTACATTTTATTTATTTTTATTGCGTTTTTACGTTGATATAAACACAGAAACAATAAACTTACGCGTGGAAAGTAATTCCGGTTAATTTATTGTGTTTTTGTGACCTCGAATCGCACTCTTTCACTACGCATTTCCCATTTTGGCGGTAATTTTCACTCGGCTAACTTCGGTTGGCGTCACACAGAGCACTGAACTGACATTAGCTACGATTGAGACTGTGGCCTTGATCCCAGTGGCAACGCCTTGGCGCGGTAATTGCTAATCTAGTGTATGTATATCAATGATTAAAGTCAGTGGTTTTGTCTTTACGATACACAAGATAGAGCCCGATTACTAAATCCTTGACAGCCTCGTTGGTCTCAAAGAGTAAAGTAACTGTTGGTCTAGCTAGCGACTGCTGATTGAGTGGCCCTGGCTGGGTTATAGGATATATACAGGGTGGTCAAAAAGTCGTGGATCAAACGAGTAGGTAGGGAGATAAAGGAGGTCATTTCCAACGCTTTTAAAGTGATAATTTTTGGTAGAAAACGCTTCAAAATTTTTGGAAAAAAACTACCCAGTGCCGCAATAGAACGTTTATAGTGCTGATACATTATTTAGTAGTAATAATAATACCACCGTTTGTTTGTTTTACCGTTTTTTTTGTTTGTCTATCACATTTTTTTTTTAATAAGTAGTCTGTAAAAGAACTCGATATTGTACAAAAATATTCATAACTTTTAGGGCAATTGAATTAATGGCCATGCTGTAGGTATAAAGATTTTTTGTTGGAAATGACCTTGTATAACTAGATAGGTACCTATTTCGTTTGATCCACGAGTTTTTGACCACCCTGTATACCCTGGATTCGATCTCAAGGCCGGGCAGTGTTATTGGGTTTTTCTATCCGAAAATTCTCTGTAGCAGCCTGGTGTCTAGGTTAGTGCCACAGACTACAATATAATATACTTAGGGTGATTAGTGCCCGGTAGATGGAAATAGGCTCGCTTACTATTACACGGGGCTTTAGCATAACTGGCGAAATATCGTGTACCACGCGTGTAACGCTATGTAAGGTACACCTCTCTACTCTGCCAATCCGTTCGGGGAGTACAAGGGGTAATGTTAAGATACCAATCTGTTAGAGCCTCATTTGATAAGTTTTTGTTTTTCAGTGATCCCACACCATCGACTTCAAATCTTCTACGAGTCAAGTGGACACCAGTAACTGCAGAGACGAAGTCCTATCTACAAATAGACACAAATCTAGAACTTCTTAACGGGCCCTTCCAGAATCGCATGGCTTTCTGGGACTCTTATTATGCAAAATATGGAATGTTTGCCAAAGGAATACGCTTAGTAGATAAATATACGGAAAATAGAGCTTTTATTGTAGATTTAAGTAAATTGTTGTTGTTGCTATGTCTTTTGTTAGTTTGGCAGTAAGCCATCATGGTTACAGGGTAAAATTACAGTCATTTTGTAAAAAAAAAACATGTAAACACTTTATTATACATAGTCTTGTTCACTTTTTAATCATCAAAGTCACTGACCTGTATTATACAAGTTGTATTCAGATAGAGGTCAGTGATCAAAGTCAGATAGTTGAGATGAAAGCACTTATAGGTAATATACAGCATATACCGATCACTGAAGCGCCATTCATCATCAACGGCGTCATCGCTGTTCTTCCAACAGATTCCTCATTGTTACATTATTTTTTTGTTCAAATAATGTAAACATGCTGTCCTAAAATCGGCACCCGCACCCAAAGACTACAATATGATGCTGTATAACCCGCACCGGAACCGGCACAGAGTACTTTTTGATGGGAACCGGGCTGGGGCACCAGCACCAGTGTTGCCAGTATGATTTCCCAAAAATGGACGGTTGGCTTTCTGAAAAGGTACGGTTTTTAACTAGGTAGGTTAGGTACGGTTGTGTGATGAATAGTACGGAAAACCGTACTTTTTGGTACGGTCTGGCAACGCTGACCAGCACCTCCGTTAGGAGTAATAGTGTTCTGTGACCAGCACCCATAGATAAAATACTACTAATTGCTACTTATGTTCGTTTATTCCCGGTTGTCCCCGCCCGCCCCGTCGTCGTTCCATAACTCGTCGCCTAGCAACCCGTTAGGGTAGTTATGTTCTGTCTGTGCCTAGCATATAAGAAAAAGCCTGAAAGGTGCGTGCGTGTAGTTTTGGTCTACATCGGAGCGTACGGATTTACTTAATTTGTGTTGATTTCTATAGAGCTGCTTTCATAAGGTATGCAAATAGGCTAATCCGCGCCGGGTATCGCTGTTACAATGAAGAAAACCAAATGCCGACAGCATTATATTGTAGTCTTTGATGCCGACGGCGACGCTCTGTTACAATCCGATACACATAACATAATACCTTAATACTTTATGATATTATACCCTAATCCGATATCCATTTATTCGATTTTGCCGTTGCAAGGGTGCAACACTTTGGGCTAGCTGTCAATTTGACAATTTACAAACATTGTCAAATGTCAAAGCCACGAAATAGACGCTGTCTCGATATCTTTCGTAAATAAAACAATCAATAGTTAATTTTTAACTTAATTTTACTTTAATATTTCTTGAAACTTCTCTCAATACACGCAATAGATTCTACTAAGAAAGAAATATGGGGGATTTGTGCACGGCTTGCATGTGTACTGGACGAAATCTATATTATATTGGGGAGACTGGATTCTATGATTTATATTCGCAAATTTTGAATGAAATACAAGTAAGTATGATTGTTTTAGTTTTTTATTACGGTGCTAGGGTCTATTAGAATACTTTTAAACCTTCCACTGCGTAAAATAACTTAATACGGAACTATGAACACGCTTTGTTTAGGAGCAGTTAGTGAACTATTAAAGTTATAAAAACTTACAAGTTCTGCCCTGTTATTGGTCAGTGGGTCGTCTTAGGGACGGAATTTATTTTGTTAGAGGTCCTCAACTTACTCCTCAATATTATATAAAATTACCGTATGTAATTTATTACCTGACTTATTGTCTCTTTCCCACAAACACATTTTCATTACGATTTCATCAGTCGCCGTCTTCGTTACGCCGACACAATGCATTTTTAAGATAATTTCTAAGCTAAACACTTCACACACACACTGAATGTCTGTCAAGCCTTGTGTGTGACCTGACAGATATATTGACTTGTGCAGATGGTCACGGCACTCATGGCCACAGTTCTGTACTTCTGTCATATACAGACATGCAGGTGGCAGACACAGGGTGGCAGACGTGGCAGTCCCCATCAAAACGCAACCTGTTACCTTGGATTCAACCAAAGAAGCCATGCCGTCATTGAATGGCAGGCTAACCAGGCGCCTACTACGACTGGACAGGAAAGGCCTGCGCCTGGTGACGGGAACCATCACGGGACACTGCTCACTAAATAAACACTTTCACACTTTAGGCATAACAGACAGTCCTCTGTGCAGGGCTTGCATGGAGGCTGATGAAACAATTGCGCATGTGCTCTTTGAGTGCACAGGCGTCACCCAGATAAGGTCAGAAACCCTCGGGACACCCAGATCGTACACAGATGTTCTCAACAGACCAGGAGATTTGATCAGCTTCTGGAGGGAGGTGGGCTGGTTGGAATAACCACCGACGGCCGCCATGGCCCACGCACAATGGTCCACTGAAGGACTAAGTGCGGAAACCAAACCCTTAACATAGAACATAGAACCTTGGATTCAAATGATACTTAACTCCCTGCATGTGCAGTTAGCCATTCCAAACATTTTGACCGCATAGGTACTGCGCTTTTCTGAATGTAGCAATCATGTGTTGAATTCATGGTTACAGTTTGCTGCCAGGCTCATTTCATTCATAGTGTAGCGGTATCTACAACGCCACATGCGAACAACGCGTCATACTACGTCACGCAAATCCTACATCGCGCAAGCAGAGTTTACCGCGCAATTAACATAGATACAACGGCCCGACATGAATCATTGGGCAGTTGCCCGCCAGACATAACACCCGTCTGGTCGGAGGATCCTCCCTTTTCTATAGAGTATGAGTGAACTTTACACCCTGTTCCTCATACCTCTATACTGGTGACCCCGAACATGGACGTCAGCGCAGCCTTCGTGCAAATACAATGCGTGACGTCATCATCATCACTCCCGCAAGCTTTAGAGTGGCGAGTCACCCAGCCAGCCAGCTTCCACGGCTTCAACGGGTATCCTGACCACCAGCATGCAGCGACCGCGCATTCCTGGTCATCACCCACAGCCTCATCAGCAACTCGGCACAGCACACTGCACTTTCGGCCGGTCCACAAGCAGAGTTCTTGAAAAACGCTCTCCTGGTCGACGCCAGCAGTCAGCCTCAACCCGGCGCTGTACCACATCCGACGCACTGGAGCATAACGCAGCGCCACCCCGACTCACTGGGGACATCTTCGCAGACAGTTCCGACTCACCGTGAACTATGCGGCAACCGGTTCCGACTCACTGGAACCTCAGCTGGCCTGGCAAGCATCGCAAGATACAAGACTCAGCCCACTATCGACCTCCGGTCTCCGGGGGGAGTGATGTAGCGGTATCTACAACGCCACATGCGAACAACGCGTCATACTACGTCACGCAAATCCTACATCGCGCAAGCAGAGTTTACCGCGCAATTAACATAGATACAACGGCCCGACATGAATCATTGGGCAGTTGCCCGCCAGACATAACACCCGTCTGGTCGGAGGATCCTCCCTTTTCTATAGAGTATGAGTGAACTTTACACCCTGTTCCTCATACCTCTATAATAGCATATTCCATTCATTCATTGCATTCTCACAGTTTAGGTGAGTGGTAGACCGCGAAATTCAATTTTTCTTACGTTTTTTGCAATTCACAGATCAGTGTCAGGTTGAATTTTGTTCCATAAGCACTTTTCCTTATGAGATTGGTTCTTATGGAATAAATCTAACTTAGAAAGATGTATTAATGATTATAATTCTGTAAATACCTGTTATAGTCATGAATCATATTTTGATCAAGATACAACCTGACAGGCTGACACTGACCTGAAAATTACAAAAAACCTAAGAAAAATTGAATTTCACGGGCTACAACTGCCCATTATGGTAATGCTCTTTTACTCAATATTTAAATTGAGAAATAGTTTTTAAATCTCAAATGCTAGGTGAAAATAAGATCCACAAGCCTATGGCGTGGGTAGAGAAGGAGGTTCTATTCTATAGTTCTCTGACAGTATCTCTGACAGGACAGCTACCATAAAAACAAACTTCCATACAACCTTTCATCACCTATTTAAATCCCCTAAAAGCATTACTAAACCTCTGTGCTAAGGTACGTGCTTTTAGACCATCATCATCATCATTCCAGCCGAAAGACGCGTCTACAAAGATAGTACGGGCTGGTGTCCGCCACTCCACGTCAATGCGCGTATTTTGCGTACGGCAAAAAAAAACCGGGCAGAGCGAGTCGGACTCGCGCACCGAGGGTTCCGTGCCATCATATCTTTTTAAATTTTCACCGGCGAGCTACTTACTAGATCTCGTTCAAACCAATTTTCGGTGGAAGTTTATATGATAATGTACATCATATATTTTTTTTAGTTTTATCATTCTCTTATTTTAGAAGTTACAGGGGGGGGGGGGGGACACATTTTACCACTTTGGAAGTGTCTCTCGCGCAAACTATTCAGTTTAGAAAAAAAATATATTAGAAACCTCAATATCATTTTTGAAGACCTATTCATAGATACCCCACACGTATGGGTTTGACAAAGAGTTTCAGTTCTAAGTATGGGGAACCCCCATAATTTATTGTTTTTTTCTATTTTTTTTTGAAAATCTTAATGCGGTTCACAGAATACATCTACTTACCAAGTTTCAACAGTGTAGTTCTTATAGTTTCGGAAAACTGTGACATACGGACGGACAGACAGACATGACGAATCCATAAGGGTTTGCCATTCGGCTACGGAACCCTAAAAATACGGCCTGTATCTTCGTCAACGAAGATACAGGCCTATCCGATAGTAGTTCGATACTTCGGAAAGCACCCTACTCCCCACTCCCCACTCCCTACTCCCCACTCCCCACTCCCTACTCCCCACTCCCTACTCCCCACTCCCCACTCCCCACTCCCTACTCCCTACTCCCTACTCCCGATTAATTAACCTTTCCGGACGAGCAACAAAACACAAAATAAATAAACGAATGAATGAATGAACATCTCCCAAAGGTCTGTCTCTGCATCACCCAAAGACTGACTGGTAGAATATGCCTCTGGCATTAAGTCCGCCTCTGTACATTTATGTGCTTAAAGTATTAAATACATAAATAACATCGGGAGTAAGGATAACTGTCAAATTGTGTTGTCTTCCCCACGAAGTAATCTTATGTCCGTAGCGTAGCGTGGGTGGTACGGAGTTGCAAACGCTCGCGACTCCGGCAGAAACTGCGGACTTCGTGCTCAGAGAGTACAGGACGTAGGCCTCCCCCAAGCACCGCCACACCGGGGATGCGAGAGGCACAGAACCAGTCGGAAGTGGCGGTGCTTCTACACCATAAATTAAAGAATTATTTATTAGGAGATATGGTCCTCACGCTGTTGTTCATCCATCAGGTATACGACTCGTCCCCGTTCTACATCAGAGTGTGCTGGGAGTGCGTGGCGCACCTGCGCAAGTGGCTGAAGTTCAAGGAGCAGGCCAAGCGCTCGTACACGCAGCTGCAGTATGCACAGCAGGCAAGTGCCTCATATGATAATGTCAAAAAGGAAATATTTCGCTAATTGTGTAAAAACTTGGAAGCAGTGGTGGCCCAGTGCTATCGGCCCCGACAGACGAGTTGTCGGTAGTGAGTTCGAACCCAGACAGGAGCTTTACTTTGTGTGAATTATTTTATGACCACTGCTCTCAAAACAGTGAAGGAAAACATCGTGAGGAAAACCATGTTTCAGCTAGCCGCGCCAAAATACCAATAAATAGAATAAAAACTATGGATAAGCAACAAAAAAATAAATAAATATATTATGGAAAACAAAGGAGATTGAAGATTTTCATAAGGAGCCTGGCATGCGAGTACCTCCTGCCGCTAATAGTAACAGTATGCTAAATGGGACTTATTTGAAGTTCGATTAAAAACATGCCACTTTTCTCAATTCCAGAACAACTTCCAGCAGCCTCCCGAGGCCGCGCACCTCGCAGTGTCCCAGGCCCACAGCTTCAGCTACCCGGAGCACGACATCAAGGCGGAGACGGACGAGCCGCCCTGCCCGCTGGACAGCGACGCCCACCGGCTCCACGCGGTCAAGGTGGAGGACACGCACTGTGAACCTGAGAGTTTTGTTCATAACTTGAATTTGGAGCCGAAGAAGAGGAGGGGGAAGAAAGTTGAAAAGGTATGTTTGGACATCATCATTAAGGAAGCTGCGCCAGGGCAGGCCGCGAAATTCAAATTTTCTTTACGTTTTTTGCAATTTGAAGGTCAGTGTCATGTTGAATGTTGATTAAAATACGACTTGCGGCCTCTGCGATGAATTTTTTTTGCAAAATATTGCGAAAAATTTCTGCGCTCGGGTGTGTAGAATCATGTACTAAATTCATGGTTACAGGTCGATGAAAATACGAAATTCACCTTAATTTCTCTCCAACAGCCCGTAAAAGAAAAATCTAAAAAGAAAATCAAGCCGAAAACCGAAAAGATACCCATAAAGAAAAAGGTAAAAGTAAAAAAGAAACGGTCTCCGTCACCAGAGTCTCTACAAGACGACCATACGGACGCGGATGACCTGGACATAGAAGACGACGATATTAAAGATACAGCTCTTGATGTAAAGGAGAAAAAAGAAGAAGTAAAAAAATTACCTTTAGTTAAAGAGGTAAGATGTCAGTTTTTTCATTTTTTCGTGCCCGCATTGAGTACATGAGGTTAGCTCGTGCCGTGCTAACAGTATTAAGGCCTACGCAGACCGGGACGGCATGGCAAGGGATTAAAATTTTTACTAATGGACATTCAAACGTATCGATATAGAAATACGTATAAATTGCTATGCTTTAAAATTATGCCGTGGCATCGAAAGGGGTTTCATTGCACGGCATTAAAAGACGCGCCACGGGCTCCCGCGGCGGGATGCCGTGGCGTCCTGCGGTAGGCAACGGCATGCGGCATGCCCAGCACATGCAACACTGCGGCGCTCGTGTGACATCCGCGGTAGGCAACGGCATGCGGCATGCCCAGCACATGCAGCACTGCGGCGCTCGTGTGACATCCGCGATAGGCAACGGCATGCGGCATGCCCAGCACATGCAGCACTGCGGCGCTCGTGTGACATCCGCGGTAGGCAACGGCATGCGGCATGCCCAGCACATGCAGCACTGCGGCGCTCGTGTGACATCCGCGGTAGGCAACGGCATGCGGCATGCCCAGCACATGCAGCACTGCGGCGCTCGTGTGACATCCGCGATAGGCAACGGCATGCGGCATGCCCAGCACATGCAGCACTGCGGCGCTCGTGTGACATCCGCGATAGGCAACGGCATGCGGCATGCCCAGCACATGCAGCACTGCGGCGCTCGTGTGACATCCGCGGGGCGAGGCGGCGCGCGGCGGGGGTAGAGAAGCGGAAGTTTTGACCTCGCTGTCGGCTTTAGCATCCTCGAAAACCATGTAAACGACACCCATGACGAAAAGTTTGAAAGTTTTCGCAGCCGCCATTTTGGGTTTTCATTTTTACCTCACTATCTATTTGAAAACCATGATAACTATCTCTCAAAAGTCGCATGGAGGGGCATAACACTTTTTCGTTACGTGATGATTTCTACCAGGGCCCCAATTCCGGTGATTATTATTCCCCGCGTAATCTTACCACGCACGTACAAACCACGTCAATATGGTATCTTGTAGAAACTTCTGTGACGGCAAGGAATCGAAATGTCAACCGTACGGACAACACGTAGACAGAGTAAACTATAGACTGCTGCATATCTTCTTTTTCATTCGCACAAGAAAAAGAGAAATATTAACGTCACTAGCAAAGAAAAGAGACAGAGTAAGAATATTTCTGTCCCTTACTGCGTGTCGGCTAAGCACAGTAATGTGCACAACAAGTTTGACGTTTATGAAGGAATAATAAATAATACACCGCGATTAAACGGAAAATAAGATCTTTTTCGCGCTTAATTCATTAATAGTACATTTGCGCAACTGTGAAAATGGTAAGGTGCGGGTAATAAACTGTAAAAATGATAGTATGATGAAGATTGCCGGATTTTTTTGTCCCTTTCGGTGACACGGATACCATGAGTCTATAGATTACTCTGTCTACGGGACAGCATGTATTTTGACAGTTCAAACCGCGCCGACTCCGCGTTCATTTCGCGCGGTTTCGTTCATGGTGTCATAGAGAATACGTGTATAGCAGATGTCCAGTTTGTTAAAAAAAAAACGTTAATAACGTTCCCGTCATTTTAGGAGATTGACCAAAGACTACAATATAATTGAGATTGACGTTGAAGGCTTGCTTTAGTATTTTATCTATGGAAGGCTTGTTTGTCATCCAGTAACAATAATTCTTTGGTTTCTTGCAGAGAACAAGACTGAATGGCAAAGTGAAGCCAGGTAAGGTGGCCCCCCTTAAAGAGGCCCTCCCGGAGAGGCCGCACTGTGAGGAGTGCGGCAAGAACTTCAGCTCGCGGAAGACGTACAGGTATCATCTGAAGTAAGTGGAAGCTTGTCTGTTACTGAAATTTGGATACCAACCCACTTATTCGCTTCTTAGGCTTGCTACACACTTGGTCGCCATTAGTCGGCACAGCCGCCGGGCGGCGAAATCGAATATGTGGTAATTGCGTCGGGTCGGCTTTAATATTTAACAAATAAAGTCTAATCGAATGTGCCGACCCGAACAAGTGTGTAGCATGCCTTGTCAACGCCGGCTGTCGCTGTAAACCAGCGCCGGGGCTCTGTCTCGCATGGTCTTAGCATTATGCTGAGCGATGGCCGCTTTGCGTAGATTTGACGGATATTTTCCCCCAAATTGTTTTTTTTTATGTTGTGTAATCAATAGGAGAGGCCTATGTCCAGCAGTGGACTGTGGCAGGCTGATGATGATGCATCACGACATTCACGACGCAACACGTTAGTCTAGTGTGGTTCTGCTTTGGGTAATTCTGATGATTTTTATAGACTAGCTGTGCCTGCGACTTCGTTCACGTGGATGTCTGAAAACTTTAATAATTATTTTTCTAAAATATAAGTAGCTCCATTTAGATAACATTAGCTATCTGCCAGTGACAGTCGCGCCAAAATCGGTCCAGCTGTTTCGGAGATTAGCCGAAACAAACAGACAGTCAGACAGATAATTTTTTTTTCTTATAAGTATCATACATACTTTCATACGCATTTAGTAGAAAGCTGTTAATTAGACATTACAAACAGACACTTCAATTTTATATAGTTGTATTTGTAAAGATAAAGTATAAAGCTGTGTAATATTAAATGTATTCTGAACATATTATAAGTATTGTACAAACTGTTTTTGCTGAATAATAATATGGCACATTGAAATATATTGACGTAATTACCGGCATTACTGGAACTATTTGAAGTCATATTCCCGCAATGAGTTGCTATGTGCCACATTATACAGGGTTAGGGACCAAACCTGAAATCGCGGAAAAAAATTCAGCTGTTCCCTACATTTTGACGAGATAAACGAACATAAATGTAGGGAACAGCAGATTTTTTTCGCCATTTCAGTTTTGGTCCCACAGTAAAGGTTGTTCATAGTGATGTGTACAATGACCTCTTAAAAGGTTGTTAATGTTTTACCAATATAATATATACAGGATTAGATTAAATCAGCTAGCGAAACTCTAAATATGACAAACAAAAAAAATTTATGATAATTTATTTTGAGGTCGACGACCGTATGTGTTGTATTTGCTTGAAATATCAGTTCAAAAAATTGTTTTTGCTACTGTGCACTTCACAGACGTGATTGGTAACGATATACAACATTATTTTTAGTATACGCGAAACCCGAAACACGTGTCTAATATTTTTATGTAAAGAATTCATGAACAAAATTTCAAAACTGTATCATGAAAAATCACAAAGTTATAAGCTTGTTAAGTTACCTGTTTGTCCGTACAAAAAAAAAACAAAACAAAAAAAACATGCAAAACATGCTCACCCGCGCCGCGCCGTCTTGTGCTCTTTGTTGTTAGTACCTAGGTACCTAACCGTTCGGCGCGGAGATTGGATAACCTACTTAGTGTCGTTCGGTGTCCAACTTTTTTAAATATTTTTGGGACAAAATATAACATGGGGTAAAAATGATTGGAATCGATTCAGTTACTTAATCTGAACAAACTATATTGAGGTTTCGCATATACTAAAAATAACGTTGTATAAACACTAAAAACTGTTTTTCTCAACTCATACTTCATGTAACAACACTACCAGCGGTCGTTGACCCCTAAATAAATTATCATCAATTTTTTTTTTGTGTGTCATGTTAACATCGATTCCCATCGCGTCTGCTGAGTTTCGCTAATGTAATGTGAGCCTGTATAGTTGACCATCTGTGTGTTCGCAGCGTGCTGCACAAGGGACAGAACCGCTACCCGTGTCCGCGCTGCGGCAAGGTGTACCAGTGGAAGTCCAACCTCGGCCGGCATCTGAGGAGCCACAAGGTAACTGTCCGCTCAACGGGATCATGTACAGCCAGGGAACTTGTATCACAATAAAAGGGCTTTGAAGGTCTGTGGCCGGACCGCCTTTTTTTTTTATTATAAATAATGTTTGTGTGTGATGTGTTGAAGGCGCGAGACTCCGGCGAGCTGTACTGTGAGACGTGCGACAAGCGCTTCGCGTCCGTCGCCACCTACAGGCAACATCTGCGGGTGTCGCGCCGACACGTGCCGGAGAGCGACTTCAGGTGAGGAGCCACTGCTCGGGCGCGACTCAGGCGAGCTGTACTGTGAGACCAGTCGCCCTGTATATACTGCAGATGTCCAGGGCGGGCAAGTATTGTTTGGTATTGCCATTAGGAATTTTCCCAGTAGCAGTCCGGAGTCTGGGACTTGTGCTCATCGATGGCAACAGGCTCGCCCCCTATTACATGGGACTTAAACTGCCGAAATGTGGGTGTAGCTCTACCTACTACGGGTACAGCTCTGACTGCACAAATGTGGGTGTAGCTCTACCTACTACGGGTACAGCTCTGACTGCACAAATGTGGGTGTAGCTCTACCTACTACGGGTACAGCTCTGACTGCACAAATGTGGGTGTAGCTCTACCTACTACGGGTACAGCTCTGACTGCACAAATGTGGGTGTAGCTCTACCTACTACGGGTACAGCTCTGACTGCACAAATGTGGGTGTAGCTCTACCTACTACGGGTACAGCTCTGACTGCACAAATCCTTAAGCGGGTAACCCTAAGGGAAGACAAGACGTGATGTCCAATCATTTTTACTAAGACACCAAACCTGAAATCGCAAAAAACAGATCAGCGGTTCCCTACATTTTGACAGCTGATTTTTTTTTCGATTTCAGGTTTGTTCCCTTAGTAAAAGTTGTTCATAATGATGAGTACAATGACCTCTTAAGAAATTGTTGGTGATTTTCCAATAACCCTGTATATGTGTGTTGTGTGTACATAAATGGTAAAGTAACAACGAGGCAGCGAAGTTATGTTGTCAAAAAACGCTCTGTATTAAGTAAAACAGCCGTTATTGTGTGATAGTTGTCCTCTTTCGTAGCGCAGGTACGCGCGGGCGGGGTATCCCGCGGCGATTTTATTCGCTCACTGGATTTTCGACGCTCTGCTTAGCGCTGAGAGTTGAAAATCCAACAATGTGTTTTTTTAACGCGCTGGGATGCGCTCTGTTGTATTCTCAGCACTTGGCTCAACACAGAGAGTTGAAAATCCAGTGCGCGATAAAATCCCGCCGTGATATTTTTACGTCTGTGGGACGTCGGCTTAGGAAACCGAAGCTAAGGGGCAGTCTCCACGAGCGAGAGGATCGCGGCAATATTATCGTCGTGCCACGTATTTCTAAACAACTTAGAACGTGTCTCCACGCGGCGATATCATCGCGGCGACAATTTGATGGCACGGCGAGCCTATTGCCGCGATTCTCTCGCTCGGGGACACGGCCCCTAATGCGGGCCACTAGCGATCAAGTTCACCGTCAAGTTTGCAGCGGACTTGAAGCCGTCCAGTATACATGACGGTGTATGGCTATGGGTATGCATGATAAGTCGACTTAACAAACTTGACGGTGAACTTGATCGTGAGTGGCCCGCATTAGACACACATGCGGCCGATGACGGTTCTAGGAGAGTTCACCCCCAACGTGACCGTTTTGTGTCAGTTTCATGTGCAACGAGTGCGGCAAGAAGTTCGTGAACAAGACGCGCCTGCGCGACCACATCGACTGGGAGCACCTCAAGAAGATCAAGTTCCGCTGCCAGCTCTGCAACAAGGTAACGTACTCATCGTCTGCGTCGGGAGGGCGGCGTCCTCTAACCGGATGCAGCTGATGCACTGTTTGAGACGTGGCGACATCTACATCGCCACGAGCGAACTACGCATCACACTGACGTCACGCATCCTGCATCGCGCTAGCAGAGCTTACCGCGCGACTAGCATATACAACATTATTTTTAGTATATGCGAAACCCGAAACACGTGTCTGTCGTATTTTTATGTAAAGAATTTATGTACTTACAAAATTTCAAAACTGTATCATGAAAAATCACAAAGTTACCTGTTTGGCCGTACAAAAACATGCTCACCCGCGCCGTCTTGCGCTCATTGATAATAGTAGTGGAATCGCTTCAGTACCTATTCTGAACAAACTATATTCAGGTTTCGCAACTAAAAATAACGTTGTATAGAACGTCCCGACATCAATGATCGTCGGGCAGTAGCCCACCAGACACGACACCCGTCTGGTCGGAGGGTCCTCCCTGCACTATGGTGGATGAGTGAACTTTATACCCTGTTCCTCATACCTCTATACTGTTGACCCCGCACCTGAACGCAGCACAGCCTTCGTGCACCTACTTAAGCGTGACGTCATCCATCACCTCCTCAACAGACCATTTCAGACATCGATCACTACGTGGTCTTCACGCGATCTGACCAAGATCATGTGTGGACTTTAAATAAAAGAGACTGTGACCTCTGAGTTTGTTTCGGCCTTTCTTCTCAGAGTAGTCAGATAGGAAACGCCGACTTCATCTAGTTTAAAAATGACGTGTAAAAGTGTAAAAACCTACATTTTTGAAGTGAAAACTTCCTTAGGCGCGTTGGGCATTTTTTGAGATGGGAATAAACCATTGAACTCGCGACACTATTACCGTAAGCGACACCGCGCGTGTTTTGTTTATAAGACGATAAAAAAATACCCGCTTCCAATGTGTTCGGCTGTTCTCGGGATGTACTCGGTTTTAATGTATATCCGATATGTCAGTGAGTGATGGCAAAGTATTCTGTTTGTGTTTTGTTTTCACTTCTGTCGGCACTCCCGGAGTGCCACTGTTTTTTTTTTTTACTTTTATTGTGTCCCACGTCTGGGCATAGGCTCTCCTTTTATTGTGTCCCACGTCTGGGCATAGGCTCTCCTTTTATTGTGTCCCACGTCTGGGCATAGGCTCTCCTTTTATTGTGTCCCACGTCTGGGCATAGGCTCTCCTTTTATTGTGTCCCACGTCTGGGCATAGGCTCTCCTTTTATTGTGTCCCACGTCTGGGCATAGGCTCTCCTTTTATTGTGTCCCACGTCTGGGCATAGGCTCTCCTTTTATTGTGTCCCACGTCTGGGCATAGGCTCTCCTTTTATTGTGTCCCACGTCTGGGCATAGGCTCTCCTTTTATTGTGTCCCACGTCTGGGCATAGGCTCTCCTTTTATTGTGTCCCACGTCTGGGCATAGGCTCTCCTTTTATTGTGTCCCACGTCTGGGCATAGGCTCTCCTTTTATTGTGTCCCACGTCTGGGCATAGGATCTCCTTTTATTGTGTCCCACGTCTGGGCATAGGCTCTCCTTTTATTGTGTCCCACGTCTGGGCATAGGCTCTCCTTTTATTGTGTCCCACGTCTGGGCATAGGCTCTCCTTTTATTGTGTCCCACGTCTGGGCATAGGCTCTCCTTTTTTGTTCCAAACCTCCCTATCTTATGCAATCTCTGGCCATGTTGCTCCTGCAAACCGTTTAGGCGCAATGTCCAATTAAATTAAAAAGGAGGTAACTAATCAAATAAATAAAGCAGCCAACTCCAGCAAAGAAATTTGGAAAATAGTCAATAAAACTCTAAAAAAAATTTACAATAATTTAGAAAATGACAATATAATACTTAAACATAATAATAGAATAATTTGTAATCCTATGGACATAGCTAGCATTTTTGCGGAAAAGTTTGACAACAGTAAAACGGTAAACACTGGTAATCCAGAACTGGCTAAGAAGCATTTAATTGAAAATACTGCCAGAGTTGTTGAGTCTATGGCCTTTGATCCCGTCACGCCGATAGAGATTTACAAAATGGTAAAGGGTATGGATAGTAAAAAGTCATTTGGACACGATGACATACCGCTGAGCGTAATCAAAGATAATATAGATATACTGGCTTACCCAATATCTGAAATAATAAATAACTGCGTCAATGAAGGCGTCTTTCCTGACCAATTTAAGTTAGCCAGAGTTCTACCACTATTTAAGAAAGGTGCTAAAACAGATCCAGGCAATTACAGGCCCATTTCATTATTACCGGTTCTATCCAAACTATTTGAAAAAGTGATAAAATCTAGGCTTGTAAGGCATTTGAGTAGTCTAAGAATAATAAACCGTAATCAGTTTGGATACCAAAAAAGTAAAGGGACACTAGATGCAATAGATTCGTTAGTTAATAACGTAGTAAATAAACTGAACAATAAACTTAAAGTTGCTGGCTTATTCCTAGACTTAAGTTCTGCGTTTGATACTGTAGAACATTGCATTCTAATGGATAAGTTAGAGCATTACGGTATAAGAGAAAATGTTTTAAAACTTTTCAGTTCTTATTTAACCAATAGGAAACAGTACGTCGAAATTAAATCACTTCACGAAGGTGTTGAAGAAATTCATAAATCGAAATCATTTACTGTAACTAGAGGTGTTCCACAGGGTTCAGTGTTGGGCCCCATTTTCTTTATAATATTTCTTAACGATCTATCTGAATACATTAAAAATATTTTACCAGATGCTGACTTGATAATATTTGCTGACGATACGAGTGCTGTTATAGCTGCGGACAATGTGGAGACATTAAAGTGTAAATTAAATGTATTAATAGCTGCTTGTGAAAGTTGGTTTACTATGAATAATCTTAAATTAAATGTAAGTAAGACAAAATGTATGATATTTAAATCTACAGTTAGGAACAAAGCTTTAGTAAACGTAGACTTCTTAGGCGGAAAAATTGACATAGTAAGACAATAGACAGAGAAAGTTTGAAATTTTTGGGGGTACATATTGATTCTTTACTTAATTGGAAGCCAGAACTAGTTTCAATTACAAATACAATAAGTAGTGCGTGTTATGCTATCAGATCTCTAAGGGATATTTTGTCTATTGCCCAACTTCGTACCGTCTATTTTGCTCTAGTTGAATCTAAACTTAGATATAGCATTAAATTTTGTACGGTACCGTGTCTTTATATTTTAGTTCTCCTTACTCATTTATACAAAAACTTAAACGAGTTTGAAACAGACGATGAAAGAAAAAATAGAGTAGATACTCGCAGAAAAGATCTTCCTACTATTCTGCAGGCAAAGCTTAATGTTGTCAAACACTCGTCACGCGTGCAGTCTGTCAATCTGTTTAACAAATTACCAGCAGAATTAAAGAATATTCAGAATATGAACATATTTAAAAATAAACTCAGGGCTCTGTTAATCAATAAAGCTTATTACAGCATTGACGAATTTTGTAATGCCAAAAATCTTAAAAACTAGTACTTAAATTAAAAAAGTGTACCTACCCATTGCTCTTTGACATTGTTATAAATGTTGCTTTTTTTTTTATACCTACTTAATATTTCGACATTAAATGTATGGTTTTTTTTTATACTTACATAAAATTTTGACATTAAATGTATTTTTGTAGTTTTTGCTAGGGACTTTGTTCTGTATCAATAAGACTATTAATGTTTGTAAAGTTAGTATTTTTGAATTTGGATAGAAGTTCTAACTTCGATGATGGGTGTGGTTACTTATTGTTTTATTTTTTTTTATTTTGCTTATTTTTGTGTACCTACTGTGCAAATATTTCGACACAAATGTATTTTTGTTATGAAATAAATAACTTGAACTTGAAATTCGCAAAATGTCGTAACCACATCGTCAGACCACCTTCCCCGTGGTTTACCTCGACGGCGATGTCCTCCCTCAGGCGTCCAGTGAGTGACGATCTTCGCCCATCGCTCTGCCCACTCCCACTCCCACTCCCACTCCAGTCTGGGAAACAAACTAATTAAATAATGTATAATTGATGAATGTTCGCAGCCGTTCAAGTGCCACACGTCCCTGTACGTGCACATGCAGAACGTGCACAGGAACAAGGAGAAGAAGGACAACCTGTGTCACGTGTGCGGCAAGTCTTACCAGGTCAGCATGTCATCATAACAATCATTTAATGAGCAGTGGTCGCCCAGTTACGAGTTGTAGGACTTGTAGGTCGTAAGTTCGAACCTAAACAGGCGCTGTACTTCACTTTTATAGAAAATCACCGTGAGGAAACCAATTTATTTATTTATTAGGCTCTTCAACAATGAGTACATTGTTACTTTATAATTTAACAACAACAACAACATTTATCACCAACCAACACCGGCCAACAGAAAAACCTACCAAAACCTGGTAGGGTTTAGGTTTAGGTGTAGGTTTTTCAACTTTTAACATTTTAACAATTCCCAGAACCAAAAAATTCGGAGACGTGTCATCAACTAACCAGCACTGGACCCGCGTGGTCGATTACGGCCCACACCCTCACACAGAGAGGAGGTCTGTGTCCCACCAGGGGGACGTGAAGATATTTATTATTTTACTCAATCTTTAACGCCATAATGATATGTTGCAGAACGCAGCCAAACTGAAGTACCACATAGTGGCGATGCACACGAGCGAGACTCCCTACCAGTGCCAACAGTGTACCGCGGCCTTCGGCTGGTACTCCAGTCTGTACCGGCATGTGCGCGAGGTGCACTACAAGGTACGTCACGACTGGCAGAGCTTCACGCACGCTCTGACTAGCTGTAACGACTGTCGAAGATCTACGAGAGACAGCCGGGATCAACGGCTTAATATGCTTTCCGAGGGACGGAGGGGTGGCGATATGGATGGATGCCCACCCATCCTCGATCCAACCGCGGCAAGGATAGCTTAACCTTCGATTGACCCATATGGCTGTTATAATATAGCTACGAACCTCCCTACATTGAAAAAATACCATAAATAGTAATGATGATTCAAATTATAACTGTATTTATCATTCTTTACAGATGAAGTTGCAGCCGAAAAAGTCGAAGAAATCAAAGAAGACGGATATCCTCCCATCCCTCCTCCCCATACAAGTGGTCCTCCCCCCTCTGCACCAGGCGGGGCCGCCCTAGTACTCGTGTCGGCCGTCTGTCCTCACTAGTACCACTGACCTGTAGCACCGGTGATACTAGCGAGAAATTTCATTCTCTATAGTACCACCATTTTATTATTAGTGGTACTAGTGAGACTATTCCCAACCTTTGTTCCCACTAGTACCAACGAACTGTACCACCGTTGGTACTAGCGGGAAATCTCGTTCGCTATAGTGTCGGCAAGTGCTGTGTGGTACTGTGTGGTACTGTGTGGTACTGTGTGGTACTGTGTGGGACTGTGTGGTACTGTGTGGTACTGTGTGGTACTGTGTGGTACTGTGTGGTACTGTGTGGTACTGTGTGGGACTGTGTGGTACTGTGTGGGACTGTGTGGTACTGTGTGGTACTGTGTGGTACTGTGTGGGACTGTGTGGTACTGTGTGGTACTGTGTGGTACTGTGTGGGACTGTGTGGTACTGTGTGGTACTGTGTGGTACTGTGTAGTACTGTGTGGGACTGAGGGCGGCTGCGCGTGACGACGTGCCGCAGTAGCCGGCTGCTGCTGTCGCGTGTCGCGCGTGTGCTCGCTAGACGGATATGGTCAGAATGATCATATCGCCACAAAACGGGAATGTGACTGAATTTTATACTTTATTTAATAAGTTTGTATTACTAGGTAAGAATAATGAAGTGATCTGTGTAAAATAAAATGAATTTTTTTGAATTAAATATTTTGTTTGATTTAGATGTCCCGTGTCATCCTACTTATTGTTAGCACTGAAGGCTGAAGGAGCATCATCGAGCCGACTCCTACATATTCTATACATCTCAATTATCATTTCTCGGTGATCATGACGTGTCGTGTCCGCCATTTTGAATTTCCTGTGACGTCAGAGGACTTAATGATATTTTATTTCAAATCGCACCGTATTAAAAAAACCAGACGATTGAAAAATCAGCTGACTTTTCGATGTATGTAGTCGTGGGACAAATGAAACGATATTCATAATAATAAATCGTTTATTTCTTAATTAGAAATTACAATTTGTAGGTACCGTTGGTCCCAAACTAGGCACGGCCTGTGTCTTGGGCACCATTACATAGGTACAAAATAACTAATTAAGTGAAAATTAAAAACAATAGAATTCTTATAATGAATTACAATGTAAAAGTAAAACTTGGTTTGCTATCCGTTTGTGCGCCTGCGCGCCTGCCGCATTCATAGTTTATGTATTCATATTACAGTTTTAATCTCGTATTTTTCCAGAGTAGGTTCATCTACCGCCGCGTGTCGTCGCCTACGCTATGCCATAGCAATAAGGGCTACTGTCGCCATTCTAGTTGTTGGTTGATTATAACTTTAGTTTGATCGGTTTACCTACTTACAAATATGCCACTCTCTTAGTCTAGTCTAGTATAGTGCGACTGTGCGACACAGATTATAATTGAACGTGGATGGCAGCACTGCTTGCCAAACTAATGTCAGAAATCTGTCAAGTCCATTAATATCATGTCACAGTTCTTTCACAGATATGCTACCCCTGACGGCAATCTACAATGAACTCTAAAGCTAAAACAATAACGATCTCTGTGAAACATACAACATAATCAGCCAATAATGTTCCCACTGCTGGGACACAGGCCTCCTCTCGGTGAGAGGGAGTGGGCCGTAATCCACCACGCGGGCCCAGTGCGGGTTGGCTCTGTGATTCAAAATAAATAATTTGTTTTCAACAATTCTTCTAAATTCGAAACTAATATTTTTATTGTAACGAAAATCAATTCTTCTTTTTTTGTGTAATTTGTGATGTTCAAAAGTTCCTTTAAAGAGGTCTAATTTATAGTTAAAAGACATTTATCTAAGGTCTAAATATACGATTTGACTTTGAGGTGAAATAACTGTGAAAGGACTATAGTTCTTGATTTCGCCACGTTCATTATGATCCGTGTCGCGCTGTATTTGAAGTGTTCGTTTACAGGTTTTGTTGAATCCAGCTCAAGTACGAGGTGACCCTCATGTACCCGGTGGGGAAGCCAGTCTGACAGCCGAAGGGAGACTGGATTGATGTCACTCCGATCTGAAATAGAGGAGGGATTGTAAAGTAAGAGTAGAGTATAGAGCAGTGAGTCTCTGTGGCTGTTCCTGGCTACAGCATCATCAGCTTCCTGCCAATGTCCCGCCGCGTGTTGCTGGAGGTCGACGATCGGCGCAACACGTTTTTTCTTACATTCCAGCCAACCGTGTGAGGTTTGTTTTATATAATAGATCATACCTCACACAGTCCATGTACCTTTTCTTCAGCATTCCTTCCCAATGGTAAAGTAACGCCGCAATCTTCAACAAATTGAAATATCGGAACTCATCATGTTTGTCGAGTTTCGCTGCTAGCTGTCGTCGATGTTGTGAGCCAACAAAGAAAACAAGGTAAAGATAGGTACACCAACGACTTCTGTATACAAGGTCAAATTAAAATAACTAGCAAAACTTCGCAGACGGGATGGCACCGATAAAGAAAACATCAAATCTTTTTATTTTATCGTATTCAGAAATACGATAAAATAAAAAGTTTTGATGTTTTCTTTTAAGAGTCATCGACCGCTATTGGTATTGTTAATTGAAGTATGAGTTGGGAAAATATGTTTTATCGTGTTTAGATATCGATACCCGTCACCTCTGCAGAGTTTTGCTAGCTAATTTAATTTGGACCTGTATACAGTAGGTACTATTGGTAACAATAGCCTCTTAGACAGTTAGACCCAGTAGAAGGAATTGGAGACTGCACACAATCGGTTTTGTCGCTAATATTCGCAGTTTTCTGTATGGTACAATTTAAACTAACCAATAAGGGTGAACTGTAGTTGCCTTCCACGACCAGCGGCCCGCCCAGGTCGCCTCCGCAGGTGCCCCAGCCGTTGCAGCCGCTCGTGCAGATCAAGTTGCTGTAGTTATTGGGCTGCTGAGGCAATGCGCCGTAGCACTCGTCCTGGATACTACTGACTGAGACGCTCACGGCGTGCTGCGCCGTTGAGGGGCCAACTGTAGAAGCTGAAAACAGTAAAAATACCGGATCATATTAAATTAGCGTAGTTTAAGTAACCACTGACTACTCTTAACAATGGATGATGATCACTCACAGTCACTCGTCTTCCCGAAGCCGGAAACTCGCGCGGAGACGCCATCAAAAGTTAAGCCGACTTCAGAGGGAAACGGCAGACGCGCTGGCTTCTGGTATCCTAAAACAAAAAAAACACTACAAACTGAAAAATAACTTTAATTTCGGAAGTCGGTGTCTTAGGGATCAGTATTTTAGTTTTTGCCACCGACTTCCGAAATTAAAATTATTTTTCAGTTTGTAGTGTTTTTTTTGGAAGTCGGTTTTTTTTTTGTTAAAAAGTTTTTATTTCTCGCTTTTTAGTGGGTCTATTTATAATTTATCTAAGTTACAATAGCCTAATGTCAACTTGCCCATCGCCTTTTCATAAAATATTCCTTTTCTCGATGCAGGGACGTTAATTGTTGAGGAGTTCTCCTTTTATTAGTTTTTAGATTAGATGCTGATAATCCTGGCTGCAGCATCAGGCCAGACTTATGTCAACATTGCATTGAACATAAAATTAGTCCTGTTTAAAATGAGCCCAAACACGACTACGGTGCTGTAATTTCAAGGTTTGTACTTTTTCTGATGCTCCTGACTTCAGCATCAGGTCTTCGGTGTTCCTCAGTAACAGTACGTTTATCCACACATCGAGCCCTTTTCAATGAGCCTAAACACGATATATCTGCTGTTAGTTGTCGAGGACTTAGGTACTCTGCAGACTATCCTGACTGCAGCATCAGGTCATGACTTGATGATCATGAGACCAAATGTGGCAAATGCCCTATCAAACATCAAAACAATTTACTAAAACATTCCTTGCCTGTTCGAGTAACTTCTTACTGTTAAGGAGTTGTACCTTCCATCATCAGCCCAGCTACCTGAGATGGTGACAACCATACACAAATACACAAGATACTTCATAAAATATGCGAAAAACAATAAGTGAGCCTATAAAATTTGAGGGTTGCCCTCGATTTCTCTAAGATCCCATCATCAGATCCTAAGTTGGTGACAATGGGACCACCTCAGAACTATCTACTTTCGAACAAAAAAAGAATTTTGAAAATCCGTCGACAATTGGCGGAGTATTCGATGAACAAACATACAAAAAAAACATACAAACACCCGAACATAGTACCTCCTCCTTTTTGTGAAGTCGGTAAGAATGCGCACTGCACCGGCTTTAAACTGTTGTGAAATGTATGAACTTTTGGACAGGGTCCGCGCTACTGTCGGGGTCAGGTTCCGCGCTACTGTCGGGGTCAGGGTCCGCGCTACTGTCGGGGTCAGGGTCCGTGCTACTGTCGGGGTCAGGGTCCGCGCTACTGTCGGGGTCAGGGTCCGTGCTACTGTCGGGGTCAGGGTCCGCGCTACTGTCGGGGTCAGGGTCCGTGCTACTGTCGGGGTCAGGGTCCGCGCTACTGTCGGGGTCAGGGGCCGCGCTACTGTCGGGGTCAGGGGCCGCGCTACTGTGGGGGATAGGCAGGTCATAGATTCGAAACCAGACAGGACAGGCGCTTTTGGTTTGTGTAAATTATTACATCACCACTGCTCTCAATACGTTGAAGGAAAACATCTTGAAGACACCGGCATGTCCTAGAACCAAAAATTCGAAGACATGTGACATCTACCAATCCGCACTGGGACCGCGTGGTGGATTACGGCCCACTTCCTCTCACCCAGAGGAGGCCTGTGTCCCAGAAGTGGACACATTAGAGGCTGATTATGCTGCTGTCGCAAGCCTTATGTCGCTTGAGCGTAGGTCGCGGTCACGGGGTAGTGAGTATGTGGTCTATGGAACTTACTGCTGGTGCTTTCTGACCATTTCAAATGAGCATGGCCAGATCATCTTTCAGTTTTCGGGGGTCAAACCCGGGATGTACGGACACCGCGGTGGCTACATTTCGTCACCCATAGAACAATCGTGTAGCGCCCAGTACCACCTGAAACAAATGTGTAGGTTTGTTTTATACAGATTCAAATGTTAGCTAGTGAAACTCCGCAGACGTGATGGTTATCAAAACTTGGCAAAACAAAAAAAACTGGCCAAGTGCGAGTCGGACTCGCACACGAAGGGTTCCGTACCACAAGGCAAAAACGCCGAAAAAAACACGTTTGTTGTATGGGAGCCCCCCTTAAATATTTATTTTATTCTGTTTTTAGTATTTGTTGTTATAGCGACAACAGAAATACATGTCTAACTATCACGGTTCATGAGATACAGCCTGGTGTCAGACGGACAGCGGAGTCTTGGAGTTTTACCCTTTGGGTACGGAACCCTAAAAATAGTACTTTGGTTTAAATTTAATAAAATAATCACGAAAAACCACTAGAAATGCGAAGTTGACAACCCGCGCGGGATGACCGCTCTTATTTATTTATTTAAACTTTTCGCACAAAAAACGTAGACCCCCACCATCTGCTAGCCTTTACCCATCCATGTCGGTCGTCTCTCTAGCCGGATGTCCCACGCATCGCATCGCATCGCACTGACCTCGATCTTCCTCCCCTGGCTGTAGCCGTCGTACCAGCACTGCGCGGCCGTCAGCACCTTGCTGCTCTGCAGCCAGGTGCCGCTGCACACGGACATCTGATTCGTTGTCAGCGTTATGACCAGTCCGGCCTGGAATGAGCGAGCAAATTAAAATTATTATTATTTATTTATTTAGCAAGGCACACCAACGATATATTTACAAGGGTAGTAACAATAGGTAATCACGAGTCTTCAATTCTGTGTAAATACATCACTTATAGGCATGCAAAACATTCACATGGTTAAAAATAATTGCACTTATGGTAAGAAAACTGGTAAATAATGAGATGACGAAAATAAATTAAATGACGTGATCAGAATTAAAGGAGAAAAATAATTTACACTAAAATTACACACACTGAGTCTAAATCTCGTGTGTCTCTGCTAAATGCCGCTCAAAACACGTATCGTATACTATTTATAGCACATGTGACCGAAATGTGCACTTAAGTCACGCTTTTCTGTGTAAAAACGGACTATATACGTAAGTCACAGGTAAGCGTGACTTAAGCGCGGTTTAGGTCACAGTGCTATAAATGTTAATTTAAAAAATCTAGTTCCTATGACATGTCTACATTTCGCCAGGGTCTAATAAAGGGAGAGCCTATTGTCATCAACCGGACATAGATCCACACTCCGGGCTGATAATGAGAAATTCCTGATAGAAAAACCCAACTTTGTCCGAACTGCGGAATCGAACCCAGGACGACATGTTCAGCAGTAACGCTTGCGACCACTAGACTAACGAAGCAAAGAGCAAAATGTCGTCATGATATTTTATATGAAATCGTGAAACTCACCAGTCCAGTCCAATTTGGTGAAATTATTACCAACGGTTTGTAGTTTGGACGACACACTACGCACAGCAATATTAGCTTCACTTGTAACAAACTAATAATAATAAATGTAAACTAACTAATACTACTACTAACTAATGTATCAAAATCTTCGAAATCAATTTGAACCTACTTCAAATTATTGTATTGAAATGAAACGTTGCATGTATGTACAGTCGCCAGCACATGAATGTACCCGAAACTGTCAAATTTCCCCAATCGACTTTGAACCTTATGCATTAGCGATAAAGTTGAAAATCTATTAAAGTTTGACAGATTGTAGTAACTTGATGTGCTGGCGTCTGTACCTAGTTGTGAAGACAAAACTATAATTAGGTATCTTGGAGCTGATCTGATGATGGAGCCAGGAGGTGGAGAGTGGATCTGATGATGGAGCCAGGAGGTGGAGAGTGGATCTCTTCAGTGGCTACTAGTATAATTATGTAAAACCTTTGAGTTCGGGCTCTGTATGTTTTTTCTTGAAGAGTTATAATTAATTAAAAAAACTGACTAAGTGCGAGTCGGACTCGCACACGAAGGGTTCCATACCACAAGGCAAAAATGCCGAAAAAAACACGTTTGTTGTATTTGCCCCCCTTAAATATTTATTTTATTATTTATTATTAAAGTAAAAATACAACTGAGTATTTTGTGAATATTTCAAGTATACCTACCTGTTGCCATTATGATATCAAGCAAAAAAAAGGGCAAAAAAAGTCGCGTTTGTTGTATGGAAATATTTATTTTATTTTGTTTTTAGTATTTGTTGACATAGTTTGTGAAAATTTCAAGTGTCACCTACCACTTTTCTTGAGATACAGCCTGGTGACAGACAGACGGACGGACAGACACAGCGAAGTCTTAGTAATAGGGTTCCGTTTTTACCCTTTGGGTACGGAACCCTAAAAAGGGCTCCACGCTTTTAGATTTTTTAAATTTTTTTTTTATTTAAGTAAGTCAATTTAACTATTTTATATTTTTTTGTGCGTGATGAAAACGTGTTTTTTAAACTACATATTAAATTATTGTTTTCCTTTTATTGAAATGTAAATGTTTATTTAAAAGCTACGCATATATTATAGAACTACAAATCCGCTACAAAATACACAAGACAGCATGCGGTTGATATCGGACACATTTCAAACGTCATCATCTGCCTGCCTGTTCCGGCTTCCAGTCTAACGCGACGTCCTGCGTGAGCGATCTAGACGCGAACGCGAAGCGGCGCGTCGCGGCGCGAAAACAACAAACAGTCGAAACCTATTGAAGTGGCCTACGCACAGAACAATATACCCTAACGGGTGACCAAACGCACGTGGGGTGCGGTGCGGAGCGGCGCGAAATGAAGCGAACGCGATCAGTTGGCTTGATATTTTCGCGCGAACTGGATGCGGTGTCGTCGTGTTTTTGTTTGGATAATGTCAGAAAATTTTATTAATGCTATCCAAGAACGTCCTATATTATGGGATAAAAGGAATAAAAATTATCACAACCGGTTATTATCGTTTAAGTGGCGACTTCGCGCGCACGTAGGACAGAGCCGCCGCGTCGCGTTTAATTCGCGTAAACCGCTTCGGATCGCTTCGCAATCGCGTTCGCGTTGAATCGCCCACGTAGGACGCCGCGTAACACTTACTGGACCAGCATTTTACAAGGGCGCCTGTCTATCTGACCTATACAACATGTACACAACCGTTTTGATGGATAACGTAGGTAATGGCACTCGTGATAACGTAGGTAATGGTACTCTTGATAACGTAGGTAATGGTACTCTTGATAACGTAGGTAATGGTACTCTTGATAACGTAGGTAATGATACTTTTGATAACGTAGGTAATGGTACTCTTGCTAAGGTAATGGTACTCTTGATAACGCAGGTAATGGTACTCTTGATAAGGTAATGGTACTCTTGATAACGTAGGTAATGGTACTCTTGATAACGTAGGTAATGGTACTCTTGCTAAGGTAATGGTACTCTTGATAACGTAGGTAATGGTACTCTTGATAACGTAGGTAATGGTACTCTTGCTAAGGTAATGGTACTCTTGATAACGTAGGTAATGGTACTCTTGCTAAGGTAATGGTACTCTTGATAACGTAGGTAATGGTACTCTTGATAACGTAGGTAATGGTACTCTTGATAACGTAGGTAATGGTACTCTTGCTAAGGTAATGGTACTCTTGCTAAGGTAATGGTACTCTTGCTAAGGCTTGTTGCTAGACTTTCGGGCTTCTGACTACGACTACCCATAAGTCCATAGAAAAAAAAAAACTCAAAATTGCTTACCAAATGAGGGTTGTCACCACCCGCCGATGGCATCCCCCCGAGGATTCTTGAGGTCTTCAGCTTAGCTTCCATCTCCCTGATTTTAGCTGCCTCTGGGATGCCCACATCTTGATGGTATCCGAGACCCAGCCCTTCAGTGACAACGAAGACAACGAGACAGCAGGAGACCAGCAGCTTCATGGTCGTCGGAGAAAATAATCTTTAGTTTTGAACTATTTGTAGAACAATACCGTTCAGAAAGTGCAGGGAGAGAGATTACGCGTTTATATATTGACGTTAATGATAACTTGAAGTGGTGAATACTTGAGGTATGTACTTTACTGACAGTAGTTGGATAGCTAACTAGTTGTTGTCTGCGACCTTGCTTGCATTCAAAATCTTTTTTTTTTTTGTTTACCGTAAACTGTCCCACTCTGCTGGGCAAAGACCGCCCCAAGTCCTTCAAGGAACTCTTTTGAATCAACCATTGCGGGACGCGTCCAGGTCATCTCGCCATCGCTTTCTGGGTCGACCTCGGCAGCGCCGTTTGTCGTCAGGTACCGTGGAAACTTTAAATTCAAATTCTCAGTACCTATAACTTTTTGGTTTTTATCATATCTATTGCCAATAACCAAGTACACATGAAGAGTCCGGGTTGCTACCGAGAAATTCCTAGAGGAAAAACCCACACTGCCCAAACTGAGGCGCGAGCCCACGATGGTCAGCAGTCACGCTCGCGAGACCAACAAGGCAGTCCTCGGAAACACAAGGACGGCGAGTGTAATGACATCAACACGTGTACACACTGGACGGCGGGTGTAATGACATCAACATGTGAACACGAGGACGGCGGGTGTAATGACATCAACATGTGAACACGAGGACGGTGGGTGTAATGACATCAACATGTGAACACGAGGACGGTGGGTGTAATGACATCAACATGTGAACACGAGGACGGCGGGTGTAATAACATCAACATGTGAACACGAGGACGGCGAGTGTAATGACATCAACATGTGAACACGAGGACGGCGGGTGTAATGACATCAACCTGTGAACACAAGGACGGCGAGTGTAATGACATCAACACGTGAACACAGGACGGCGAGTGTAATGACATCCACATGTGAACACATTAAGGACGGCGGGTGTAATGACATCAATCTGTGAACACAAGGACGGCGGGTGTAATGACATCAACATGTGAACACGAGGACGGCGGGTGTAATGACATCAATCTGTGAACACAAGGACGGCGGGTGTAATGACATCAACATGTGAACACGAGGACGGCGGGTGTAATGACATCAACATGTGAACACGAGGACGGCGGGTGTAATGACATCATTTCAGCCGAAAGACGTGCACTGCTGGACATAGGCCTACCCCATGCAAGCACCTCCACTTCGACCAGTTCTGTGCTTCTCGCATCCAACGGGTTCCTGCGGCCTTCACAAAGTCGTCGGTCCACCTTGTGGGAGGCCTTCCAACGCTACGTCTTCCGGTACGTGGTCGCCACTCCAGAACCTTTCGGCCCCATCGGCCATCGTTCTGCGAGCAATGTACCCTGCCCACTGCCACTTCAGTTTAACAATTCTTCGGGCTATGTCGGTTACCTTGGTTCTCCTGTGCGGACCTCCTCACGCGGACGCAGGGAAATTCCAAGCATAGCCCTCTCCATTGCCCTTTGGGTGACTTTTAGTCTATGTGGGTAATTTTTTGTTTTTTCTCTCTTCGTTTTAATCATGATCTGGCAGTTTGAGTAGTTAATGCGGTCTACCCAAATGTCCTGTCTTTGGTATTGTTCGTCGAATCGTTGAGCTCCTTGAGTTCTGAGTTGAGCTGCACGGTTACTGACAAATGCGTGCACTGACTGGACAGGTCCGCTCAATCTGTGTGGTTCTTTCCTCAAAAGACCATTTCAGACACTAATCTACATGGTCCTCAAAGATTATGGCGGATTTTTTATATACACATTGACATTGATGAATTTTATTTAGACAATGACATGAATATTTACTTTGTAAGTAATTTTTATTATTATTTTTTATTTAATTATTGTGAATGTGAGGACTATGTGTATAATTAAAACTCATGCGAAGGAAATATTGGATTTATTAGTTATTTGCAAAGGTACAAAAAAATGGACTTGCCGGTTGAGCGAGCGTGGATGCAGAGAGAGAGTGTTGCTAGCCATGAAAAGGTGTTAAATTCAATTACAATGTTGCAAGTTTAAAACGATTTTGATTAAACTAAAATTACTAAATAAAATTAAGTATATTATTATATTTATGTTAAATTTACTTTAACATAGTTGGGGCCGGCAAGTTACTTATACATTTAAGCAATGAAATGTGAACTTAATGAATAAACTAAGTATTTATCTTCTATTTATAAAGGCAATGGACAAATCTTTCTTAAAGAGCGAGTGTAGATTTTATTACCAATTTTACAATCAGCTACCCTGACTTTATCATCAGGGCCGGTGTAAATTTTTACAATTCTGGCCATAGGCCATGATAATGGAGGCACATTATCTTGTTTCACAATTACTAAATCCCCTACATTTAAATTGGGATGTGTTTGATGCCACTTGGGCCTGTTTTGTAACTGTGTTAGATAGTCCCTTGACCAAGCCTTCCAAAAGTCTTGTTTTATTTTTGAACATATGTTCCAGAACTTAAGCCTGTTAATGGGTGTTCCTGTAATATCTAATTCTGGAAAGGAGGTCAAGGAGCTGCCTATTAAAAAATGCCCAGGCGTTAAAAAACTAACATCAGAAATGTCCGAGCTCATAGGCAGCAGGGGCCGGGAGTTTAGCACAGCTTCAATCTCTGTTATGATGGTATATAGACCTTCGAACGTTAAACATAAACTACCTATGACCCTTTTAAAGTGATACTTAAAGCTCTTGACGCCTGCTTCCCACAGCCCTCCGAATTCAGGAGAATAACTCGGAATAAAGTTAAATTTTATCATGTTTGTATTACAAAACTGATCTACAGAATCCCTGTGAGCCTTTGATGAAAACAAATCATACAGACCCTTCAATTGATTAGAGGCTCCTTTAAAAGTTTTTGCATTGTCACAAAAAATCTGAGTAGGCATACCGCGCCTTGCAATAAACCTTTTGAGACATCCCAAAAAGGTCTCAGTAGTGAGGTCACCAACAAGTTCTATATGAACTGCCTTGACAGCAAAACAAACAAACAGTGCGACATAGCATTTAGTTTGCAGAGGTCTTCTAATCCTTGCAGACTTCATATTGAATGGACCACAGAAATCTACCCCTACAACCTCAAACGGTCTTTTTGATGTAAGCCTTCCTTTGGGCAGAGAGCCCATCAGTTGTTTAGCAGTTGCAGCCTTCAAACGTGCGCACTTCATACACTTGTGTACTACCTTCTTAACCTCCCGATGTCCACTGATAAGCCAATAGTTCTGAGATAGAGAACTCAATATTAGCTTGGGTCCCGCATGCAAGAGACGCAAATGTTCCCTTTCAATTAACAATGTTGTGACTTGACATGATTTTGGCATAATAATTGGGTGCATCTTGTTATAGGAAATATTATTTGCATTTTGTAAGCGGCCACCAACCCGTAGTATGTTTTCCTTGTCCAAAAATGGATGCAGATTTGATATACCAAACTTCAAATCTTTTTTATTTAAAATTAAAGCTATTTCCTTAGAGAAATATTTTTTCTGGGTACATTTTATAATCACTAGTAAGGCCTTTTGTAGTTCCTTGGGAGTTAGTACACCTATAAGTTTTTCATTTGAAATCAAAGAGTTATTTTTAAATCTAAGTATGTACGCTATAACTCTTTGTAATTTATTTAGATTAGAGGAGTTTTTGATGAGATCAAGCAAATCTGACTGGTCAACAATAAGTGGGTTTGCTACAGTAGATACAGACACAGTGGCAGGTGGAATAGGCAATTTGAAATTAGCATAATATGGGTGTACATAGTCCTTATTAGATAGCTCTGTGGGGCCATGCCACCATAGATTGATAAATTGCAATTTTTGTGGCTGAATTCCTCTAGAAAGCAGATCAGCGGGGTTATCTGAAGTTTGCACATATGACCACTCAGCTTCACTTGTCAAATCATGTATTTGTTTGACTCTATTTGCAATATATGTATTTGAATTAATATTGCTTGACTTAATCCATGCCAACACAATCTGTGAGTCACTATACAGGTATACCTTCAATGGAAATCTCGACAGCAACACCTTGTTCACTCTATGAGTTAATTGGGCTAATAATAGAGCGCCATTAAGTTCAAGCTTGGGAATAGTTAATGCTTTATTTAACGGAGCAAGACGAGACTTTGAACATAATAAATTTACAATGACTGACCCGTCTTTATTCAAAATTCTTAGGTATAGACAGCAGCCAAATGCCTTTTGTGATGCATCTGCATAGCCTACCAGTTCTATGAAAACTGTGTCATAAGAACTTACACAATGCGGAACAGTGATAGTACCCATTGTGTTTAAGTTGGATAGAAATGTATGCCAAATGTCCAACAAGCTTTGAGGCAATATAGCATCCCATCCTAAATTGACAGACCATAATTGCTGCATAAAAAGTTTAGCAACTACAATTATGGGCCCTATTAAACCAAGCGGATCAAACATTTTTCCGATAAAGCTAAATACCTGCCTTTTAGTATACATCCCATCTTTATATGGTGGACTTGTAAAACTAAACTGATCTACAGTATTGTTATATTTTAAACCCAATGTTTTTACAATGTTATTTTTATCAAATTTAATGTCATCATTAAAATATTTATGTTCAATAGGAACACCTTCCAGCACCTGAGATACATTTGAACACCATTTGTGCACATTAAAATTTCCCAATTTTAAAAGTTCTACTAATTGGACCTTGAGATCATGCAAGGACTCTATACTGTCAGAGCCACATAGTACATCATCTACGTAAGTATTGGATAACATAGCCTCTGCTGCAAGCGGATACCTCTCACCATACCTATGAGCCAGTTCTATTAGGCATCGGGTGGCCAAAAATGTAGATGGTTTTAACCCATATGTAATAGTTTGCAGCTGTAAACAACTGATGGGCTTGTGTGGATGATCCCTCCAGAGTATATTCTGGAGGCAGGCTTGCTTTGGATTTATCTTCACACAGCGAAACATTTTGGCAATGTCACAAATTAAGGTCTAAAGGTACGTACGGAATAGGAGGAGGATATCAAATAGCTCTCTTTGTACAACTGGTCCATTCAACATGACATCATTCAGGGAGACTCTACCTTTTGACTTCATACTACCATCGAATACCACTCGCAGTTTGGTTGTTCTGCTGTCTTCATTGATCACAGCATGATGAGCTAAAAAGTAAATATGTCCATTAGTAACTTCATATTCACTAATGTGTGTGTGGGTCATTTCTTTTTTCCTTCTTAGTTTTAATCATGATCTGGCAGTTTGAGTAGTTTATGCGGCCTACCCAAATGTCCTGTCTTTGGTATTGTTCGTCGAATCGTTGAGCTCCTCAAGTTCTGAGTTGAGCTGCACGATTTTTGACAAATGCGTGCACTGATTGGACAGGTCCGCTCAATCTGTGTGGTTCTTTCCTCAAAAGACCATTTCAGACACTAATCTACATGGTCTTCACACGATCTGACCAAGATTTTGTCTGGACTTTAAAAGAGACTGTGACTTCTGAGTTTGTTTCGGCCTTTCTTCTCAGAATAGTCAGTTAAGAAACGCCGACCTCATCTAGTTTAAAAAAAAATATGATTGACGTGTAAAAGTGTTTGTACAAACCTACTTACAGAAATAAAAATCAATCATCAATCAATCAATCATTTATCATAGTCTTCTTATAAGGCCCATTGTGAGCGACCACGTTTCAGTGCCATAAGTCATCACTGGCAATACGCACTGGTCAAAGACTTTCGTCGAAACACTGCGGTATGTGGGACGAGAAGATATAGCGTAACTTCCCGAACGCTGCCCAGCCGAGTCGAATTCGACGATTGACCTCTTTTTCGAAGTTAGACCTACCTAACTGGACAGAACCATCCATCATTTCTTATGAAAACATAATATTTAATTAAACCCACTTCTGCTGTCAGGATTTTTTTCTTTCGAAAAAACGATCTTTACGAGTACTTACATGAAACGGAGTCCAAAAGCATTAAATGATGGACAACTCATACTTGACCAAAACAATTAAGTAATAAGTACGCCATTATTGTTTTCATGAAAAACGACCTAATAGTTTCTAAGACAGTCTCCCCGTATGCCCTATATATGGACTCGGATGACCCCATATACCATCCCCATACTCAATCAATTAGCCTGCCTTTTCCCAACTATGTTGGGGTCGGTTTGTAATCTAACCGGATGCAGCTGAATACCCAGTATTTTACAAAAAGCGACTACCTATCTGACCTCCACAACCCAGTTACTGGGTAACACGATACCCCCTGGTAAGACTGGTTGTCAGACTATTTGGGCTTTTACAAAATTTCACCCATCCACGAATCGACCGCGGCAAGCGTAGCTTAACCTTCGACCGACGCGTGCGCTGTCCCAGTCAAAGAGAAAACTGTGTCACTCTGTCACCGACTGATGACATAGCTGTTACTAAGTAGGTACTTGTGTAAGTGTAGGCACTCCAGATAATTATAATATTATTCTAATTTGCACTCGAATTAAGGCGAGTTTCTCAGAAGTTTTATTGTTCACAGCAAGAAATGTAAAGTCCCCAGACTACATGTCTTGCTAACAATGTTATCACACATAGCTATTCACAAGCACTCGATACGCTTCCGTACCGTATCGAACCTCAATCAATGATATCGTAGGAGTCCTCTACACGCTGTCCACAACTCCAAAACACGAAAATGTTGTCAATTTGAATCAAATAGACGACCGCTCTTCTTCCGACAGCTGTTTGTTGTCGGGGGCAAGGTTAGGGTTATCAAAATATATCATTTTCGATACGATAGACTGTCGGACGGTTGTGAATAGCTATGCAGAAAGCATAAAGAGGTAGGCAGAGGTGGTATACCTACAAAACTCACGGTTAGTCCGACGAGTCTATTATAAATGTACTCTGTGGTCCGACGCTTGCGGTCTGTTAGGTAGGACCTATTCCCATATTGCACTGATCTCATATGAACAAATCTCAAAATCACCTTTTCCCAAAATGACTAACATTCGGGCGAGGGGGAGGTACTTTATTTAAGAGTGACCCTGGAGTTTCTAACTCCGATCTTCTCCGTAAGAACCTGCTACGCTTTATAATGAGCAACTAGCTTCATCCTTCCGACTGACCGTATCCATGACAATTCAAGTGCGTGTAAATGGTTTAATAGAAATGGGTGTATGTATATACCATCAGCCGGGCACAATTCCAGACTCCGGGCGTTACTGAGTATTTATGTAAATTCCCGTCACCAGGGGGACGAAGTCGGTGGGACGAACGGGAATACACGATCGAAAATACCCAATGACAATATTCTCGGCCGGGGAATCGACCGCAGGACAAACGTGACGGTTCCCAGGGTTTGGTCCTATTATATTTTCTGTTAGAATTTGATGTCAGCTATCGATTTATATAAGTTTCATGCGTGGCCGCCATTTTGAACAAAAAATCAAAATTGCGGCCAGGTAAGTTTGCCACCGCCCGGGTGTCACCATTGTGTGGATCGCCCGGAGGACACGGTGGAGCATACGGTGGAGATCTGCCCAGCTTGGGCAGAGCACCACCGTGTCCTCACGGCGGCGATCTCTCGCGTCCGGCCCTAGTCCGGGCCATGGTACGGAGCGAGAGTGCATGGGAGGCTATCGCCTCCTTCTGCGAAGCTGTGATGCTCGCGAAGGAGGAGGCGGAGCGCGTGAGGGAGAGGCAATCCTTGCGCCCTCACGCCCCCAGCCGCCGCAGGAGACGCCCCGGGCGTCGGGAGTCGATAGCCGATTCCCGGCCACCGTAGGCGCGGGCTTGCGGGCGGCGAGCAATGGGCAGCTCGCCGCCCGGTAAGGACCAGGCCCGGGTCGACGGCGCGTTGTGTTCCACGCGCGCCTCAAGGAGATGTCAGCACCAACTGACGGGGTCCGCTAGGGCCGATGCCCGCCAGGGTCGCGGGTTGTTCGAAAGAGATACCGTGGCCCCTGGCACAGGCAACTGAAGGAACACGGGTGGGTTTTAGTCAGTAAGAGTCTGACACTCCCTTCCGCTCCGCCCAGAGCGGGAGGGGTCATTTGATGAAAAAAAAAAAAGGTAAGTTTGCCACGGACTTCCAACGCCATTTTTCGCCGGTTAATAAACAACCATTGAGATTGATCTTGTCTTATCAACCATAATAAAACAAACACAGTGTATATACAGCACATTTTTATATTGTTTGAATAAATAAATACAAAGAGAAACTAATCTCCCTCTTGACTAACAAATTCCTCTTTACTACTTAATTCATTATCTTTATTTCCTAATTCTTCTCCAATCTCTGCGCTTACTTCTGTATTCTCCACACTTACATTCTCAACAACTACTCCTGCATCTTTCCCCTCTTCTGTATTCATCATATCTTTCTTAATCTTTTTCTTCTTCTTCTTTCTCTTCTTATTGGGATCTTCTGGCTTGTTTATATCATTGTATTTCAGCAACTTTTTATACATTTTTAAAAGTAACTTTGCATCTTTTTTCAAATCTTTTGGTACTACTTTTACGGGGTCGACGTAAGTAGTTAAGGCTTCTAGAGTATTGTAATGCTCTATAGAGCCCTCTTCTAGTACATTCTCTTCTTGTACTTCTTTCTCTTCTGGGACCACCTCTTCTGTCTCCATTTTAGAATCTGCTAACTTCTTTTTTAGTTCTATATTCTTCTTCCTCAACGCATTGAGTATATTCGCTGTGGTTAAAACCTTTTTTACTTTCTTACTGTCTAAGTATCGATCTTTCCAGGAGATATGTTCTATATCGTCTATGTCTGCTTGCTCTTGTCCTCTCTCATAGTCTTTTATTTCCTTATCAGTGACGATCTCTACTCTTTGTATTTCGTCTATTTTCGCTGATAACGCCTCAATTTCTGAAGCAGTTGGTTCTTTAGATAGAGTTGTGGTACATTCTACCTCGCAGCATGAGGAATCGTCTGAGAGCTCCATTATTTCGTAAACTGCTTCTACGTCGCTGTCTGAAAGGGCGGCGGGGCTTACTTTCTGAGTTTTGACATCATTGTCTATGAGCAGTTCTTCTTTTACAGGCTTTATGTCGTCGTCTGTGGTTTTTTCTGCGGTTAAGTCTACTTTGTCTATGATTTCAGTTGGGACTTTGTCTATGGTTTTTGTTATGAGAGAGTTCTTGGAAGTAGCATCAGACTGAGTAGTATTGTCTATGGCTTGTTTAGAACCTTGCGTATCGCCTTGAGAGGAGTTTTCCATTTCTAAATTATCTTTAAAAAAGTTTTGATCCGCGCTTTCACGAAAATCCGACTTCTTTTTAGATTTTTTATCTTTTTTAGATTTCTTTTCTTTTTTCTTCTTCTTTTTCTTAGCTTTCTTACCTTCTTCTTCGTCTGAAATGCAGACCACTTCCGGTTTCAAGTCTACGGCTTCTATTTCTGAACTCTCTCTTTCTGATAGTTCTCCTTCGGACAAATGATTTTCTGCTTCTTTCTCTTCGTTATCTTTATCTTTTGTAGCTACAGCAGGAGTATCTATTATTGCAGCATCTGAATTATCTGCGACAGCATCTTTTGAAGTAGTATTAGAATCAGTTTTTTCTACATTGTCAGATGGAGTTTCGAGATTTATTTCAACAATTTCAATAATTTCAATATTTGTATTGTTGTTAACTGTTTTGTCAGACTCCGTTCTTACTTCTTTACTTTCTTCTGTAATATCGATAACAGAAGACTTTGGTTCAGTCTTATTTGTAATATCTTCTGTTACTAGTTCAGAAGTGGCTATAGGTTCTTCTTTATTTTTAATATTATCTACTTCGGACTCTTTTTCAGCCTTTCTAGCCACTTTTGCAGCATTACCATCACAATCCATATCTTTTCCAGTCGTAACATCGTCGTCTTCTTTTAGACCACTATCTTTATTATCCTTTTCTTTTACAGACACATCAGAATCGCTGCTAGATTCCGAGTTAGACTCGGAACTGACGCTATCATAATGTTTCCTGTCCAAATCTTCTAAAAGATCCATTTTCTCCGTATCTGACAGCTGTAGAGTAATCTCATCATTGTCTATGTCATCTTTACTAACATTATTTTTATCTTTTTTCTTTTTTTTAGACTTATCTTTTTTCGTATTTTTGCTATCGACGTTTTTGTTTTCAGTGGGCTTGACAATTTTGGGAGTGGCAACACTGGGTGTGTCTGTAGTTTTTTGTGTGGTGGCAATACTGGTGGGTTGGTCTGCGGTAGCGGGTAAGCATTTATTTCGGTTAAGTTTTATTTTCTGTTTGGTTTTCTGTGGGACTGTTATGACCAAGTCGTTAACTCGTTTGGTGACTGTGGCCGGTGGTGACGTCTGTTCCGGTGGTGACGTCGGTTGAGGAGCGATGGCTTCTTTCTCTTCGATTATTTCTGCAAAATAAATAATCTCTTATTACTACAAAATCACTCAAACGGCTTGACCAATTTTGATAAAATTTTGTATGGTGGTAGCTGGCACCCTGGATTAATATATAGGCTTTTTATCCCGATATTCCCACGGGATCGACATTTACGAGTGTGAAACCGCGGGGTGCAGCTAGTAATGTCATAAATGTCAGTGTATTTGCTTAGTTCTTTTAAACAAGTTGATAGAATTTCACTATCATTGAATTAGGTCGGCAGATAAGTTTATTATGAGCTTCACACATTTTGTATACATATTTATTATAGCTTCTGCCCGCGACTTGGTTCGCGTGAGATTTCTTGTTCCCACGAGTCCCACGACCCACCCCGTCGCGTCGCATCGCCTGCCCGAGCCATCATTTCGTTTTGCTTAGCGTTCTTTCTTACTTTTTAGGGTTCCGTACCCAAAGGGTAAAAACGGGACCCTATTACTAAGACTTCGCTGTCTGTCCGTCCATCTGTCTGTCACCAGGCTGTATCTCAAGAACCGCAATAGCTAGACAGTTGAAATTTTCACAAGTTATGTAAAAACCCAAAAATTAATTTTCAAGGTTTAAACCTTGAAAATTAATTTGTAAGCTGGAAACGGCAGAATATTATCATCATCATCTGCCGAGCCTTGTCCCAACTATGTTGGGGTCGGTTTCCAGTCTAACCGGGTGCAGCTGAATACCAGTATTTTACATGGAGCGACTGCCTATCTGACAACCCATTCACTGGGTAATACGATACCCCTTGGTAAGACTGGTTGTCAGACTTTCGGGCTTCTGACGACCCGTAACGACTGTCAAAGATCCACGAATGACAGCCGGGACCAACGGCTTAACGTGCTTTCTGAGGCTCGGAGGGGTCACAGTATGTAAAGATGGTCACCCAACGGCAGAATATTATGAACTTTAAAAATTATCTAACATCTCTGTAACAATATTCTGACAAATCAATGGACTATAACTACTGTGGCGGCATCTACATCGCCTCATGCGAACTACGCATCACTCTGACGTCACGCAAAGTCCTGCATCGCGCAAGCAAAGTTTACCGCGCAACTAGAATAAATAATAATAATAATAATAATTTCAGATTTTTAATTTTTAGAAGCAGTACCTTAATTATATCTACAAGTTTTATGTTGAATGTGATACCAAAATTGAATTTACAAAAAATAATTTAAAAAATACAATGAATTACCTGTATAAAAACCAAAAATTGCCGAATCGGAGGTGACATCTGTCATGTCACCTCCGATGTAAAAACACGAAAATGAGAATATTGATATGAAAAAATGTTGACGAGATTAGCAGCTCGCCGTGCACGCCCACCACCCCCGGACTCGTCGCTCAGCCCCGCCCCGCCACCGCCGGAACCCAGCCCCATCGAGAGTGCTGTGACACCGGCCGTAGCAGTTGCGTCGAGCTCGAGCGACGAGTATTTCTCTCCGCCGACGTCGCCAACACCTGTACGTCGGCAGGGGAGAGGCCGGCCACCGAGGAGCTTGGGACTTAGGGGCCATCCGGCCCCGAGTCGGGTCCCCGCTACCGGTGGTTGTGTGCAGCGCATGAGATGGACTCAGTCTATGAACGAGAACGTCATGCGCGCATATTACGGGTCTACAGAGGGGGGAATTAACCTCACTGCGTACCGCGATAGGATGCTGTCTCTGTTCCAGGAGCTGGAACCAACCGTCAACGTTTCGGCCCAACGACTGTCGGATCAGGTGCGGGTCATCCAACGCAATCACAGGTTGGACGATATCGCACTTGATAGGCTGCGCTCAGAGGTACTGAGCAACCATATCGTCTCGACTTCGGCACAAACTGCGGCACAAGCGTCAATTATTGATGCCATCCCGCCGCGGTCCAATCATGTTGAAGAAGACGATGATAGGGTTGACACAGTAAGTAGCCAGTGCAATGTCCGACTGAGGAGCGCACTGGAGGATGCATTACGCGAGTATAGATCCACTCCAACCGAACTTAGACCCCGATTACCACGGTTACCCATGCACAAAAAAAATAGGGCGCTGGTGTGTGCCTTGGACTCGCAGCTCAAGAGTTTCTTCGAGAGCAGCGAGGATCTCGTTGATACACATTCGATCCTGTACTGTGCGGCTGTGGCGGCATGTCGTTTAGCTAACGTCAAATTCCCAAATTGTGACGGAGCTATTCGACCAAAACCAGCCGTACCAGCCTGGCAGCGCAGGATCGAACGTCGTATTGATGGGGCCAGGGTACTCATCGGCAAACTATACTGCTTCAGGGAGGGCAATACACGACCACGTGTGATGCGCTTTGTAAGGCGGGCATTCTCGGGGACTGGAATCAGCCCTCGAGAATACATGTCCCGTGTCACAGAGCGCATCGACTTCCTGAAGCAGAAAGTTTGTGCATGGGCGAGCCGAATTCGGCGGTATAAGCGGCGGGTTGATCGATACACGCAGAATCGCATGTTCCAGAGCGATGAAAGGTGGGTGTATAGAGCTTGGGAGCGACCTGAACAAAATGTGACAGATGTATGCCGCCCGGATGATGCCGCCACAAGTGCATTCTGGTGCAGCATCTGGTCGGTGCCCGTCTGTCACACTGAGGCTGACTGGATGCAGGATGTCGAGCGAGTGTGTGAGTCTGTACCAGAAATGGAAACAGTGCTAATTACGCCATCAGACGTTGCCAGAGCGGTCCGTCCGTTACCGAATTGGAAATCACCGGGACCGGACGGACTGCACAATTTTTGGCTGAAATGGCTAATTAGTTCACACACTTGCCTGGCATCTCAGTTCCAGTCATCCTTAGAGTCTGGGTCGCTACCGCAGTTTCTAACAACAGGCGTTACCCACCTGCTCTATAAATCAGGTAGTCCCGCGGAACCCAAGAATTATAGACCGATCACGTGTTTGTCGACGGTTTATAAACTTCTTACATCCATTTTGAGAACGAAAATTAATACACACATTGAGAGTAACTCGATTATGTCTGCCTCTCAAAATGGATGTAGGAATGGGTCCCGCGGTACTAAGGAGCTACTCCTCATAGACATGGCCATTAGCCAACAGGTTCGTCGATCCCGCAAGGATCTGTCGACATGTTGGATAGATTACAAGAAGGCCTACGACTCGGTGCCACATACGTGGCTCATGAGGGTGCTGGAGTTGTACAAGATAGATGCAACTCTACGCACCTTCCTTGAGTCATGTATGGGGCAATGGAAGACGGTCCTTCGTTATCCAGGATGTCGACAGATCCAGGGGAATGATGAGCCTGTATGGATTAAACGGGGAATATTTCAGGGCGACAGTTTGAGTCCACTTTGGTTTTGCTTAGCCCTGAATCCTCTAAGTACACTACTGGAGGATTCAGGTCTAGGCTATCGGTTGAGGAGAGGTGGTCAGGTCATATCTCACCTCCTTTACATGGATGATTTAAAACTCTTTGCCCCCAACAAATTGCGTCTGATGGAGCTACTGAAGGTAACTGAAACTTTCAGTAGGGCCATCAGGATGGAATTTGGTGTGGACAAATGTGCAGTCATGCATGTAAAGCGAGGGGAGATTATGGAATCCGAGGGAATTCAACTCTCCGATTCCATAAGCCTCAGATCCCTCTCCTCATCAGAAAGCTATAAGTATTTGGGTATGTCGGAAGCGTTAGGCATCAACGATGCTGACATGAAGCAATCGTTGAAGGAGCGCTTCTTTTGTCGCCTGAAGAAGGTATTAAATAGTCTTCTTTCGGGCGGAAATAAGGTGCGCGCCTTCAATGGTTGGGTCATGCCGGTTTTGATGTACTCTTTCGGCATACTCAAATGGACTCAGACGGAACTCGACGCCCTGGATAGAAGAGTCCGTACACTACTGACCGCAAACCGGATGCATCACCCACGATCATCGGTGATGAGACTGTATATCCCGCGGAAGTGCGGGGGTCGAGGCTTTTTAAATGCGAAGACCCTCCACAACCGCGAGGTGTGCAGTCTCAGGGAATATTTTTTAAAAGCTGAAGTGGGTATGCACCGTGATGTGGTCGCAGTGGACAAGGGGCTCACCCCGCTCTCCATGGCTAAAGAGAACTGGCGCAAACCTGTAGTACTTTCTACTGATGATCGCAAGAAGGTATGGCAAAGCAAGGAGCTTCACGGGCGCTTCTACCGGGCTCTTCATGAGCCTGGTGTAGACTTCTTAGCGTCCGTATCCTGGCTACGTTTTGGTGACCTTTTCGGGGAAACTGAAGGTTTTGTCTGTGCAATTATGGACGAAGTTATCTTAACGAATAACTACCGGAGACATATTATGAAGGACGGGACGGTTGACGTGTGTCGGGCATGCCACCGTCCGGGTGAGTCTATCAGACATATTATCTCTGGTTGTTCTCGTCTAGCTAACGGCGAGTACTTGCACAGGCATAACCAAGTAGCTAGGATTATTCATCAGCAACTTGCTTTGAAATATAAACTTGTAGATTCTGAGGTACCGTACTATAAGTATGTGCCCGACCCAGTTCTTGAAAATGACCATGTCACATTGTACTGGGATCGGTCTATCATTACTGACAGGACTATTGTTGCCAATAAGCCTGATATAGTGGTGATAGACCGATTAGCGCGCCGCACAATGATTGTCGATGTTACCATTCCACATGACGGGAACCTCGTGAAAGCTGAGAAAGAGAAACAAATGAAATATCTCGACTTAGCACACGAGGTTGTTGACATGTGGAATGTGAGCTCGGCTATCATTGTGCCGATTGTCGTATCAGCCAATGGACTGATCGCCGAAAGCCTCGATCAACATCTATCGAGGCTCTCGTTAGGCGGTTGGATCAAGGGCCTGATTCAGAAGGCAGTGCTCCTCGATACGGCTCGCATTGTGAGGAGGTTCCTGTCTCTGGAGCCCTAACCACCGGTAGCTTGGACCCTGCTCCCGACACCGGCGGACAACTATTTTTTTATATTTTTAAATGTTTTTTATACTTACTTTTATTTATTAAGAAATATTTAAAAATATAATAGAATAAGACATGTAAAGTAATAAAGGAGATAATAATAATAATAATTTATTTCAAAAATGGGATTGTAAAGTTTACAAAAGTTGCATGCAGGTATATAATTTATAGGTTCAACTATACAATAAAGATGGGTGTAGTACTGTTCTCCTAGATAGGCTAGAATTTAGCCTGTGATAAGGAGAGACAGTGCCGGTCCCCTGATTGGTGGATTATTATATAAAAATATTGTGATAAAAGACAATAATTTCAGCCAAAATTAAAATCATAAACATAATCAAACTCACAATCAATATCAAAATTAAAAACAAAATCAAAACCAAATTAAAATCAAACCAGAAATTATAAACAGAATAAAGATTAGAATCAAGAACAATACGAAAATCAAATTTGAAATTTAAAATTATATTATTTTTATATTTTATTAGTATTTATGCAAGACATAACTAGGGTGTGTGCGTCTGTGTGGGTGCATTGTGTGAAGTGTGTATGTGTGTGCATGTGAGTGTGTGCGTGTGTATTTGTGTGTGTTAACATGATTACTTTGTGAGGAATAATTCAGTGTCATCATAATTGAGGTCCAGAAGGAGTGTCCGTACAGTTTTTTTACAATTGTAGAATGGAAGTTTATAGATTGGGCATTTTGCATTAGTTTTATTATAGAGAGATGGAGCAAGATATAAAGAGAATCGTTTTACGAAAGAGGTACGTGGAGGTGGGATAGTGCAGATTAAGTCTTTCCGACGTTTAGAGATATGTCTGTATGGTGTTCTGGAGTGTTGGAGTAACACTATATGTAAAATGTACTGTTGACGAACATTTAAAACGTTCCAGGATTTATAAAGTTCGGTCGTTGGAAATAAGATAGGTCGAAATGTGGCAACTTTAAGTATGGCCCTGTGAGCGATCTCTAAAGGCTTCATCACTGTCTTTGCAGCTCCGCCCCAGCAGGAAATACAGTAGGTGACAAGTGATTGGCAAAGAGCGAAGTATACCTTCCGTATAACTAAAGCGTGTGCTACATGTCGCAGTGTTTTAAAAATGTAAATAAGTTTCCGTACGCGGCCAGATAGGGTATTAATGTGTGATTTGAAATTTAAGTGTTGGTCAATGATGATACCAAGATATTTTATTTGATCTACTGGAGTAAGTGATGGGCACTGGCAGGCATGCGACATGGCACTACACGAGTGAGCTTTTAGGGACATAGAGGAATTTGGTTGGGAATTTGAATTTATTGAGAAGGTAATAAAGTTAGTTTTAGTGGTGTTCAGGGTCAAAGAGTGTGTGTAAAGCCATCTTAGTGTGGAGTTAAATCCTTTTTGTGCAATTGACTGTAGTTCCAACCATGAGTTAGCGGTGAAAGTTATTGCTGTGTCATCTGCATAAGAAACTATTTGGGCATTTGGTATATCTAGGTTGCAGAGGTCGTTAATGAATACAAGGAACAAAGTGGGCCCCAAAATACTACCCTGCGGCACACCGTATTCGATAGGAATTGTATCGCTATGGTAATTGTCCATAGTCACAAATTGTGAGCGGTTTGATAAGTAACTTTTAAATAAGTTAAGTGGTAGGCCCCTAACACCTATACATTGAAGCTTGAGTAAAAGGGTCGGAATGGGCACGGTGTCAAAGGCTTTTGTGAGGTCCAAGAAAATGGTCAATACCTTTTTATTATTGTCCAGATTCTTCACTATGTGGTCAATCAATATGTGTGTTGCGTCATTTGTGGACCTCTTTTTACGAAAGCCAAATTGTTGTGGTGACAAAATATTACAATGCTCAAGATAGTGAATGAGTCTTTTATTCATCAAGCGTTCGAGAATTTTGGATAAAGTACTAAGTACCGCTATGGGGCGGTAATTATTTACTAGGCACCCATCGCCGCCCTTGAGAATGGGATGAATGGCTGCCTTCTTGAATGATGTAGGAAAAATGGCTAAGTCAAAGCAAAGGTTGAAAATGTGGCATAGTATAGGTGCGAGGGATGTGGCGTAACGTTTTAAGAATAAGGTGGAGATACCGTCCCAGCCGGTAGCCGCATTTGTTCGTAGCATGTTTATGGCTGATATAATTTCGTCAGGATCTATCTTTTCCAACACAAATGAGTTTATGAAGTTAGATGTGTGGGGAAGTGAAAAGCGGGAAAGTGATTGTTTGTTGTTTATATTATCTGCAAGATTCCTTCCTATGCTTGCAAAAAATTGGTTTACGTCATTGCAAGACTGTATCGGAGATGATGAAGCTGATAACAACTGTGTGTAAGAGTGTTTGGTTTTGCTAGTATTTGTGATATTTTTAATAGTTTCCCAGAGTTTTTTAGGGTTATTCATAGCCTTATTTAATTCTAGAGAATCGTATTTTCTTTTCGCTTTTTTTAATAATGATGTACAAAAATTTCTGTATCTTCTGTATGTGGTACTGATTATGATGTTGTCAGGCGACTGCTTTACTTTTTTATGTAGAGAGTCACGGTTACGTATACACCTCAGCAAACCCGGCGTTATCCACGGTTTCAGAGTTTGTTTCTTTGCAGATACCTTTATTTTTGTAGTGCAGTCTTCTATGACTGTTTTGGTTAGCCCGATAAAGGCGTCTGCAGCATCATCTGGATCCTTCATAGACAGAATGGGTGCGAAGTCTAAACCTGCCATAGCTGTGTCAAGAGCGTCGTAGTTTATTTTATTTATATATTTTGTGGAATTTGATTTAATAGTAATTTTGTTAAGGCAAAGCAGAGAAGAATAATGGTCCGTTACAGTTGAATCATAGACAAGTGTCAAAGGTTTAAGCTTAGAGCGAATTATAAGGTGGTCTAAACAGTTACTTCCTCTTGTAGGCTTCGTATGTGCAGGTAAGAATCCATGATAAGCTAAGGTATTAAGATACTCCTGAGCTCGTGTATCCGATGAGTTAGGTTTAATGTCTATGTTAATGTCTCCCGTTATGATTACAGTTCTGTAGTTAGTCAGCGACTGAAGTATTATATTGAGTGCAGAGAGGAAAGTTTGAATATTATCTTTTGCGGGTGATCGGTAAATGCAAAGTATTGCTACATCTGAGTCTAATTTTATTATTAAGCCGGAGGCAGATCCGAAAAAGTCAGGTTCTTCGTGAGCAGATACAAGAGTGGATTTTACATAGACGACCACTCCGTCACTCTTATTTAAGTGTTTGGTGGTGTGATAGGTAATATAATTTTGTAGAACGGGTATGTGGTTGTTACTGGAGCATTTTAACCAACACTCAGTAAGTACAAGGAGTTCACAATGAATATCGATACGGTGTAATAAGGTTTGTAAATCAGCAAAATTTACATTAATAGATCTAATATTTTGTGAAAGGATTTTCAATTGATGTGTAGATTGTTCAATATACTTTTGTGTCTGTCTGGGGTACATGTGTATGTATCCGATACAGAAAAGTCATCAACATTATCGATTACATCATACGTTTTGTTAGACATTATAAATGTAGGTGTGTGGATGTGGGTTAGGAATAAGGCGGTAATTGCGAGGTAATATGGGAGTATGTGTGAACATTTGAAGTGTATGTTTAATAAGTGTGTTAAAGTTATGTTTGTGAGCGTTGAATTTGTGTAGTGTGTATGGTGTAGAGTATGTCATGTTTACAATGAGAATTCGTTTTACAATTAATTCAATGAACACAGTAAAAAAAACGTAGAATACATTAGCATAAAAAACATTATTTGGGGTAAGATTAAGACAAAACAGGAATACTAGTCATGCATTATCCTTTGAATGCATTTGGTTTAGCTGTATTTCACTCCTTATAACGATAGACTGACTTTCTGGATCCTTCTTCAGCATGATACGTCCGTTAGATGTCCAACAAAATTGGATTTTGTTCGCCTTAGCATAGTTTCGAGCCAGGTAGAAGAGTCTCTTGGAGGTGGCAGTCAGTTGTTCTGCTATAAATACGGGGGTATTCGGTACTATGCCTAGGCTAGCAGAGCTCAGTTTGTTGTTAGAGTGGTGCTTGTTATAGGCTTTGACAGCTGATAAAAAATTAGTTTTGACGAGGGTATTTGTAAATTCAACTGTTATAGTAGAATGTGGAATCTCTTTTTTTGAAGGTTGACGTAGAACATCGCGTATGTCAGACATTTGTATGTTGAGCTCTAGTTGTCTCGATAACTCCAAGAAAGAATTGTATAGCATCTCCTTAGTTTCGTTTGGCCTTTTTGGAACGTTACGTAGTTCAACACAAGTTTTCATCATGGAACGGTCGAAAGACTCCAGTTTGTCCTCTAGTTCAGCCAACTTTGAATTCATTGTGGTTCGTTCTTTTTCGAGACCCGTTATTTTCAACACAAGTGAAGTTAATTGATCAGAAATAGACGTCATGGATTTTTCTATTTCGGTATTTGTACCTTGTATGTTATTGTTTATTTGTTTAACTTCAAGGATGAGGTTTTCTAACTGGTCCATGCGAGTGTTTTGTGAGCGTATCATACTGTGCAACATATTTTTGATTTCGTTTTTAAAGTCATCCAAGCCATCAGTCACCTCCGTCGTTGAAGGACAACGCCGCTTACATCTTTGGGTAATGTTTGTAACGGTATTGATTGGGTGTCCTTCGTCGTCGTTCAATTTTAATAAATCCGACTCGGAACGTGATGGAGATTGTTGCTTATTTGGTGATGTTCTCGTTAATTTAGACATTATGAGTCGGTAATATTATTAGATCAACAATTGACGATTTACAAAAAGTGAAGTGTGTCAGTCAGGTTTGAACTCGCAACACGTCGTTTCGCCGTGTAGCGCCTCAGACCGCTAGGCTAAGAGCGCTGTTATTAACGTGGCGAAATTGGAATTCTCTTGGTTCTTATAGCAAAACACGTCGGGGTCTGTGACCGCTAGTTTGAAAGCAAGGTCACGCGCGGAGTGTCACTACCCGATAATCACAACACTTACTAACGAAATTTTTTAGAGCTTCAAATGTTATTATTGTTTTGTATTATGCACTTTAACGTATTTTCACTGATAGTTTGCGTTTCTTGTGACAATATAATACTGTTTAGCACAAAATAGACAGCTAAAATTAGGTTTTTACTTTTAAATTGATTTTTTAAGCACAGAGCGTACATAAACACGACCGATCGCGAGCACGTCAGGCGGGGGGGAAATAGAACGTCCCGACATCAATCGTCGAGCAGTAGCCCAGCAGACAAGACGCCCGCCTTGTCGGTGGATCCTCCCGGCACTATGGAGGATGAGCAAAGTATTAAATAAATAAAGACTCACTCTTCTGCAGCTCCTCAACCTTAGGCTTCTCGTCATCGCTGCTGATCTCCACGACCTCCGGCGGCTCCTCCTTGATCTCCACCTCGTTGTCTGACGAGTGCGGCGGCTCCTTTGACGTGGTTTCTAACACAGGCTCTATGAAAAAAAGAAAATAGAGTTATTAACAGACTAGCTTCTGCCCGCGACTTCGTCCGCGTGGAATGTTGCCCCCCGACCCATTGCGTCGGATCCCCATATAAAATAACAAACAAACAAATGTTACCTCTTTATAATATTAGTGACAAACTATAATTATTATGACAACAAAATACTTAGACAACAGAACACCGCTGCACGCTTAAATGGAATTGTGCCGGACACATCTGCCGCATGACAGACAATCAATGGGCCCAACTTACGACCCAGTGGGTCCCGCAGGCCCAGGCGGAGATGGCGGGATGAGCTGGACTCCTTTCAAAAAGATTGGTCCTTGGCAGCTCGGGACAGAGAGAGGTGGAAAGAGCGTAGGAAGGCCTTTGTCCAGAAATGGGACATTAACAGCTAATTTAAAAAAAACAGTGGCACTCCGGGAGTTCCGACAGAAGTAAAAACAAAACACAAACAGAATACTTTGCCATCACTCACTGACATAATTGGATATATGTACATTAAAACCGAGTACATCCCGAGGACAGCCGAACACATCCGAAGCAGGTATTTTTTAAATCGTCTTTAAACAAATCACGCACGGTTTACTTACGGTAACGGCGCGAGTTCAATGGTTTTTTCCCATCTCAAAAAAATACCCAACGCGCCTAAAGAAGTTTTCAATTCAAAAACAGAATTACACCATGAAGAGTCCGTCTTACTCGTTCTCGTGAATCAAAACGTATTAGAGCTGTGCGTCCGACTTCCTTTCCCTTTGACAGCACACCCGTAGGCAGTAGCTCGTATCAATCAGCCGCTTGCGCTAGGAGTTCACCGATTGAAATCGTCACGCTGAAAAATGCGATGAAAAAGTCGCATGGACCGCGACCCTGCAGCTGTAACAACTCGAGCACTGTCAGGCCGGCTCGAGACGCGTTGTTCCTGTGTATAATGCGTCATGTTATCGACTACTTACTGTTCTGCTGTTCTTGTTGTAACTGCGCCCTGATGGCTCGAGCGCGGGCCTGCAGCTCTAACAGCTCGAGCACTGTCAGGCCGGCTCGAGTCGCCTTGTTCTTATCCACTTCGCCTTCGTCCCCATCTTTTGACTTCTTGCGTTTGGCTTTTGACTTGGAGTGGCGGCGGTGTTTGTGCTGGAAGATAATTGAATAAATAAAGCTTTTAAAATTATTTCCACAAGAAAAAGCCAGCCAGTCTTTTTTACTCCTTACCCAGGTTGTCAGAAAATGTCGCCCCTGCTGGAAATCGAACCTGGGACCTCTGGGTCTGAGACAGGTGGTCTTACTACTAGACCATAGCGGCGATCAGAAGAGAGTAGTACCTACTTTGTTTTAAGATATTTTTTGTGCTTACACTAACTGCTAGAGTGGAGCTATGAAACCGGCATGTCCTAGAACCAGAAATTCGAAGACATGTGGCAGCTACCATACGCGCTGGGTCCAGAGGTAACATTATAGCATAATTAGGCTATGTATGGAGCCGGAATGCACGTTAAACCGCGTTGGTCTCGGTTGTCATTCGTGGATCTTTGACAGTTGTTACGGGTAGTCAGAAAGTCTGACAACCAGTCTTACCAAGATGTATCGTATTACCCAGTAACTGGGTTGTGGAGGTCAGATAGGCAGTCGCTCCATGTAAAATACTGGTATTCAGCTGCAACCGGTTAGACTGGAAGCTGACCCCAACATAGTTGGGAAAAGGCTAGGCAGATGATGATGGAGCTGTGAACATACCTTTTTCTTCTTATTGCTTGTCTGGCTGAGGATCTCGTCATCTGAAGATATGCTGTCCAGTGATATGGTTTCCATCTGCTCCGGCGGTGGAGACGGGCTGGACGACTCCGTGTCCGAGGGAGGCTCGGCACCGTCCAGGATCGCACAGAGGCGCTTTGAGCTTATGCCTAAGAGCTGGAATTACAACACAAGGTATGTAACTATTGTTTTGTCAATTATGTAAGTTTTAGTAGATGCAACATCAATTTATCTGGTGCAGGGAGGTTGAATCAATGGCACGCGTGTCATTGGTAGTACGTGTAAGTAACAATATAATCAATGGCACGCGTGTCATTGGTAGTACGTGTAAGTAACAATATAAATAATCAATGGCATGCGTGTCATTGGTAGTACGTGTAAGTAACAATATAATCAATGGCACGCGTGTCATTGGTAGTACGTGTAAGTAACAATATAAATAATCAATGGCATGCGTGTCATTGGTAGTACGTGTAAGTAACAATATAATCAATGGCACGCGTGTCATTGGTAGTACGTGTAAGTAACAATATAATCAATGGCACGCGTGTCATTGGTAGTACGTGTAAGTAACAATATAATCAATGGTACGCGTGTCATTGGTAGTACGTGTAAGTAACAATATAATCAATGGCACGCGTGTCATTGTTAGTACGTGTAAGTAACAATATAATCAATGGTACGCGTGTCATTGGTAGTACGTGTAAGTAACAATATAATCAATGGCACGCGTGTCATTGGTAGTACGTGTAAGTAACAATATAATCAATGGCAGTGCGGGTTAGTGGATGTCAAATGTCTTTAAATTGTTGGTTCTAGAACATACCAGTTCGCTCGCAATATTTTCTGTCACCATTCTGAAAGCAGTGGTGATGAAATAAAATACACAAAGCAAAGTGCCTGCCTGGGTTCGTACTCATAACCTACAACTCACTATTTGGGGCCGATACCGCGGCACTAGGCCATCACTGTTCTTTATTTATTTTTGAATTGCCAAATATTAAAGATTTGGTTGTTTGTCAGAAAGTAGAAGAATTGGCAAGAAACTCCATAGTCATTCTTTCAATTCAAGAGTTTACTGTTGGTCTATTATACTAATAATATTTCTAATAATAAAGCTGAATAGTTTGTATGTTTGAACATGCTAAACTCTGGAACAATTGGTTGGATTTGAAAAAAAAATCTGCACATGTGAGCCCAATTCTTGAGGAAAGCTATAGGCTATTTAACATCACGGTATGACCCTTAGGAGCCGAGCACAAAGAGAAAAGTCAGAAAACAAAGTGACAGATCAAGGATGGCGAACCTCCATATATCTTCGTGGCATTTTTTCCATATAAATATTAACTGTAGCCATGACATAGATAGATAAAACGTTTATTCAGTGCAACAAAAGACACAATACAGGTATTAAAAAACATCACACAATACAGGTACCTATTAAAAATATCAGAAAAGGTAAAAGAAAAAAAAATAACAATGATTAAAAAAGATAAATTGACCCATAGACACCTAGCTCATATATGTACATCTAACATCAATAACGGTCAATCACTACGGTATTTATCTTCTGTGATCACTACTGGGTGGTGTGTGTCTCATGGTTGCACCAAATGGGAGTTCAGCTCAGCATATGCCAGGTACACGCACGCTGGTATTCTGCTGCATCCCATTAGTGACATACGGATGTCGAGAAGACACATTTGAGTTTCAACAAAATGGTAGCTACATGAGTGCGGCGCTTATATTATAAAGGTGGTAAGTACCCACAGTTTACTTGCTTTTAAAACCGACAGAAAGAAGATTTTGAATTTTAAAGTTATTAAATATTTGTAATATGACTAGTTTATGTTTTTAAGTGTGTATGTGTACGAGTTTACATGTTGATGTATAATAATATATTGTTATGCTATGACAACATGCCAACAAACAATTTGACTACTGGAAATTATACCGCTTTATTTGCAACTGTAAAGTCACATAATAATTAACCTTTATTATTATATATCTGTAATGTTAACAACAATTTATGTACATATTTAAATTCAAATAAATGAGTGCGACTTCTGCTGTTCCAACTAGATAACTTCTAAGGTACCTCAATTCCTGAAAATAATGATGCCATGCCCCTAATTATATTGTTACTTACACGTACTACCAATGACACGCGTGTCATTGGTAGTACGTGTAAGTAACAATATAATCAATGGCACGCGTGTCATTGGTAGTATGTGTAAGTAACAATATAATCAATGGCACGCGTGTCATTGGTATTACGTGTAAGTAACAATATAATCAATGGCACGCGTGTCATTGGTAGTACGTGTAAGTAACAATATAATCAATGGCACGCGTGTCATTGGTAGTACGTGTAAGTAACAATATAATTAGGGGCATGGCATCATTATTTTCAGGAATTGAGGTACCTTAGAAGTTATCTAGTTGGAACAGCAGAAGTCGCACTCATTTATTTGAATTTAAATATGTACATAAATTGTTGTTAACATTACAGATATATAATAATAAAGGTTAATTATTATGTGACTTTACAGTTGCAAATAAAGCGGTATAATTTCCAGTAGTCAAATTGTTTGTTGGCATGTTGTCATAGCATAACAATATATTATTATACATCAACATGTAAACTCGTACACATACACACTTAAAAACATAAACTAGTCATATTACAAATATTTAATAACTTTAAAATTCAAAATCTTCTTTCTGTCGGTTTTAAAAGCAAGTAAACTGTGGGTACTTACCACCTTTATAATATAAGCGCCGCACTCATGTAGCTACCATTTAGTTGAAACTCAAATGTGTCTTCTCGACATCCGTATGTCACTAATGGGATGCAGCAGAATACCAGCGTGCGTGTACCTGGCATATGCTGAGCTGAACTCCCATTTGGTGCAACCATGAGACACACACCACCCAGTAGTGATCACAGAAGATAAATACCGTAGTGATTGACCGTTATTGATGTTAGATGTACATATATGAGCTAGGTGTCTATGGGTCAATTTATCTTTTTTAATCATTGTTATTTTTTTTTCTTTTACCTTTTCTGATATTTTTAATAGGTACCTGTATTGTGTGATGTTTTTTAATACCTGTATTGTGTCTTTTGTTGCACTGAATAAACGTTTTATCTATCTATGTCATGGCTACAGTTAATATTTATATGGAAAAAATGCCACGAAGATATATGGAGGTTCGCCATCCTTGATCTGTCACTTTGTTTTCTGACTTTTCTCTTTGTGCTCGGCTCCTAAGGGTCATACCGTGATGTTAAATAGCCTATAGCTTTCCTCAAGAATTGGGCTCACATGTGCAGATTTTTTTTTCAAATCCAACCAATTGTTCCAGAGTTTAGCATGTTCAAACATACAAACTATTCAGCTTTATTATTAGAAATATTATTAGTATAATAGACCAACAGTAAACTCTTGAATTGAAAGAATGACTATGGAGTTTCTTGCCAATTCTTCTACTTTCTGACAAACAACCAAATCTTTAATATTTGGCAATTCAAAAATAAATAAAGAACAGTGATGGCCTAGTGCCGCGGTATCGGCCCCAAATAGTGAGTTGTAGGTTATGAGTACGAACCCAGGCAGGCACTTTGCTTTGTGTATTTTATTTCATCACCACTGCTTTCAGAATGGTGACAGAAAATATTGCGAGCAAACTGGTATGTTCTAGAACCAACAATTTAAAGACATTTGACATCCACTAACCCGCACTGGGCCCGCATGGTGGATTATGGTATGGCCCACTCCCTCTCACAGAGAGGAAGCCTGTCTCAACAGAGGGAGCCTTATAAGCTGATAATGCAAAAGTAAATGGTTTATAAATGCATAGAAATTGAGTACATTTTTATATATTGGCAATATTGTGGCAATGTGCACACATTGTGCCGCAATAACTATGATACTGTCTGCATCCTTAATATTTATGTATCTCTGACTAGCATAGATTGGCAATCAACTCCACATAATATTGTATTTTAATCCCTTGTGTAGTAAATAAAACAGTCTATAACATTCACATCAGAAATCTATCCATCAAGTGTGGTGATCAAGCAGTACCATGGACCCGAAGATTCATTAAGATTACCAAAAGACCCCAAAAACTGAGAGATATCAAAATAAAAATAGTTAAGTCAGCCAAACACAGGGGTACAGGGGTTGGAGCTAACAAAGAGAACTATATTGTATAATAAATACATGAAATATCAAACCTCTTCAGTGCACAGCTCCTGTAGGTCATCTAAGGATATATTTCTGATGCTTGCCGGGACCATAGCCTTCAATTCCTTGTATTTGATCACAGAAAACACTTGGTGCATGAGCTCCACCCTGTCGTGGATGTAATACGCCAAATCATGGATTTCTTGCTCTCGGTTGTAGGATGTGGAGGTTTCCGGCGCCTCAGACTTCACTTTATGCCTTTTAATTCGCTTCATTTTTATTTATTTCTCCCTAAGCACTTCACAAATGCAATTGCATCTATCTACACACAACACAAACAATTGCTTTGGTTAAGAAAATTTCATTTCTTTACAATTAAATAAGATACTCCGTAATTTCGCCGCATTATCTACATGTCATTGATGTCAAGTCATGTCAATTTTGACATTAATATAATGCGTTCAAAAAAGGTTATTTATTAAATCTCGCAGACTGCTCGACAATCGAAACTTTCCACATTTAATTTAGGTCAAAGACTACACTAAGATGCTGACATCACAGACAAAATAATGCGTGTCTTTCGGATGACAGCAATGTGAAGGACATGCTTCGATGCCTATAATATTATGTTATGTGTTAGTTATCTAATTTAGTACCTACTGTAAGAACTAAGCTGGATAATATTTTACTATTGTATATTATCATTAGATAAGAGTCCAATGTATTATATAAAAAAAAAACAATCTAAATATTTAAAAACAACTTGTAAAACTGTGCGGTGGTTTTTCTATAGTCTATGCTGCACAACCTCCAGCTTTTGTTTTAACCCTGCATTATATTGTAGTCTGTGGTTTTGCCCTAACTTTTGTCAAATTGTCAGTCAAATAAAATTCTGTGTGAAGACGCTGGTAGAATAATATCCATGAAATTATGAAATAATAAAACACAACTTATTATTTCGATATCCAGTGGGCAAAATGCAATTGGGACATCTGTTAGATACTTACATCGACAGAGCTATACGAACCGTGATCTTAGCACTCTTACTGTCATTTTGCCCCAAGGTATCGAAATGTATACCGTCTATTAAAATTTTAAACGATCAATCTTCACAGTCGAAATGCCCGTGGATAATGAATCATAATATTTTATTGGACCAGTTTTGTATCTAAGCGAGTGAACGCATCTATTTGAAAAATTGCGGGGTTTTTTGTCAACAAAGATGGCGGTCGACAGGATTTACGAAACCGACAATTTTTTGGTCGTAAACAAGCCTTACGATATGTATATTAATTCGGAGGATAAAAATGAAAAGGTAAGCCTGTTTCAACCTTTTCCTTAAATTAAAACTATTTAGTTACGAGGATTCAAGGTTATGTTTACATATTAGAGAAAGCCGGGTGGGTGGAGTATAATATGCTTGTGGTAGTGTTGTAATAATATGTACAAGGTCGCGACTGGCTGTCAAGCTGTGCATTAGGCCATTAGGCGATTTATCGGTCCATTATTAATCTATTTGGTGGTATCAGTGTTGCCAACTGTACTATCATCTCTGTAGCTAGATCTTTTGCAAAAAGTTGCTAGATTCCCACATCTGACCCCAAAAAGTAGCTAGAAGTTGCCAAAATTAAAAAATCTAAACTAATCGTTAAAATCGTTTTTCTACATTAAAACAACGAATCGAAACGAAATGGTGGATAACAACTTTACTTTCGTAATTTCGTAAGTAATATATTTACAGATCCAATCCATTAAGTCTTAGGTTTCTTGAGTAGATCCATTTTTCATTAAGTATGTGTACTTACAATAATTACGACAATTGATGACTGTATGTTTTGAGAAAGCAAATGATTAAAATAATAAGCAGAACCAGCAGAACTTAAATGTGAGTAAACCACCTATGACAACAGACAAAACTAACAAAATGCGTGAAATAGAGACAAAACTAATCTATACATAATAACAAATCTGTAGACGAGGCGTTTCTGTACATTGAAAAAAAAAATAGTTGGGCTGCTAAAGGATAACCAACAGATGCCATTTCATAAATTTTTGGAATTTTTGTCTGTTTGTCTGTTTGGATGTGAGAAATTTTCATTTGAACAGGCTCAACGTAAGAAGTACCAAACCAATATGGTTCATATTTATACTCAAATATAGTGTAGAACTCGGAGTAGTGATTAGTCTTTGTTTCATCGCAATCGCTTCAGTCTATCAAAAGATATAATCAATTTAAAGCATTCTATAACAATTTTTAAACAAACAAGTGGAAACACGTACCGACATCTATTGGCGCGATATAGTACTAACTAAAACATATTGTGATCTTTAAAACATTAATAATGTGTTTAATCACGTCGTAAAGGCTTGCCTGTATGACGAAATAACTCTGATCCTTATGTCTGTGTTATTTGAAAAAGTACTGATAATGATTATAATATAAATAATCTATAAATATAAAAGAAAGTCGTGTTAGTTACACTATTTAGGTATAACTCGAGAACGGCTAAACCAATTTGGCTGAAAATTGGTGGGGAGGTAGCTTAAAACCAGGAGACGGACATAGGATACTTTTATCCGGTTTTTTTATTCGGTTTTAGACGGGCATAGTATTTAATACTTTTATTTACTTATAGGAGTAGTGTAGGAGTAGGTTAGGAGTAGGGTAGGAGTAGTGTAGGAGTAGGGTAGGAGTAGGGTAGGGGTAGGGTAGGGTAAGGGGTAGGACACCACGCGAACGAAGTAGCGCCGGGCAGCTAGAAATAATTTATGTGGCAAAACAACGTTTGCCGGGTCAGCTAGTTATTAATAAGAGAGAGAGTGAGAGAAAATAAACAAAATCACAATGTTCCAGCAAGCGAAACTATCAGAGGAATCCCCTTCCTTGGGCGTGTTCCGTATCGCGCGCCCTTTGTGCTTTATATCTATGGTCTTGCTTTTACACTATGATTCAAAATGCTTCCGCAGATAAAAAAATAAAACTGAAAATCACAGAAACACCAATAGATAATAATATAATAATAGATGTGTAGATGAAGTCGCTATGTTGAAAAATTGCTAAAAAAAGTAGCTAAATCTTTTAGCTCTGATAGCCGACAGGGGTGCAAAAATAGCTAGATTTAGCTATAAAATAGCTAAATTGGCATCGCTGGGTGGTATGAGTGTGGCGCGGGGCGGGCAGATCACGCGCCGCATGCTTGCCGGTGCGTTATTGGTTCGTCACCGTCAGTGAAAGAGTACTTTATGCCGTTCGCACATTCGTGCGAACCGCGAGGCGAATAACGAACACGCATGTGTAAACAGTGCTCTCACTATTCGCCTCGTGGCTCGCCTCGCGATTCGAGCGATGCGAGCGAGCGAGCGAGCGACGAAAATGATTTATGCCGTATATTGTTATATGAAGAGAGAGGCTGTTAATAATGCAGTTGATAATTTAAAAAAATGTATGAAACGGCCCACAGAGGCAACAAAATGTTCCGAGTCTACAGTGAGATTAATTGTAAAAGGATCAAAAGATTCGGAATTTCTTACCGTCTTCCGATCTCCCGGGAAAAACAAAATAATTAAAAAAAAAACAATAACAGACATTGACAGCTTTGACCAGGGTGTTAAAAAATTGACAGCTTTGACCAGGGTTATAAAAAGAATCGTCCACAATTTCCACATCACTGAAAAAGAATTGCCTGCCATAGGCAAGTTGCGAAGGAAGTTACAGGATGACCTACATTTCCAAGGATCTGCAGCAAGCAAGTCTTAGGCAAATATTAAAACAATTGGGTTTTAAGTGGAAAAAAACAGAAACCAATAGAACTTTTTTAATTTAGCAGTCACAAATTCGATTTCAAAGAATTGAATATCTGAGAAAGATAAAAAATATAGAGCGGAAGGAAGACCTATCATTTACACTGATGAATCATACGTTGATAGTTCCCATGCGTCTCACCATTCTTGGACAGACGGTCCCACCAAAGGTATTAAAAAACCTCTATTTAAAGATAGCCGCTTGGTCATAGTGCACGCGGGTGGTGAATCAGGTTTTGTGCCGAATGCTTTGCTGACGTTCAAAGCCGGTACAAAAAGCGGTGACTACCACGACAACATGAATTCGGAGAATTACGAGCAGTAGCTCCGTACTAAAATGATGCTGAATTTACCGCCTAATTCAGTCGTGGTAGTCGACTATGCATCGTACCACAACATACAACTCGATGCTGCACCAACGTCAAAAAGGAATTGAATTTGAAGAATCCATGCTAAAGCCGGAGTTGTACAACTTAATAAAAAATATAAAGTGGAATTTAAGAAATTTAATATCGATGCCATATTAAACGAAGCATGCCATTCTGTACTTCGTTTGCCCCCATGTCACCCGGACCTAAATCCTATAGAAATGGCCTAGTCCCAAATAAAGCGATATGTCGCCTGCAAAAATGATGATGAAAGCTCAAGTGACGACAGCGGCGACGATGACACCTCTAGCATCAACACCGCGTCCTCATCTGGTTTTCACGTCAACCACGACACTTAATGGAAAATGATATTCTATCTAAGTAATATATTTTTCAATGTACCTACCAAAACTAAAACAATAGCCCTAGTACTTTCGTGTGCGAGTGTACCCATGCGCAAACACCCCCCCCCCCCCCACTTCCAGCGTTCTTTTTACATGACGCGACCCAGTTACAGGTACAGTTTCGATAACACAAATTAATATCGAAAGAATAACGGTGTGACAACAATACCCTCCTCCTGTTGTCCTTTGCAACGAGAATAAAGATCACTGTAATGCAAAATCAGCACAGCATCCAGCGCCAGATTTAAAATACTGCATCGATCAGCCTAGGGGTATGGGGTGGCGCCAAGGTAGCGCCAGGGTAGCGCCCGGGTAGCCCTTCAATTTCAAATTCAAATTATCTTACGTTTTTTGCAATTTGTTGATGAGTGTCAGGTAGTTTATTGAACAAAATATGACTCGCGACGCCGACGGTAACAAGTGTGTATTTACAGAATTATAATCATCAATACAACCCTCTATGTTCATATAACCCTATTTTTTTTTTTTTTTTTTTAATCTATTATTTGGAGGCTTCAGTGCACTCTAGGTGACTATGCCAGCCTCATGGGATCATTCCTATAGTAGCGTAATGGGCATCTTGAATGCTGCGATAGCAGAATGCAAGCCACCCATTGCTCTACTCTATCCCTCACACCCCCACACACACACACATCACCAACTATACCTAAATACCTACACACACACAACACACACACACCCACACAAATACACACACACACACACACACACAGACCCACACATACACAAATACGCACCCCCAAATACAGTTCCTGACCTACATTCTCTCCCCCTCTCTCTCTTTCAAACACCGTTTTAGGAACCTGTAAACACTCTGGGCCTCTTCAGTCACTAATTTTGCGGGCTACTCTAGCGCTTCCCCCAAAAGACGAAAGCGCTAAGGTAGCCCGCGAAATTGAATTTTCTTTACTATGGGGCCAAACCTGAAATCGCGAAAAAAAATCTGCTGTTCCCTACATTTTGACGAGTTAGGCGAACATAAATGTAGGGAAATAAATACGTAAATACATATTTGCTATGGTCGCGAACCTTTTAATCGAATATTTTAATCAACGTACAACTTAATACTGACCAGCAAATTGCAAAAAACGTAAGAAAATTTGAATTTCGCGGGCTACCTTAGAGCTTCTGGGTTTTTTATTCTTGTATTTTATAGTAATTTCCGAGCTTTTTATATATTACACCTGCCATGTTTTGTCTCTGCATCACCCTATGGTTGACTGGTAGAAAATGCCTCAAGCATTAAGTCCGCCTTTGCACAGTATTTTTTTTACTTGTGCATAATGTTTTAATTTTTTTTCCAGAATACAGTGACGTATCACGTAGCGTCGCACGATTCTCACTTATCGTCATCGATATCCCCGCTTCATTTCGTGCATCGACTGGACTACGCGACGAGTGGTGTGCTGTGTATTGCCAAAAATAAATTGTTTGCTGCGCGCGCAGGGAAGCTTTTTGAGAAGCGTTTGACCACGAAGTTCTATTTGGCAGTTGTTAGAGGACACGTCACGTTTGAAGTTGCTGATATTGAGTTTGATGTTGGTAAGTAGTGTTTACAATAATCAGTGTATAATGTCCCTACAGCTGGAGTTCAGGCACAGCAGGCCTCCTATCTGTGAGAGGAACAGAGTGAGTGGGCACAATGCGAGTTCATGGGTGACGTATGTCTTCGAACTTTTGTTTCTAGGACATGCCAGAAGTATGGTGTTTGTTTTTGGTGTAACTGGCGCACTGTAGGTTTACTATACACCTCTGCCTACCTACCAGCGAGGTAATTGCGTAACACACTAACAGTACAGTAGCATTGGCTTTCATTTTGACAGTTCAACAACATTCGTTGCGTTATTTACGTTGTTGAGCAGACAAATTTTACGAACAAATGAAGCAATGGATTAGCAATATGCTTCAAAATGATTCAAATTATGATGGGTAGTGTGTTACGCAATACGGGTGCAGTGTGTACTTGTGTAGTTATGGTCACATATATCTCCTAATAGGTTATTAAAACACGCGTTTTTTCATTTAAAGGTGTAGATCCATCTACAATGGACTCGAGCCATCAAATGCTAGCGCTGACCACGAGTGAGACGTCACTGAGATGCGTTCAGTCGCGGCACGCACACACGCGTGCTCTGAGGCTGGAGACTGGCTACTATGAGAACAGCCCTGTCACCGTTCTGCTGTTGAAGCCTGTTACGGGTAAGTTTATAAATACCTGAGGAACAGGGTGCAAAGTTCACTCATCCTCCATAGTGCAGGGAGGACCCTCCGACCAGACGGGTGTCGTGTCTACTGTGGTGGGCTACTGCCCGACGATTGATGTCGGGACGTTGTATATATGCTAGTCACGCTGTAAACTCTGCTTGCGTGATGTAGGATCTTGCGTGACGTCAGTATGATGCGTAGTTTGCATGTGGCGATGAACATGCTGACACAAGTTGAACCTTATCTTATCTTGTCATAAGCGAGTTTCCGAATTATTATTACAGATTGTCATCTTTTTCAATTAGTAATTTAATGTATTACCAACACCTAGACTTGCTCATTACCATGGCAGTACACCTGTTAATGTATTACCAACACCTAGACTTGCTCATTACCAGTACACCTGTTAACCCATTATAAAATCAAACCATGTATTACAAGCACCATAATTGCGTAACACGCTATCACTCACAATCTGAATCATTTTGAAGGATATTGCTAATCCATTGCTTCTTATGTTCGAAAAATTTGTCTGTCCAACAACGTAAATAACGCAATTAATGTTTTTGAACTGTCAAAATGAAAGCTATTCCTACTGTTAGTGTGTTACGCAATTACCCCGCAGTCTATTATTATCCCACTGTAGTGTGACGGCCTCTTCTAATACAGAGAACGCATGAGCATTGATCACCTCGGGTAGCGCGTGCGGTTCTTAAACGTGGAGTCCATAATAATAAAATTACTTGTAAGACTAAGGTAAGGTTCACCCACCAGTGCAGTAGGCAAAACAACGCTTTATGGATATACCCGTTTTCATAAACCAGGTCGCCGTCACCAGCTGCGCGTGCATTGCAGCGCGGTCGGTCACACGATCCTTGGTGACTACACGTATAGCGGCACAAGAGACAGCACGCCTCATCGAATGTTCTTACATGCCTCCAGGTATTTCAAAATGAATAGTAATTTTTCAAATTCCTAGTGTTTTACCTGGAACAAGTGCTGCAACAAATTTCCCTGCAAGATTTTCATACTAAAGAACGAAAACCGCCTTTACTGCTACGACATAAAGGCGCTGTCAATGTCGAGTTGTTACCATGGCCTGGTTGTGCATTATCAGGCGTTATTATGACACCAAGCGTTAGAAATAGACTTTCACAGACTAGAAAGAGACTTTCACGGTTTTGTAGATCGTAAAACTTTCGAATGAACGAAATGTACGAAAGATGAACTATTCTAATACTCGATGTGCTATACCAACGGCTGCGTCCTGTAGGCGAGGGCTCTTTGTCGCGAAAGTGCCCGCGCCCTTAAGTAAATGGAAACATAACCATACAATTTGATTTGAACCATTCACCTCATTTCCTTTTCCAGACTTATTTTGCCAGTAGCAGAAGAGCCCTTGGACATTCAGACGAATGAGCCGTTCTTCACGGACACGGGTTTCAGCTCAAAATGGAAATCCGATAAGGTTTACTACAAATTTCGAAGTAAAGAAGATTTCAAAGCAGTTTGCGAAATCTTGAACAAATCTTATGTTATCGGTGTTCAGTACAAAATGTTTAAAATGTAATGCTTTCTGTATGCTGTAATTCATTTTGTAATTTGTATAAAATTACATATTTATAAAAAAATTAAATAAATTCTTACGCATCTTTTTGCGTTTTCTTTCTGAAATACAAATTCACACTTATCTTAACTATTATCCGACTTTTAATTAGCTGCAGTAAAATGAAACTTCTTACAGTCATTCACAGATTACTAATATGATTCTCTTTTGATCTATTATTCGGGATACATCATGATTATTTTAATGAGATGTGTAAGCAGAAACAACACGAAAAATATATATAATATTGGAAAATATTATTTTGCTGTTTTTGCTTACACATCTTATTAAAATAAGCAACTACGTATTGAACTGCCGTACATGACAGGCTCTATATTATTATACTCTTTGATGACAGGTGAGCCAAGGGCCACGCTGAGCTTTTTTCTTGTTTGGAATGCATTCCACGTTTGTCCGACTTCCTTTTAGCGGATTACTAGCATGTCGTCAGAAACGCAAGTTGACAGAAACGCATCTCGTCAGATTCGCACCACGTCAAAGACACAGCTCGACAAACACGCAACTTGACAGATGCGCGTCTCGACAGTTGCGCAACTCGACAGTCAATTAATAAATAGGATTTAAACGCTTTTAGCCAAACAAAGTAATCTATTTCGTATTTTATCACTAAAAAACTTAATATGAATAAGGAAACAATACCTCTAGTAAATAATACCTTTTTTTTGGGTGGGAAATCATCAAATAACTTCTACCGCTCTGGGCGGAGCGGGAGGGCATGTCAGACTTTTACTAACTAAAACCCACAAACCCACCTGTGTTCCTTCAGTTGCCCGTGTCAGGGGCCACGGTAACTCTTTCGAACAATCCGCGACCCTGGCAGTCATCGTATAGGCGTAAAATTTTCTATCTACAGTATTAAGAGTACTTTCCCTTGGTGGCATTACAAAATTCCACCCTGTAGATAAGACAGTTTTTCAACATCTTCCTTCACAAGCAGCACCACCAGCCATGTTTTTGGTCCTGCATGCAAAGCGCGTCCATACGTTACCTGACATAGGCTAAAAAGGATTACTAGCATGTCGCATGTCGTCAGAAACAAGTAGTTTGTGTAGGTCTTGGTGGTAAATTATTTAATTGATTGCTTTTGTGTGAAGTTATATTATGTAAGTAGCCAGCTTGGAATTTCGAATAGGTCCTCAAACATCCTAGGGTGGGCACCAGACCATTCTAGGGTGGGCACCAGACCATTCTAGGGTGGGCACCAGACCATTCTAGGGTGGGCACCAGACCATTCTAGGGTGGGCACGGCCCACCCGCCCCAGCCCCTCTGTCAAATAAATCTGACCAACGGGAAAAATTAATTCCCGTTGGAAAGTCTAGTCTGACCATAAATCTGTCCACTGGGAAAAACTCAAAATTTTACTCAAAGAAAACATTCCTATATTTTTGAATACAAAGAAAACTGCATTTAAAGATTTTCGAAAATTCGTTTGCCACACCCGGGAATCGAACCGACTTAAATCTGTAAAAATTACACCCTGTACTTTTATTGCATTAATCGTTAGGATCAATTATAAGGATGAAATCTCTCTAACATACTTGATAAATTAAATGATAGGAAAACCATGAAATCTTAAACTATTTTAATTACAATGAGGGATTTTCCTTTTTTTTTCAACCCTTCCCTAGTCGCTGGATAGATGGCGCTGACCTTGGTAAGTTACTGCAAGGAATGGAACTTCACATCATTTTTTGATTATTTCACTTGGATGATACAGCATTATATTGTAGTCTTTGCTTGGATGTAATTTTGATTTTGAGATTTGATTGAGATCGTAAAACGAAAGTGTCAGTCAACGAGCGTATGTGACGTGACGCAAGGTTTTTTTTCCAAGCGTTTTGGCTGTGGCATCTAGTAACGTAGTCAGTACAACGCCATCTACAGGGACTGATATAACTAACGTAGTCATGCCATCTACAAAGTGAGATACTTGGAAACTATTTTTTTTTTTAATACTCAAAAAGAAAACCTCTCATTAAAATAATTTAAGATTTCATGGGTTTCCTTTCCTTTATTTACAAAAAATGGTAAACTATTTCTTGGATACACAAATGTATTCTTCTAATAAATTCATTTCTAGTAACCTTTAATAACGTGTTGTGGTGAATATTATAAATTGTATTCTGAACTTCAACTCTCAACTCGTTTACATAAGATTTAATATTTGATTTTTCACTTAACCCCACAAAAATAATCTAAAGGGGTGAGATATCTCGCAGGCCATCTGATTGTGCCGTTTGTATGTACCAATCCAGGTATTAGTAGTGATTCTGCTGTTATGGGCTGGAGCACCATCTTGCTGTAGAATTAATTGGTTGGTTTGTACATTTCATATTAGTTCTCTATTTTGCCACTTTAATTTAGATCTATATCGGACTGTACTCTTCAACACAAACCGTCAAACCTATCCCATCACTACCTGTCAAATTGTTGTTTTGACAATTTTGACGTGACGACGCTTTTCGGTTTCGAAAAATCGAACTTCGATTTAATAGGCGTTTTTCGTATTTATTGACCAAAATCATCATGGAAATGGATACCGACCCTCTGGAAGGCAGCAGCTACGATCTAGGAGTGACTGTGAAAGCGGAAATAAAGGAGGAGGACGAAGATGATCATTACAATACTATGTAAGTAATTGAACCTTTTTCATTATTTACACTCCTTTAAACTGTTTATGTTGGTTTTACAACGAAATAGCGCCGTTAAATATTGCAAAGCATTGAAATTAATTAATTTAAATCCCAGATCTATCTGGGGTCGCGTCTTGTACAGCAGCGCCAGGACCACAGAGTACATTATAGTATACTGCCAGGTTTGTGTTTAGCGCTTTCATCTCTCTCCCGATACTGGACCAACATGTAGCGTCTTCCTCTTCCCAGACTATTCGTAGGGATATTCAAGACTAGACCGAAAAGCGGGTTGGGTCTTATATCGAGTCGCCTGAATCTGAGGTAAGTGTGAATATAGGAGGGTGTAGGGGGTTCGTACTAAGCGGTAAAATGTATTTTTTGCTGCCGGAGACGCGCCAAAATATTTTAATTATTATTTCAAAAACTTACAAATGCTTAAAAAGGAACGTAATTTTGATACATTTCGTAGCGATTTCAATGCTCCGTTTGTCGAAATGTGTGAAACGAAACGTAAGCCGCCATTCTGTTTACATTGACAAATACTTTTGGCGTTCGTTTTGTTTGTCATTCCGTTGCTCTCGAGTTTACGTGAATTTTATATGTTGCTATGATTATTTATTAGCTCCCCGCACCCTAATGAGTAACATATCCTACCCAAAGCACACAGACTTGTGTTGGTTAGGTTAAGTTAGAACGGTGACCACTTAGCGCGAGCCGAGCGAGTTGTGTTGGTAGGTTAGGTTAGGTTAGAACAGTGACCACTTAGCCAGAAAGTAACTATCTCCCCGTACCCTAATGAGTGACAGATCCTACCCAGAGCAGACAGGCTTGTATTGGTTAGGTTAGAAAATTTTATTCAAAGTGGAATAATAGAAAAACTACGCATCTCCGGCAAGAAAAGAATCCGGGGGGTGAAACAGCCATCCCCCACCCTCCCCCCTACCCTACACCCCTCCCATCTTCGTACGAAGGCGACTTGATATAAGACTTTAACCCGAAAAGCTATCATCTCTTCGCCGTACCATGTAGGCCTGCAAAACATTGCTTACTATAATCTCTGCCCTGCCTACTGCAATTTACAATGATGGATTGATTACAATTACCTTGATAACAGCATATCATGGGTATGTTGCCTCGACATGCATAATGTTCTGGGGAAACTCAACCTGGCTCTGGGCATTCAGGGGGCCTGCCATCATCTTTTACACAACAAACTTCTTATTTCAAGAGAGTTTTGTTTCAAACGTATAATAACAACCTGTTAATGCTATGCAAACAACATAATTATGTCCTTTTATCCCTTCGCATGTCAAGTGTACAGGGTATGTACCGATAACAATAGAATTTCTATTGTGTCTGCTAATTAGACATGCGACGGGTTATAAAATAAGTTGCACCAGTTTACTAATCAGCTACGTAATGCGAACGAAATTCGAAACTCGGGGTATGGCGATATGTTTGTGTAAGTGAGCTTTCAAGTGGATTACTAAGTGTTGAACTTATTTTTGTCTTAAATGCATAAGATGTCACTAACTCAGTGGACATGGAATCAAGGTAAGGTCAAACACTGTTGTTGAGTGAATAGATTTTATAACAAATAATGTCTATATCCATGCAAGGTCAAATCAAATTAGCTAGCGACACTTCGCAGACGAGTTGGATATCACAGTAATAATATAAAGGCGAAAGTTTGTGAGTGTATTTGTATGTTTGTTACTTCTTCACGCAAAAACTACTGAACGGATTTTGATGAAATTTGGCACACGGTTTATAACCAGGCTTAACATGGAATAGTTTTTATCCCGATATTCCCACACTTATGCGGGGTCGGGGGGGGTTTCTTCAAACCTATACAGGTGAAATCGCGGGTCGCAACAAGTCGATAGATAAACATGATAAAACAAACTAATTTGATGAATTTAATTTTTGGGATCGGTGACAGCTGATAGTGTTCATACAGTCATGTATAGATGACAAACCACAATGTGCCCAGCACGCCACGGTTCGACTACATGACAGACTGACGCCGAGGGCACGTTTTTTATTTTTTGACGTGTGGCGGTCAAAAGCTTAAACATCAGTATTTTTGTGTAAACTTCACAACGTGATGGGTAACACAACAAAATAAAAAAAACCTTACTTTCTTAACTAACCAATCCAATCAAAATAACCATAACGTCTGTGAAGTTTCGCTAGCTAATTTGATTTGACCCTGTATAACGGGTGTAAAAAGACACTCGACGAAGCCGAGAGTCACTTGTACTCCACGTCATTGTGATCATTTTTAGGGTTCCGTACCTCAAAAGGAAAAAAACGGAACCCTTATAGGATCACTTTGTTGTCTGTCCGTCCGTCCGTCTGTCTATCAAGACCCATTATCTCGGGAACGCTTGGAGGTATCGAGTTGAAATTAAAACCATATACTCAGCTCTACAGTTCCTTGAAGCTGTGGAAAAAATCAAATACCTAAGTTAACGCAAAGAAAAGATACAGCCGTTTATGCCGCAAAAGACGTATATTTCGACACTCTCAAGGGAATCAAAATTAATTAGGTACTTCCCGTTAACCTAGAATCATGAAATTTGGCAAGAAGCAAGATCATGTAGCACAAGTAAAGGAAGAAATCCGAAAACCGTAAAATTGTAGGCACATTAAAAAAAAAACCCGTGATAAACTATTTACATACCTACAAAGTACGGAAGCCTCGGTGCGCGAGTGCAACTCGCACTTGACCGGTTTTTTTGTAATGGACCATACTTGGGAACCTTCTGGTTACGGAGATATTGAAGGACAAAATTCCAACTTTAACTGATTTTTTTTTTCGAAAACAAGTTTTTAATGTTTTATAAAGGCTCCTACAAACAGGCGCGACACGCGATGCGAATCGCGCGCGACACCCTGGCACCGCAAGTCGCGCAACGAGCGGTGCCTTTGGTCCCGCGCGATTCGCGTGGCGTGTCGCGCCTGTTTGTAGGAGCCTTAACACAACATTAAATACCCCCGCGACGCCTGTACCGTTGCATGTACCCATAAGCACAATGTTTTGCGTGCGTTACATTGCGCACTACCGCAAAAAGCTAATTTTCACTTCAAAAATAAGTCGTTTCCCAGCAATACTTTTTGTGCAATGTTACTTAGTTTGAGGTGCAGAATGCGTGGTTGACGGCATGTGATGGGTCTTTTTACACCCTTTACACCCTGTATACAGGGTACACCCTGTATACAGGGTCTCATTAAAATAGATGGACACATTTTAACACAGCGCTCAATGCGTCTAAATAAAGATATCCAAGCAAAAAAAAAAACCTGATTAAAGTGATTTTATTTTGACCTAAAATAATATATTGCCGGCTTATTAGTGTAGTTTCGTTGGCTGATTTATTTTTCTTGTAAGTAGGTATCTATGCGTTTTTCTTATATATATTTTTTACCATCGTCTTTATTTTGGTGGTCTGAATGATTTCTAAAAGTTTGTCCATCTATTTTAATGGGACCATAAATACCTAAGTGTAAGCTAAAATAAAAAATGAAATTATTTTGCTGTTAATGTTTTGACGGAGTTAGTTTCAAACAGATATGTAATAGTTAGTGATTTGTTATTACTTTTGCAGCCGAAAAGTTTCCCGAGTCTCCTGGCATCAGCTAGAGGTACTCTGCGACTTTTTAAATTCCAACAGAGCCATCGCCACCGCGCACAACCGCGCCCTACCCAACAAGGAGCACTCGCAGAGGAAGTGGCGCGAGGTCACGAAGAGCTTGAACTCTCAACGCGATGGCGGTCATAAAGATTGGGCAGGCTGGAAGAAGGTAACTAGCTATTAACTTGTCAAGTTTATTATGTTTTTAGGGTTAAGAGCCTATACTACCTCAAATGGCTTAGCATGATCCTCCGTTATGTCGAAAATACTAGTATTAGTTAGTATGAAATAAATATATGCTAAAGTTGAGGATTAATGTTAAGTACTATGTTAGACGAAAACACGATACTATAAAATTTTCTCGCTAGAAAAAAATTTCCAAAGTTACCTACAAACCGAACAATAAACTGCTGGTATTCAATAAATACTTCAAATTAGATCATGAAACTTTGCATACTAACTGAACTAACTATAAAGCAGGTCTTATGTTAGTTAGTTTTTTTAAATTACCTTTATTTTCACCGTATAAAGCAAATACCTAAACTATTGGCGCTGCCTTCCGCCCAGCACCGCACTCTGTCTCGCTCTCACACAGTCCGCGAGCAGTATCGTTCGAGCGAGATAAAGAGTGACTTTTAGCTGAGGTAGTATAGGCTCTTAAGTACCCAAAGGGTAAAAAAGAGAGTAGAGGTCCTTGCCCAGCAGTGGGACAAGTGGGATTAACGGCTAATATTTTTTTTTAAAGAATATGCTTTTTGTTCAAAATTCTCAACTCGTACTAGGACTCGAAGAGCAGTGGTGGCCCAGTAGTAACGGCCGCGACTTAGAGTTGTAGGTCGTGGGTTCGAACCCAGACAGGCGCTTTACTTAGTGTAAATTATTTCATCACCACTGCTCTCGAAATGTTGAAGGAAATCGGCGTCGGCATGTCCTAGAACCAAACATTCGAAGACATGTGACATCTACCAACCCACACTGGGGCCGCGTGGTAGATTATAGCCCACTCGCTCTCGAATAGAAGAGGCTTGTGTCCCAGCAGTGGGAACATTATAGGGTGATCATGCTATTAAGCTAACTAAAATTAAATAAGTAACTGAAATACATTAAAATCAAATTGTAAAATCTATAACACACTAATATTATTGATTACAGTGGTTTTTTTTTCAGTTTTGGATAGATTATAAGGCCAAGTTGAAAAAGAGAGTGATTGCCGTGCGCGCGTCGCAACTGGGCACTGTAGGAGGGCCTACTCAGTATTTGACGGAAATAGAAGAAAAATTTCTTCGAATACTGGGAAAAGATTTCGGTAAGCGGTTGCCAGGTGCTCGAGTGGAACCGGTAAGAAAAAAATATAAGTACTTATACATAAGAATGGTGATCATTTGGGTACCCCTCTCTAATAGCCACGTGTAAGTGTGTAACACATCTCATTTTTTTTTAGCCGATTCGGTAGTCCCACAGCTGGGCAAAGGCCTCCCCCAAGTCCTCAAGTCCAGGAACTCCTTTCCCGCGCCACCTCGAACCCTCGACCTGGACGCGTACCTCGAGCCCTCGCGGTACGCGTCCAGGTCTCTCGCACCTCTCCCTGGGCCGGCCTCGGCGGCGCCGTCCGTCTCCAGGCACTCACCGCAAACCGCGTTAAAAAACAAAACACTTATCAACTTTACAGACATTAAGAGTGACAACCCTAACGCTCCAATGGAGCGTCGCGTCGGTAATTATATCAACAGATAGGCCCAGTCTCCACTGTTCATATATACACTGTGCCGTGTGCCTGTGTCCCAGCCTCCCAGCAGTGGTCCGGAACATTACAAACTGATTATGATGATCTGTTACATTATCTCTTTATAGCCTCCAAAGATTGTCGCTGCTGCAATAGATGAGGATGTGCAGGATTCCCAATCTCCAGAACCCGTCCTAGATCCCCCATCCCCTACTGCTATCCCCCCCGTCAACAAAGCTCCACAAAGTCCTCTGGAACCTATGCTCCAAGATCCACCGACTCGCTCCCCCAGCAGTAGTCCCCCCCGCTCCCCGCGGCCCCCCGCCCCCCCTGCCCCCCGCGCCCCCGCCGGCTCCCCGCGGCGGCGCGGTCCCCGGCGCGGCCCGTCCATGTCGCAGGCGGCCGCGCGGCGCGCCCTCGTGCGCTCCTCACAGATGCACGCCGACGCTGCTCTGAGGACTGCCGAAGCGATGGAGAAAACAGTTTTAATATTAGATGGATTTCAAAAAACTGCGATGAGGATTGAAAGGTACAAAATTACTAAATATTTTAATTCTTGTTCCCCCGACCCGCCCCGTCGCATCGGCACTCGTTTTCGCTTAGTGTACTTTCCGACTTTTTTTTTCTTATTGCTCGGCTCATAAGTGTCATAGCGTGATGTTAAATAGCCTGTAGCTTATTGATAGGATTATATGAAGTTAGAGGGTCGTATTGATGATTTTAATGATTATAATTCTGTAAAGTCATATTTGTTACATTCGCGAATCATATTTTAAGCAACATTCAACATGGCACTGACCTGCAAATTGCAAAAAACGTAAGTAAATTTGTATATCGCGGGCTACCTAGCGCATCCCCCGTAATGTATAGAAGCAAGTTCTTCTAACTGAACAGACGGCTGATGCTGCACAGTTTGTAGCGCCACTTCCTCTCCCCAGCGACACTCGACAGCACTAGGACGTGGTGAAGGGCGCGCGCGCGGGGGACTGTCCTTATAATAATAATAAACGTTTATTTATGATAACTAGGATCCAATTTGTTAGTAGTACAATAACTTATAACTAGTGTAAGTAATACAACCTTCATCTACTCGCCCCCTGCCTGCCCCTGCATCGAGGTATCAATACTCACGTGAGCATTAATACATCGACCCATGTACAGACAGTCAAGTCTACTGGCTATCATACTTAAAACGCTGTTGCGACTAGCCCGTACTCTGCTCAGCATTGACGCGCACGCGCACCGCTTGCGCAGAGTAGCGTAGGAGCAATCGATGCGCGCCTTAGCAAACATACAATACGACCAACGTAACTTGGCCTGAACTTTGCGCAGGAGGCTGCGCAGTAAGATTTTTTACGAACCAAATGGTGACATGAGGCGAGTGCGAGTGAGAGAACATGCGCGAAAGTCCTTAGTGCCTATGTTCAGGCCCGCCAAGTTACGTCGGTCGTATTGTACAGTCACGAGCATAAGTATGTATACACTTGGCTTTATTCAAAGGCAATTTTCTCCTTTATTTTTGAGTGAAATTTCATATTATTAGGAACATAGTATTTTCGAACCCATAGGTTTATGTAAAGTGTCGTATTTCAACGTTGCATTCGTTATTTCGTGAAAAAATCGCAATTTAAAGTTGCCAAGTGTTGACATATTAGTGCTCGTGACTGTACGTGATGCACTACAGCGGCGCGGCGGCGGCGCGGCGGGGCGGTTATGTACTTTTGACGTTCGAAAAGTGCTGACTCTCAGCGTAATTCGAAGAAATGTCTTTTTGATAATTGAGAGACACTGATTGATGATGATTTTGATAAAAATGTATTTTTTGTTTTTCAGGATCTTAAATGCCGCCTTCTCCACAGTCGCTGAGCAAGAGGACTCCGAGTAGCCGGACCCTGCTGCAGTGCGATGTTACCGCTGGCGGATGTTCACTCGCTCGCTGTGTGATTATAATGGGTAGCTCACCGTCCGATCAGGACCAGGCCCGTGTCGGGGGGCGCGTACGTGTTCCACGCGCGCCTCAAAGAGATGTCAGCAGCAGAGAAGAGGCCCCTTAGGGCCGAAGCCTGCCGGGTCAGCGGGATTGTCCGAAAGGGTTACCGCTGGCCCGGAACATAAAGGGCTAAGGAAGGAACACGGGTGGGTTTTAGTCAGTAAGAGTCTGACACTCCCTTCCGCTCCACCCAGAGCGGGAGGGGTCATTTGATGATTTCCCATCCACAAAAAAAAAAAAAATGGCCGGCTAAAATCAATTTTATTTTGAGTAAATTGTGATGTTCAAAAGTGCTTTTTATATGAATAGTTGAAATAAATGCTTTGACTTTGATTTTGACTTATTTAGATGGAATCTTAATTCCTATCCTACTTCCTACACTTCCTACTATCCTACTTCCTACACTTCCTACTATCCTACTTCCTACACTTCCTACTATCCTACTTCCTACACTTCCTACTATCCTACTTCCTACACTTCCTACTATCCTACTTCCTACACTTCCTACTATCCTACTTCCTACACTTCCTACTATCCTACTTCCTACACTTCCTACTATCCTACTTCCTACACTTCCTACTATCCTACTTCCTACACTTCCTACTATCCTACTTCCTACACTTCCTACTATCCTACTTCCTACACTTCCTACTATCCTACTTCCTACACTTCCTACTATCCTACTTCCTACACTTCCTACTATCCTACTTCCTACACTTCCTACTATCCTACTTCCTACACTTCCTACTATCCTACTTCCTACACTTCCTACTATCCTACTTCCTACACTTCCTACTATCCTACTTCCTACACTTCCTACTATCCTACTTCCTACACTTCCTACTATCCTACTTCCTACACTTCCTACTATCCTACTTCCTACACTTCCTACTATCCTACTTCCTACACTTCCTACTATCCTACTTCCTACACTTCCTACTATCCTACTTCCTACTATCACACTAACATTATAAAGGCGTAAGTTTGTGAGCGTGTTTGTATGTTTGTTACTTCTTCACGCACAAACGGCTGGATCAATTTTGACAAAATTTGGTATGGAACTTACTACTAAATAAGTATATTAATTTGCATTATGCTACGAAAAGTGGCTCCTCAATCCTTACGGACATTAGCTGACATCCTGGATATTAATCCAGGATACTTTTTATCCCGATATTCCCACAGGATCGAAACTTATGCGGGTGAAACCGCGGGGCGCAGCTAGTCTGCAATAAATAAATAAAATTTTATACAAAGATATAATAATATAAACTTTCCATAATATCTAACAAAGAAAATAAAGAATTGAAAATCATTGTTGACAATGATGGTGTTTAATTCTTTATTATTTCAGCCTATCATGGTCCACTGCTGGACATAGGCCACTCCCAAATTCCCCAGTAAATGTCACGTCGTGGTACGAATTGAATAATTGGCGCAACAGTAGGTATGCCAAGCTCCCTAATCCCCTTTCGAGTGCTATCCTGGCGCTTGCGCCGGCTTCTTTTACTTTATCGAAACATTTATAGATAGATAGATTAAAAGAAAAGGATTTTAACTTCCAGGGCCCTGCTGGAGCTCGCACAGTGCGTGCAAACGAACCAAGAACCCATAGAGTTCAACTCAACCGACGCCATGATGGACCCGAAGACCGGCCTCATGATCTGCCTGCACTGCCTCGAGGACTTCGACTCCTCCTTACTCTCCGACCACATGATCAACTCACACAACTACAGGCGAGTCCTCTTCAAATGCCACATCTGTCAGAACACGTTCCAAGAACGGAAACTGTTAACGATACACCGACAAGAGTGCCAGCCTGAACAGAAAGTTCGCAAACGGAAAACGTTTCAACAAATTATGAGAGAAGTGGAGGCTAAGTACTTCATGGAGGACCAAGAGGACTTGCTGGAGCCTGTGGCTTGCCCGATATGCTTGTTAGAGCTGCCGAAGTACTGTCTGAAGGAGCATTTGTTGAATGAGCATCGCAAGCCGGATGTGATCCTGACGTGTGGGCGGTGCAACCGGAACTTCAAGTCGAAGCTCACGCTGAGGGAGCATGTGAAGCTGGTGCACGAGGCTGTCGAGGACTCGGAGGAGTGCGAGCTCTGCGGTCAGAAGTTCAGGTCGCTGAAGTACTTGTCTAATCATAAGAGGAATGTGCATCCTTCAGGTAAGTTCTGCTACTTCTGTGAACATTCGGATCTTGCGATTCATGGTGCCCTTCTTATTTCATTGTTATAAGGTAAATAAGTCGGTTCAAATTGGAATGATTCTCCCTCCCTCTCACAGAGAGGAGGTCTGTGTCCCAGCTGGGAATATTATAGGCTGGTTATGTTATGTCAATTGTAATGATTGACGGGTGTTAGTGAAATGCAACCTCAATGCCTATATTGAAAAAGGAAAGTACTACATTATTTTCACCCGACTGTGGCGAAGCCCAGTTGATATGTTAAAAGTTATTTTATTCTCCTCCCTGGGTATCCATAGGAAAAAATATTCATGCAATATTATTCAGTGTGATCTAGGTTATTTTAGTGTACCACGGTACTTCGATTGGGCAGATTTTGGTGACATCCTTTGGAGGGTGTGTTCATTGTGAAGAGTAGGTATCCACTAAGAAAGGGTTTTTCGAAATTCCACCCCTAAGAGGGTGAATGGGGGGGGAGGGTTAAATTTCACGCGGACGAAGCAGAAGCTAGTAGATTATAAGATAAGGATAAGGGCAGGGCATGAAACAAAGGCACGAGTTTATGGATGTATGTAGAAAGCACCTCAGCGTGTCTCTGCAGGTACAGACGCCAGCACATCAAGCTACTACAATCTGTCAAATTTCTTTAATAGATTTTCAACTTAAATACTAAAGCATAAGGCTCAAAGTCGATTGGGAAAATTTGACAGTTTCGGGTACCTTGATGTGGTGGCGTCTGTACTACAGGCGTGATTCTATATGTAATACTACGCGACGCTATGCTCCCCCGCAGGCAACAAGATCCACAAGTGCGCGGTGTGCGGCAAGGAGTTCAAGTCGCGCCTGTGCCTGCACCAGCACAGCAAGTACGTGCACCCGCCCGAGTCGGCCTCGGTGGAGTGTCCGCACTGCCCCAACAAGGTGTTCAAGTCGCGCGTCAACCTCACGCAGCACCTCAAGGTGGCGCACGGCTGGAAGCGGAAGTGACGTCATCACATACGCTATGAGGGCTACGAGTTTTGTGCTCACCAGTTGGCGCCACTGTTGAGTAAGGTCCTGAAGCTCTCAGTTTTGTTATTACGGGCGTGAAAACAAAGCTTACATTTAAATCATATTTAAACAAACAAAAAAACTAAAAATGTGTTTGTTAATAGTAAACAAACTAACCTCTGAACTAGCTGTTCTTTCAGCGCGCTTCATTTTGCACCTCCATTTCTTATCTCCGCTTTTAAAGCACTGACATTCATTGACCCGTAACTCATATGTGCCATAATTAATCCGAGGTATTGCAAAATATTCACGACATTATTCTAATTAGAAATAAACCCGCGTAGCCCCCACAAACAGTGACACTTGACATTTCGGAGACCTCACGCTACACTAGCGCCTCTAGCGGCGACTTCATACACGATAGCCCTCATTGATTCTATGTTTATGTTTGACTGAAAGATTCATCATCATCACTTCAGCCCGGAATCCCCACTGCTGGGTAACTCCCCCCCCCCTTCTTCTACCACACTTCACGGTTCCGTGCGTCCCTCATCCAGGTGTTTCCCGCGACTTTAACGATATCGTCATCCCAACGCACTTTTGGACGGCCCTGGTTTCTTTGGCCTAACCTTGTCCACATTCGGTCCCAGATTTACTCCATCGGCCATCACGTCTAGCTGGATTCTATAGTATTTAGTTTCTGCTTATCCTAACGGGAGGAAGGCGTGAGATTATTGTATGAACGTCGGTGGAGTGTCCGCGCTGCCCGAACAAGATGTTCAAGTCCCAGCATCTCAAGGTGGCGCACGGCAGCACAGCTTCTCCCCGCGACTTCGTTCGCGTGGAAGTCGTAAGACACCACAATATACTAATTCAGCCACATTTCCAATCCGCGCTACTACTTCGTTTTCGCTTAGCGATCCTTTTGGCTTTTTTTTTTCTTTTTGCTCGGCTCTATGGGTCATAGCGTAAAGTTAAACAGCCTATAGCCGGGGAGGCAAGAATTGAGCTATCAAATGCAAAAAGATTTTTTCAAATCCGACGGGTAGTTCCAAAGGTTAGCGCGTTCAAGCAAACAAAGTCTTCAGCTTTATTATTAGTATAAATATATATAAGTAGATGTCAAACATTGTAAAAGCGCCAGGGTGGCGCGAAATTCTTCCGTTTTCTGCAATTTGAAGATCAGTACCGTAAAGAATCGTAAAAGGATAACATTATGAATTATAAAATGGCGCAGACAGTCCGTGTTTTCCTTTTTTTCGCTGTGCTACGTAGGTATAATCAAAGAGATTGGGATTGGATTTGGATTGGATTGATTGGTATTTTAGCAAAAAAAAAAAAAACTGAAAAATGCTTCACCAATGGGATTTGATGCGATTAACTTAACAGTTAACTGTACATTCTGTTATCCTTTTATGATTCTGCCAAAGTGGCCTTTTTAGCCCCCTGGTTGTATGTTGATCTTTATCAAAAATTTAATCAAGTCATTAATTTAAATTAGACTGAAAATCGACACTTTTCGAACGGCAAAATGACATAAGCTTATGACAGTCCCCCGGCACGCCCGCCCTTCACCACTTCCTAGTGCTTTAGAGTTGTAGGTCGTAGGATCGAACCCCGACAGGCGCTTTACTTTGTGTAAATTATTTCATCACCACTGCTCTCAAAACGGTGAAGGAAAACATCGTGAGGAAACCGGCATATCTTAGAATCAATAATTCTCGTACATGTGACATCTACCACACCGCACTGGACCCGCGTGGGGCATTACAGCCCACTCCTCCTCATAAACAGGAGGCCTGTGTGGCTGTGTCCCAGCAGTGGGAACATTATAGGCTGATTATGTACCTTGAGATGCTGCGTGAAGTTGACGCGCGATTTGGACATCTTGTTGAATGACTCAAGAGCTGACCACCTGATCGAGGAGTTGTGGTTGGAGACTCTAGGTAAGTGTGGAGCCCTCTGGCGAAGATTTTGACCAAAATTCAACCTGACACTGACATGCAAATTGCAAAAAAAGTAAGAAAAATTTAATTCCGCAGCATCACCAGCAAGGTCATAGCACACGTATCAAATCGGAAAGGGATCGGCACCGTATCGCCTTTCACCTCGCTGTCAAACAGGTGTCAATCTAACGTAATCACATAACCAAAGCGGATTAGAAGCTCCGATACGTTGACTCGGCTACGGCTAGGCGACGCGACGCCGCGCTTACGGCTCGCCGACCGCTGGGTGATGGTGCAGCAGGCAAGCCGGAGGGGTGAGAGGGGCGAGGGGGGCCGAAGAGACGTAAGCGCGGGGACGAGTCGTAACGCACCGCACCGCGGTTCGTGAGCTTGTCCCGAGGCGAGGCGATTACGTTACGATTCCAATTAGTGTGCGTTGCAGTAGGGAGTTTCATACAAAGAATACTGAACGGCTCGAGAAAAACCGGTGCCGATCCCTTTCCGGTTTGATACGTGTGCTATGACCGGCATCCGTCAAGATAGTGATTCTACCCGTCACACTAGTCCGGCCGACCGCGACGAGAGAATGCGTTCTTAACACGTCAGTTTCATACAAACGAATACGTGTTTTGCGAGATTGATCTTTATTAGCTACTAGAGTGGTCGCACTGACTTGTGTCAGGCACGCATGCTCGCGGCGGCCGGACTGTAAACAACTCTCGCTATATAAAACTCATTACGATTCATAAGGTTAATGCGCAGTGGTAGACCGCGAAATTCTAATTTTCTTACGTTTTTTGCAGTTTGTAGGTCAGTGTTAGGTTGTATCTTGATCAAAATATGTAACAATTAATTATATTTTATTTACAGAATGACATACATGACTCACCCCTTGCTAGGGCCGCAGGGGGGTAGGCAACAACAACAGAACAGCGGTGCTATTCTGTAAAAATGTCACCGTGAAAACTTAGGTGTGAGCGTGGAGTGAGCTGTCAATAGTGTCAATTCCTAGCAAAAACAAACTCACTTCACCTAAGTTTTCACGGTGAGATTTTTACAGAATCGGCCAGCTGCACTTGCTACGATCCTTACATGATCCTTTTGTTGCTTTGTTTATTTACAGAATTATAATCATTGAAATCATCAATACAACTCTAAAATGAAAGAATTTCGCGTGCTGCCTCAGCGTTTCCCACATAATGAAACAACTTGTCATGGGTGATGCGCTAGGAAGTCCGCCAAATTCAAATTTTCTTTCGTTTTTCAATTTGCATGTCATTATTAGATTGTGTGTTGATCAAAATATGATTCGCGCGCGTAAAAAGTATGTATTTACAAAATTGTAATCATTAATACAACTCTCTACCTGCAAATTGCAAAAAACGTAAGAAAATTTGAATTTCGCGGGCTACCTAGCGCATCCCGTTATGTCAAACGTTGTAGAAAAAGTAACCATAGAGAAAGTTTTTTTTTTTATTGTTATGAACTAAAGGTGAAGTTGTTAGACCGCCCACTAGATGAACGGATGAATCTTCTGGATGCGAGAAGCACAGGAACGGTCGGTGTGGCGACACTGGCGACGCTTGGGGGAGAACTTTGTCCAGTAGTGGACGTCTTTCGGTTGAAATGATGATGATGTTATTTAAATAACGTAAATAGCTATTGATTCAATTAATGTCAAAAAAAAAAAGAAGTTGAGTCGGGAATTTTATCGATCTCTTTTTTATTGTAAGTAATTTGGAATTCGCTATATTTAATTAAATTTTAATTACTTATATAGATTGCTAATTTTAAGAATACATGTCATTTTATTTGGATATTAATCAATTCTGTAATATTAAATAATTATATACTTGTACAAATTGTTATTATTTTGTTTTTATTTTCATCTCATTGCAGAGGCTTTCCATACTTTTATTATATTTTCCTCTATGCCTCGGTTGGTCGTGGCTGTAATTCGTACATTTTCAATAGGCGCTACGGGAGAAGTCCGAAAGTCTCAACCAGTAAGAAGTAACGTGGTACCCAGTAACTGGGTTGTGGAGGTCAGATAGGCAGTCGCTCCATGTAAAATACTCTGGTATTCAGTTGCATCTGGCTAGACTGGAAGCCGACCGACCCGATCGTAATAAGGCATCGTGCAGACTAGTGAGTGACAGTTCTCGTATGATCCTTGCATGCATAACTAGTTACTACAAGTCCGTCTCATGAAAGAAGTCCTGCAGACGCGGCGATACAGGCAGGCGACGAAATAGAATAGACATTAATTTTTCAAATATGGATAAATAACAGGTGTTATGATACATTAAAGCTCAGCCATATTTCACCATTCGGCAAGCAAACAATATTATTAAACCAAATGCCAGATTCATCAACAAAAACTCTGCCACACTGTAGTACGACACAAATCGCACAACTCAAAACAGAGACATCATTACAGGCACGGTAGGAGGGTTGTGATAGGAATGTTGGCAACTACACACATCAAAAGTGTCTAGGGATCAACATATATTTTTGCAATAACTTTTCTCCTGATTGATATTAATTAAAAATTTCTTTAAGACTGCACCGAGCGCACAGTGGCGCCCTCATCGTTTGTTTGGTTATTTCTTTTATTTTAGAATGAAAATGCAGAAAATAAGCACTATAAGTTGTGCTCCACAAGATTATACGTTAATATTAGTATAAACGGTAGTTTTAAATTGTTTAGTTTTATTATAATCACTAAAACGGATAATAGTGGCCACTATTTTCCGTTTTAGTGATTATAATAAAACTAAACAATTTAAAACTACCGTTTATACTAATATTAACGTATAATCTTGTGGAGCACAACTTATAGTGCTTATTTTCTGCATTTTCATTCTAAAATAAAAGAAATAACCAAACAAACGATGAGGGCGCCACTGTGCGCTCGGTGCAGCCTTAAGGATTCATCAAATAAAGTGTTTCCGTTTGTCACAGTAACGATAAACCAAGTCACCTTTGCATTAATAAAGAAATTTGCCATTTTCCTAATAAAGGGATTTTTGACATTTGAACCACTAACACAAAAGTTCGAAAAAAAGACTGAAATAACAGTTTTCTTTAAAATTTTATTGGGTAACTTAAACAATTAATAATCCGTGTTTCTACCGCGAACACTAACAACACAAGAACATCGGTTTGGCATACTCAAAATGAGTTCATCCAAATCACGCTGTGGAATGGCCGCCCATGTTCGTTGCAACAACAAAAAAAGGTCTTCTTGCGACTGGATACCCTCCATATTCGGCAGAGCTCTTCTCTGTAGCATATCCCATGCATGCTCAATCGGGTTCAAGTCTGGCGACTGAGCAGGCCAGGGCAGGACATTGATGTTAGCTGCGGCGAGAGTCTGTCTTACAACTCTTGCGGTGTGCGGTCGTGCATTATCATGCATTAACTGAAATAAGGGACCGATTTGTACTTGTAGAGGAACGATGACGTCTGATACAATCGTCTCAGCATAAATTTGAGCGTTGAGGTTGCCTCTGATCCAAATCAACTCAGTTCTTCCGCCGATCCAAATACCCGCCCATACCATGATGGTTCCACCACTATAAGGATGGACTTCCTGGCAGGATTTTAATCGCTGTTGGCGTCCAGGGGTTCTCCAGTGTCGTATACGTCTTGTATCCGGCCTCATACCAAAACGAGACTCATCAGAAAAGCACACGAAACGCCATTGTTCTTCTGCCCAATTTCTGTGTTCAAGAGCCCATTGATATCGAATCCTACGATTGTGCATTGCTATAGGTGGTACCCGTAGCGGTCTTCGGGAATGAAGGTTCACTTCATGCAAGCGGTTTCTGACTGTTTGGTCGCTAATTAAGTTCCCTGAAGAGTGATGAAGCCTCACGGCTAACATCATGGCGGTTATTGTTGGAGCTCTTCGAGTTAAGATTTGAATGTATCGGTCTTGTCTCCGTGTGGTGCAGCGATACCGTCCTCCATGGCGCTCAGCCACGGTACCAGTGCTTCGGTAACGTGTCCAAAGTCGACTGATAACACTCTGACTTGTATTCAGAGCTAAAGCCACAGTACGTTGCCGGGAACCAGCTTCTATCATTCCCACGGCTCTGAGCATTTCTTCCCTGCTTAAATGACGTCGCCGCTCCATAATAACGTTGGTTTTAATCAGTAGTAGGGAAACAGTAGCACTAATAATGTCTTCAATGCGTTGTATGTTTTTATAGGGAAAATATTGACAGCTGATTTTCATCTTTTACTCGAATTTGATTCACAGTTCCTGATTCAAATTATGAAATGCACCAAAAAGGATCCATATAAATTTATAAAATCATAAATTTATTACAAAGCCACATCTCAATCTCAAGAAATCCGCATAAAAATGCTTGATCCCTAGACACTTTTGATGTGTGTATATAATAATAATTAGTTCCACTTATTGCCGCAGGACTTCTTTCGTGGGTCGGACCCATTGACCTGTATTGTATGTTAGAGGTCAGTGGTCGGACCCTAGCACACATCACAACACAAGGGTATACCTTAGGGTGAATGCGCAGTGGTAGACGGTAGACAGTAAAATTCAAATCTTAGGTGTTTTGCAATTACCACCCATCGCACCCATTATAGTACTTACTAATCACATGCATTTACTTTCATGTTACAAATCTGTTACTGGCTTCACTTTATGCAAATCAACTGTCAGGCATCTGTCAGGTTAAAGGTCAGTTTCAGTCTATCAAAAAGTACTCTGTGGTCAGTGGTCAGTCAGGTACCAACCAAGTACCAATAAAAACGAAAGACAACAATTATGGTTTTTAGGGTTCCGTACCCAAAGGGTAAAAACGGAACCCTATTACTTAGACTTCGCTGTCCGTCCGTCCGTCCGTCCGTCCGTCTGTCACCAGGCTGTATCTCAAGAACCGCAGTAGCTAGACAGTTGAAATTTTCACAGATGATGTATTTCTGTTGCCGCTATAACAACAAATACTAAAAACTAAATAAAATAAATATTTAAGGGGGGCTCCCATACAACAAACGTGTTTTTTTCGGCGTTTTTGCCTTGTGGTACGGAACCCTTCGTGTGCGAGTCCGACTCGCACTTGGCCAGTTTTTTAAACTTAAACTTACCACGTAAAAAATTCTTCACGGAATATGAGGCGGTATGGTCGAAAGGCCTGCCCTTTGGCCTAATTAAAAAAAAAAATTCAGGTACCACTCTATTTATGTCAATTTCTTTTTTAAGAGGGAAATACACTCACCTGTAAATCGCGGCTGCAAAGTTTGGCCGCCATTCGCGCGTCGTAAACTCTGCGCGAAATACAGTGTGAGTCTTCATCATAATGTGCACATGTCGAAATGAGGAAAACTAAGCTTAATTTTATCGACGGACAAAATATTTACTTAAAAAAATCTAAAAAAATTATAATTTTTGTACTTATAGCACTTAGTAATGACTGGAAATAACAGGGCATCCTCATTAAACGAAAAAAAATCGGCCTCAATTAATAAAAAGTATGGTATTTTATTTAACAAAAATCAGAGTTTTCCTCAATTTTTACAATAAGTAATTGTAAAATTCAATAGAAGCCCCGATTACCTACCCTTTTTTACCGACTTCAAAAAAAGGAGGTTATTATTATTTATTACTCTAAACAATTCTCCATCGTATCGGCTTTCTAAAAGTAAAGTCATTCCCTCGTCACTACACGTCTCGAACGCTACTAACTGACGGCTACCTGCGATAATCGAGTGTAACTGTAAATGCATACCTTTGATGCGTACGCGTTCACGCGGAGAGAACCTTTTATCGCGGGACAAAATACCGACATCGATCGGGATCGGCGAATGCCGCGATGCGTAAACACGAAGGCGCGAAACCATTTTCACTCGCGTTTCATGGATTTCGCGCGCTTTCGCGCCGTGAGTGTACAGCCCGCTTTACTTGTTCATGTTTGCACTTTGCTTAGTCTATGCACTTTGCATTGCTATTAATTTGCATTTGTTTGTCAATAACAATATCAAGATAATCTGTGAACAACTTCGTCAATGTATCGGGGAATATCGATTTTAATTATTTTTCTGCACAATTTTAACTTAGTTGAAGTCCCATCGAGAGTTAATAAAAACATAGCTCACTCATATATAAATTAAAAACCTTAAATCAGATTTATTAAATCATTAGAGACATTCAATCATCAATCAACATTTAAAATGCATGTGTTTGGAGCCAAACGCCCGAAAAATGAAGCTCCCTTACTGGACAGTTTTTTTTCAAATCCGGGACTCGGAGAATCGCTGAATTATTGTGCTATCTGCTTACGAACCGAAAATGAAAGAAGAATGGTCAGCAACTCGATTCTAGTCACTTTTACAAATATCATGGTAATGAATAAGGTCTGGCAGGTAAGTCTGAGAACATTATACCTACTAGAAATCCATACTAATAATATAAATTCGAAAGTAACTGTCTGTCTGTATGTATGTATGTTACCTTTTCACGCCTAAGCCACTGAGCGGATTTCGATAAAATTTGGCAGAGAGATAGATTGCATCCCGGGGAAGGACATCGGATAGTTTTTATCCCGATATTCCTACAGGATCGACACTTATGCGGGTCAAACCGCGGGTCGCTGCTAGTAATTTATAATCTTATCTTTTGTCCTAATATGTACACTTCTCAACTATTTGTTATAATTAAATTGTGCCTTTGTTTCCACTGCTATATTATATTTAAGTTTTTAAAACAGCTAATATTTAATTAAGTAATAAAAACAACAAAAATATTGAATTTAAGTAAATTTATAACAACTAATATTTAATTATTTAATAATAACAACAAAATGATATCCTAACTTAACTAAAACTATTCACAAACTAAAAGCATAGAAAAATTCACCGCATCGCTGTCGACTGGTAATGTACCCAAGAGACTATACATACTACCTATACATGTATAAGAATTAAAGTCGCTTCCCGCACCTGTCTGTGTGACCGGTTTATTCTTCAGATTTTGACATGGTTTTCGCCATCATTTAGAGAATTTATTCCAAAAGGTCCTTGTGTTTATTACATCCGTATTCCGTACTTAATCCGGAGGGAGGTCAAAGTGGACATATTGTCAGTACAAATCTGGGTGGACGGTAACCCAGGGGACTTAAAGATACGGGCAGAAATATAGGTGTTCTGTGCACTGCTGCCTACCCTACAAGCCTGCCTGTAAGGCATACATTATAATTAGTTTTTTTTTATTATTGGTTTACAAATTGGGCAATACAATATAGGTACTTACATAGTCAAAGTCAAAATCAAATTATTTATTTCAAATAAGCACATAAAATGCACTATTGAATGTCAAAATTTACAATATACATAATAGAATTGATTAGTTGCTCATTCGAAAAAGTAGTTTTCGTATAGAGAAGAATGGGCAAGAAAATCCACCATTACTCTTTTAAAAATGTTTGACAATATTTGTATACATTAGTTATACAGGGTGTCCCAAAAGATTACGTAGCTGGGAAGGGGGGTGATAAAAGCGGTCACCAAAAAAAAAATTTTTTTTATTAGTTTTAAAAAAAATGCCATTTATTTTTTTAAATACCCAGAGGGGATTTATTTTTTATTTTTCTGGTGACCCTTGCGACCACCCCTATCACCCCCCTTCCTAGCTACGTAACCTTTTGGGACACCCTATATAATTATATCTGAAGATGATGCACCTGGAATTAAATTACTATCACAATAGGTACTTATACTTTAAAAACCACATCATACAAGATAAACTTAAAAAAAAACAAGACTGCGTGCCCTAAAATAGTAAACACAGCATGCACAATGTATGAGCTAGTTAAAATTAATTATAAATAAGCATAAATACCAGGCTGCCATTGGACTAAATTATTATTAGGCAAATGGTTGCATAGACTTACCTTAATCTTAATCTTGGCTGATGCTAAGGTCCTGGAGAAGATATCAAGCTTCTGCCCCACACTTGTGGAGCCTGGTACATGGTGACATTAGTTATCACTAGCGCCATCTAGTATCGAGTAGCAGAACTAGTAGAGTCAAGATCCTTCTAGAAACGATGCTAGAACTTTCTAGAACTATCGACATCTGGTCAGTCGAGGCCGCTATGTACTCGAACATTCTAGATGTTTCTACAGTAGAAGGTTCTGGAATTATCTGACGCACTTTAAAAGGAGTAATTTAGGCTACTTTTATCTTAGAAAAAGAATTAGGGTTCCGTGCAAAAAAACCCATGAAATCCAATACATTATTGTTCATTTAATTGAGTACCTAATATTATTTATGTTACAGCACGGCTCTATATGCTACGTCTGCGAAAAGCAAGCGCAACAAGCGACGAGGTTCATAATGGGGTTCTCATTCGCAGCAACCATAGACACTGTATTTAAAGAAATACTAATACAAAAACATATTTTAAATAAGGATGTATTTCAAAATAACATTTTTAGATGTATTTTGGAGAAGTTTAACTTGGTAAGTTTATTTTTTAAATGTTTGTTTGCGTAGCTTAGGCCGCACTTCAGTCGTGACCGCAGACGTAAAAATATCGCGGCGATATTTTATCGTCACTGGATTTTCAACTCTCGGTGTTGAGCCGAGCGAAGGGGCTTGTGACAGTAATAACAGCCGCACGGGTCGAGCGATCAGTTCGAGCTATGCTTGCCGCGGTTGGTCCGTGGATGGGTGACCATCTTTACATACCAAGACCCCTCCGTGCCTCGGAAAGCACGTTAAGCCGTTGGTCCGGGCTGTCATTCCTGGATCTTTGACAGTCATTACGGGTCTTCAGAAGCCCGAAAGTCTGACAACCAGTCTTACCAAGGGGTATCGTGTTACCCAGTAACTGGGTTGTGGAGGTCAGATAGGCAGTCGCTCCATGTAAAATACTGGTATTTAGCTGCATCCGGTTATACTGGAAGCCGACCCCAACATACTTAATTGGGAAAAGGCAGGCAGATGACGGTGTTGTGCCGAGCGTTGAGAATCCAATCCTAGCGCGTCAAATCAATTCTTTATTGCGTCATATTTTCCGCAAATAAACGTATTTTCTTTCTTTCTTTCAAAAAACACAGTTGGATTTTAAACTCTCGGCGCCAAGCGGTGCGTTGAAAATTCAGTGCGCAAAAAAAAATCGCCGCGGGAAACGCGCGCCCGTGTGCACCTGGGCTAGTTGGCTTTTTATCCTATTGACAGTTGACACTCCGTACTATGCTAGGCCAACGTGTGCAATGTAATGTGCTAAGCGACCTGCGATAGATATACATAATGAATAAGCGATTGATCTGTGGCAAATAGTTTAATATACCTGTGTATGGGTACACTTTTTTTTAATCGCGCACTAATGTTTCGACTGTCGGTACTGCTGAGCCAAGCATTGAGAATCCCACAGAGCGCATCCCAGCGCGTCAAAAAGCACACTGTTTTCAACTCTCGGCGCAACGCAATACGTTGAAAATCGAGTGTGCGATAAAAAATCGCCCGTATAACCGACAATATAAGTTATTGTCTTGTGAATAGTTGACACTGATCTAAAAATATTTTAATACAGCTTGTGTATGAAAACAAATGTTATGTTTTGTGTCAGGTCTTTGTGTAATGTTTCGACAAAACACACGCAGGACGCACCGGCACGGCTTTAGACAATTTTTTTTTGTTTTTGTTAATAATCATTTATTTTTTGTTGTAGATAAAAGTTTCTTTTTTGCTTTAATTAGTTTTTTTTTCTTGTTTTGTTTATGTTATTTTTTTTTTTGTTTTGCGAAGATCGTAGCAGGTGGCGTTCTGTAGTTTCTGCTTGCCCCTTGGGAAGATGCCGTGAGTTTATGTATGTATGTTTTTTCTGTTTTATGTTAATAAATATCGATATCTCAGAGCACGGAATCGCCGCCAGCGACTGAGGATGACGGATGGTGCAGATAATGCGTTCAGCGCACAACTTCTGTTAACAGAACTTGTGCCCCACATAACGTCCGGAATTTACCGGTGAAAGACGTCACTGAAACGTTGTCTATGAAAGTAAATTGGAGTGGTTTAGAGAGCGTTATTGACCCCCGCTGCTCAAAGATTTAAATCGCTAGATTTGCCCTCACCGTACTGTAGAGTCTGTGCAGGACCTACCTTTAGCAATAGATGCTGGCTGCTCATAATTGTATAGGTGTTCCATTCGAACGTTCAAACAAGTGTCAAATATTCAAATGAGGTATTTTTGTTTAGCAGAAGCGAGTGCTAGAAATAACGTGAACCTGTAAAGTCTTTTTATAAATATTATAGTTCCAAGTCTACATTCTTATAATTAAACTGTGGAGGTCCCGTCTGGACCTTCACAGTACTTAGTCACGCGAAAAAGTGTCCATGCCGAGAAGAGTGAGCTCACACATTATTATACCGGGTGTCCCTGGAAGTATGGATCAAATCGAATAGGGGCGTGGGCAAGGTCATTTCCAAACTTTTTAACCCTGATAATGTCGGTGAATTTTTTTACGGTTCAAAAGTTATGACCAATTTTTGTTTTTTTCAATCACTTCGCGTAGTACTGACTCAAAGAAAAAAAAAAACTATCAGGGCTACCTATGTAAAAAATTAAATTGATAGCCCTGATAGTTTTTTTTTTATTAGTTTTTTTCTTTGCACCCTGTATATCGTTTCTATGACAATCAGTCACTGCGTCACGCGTCATTGTGTGTCAGAGATACATATAAAAACGAAACAGAAACGCGACTATCTTTTGTCTGGAGAGGGCGTATTAAGCGGTTGAAATCTTTGCCGCTGTCATCATTTTCAAGACAACCGCCACTGCGGCCGTTATGTGCGGTCACCGCTTATCTAGGGAACCGTAAAAAAAAAAATCGAAATTCGTACTTTCGCACGAAGTTACGGGCGCTTCCTACTCCGTAACACTTACAGACATTAGATTTGACAGTAATGATGTGTCTTTCCCGGTAAAAGTTAATTAATCAGATGTAGGGTTCACTTCGAAGTTTCATGTTACTTTCGGACGGGCCCGTATCTTTGTTGACGGACGTAGAGAGAAGGCTCCCTGGTACGGTCGCACTACGACGTCTACGACACAAATGGCGTATTGGAACTGAGGTGTCGTAGTGCGAGTTAACAGTGACTCGCATGGTTGGATGAGGAGTGGTGACAACGCCGGCTCTAGCAGTGCCCGGGCGCCGGGTCCGGGCGGCTCCGTGCTCTGTGACTGATGCGCAGCATGACTTTGTAGTTCCATCAGTTCATTTTATTTTGACATATACAACATTATTTTTAGTATATGCGAAACCCGAAACACGTGTCTAGTATTTTTATGTAAGAATCTCTATACAAAATTTCAAAACTGTATGTGTGTATTACATGCTGACCCGCGCCACGCCGTCTTGCGCTCATTGATAATAGTACCTAGGTACCTGACCGTTCGGCGCGAAGATTGGTTAACTAACCTTTTTTAAATATTTTAGGGACAAAATATAACATGGGGTAAAAATTATTGGAATCGATTCAGTTACTTATTCTGAACAAAGGTTTCGCATATTATTATACTAAAAATAACGTAGTTAGAAGTATCTAATGGCAGTGTAAACAAACCCCGTTCAGACTCAATATGTGATGCCAAGGTGCTAGCGATCGCGGTCGATATCTCGATACCTCGATGTCGATATCTCGATACCTCGATGTCGATATCTCGATGTCGGTATCTCGATACATCCATGTGGATTTCTACATAGAAGGCGATGCGAACACGTCGGTTCAGTCGCACCTAAAAGCTCAGTTGCCGAGTCCTGTGTTTGTGCTATAAACACAAATTGGCAATCCACAGGTACGTTTTCTGATCCATTTGTTTACATTTTTATCTGATACTTTTCGAACGGCGCTGCGAGGTATTTGCTAACACACTAACAGTAGCAATGGCTTCCATTTTGACAGTTCAACAACATTCATTACGTTGTTGAGCAGACAAATTCGCGGCAATGGATTATCAATATTGTTCAAAATGATTGAAATTAAGGTGTAGATCATTGTATACATCAACTTAAAAAACAACTGGTGTGTTATTGTTCAGGCAGGTAAGAAGCTTTTGCCGAGACAATGGGAGGCCGACCTTAGGGACGTCCGATACGCAACAGAAGACAGCACGGCAACCCCAGAAGCCTCTACCCCACAAGTTGATCGCTTTACCCCAAAACTTATTATATCTAGGTCACAAGTTCTTACCATCACCCCACAAGTTATCCCCTCCACCTCAATGTTTGTTCCCGTTACCCCACAACAGGATCCCATTACCCCGAAAGTTGCTCCCTTTACCCCAAAAGACGATACTTTTACCCCACAAGTTTCAGACAGTGGTAAAGGGAAGGGGAAGGGAAAGGGGAAAGGAAAGGGGAAGGGGAGACTGGTAAGTGAACTACACATTACGCATACATAACATCACGCCTGTAACCCCCCGAATGGTGTATGTATTACTGTAGATAGTGCCTCCACGAAGACGCGCCCCACTCTTCTTCCTAATGCTTACAATACAAGACTTGAGTGCAACATTCCGCTAGTGTTTTAGTTTTGTCATATACACTAGGTGGACCGCTTAACTGAGACGTTGCCTGAGGTAAGCTGCGCGGTGCGGGAGGGGTGATAGTTGTCACAAGTTGACGAATCACTGAGCTCTCGCATCACGTCACCACACCCCTCCCGCACCGCGCTGCTACCTCAGGCAACGTCTCAGTTAAGCGGTCGGCCTATAATTACCTACTAATTAATGGGGCGAAGAGTGGGGCACGTCTCCGTGGATGGCACTATCTGTACACCCACATTTTATCAGTTAGGCCGTTTACACATTGTGCCGTAGCCGTATTAGTTACCCTTGGATTTGTATGAACCCTTATACATGGAGTTTTGATTCAAAACTCGCCGCCGCCGCCGCGGCGCCATGTTTAAGTAAGAAAGTACTCTAAGCGATAACGAAGTACTAGCGCGGGCAAGCGATGTGACCGTCGCGACGGGCTGGGGGGGGGGGAACAACTAAGTACTAGCGCGGGCAAGCGATGTGACCGTCGCGACGGGCTGGGGGGGGGGGGGGAACAACTAAGTACTAGCGCGGGCAAGCGATGTGACCGTCGCGACGGGCTGGGGGGGGGGGGGGGAACAACTAAGTACTAGCGCGGGCAAGCGATGTGACCGTCGCGACGGGCTGGGGGGGGGGGGGAACAACTAAGTACTAGCGCGGGCAAGCGATGTGACCGTCGCGACGGGCTGGGGGGGGGGGGAACAACTAAGTACTAGCGCGGGCAAGCGATGTGACCGTCGCGACGGCTGGTTGGGGGAACAACTAAGTACTAGCGCGGGCAAGCGATGTGACCGTCGCGACGGCTGGTTGGGGGAACAACTAAGTACTAGCGCGGGCAAGCGATGTGACCGTCGCGACGGCTGGTTGGGGGAACAACTAAGTACTAGCGCGGGCAAGCGATGTGACCGTCGCGACGGCTGGTTGGGGGAACAACTAAGTACTAGCGCGGGCAAGCGATGTGACCGTCGCGACGGCTGGTTGGGGGAACAACTAAGTACTAGCGCGGGCAAGCGATGCGACCGACGCGACGGGCTGGTTGGGGGAACAACTAATTTCACGCAGACGAAAATGCGGGCAGAAGCTACTGTAAAATAAAATCTTTAATTTGCCTTCCTTTTTATGGCAACCTTTTTCCAGGTTTCACAACCAGAGCCCTCCTCAACCGATACTTCCGGCGCTAATCCAGTAGTGACCTCAACCGAGCCCTCCCCGAGCGACACCCACTTAATGCCTCCGCCTGGCCCCGATATAATGACCTCAACCGCCAGTCTTGCAAGCCGATCCCGACCCCCCACACGCCAGAATAAAGACCCGGACCCCGCCACACTAGAGACGCGTAAAAGTGGACGCACCGCGGAAATGTTTAGAAGTCGCCTGAGCAGCCTGGTGAGCCACGCGGATGTGTTTGAAATCCGCGCGAATCAGACGCGTCCGCGCTCTTATTATCATATGCGTAAGGCGGATAAGACGCGAAGCCGCGGGGGCAGGGGCGCGGAAAAAAGCAGTGCTGCGGATCAACCAGATATTAGCGGTACCGTTAAAGATGGCAGTGACAAGGGTCATGTCGGTCGAGTGGACCAACCTGGACTCAGCTGTACCGTTGAGGACAGCGGTCACATGGATCATGGCGGTGACGTAGATCAACCAGGGGGCAGCGAGGATCCCAATCAGGCGGACATTGATTCCTCGTCAGCGAAAAATGACGAAGGAAATAATGATGCTGCGGTGTTGCCGTGAGTATAATTTTCTTTTTTTAAGCGCTGAATCCGCTTTTGGTCACTAAAGCGGATTCTGCGCAGGATGTTGGATGGAATTGCTAGACTAATTTGTATGGAGGTGTTCAAACTGGCGCAAAAGGTTATTAAAACAACCTTGTCAAAAAACACACTGTCAGATTTTCTGCTCTCGGCGGTAAGCAGAGCGTTCAAAATTCAGTGGGCGAAAAAAAATTGCCACGATGCTTTTTCGTCAGTGCGAATGTGGGCTTATTGCAGAGATTTTCATTCGTTCTATAGCCGCGGGGAAATTGTTCGTCGTCTGCTCAGCGCCTTACTGGTGTTAAAGAGGTATGAGGAACAGGGTGTAAAGTTCACTCATCCTCCATAGTGCAGGGAGGATCCTCCGACCAGACGGGTGTTGTGGCGACTGCCCGACGAGTTATTGGAAGGACGCCCCCGGTAGGGGGCGTGGCGAGTGGCACCAGGGCTTCGCCCCCTGGCCGCAGATAGCCATACGGCGGCCCGCTGATACGGAACTATCACTGTGCTTGCTCATTTGGCTGATGGTAGATTTTGAGCTACGCGCGACCATGTGCCCGGCGAGGGTGCCCGATGATTGATGTCGGGACGTTTTATATTATATGCTAGTTGCGCGATAAACTTTGCTTGCGAGATGCAGGATTTTGCGTGACGTCACTATGATGCGTAGTTCGCATGTGGCGATGTAGATGCCGCTACAGTAATCACACTAATATTATAAAGGCGAAAGTGTGTGTGTGTTTATATGTTTGTTACTTCTTCACGCTCAAACGGCTGGACCAATTTTGATAAAATTTTGTATGGAGGTAGCTGACACCCTGGATTAACATATAGGCTACTTTTATCTCGATATTCCCATGGGATCGACATTTACGCGGGTGAAAACGCGGGGCGCAGCTAGTAAATAATAAATCGTTTATTTAACACTGTAACTAAATTATATGATTTAACGTTTTTTGACCGCACAGCCTACCACAACCCGATTCTGAAACAGTAGCCGTTGGGGCAGACAAAGATGGTGACCAGAATATGGAAGAAGTCGTACCCCATCTTACCAATAAGGTGGATGAGCCTCAGACAACTGATTGGGAGTGTGACATCCCTGCCATAGTTCTCTCTTCCATGGTAAGTGGTGTTTTAACTTTCTTACTAATTCTCTGGTTATTTATTTATTTTTATTTATTTATTACATACATAAAAATTAGTACAATATTAAATTGCAATTACATTCTCCCAAGACACAGGCCGTGCCTAGTTTGGGACCAACAATACCTCCATATTGTAATTTTTAATTAAGAAATAAACGATTTATTATTATTCTCGTTTGTTTATCTATTTACTTACCTAATTACTTTATTTTATATTTCTTAAAAATCATTTAAAAATATATAAAAATAGTGATCCGCCGGTGTCGGGAGCAGGGTCAAAGCTACCGGTGGTTAGGGCTCTAGAGACAGGAAACTCCTCACAATGCGAGCCGTATCGAGGACTACTGCCTTCTGAATCGGGCCCTTGACCCAACCGCCTAACGAGAGCCTCGATAGATGTTGATCGAGGCTTTCGGCCATCAGGCCATTGGCCGATACGACAATCGGCACAATGAGCCGAGCTCACATTCCACATGTCAACAACCTCGTGTGCTAAGTCGAGATATTTTTTTTTTTTTTTTTTTAGCTATATCATACTTTGTGGCAACGGGTAATTATAAACTATAGTCTGACCCAAAAGTATCTAATGAAAATGGGTCTGATGATTCTCATTTTCCTTCATTTCTAGACTTACCAAGGGGTATCGTGTTACCCAGTAACTGGGATGCTGAGGTCAGATAGGCAGTCGTTACATGTAAAATATTGGTATTTAGCTGCATCTGGTTAGACTGAAAGCCGACTGCGACATAATTGGGAAAAGGCTGGGCAGATTGTTATTCAAAATCATTAGGAAAAATATGTATAAACTTTTTAATCTGTGATTATTCCATCACACCATCGTCAGGTTGTCAGAAATTCGGGCTTTTGACAGCCCGTAATGATTGTCAAATATCTACGAATGACAGCCCGTAATGATTGTCAAATATCTACGAATGACAGCCCGTAATGATTGTCAAATATCTACGAATGACAGCCCGTAATGATTGTCAAATATCTACGAATGACAGCCCGTAATGATTGTCAAATATCTACGAATGACAGCCCGTAATGATTGTCAAATATCTACGAATGACAGCATCCGACCAACGGTTTAATGTGCTTTCCGAGGCACAGAATTGTCTCGATATGGTCACCCATCCACGGACCGACCTCGGCAAGCGTTGTTTACCCTGGATGATCGATCCGTCCGGCTATTATTACTTAGCCATGAGAACCTGATCTGATATGTCCAATATTTACATTAATTTCTCTTGTTTACAAAATGTATCTTGTTTACATTAATTTCTCTTGTTTACAGAATGCTGTAACTCCACGTCCGGACCCCATATTGACCCCAGTGGCGTCTCAGGTGATCCGTCCATTTCCCCCTGTACAGATGAAGAGGCGACCGTCGATACTACGGGTAAGTTACTTGTTTATTTATTTGAGAAAACATGCACAACATTACTGACTAAAGGCCTAGTTATTGCACGGTTCAATTTCATAAAAAAATACATTTAAAATCCGCTTCCACGATCACTTTTAATTTTTCATTGTCAACTAGGGTCTCCGGCCGTCCACGGAGTTTGTTCTATAGGTCAAAATTTACTGATCATAAACGTTGAAACCAAAAACGTACCGCGACAAGAACTATCAAAGAGACACTCGCTGAGGGACTCACGCTTGTTACATATGCATACCAACGAGCGATCCCTCGTCGCCGTCGCGCACTCGTTGCTCGCCAACTCGGGTTTTGTTGCTAAAAAAACTTGACTGCCCCGTTGGCCGCCTCACAACCGCTACTGCTGGACGTGGGGTCCTGGGTTCGATTCCTGGGTTAGGCAAAGTGTTATTAGGACCTCCACAACCCAGTTACTGGGTAATACGATACCCCTTGGTAAGACTGGTTGTCAGACTTTCGGGCTTGACTACCTGTAAGGACTGTCAAAGATCCACGAATGACAGCCGGGACCAACGGCTTAACGTGCTTTCTGAGGCACGTAGGGGTCTCGGTATGTAAAGATGATCACCCATCCACAGACCAACCGCGGCAAGCGTAGCTTAACCTGATCGATCGACCTGTGCGGCTGTTATTATTTGTTGCTAATTCAACTCGTTTTTTGTTAATCGCCAGCGGTAGTATCCCGCCGGCGATTAATAAGAAACGACTGGGCGCGGTGCCTAATTGACCTTGTAAAATGGTTATAATTGTATTTGTTTACTTATTTCTGTTGTTTACAGAGTCCTGTAAACCCAAATCGGCTTATGATCACAGCGGTCAATATGACGTCTATACAGACCCCTCAGGCGAGGTATGCGAAAATATCAACTGAGCAGTTTCGGAATACTGCCCCTTGGATGAGGAACGCTGGCAAAGTGCCCAGAACAAAGGTACATGTGTGTTTAAACGACACTCTTTACTTGTCAAAGGGCTTTGAAGATCCATGACATACCTACTTTCGCGCCATTTTGATAATGGCAGCCACGCAAGAGACCAATATAAATCGATAGCTGACATTACTCCAAACAGAAAACATAATTAGACCAAACCCCGTAAAGTGTCACGTTTCCGAGATATTGGCGCCGATTCTGTTGTTCACAAACTAAACTAAATTTAAGTTCATGCATCTTTTTCTTTCTATTTCATTATGAAAAGGACAGAAGATAAATATTAGTTTAGTCCTGTCAAATTAAGATACTCCATAGACAATTTAGACGAGATTTAAAAAATGGCCATTAAAAATACGTCAATTTACGTCAGGCGCTGACTAATTTGACAGGACTAAACTAATATTTATCTTCTGTCCGTTCCTTATGAAATAGAAAGAAAAAGATGCCTGAACTTAAATTTAGTTTAGTTTGTGACACAACAGAATCGGCGCTATTAACGTTGAAAGTTGACGATTAGAGTCACGTGATCAACTTTGAACGTTAATAACGGTTTATTTGGTGTAACTTGTATTATTATAAACAAGACCCAGCATAGTAATTTATTTATTTTATATTTGTTAGCAAGTAACAAAGGACTCAAATATGTTAGTAACAATATTTCTTAACAACTATGTTAGTAAACTTAACCTAAATACTTTACCTAACACTGCAATATTATAGTTCATGCGAATCCTGATAGAAACTCAACACCGATGTGTGTAAGCTATAACGTAGTATTAAAATTTTTTTTCTTTTAAATTGTTTTATTATTATTTATACATTTTGACGAGTTATACGAACACAAATGTAGGGAACAGCTGATTTATTTTCGCGATTTCAGGTTTGGTCCCATAGTGAAAGTTGTTTATAATGATGAGTACAATGACCTAAGAGGTTGTTAATGTTTTACCAATAACCCTGTATAAGGGAGGGCCGCCCACGAGCAACTTAGTTGCCCGGTAACTTTTTTGTCTCTGTCGCTATCTCCTCTATCTCCTCCTCGAGATTAGGACGAGCGCACACGGGAGCGACAACAAGGCTACTTTTCGGTTTAAATTTTCGGTTGAGCGGCAACTTTTTCGTCGCCATGCGCCCACTTGCATTGCAACCAATAGACGGGAGAGAGTTGCGTCCAAATCCGCGGACAAAAACTTCTCCCGGCTGTCGCGTTGCTATTTGCGCGCATTTTCATACAAACCCGTAGACTTGATGTGAGACTTGTGAGAGACAAATTAGTTGCGGAGTCAAAAGTTAACCGGAATAAACAAACTTCACAGACATAAGATAACATAACACCTCCCCTGTACTCCCCGGAAAGTTAGACAGAGGTACCTAGGTACGGTCAGCAACAAAAGTCGATTAACACTTCAGTTGTTTTAATCTCAGTTATTGAACAAAATATTTGTTCAAAAGCTGCAGCAGAAGTACAATGCAATTTTGAACAAATATTTTGCTCAATAACTAAGATTAAAAAAACTGAAGTGTTAATCTACTTTTGTTGCTGACTATACCTATAGTAGATCCACATTTCGCCAGTTATGTTTAATAGCGGCGAGCCTATTGCCATCAACCGGACACTAATCCAGTTTCCGGGCTGCTACTGAGAAATCCCTGACGGAAAAAGCCTATAACACTTTGCCCGATTTTGCACTTTGTTTGAACAATTGTTATACTTTACTTCTTATTTCTCTTGTTTACAGAAAGCTGAGAAGTTCAACCCGAATCTGATAACGACCCCCAGCAGTGGTCAAATGCACAGACCACAGGTAACTGTTTTAGCTCGTGCCACTTTGTAGTTGAAAAAATGTTTTTCCTTGTAATGGTCTGCAAATGTAAGTTTGCTATTACAAAATAAAATGAAAATGTGATAAGACCACAGATTAACGATTTTCGGACTTTTTTCTGTACTTGTGCTGTGAACACTTGCTTCTTGCTAGAATATGTTGAATAAATGGTCGTATTTTTTTATTGCGTTGGCCTAGTAGCTTGACTTTTTTAGAGCTCCAAGGGACTGTCGACCTACGTATTAGATATTAATTTCAACTTTATACATCAATGCGTTCCTGAGAGAAAGGATTTTGACAGACAGATGAAGAAAATGAAGCAGTGACAGATAAATTATTTTCATAAAGATTTATCACCGTATAATTATGAACATCGTTAGTTTATAACCTAGCTTGCGCGATTATAAACTATCGAAAATGAATACGTTAAGTTGTAATCAATATAGTCCAGTTCACAATTTATCGACAGTTACTAACGGTGTTCACAATAATACGGTGACAGATACACGGTGCTCATATATTTACAAATATTGTAACGGTAGACGATTTTCCTAAGTTTTTTACCACGGGGTTCTCGCCCTCGTGTCTCACAGTTACTTGAATCATGATTTAAAAAAAAATGTTTATTAAATACCCTTCAAATCTGTGAAGTTTCACGTTGGTGAAACTTGCCATTGGGCCCGACTTTGCGCCTTGTCTGTACTATACTTACGCTTCTCTGTATAATTTATCTTGTTTACAGGTTGCTGTGGACCCTAACCCGAGGCGGGTAACGACCCCTAACACTTTTCAAATGCTCAGTCCACAGGTAAATGAGTGTTTCGCTTGCGCCATGCTTTCATTCAACATTCTGAATTTCCTCGTCTGGCCCCTTTTCTTGCCTCTTCCTTTCTTCACCTTTTTGCATTGTAATACATTTAAAAATAGTAACTATGGAGTTTCTTGTCCATTCTTCTCCATACGAAACTACCTTTAGGAAGAGGTAACTAGAATCAATTCTTGACATTCAACAGAGCCTTTTATGTGCCTAATTGAATTATGTAAATGATTTGACTTTAAATCCAAATTAGAGATTCTAAGAAACGGTTTTTATCGTGTTAAGGCCCGGAGTCTGGATTTGTGCCAGATTGATAGCAATAAGCTCGCCCCCTATTACATGGAACTTAGGCTGCCTGTCCACTGGAGCGGAGCAAGGCAGCAGAGCTGAGAAACGAAGAAATATTAACCAATAGGATTGCACAAAATCTCCGCTCCTCTTCTGTCCAATTTTCCTATTGGTTATTGTCCGTTTCTCCGCTCCGCAGCTTCAGCCGCTCCGGTAGACAGGCAGCCTTAAACATAACGTGCGACATGTGGGTGTACTATACATATATTATATTATAGCTTTATTTATCCATACATATAAAAATTACATTATAAAGATTTGTAGTAGTAAATGTATATATGTATTTTATTGTATGGGCCCTATAGGGTAGAAAGCCTCCTCCATCTTTATCCATGTATGTCTGTCTTGAGCTGTAATCATCCAGTTTTTTCCCGCTGTTTTTACAACATCGTTGACCCATCTAGATATACCTCTGCCTAACCCTTCGTATACAGGTGTTATGTTGCTTGAGTTTTGAGAATTAATTTACAAATACCGTACAATCGTAATACTCATGCTTATTTCTCTTATTTACAGATTGCTGAGGACCCCAACCCGAGTCGGGTAATGACCCCTAACACTTTTCAAATGATCCGAGCACAGGTAAATAAGTGTCTTTATTCGCGCCACGCTTTCGTGGAACATCTTGAATCTCTGAGTCTGGCCCCTTCCCTATCCTTTACCTGTACATATAATATACGAATATTATATGTACTTGTACAGTTAATCAATCTGCCTGCCTTTTACCAATTATTTTGGGGTCGGCTTCCAGTCTAACCGGATGCAGCTGAACCCAGTGTTTTACATAGAGCGACTGCCTATCTGACCTGCACAACCCAGTTACTGGGTCAGACTTTCGGGCTTCTACCCCTATAACTACTGTCAAAGATCTACGAATGACAGCCGGGACCACCGGCTTAACATGCTTTCAAAATAAATGATGCGCCGACACCAAATAAATTGGAATAAGGGCAGGAGAATGGTGATGAGAAGGGCTTGTTGCTAAATAATAACAGCCGCACGGGTTGATCGATCAGGTTAAGCTACGCTTGCCGCGGTTGCTCCGTAGATGAGTGGTCGTCTTCACAGAACCCCCTCCGTGCCTCGGAAAGCACTTTTAAGCCGTTGGTCCCGGCTGTCATTCGTGGATCTTTGACAGTCGTTACGGGTCGTCAGAAGCCCGAAAGTCTGACAACCAGTCTTACCAAGGGGTATCGTATTACCCAGTAACTGGCTTGTGGAGGTCAGATATGCAGTCGCACCATGTAAAATCGTTGTATTCAGCTGCATTCGTTACACTGAAAGCGGACCCCAACATAGTTGGGAAAACGTAGTCAGATTGACTGAAATAAATGCTTTTAGTTTGCGTTTTGTAAAATAATTTACAAAAACCCTGTACATTGAAGTGTAATACTCATTTTTCTTGTTTACAGAATGCTGGGGACCGCAACCCGAGTCGGGTAATAAACCCCAACATTTATCAAATGCTCACACCACAGGTAAACGAATGCTTCAGCTCGCGCCATTTTGTAAAACATTTTCAAAGAAGTGGAGTTTCTTACCCATTCTTCTCCATACGAAACTACCATTTGGAAGGGGCGACTAAAATCAATTCTATTTTCTTGTAAATATCGACATTCAAAAGTGCCATCCATAGTTGAAATAAATGATTTGAATTTGAATTACATAATAATCTTATTTTGTAAACAACCACACTTTTAATAAACTTATAATTATAATATTCATTCATTTTCATTCATTTATTATTCTTACTTTGTAATAAAGCACACTTAAACGAATTGTTTATTACTCAATATTGCAATTCTTGTTGTCCCACGAGATAATCGCTCTTAGATGTTGGGCACATGTAAAGTATTTATACTCGTGTTTCTGACAAATAAACTTGGACTTTTAACTTTGTGTCCGGCCCATTGACGCACTCAATGGTATATGGCAGGGCTCGCGGGCCTCGCGGGCGGAGGAGCGGAGCTAACTAAGTCACTATGACAACCCTGCCAATAAAAGTTGATGGTGTTTGTTACTTAAATATGTCAGTCGTTTTCATAATGAACTATAACCATGGAATAACAATAACTTGTTTTTGGTTATAGTCCATTTTGAGAAGTCCGTTGTGTCAAACTGAAGCGAACCCCGCACGGGATGCGGGATGAAATTCGCCCGCGCCGATTGTGTCAACTAAGTTGTGTGAACACCTCGTTCAAACTGGCGCAAATAGTCGCCTAACTTGCAAATAGTCGCCTAACTTGCAAATAGTCGCCTAACTTGCAAATAGTCGCCTAACTTGCAAATCTTTAGAACAATAGACGCGCGCAGTCGCGTGCGGCGGCGGGCGTGCCAAATACGGCAAAGGATCCGCAAAAAAGAATTGCTATTCCATACATATCGACCGTACTGTACTTTTTAATGAAACAGCAGATTATTAATTTTGATGACCGACGACGGGGGTCTAGAATGGTCAGCGGGATTGTCCGAAAGGGTTACCGCTGGCCCGGAACATAAAGGGCTAAAGAAGGAACACGGGTGGGTTTTAGTCAGTAAGAGTCTGACACTCCCTTCCGCTCCACCCAGAGCGGGAGGGGTCATTTGATGATTTCCCATCCACAAAAAAAAGGGTTCTAGAATCATGTGCTGAATTCGTAGTTGCAGTTTGCGCGTCGATGTACCTCCCAACCTGTATTAGAATACATTATACCCTATTATTTGTACTCATTACAGGACAGCACCCAAGAGGAACCGGATACGGCCCAACACTTCCACGTGGTGTACCGGCCTCAGTTCATGGACCGGGATCAAGGCCAGGAGGGCCAGGAGGGCCAGGTGCAGGACGCTATAAAAAAGTATTGTCTGTAATGTTTTGGACTTTTGTTGAAGTTGTTGCCGATGATATTGTAACCGCCGCACCCAGAGTCGTCACTTAAAAATAATCAATGATTAACTTTAACCTTGCCCGCCACATATCTAAAACGTGTCCTCGGCGTCAGTCTGTCATGTAGTCGCACCGCGCCGCGCACAGTTTGGTTTGTCATCTATACATGACTGTGACGGCCAAAACGTTAATAGGGTATTTGACAATATGAAAAAAATGATGCATTGTGCTGACGATTGATATTGAACCTAAGAGCTTGAAATGATGTTCAGATTTTTTATAAAAATACTGCGCGCGCAGTAGGTACCTGCATCGTACACGTGATGGAAGTAAAACTTCTTAAAAATAGGCTGATTTCTCAATCATCTGTTACCTAACTTTATTCGAGGAATAATTTTGAAATTTTGACAGTTATTTCATACGAAATCTGTGTGTGGCGACAGATGTTAGAGACAGAGAGTTATAACTTATTCTCTCTTGTAACACTTTAAAATAAAATAAATTGCCAAATCGGTGCAGCCGTTCTCAAGTGATGCGCGCGACCAACAAACAGGATTTCATTTTTATTTTATTAGAATATAGATCGATAGGTACTGCAGGCAGTCGCTCCATGTAAAATACTGGTATTCAGCTGCATCCGGTTAGACTGGAAGCCGACCCCAACATAGTTGGGAAAAGGCAGGCAGATGGTAGATCGATAGGTACTGAAAAATGAGAGAGTTGACTGAGAGGGGTTTGTGGCTAAGTAATAACAGCCGCACGGCTCTGTCGACTGCCATTGTTGGTGCGTGGATGGGTGACCACCTCACATACCGAGACCCCTCCGTGCCTCGGAAAGCACGTTAAGCCGTTGGTCCCGGCTGTCATTCGTGGAACTTTGACAGTCGTTACGGGTCCTCAAAAGCCCGAAAGTCTGACAACCAGTCTTACCGTGGGGTATCGTAATACCCAGTAGCTGGGTTGTGGAGGTCATGTAGGCAGTCTCCCCTTGTTAAATACTGGTGTTCAGCTGGATCCGGTTAGACTGGAAGCTGACGCCAAACTTCATTAAACCATACAAGGCCATTTGAGATAGTTTCGTAAAAACAATCAAAAACCCCTGTTGAACAGCACATTTAATTTAATTTTTGAATGACAATCTGTCATATTTTTGTATTTTTGACTGACAATCTGTCATATTTTTGACTGACAATTTGTCATATTTCCAACTGATTAATTTTAAATAACGACTCTGAGTACAGGCGGCATTTTACTAAAGGATTGATGCAGTATTGACTGAAATTATTCAGCTGCATCCGGTTAGACTGGAAGCTGACCCCGACACAGTTGGGAGAAGGCAGGCAGATTGATGGGTTTTTATACAGGCAGTACCTATTATTGTGTACCTTTATAGAGAGAGGTAGATTTAAATCGTGGCTCATTAATGCAATAACACGATAAATTCGATGATAATATTTTATGAAATTAAATTTCAAAATTGATACAAAAGTATACAGGGTCAATCTAAATCAGCTAGCAAAACTTCACAGACATGATGGGAATCGTTATCTCATCAAACAATCAACTCATCCAATTGCAGTCCACCGCTGGACACAGGCCTCCCCCAGACTGCACCACACCTCCTCCCCCTCCCCCTCCCCCTCCCCCTCCCCCTCCTGTCGCCCGTCCGTCCATCTAGCTGGGGGCGTCCCACACTGCGCTTGCCGATACGTGGTCTCCACTCCAGGACTCGCCTGCTCCACCGGCCATCGGTCCTTCGACAGGCATGACCGGCCCATTGCCACTTTAGTTTGCTTACCCTGGAAGCTTTGTCGGTAAGTCCGGTTCTTTGTCGGAATCGTTATCTAAACATGATAAAGGAAAAACTAAATAATTTGATAATGTTTCTCTGTGGGGTCATCGACCGCAGGCTAGAGAATCCTTGTACATTCCTCCATTTTGGCGCAAACATTGATGCAGTTCATCATCAAACATACAAACATTGACACAACTAAAATTTATCAGCTAGAAAATCCGATACGGAGTAGTAACATTTATCTAATAGAAGTACAGTTAGTTTCTTTTTGAAAGTTGTTACTGGTTCCTCTTTTATGGAATTAGGAATGTGGTTAAAACTAGCCGGTGCGATACCAAAAACACTTGTCCTCAACAAAGCAGTCCTATTTGTTTATGTTTAAACTGCACAGATGTGATGGATATCGACATATTTGCTCAACTCATACTTCAAGTAGCAACACTAGAAGCGTTCGATGACCTCCCAAAAAAAACATCAAATCTTTTTTGTTTTTATTTCTTCGTGTTTAGACATCGATACATCCCGTCTGCACAGTTTCTCTAGCTAATTTAATTTGACCCTGCATTTTTTGATGCAGGTATTTGGACTGAATTCAAATTAATTAAATTGTAGGTACGTATATTTATGTATCTCGTATTGTATGCACATATCGTATTAAATACTAAGATTTACCAGTATTTTTACCCGACTGCGGCGAAGTCCAAAAGGAGGGTTATGTGTTTGTTTAAGTTACCATTGTATGGTAAATAATAATTTGTAATGGCGAATCCCGCGCGGGATGCGGGACGCGATTGCGCGCGTCGAATGTTTTGAAGTCACGCGACTAAGCGCGCCATTTTTTCACGTGTCTGCTGCAGAGTTTGTTGCGCAGCCAAACATTGTAAACGGCCGAATATAAATATACGGCCGAATATTCGCAGGGTCTGGCGCGCTTTATCGTGCATCTCAAACATTCAAAGGTGTTTCATGGTGAATAATTTTAAGATAAAAAAAAGAAACGACTTTTATTTCATCTAGATTCTAGACCATAACTGCTTCTAATTGAAGCAATGTAAGATTATTAATATGTATCACTTTGCTTAGACAAAATAAATGATGAGACACACTTGATATCGATGCAATTATGTATTCTGCTACTTCATAATTTCATTTATGCTTAGACATGCAACTTTTTAATACATTGTTATTTGGTTCGGTAGAATGTTCGGTATTCTTGCCGAATAGTCGGCCGAATACGAATGTTCGGTAAACCTGCCGAATATAAACCGAACATAAATCGAATATTCGGCCTACCTCTAATGATAATGTTAGAAATGTTCGAACAAATAATGTAATTTCAATGAAGGCATAGTAAAATGAGTGAATCTTAAAAATCGGTAAAATCGATGAAAATATGGAGAAGCCTTAAAAGTTTTGGGGGGGATTATTTCCGTCCTTGTCGCGCGGTACGTACAATGTGTGGCGGTATCACTATATCTGTGGGCGGTATGGTCTCCGCCAGATAACAAAAAAATAAAAGTTATTGATCCGACTTGTACCAAAAAGTCCGAACTTATTCGATACTAGCTTCTGCCCGCGACTTCGTGCGCGTGAAATTTCACCCTCCCCCTCATTCACCCTCGTAGGGGTGGAATTTCGAAAAACCATTTCTTAGTGGATACCTACTCTTCACAAAGAACACACCCTCCAAATTTCATGTCTCCAGGAGTAGCGGTTTAGGCTGTGCGTTGATATATCAGTCAGGACTTTGAATCCATACTAATATTATAAATTTGAAAGTAGCTCTGTTCGTCTGTCTGTCTGTATGTTACCTTTTCACGCCTAAACCACTGAACGGATTTCGATAAAATTTGGCAGAGATAGATTGCATCCCGGGAAAGGATATATATGATAGTTTTTATCGACATACCTCGCGGGCGTTTTGAAATATTGGAAAACTTTGGTAGGCGGTCAACGACTTTTATTTTTTTTATCTGGTGGTGACCATAGTATGTAGTTACAGTAGTGACGTCACTTCCATGATAGCACGTCTTTGTTACACTCTTTGCGCTGTAGCATGGTGCGGGTGACAGTTTCAGTAACATTTCGTTTCACTCTTGTAAGTTGCCGCGATTTACAAATTATGAGTTAGTATTTCAGCTGTACCACATTCGTAATATATTAAATAATTAATAAATGTAGTAAATTAAATTAAACCCAACCAGAATGTTCTAGTCTACAAATCAAATCATATTGAATGAAAAATTAAGCAAAGTGTTATGCGTATAACGTAACGCCATAGACGTATTTAGTGATGGGATGTACTGCTACGATGGATAGTCGATATTTTTTATAAAAAAAAACGTATATTGTGCGTAGGTCAATTTTTATTGTTAAAAGGTTAAATGGCCGCCGCGCCGATGCGCCATAGAGCAAAAATGTTGTCACGAAAAAAAAACATAAACCCGATTTTGATTATTTTATAGAAGCAAAGATAATTATGTAGCCATAAAACATTTATATTGGCAAGTTTATACACGTAGTTACACTGCACAACTGAATAACACACTAATTTTCATAACAATATTAAAGAGAACTAGATTTATGCTGCGAGTATCGTTAGCGATAAAAATTAATTGCATAACGTCACATCCCTAGTCATGTGGTACTGACAGATGTCAACGTCATACGGGCAACTGTCACCCGCACCATGCCACCCGCTACAGCGCTTAGAGTATAAGCAGTTTAATTGTTTATTGTTTGTGGTTTTATTTATAACGCTACTTTTTTACTTCGCAATTTTTCAAGCTTTTACCATTTTTATTATAATATTGTTTGCACTATTTGCAAACAAGTTGAGTGAAATAAAAATGTCATCATCCCTAGGTGAAACAAAAAAACTGAATCGATTTCAGTAACTTACAGGTATTTTTACCGACTTCAAAAAAAGGAGGTTATCAATTCGATACGTATGTATGTAATATTATTGGAATTGCATTATATTCACATATGACAATCTACTAAGGCTTCCAAACAAATATACAAAATTTCATAGACGTATGTATGTATGTATGTATGTATGTATGTATGTATGTATGTATGTATGTTTGTCCACGCATTTCTCAGCAACTATTAATCGGATCGTGACCATTTTTTTTGTATTAGCTTACATTTACTTCAACTTAGGGAACAGTGCAAGTATCATCAAAATCGGTTCAGTAATTTTCAAGATATGGACTAATACGTGTAAGTGTGACGGCCTGGCGTATTGATACGAGCTACGGGTGTAGTGTCAAAGGGAAAACATCTCAAAACCTTGGTCAAATTCTAGTGCAAAAACTAAAAATTACGAAATAAAAAGTAATTTAAAAAAATTAAACCGACTTCAAAAAGAAATCAACTCAAAATTATGAAATAACTTTAATTTCGGAAGTCGGTGGCAAAAAACTAAAATACAGATCCCAAGACACCGACTTCCGAAATTAAAGTTATTTCATAATTTTGAGTTGATTTCTTTTTGAAGTCGGTTTAATTTTTTTAAATTACTTTTTATTTCTTTTAAATTATATATTTTTCTATACTGACCAAACAAAATGAAATCTTATTTCGAGGCAATAAGATTTAATTTTAAATGCATATAGTAATGCTAGGGTCAACACGATATTCTTAATAATATTAGCTTTAATAAAAAAAAAGATAAGTTTCGATCAACTCTAATTCAATCATGTTCAATCATAATTACTGTAAAGTTGTATGCGCATACGATGTTCCGCTCTAGTGTTACCGAATTTAAGTAAATGTGTGTATACGACCCTATTAGAGGGTACATTTTATATTCTTCATAATGATGTAAGTATAATATTCTACATTTAATAATATGGGGTCAATAAAAATTACTTAGTGAAACTCCGCACTTGTGTTACATCAAATTATCAATATCTAATGAAGTTATAGATACAAAAAAAATAATTACACTGCCAGCAGTAGTCGACTCCGTCATCTTGATTTTTGTTTTCCCATCACAGGGGCTCGTGGTAAATAATAACAGCCGCACGGGTCGATCGAAGGTAAAGCTATGCTTGCCGCGGTCAGTTACCGGATGGGTGACCCATCCATAACATAACGAGACCCCTCCGTGCTTCGGAAAGCACGTGAAGCCGTTAGTCCCGGCCGTCATTAGTAGATCTTTGACAGTCATTACGGGTAGTCAGAAGCTCGAAAGTCTGACAACCAGTCTTATCAAGGAGTATCGTGTTACCCAGAAACTGTGTTGTGGAGGTCAGATAGGCAGTCGCTCCATGTAAAATACTTGTGTTCAGCTGCATCCAGTTCGCCTGGTAGCCGACCCCAACACGTTGGGAAGGCAGGTGGAGAGGTACCTATCACGTCTGCGAAGTTTCGCTAGCTAATTTAACTTTTTATCCGTAATGTAGAACATTGAATGTTTTCAAACTAATACTAGATATACATTCCCGTTTATGATCATTGTCTACTATTTACTAATATATAAGTGTCGACACAAACTTGACTGTTTCGTCGATCTACTGGTCGCTAGCGCGACTGCCGAGCGTGGGGTTCGATTCCCAAGTTGGGTAAAGTAGTATTGAGTTTTCCATCAGAAAATTCTTAATATGAAATTGTATATATTGAAATCACTTGTACACGTCATCATTATTATAAAAAAAAACTAGATGAAGTCGGCGTTTCCTATCTGACTACTCTGCGGAGAAAGGCCAAACTCAGAGGTCACAGTCTCTTTTAAAGTCTAGACATAATCTTGGTCAGATCAAGCAGCGCGGAGTCTGAATTTGTGGCCGGCAATAAACCCCGTTACATGGGAGTTACAGTCACTTGTTCTTCTGTCTCTAATCGATCTTCAACCACAATCTGAATCATTTTGAAGGATATTGCTAATCCATTGCTTCATATGTTCAAACAATTTGTTTGCGCTAACTAAAACGTTAAGAGGGCGCCGAGGGACCGCGCAGTGGCGCCCTCATCGTTGGTTTGGTTATTTCTTATATTTTAGAATGAAAATGTTTTATTGGTTATATCACTAAACTAGATAATATTTATCCCACCAAAAACATTTTCATGTAAAATGTTGCCAAGACGAGACCACATATGGCTCGCACTGTCAAAAAGTTAGAGCCAAGCTTCTAACTCTACACGCCCTAACTTCACAAACTCTATACCTTAGTCAAAATATGAGGCTTGGCCGTTTCGTTACTACAAGAACTATTGTATAACAGAAAAGTAATGAACAGTGAATAAATTTTTCACCTTACGCCCATGTGATGGTTCAAAAATACGACGAAGTGCTTCGAGAAAAGGTAGGTAGTGCCCTTGCGCTTCGCTTGGCTCGTCTTGGCGGGGGCACTCCCGTGCCCCCAGATTATTTATTTATTTAAACCACAATTATAACACCTTTACAGAATCATCCAAGGCGATGTTATAAGTCACTACGTCTATTCATTTACAAAAATAAAATAAAATCACCTGCCATGTAAGCAAAATTGCAACAACGATATAACGCTGCTGGAACCCCGCCCACATGGCTTGAATCAATCATTGAAAAAGGTCTGATATTATAATATCAGACCTTTTTCAATTAATAATTGTGCCTAGTGGCCACTAATTTTTACCGACTTCAAAAAAAGGAGGTTATCAATTCGATACGTATGTATGTAATATTATTGGAATTGCATTATATTCACATATGACAATCTACTGAGGCTTCCAAACAAATATACAAAATTTCATAGACGTATGTATGTATGTATGTATGTATGTATGTTTGTCCACGCATTTCTCAGCAACTATTAATCGGATCGTGACCATTTTTTTTGTATTAGCTTACATTTACTTCAACTTAGGGAACAGTGCAAGTTTCATCAAAATCGGTTCAGTAATTTTCAAGATATGGACTAATACGTGTAAGTGTGACGGCCTGGCGTATTGATACGAGCTACGGGTGTAGTGTCAAAGGGAAAACATCTCAAAACCTTGGTCAAATTCTAGTGCAAAAACTAAAAATTACGAAATAAAAAGTAATTTAAAAAAATTAAACCGACTTCAAAAAGAAATCAACTCAAAATTATGAAATAACTTTAATTTCGGAAGTCGGTGGCAAAAAACTAAAATACAGATCCCAAGACACCGACTTCCGAAATTGAAGTTATTTCATAATTTTGAGTTGATTTCTTTTTGAAGTCGGTTTAATTTTTTTAAATTACTTTTTATTTTCTGGATTTTCATTCTAAATAAAAGAAATAACCAAACAAACGATGAGGGCGCCACTGCGCAGTCGGCGTAGCCTTAATAAGACCATGAATGTTGTTGAACTGTCAAAATGAAAGCCATTCCTACTGTTAATATGTTTCGCAGTTACCCCGCCGCGCCGCCCCGCGCCGGTTTAAATATTATAAGTTCAGGGGAAGCGCCGCGCGGCGGCTACGATATTCAAATTTTCTTAAGTTTTTTTTTGCAATTTGCAGATCATGTGTCATGTTGAATTTTAATTAAAATATGATTCGCGATGATGACTTGCAGAATTATAATCAATAAAACCCGCTAAGTTCATAAAATCGTATTGAATGACTGTTGCATGAAATATCAATCAATAGGATTATATGAAATTAGAGGTTAATCATTTAAAATGATTACATATCTACCAATTAAGCTTTATGACATAATATAATAATATATCTGTGTGTAGAAATGTTGTATTGTTTTAAATACAATAAATGCTTTCCGAAGTTCGTGTTTTATTTATATGGGCTCCTTACAATGATATTATAAGTGTAAAGAGGTGGCTCCTTGCCCAAAGGGTGACAGACCAACAGCGGAGCTTTAGTAATTAGGCCCCCTATTACTAAAGCCAGAAAAGCGGAGACCGCACTTTTCTGTGTAAAAATGGACTATTTGTCACAGAAAAGCGTGACTTAACTGTGGGTTTAGGTCACACAAACGGCCGTATTGACGGCTGTCATGAAGGTTTAGGTCACACAAACGGCCGTATTGACGGCTGTCATGAAGGTTTAGGTCACACAAACGGCCGTATTGACGGCTGTCATGAAGGTTTAGGTCACACAAACGGCCGTATTGACGGCTGTCATAAAGGTTTAGGTCACACAAACGGCCGTATTGACGGCTGTCATGAAGGTTTAGGTCACACAAACGGCCGTATTGACGGCTGTCATGAAGGTTTAGGTCACACAAACGGCCGTATTGACGGCTGTCATGAAGGTTTAGGTCACACAAACGGCCGTATTGACGGCTGTCATGAAGGTTTAGGTCACACAAACGGCCGTATTGACGGCTGTCATGAAGGTTTAGGTCACACAAACGGCCGTATTGACGGCTGTCATGAAAATTATGACAGCGGCAGAGATTTTAAATCGTAAGATAGGCCATACCTTGTCTTAAGATAGTTTCGTTATTTCGGTTTAACACCTCAGCCTACTCTACACTAGGTACTCTACTCGCGAAGTTGGTCGAAGTTGAGCGAATATGATAGTGTAGAAGGGCACTTCGCTTCGCTTCGTGCAACCTCGGCTCGCATCGGGCGACTTCCAGTTAATTATTACCCAAAATTCTCCGCGTATAACCCGACCAAATTAAGTTGTCAATGGTAATGGCGCCGATTCCAACTTAATTTGGTCGGGTTATACGCGGAGATTTAGTATGGAAAAGTAATGAAAGCTAATTTCTCTTAAAATACAACACTTAGGAATCTGAATTTTTGGTCGCTATAACTTCTTTATGGGTACTAATTTTTGTATAAATTTGGGAAGAAATCACAGAGTTTTTAATAGGGAAATCTTGAAATGAAAATTTGGCACCGTGACTACCGCCACCCCACCAATGGCATGGTATATCTCGTAAACTACTGGAGTACTAGTTTTGAATTTTGGGTACTAATTTTATCTTGCAGGGTACTAATTTTTTATGTAGGTTTGAGGAAAGCGACAAGCTTCTCTAACTTGGAATCAACATTCAAAATCATGGTCCTGCTGAACAATTGCGAGAAAGTTATCATCGTTGATTTCTCGGTAAATACAAATGTTAGAGTTCTGTTTTTTTTACGAAATAAATCATATTTAGGGGTACTAATTATTTGTATACTTAGAATAGGTAGCTGTAGCGTGCCCCCTTTTTCGGCGCTCATGGTGGTCCTGCTGAAGGGATCGTGACTACCGCCGGACCACCTTCAAAGTCGATTTTCTCGAAAACTCCTAAGGTACCAATTTTGTGGTTCGAGTACTAATTAGTACCAATTGAGTACTAATTATTTACCAAATATGGAAGAGATTGGCGTTGGTGGGGCGGCGGTAGTCACGGACATTTTTGAAGGATATTGCTAATCCATTGCTTCATAATTACTTATGTTCGAAAAATTTGTCTGCTCAACAATAACGCAATGAATGTTGTTGAACTGTCAAAATGTAAGCCATTGTTATTGATAGTGTCGTACGCAATTACCTCACAGGACAATAAACTATTTTCTAATTTGTATTTCTAGCCAATCAAATCACTAGAGCCAATCAAGACACGAGTATTACGGATATTTTGAGAATATTCAGAGATATGGCTAGTTCTACAAACAAGGGAATAAAATTGAATTATTTTCGGCCCATCGTTTTTTTTAATGTAAATCATTTTAAAGATAACTATTTTATTAAAACATGATGGAGTAATCTAGAATTGAACGGGGCCAGTCAAAATATTGATTAATTTAGAAGTTATAGGCATTTTTCAATTTGCAGGAGACAGGGAAATGAGAGTAGATACAGGGAAGTGACTCTAGAAGATTGTTTGATCTTAAAATCGACTTGACAGTAAACGTTGTAGTAAATACTAGTAAATATGATATTTATTAAATAAATAGAACAGTTTATATGCAAAAATAAATCTAAACGTGTACTATAATACCAACCAGGGAAGTGATAATTCAGACAAGATAATCCTGTCGTTATAGAGAAATATGAATTATGAAGAATATTAAGTTTTCTTTATTAAACGAAATGAGGCTTGATGGTGTATTCATCATTTATTATCATCATTTCAGCCGAAAGAGGTCCACTGCTGGACATAGGCCTCCCCCAAGCACCTTCACTTCGACTGGTTTTGTGCTTCTCGCATTCAACGACTCCTTGCGGCCTTCACAAGGTCGTCGGTCCACCTTGTGAGACGCCTTCCAACACTACATCTCCGCCACTCCAGAACCTTTCGGCCCCATCGGTTATTTGTTCCACGAGCAATGTGCCGTGCCCACTGCCACTTAAGTTTGACAATTCTTCGGGCTATGTCGGTTACCTTGGTTCTCCTGCGGATCTCTTCATTTTTGATTCGATCACGCAGGGAATCTCCAAGCATAGCCTTTTCCATTGCCCTTTGGGTGACTTTTAGCCTTCTAATAAGGCCCATTGTGAGCGACCACATTTCAGTGCCTTATGTCATGACTGGCAACCCACACTGGTCAAAGACTTTCGTCTTGAGACTGCGGTATGTGGGACGAGAAGATGATGTATTAGCTCTCATAAAATCTACAGAAGCTTTTTTTACAGCACATTTCTTTTCTATAGTGTTTACTGGATCTCTCCAGCCATGCTTTTTCTACAATAGTCGTTTTTCTCGATCCGACATTTCAGAGATAGTCTTTCTTATACTTGTGTTTTCTCTCATTTTCTCCTTTTTTCTCAATATTTCTTCTGTAGTCTGCGATTTCCCTTTTGGTTTACTCATATCGGTTCTATAAAGAACTTCGAAATTATTTTCGGCTCTTAAATTATTGGCAAATATAATAAAATAGAATCACATACATTAAAATAACGAAAAAACAGTAAAATTTAGGAGTTCTTATGGCCAACATTCGTCTCCTTCATTAGACCAGCTCAATGGTAACGTAATATTGCATTGTCACCTGACCTAAACAGGTGTACAAAATTTCAATTCGATTGGACCCTGGGAAGTTGGTCAAATTTTACTTGCAAGATTTGACCCATACATAATAACTAACAAACTAACGCACACGGCAAGTTAAATAAAAGCTTGTAATAACGCAGTGCACATTTTATTTAGTGCCAACAGCCACAGAACACGCCTTTTATCACTTCTCTGGAGTGTTCTAATTTCCCTGTCTATGTATTTCCAGGGAAGTGATACACACGGAAGTGATATTTTGAATGTTTTTTCCCTAAATCTAGAAGATTGCTTTATTTTATTACAATTAAAATCTCCATAAATCTTTAGTGCAACTAAAATACATACTTAAAATGTATTAAAATTAAATAATATTCTACAATTTAACTGTAAATACGTACCATGTGAGTGAGAATTTGACTGACCCCGAACGCAAATGTCACCACTAAACGCACGGACACGACCCGATCGCTGCTCGAATGAAACAAAACACAGCCGTTACATGCTGTCGTCACCCCTTTCTTTCTATTGCCCGAGCGGTAACGTTACTTACTATTCAATTTCAAGGTGATTTTAACAAACTTTTAGGTGACAGGGAAGTGATACTCAATACGCGTCGCCTTTGTAAAGTCGACAATATTCGGAGAAAATAAGAGACCATAAAACTGTTTTAGCGTTTTATGGAAACCTTATGTATATGATTATTATCTTATAATAAAATTATTCTACTAAACTGCTTTTTAAACCTTATTACATGGTCTTATATTTTGCATTTTGGAATGTCGCCCCACAGGGAAGTGACAATTTTGCCCCTTTTTATGTAAATTTATCGTATAAATATTTGCTTGAGAGAAATGATTTTTAGTGCCCAATTAGAAACCAATATAAACTTTTATTTCATAGTGTCAATTAACACAAATATATAATATATATTATTCTACGACCTGAGCCAACCATAATTCCTCAATTTGTAGAACTAGCCATATAAGGGTCGTTTTCAAAAATAGTGTGCATTTGTTTTGTGTTTATTTTGTGTTACCGTGACACAAAAGTAACACAAATGAAGAGTAGGTAAGGACAGAGTCACAAATTCTGTTCTTGTACTTCCTTCCATTTTTGTGGATTATTTGATTTTAAACGGTCTCGATAACGCCTTTGCCGTTCAGCAGGCGTTAACGGCATCTTTCCTAAAATGGAATTAATAGTCACGTAAGTAAAGATACTGTAAACAAGCCCTAACCCATTCCATTGTGTAACGTGACACAAAAACAATAACACAATGGTCACACATATGAACAAAATTAACGTGTCCCTAACCTACAAATAATAATATTCTTGTAATTTTACTCACGAGTTACTCGTGAAAAAAATTACTCGTATGAAAAATGTTAAAATTCACGGTCTTCCTTTTATTTCTGACACTATATTATTTAGCAAAAAATAATCCTTATGATGAAGCCTTTCGATCGGTATGATAAAGCTACAGGGTAATTTTTTTTTCTCGTGTAGCGGGTTCGATTCCCGGTTTTTAAATAATTACATGGTTGAAACCATGTAATTATTTAAAAATCTATGAATGCAGTTTTTAAGATTGTTTATTAAATTAAAATAATGTCTCCTATCAGTAAAATGTTCCATCTGCAATATTCACGGTACTTTCCCTCCATGTGGCATAGCCGTGGGACGCCCTGTATAGGCAAATAAATCGATGATTTATTATAATTACATTGTTATAGAGTACAATCCTTGTAACTTAACCGCTAACCTATCAAAATATTGTTATATCATGTTATATCGGTACTTATTGCGTAAATTTGGAAATATCTGCTACATTTTTGAAATACGCGCGACTGTTTTGTTGACATTGCAGTTTTGTATGAGAAACAAATTACGACGGGAATTAAATTTAGTTTTTTAAAACAATAGAATTAATTTCAATATTTAAAACCATTTCTATGTTTGCTTTTTATTACTAATTAGTCTGAATGTTGATTTACATGTTTATATTTCGAACTGTATTTTATTTTATTTAGGTATAACTAGCTGACCCGGCAAACGTTGTTTTGCCATTTATATTATTTCTAGCTGCCCGGCGCTATCGATCACGTGGTGTCCTAACCCTTACCCTGCCCCACCCCTACCCTACTTGATCCTACCCTAGTCTTACACTACTCCTACCCTAATTCTACCCTACTCCTCACCTACTCCTGCCCTACTCCTACACTACTCCTACCCAACTCCTACCCTACTCCCACACTACTCCCACACTACTCCTACCCTAATCCTATAAGTAAATAAAAGTATTAGTCTAAAACCGGATAAAATCCTATGTCCGTCTCCTGGTTCTAAGCTACCTCCCCACCAATTATCAGCTAAATCGGTTTAGCCGTTCTTGAGTTATAAATAGTGTAACTAACACGACTTTCTTTTATATTTGTAGATTATAGTCATTATCATTACTTTTTTTAATTAACACTTAATAATACACAATGTTTAAACGATCACAATATGTTTTCTTAAGTACTATATCGTCCCAATAGATGTCGTTACGTGTTTCCACTTATTGCAATAAAAAGTTGTTATAGAATGCTTTAAATTGATTATATCTTTTGACTAGCTTCTGCCCGCGACTTCGTCCGCGTGAAATGTCACCCTCTCCCCATTCACCCCCTTGGGGGTTGAATTTCGAAAAATCCTTGCTTATTCCTTGTCTACATTATAAAGGGAACCTCTGTGCAAAATTTCAGCTCTCTAGGTCCAAGGGCTGGGCGTTGATGAGTCAGTCAATCAGTCAGTCAGGACTTTTCTTTTTATGTAGGATATAGATAGATAGACTGAAGCGATTGCGATGAAACAAAGACTAATCACTACTCCGAGTTCTACACTATATTTGAGTAAGTATAAAAATGAACCATATTGGTTTGGTACTTTTTACGTTGAACCTGTTCAAATAAAAAATCTGTCACATCCAAACAGACAAAAATAAAAAAAAATGATTAATTGGCATCTGTTGGTTATCCTTTAACACCCCACCTATTTTTTTTTATAATTTCAATGTACAGAAACGCCTCGTCTACAGATTTATTATATATAGAGATATAGAAGAAGATAGATTATGTATCATGGACACGCAATTACAACAAAATGTACATTATTTTTGAAAATGACCCATATATGGATGAGAATGTTATAATTATTATGGGAATGAAGGGGCGCGGTTTGAGTTTCGTTTAAAATCGAAGATATGACGCTTATGAAGAATCGATCAGCGCCGCAACGCGCCCCCGCACTTGCTGTGATGTTCGACAATCTCACAGATATATAATTATATTATTTTAAATAAAACTTTCTAAAGTAGGAGGAGGGAGGAGGGCGCCCACGAGCAACTTTTGTCTCCGCAACTAATTTGTGTCTCACATCAAGTCTACGGGTTTATATGAAAGACGACAGCTGGGAGACATTTTTTGTCCGCGGGTTTGGATGCAATTGTCGCCCATCTATTGGTTTCAATGCAAGTGTGCGCATGGCGACAAAAAAGTTGCCGGCTAGCCAAATCGCTCAGCCAAACATTTAATAACAAGAAAGTAGCGTTACTGTCGCTCCCTTGTGTGCATCGTCAAATGTGGGCGAGGAGTGACAGAGACAGAAAAGTTGCTGGGCAACTAAAAAGTTGCACGTGAACGACCTCGCTAAAAAGAATATGAAGAAATACACAACATAAACATCTTTATAGACACACACAGGCACTACTTCGCTTTATCACCACTTCAATCATCAAAATCATTTGAATCATGATGATCACCAGGCTTACCATAATCCCAAACCAATGCAATAAAGTAAATGGGAATCAAAATTAAAAATATTAAACCGAAGCATAGAATCCAGAGCCATCGACAAAAGTTTCCGCTAAACATCTCTGCACCGTGGAGGTGTCCTCTCAAAATGAAGGCATTCTGATAAACGGCCACCGTCGTCGGGCCGAAAGTCTGCGGCTTCTCCATGCGGTCAACAAAACTGACACTAAACTCCGGACACGATCTGTTGATAAAAATACTTTATTAACATGATCAAAGACATTGTTCAGGTCATCAAGGGTGCAGGTAACGGACATTGTTCAGGTCATCAAGGGTGCAGGTAACGGACATTTGGGACACTCCAGCAAATGGGACAAATGTTGCCCTAACTGCATAACACACGATCAATCACGATCTGAATTATTTTGAAGGATATTGCTAATCCATTGCTTCTTATGTTCGAAAAATTTGTCTGCTCAGCAACTTAACGCAGCGAATGTTGTTGAACTGTCAAAATAAAACGTGAACATCTAGCTCTGTCACCTCACCGGTGCGTGCCGGCAGCGAGCGCTCGTCTTGGTGTCGCGGTCGGCACGTGAACAACAAGCTGTCACCTCACCGGTGCGTGCCGGCAGCGAGCGCTCGTCTTGGTGTCGCGGTCGGCACGTGAACAACAAGCTGTCACCTCACCGGTGCGTGCCGGCAGCGAGCGCTCGTCTTGGTGTCGCGGTCGGCACGTGAACAACAAGCTGTCACCTCACCGGTGCGTGCCGGCAGCGAGCGCTCGTCTTGGTGTCGCGGTCGGCACGTGAACAACAAGCTGTCACCTCACCGGTGCGTGCCGGCAGCGAGCGCTCGTCTTGCTGTCGCGGTCGGCGCGTGAACAACAAGCTGTCACCTCACCGGTGCGTGCCGGCAGTGAGCGCTCGTCTGGCTGTCGCGGTCAGCGCGTGAACAACAAGCTGTCACCTCACCGGTGCGTGCCGGCAGTGACCGCTCGTCTGGCTGTCGCGGTCGGCGCGTGAACAACAAGCTGTCACCTCACCGGTGCGTGCCGGCAGTGAGCGCTCGTCTTGCTGTCGCGGTCGGCGCGTGAACAACAAGCTGTCACCTCACCGGTGCGTGCCGGCAGTGAGCGCTCGTCTTGCTGTCGCGGTCGGCGCGTGAACAACAAGCTGTCACCTCACCGGTGCGTGCCGGCAGTGAGCGCTCGTCTTGCTGTCGCGGTCGGCGCGTGAACAACAAGCTGTCACCTCACCGGTGCGTGCCGGCAGCGAGCGCTCGTCTTGCTGACGGGTGGTTACTGCGTTGGAGCGGTGCGGTTATAATATGAGTGATGTGCTGATCGACTTGCGGTAAGTAAGACCGTGCGCGTGCGCCTGGGTGCCACGCAACCCTTGCGCCCCCGGGTACACACGGCCCCGCGTGTATAACCTATCACATGAGACCACCTTGGCTTTCGAAAAACACTAACATTTTTGAGCTCTTCCACAAGTACCTCAACAACAAGACAAGTAGTACAAGATGGACCTGGTATCCATCGGTCCATCTGCGTCCGGAAATAATCGAGTTGTTTTGTGAGCTCACAAAGGTGGAATACAGCAGAGCGCTGAGACGTTTTATTTTTGTAACTTTATGAAGAGAGAATAAATGATAAATAATAATAATAAGTTGTCCCGAAACGTGTATATAACCCAGTGACCTCTATCATATGTACAACGATATGTATAATACAGGTCAGTGATATTTACCATAACTGCATCTATAGCTATTCAGTAACATTCGATGTACTAGACTACGTAGTACGCTTCCGTGCCGGATCGAAAGTCAATCAATCATTGACTTATACATATCTAGCAATCAATGATAACGAAGGAGTCCTCTAGACGATGTTCACAAATCAGAAACCCGAAAAAATGTTGACAATCTAACTAAATGAGCGCTATTCACTGACCTGTATTGTATGATAGTGGTCAGTGCCGCTAGTCTTCCAACAGCTATCTGCTGCCAGGGACTACGCAAAGAGTAGATGTGTAATTTTCGATTCGGAAGCATCGGATAGTGGTGAATAGTTAGCAGTCCCGCGCGTCCTGTCAGTGTTAGTGTCAGAGTAAAAGAAAACCACGAACTCTGTAGCAACTATTTATTTTGTTATGCTATTAGTTTCTCAAACGGATCCAGCGTCAGCACCTCTTCGTTTGCTTTCAAGATTCTCATTTTTTTTTTCCATTCAGGCTCTTCCGTTTGTTCTTTTATACACAAGAATATGATCATAGTTATGCCAACCGATAGCATGACTACCAGGGCTACTCCGTGCACCCATTTCATGTGTCTCCAGAGGAATGAGTCATTGCCAGAAAAGTTGGGCCGCGACGGCGGCCGTGGAAGAACTGCCATCATTCTGTATCGTTTCAACGGCACCATGCACTAACGCAAACAGAGTCAGATCTGTGGAGCAAAGCGGTGGATGGTCGGTGGGAAGAAAAAGTGCTCACACCAACCCCATCTATTTATTAGTAGGTAGGTTTATCAACAATGAGTACACTGTTACTTTATAATTTGTACATTACAAACGTAAGTCGAAGCGCCTCATTACTTTAGTAAAGCACATCATGCACCACATTATACGCAGATAATTGCGTGACACCATTATACAAGTACCTACGTATGATAGAAGTCAGTGCGTGACAATAGTTTCCGTTTTACTAACTCTAGGCGGTACCTAAATGAAAGCCTTCTCAACGCTAGGCTCAATGCTGAAAGTGGAAAGTCCAACAGCATACTTTTATTAAAGCATTCATTTAGGGGAGGCCCAGTGTTAGAGAAGATATGTTACTTCTTAATATTATTATGACTTATGTAGTTGAAATGGCGATGAGCTCGCCCCCTGATATGCGTGCTGAACACTTGTTCGTGTCGGCATTATTCGGCAACTGGGTGATAAAATATATGTTCGGTTGTGCCGAATCATGCCGAGCCGAACCAGTGTGTAGGATCCCTTACATATGTATAATTTATTTACTGCTATTCGCAAATGATGTGTAGGTACAATAGTGCAGCTCTGTTATTTATCTCAAACCGCGGCGTGCCGCACCCTATCACGCTAGCTGTGAGAATATTGTTCGACGATCTGACAGATATCCTATCCTATTAATCACACTAATATTATAAGTTTGTGAAGATGTTTGGATGTTTGTTACTCAATCACGCGTAAACGGTTGAACAGATTTGGATGAAAATTGGCACATAGATAGACCATTTCCTGGATTAACACATAGGATAGTTTTTATCTCGATATTCCCACGGGATAGAAACTTCCGCGGGTGAAACCGCGGGGCGCTGCTAATCATTTATATTAATGTCGTGTTGATTAAACCTTAAAAAAGCGCCTAATTTTCTACTTTTTAACATTTTCTAAAGTATAAAAAGAATAAGAAAAAATACACATTAAACGACAGCAAAAAACATCTTTATAGACACAGACTGCTTAGAAACATCATCATCATCCATATTGTTCAGTATAATGACACCAAAGATATACAATACACCAAATGGCAAACAAAATGGAAGAAAGAATGGAGATAACTTTGCAGACCCATCCATATTTTTCGAACAACCTTTCACCGTGGAGAGGCCTTGGCCCTTGCTCTACGGAGGCATTTTGATAAACGGCCACCTCCGGCCGACTCTGTGGATTCTGCATGCGGTCAACAAACTGATACTAAACTCCGGTCACGATCTGTTGATAAAATATTGTATTAAGGGGGGTACGTATTTGAATATCGAAAATTAAAATATCGACTGTTAAAATATCGATGTTCAAAACATCGAAAATTTAAATATCGATTGTATCAAAATGTCGAAAATTGTTATACCTACGCTTAAAACGTCGAAGATTGAAATGTCGAGTGATTAAAATTTCGAATGATTCAAAATATCGAATGACATTATGCCTAAGTTCAAAATATCAACATTGAATACATCGAAGTTCTTAATATCTACGTTACGTTACGTTTGGGTTTTTATTATGTAAAAATAATTAAAGTACCTACATTACATGAGGTTTTCCTTGTTTTTTTTTTGTAACCCACCTGATTTCCATCTAGCAAACAAGCATGCAGCAATCATGCAACATGCAAGCAAGCATGGCTTCTGTCACGGCTCCGGCGCTGCAGGGCTCCGGCAGTCCCACGCGAGCTTAACGTCGCAGATGGTTTAAACGCCCACCACCGCAGCTTCGGCTTGTTGGCCGGCTTCGCCGGCCAGCCTCAGCTGCGGCGGCGGGTGTTAAAACCACCTGCTCCTCAGCTCGCGGGCTGCCTCGCCCCTCCGCGACTACGCGATTCTAAATTACACTCTAGGGGTAGGGCAGACAAGACTACGTGGAGTCGGTTTTGCAGCGATACGTTTCTGTCACTAACTTTAGTAGCACAACCTGCACAACATATTGACTTTCAAGAAAATATTTTAATTTAAATAATACCTTCACGATTGACCTAGGCTTGTACACTGGACACTGATTTTCATGGATAAAATAGGTCGAAATTGTTCCAAAACCGAATTGGGGCACCCCGAATTTACGTAGTCTTTTGGCTGTTACCCCTTTTTTTTTTTTTTTTTTTTTTTTTTTTGGGTGGGAAATCATCAAATGACCCCTCCCGCTCTGGGCGGAGCGGAAGGGAGTGTCAGACTCTTACTGACTAAAACCCACCCGTGTTCCTTCAGTTGCCTGTGCCAGGGGCCACGGTATCTCTTTCGAACAACCCGCGACCCCGGCGGGCATCGGCCCTAGCAGACCCCGTCAGTTGGTGCTGACATCTCCTTGAGGCGCGCGTGGAACACAACGCGCCGTCGACCCAATGGCTGTTACCCCTAGAGTGTATATAAAAATCCGGAGGCGCGAAGGGAGGGCAACCCCCGCCCGCTGTAACAAAGCATAGGCACCCGTGGGAACCGTAGCGGCTGAGGCTGGTCGCCGGAGGCGACCAGCAAGCCGAAGCTGCGGAGGTGAACATGGGTGCCTATCCTTTGTTACGCAAGGGCGAAGGGGTTGCACTTCCCGTAGCGCCGGAGACGTTGCAGAAGCAACCTTTTTCCACTCATACTACTTTATCAAAATTTGTTCGATATTTTAACTTGTACGTATTTTTAGGGTGAATGAATGAATGTATTAAATGTTGAAAATTAACTCATTTTTACACGTAGGTATATTAATTTTCGATGTTCAAATAATTACCCATCGATATTTAGGACGTTCGATAATCTGTATTTCGATATTTAGATCTTTCGATGTAACTTTTGTAGATATTTAGATTTTAGATATATTGGACGTAGGATATTTAACCATTCGATAATATAAACTTTCGATATTTTAATTTTCGGTTATATGATCGTTCGATATTTCCATTTTCGATGTTTCGAACATCGATATTTTAACAGTCGGTATTTTAATCTTCGATATTCAAATACGTACCCATTAAGGGGCCAGCGGAGCATACCTAGTTCATACAAACATAGTACCAAAATAATTTGTAAATCAAACTGTGTGTATTTATTCCGATTGGATTACAGAGGATTATTGGTCTAACATTAACAACCTCCTAAGAGGTCATTCATTGTACTCATCATTATGAACAACTTTTACTATGGGAGCAAATCTGAAATCGCGAAAGAAAATCAACTGTTCCCTACATTATGACGAGTTAAACGAACATAAATGTAGTGAACAGCTGTTTTTTTTCGCGATTTCTGGTTTGGTCCCATAGTAAAAGTTGTTCATAATGATGAGTACAATGACCTCTTAAGAGGTTGTTAATGTTTTACCAATAACCCTGTATATTTTGAATGGATACTGATTTAAAGACGAGTTATGAGAAAATTAATTATTCTCTACAAAATTTGAAATTCCTGTTAAATATCAGTTTCCTTTCAAAATATATATTTGGGAACCTAGATATTCTGTAATCCAATCGGAATAAATGCACAGTGCCTTAAGAATATATTGTTTAATTTACAAATTATTTTGGTATTACGTTTGTATGGACTACGAATGCTACGCCGGTCCCTTACCGTGATCAGAGACATTGTTCAGATCATCAAGGGTGCAGGTGAACGGACATTTGGGGCACTCCACCAAATGGGACAAAGTCTGATCTGCATAGTTCAACCGTTCGTCAGACTGTCGTGTCGAAATTGACACATTTTTGATTTGCATTAATTTATGTTCGATTCGACGCGAGAGCGTATCGAAAGGTTGTGAATAGCAAGTGCAGGAGTACCTCACTTGCAATATTGTCTTCCTGTAATAACCTATCACATGAGTGATGAGACCCCCTTCACTTTCGTAAAACAAAACAATTTTTGAGTTCTTCCAACCGAGAAGATATTTCACAATTAGGAACTCGAGTCCGAAACTATTCGAGTTGTTCCGAAACGTGTATGAAACCATCGAGTTGTTCCGAAACGTGTATGAAACCATCGAGTTGTTCCGAAACGTGTATGAAACAATCGAGTTGTTCCGAAACGTGTATGAAACCATCACTGTCCCGTTATTTCCGATTAACAGACAAAAGATGCTATCAGCGTCAGAGCAAAAAAAAAACCACAGTCAGTAAAAATAATTTGTCTTTTCATTGTGTTACTTTCTCACACGCCCACGCCCACGCATCTGGCATCTGGCACCTCTTCATATTCTTTCATGTTTGTTTAATTTTCTTTTTCCATTGAGGCTCTTCCGTCTGTTCTCTTATACACAAGAAAATGATAATAGATAAGCCAACACTTAGGATGATTGCTAGGCCTATTCCGTGTAGCAAATTCATGTGTCTCCAGAGGAATGAGCCCTCTTCGTAGTTGCCAATAAAGATGCGACGGGAGTGTGGCGGTGGTGGAGCTGCCATCTGTCTGTATCGTCTTAACGGCACCGTGCACTAACAAAAACAGTCGGATCTGTGGAACAAAGCGGTGGATGGATGGTCGGTGGGAAGAAAAAGTGCTCACACCAACCTCCTAATTGCGTGACACTTGTGTCCGTTTTACTAACACTAGGCGGTAGCTAAATGAAAGCTTTCTTTTCAACGCTAGGCTCAATGCTGAAAGTTGAAAGTCCAACAGCATACTTTTGTTAAGGCATTAATGTGGCCCAATGTTATAGAAAACGTTACTTCTTAATATTTTTATGACTTTTAAGCAGTTGAAATGGCGATGAGCTCGCACCCTGTAAGGCTACGAACACGAAGTCATCGGGCGCGGGGCGGTGGCGGCGGCGGCGACAGCGGCGCGGGGAGCGGCGTACGAGCGATGCGCACCAGTCTAGCGGCGTACGAGCGATGCGCACCAGTCTAGCGACGTACGAGCGATGTGCACCAGTCTAACGGTGCCCGCGCGTCTGCATTGACGTAGAGCTGTGCATTTTATTTTTTGCTTTTTAACGAATGACGTTTCAAAATGTTGATCTAAAAAATGTTGTCGTCGCTGTTTCTTTAGACATTTCGTTCGCGAACAAAGACACTCATTTCTCATAACACAACACTACGCTGCTCTAGCGCCTCGCGATCTACCCGCTGCGCTGGCTTCATGACTGGGTGTGCCGCCCCGCAATCGCTGACTTCGTTTTCGTGGCCTAAGGCGTGCTCACTAGTTCGGGTTAGTATTATTCGGCAACTGGACGGCAAAATATATGTTCGGTTGTGCCGAATCATGCCGAGCCGAACAAGTGTGTAAGCATCCCTTACATAGACTTTATTTACTGCTATATATCGTATATTATGTGTACGATAGTGCAGCTCTGTTATTATTATAAGTACTCAAACCGCGGCGTGCCGCACTCCACCACGCTTGCTGTGATGTTCTTCGACAATCTGACAGATATTATTTATATTATTGTCGTGTAGATTAAAATTAAAAAACCATGCAATCCTCCACTTTATAAGGTTTTCTAAAATATAAAGATAATAACAAAAAAAACCCACATTAAATGACACCAAAATACATCTTTATAAACACAGTTACTTAATTACAAGATCATTATCATATTGACAATGCCTCCAAATCACTACCACGATGTACGTGAAGAACAAACTAATTAGCAAAATGAAGCATAGGCTCCAGACCCATCGAAACCTCCCGCAAAGCATCTGTTCGCCGTGGACGGGCCCTCGCACTAGGAAGGCATTCTGATAGGCGGGCCCCGTCGGGCGTGACAGCGGTGGCTTCTCCATGCGGTCAACGAAACTGATACAAAACTCTGGTCGCGATCTGTTGAAAAAATACTTTATTAACATTATCCTACCGTTACCTAGATTACCTAGTTAACAGTTTCTACAGTCATGAAACATTAGGAACGAAGACCTTTAATAATAATTATTTTCGCGTAACATGGCGGCATGAGGTAGGCACGTGGCGACTTTCGCGGTACTATTATTATATAACACGCGTCCGCAGTATTCCTTAGGAGTATAATATGCTCTGTGAGTATGCGTGTGGGCAGCGGACTGGCGTGCATGGCGAGGCACGCTTTCCTCGTAACGATCAGGCGAGCGAAAGAGACAACTTATTCTCTATATCGTGGCGGAACGCGACTGCGGGACGCTCGCAGTGGAATCAATTGTGTGTGGTTTACTGCAACTGCTTTAATGTAACAGCCGAAAGACGTCCACTACTAGATATAGGCCTTTTTTTGTTCCGCGATAGAAAATCCTCATGGATGCCCGCCGCCCTGGGGTGGGCCGCGGGGTTTGTCAGACTCTTACTGACTAAAAACAACCCCGGTGTTCCCTTCCCACATTTGGACCGGGTATCACAATCCGCGGCTAGTGCCGGCCTGCCTTTGCGGGCTACTACAAGTCCACGGGGGGAGTGAGGTATAAAACTCCCCCCGCGACGTCCTATAGATGCGCGCGTGGAACACTACGCCCTGCCGCCTCGTGTCCTGCTAGATGGGGGGGCGGCGGACCTCCCCAAGTGCGCCGTCCCTCATGACCACTTTATAGGGGCTGGAAGAGGGCGTTGTCCGCTCTCCGACGACGCCCGGTACGTCTGCTGCGGGTCAGGAGGGTGGTCCCGCCTTCCCTCGACCTTTCTGCAGCCTCCTTCTGTGAAATGACGGTATCACAGGAGATCACCGCGTCCCATGACTCGGCGCTCTCGACCATCGAACAAGTGACGACCGGCAGCGACAAGTCGTCTCCGACTTCGGATACGAGAGCACGGCGCGGCTCCTCCCATGCGACATACTCTGCCACCGTATGCCACGCCGTGATAATGTTCATCGTTGCACCTCCCACCACCACCACCGTTGTTTGTCTCTGCATCTCGTATGATCTACGGCATTAAATCCGCCTCTGTACATTTATGACTAAATGGCAAACAAAATACCTCTAAAGAGTAACGAATTACCTCGTATAAGCCGAGAAAGTTAAACAAGTCAAGTAGATATCTTGACTTGGCTCACGAGGTTGTAGACATGTGGGATGTTGACTCAGCAATCATTGTGCCGATAGTCGTGACAGCCAATGGATTAATAGCCAAGAGCCTCGACCGACACCTGAAGAGGCTCTTGTTGGACAGCTGGATCAAGGGCTTGATTCAGAAAGCAGTACTTCTGGACTGGACACGGCCCGAATAGTTAGGAGGTTCCTCTGTCTGGAGCCCTGATCGCCGGTATCTTGGACCCTGGTCCCGATACCGGTGGGCTACTATTTTTTATATTTTTTAATGTTTTTTTATTCTAATATTTAAAAATATAATTTATATGTATTTACTGAAATAAAGGAGAAATAATATTAATAAGGAAGGAAGTATTCCAGTAATATGCTGGTGGGGATCTTGACCGTACTTCCGGGATTGTCCTGATAGCCGTGGAATACCTCTCCACTCCTCTTAAGCACTTCAGGACATGTTGCTCCCTTGTCGCTCCGACACTATGTGCTAGCGGCCGTTTCCGGGGGCCCATTATTGTGTGTGCAAGTCACCTGCCATTTTATCCGTGTATATATAAAACATTGATCAGGCAGGGGTCATAGTTCTTCCGTAGTTCTTGGTAACCAGTCCACTTTAGCCACCCAAACCCATAGTCCAACTTTTTATTTTTCCATATCCTGCAATAGTCCTACACCAACCGGGAGTTTTCCTTGGGTGCACTTGCATACAGGGATAATCGTCGGTTGCTGCCGCATATTTCATTATAATTTCGTAAGGGGCCTCTGCGACCCGGGTGTCACCATTGCCAGGATCGCCCAGAGGACACGGTGGAGCACACAGTGGAAGTCTGCCCCGCTTGGGCGGAGCACCGCCGTGTCCTCGTAGAGGCGATCGGCAGCAGCGGTGACCTGTCGCGTCCGGCCCTGGTGCAAAGCATGGTCCGGGGCGAGAGGGAGTGGGAGGCAGTCACCTCCTTCTGCGAAGCAGTCATGCTAGCAAAGGAGGTGGCGGGACGGCTCAGGGAGAGAGTCTCCCTTTCCAGCCGCCGCGGGAGACGCTCCGGGCGTCGGGATCCGCGTGACGACTCCCGGCCACCGTAGGCGCGGGCCTGCGGGCTGAGAGTAATGGGTAGCTCACCGCTCGATCAGGACCAGGCCCGTGCCGGACGGCGCGTACGTGTTCCACGCGCGCCTCAAAGAGATGTCAGCATCGAGGAGGGGCCCGGCAGGCTTCGGACAACGTAAGATCCACTGTGTTAGTAAATTTCTTATAATTAATGTTAGTGACGTATTATTTAAAATTTGTTTATCTGAGATCGCAATCGAACGATCGATCGTTCGTATAGACGGTACAGCTTTATTGTTTGGGCTCAGTAGGTGCCAGTAGGTGACAGGTAGTGTAGTGCTAGTAGTAGTAGCTCAGTAGGTGCCCACATCGAAGACGGCGGCATCAGAGGCGTTGGTGAGATCATCAAGGGTGCACGTAACTGAACATTTGGGATAGAAAATAAAGATCACTGTGATTTTGACAAACTTGTCAGTGGCAGCAACTCAACAGCAACCTTATTGCAACAACAATAAAGATCACTGTGATTTTGACAGTAAAATAAAATCACTCTGAAAACACTAAAACAAAACACGTGCAAAGTGACATTCATAGATCTCGGCTGAGGTTCGTGCGTATGCCGGCCGTGGTCAAGTCGATGGTCGGCAGCGAAGCGTCCTGGGATGCGGTGGTTGGAGGCTGTGGAAAGGGAGAGGGAGATCTCATCCACTCACCCGGCTCGCAGTAGGCGCACCGGGCGTCGGCGGAGGGCGGACAACGCCCTCTTCCAGTCCCCTAAATGTGTCCAGGGGCGACGGACTCGGGGACGTCCGTCGCCCCCCACACATCAGGACCCGAGGTGGCGGCGCGTAGTGTTCCACGCGCGCCCCTCGCCGACGTCGCAGGGGGAGTCAAACACGTCACTCCCCCCTGCGGAAGAATCGTACTTTCCCGCGACCCCCGGCGTAGGTGTGAGATAGAACACGGGGTGGTTTTTAGTCGGTAAGAGTGTGACAGACCCCGCCACCCGCCCCAGGGCGGCGGATATCCATAAGGATTTTCCACGCCGGAGACAAAAAAAAAGGTTCCTGCGTATGCTATTTACCTTATCAACATTCTGATAGCGAGCGCAAAACGTTTCATCTTAATATTTTTATACTTATCCCGCTCAAATAGCGATGGGCTCGCACCCTCATATGCAAGCTAGACTTGTTCGGGTCGGCATTATTCTTTGAAATTGTTTTTTATTATTTGAAAAATATAATAGAATAGAATAGGCAGTTGGCAGTTCGTCCGACTGGCAGTTCAAGAGATTAGCGCGTTCAAACACACAAACAAAAAAAAACCAAACAAACTCTTCAGCTTTATTATTACTATAGAAGATTATATATTAACTATATATGCGCTTTTATGGTTCACATCAAGTTAACAAAGACGTCGACGTCTGTGATCTTACAACAACCGTGGATGTCAAAACATCGGCACACATTACAACGTTATCGTCAACGGAAATATGAAAGAGCCTTCATACATTTCCATACATTTAATTTAACTTCCCTGTGTTATTGTAATGCCGTGGACTTCCACGATAATATCGTCGTTAGAAATTATAATAATGCCCATTCGGTTGGTGCCGAATCATACCGAACCGAACAAGTGTGTAGCACCCCTTACATACACTTTATTTACCGCTATTCGCAAATTATCTGCAGGTACAATAGTGCAGCTCTGTCCGTTGCGCGTTGTTCAATGATTAAAAACATGATGTGCCCCGCGGTTTCGCCCGCGTTAGTTTGAGGAAAAAACCTACCTATTAGTTTGGGTTGAATAATCATTGAAATCATTATGATGTCAAGGGCAATTTTGTTTAAAATTAAATACTTATGATGAATTACGTATTTATTTGGATAAGGATTAATATCATCCATACTATAATATTATAAATTCGAAAGTAACTCTGTCTGTCTGTACGTTGTCGATAAAATTTGGCAGAGAGATAGATTGCATCCCGGGAAAGGACATGGGATAGTTTTTATCGACATACCTCGCGGGCGAAGCCGCGGACGGCAGCTAGTGTTTTAATAAAAATAACTTCGCAAATAATGCTCTATTTTAGAACTAATTTGATTAAGTAGGTACCATAAAAAAGGTTATAGTGAGTCAACCTAAAAGATAGACATAACGTGCTGTCGCAGATTTTTTTTTTTATATTTTTAAAGGGGAACAATTCCGTCATACATGATTTTTGATTAACTTTAACCGTTTACGCAGTGTACCCTACCTACGCAACGGAAGCTCTCAAAAGGAATAATTTTTCCCATTTTTGCAACATTTTTTTCATTGATGCCCCGCTCCTATTGATCGTAGCGTGACGTTATAATTATAGCCTACCTATATAATAGCCTTCCTTGATAAATGGACTATAGACATATAATAATTGTTCACTTTTGTTTTAACATTACCTGCAAAAATCTAGTTATTTTATTAACTAAGTGGGTACCTACATACTAGCTGTTCGTGTCCGGCGTCGCCCGCGGGCCGCGATGAAACGAAACCGCGAGAAATGACCGCGAGGTCTCTGCGTGATCAGCTAGGGAATTGACGAGGTCTTGATTGTCTTGAAGTAAGGAATCGTTGAGTAGGTAGTTTCATACAAAAATTCCGACTTTCCCGAAAAATTTATTTCATACAAACCTCGTTCTAACAATAAATTACTAACACCATAAAAAAATCAGCCAATTTACCTAGGTATGTTATTTTTCCTCTACAATTTTAAAGATTACCTACAATACAAAAACCCAAACATTAATTTAACGATACATTCAAAATCACGTAGGTACCTACTTAGTTAAATAATGGCATTTTTTTTGTATTTTTATTATTTTAACATCTTTTTTTGTCCAAATCAAATCACTTAGGACCGGCATTCATAATAAACTTCACCATGAGGACAAGGATAATTATGAAAGAGGTAGATGATACTAAAAATCCGAGCCAAAATAAGGTCCGTTTTTTTTCAGCACTCGTGAAGCCTGTGTAGTATTGAGGCTTCGGCATTACTGGTATTACTGAAAACAATAAAATGAATAAAATCTGGTACAAATGGCCGCATTATAAATACTTTAACGAAAAAAGAAAAACAGACTTGTAACGCATGACGCGAGTCGCGACTTGGGACATGATACCCGATATATTACTTTACTCTATGGGACATATGATCCCCGAAGCTCAAAACGTAAGGTCGTTGCGTAAAGCCAACCGCAAGTCCCTGACAGCAGTTTGACCATATCTATTACTATACTCTTTGAGTTTGACACTGACAGCGCCTTTATTTTGTAATGCCAGGTACACACGCAGCGACTATTCGCCGGAGATTTCAAAATTCAGTTCCACACACAGATTTTGGTCATCGCTGGTAACAAATCGGCTGTCAAAACCTGTGTGTGGAAGTGGGTTTTAGCATTACTTTACAGAGCAGTTTTCTTAGTTCAACTGTTAATAATAATAATAAACCATTTATTATCAGGTAACAAAGACCCATAGATACATACCTTAACCTAAGTAGGTATACATAATTATAGTAACAATTTTGTTAGTAAATAATAATAATAATAATAAGTTTATTGATTCATTAACAAGTTACAATATTTTAGGTATGACACTGGATCCCGCACTAGGATACCCTGTGTCGCAGGATCCAGTCTCTTTCGACAGATAATATGTATTATTTAAGATATGTTAACAAATGCAACGGTATGAGTAGATATAATTAATTTAAACAGGTAACCAAATGTATGTGTGATGAGTGTAAGTATGTATGTGATGAGTGTGAGTGTGTACGTGATGAGTGTAAGTTTGCATGTGATGAGTGTTAGCATGTATGATGAATACTTTATTAGTTGAATGACAAAAGATTTTCCGTTTCAGCATAGTTAAGCCCAAGCAGCCAATCCTGGACCTGTTTTTTGCACCCAAACTTTGTCAGGGGGTAGATATCAAGCTTTTTGTTGACTTTTTCATACAGGTATGGTCCAATACGAGAGAAAGCCTTCTTGCCAAATTTAAGTTTGCAGAAAGCCCTGTTCCACTTAGGTTTTCTGCGTGTGCGCTGGTCCGTTACCTCTGTGGCAGCCGCTGTTTTGTGAAATCTAAGTAACACTGATAAAATGTATAGTTGGTAAATAAAACTTAATAACTATGTTAGTATCACTTAGTTGCACGAAGTCTTTGTGCGTTCCGGTGGCACTTGAAATGACAAGATCAAGATCAAGATTTCATGAAATAGTCATTCATGGGGATTACATGGTCTTAGAGAGTTGTGTTGATGACTTTAATTATTATAATTCTGTAAATACATATTTGTTACGGCCGCGAATCATATTTTATCAACGTACAACTTAATACTGACCAGCAAATTGCAAAAATTCTAAAAAAAAAATGAATTTCGCGGGCTCCTCGGCATCCTCCGCGGCATCCTCCATAGAAAAGGGAGGACGGGTGTTGTGTCTGGCGGGCAACTGCCCAATGATTCATATCGGGCCGTTGTATCTATGCTAATTGCGCGGTAAACTCTGCTTCCGCGATGCAGGATTTGCGTGACGTCAGTATGACGCGTTGTTCGTATGTGGCGTTGTAGATACCGCTACAACTATTTCATGAAATCTTGACATTTAGGGATTATACTAACTTAACAAGTTGTATTACTGATTGTAATGATTATAATTCTGTAAATATGTAAATATTTGTTACGACCGCGAATCATATTTTAATCAACGTACAACTTAATACTGACCAGCAAATTGCAAAAAACGTAAAAAAATGAATTTCGCGGGCTACCCTGGCGCTCGGTGAATGCGCAGTGGTAGACCGCGAAATTCAAAATCCCTAAGTAATATTGATATGTTTTATGTAATAAGCGCGTTACTAATCACAAGTCATGTACACTACTAATGTCAACACAAACCACAAGTCGGATATTTGAACATTCTTCAATCCGTTGTATTTAGTCTAACATCATCATCGTTCTCTGCCCATAGCCCTATTTCTAACATCATCATCGTTCTCTGCCCATAGCCCTATTTCTAACATCATCATCGTTCTCTGCCCATAGCCCTATTTCTAACATCATCATCGTTCTCTGCCCATAGCCCTATTTCTAACATCATCATCGTTCTCTGCCCATAGCCCTATTTCTAACATCATCATCGTTCTCTGCCCATAGCCCTATTTCTAACATCATCATCGTTCTCTGCCCATAGCCCTATTTCTAACATCATCATCGTTCTCTGCCCATAGCCCTATTTCGTTGGGGTCGGCGCAACAGGTTTTTTTTTTAAATAAAACCTCAAAATTAAATTCATCGGTAGGTATATTCCCAAATCACATTAAGACCATTTTAACATTTTTTTTTTACAAAAGAATCACGTTACATTTTATATTTTAATATTTTTTCGTCCAAATCAACCAAATCAAGTATTTTACTTTCAGAATTCTTTACATATAGCACCACTACAACAAGAACAATTATTAAAGAGGTAAATATAATGAAAAAACAAAGCGAAAGAAAGGCCCGTCTAGTTTCACCGACTGAATCACACGCAGGGTACTGAATCTTCGACAGTACTGAAAGCAATGAAATCGGTTTTAAAATAATCGCATTTCTTACATTTTAAAGGTTTGAGTTTAAAAAAGCAGACTTGCAACACACGACGCGTATCCGACTTGAGACGGTGACTGTATTATTCCTCGTAGAACGAAATGCTTTGTCCACAGACACTGACCTCTATAATACAAGTACGCGTACTTGTATTATAGAGGTCAGTGTATTTGTCTAAGTTTGTCTCGAAACGTACTAATAGTGCTAAAACACACGAGCGTATGCTTGAAAAGTGATTAGTTTTGAACTTTGCAATTGCTTTCGCAGTCGGGTTTTTATTTATTTATTAAAACTTTAAAGTAAAAACTGTACAAAGACGGACTTAATGCGTTGGGCATTTTCTACCTGTCAGTTTTTCGACATACCTATTTCTTTTTTCAACCTTTTAGTGAGTAAGATGATCCACTGACCCAGTTAATTTTCGTAATCCTCACGGTGCACGGTGAACTCTTTCGTATTAATATGATACCGATACAGCAGTGTCGAATATTTATTTTTTGTTACTTTGACAAAATGGCATAGGTATTTATTTCTTTGAAACGTCACATGTCCTATGTTGCCAGCTTGCTAATTGCGTAACACACTTTCAAATTTTCAATCACAATCAGAATCATTTTGAAGGATATTTCAAATCCATTACTGCTCATATGTGTCAAAAATGTGTCTACTCAACAACTTAAATAACGCAATGAATGTTGCAGAACTGTCAAAATAAAACGGATGAATCCTATTGCTACTGATAGTGTGTTACGCCATTACCCCGCAGAATACCAGATCTGAAAATTTAAGAATATGGATTAAAAAACGTTCGTCTAGATAAGTTTTCTAGGCGCTGGCGTTCAGTCTGAAGACCAGATCCGAACTATAAGCGAAAGCAATAAAGTAGTCCAAGGAATTCAAATTTTGAAACTAGCTCAGAATTCACAAAAAAAAATCAGTAAGTTGGAATCAATAAGAACTCTTTGATAATTTCAATAATTATTATGCTAAAAGTGCAAATTTGTTTCTGATGAAAATTATATTTTCGGCAACATACAATGTAACCTAATACTAAGCTGCCAATTGCAAAAGGTAAGAATTTAAGTAATTTTGCAGTTTACCTTTGAGCACTGGCAATCCCCTCCGAACGGTTAAAGGCATCTTTAAAATATATAAAATACATCCTGCCGTTTGGATACTGCGAGGGAACAAAGAATCCTACAATATCATACAACGGCGTACACGCAAAAAATTCTTCTTTAAATGAAGCAACGCTACACATTCTACATTGTTACCCAACTGCGTTACTTACGTGTGTAGCATGTGTGTTACATTGCAAAGAGGCTACATTCGTTTCTAAACTCTTAGCTTAACTTTGAGTAATGAAAATCACATTAATTTAAGTATTCAATTAAAACTTGAATTTGAGTAACCGCGTGTTAAGCTTTAATTACCACTTTGCGGAACACTAAACGTCCCCAAACGTAATAATTTAATATTCAAACTTCTATTGTGTCTCGTTCCAGTGTCCCAAGAGTAAGCTGCATCGCGTGTTACAAGTCTGTTTGACGATTTAATGAAAGGAAAGTTTAGTCACCAAAATTAATTAAATAGATCGGTAACGAAATAATTGTAGGTACTTACCACACTCCCGACAGACGCGCGGCATTTTCAATTTTTTTTTATCTAGAAAATAAAATTCACCGTCTAATCATTTAGTAACATTAAATAGTAATGTTTGGGTGACACCTCTATTCGGCGCCATATTTTTTTTAAACACAAACGGTAATTTAATATCTGTTGTTTTTTTTAATTCTTTGGCGTAGCGTAGACAGAGAATGCTTGCAATTCTCTGTCTACGTTCCCCTGGCCTGGCAGCGTTGGACGACAATCGTTTTATTGAAAGTGAAATTTCAAGGACGCGTCACGTTTAGGCACATTTTGTTACATGAGAGAGAAGAAAGATTTAACTCTCTCTGTAGACTAAATCTCTCCCAATCTTTCTTATGAAATTTCGTTTTTATCACGTGTGTATTTACGGTGCTGTACGCAATTTTTGATGTGAAACATCTACTGGAGCGCCTTGGGGGTAAGGCCAGATATAAAAGTACTCTGTGGGTACTGGGTAAGACCGACTTGTATGCCGTGACAGTAAATATAATAAATGTCGTCATGCCCTCTCTCCGCCGCCGCTCTTCTCAAGGTTTCACATTTATCGTGCCGCGTGCGTCCCTTGACGACCTATTTTTTTAAATATTTTTAATTGAAACTGTCAAAGTAAAACTTTATTAAATCACAGCATCCTAGCGTCCCCTTTGTCGGAGGAGGCTAGGATGTTGTGTCGACTGTTGTTCGTTATCTACCAAAACGAATAGGGACAACACTACCATGAATTATAATATTATGTAACTGTTCATTACCCATTGTTTAATTTTAAGTTGTTGAATGTTTTCTGTTACGGGGGTGACATTATCACTAAGAGTGATATAACCCTTTCATCAAATAAATAAAGATAAAAAAAAAAAGAATGTTGCTTGTTACAATCTTCTAATATTTTATTATTATTATAAAGTGCGTTTTTGTCTACATCGCGCTCTACAGTACAATATTTTTACGTAAGTATTAAGAGAGAACCATTGACATATTATATTACTAGCGTACTTTTGAAATCATTGGAGAGAACTCTGATTCTTAACAACCTAAGAAGTTTTAAACAGACCTACTTATTTCATGTATGTACAGACGCCAGCACATCAAGTTACTACAATCTGTCAGATTTCTTTAATAGATTTTCGACTTTATTGCTAAAACATAAGGTTCAATGTTGATTGGGAAAATCTGACAGTTTCGGGTAGGTTGACCTGCTGGCGTCCGTACTTATTCGTAAATCTTTTAAAAAGGCGTCTCTAGCGATCGCCTAGTCTGCACAAAACATCCAATCATGTTTAATGCTTTTAAAATAAGATCTAAATGTCATTTACATGGCTGTTTTGTTTTAAATGGTAAAATAAAGAAATTTAAAAATAAATAAGTAAATAAATTAAAACTTTTTAAATAATGTAGGTACGCACGGCTACACTCAAGCAACACGTAACTCTCAGTTTATATATATTAGTCTATGCACGTAACCAGTTTAAGCTGACTTCTGATACCGAATTTACACAATCGTGTTCGCTATTCGCCTCGTCACTCGACGAACGATTCGACGAACCATTCGTTTAAGAGGGCCGTCGCGAACTACTGTTCACACATTCGCGGGGTGAAGTATTTTGACAATGCGAGCCACAACGCGAGCGCTCGAATCGCGAGACGACCAACGAGGCGAATAGTGAGCGCACTGTTTACATATGCGTGTTCGTTATTCGCCTCGCTATTCGCCTCGCGATTCGCACGAATGTGTAAATGCGGCATGATTGTACGAAAAAGGTAGGTCAGTTAGAACTGGAAATGTATAGCTTGGTGTGTACACAATGCATTAGTGGTCGGCACTGGTCGGTGTGTCTCATGCACTCTAAATAGTCTGTGGTCTCATGTGATAGCCGCGTTACTTGATTAAGTACGTACCTACAACAAGAGATATGTGCGCTTTTATAATAAGACCACACTATCGCATTACGTATACTCCTGTAATGACAGTGGTAGGGAGATTTGATAAATATAAATAATCTCTAGCGTGACGATAGTATCATGGACGTCCACGTCACAGCATCACGATTACACAGGGAAGTAAAATGTATGGAAACATGAAGTAGCTTTAAAATTTCCGTCCATAATAATGTTAGATCGTGCGTGTATTCCATACATTTAATTACCTAAGCGTGGTAAAAATAATATCGTTTGATTAAATCGACCTTAAACTCTTAACTAAGTCAAACTAATAATAAATATAGTTTTCCTTTTTATTAAAAGTAGGTAAGTAAACAGAGATGTACTATTGCAACATTATCCGCTAATAACGGAAATTAATTTGTAAAAAAAATAAAAATCTGAATAGGGGCGGGCCTCTAAGTAAAGGGAATTTCGCGGCATGACACGCCCCAAACATAATATGTCGACAAGGGTCGGCACAGACTGAGCAACACTAATGCTCCTGCATATTCTTTGAACTAACACAGAGAGAGAAAGAGATGTCGCCGTTTGAAGCTCTGTGATAAGCCCCATATTCATTTCATGGTGAACATTTGTTTATAAACAAATTTTAATCAACATGTTGCTGAGTTGTGGCAGTAGTATGGAGCAATTATACCTAACAACAACACTACAGCCACAAAATGTATTTTGCGCTACTGCGTCCGACATTCTGGCGTGTGGACAAGACATATTGATATAAACTTTGTTTCCAGCAGCTCTATTGCTCTTTGTTCATCAACAATGTTGATCAACTATTGCTGAACAAAAGTTTACCATGAACACACAGCTTCATCTTTCTGAAAAACAGACTCCTTTGGCAATTAAAAAATGCCTGTAATTGTATTAAATGGTTTGAGTTTGTGTATCAAAACTTATGAAAAAGTGCTCGAGCAACATGTTCTGTCTGTGCCGACCCTCGGGCTCTGGCCAAACTGAGGTGAATCCCGTGCGGGATGCGGAACGACATTCAGCCGCGCTGATTGTGTCAACTTGTATGGAGGTATTCAATAGTTGCTGGACTTCTTAATCATAAGAAAAACGACGCGTGTCTTTGCAGGCCCGCAACCCGCGTGGGATTCGCGTCATTGAGGCCTGAGCTTTAGTATAGACCAGGTACTTACATACTAATATTATTTTTTGTGTATTCTCATTCTTGTTTTCGTAGGGCGGGTCAACGTTGTGGTTCGCGTCAGCAGAATATAATATACGAAGTGTTTTGGACGTAAGTTTTGCGAATTTTATACAAAATATTGTGCTTCCTGTTTACACTCAATTTGTCATGATGTCGTACGTCAAAAAGATTTTTCATTTATTTGATTGGAATGAAAGAAAAAGTTTTCATAAGTTTGAAAGCTCAGAGGATATAATTAAAGTTTCCATCTGTATTGGTGGAGCTCATAAGGGCGTTAGTCCACCGCCGCCGCCCCCGTCACCGAGAACGATAACGACGCCGAGGTAGCGATACGAATATTTACTATCGCCATGTGTCCACCGTACATCCGTCATCCCGGCCGCCGAAGTTTCGACTAGCTCGGCGCGAATATTCCCGATCAGTAACACCTTGTCGTCAAAACTGTTGACTATCGGGAAAGTAATGTTTCATTCGTTGACAGAGTAGGGTAAACGGCCTAAAGCTGCGGTCACACGAAGCAAGTTTACTCGCACCGGATTAGGATTACCATCCCTCCGGATGTACCCGGATTTTTGGTCACCCGTTTGGAATTTGTCCGGCCTTGACATTTGGACGGACTTTTCGACTTACGGTGATTTGTTTTAGAAAATGACAAAGTTAAATGAATACTATACTGGACAGCCTAGGTACACACGGCGACACATCAAGCTATAATTTCCAGTTATAGCTGACCTCGCATTGTATAGGTTTTTCGTACAATCAGAAGTCGTCATAAACTGGTTACGTATAGCTTGATGTGTCGCCGTGTGTACATATGGTCCTCATATGATCAAACCAACAAGATTATGTCTGGACTTTAAAAGAGACTGTGACCTCTGAGTTTGTTTCAGCCTTTCTTCTCAGAGTAGTCATATTAAGTCATATAGGAAACGCCGACCTCAACTAGTTTTATAAATATCATGGACACTATGCGCCATGCGACTACGGGAGGTCGACGACTAGACGCAACGACAGGGTGCGGCCGACAATTTTCATATACCTATATTTTGTTCAAAGCTCCGCACTCTTGGCGTCAGGTTGCCAGGTAACAACGACCGCGACAGGCTACGGAAGTCACAAGCTCTGGCTACTTGTCGCAGCGATTATGCACGCGAGCACGCGTACAACCGAGGTCAGCCAAAGGCGCTTCGTCTTCGCAATTTCAGATAAAAGACTTAAGGGTCCCCTATGTGGCGGGACGGCTCAGGGAGAGAGCCTCCCGTCCCAGCCGCCGCGGGAGACGCTCCGGGCGTCGGGAGCCACGCGACGACTCCCGGCCACCGTAGGCGCGGGCCTGCGGGCGGAGAGTAATGGGTAGCTCACCGTCCGATCAGGACCAGGCCCGTGCCGGACGGCGCGTACGTGTTCCACGCGCGCCTCAAAGAGATGTCAGCATCGAGGAGGGGCCCCATAGGGCCGAAGCCTGCCGGGTCAGCGGGATTGTCCGAAAGGGTTACCGCTGGCCCGGAACATAAAGGGCTAAGGAAGGAACACGGGTGGGTTTTAGTCAGTAAGAGTCTGACACTCCCTTCCGCTCCACCCAGAGCGGGAGGGGTCATTTGATGATTTCCCATCCGCAAAAAAAATAAAAAAGGGTCCCCTATGTTGTTTCGAACGCCGCTGTTGCGACACCCGCTGTTGGGAATTATTTTTCCACTGCCTTACAGGTTCGAAAGCTCATGGACTCAAATGAAGTAGTCGCGAAAGACGCTGTTTCGAAAAACATTTTCACTGCCTCATACGCTCGAATGCTTGTGATTTGAGCCTGTGGTCTATAGAAAGAAATAACAACTTGTTCCTTCCACGTACTCAAAACAGTGTAGAAGCCTGGCATCGCCGCTGGATTTCTTCGTTAGAAAATTTGAAAAGAGACTTGGACTGTATGGATGTATACGAAAATTTATTGAGGAGCAAAGTCGGAACAAAAAATCGAGAAGATTTTGGGTAATTTACCTCAGACACCACCCAAAAAAAAAAAAAAAAGAGTTGCAAAGAATGCTATTTCAACAATTTTGAAAAAAAAAATGTTATTTCTTTCTACATATAGACATAGGCTCAAATCACAAGCATTCGAGCGTATGAGGCAGTGAAAATGTTTTTCGAAACAGCCGCGTCTTTCGCGACTACTTCATTTGAGTCCATGAGCTTTCGAACCTGTGAGGCAGTGGAAAAATAATTCGCAACAGCGTGTATCGCAACAGCGGCGTTCGAAAAAACATAGGGGACCCAAGACTTGAAGGGTAGGTACTTAAACATTTCTGTGTTACTCAGTTGTCAACAACTTGTTTCAAGACTAAATAAAAGTAAAAATGTCTGGTACCGAATTCATTACAATTTTCAATTATTCTAATACTCAAGTTCAGGAGGAAGCGCTAAGGTAGCTCGCAAAATTCAAATTTTCTTACGTTTTTTTGCAATTTGCTGGTTAGTATTAAGTTGTACGTTGATTATGTTGAGATATGATTCGCGGTCGTAACAAACATGTATTTACAGAAGTATGATCATTAAGATCAGTAATACAACTTGTTAAGTTATTATAATCCCCAAATGTCAAGATTTCATGAAATAGTCATTCTTGGGGATTACTTGGTCTTAGAGAGTTGTGTTGATGACTTTAATGATTATAATTCCGTAAATACATATTTGTTACGGCCGCGAATCATATTTTAATCGACGTGCTGACCAGCAAATTGCAAAAAACGTAAAAAAAAATAATTTCGCGGGCTACCCTGCCTGACGCTTTCGCCTTAAATCAGAACCCTTTTACAGTCAGTTTCATACAGCATTGAAGTTGGTACTCATTGACCGTTCAACATTGCACGTGAAATTTTGTGTATTGTTTTAATTATTATATTACTTTTCTCTATAAGTTTACACATTATTTGTATAGAAGTAGTTATGTTTTATATTTTTCCTATTGACATTAATATTTTCTTATTTTTTATTTTTGAGAAAATCAAATAATAATATGCGTTTGATTAAATGTAACTAAGTTAACAATTTTAGTATCAATTACATGCATTATTTTATTAATATCATCGTGATCATCTTAGTATTATTTGAACGCCTTCTGGTATAACATAGTGCACTTGTATTTTTTTTATCAACTATACAGGCTGTGCCGTAATTATTACGGCACATCCTGTTTATTGGTACCTACGTTAACAAATTTGACTTAAATATGTTATGACATTGACAGTCGGTTAAGTTGCTTAAAAGGCTAGTATTCAAACCACTCTGGGCTCGATAAACCGGAGCAATACTCGGTTTCATAACACTACAAGTGACGATTTAAATTAAAAAAGAAATAAACGTCACAATCTTAGGTCCGTTTCAATAAAGAAGTCCCGCGGCAATAAGTGGAACTAATTATCATTATCTAGTTAGCAACATTCCTACAACAACCCTCCTACCTCATACACTTTTCTTTATTTAGGATTGTGCATTTTATTAGGCAGTGCCTGTAATATGATTTCGGGATAAATACATAAATAAATATTTATGATTCCGTTGCGCGACGGTGGCGCCGCGTCTGCGGGACTTCTTACGTGAAACGGACTCTAAAACGGAGGTTACACGCTGACACGCTCATTCTGGCGTCAGTTCAGTGATCAGTCCATGATTGATGTCAGAATGACGGGAAACTGATTGTATACACGTAGACTGATGGATTGATGGTCCAGAATGATGATCATAAAAAATTAATTTCGCGGGCACGCACTGAGAGACGGAAATAGTATAGCTTTATCCTTTTCTGTTACTTATATTAACTCAATACTTTATCCCTTTCTTGTGGAAATGAAATGGCGCTACCGCCGTCTATACTTTTCTTCAAAGCCTATAATTATGCGTTTCTTTGTCTAAGGTCACAATACTACAGCACAGAGTACTTTTTTGATAGACTGAAAGTCACAGAGTACCTACTTTTTGAACTGAAAGTCTGACTGAAAGTCTACGGCTTGTAAAGATTCTCGTCTGTGGTTGTGTTGTGATGAATATCGATTTAGCAGTTTAACGTGAATATCAAGATGACGGGGGACGGCAAAAACTCTACCGGCATAGAATCATAGATGTAGTGGATGGTGTTCGGGGACTAATAAACTAATTCGTATGAATTACTGGACTGTCTACGAGAGATATATTAAGTTTAGCTCTCTGCGGGTGCAGACGTCTTACCGTGGTACACAATGGAAGTGTGCACGAAATTCAAGTTAACTTTTATTCGCAAATAAAACAAGCCTCCCTCGTTATTTGTGCGCAACGCAACAGTATTTTTACAATGGTGTTCATAGACGTATATCATGATATTATTAAGTTATTGGAGCAACATGTTAATGGAGGTATGTTTGCAAGAACAATTTATTTTTTATTTTCATGTTAGCCTACTGTCACAGAGTACTTTTATATCTATAGAACCTACTGTGCACTGTCTGCCGGGACTTCCCGTCTGCGTGAAACCGCTTATCCGAGACGATCCACTGTCAAACACAAACAACTCTTTGTAGTTATATAGATTATCAACTAGCTACTGCTCGCGACTTCGTTTACGTGGAACTCGTAAGACACCACAATATACTAAAAAAAAAATACAGCCCATGTTACTTGATAAAAATGTAGAATTCTCGTATAGAAAGGAAATCTGCCTAAATTACCTCAGCCTCAGCCTGGCGCAAAAGAAATACTTCTCACATTTTAGAGTTATGCTAGTCGAAATATTAAACCAATAAAACCAATACCAATATTAAAACCAATTTAAGTTTTTAATTTTTATTTTAGGAATTATAATATTTTTTTAAATTGGTACTTAAAGTATTTTATGATTTTATTTATCCATCACAAATAAACACAAAAAATCAAATTTATAGTCAAGAACTAGTTAGTCATAAAATAGTAATCAATTTTTTTTATAAACTAATATTATTAGTATAAAAAAAAAAGATTAAATTGATTGATTTGAATTGGTTAAATGGCGTGGCTAGCTGACTATGGCAAATCATTTAATTTAATGTTCTGTGTCTCATAATGTTAATTACTTTGCAAAGTAATATAGAAGCAAGTTCTTCTAACTGAACAGACAGCTGTGCTATCAGAAAGATGAAGCTAGTTGCCCATTCCGAAGTGTAGTACCTATGGAGAAGAACGGGCAAGAAACCCTATAGACTCTTTTAGATCAAAACTTGGTTATAAAATATTGGTTATTTCATTCATATGAGAATGCAGAAAACCATCATGGCAGCTAAGGGATGACCAGTCCTTACTGACGGCGCCCGTTCATGAACACGAGGCATGGATTAGCACCTTTCAGCTCACCCATTTGGAAGGAAGCTAAATGACCAAACACATGCGCCACCATCAGCGAGACATTAGAGCGAGCATGACAGACTCTCAGTCGTCAAGGCACATTCAAGTCAATGAAAGATGTACCCAGCAAATGGAAGCTTCATAGTATGTTCACACATGCTATGCAATTATACAATACTAAGAAATTGAATTTATAGGTACAGTCACGGCCAGAAGTCCACTTACACCGCAATGACCATTATCGCCTGCGCTATACGGGCAGCGGCGCCTATACACACATACGCATTTTTATCCGTGTGAGTGATGTTCCAACGCTAACAAACTAACATGTCGTGTAGCATCGCGCTACGAGAAGTCATAGATGTGGTCAATGCTAGACAAGGATGACAATATCAGTAACTTGTTTCTTTATCGCAGTCTGATTATTTTTTTCATAGTAATGCAAAATTTCAACAAGTGAATATAAGTTAACATTAGCTAGATCGGTAACGAGGCTGCACTCTCTAATGTGAACGGGATAGGTGTAGGTTCGAATCCTATTTGGGCCAGGTTTTTTTTTATGTTTTATATAATTATTATTATTTGTATGTTTTAGTAATTTATTTTAGTAAATTACTTTGAACAAATAGATATTACAATAAAGGTAATTTATTATTATAATATGATAATAAATGAAACAAATTTTGATATGGTAACATTGTAATATTTTTTATACAAAAGAAATCCTTTACACTTATTTATGTTATTATAGGGCCACAATATTTGCCTTGGCTTCAATACTAATATTAGCCTGCATATTGAATTCAGAAGAATACTAAAATAGCAACAACAAGATAACACAAACGTTCGTAACTATGTTCACCAACCAACAATAGCGAATAGTGGAATAATTTAGGTAAACTAGTAAAGTAGTTAAAATATGAGGGTAGATTTACAAAGTGAACTTATCACTTTGTTTCAAATCTACCCTCATATTTTAATAACGACGCTAAGATTATAATTGTAAAACGAAAGAATATTCGTTTAGTTGTGGAATATTTAAAATATTTGTTAGAAACTCGGCATTCTTATTTCATATGATTGTAATACTTAAAAAATATTTTTCATGTTTGATGTGAGACTCGAACCCGAACGTTCGCCATGCGAGGCACAATGCTAACTACTTTGGCCACCGTAACGCTCACTTAACTTATTGAAATTTGTAATAACAATCATAAGCGGGCAACAAGTTGCCAATGTGTAGTGTTGTCAAACGTTCTTATAGAAGAAGGTCATAAGTACAACTAATATTCTTATGCCATAGTTTTGTGAGATTGCTAGTCGACTTCTGACTGTTATAGTACAGTCGAGTTCTTTAATATTTGAGCATGTTCATGAATCAAAAATATATAGGCAATGGTAAGATTCATAAAAATCTAAACAGCTTGTATTGCATGTACATGCTTATAGTTGTCACAATATTATTAACTTTTTTAACGTTCATATATTTTTGAAGCCTGAAAGGGTCAATATATTAATGAACTCGACTGCACAATGCAAAAAGTTTTTAAAATGTTCAGTAACTCCAACAGTTATATCTAAATGCAAATTAACTATGCGCCCTTGTAGAGCAGGACCACCATTGAGCCAAGGATTTTTATCAGCGATGTAATTCCTTATCTTACAACATGCTTGGCTGCATAGTGTGCGTTTTAAACAACATTAAAATTTAATTTCATAAAGTTGAAGTTTATGGGGAGATATTTTATTATTTGTTTATTTATTTCTTTAATTAAAACGGTTAAAACCAATTACAAAAAATTAAAAACATTTTGTACACATACTCATAAAAAACAAAAATAAAATAAAAACATCGAAGTTCAGGTAAAATAACTAAACAGTAGTAGTATTAGTGTTAATTTATTGTAACATTTAAAACAGTACCCCATGAAAGATGAGTCACGCCAACCTGGAACCTGGCTGAACTATTTCTAGTGATTATTGTTTCTTTCACAACTTTTATTTACTAAAAAGGTGTTCATAGATATATTGACAAAGTACCATCATGATATTAATATCTTTAAACAGTTCCTTTAGATAGTCACGCTTGCGGAAGCCATACTTTGCTCTGATGGCTCTTTTCTGCAGAATAAAAAAACTTTTTTACAAAAAAAAAAACAACCAATTTCAAAAATAAAAACACTAGGTACAATGTGAAAAATAACTTTAATTTCGGAAGTCGGTGTCGTTGGTTCCGCATTTTCGTTTTTTGACACTGACTTCCGAAATAAAATAAAACTTCATACAGACAGTAAACATGATTTACTGCTATACATAATCATGTCAACTTCCGGCTCCTGAACAATCACTTGGTTTTTTTACTATTTAATACTAAATTATTTTAACCAATTTTGGATCTGCAGTAAAGCGTTTTTTATGTCGTCAAGATTTGATGCACATCTATTAATTTAAAAAATTAAGGAACTATCGTCAGCAAATAACACCATTTCTGGTTGGGTTTTTAACAAATGGGGTAGTCCATTAATATATACTAAAAAGAGGAAAGGACCCAATATCGAGCCTTGTGGTATACTCATTCTTACTTTTAAAACAGAGTGAATTGACTCCATTTATTTGAACTTGCTGTTATCTATCATTTAAATAAGATTTTACTAAACTGAGCGCAAGTTTAACAGGAGTAAAGTCACTAAATTATGTTATGAAAAAAAAAATGGTTGCCTGTAAAGTCGGTTTTACGGGCGAAGATTTTACGTGACAACGACCGATCATCCGATCATAGTTGAGTGGGAGAGAGACGCAAGGCATTCGGCGGGCCTCTCTCTCGTTCGGTGACTCATCGTAACGTTACCGAGCGTTACACTTTTTCATAAGTGACTCCCAGTCGCAACCTAATTTAAGACGTTGTCACGTCAATAAAACGAAAAATTAATAATAAATAACTCTTAACGACTGTTTTTGTTTACTTACAGAGTTAGAACCGGACAATTTAGATAATAGCTATGTAGATGATGTATCAGATATATCACCACTCTACTCTGCATCAGATTCAGAAGAGGATGTACCTTTAATACAGTTCAAACCTAAAGCGGAAGAAGGAAAAGCGTTATCTAAGAAGAAGCGAATAGCCAGCGATAAAAAAAGTAAGTATTAGTTAGTTATTCTATAGGTATACAAACAGGCCAATGGTTCACCTGACAGGAACTGCTTAGCGTTACCTAATGGGCATACCAAATTACATGTGCAATGTTAAATTCTATCCATGGTACTGTAACTCGAGGTCACAAATGATAAACTAGGACCATCGTAGTTACATCAATAAACTGATAACAGTATCAAAACCAAGGCCAGCCAGACGTCCAGTCACCACAACACAAGGCCAGCCAGACGACCAGTCACCACAACACAAGCAGCACTCGTTCACGAGCATAACGCTGAGATTAGCCAAATCCCCGTTCACTGTTTTTGTGCCCCGACGTTACCGCAAGCAGTGACAGTTAGGGAGCATGACGAGCTAGCTGCCACTGTTGCTCAGACAAGAATAATGAATACAATCACACACGCGGGACGCATTCGGCTCTATTCCGCGTGCGCGAGCAAATCCGAATGACATTAAAAAAGCGCCCAAACGTACTAGGAATGAGAAACCCAAACCAATTGAGTACCAACACAACATCACGTCTGTCACCCGCAGGGTTGGAGGTGTATAGTATGTACACCTACGTTTGTACGCAAAATACGCGCGTTGTCGTGGAGTTGCGGACACCAGCTGTATTATCTGTATTAGCGTACACCTACATCGACGAATGTATCGATCTCGACTGATGAAGTCTACGCTCCACCCAGCACCAATCCAATTCCAAAACCCCGAGCTTTCAGCTCGAACTTCCCCAGCCAGCTTACGAAACTGAAGCCGATGATAGCAGGGTCGTATGCGTATCCGCCAAACCTGAGCTGTTGAGAAAGATCGAGAGGTTCTATGGACAGTTATATACGTCAACAAGTAACCCTGTTACAAGTGTGCGTTACCCCAGCCAGATATTGTCGAAAATCGTCATCTAAGTGCAATAGATAATTAGATATACATTTTTGAATTTGGTAAGGTGATAGTTTTTTAATTATTTGATAAAAACAGTTCCGGCTGGAGTAACGTTACCCCAGCCAGATCTTTTGTTTTATAACGGATATATTGAAATAAATTTTATCTAAATAATTAGATATCAATTTGAAATAAATGGTACAACTTAATTTGTTACCGACTTCAAAAAAAGGAGGTTATCAATTCGATACGTATGTATGTAATATTATTGGAATTGCATTATATTCACACATGACAATCTATTAGGGCTTCCAAACAAATATACAAAATTTTGTAGACGTATGTATGTATGTATGTATGTATGTATGTATGTTTGTCCACGCATATCTCCGTAACTATTAATCGGATCGTGACCATTCTTTTTTTATTGGCTTACATTTACTTCAACTTAGGGAACAGTGCAAGTTTCATCAAAATCGATTCAGTAATTTTCAAGATATGGACTAAGACGTGAAAGTGTGACGGCCTGGCTTATTGATACGAGCTACGGGTGTAGTGTCAAAGGGAAAATATCTCAAAACATTGGTCAAATTCTAGTGCAACAACTAAAAATTACGAAATAAAAAGTAATTTAAAAAAATTAAACCGACTTCAAAAAGAAATTAACTCAAAATTATGAAATAATTTTAATTTCGGAAGTCGGTGGCAAAAAACTAAAACTATAAAATACAGATCCCAATCGACACCGACTTCCGAAATTAAAATTATTTCATAATTTTGAGTTAATTTCTTTTTGAAGTCGGTTTAATTTTTTTAAATTACTTTTTATATTTGTATTTGCTATGGTTGCGAAGATATTTAAAATCCTACTGGGGTAACGTTTGCACGATTGCTGTATCTTGGAATTGACTAAACGGATGATTATAATTTTTTTACAGGACATCTGGCTAATTAGTTATAATTTGTTACTCAATAAAAGAATCCACAAAAATGCACCGTTTTAAAGTTATTTTAGTAAATAGAAATCTGCTTTAATAGGTCCTAGCACTTCCAATAAGCGCTCCAAAGAATAACTTGAAACGTCATTATATAGGTAATTACTGTCTGTAAATGGTACCTACTGAAGTTTCATTAGTATCCTATACGTAATTAAAAAGTTATAAAGAAAATTCAATTTGTTCCGGCCACGGCGCGCAGCCGAGTTATTTGACGACCGATTAACCGAGTTTCCTGTAGTAGTGGTAACTGAATCTTATATCAATAATTAGATATACAGTCCAATTATATACCTGTGAAATTTCAGACTCTCACACTAATTAATTAACGAGATAATCGGAAAAAAATATTTATGCGCGGTAACCCGATCAAATCTAGGATGTTATAAAAAAGCGGCCGCGCAATACATTATACCAACCTTCTAAAATTATTAGCATAATTGGACCCTGTTAAGCAGAAAAGATCCAGCCAACATTTTATTATTTTTGAGTAAATGAAGTTTAAAGTTAGGCAGATAATAAAAAAATCGTATGATACATTACCTATTTTAAATTTAGTACGGTAATAGGCCATAACATATACATTATTTTGAAAGTAATATATAGTGTATTTTTATATGAAGAGTATTTATTATTCCTGAAAAACTATGCGTGGATCTTTTATGCAAAATACAATATTACAATATAAGTATCGGTTTAATGTGTGGTTCATTTTAGAAGGAGAAGGAAATTAATATATGTACTAATATAAGAACAGTTTAATGACAAAAAATAATACAAATTGACCTTTGAGGTAAAAAAATATAATAAAACAATGAATCGGCAATAACTGGTTGGTTTTCCAACTTATTTAAGTAGTATCGCTTTCCTCAGCTTCATACTCTATCTCAAAATCAGGTTCAGCACCAAATCCATCAATATCGTCTTCTACATTATTGTCACCTCTCAGATTTTTGTAGAATGTGTGAGCATCACGTGGAATCAAATGCATAAGGCTTTTGATATCGCTCAATTTCGCAGCTGCTATAGGTTTACCATTTGGCCAAAGCATATTCATCATATCTCTGGAAATGAAGGGTTGTTTTCCACGTTGACGTTTTTTCAGATCCACCTCTTCATAATCATCCTCTATACTTTTTCGCATAAACAAGGAAAACATTGCTTCTTTTTTAATAAAATTTCTTTGGTTTTAAGCCAGGAAATTTTTTCACCAGTAATAGATGTTTTTCTATTGGTGATTGCTTTTTCAACATTAGCTGATCCAAGAAAATCTTTGACTTCCATTCTGTGCACTTGAAGAGGTTTATTTTTTTTGCAGGTTCTCATTGTGTTCATATAATCTTCAGGTAGGTAAACTCTTTGTTGGTATTTCAGAGCACACCTACCTGAAGATTAGATACAAAAATGTGCTTACCATTTCAAAATCAAAATCAAAATATTTTATTTCACATAAGCCTACATGGGCACTTATGAAACGTCAGAAGCTAGGTGCACGGTTCCAATTGGTCGTTTCCTATGGAGAAGAACCGGCAAGAAACTCCACGGTTACTCTTTTTAAAAATAATTGGCTTTTACAATATTTTCAAATTACAGTAGGTATGGGAGGATAGCGTAGGCCTGTCAACAAGTATCAGGTACTTGATAAAATAAAAAATGGTCTACAGATCTAAAGTCTACAAGGCCTACAAAGTCCTCACATTTACAAAATAAGAATCTATCAAAAGGATAAATAAAAAATAAAAACCTAATAAAACCTAGTGATATGATTCCCATTACAACCACTAATAAAGAGATGGAAAAAAATTTGAACTTTCTGTATATAATGTCAAGTAATAGATTATGTCAAAAAAGTAAATAAAGTAAATAAAAAATGAACATCGTAATTTGAGAGCAGTTAATAGACATTTAAATAGTTAAGCCGTTAATGAGTAGCCAGGGAAGCCACATGTGCAGAAGGAATTATTGCCAAACTACCTTGTCTTCAACATAGTCTTTAATCTTATAATATGCTTTTTTGATAAGGACACGTTTGATGACGGTTTTGAATTTTCCATCGCTAAGTTCTGTAACCGACTTTGGCAACTTGTTATAAAAACGGACGCCGTTTACAAGAAATGACTTGCTATTTTTAGTTAATCTAAATTTAGGTAACACAATTTCATTTTTACTACGTGTATTTATATTGTGGAAATCGCTTCTTATTTTGAAGAGTCCTAAATTTTTGCGAACATACAAAATACTTTCTAAAATATAAAGAGAAGGCAGAGTTAGTATATCAATTTCTTTGAATTTGTTTCTAAGAGACTCGCGAGGACCCATTTTTTTTACAGAAGATTATTTTATTAGATTTACAGAAGCTGTATATCTAATTATCTATTGCACTTAGATGACGATTTTCGACAATATCTGGCTGGGGTAACGCACGCCTGTTACAAATCTGGTAAACGACGCAAGAGCTAAATTGTCCGTATGTTCCCAGTCGCCCCCGCGGGGATCGCCACCGGAGGCAAATGGGAAAAAAAAGTAATTTGAAAAAATTAAACCGACTTCAAAAAGAAATCATCTCAAAATTATGAAATAACTTTAATTTCGGAAGTCGGTGTCTTGGGATCTGTATTCTAGTTTTTTGCCACCGACTTCCGAAATTAAAGTTATTTCATAATTTTGAGTTGATTTCTTTTTAAAATAATAATAATAATAATCATTTTTTTCATTTTATTTGTTAATTTGACCAAGATTTTGAGATGTTTTCCCTTTGACACTACACCCGTAGCTCGTATCAATACGCCGTGCCGTCACACTTACACGTATTAGTCCATATCTTGAAAATTACTGAACCGATTTTGATGAAACTTGCACTGTTCCCTAAGTTGAAGTAAATGTAAGCTAATATAAAAAAATGGTCACGATCCGATTAATAGTTGCTGAGAAATGCGTGGACAAACATACATACATACATACGTCTATGAAATTTTGTATATTTGTTTGGAAGCCTTAGTAGATTGTCATATGTGAATATAATGCAATTCCAATAATATTACATACATACGTATCGAATTGATAACCTCCTTTTTTTTGAAGTCGGTAATAAAAATTCCCAGTCGCCACCGGCGGCGACCGGGAAGTCATTGCCCCCACTTCAGTTTCGCTGTACATTGCTTTCTCCATCGTAGAGAATAAAAGGATGAGACAACTTATCGTAAACCTGCCTCTAATCTTTTTATCTTTTTTTTTTCTCTTTCTTTTTTTTCTTTCTTTTTTTTTATCTTTTTTTCTTTTCTTTTTTTTTTCTTTTAGTCCGCCTCTGTACATTTATGTGCTTGAAGTATTAAATAAATAAATAATAATAATCTTTAAAAAAAAAAAGACTAAGTGCATTGAAATATTTTTTATTTTGATTTCGATATCAATAAACTTGTTAAAATTAAACATTTAAACTGGTATTTTGTATCACAGATAATCAGACTCTTAAAGACAGTAATTAAATTAGGAAAGTAATACATAGTAATCAAAATAATAACAGTAACAAAAATATTCAAGTACCTACATCATTAAATCACAGATAAAATCAGACTTTTATTCCGTTACGTTACTATCATCGATCATTCGCCGGATGCGGAAGCCACGGAGGCGGAGCTGTACGAGGTACAGAGCAGCGAAGACCGCCCTCCAAGAGGCTGTCCAGCGGGCCAAAGATATGGCCCGCGAGGAGATGCTGGAGACTCTGAACAGAGATCCGTGGGGGGCGCCCTTATAAAATGGTGCGGAATAAACTCCGCACCTGGGCCCCCCCGCTGACGCAGAGTCTCCGCCCCCAGCTGGTAGAGGAGGTGGTGAGCGCTCTGTTCCCTTCACGGGGGGAGCACACCCCCCCGCCCATGGCTCCGCCAATTGCGGTGCCCGAAGCGGACCACGCGGACGACGACGACGACATCCCTGAAGTGACCGGGGTAGAACTGAGAGCGGGGGTAGGAAGGCTGAAGGCCAAAAATACCGCCCCAGGACCCGACGGCTTGCCGGGTAAAGCCTGGGTCCTGGCCTCGAGGGCTCTCGGGCCTCGACTGGAGGCGTTCTTAAGCGCGTGTTTGGAGAGAGGCCAGTTTCCACTCCGTTGGAAGACGGGGAAGCTGGTCCTCATTCGGAAGCCAGGGCGCCCTGCGGACTCTCCGTCCGCATACCGGCCCATCGTGCTGCTCGACGAGGTCGGCAAGCTCTTTGAGAGAGTGATTGTGGGCCGCCTCGTCGGGCACCTGGTGAGGACGGGGCCGGATCTTGCGGACAGCCAGTTTGGTTTCCGCAAGGGGCGCTCGACGGTGGACGCCATCATGCGCGTGAGAGCCCTCACGACGGGGGACGCGGTGTCCCAGGGTGGGGTCGTCGTGGCGGTGTCACTCGACATCGCCAACGCGTTCAACACCCTGCCCTGGAGCTGCATTGTGGAGGCACTCCGGTATCACCGGGTGCCGCCCTACCTCCGTCGAATAGTCGAGGCGTATCTGACGGACAGAGCCGTCAGCTACCCCGGTCGTGATGGGGAGTGGAACCGGCGAGAGATGTCGTGCGGTGTCCCGCAGGGATCGGTCGTGGGCCGTTCCTGTGGGACATCGGCTACGACTGGGTGCTGCGGGCCGACCTCCCTGATGGCGTCAGCGTGGTTTGCTACGCTGACGACACGCTGGTCCTGGCGCAGGGGAGGTCGCATCAGGCGGCGGCCGACGCGATGACACGCGGGGTTGCGATAGTCGTGGAGAGGATCCGGCAGTTGGGTCTCGAGGTGGCATTGCACAAGTCCGAGGCCATGTCGTTTCATGGGCCCCGGAACGCGCCACCATCGGGATCCCAACTAACGGTAGGAGGGGTTCACATCGGCGTCGAGACAACGATGAGGTACAGTCAACAGCAAAAGTAGATGATCAAAGGCAGAAATTCAATACTAATGAACGGAGTTCGCGTCAGAACTGTGTGGCGTCGAAGTGATTCAAAAGTATTCTACGTAGTAAGTATTCTAAGTAGTAGTACTTTGACGCCACACAGTTCTGGCGCGAACTCCGTTCATTAGTATCGAACTTCTGATTTTGATCATTTACTTTTGCTGTTGACTGTACCTGGGTCTCGTCCTCGACAGCCGGTGGAACTTCGTCGAGCATTTCCGACGTTTGGCCCCCAAACTGGAACGGGCCGGGGCCGCCTTCAAGCGGCTCTTGCCCAACCTGAGGGGGCCAAACGCCTCCTGCCGGAGGCTTTACGCGGTGGTCGTGCGGTCCATGGCCCTATACGGGGCCCCGGTGTGGGCGCGTTCACTGCGGCGGCGAGCCGCCCACTACCTGAACGCGCCCCAGAAGGTGGTAGCCATAAGGCTTATCCGGGGCTACCGCACGATCTCTGGCGAGGCGGCAAGCCTCATTGCCGGACTGCCGACATGGGATCTGGAGGCGATAGTCCTCGCGCGCCTGTATGAGTGGCGCGCGGAGGCACTACGCCGGGGGGAAGTTCCGCTTCCGCGGCAAATTGCTGCGGAGCGGACGGAACTCCGGCGCGATCTCATGGCGACATGGAAGGAGCGACTGTCGCAACCCAGCGCAGGGCACGCCGCGATAGCGGCGATAAGACCCCTCTTTGAGGAGTGGCTAGAGAGGCGCCACGGCGCCCTCACCTACCGCCTGACGCAGGTCCTCACCGGACACGGAAGTTTCGGGAGGTTCCTGCACATCATCAGGCGGGAGGTAACGCCCGGGTGTCACCATTGCCAGGATCGCCCAGAGGACACGGTGGAGCACACGGTGGAGGTCTGCCCCGCTTGGGCGGAGCACCGCCGTGTCCTCGTAGAGGCGATCGGCAGCGGCGGCGACCTCTCGCGCCCGGCCCTGGTGCAAGCCATGGTCCGGGGCGAGAGGGAGTGGGAGGCAGTCACCTCCTTCTGCGAAGCAGTCATGCTAGCGAAGGAGGTGGCGGGACGGCTCAGGGAGAGAGCCTCCCGTCCCAGCCGCCGCGGGAGACGCTCCGGGCGTCGGGAGCCGCGCGACGACTCCCGGCCACCGTAGGCGCGGGCCTGCGGGCGGAGAGTAATGGGTAGCTCACCGTCCGATCAGGACCAGGCCCGTGCCGGACGGCGCGTACGTGTTCCACGCGCGCCTCAAAGAGATGTCAGCATCGAGGAGGGGCCCCATAGGGCCGAAGCCTGCCGGGTCAGCGGGATTGTCCGAAAGGGTTACCGCTGGCCCGGAACATAAAGGGCTAAGGAAGGAACACGGGTGGGTTTTAGTCAGTAAGAGTCTGACACTCCCTTCCGCTCCAGGGGTCATTTGATGATTTCCGATCCGCAAAAAAAAAAAAAAAGGGGTGGCTCCCATACAACAAAAGCGATTTTTTTGCCCTTTTTTGCTCGATATCAATAATGGCAACAGGTAGGCACTTGAAATCTTCACAAAATACTCAGTTGTATTTTTACTTTATTAATAAATAATAAAATAAATATTTAAGAGGGGCTCCCACTCCCATACAACAAAAGTGTTTTTTTCGACTTTTTGCCTTGTGGTACGGAACCCTTCGTGTGCGAGTCCGACTCGCACTTGGCCAGTTTTTCTCTTTATGTTTACACATTATTTGAATATTGACGTAGTAACCTTATGTTTTTATATTTTTCCTTTTGACAATTTTATTTTCTTATTTTTGAAAAATCAATATATGCGTTTGATTAATGTAAGTAATTTACGTCAAGGTATTTAGTTTGTATGAAAATTAACAAAAAATAAAAAATAAGAATTCATTAATGTGTCCATTATCAAAAATGCTAATTTCCATGATCTGAACATCTGGGCTATGTTTATGTATATCGTCCGGAACACGGTGTATAGTTGAAACCTTCTAAATACAGATGAATGTGTTAATATTTCTCTTGAACCGGGTTGGTTTAAACTTTAATCAGGTAGTTTGACGGCACGGTTGGCGCAGTGGTTAAGCGATTGACTGCTGCGCTGCGTGTCGCGGGTTCGATTCCCGCAAAGAACAAATATTTGTATGACCTACAAGTAGTTGATCCGCGTCTGGCTGTTTGTTTATGTGACCTTAAATGTTTATAAACGCACCCACAATACAGGAGAAATTCCTAGTGTGGAGGCAAAGTTTAAAAAAAAAAATTTTTGGAACAGACAGAGACAGATGTGTCCACGTTTGTACAATTTTGTACTTTGTGTCTCGGTGATTACGTGTATCTGCTCTCAAAACGGTGAAGGAAAACATCGTGAGGAAACCGGCATGTCCTAGAACCAAAAAATTCGAAGACATGTGACATCTACCAACCCGCACTGGGCCGGCGTGGTGGATTACGGCCCACTCCCTCTCACCGAGAGGAGACCTGTGTCCCAGCAGTGGGAACATTATAGGCTGATTATGGTATAGTTATGGATTACGTGTATTATTCAATGTCACCAGAAATTCCTCCTTTTCAGTCCTAGTATGAATCATTAAAAGCGCAATTACTTTGATTTGTGCGCAAGTCAATCTTCTTTCAACATTGTACTTACCTGATTTATAATCACAGGGGCGACTGTCGCGAAGAAACCAAAACGATTCACACGAAAAACAAAAATAGAAAATGCAGTAACAGCCGAGGAAACGAAAAACGAAAAATCTGACTCGAAAATTATCCAGACAACTCAAAAACCTACGTCTGAACCTGGCACTTCTTTGAAAGAGCCTTACGAAAGTGATCAGCGTAATTTTAATCGAGTAAAAAAAAATTATCGACGTACTCCTAGTGAAAAACCCCATAAATGTGATGTTTGCCAACGTAGTTTTAAGCGAAAGAGCCATCTAACGGAACATATTCGATTACACACTGGTGAAAAACCTTATAAGTGTGATGTGTGTCAGCGTAGTTTTAATAAAAATAGTCATTTAACGGAACATATGCGTATACACACTGGTGAAAACCCTTATAAGTGTGATGTATGTCAACGTAGTTTTAGTGAAAAGGGAAATTTTTCAAGACATATTCGATTACACACGGGTGAAAAACCTTTTAAGTGTGATGTATGTCAACGTGGTTTTAATGATAAGGGTAACTTAACAAACCATATTCGTGCACATACTGGTGAAAAACCATATAAGTGTGATATATGTGAAGGACGTTTTAGTCAAAAGAGTGATTTCACAAAACATTTTCGTATACACATTGGCAATAAACCTTATAAGTGTGATGTATGTAATTGTAGTTTTACTCAAAAGGGTAATCTAACACAACATGTTCGATTACACACTGGTGAAAAACCTTATAAGTGTGATATATGTCATCGTAGTTTTAGTCAAAAGGGTCATTTATCACAACATGTACGAATACACACTTGTGAAAAACCTTACAAGTGTGATGTATGTCAGCGATGTTTTAATGTACAGGGTAATTTACTACGACATATTCGTATACACACTGGTGAAAATCCTCACAAGTGTGAAATTTGTCAGAGAAGTTTTAGTGAAAAAGGTCATTTATTACGACATATGCGAGCACACACTGGTGAAAAACCTTATAATTGTAATTTATGTCAGAGTAGTTTTAGTGAAAAGGGTAACTTAACAAAACATACTCTTTTACACATTGGTAAAGTAGCTTTTGAGTGTGATTTATGTCAACGTAGATTTACTCAAAAAGTAAGTTTAGCAAGACATATTCTCTTACACACTGACGAAAATGCGTATTAGTTTTATATAAGTCAGTGTAGTTTTAGTGATACAGTTGATCAAAGAAATCATAATCAATTTTTCAAATGTAATAAACTCAAATAACTTTTAGTACTTACATTTAAAAGGCACATTGTTAATCGCGCTTTTTAATTCTGAATTGTTACAATTTTATAGATATTCTTTGTATGACAGAACATTGGCTTGGGAGCCATCAGTTCATGTTTAACTTTAGTAATCTCCAGGTCGGTAGTTCGTTCAGCAAAGTAGATGTTATACATGGTACATCCTTTATAATAAGTAGCTAATCGATTTCAATGTAAGGAATGTAAGGGTATTGTAAACCTAACTGTTAAGCGGACCATTGAAATAGCCTGAATATAATTGGGGTGAGTGGAGCTACCCATGCGATTGTGACCAACAAGTCCATCGACTTGTTGGTTTTTTTTTCTAAAAAAACTTTTTTCCAAAAAACGACCGGACTTTAATTTCGGAAGTCGGTGTCGTTGTTTTTTGACACCGACTTCCGAAATTAAGGTTATTTTTCACTTCGTAGTGTTCTTTTTTAAGTCTGTTGTTGTTTTTGTAAAAAAGTTTTTATATTTCACTTTTTAGTTGTACCTACCTACCACACACAAAGTCAGTTAACACTACTTGCTATGTAAATATCAATGTCAGGAAGTTATTAAAACATCATCAATATAACTAAGTGGAAAAAATCGTATTATTGAAGCTAACTCAAAAACTACCCAAGCAAAGTTAATCAATGTTACAGGTATGTTACAGGTATTTTGTACCGACCTTTTTTTGTCTCAAGTGTTTATCAGTGGTAACTTGTAATAGTAGCTTAAGTATCTTTTATTACCTTCAAATATAGGTATATTATGTACAAGTAGGTACTAAAATTAATAAAAAAAAAATTACAATAAAAAACAACCGACTTCAAAAAAATAACACTAAAAAGTGAAAAATAACTTAAGTCGGTGTCGTTGGTTCCGCTTCTTCCGAAATTAAAGTTCACTTTTTTGAAGTCGGGTTTTTTTGTGAAAATGTTGTTATTTTTCACTTTTTAGTTGTAGGTACACACGGCGACACATCAAGATCATCATTTTCAGTTTTAGCTGACCTCGCGTTTTATAGGTTTATCGCACAGTCAGAAGTCAGCTTGTACTGCTTATTATGTTAGCTTGATGGGTCGCCGTACCTACCACACACAAATCCAATTAACACTACTCGCTATGTAAATATCAGTTATAATATCATCAATATAAATTATGTGTAAAGATATCGTATTATTGAAGCCAACTCAAAACTACCAAAGCAAAGTTCATTATATTGGACCACCTCTATTGGAATTGAAGACATCTACTAGAACAATTATCAAAATTCGCATGAGATGCAGTACATTTATGCATATAACTTTGTACATACTTACATAAGTGTTGACGCCGTATTTGTATCCGAACGTATCAACCGTACCTGGCAACACCCACAACGGTATTGCGCAGCCGCAGGCCAATAGCGGTCCCTCACCATAACGTGATAATTTGATAAATACACCAACCAATGGCGTAACCACTATATCACGCGATACGCGCCGCCCGCCGGAGAATGGATTTGAACGGAAGAGAAACGTCACTTGCTCGACCGCCAACTACATACATGCAGTTTTGTGCTTCCTATTTTTAGGGTTCCGTACCCAAAGGGTAAAAACGGAACCCTATTACTAAGACTTCGCTGTCTGTCCGTCTTCTGTCACCAGACTGTATCTCAAGAACCGCGATAGCTAGACAGTTTGAAATTTTCACAAATTATGTATTTCTGTTGCCGCTATAACAACAAATACTAAAAACCAAATAAAATAAATTTTTAAGGGGGCTCCCATACAACAAACGCGATTTTTTTTGCCCTTTTTGGCTCGATATCAATAATGGCAACAGGTAGGCACTTGAAATATTCACAAAATACTAAGTTGTATTTTTACTTTTAATAATAAAATAAAATAAATATTTAAGGGGGGCTCCCATACAACAAACGTGTTTTTATCGGCGTTTTGGCCTTGTGGTACGGAACCCTTCGTGTGCGAGTCCGACTCGCTCTTGGCCAGTTTTTTATATCTATAAGTCCTAATTGTAATAATAATCTATTTTTTCTAATAGTATTTAATGCGAATTAATCTCATCTCAAGTCAACTCTCTAGTATTATTTAAAGTTTTGTTCCCTCTATCAAACAAAAAATGGCGACCGTGACAGGCCACGAATCGACTTCAATAGGTAATCTTGTGATGAGTTCGAAACGGTCTTAGGTACATACGAAACTACACCAAGCCGAAGAGGATTTATCAAGAAAAGAAGTCTCCTTGTCCCGTAATATTCTACAAGAACTTTCCGTTGGACTGGGATTCCTGCGACGAAGACGAACAAGTCTGCCACGTGCCTACACATACCTAACCAATCTACGTGGTGCGGGGTGCCTACGTCCTGGAGCCGCCTAATCAGCTGAGGATAAAACTGTGGAACCTGGAAGCATACCTGCTTGCTTGGTGCCATCATTAACGTGAGTCCGTTCCTATCATGATTTCCTAGTTAGTCCTCTAATGGCGCCGATTCTGTTGTTCACAAACTAAACTAAATTTAAGTTCATGCATCTTTTTCTTTCTATTTCACTAAGAAAAGGACAGAAGATAAATATTAGTTTAGTCCTGTCAAATTAGTCAGCGCCTGACAGAGTGAGTTTCCTTTGTCAGGGGATTTCCATGGGTGTTGTTCTTTAAAAACAAATATAAAAAGTAAATGGATGCATTCATTTCTAATATTTTTTGTAGTCAAAGTTAAAAAATGGGAGAATGTAATCGCTTGACGGTAGATCGGGAGATGGGTTTGGAAATCAGTAGATCTCCCGTTTAAACGGGAGGTTCGGGAACGCTGGCGCCTGACGTAAATTGACGTATTTTTAATAAGCAATTTTTTAATCGCGTCTAAATTGTCTATGGAGTATCTTAATTTGACAGTACTAAACTAATATTTATCTTCTGTCCTTTTCTTAATGAAATAGAAAGAAAAAGATGCCTGAACTTAAATTTAGTTTAGATTGTGAACAACAGAATCGGCGCCTTTATCTGTGTTCATACTCAGGATTCGTTTCTCTAATTGTTTGGTGATCATTATCCATCTACTATCTGGTGCCTGTGAACGTGCCTATATTGTTTAGCTCTAAGCGTTTTGCCTAATCATCCATAGGGAATATGCTAGCTAAACTCCTTGCACGCCTTCACTTTGCGATCTAATCTTTTCACTACTGCACGTTGCCTTATCTATTTCAAGTCGAGTGAGCCTAAATATATCTGCAACTGAAATACCTAAGTAGATACAGTTATTCTAATTTCCCAATAATTTATTTCATTTGCCTACTTATCTATTCTCTGCAAGACTATTTACCTATTGTAAATGTAACATACCTAAAAGGATATTCTCATCTGTCCCTCACTGCACGCTTATCGAAGTCAGCTGTTTATTTGTATTTAATGTTGATTCCAGAGTAATCTGTCTTGCTTGGTCAACATCCTGCGGCGCGCTTCTTCCTGCTGTTGCCTAGCTTCAGTACCTATGCTCAACTATGCTGCGTCGCTGATTGGGACTACGAAACGAGGAGCGTATCGTATACATTTTCACTATTTTGTTTTCTTTATTCTTTGATAGTTTATCGCAATGTCTACCGAGTTAAATTTTAAAGAGTTAAATGCTAAGCGTGGGTCCATTTAAGGGACGCATAACTAAATTTTAAACTTATTTAGATTCATTAAGAACCTTTGAAAGCATTTCTGATGTTGCAATAAATAGGCTTGCGATGAAATTATCAAGAATGGAAGCGCGACGTCATCGAGTTCGACAGGTTGCAGAGTCAAATAGAAATACTTAACGAGTCTAATCAAGATGTAGAATTAATTACTCGTGATCTAGTTGAGTTACTTGCATTGCCATTGCCCAAAACTATTTCAAGTACACTCAACCCCCAAACAACCTGAAGGTAATGCTAGCTGTTCTCACAGCAAGTACACTCAACCCCCAAACAACCTGAAGGTAATGCTAGCTGTTCTCACAGCAAGTACACTCACCCCCCAAACAACCTGAAGGTAATGCTAGCTGTTCTCACAGCAAGTACACTCAACCCCCAAACAACCTGAAGGTAATGCTAGCTGTTCTCACAGCAAGTACACTCACCCCCCCCCAAACAACCTGAAGGTAATGCTAGCTGTTCTCATAGCAATGGTTGCCCTCATCATGAAGCCGATTTCAATAACTTAGGTTTCAAATTGCCTACTATAAATATACCTAAGTTTGATGGTACCTACTACAAGTGGCTCGAGTTCAGAGAGATCTACTCTTCATTGATTCATGACAACGCTCTTATTTGGAGGGTGAAGCTGGGCGAGTTCTAAGCAACCTGGAAGTGTCTGATAAAAACTACATAGAAGCTTGGTCACTTCTCAGCAACCGGTTTGGCAACAAGAGGCAAGGAGCATTCTAGCAAAGAGATTTCCAGGAGAATACAGCTTGGGTGGGCGGCATTTGGTAAGCTGGAACATATTAGTCGAACTAAAAGGATCCCTCAGTGCTTAAAAACCCGCCTTTCCAACCAATTTGTCCTGCCAACCAATGTTGGCAGGACTCATTGGAATCAGATGAAGAAGAAATATCCGTCTGCAGGGACTGGCTTGTCGTTGGCTTATTTGAGGTGCATTCTTCCTGACATTTACGCGAGGCTCTTGAAGTTTCCGTTTTAAGTTTTTTTAAGATGATTCGTAGTAGCGATATCGATGTTTCCTATTATATTTCTTTTGGTACGTTGATCAATTAAGAAACAGTGCTCCTTGATAGGTACTTTCCGATCTCTAGAACAGATACACTTATTCAAGTTCTTACACTTGCAAGCAGAAATATCAAACAAAACTTTGCTGCCACGCCGGAACTCTTCTAATGTTTTTTTTTTTATATTTTGGGGTAGGACTTCAGTAGATTTTTGTACTTCAAATGATAAGATTTTAAAACTTGAGTCACTCTTGTGTGGGAGACAATAGGAAGAGATGCTTTTATCCATATTTCTTCGATTCTAGTCGAGATAATATTCGCAACTTCCAAAAATGTTGGTTTCTTTTTAGTATATTTGTCAAATTCAAACTGCCACCGTGCCCACTCTATAATACTTCATAATTTCTTCGTAAGTTGGTAGCATATTGTCTTTAATATCACTTAATTCACCAAGTAAAGGGCACTTTAACGAGTTTCGAGTGCGTTCCATGGTAACAAGATACTTTGGCGCACACATACAAGCCGCGGGCGGTGCGTTTGTATGAAGATAACTTGCTTCTTTATATTTATGTCGCGTATACACGTCGTACACACACACGTATGAGGATAACTATCAGCTTACCAGATGTAAGCTGATAGTTATCCTCATACGTGACGTACGTTGGGGGGGGGGGGGAGGGAGTGTGATCATCTGCGGTCAAGACACTCGTATAATTAGATACCAAACTTCACAAGGTAAGTTCGTTTGATTCTTAATTATATCTTTCCCGAAGATGATTACAGTTTACATGCAGATGTTTAGAACATCGAAAAAAGATGTTTAGAACATCGAAAAAGAAAACATTGAAGCGATCGATAAATAAGTACTATTTATTAATTTTTAGTCACTGTAACATAACGTACCTAGGCTTATCTGTCTGCATAATAATCATTAGACATCTAACATACTACAATAAAAAATAATCATCTAAAGAGTGCATCTATAAATTCAGTTTCGTTAGAGGTAGATAGATTCTTATGTTAAGTACATCCCAAAAAATCAGCCCAGTGCAATTTTTAGCGACTTAATGCGATTTTTGTGTCATAATTCTGGCCTAAGTATATATTATTAAAAAACTCGCCAAGTGCGAGTCGGACTCGCACATGAAGGGTTCCGTACCACAAGGCAAATACGCCGAAAAAACACGTTTGTTGTATGGGAGCCCCCCTTAAATATTTATTTTATTTTATTTTTAGTATTTGTTGTTATAGCGGCAACAGAAATACATCATCTGTGAAAATTTCAACTGCCTAGCTATCACGGTTCATGAGATACAGCCTGGTGACAGACACACGGACGGACAGCGAAGTCTTAGTAATAGGGTTCCGTTTTTACCCTTTGGGTACGGAACCCTAAAAAGAGCTTTTTACATTTAAAAAACGACATTTTATTGTTTTAAACCAATTAGTTTCGATACAAAATACAAAAAAAAAAACAATGTAGAAAAAAAAGTAGTCTAATACCGGGATCCCGGTATTGGAAACTTTCTATCCGGTATTAATCCGGTATTCGAAACCCCTAGTTGCGACACACTTCCTCGCAAGTTGGTACGGTCCAATGGCAGTCTTCTTTAAAAGATTTCTTTTGTCAACCTTATCACTAGCACAACACTGACACATTTCAAACTAATCAAATTTATCGCCCGTGTTTAAGAATATGTATTGTTAAACTTTCCTTTCGAGTAAAACTACGTTGACATAGATCACATTTATAGCGTTTTTCACCAGTGTGTATACGCTTATGTACTGTTAAATGTCCCTTTTGACTAAAATTACATTGACAAACATCACACTTATAAGGTTTTTCACCAGTGTGTATACGCATATGCCTTGTTAAATGTCCCTTTTGACTAAAACTACATTGACAAACATCACACTTATAAGGTTTTTTACCAGTGTGTATACGCATATGTAGTGTTAAACTACTCTTTACACTAAAACTCTTCTGACATAAATCACACTTATAAGGTTTTTCACCAGTGTGTATACGCATATGTTTGGTTAAACTTCCCTTTTCACTAAAACTCCTCTGACATACATCACACTTACGCTTGGACGTACGTTTTTGAGTTGTCCGGATAACTTTCAAGTCTGAGTTTTCTTTGTTCGTTTTCTGGGCTGTTATTGCATCTTCTAGTTTTGTTCTTTGTGTGTCTAGTGTTGGTTTCTCCGCAACGGTCGCCCCTGTGATAACAAAACTGGTAAGTACAATGTTGGAAGATTGACTTGCACACGAATCAAAATAATAGCGCTTTGCATAATTCACACTAGGACCTAAAAAGAGGAATTTCTGGTGACAATGAATAAAACACTTGATCATCAGTGACATGAAGTACAAATTGTACTAACATCGACATATGGTCTGTGTGTAGTTTGGTACGAGTTGAACGTTAGAAATAGGATCTCTGTTGATAATTAACAACGTAGATAACAACTCACACTTAATAGGAAGTTATTCGTCCACTAGCGCCATCACTTAATTTTCATTAATTGTGGTGAATTTAGGACTTCTAGGCAAAAAATGTTTTATAGAAAGGTAAAGGTTATCGGATAACCACATGTTATTTACAATTTTTAAAACAAATCTGTTTGTAGACACTTAACACGCTGTTTTATGCGCAATAGGTCCGCTGGCCAGCAAAATAAAGCTTTGACGCTAGTTTGCCGTTTTAATTAAAATAGAAACTGAAACCATGGCAATAGCTTCACAACAACGCGCACCTAAAATTAGGTTCATGCATAATTAAGTGATGGCGCTAGTGGACGAATAACTTCCTATTAAGTGTGAGTTGTTATCTACGTTGTTAATTATCAACAGAGATCCTACATATTTAGGGTTCCGTACCAAAATGGTAAAACGGAACCCTTATGGTGAGACTCAGTGTCTGTCACAGCTGGATATCTCAAGAACTACTAATGGTATCAACTTGAAATTTGGAATAGTTTTACATGTGGTCCCCCCTTTATAGCAGAACTTTTTATGTCATAATATTATTTTGCATAACAGCGTATAGCATAAGCTTCATTTCGCAGAAAATCGTTTGGCATACCTACACTCATTTATCATACATTCAAAACTCATAATTTTGTAAGTCAGAATCATCTTTAGGCATCAATTTCATATCCATAATAAATAAAATGTAATAATACCCATACAAAAAAAAAATTGTTTTTACGGAGCATTATTTGAAGTACGACAATAATATTTTTTTGTCTTATTTGTTATCACTGCCACAGGATCAATGTCCATTTTTTATTAAATCGGGACCAGTGTGCGCGCCTTCACTTCCTCGCGCCACCGATACAATGACGGGAGTACTTTCGCCTAGTGGTCGCAAAGCGGGGATCCGGCCAGTACAGAAGCCGCCTCGAACTACGATGGTTCTAGTTTATCATCAGTGACTTCGAGTTACAGTCCTTTGGATAGAATGCAACATGCGCATGTAAGCGGGTATGCTCTTTAGGTAATGCGAGGCACTTCTTATCAGGAGAACCATTGGCCTGTTTGCTTACCTATAGAATACTATAGATTAACAAACTAATGCTTACTTTTCGTTTGCCTGGCTCCTCGTTCCTTCTTAGATACTTCTTGTTCTTCTATCACTTCAGTTTTAAACTCCATTAAATCATCTTCTAAATCTGACTCAGAATGGTGTGGTGGTGCATCTGCTACATCTAGACAGCTATTCTCTAAATTTCCCGGTTCTAGCTCTGTAATTGAACAAAAACAGTCAAGAGTATTACTTGTTTATTATTAACTACCTGCGCCTCGTGGTTTCATCCGCATATGCCTCGATCCCGTGGGAATATCGGGATAAATAGTATCCTATGGCCTAATCCAGGTCAAGGTTTACCTTTATGGTACAGACGCCAGCACATCAAGTTACTACAATCTGTCAGATTTCTTTAATAGATTTTCGACTTTATTGCTAAAACATAAGGTTCAAGGTTGATTGGGAAAATCTGACAGTTTCGGGTAGGTTGACCTGCTGGCGTCTGTACATTTCATTCAATTCCATTCAGCCAGTTTAGCGTGAAAACGTAACCAACAAACATACAAAAAATCAATTCTCGTTATATTATAATACTAGCTTCTGCCCACGACTTCGTCCGCGTGAAATCTTTTGCTCCCCCGACCCACCCCATCGCATCGCATCGCCTGCTCGCGCTATTAGCGAAAACTTCTGATATATTTTTTTTTGCTCAACTCCTAAGGGTCCTAGCGTGATGTTTAACAGCCTCCTCAAGCCTTCCTCAAGAATTAGGCTATCAAATGCAAAAATCCTACTAATATTATAAATGTGAAAGTTTGTGAAGATGTTTGAATGTTTGTTACTCAATCACGCGTAAACCGTTTAACAGATTTGGATGAAAATTGGCACATAGATAGACCATTTCCTGAATTAACACGTAGGATAATATTTATCCCGATATTCCCACGGGATCGAAATTTACGCGGGTGAAACCGCGGGGAGCTGCTAGTATTTTTATAAATCCGACCGATACTTCCAGAGATTAAGGACGCGTTTACGAATTGACGCGCTTCAATTTTAGGTATTGAGTCTCACTACTACACGTGCACGGCTCACACACACAGCGACATGCGCGAAGCGGTGAAATTATGAGTAAACTGACACGACTTGATACTTGAGCCTAATTTTATTTAATTTTTGCCATGTATTTTTTTTTTAAAGCTTACGTTGATTTGTTTTCAAATAGTTTGTAGGTAATGTGAAGTGTTCATAAAAGTAGATGCTATTTACTTAATTTCACTGGACAGTGATTAATCAAGTACTTGCCAAAGTACGTACCTATGTATTAATTGCGAACGAGCATAGTGAAAACAAATATAAAACAAGCTTAGAAAATATGTTTATTTGGCACACACCCTTCAAGGCACACACTACCAATGCTACAATATTCATCACACTAATATTTTATAGGCGAAAGTTTGTGTTTGTGTGTGTTTATATGTTTGTTACTTCTTCACGCTCAAACGGCTGGACCAATTTTGATATAAAATTTGGTATGGAGGTAGCTGACACACTGGATTAACACATAGGCTACATGTTTAAAAAAATCGTTAAAAATTCGTAAAACAAATACAACGCAATGGATATTGTTGTACTGTCAAATTGGAATGGATGCCATTCCAAGTGTGTTACGCAATTATGATAGCGTACTAAGCAGTGGCGTGCATTGCATTTAAGCAGTGCCTACCTCGATAAATCACCATAAGCCTGTCAATTACATTTTAGTGTATGTAAAGAAACTCATTAAATTATCATACCTAACAAAAAACAAAATCTTCATACATTTACGCGCGGCAGTAGGCAGTCGCCAGACGGCCTGCCTACTTTAGGGTGATAAATTGCGAAGGTCGAATAACCAACCGAGTATGAATGTTAAAATCGTTCGTAATTTAGCCGTGCGAAGAAAGAAAGTGACGGATATTGAGATCGCCGATAGTTAGATAAAAATGAAAATCCAAGATGGCGGCTGTAATTTTTTTTTTCATCATGGGTGTCGTTTTTATAGTTTTCAAGGGTGCTAAAGCCGATAGTGAGGTCAAAATGAAAATCCCAGATGGCGGCTGTAATTTTTTTAAATTTTTCATCATGGGTATCGTTTTTATGGTTTTTAAGGTTGCTAAAGCCGATAGTGAGGTCAAAATGAAAATCCAAGAACGCGGCTGTAATTTTTTTTTTCTTATTAGATACTTTTGTTTTATGTTGCTGATTAGTGACCGCGTCTGCGTAGACCAGACCCAGCCTAGTGCCCGCCTACCTATTCTGCCACGCGTCATGTTCGGGAACGGGTGCCGTCGGTTGAGACTGGTCATCTCTTAACTGCCAAGGCTTATTTTTAATCTTATGTCTTGAATTAATTCTTCATTTGTGTCTTTTTTACATTGTTCTCACATAGTGTACCCAGGATTTTATAATATCTTGATTTAAAAGAGTGTCCTCGTCGTTGTCGTTGTTGTCCGTGTCGTTCTTGCCCGTTCTTCTCCATAGAGATCTACGTTTTGGAATGGGCAACTAGCTTCAACTAGCTAGCTAGCTAGCTTCTGGGAGAAGACAGGCATAAAGTTTCTTACCAGAGCTTTTCCCAAACGTCTTAGGTCTTGGCTTAAAATCACAATCGAGTTAAAGAGTTAAAAACTATACACATTCTTATCAGCTAGTTCTACTCGTGTATCAGTTCCAGAAGCAGTCTTCAAAGTACACCTTCAGGTCACTCCATCCAGTCCGGAGGTAAGATCTCAACATAACTACCAAAAAGGGCCGAAACTCGGCACACCTAGCTCAGCTCGGCTATTAGTTCCAGTAGCAGTCTTCCAAGTACACCTGCAGATCACTCCATCAAGTCCGGAGGTAAGGTATCAACATATTTATTTATTTATCAGGAACAATTTACATTGTGTTTGATACATTACATACATCATAATTAATAACATTATTATAAAAATTCTAAAAATAAACATGCAGCAATAATAAAAAAATAAAAAGACATGTTTATAAAAATCCATAGGTACAGATAAAAAATTATAAAAATAAAATTGGAATATTAATATTAAATTACAGTTCGTCCAGTGAGTACAAGTTTTTATCTAACAGAAATGCTTTGAGCTTAGCTTTAAAAGAGCTAGTGGTTAATAAAATCTTCAAATCCGCTGGCAGTCTATTAAATATTTGTACAGCTTGGTAATGAGGGCTATGCTTGACAATGTTAAAATTAGGTACAACTTTATTTTTAAAGTCCTTTCTACGAGTGTTTTCCCGGGCTATTCTTTCTTCCCCAGACTCGTATTCATGGATATATTTTTTAAAATTAACTAGCAACACAAGTATGTATAAGCTGGGCAATGTTAGAATATTTAAACACTGAAAATGAGATCGACAGCTTTCTCTTTGTGTAATTCTGACAATTGTACGTATTGCTCTTTTTTGGAGAATAAAGGCTCGCTGAGAATTATAACCATAGCTTTTCCCCCAGAACTGTATGCTGTATCGAAGTCTGGATTCGACAAGAGCATAATATACCATCTTTAACTGCTCCGTATTTATTTCGTCTCTCAATGCCCTCAACGCATAACACGCAGATGATATAGTGGAGTCTATATGTGCTAGTTCTTTTTTCCAGTTTAGCAAATCATCCAAATGGATACCTAGAAATTTCACGTCTCTCACTAATTCTATCCTTTCATTGTTCAGGGTTATATCCATATTATCTTTATTGCCTGCAGTGGTTCGAAACAACATGATGTTCGTTTTTTTAATGTTTATTATTAATTTATTCGTTTTGAACCAAAACTGAAATGCTGCTAACGTATTATTGACCTTGTCAGTCAGTTCACCAATACTTTTCGCTCCAACCACAGCGTTAGTGTCATCGGCAAAGACTACTAGATTAATTTCTGGAATGATTTGTTTTATATAATTTATCACATCGTTAGTGAAAATAATAAACATAATTGGACCGAATATGGAACCCTGCGGTACGCCAGTGGTAATATTAGTCATGGATGATTGATATGTTTTCCGTTGTCCATTCTGTTCTATAGTGCTGGTTTCTACATACATTTTTCTGTTACATAAATACGATGTAAACAATTGCAGGGCTCTGCCTCTGACGCCATAATAATTTAGTTTAGCAATAAGTAAATTGTGACCAATCGTATCAAAAGCGGAAGATAAGTCTAGAAAAATTCCTGCTACCTTTAATTTATGATTTACTTTGCTAATTACATCATCTAAAAGTTTATAAATGGCATCTCCCGTGCCAATTCCTTTCTGGTATCCGAACTGTCTATCATGTAGAATTTTATTTAAACGAAGATGAATCAATAGCCGAGATTTCAAAATTTTCTCAAAGACTTTTAAAATTGTGGGTAGAAGCGAAATTGGTCTGTAATTTTTAGGGTCCGTTTTCGAACCCTTTTTATAAACTGGCACAACCTTTGCAATTTTTAATTGTTCCGGAAAAATACCCTGCTCAAGGCAGTTGTTAAAGAATGTTGATAGTGGATTAGTGGCCCAGCTAATATTTTTATGTGCTCTTTAAGTATAGCAATAGGTATTTCGTCATATCCACTGGAGTGCTTGTTTGTCATAGATTTGATTATTTGTGTTATTTCTTTGGGTGTAGTAGGCGTGAGTGACATATCATTTATAACCCTTTCACAGCTTTGTTAAAGAAGCAATAGAGCTTCCTCCGTCTTAGTTTCAGCTGAATCACAATTTTGGTTGAACTTTTTTGCTAATAAGTTAGCTACGGCAGTTGGCGAGTCTATGATTTGATCATTAAGTTTCAGTAAAAGTGGTTCCTGTTGAATTTTTTTAAATCTGTTTGTGCGGTTATTAATTACTTTCCAAACTTCTTTACTTACATTTTTAGAATTATCAATTGTCTCTGCGACCGCAATTTTTTTGGCTTTGGTCATGACTCTTCTATATATGCGAATAAATTTATTTTTATAATTGAGAACACTTTGATGAACATGATTACCAGTATTTGTGCATAAAAATCTTTTCATTTTAGCAGACGTTTTTACTCCTTTAGTTACCCACTTTAACTGTGATCCCCTCTTCAAATTTATTTTTATTTCCCGTTTTTTGTAACATTTCCGAAACGTATTATTAAAATTTCTCAAAAATGAATTAATTCCCATTGAACTCCAATTTTGCTGCAATAGTCTTTCTTTAAAAGATAAACTATTTCTACGATTAAAGATTCTTTTACTAATGACTAAATATTCATTATTTTTATTTCCCATGATATTTTCTAGTAAAAAGTCACCCAATTGTGCTCCATGTCCGTCTCCTATACCATTGTGGTCAATTACACTTCTTAATACCTGTTCTTCTTGTAAATTCGTTATGATGTTGTCTAAGCAGGAATACGAGTTTTGTTAGCGACGATACGTAATTTGTCATTTAATACTTTTTCTTTGCTAATTAGTTTAATTAACTTTACTTTCGTTGTGATATTGTATTTAAGATTTCATGTTAAAGTGTTGTACATTCCAGCCACTAGAGGCGCCACTAGTATCATGTTGCAAACGTAAGCTTAAGTGCTAGAGAACTTTACCGTAAGGAGAACCGTTTTTGTAATCTCATTATTTTAAGGTGTTAATTAAGGATTTCAAGGCTGATTTTTGTATAAACATTAAAGATTTATTAGTTCTAAGGTTAGAAAATAAGAAAACAATGTAAAGAGTGTCCTACCACCGAAAAAAGCCATAATTTAAGTTTCCCATACAAAAGGGCACCCGCGCTCTGATTGGTCAGGGGGCGGGGCTTTAGTGCCGTGCGCAAAACTGAAGGGCCCTGATTGGTCAGAGCCTTACGAATTTACCTATAAAAAGGGGGCATTTTCGGTGGTCTGGCATTCGGATTAGCTCGTGGTCACGCGAGCTCGTCCAGTTCAGTGCGTCAAGCTTGCTCCGCGCGGATCGCAAATTTTAACCGTTCTCTCTGTGTTTGCCACAAGTACCCCTTGTGCAAACACAGAGGGAGCCTCCGTGCTGCTCGGTGAGTATTCACCGCTGCGGTCGCGGAGACCACGCCCACAAACATGCCGAAACCCGGCATGCGCGGCTCCCTGGGCCGCGATGCCGGGTCCCAGGAACTCCACCCGGCGCTGGACCGGGCGACGTCGCTGCCGAACATCCGCGCGGCGTTGTCCGGTGCACCGCCGGCCGGAAGCCAGAAGAAGAAGGAGAAGAAGCAGAAGGAAGAGACCGGAGGGGGGGGGGGGGGGAAGTCGAGCGCTGCTGTTGCTGCCGGCCCACCGACGTCATCTGCGCCTGCGCGCGCTGCGCCGACACCGTCGACGAGCCACCAGCAAGCCGTGTCCGTACGCCCGACGGCCTTCCGCCCAGTGCCTATCCAGGCCCCGGGGCCCGCCGCGACACAAGGCCGCGCGCCTCAAGTGCGCGCCGCAATGCCGCCCGCGCGCACCCCCGCGCCCGCGCCCGCCGCGCGCACCGCCGTGCCCGCTGCACGTACCGCAGCGCCCGCTGCGCGCGCCGCCGCGCCGCAAGCGAACCCCGCGCCACCCGCGCAACCACCCGCACCATCCGCGCGACCCCGCGCACCACCCGCTCGTAGCGCCGCGCCGCCGCCGCGTTTCGCGTCGCCGCCGGCGCCGGAAGAGCAGAAGACCAAAGCTGTGCCAGCTTCGCGCACCGCCACGTCCGGCCCCCGCTTCTCGCTGGCGGGACCGGCGACAGCGGAGCAGGAGCGGCCAGCGAGCGCCGGACCCTACACCCGCCCGGCGCACACCAGGACTGGAACCCAAAAGGTACCCCAATCGCCGGCACCACCTAGGGCCGCGGCGTACGACTCGCCCGCTATGCTTTCGGCATGCTCGTCAAACGCGGGGTCGAGTATGTCGCTCGCTTCGGTGAGCTCGGCCGCGTCCGGTCGCTCAGACGTGTCGCGAGACACGACCCCGCGATCCGGTACGCGGTCCACCGCGGGAGATACGTACGCCTCGGCAATGTCGCCGGCTACATCACCAGCACCGTCGTCGCGGGGGGGGTTCGGTCACGAGCCCAGACCCCAGCGGCGCAGGAGGAGCTCCGGCGATACTGCGGCGGGGGAAGAGGCAAAGAGGTACTGCCTAGACCCGCCGCGGCCACAGCGCGATAGCGCGCCGCGGGGTCGGGGCGCGCCTCCGTCGCCCACCTTCGCCGCAGTTGCGCGTCGCACACCGCCGCGCTCGCCATCACCATCGCCGCCACCTACACCATCAACCTCAGGGGTGAGTACCTTATTACCTCCCCCTGCCTCTGCCGCATCTAATGATGCGCCACCCACCACTACCGCCGTCCCCGGCGCCGCTTCTCAGCAGCAGCCGGGGAAACAGAAAAAGAAGCTGCGCTACCCACCGCTGGTAGTAGAGAAGCTACCCAACTGGGCGACGCACTTCCGGGCCATCAGTGCACAACTGGGCCGGCCCCCTAACGCTCGTCCATACGGGGGTGGAGTTCGCTTCACCCCAGACAGCGAGGAGGAGTACCGGCTGGTCCAGAGGTACTTGACGGGCCTGGAGAAGGACAGCGGCGTCTCCTGGTTCGCGTACTCGCTGCCAGCGGACAAGAACTTGAAGGTGGCCATCAGAGGGCTGCCTGCGGACACCGACCCGAAGGAGATAGAGGAGGAGCTCCGGACGCTGGGATACCAGCCGGAGTACGTCCGCCACATAAAGGGGGCGGCAGGAAGACCCGGCTGCGTATTTCACGCAATTTTGAAAAAGACGCCAGACGTCCGGGCCATATACGACACCACCATATTTATGTATATGCGTGGTGTCAAAATAGAGGCTTGGCGTGGGAAACGCGGGCCCGCACAGTGCCACAGGTGTCAACGCTTCAGACACAGCTCGCACCTGTGCCACCGACCGCTCGCCTGTGTGCGATGCGGGGGCGAGCACGCGGCGCGTGATTGTCCGCGCCCGCGGGAGGAGCCGGCCACATGCGCAAATTGCGGTGGCCCGCACCCCGCGTGCAACATCAAGTGCCCCGTGTTCCAGCGAGAGATCCGGAACAGGCGAGCGGGGACCGCCGCCATTACGGCCACTGTGCGCCAGCCACAAGCGGCTACAGAGAGGCCACAAGAGACGCCGCTTGAAGAGGCCCAAGGCACGACGCTAATGGCGGCGGCCAACGGGCCCACAGATAGAACCCAAGCCACCTCCTCCGGGCGGAGGAAGAAGAGGCGCGGGGGGAAGAGGAAGGGGAAGAAACCCAAACCCCCCCCCTCTGCGACCCAGGACGATATCCCTACGGCCGTCCCTGCCGAAAGCGGGGCGCAGGCTGTGGAAAACATAACCAATGAGGAACCCGCCGCTAGCGCCGGCACTACGCAGCGGGGAAAAAGGGAACCACAAACAATCAAGATAGCTGCGAGTGCCGGCGCTGGAGCCACCAGCGCGACGGCCAAAGGTGGTACTATAAGTACTACCAAGAAAGAATTCACAGCTTGCGCCATTAAACTATTAATGGACTTGATTAAAGCGATTAGGCAGGGACAAGACGTGGAGACGGTCATCCTTGACGGTCTAGCCACGCTTCTGACCCTTTACCATGGATAGACCGTTGAGGGTGATCCACTGGAATGCCCGCGGCCTAAGGGATAAGGTCGCCCCCCTCCGCCACCTCCTTCGGGAACAAAACATCGACGTGGCGCTAATAAGCGAGACGCTCCTGGGACCCGAGGACAAGATCAGGTTCCCGGGGTATCTCGCTTATAGGAAGGATGAACGGTCGGCTCATACGACGTACCGTGGTCTGGCGGTACTTGTGAGGCGAAGGGTCGTCCATCAAGAACTCCCCTTGCCGTCGCTTAGCACGTTTTACGCGCTGGGTGTGCAGCTACACGTAGCCGGCGAGGACATCAACATTTACGCGTGCTACAAGCCGCCCGCGGCCCGCTTGGGTCATTCCGAGCTGCGGGCCCTGCTTGATGGCACCTCACGCGCCACCCTCCTCGCCGGCGACTTCAACTGCAAGCACCCGGCGTGGAATTCGTGCAACACGAATACCGAGGGGAGACGACTCTTCGCGGACGCGGAAGCCTTCGGCTATACGGTGTCCGGCCCAGAGACGCCCACACACTACCCGGACGCCAGGCAGTACATGCCGGACGTGCTGGACATCGTAGTCCACCGAGGGCTACACCGTCAGATCACGCAGCAAGTGATAGACGACGAGTTACAGTCGGACCACCAACCTGTACTCGTCGTCTTATCGGGGATGCCGACCCGATTGAAGCCCATAGCGCCACGTCGACTCACGGACTGGACAAAGTTCGCAGAGGAAGTAGAGACCACTACGCCGACTCGGCCAATCGTCACCTCCGCGGACGTGGACGAGAGAGCGGATGACGTCACTGTTTGCATCCAGAGCGCCTTACAAGCGGCGACGAGCACGCAGCCGCAGGGGAGAGGGCTACTGCCGCCCCTGCCGGCGCGCCTAAATGCGATGATCGCCGAGAAGAGGCGCCTTCGCAAACAGTGGCAACAGCTGAGATGCCCAACGCTGAAGACACAGCTGAACCGTCTCGCGGAGAAGATCAAGGCCGAGCTCCAGGCGCACGCCGCCGAGGGCTGGGAGGAAAGGATCGACTCTGCGACGGATAGTTGGCCGTCGCTACACAGACTTTGCGGCCAACTCACGAGTACCCCAGCCCCGGTGCGCCCTCTGCTAAACAGCGACGGGGCGCTCAAGTACGCAGCGGAGGACCGGGCGGAGGTCTTCGCCGAGCACCTGGAGCGTCAGTTCCGCCCCAACCCGACCAGCGACACCGACCATGTCGCAGCAGTCGAGAAGCACCTTGGAGAATACTTCGCTACGCCGATAGCTCCCGAGGAGAACCCAATATTTTTCTCGCCTGGCGCAGTCCGACGCGCCATCCTTAAGACGAAGCCCAAGAAGGCCCCCGGTGCTGACGGTATCACCAACGCAGTGCTGCGCCACCTGCCGTACCGTATGGTAGCGGCGCTGGCGCGCCTGTTTACGGGGATACTGCGCACGGGGGCCTTCCCTGCCTCGTGGAAGGAGGGGCGCGTCATCATGCTGCCCAAGGCGGGGAAAAACATATTGAAGCCGGAGAGCTATCGGCCGATCACTTTGCTGCCGACCCTCTCCAAGGTGTTCGAAGCACTCCTGCTGCGACATCTCCAGCCTCACATCGCGCCGCGCCCGGAGCAGTTTGGGTTTCGGGCGGAGCATAGCACGACGCTCCAGCTGTCGAGGGTACTGCACCACCTCGCAGCCGCGCTAAACAAGAAGGAATACTCGGTGGCAGTACTCCTCGACATGGAGAAGGCCTTCGACCGCGTGTGGCACGACGGCCTCGTATATAAGATGGCCACATCGGACGCGCCCCGTCGCGTCGTAAAAGTGGTCTCTACTTTCCTCTCCAACAGGACTTTCAGGGTGGTGGTCGACGGGGCGCTGTCTAGCGCCCGCCCGGTGCTCGCGGGTGTACCGCAGGGCAGCTGCGTCTCGCCGGCGTGTTACTCGCGTTACACCGACGACATCCCCACCACTCCGGACGCAATGCTCGCGCTGTACGCAGATGACGCCGCGTACATTACTACATCGCTCAATGCGAAGTACGCGGCCGTCAAGATGCAGCGCGCGCTCGATACGCTTCCCGAGTGGCTGTCCAAGTGGCGGCTGTCGGTGAACGTGGGTAAGACGCAGGCGATGGTCACCGGGTCCGCGCCTCTCCCACCACCCTTGAAGCTGCAGGGAGCCGACATCGCGTGGTCGCCCCGGGTCAAGTACCTAGGGGTCACCATCGATCGTCGGCTCACGATGGGGCCACACGTCCGCTCGGTCGCCGCACGGGGTAGGGTCGCCCGCACCCTGCTCAAGCCAGTGCTCTCGTCTCGCATCCCGGCGCGCGTCAAATTGGGTGTGTACAAGCTGTACGTACGCCCAATACTGACGTACGCCGCTCCGGCATGGTTCGCCCTCACGAGCGAGCCGAGCCGAAAGCTACTCCGCGCGCAGGAAAGTCTTGCGCTGCGGACCATAGTAGGCGCGCCTCGTTTCGTGAGGAACGATGTCATCCGGAGGGATCTCGGGATTGAGAGCCTGGATGAGTTTGTGCGGCGCCTCGCGACGGGAATGTTCGCGCGTGCCGACGCATCTGCCTGGCCCCATGTCCAGGACATTGCGCCCTGGCACGCGCGCCCCCCTGACGCGAGACCCTTGCCCCGCGACCTGGTAGCGGACGACGACCCCATCGCACCGGACTGGACGCCTCGAGTGAGCCGTACCCAGGTTACACGCGGCTCACTCGACCCAACTTAACTGTACAATCTACATACGCTCGTCGCGTAGCGCGTGCTAAGTTAATATAGGCGCGTTGCGCGGCGAAACTCAGACATCCACCACTACACAGACGCCTATACTCACACGCGTACGCGAACGCGGGACGCGATACGCGTAGACACTGGGCGGTGTTACACAGTACAATACCGCTCACACACACACGACTGCTCCTTAGCCCGGACCGTGGACGGCTCGCTCTGGAAGCGGGGCGGGCGGGGGCAACTCACCCATACTCTGTAGGAGCGTCGAGTCGGCACCTCCGTCGCTGGTCGCCCTCCGCCGGGCCTCCCCCAGGTAACTGGGGGTCTCACCTGGCGGGGACTGACCGCCGGGGTGTCGTGAAGAAAGCGGCGCTGCTTATCAGCGTCGCGGCGCCCTTACAGAGACACAACATGCAATCACTCACATGGGCGCACGTCATCTACGTGCGCCCAATAATCTTCAGGCCTTTGATGCCGCCATTATGAGGGGCCCGTATTTACGGGCCACCGTGTTGCGTTTCGCGGCCGGGGAGCACAGCCCCGGTACCGCTCGCCACGCCCCCTTACGGGGGCGTCGCGATCTCTACGATTGCGATTGGTCTGGCATTCGGATTAGCTCGTGGTCACGCGAGCTCGTCCAGTTCAGTGCGTCAAGCTTGCTCCGCGCGGATCGCAAATTTTAACCGTTCTCTCTGTGTTTGCCACAAGTACCCCTTGTGCAAACACAGAGGGAGCCTCCGTGCTGCTCGGTGAGTATTCACCGCTGCGGTCGCGGAGACCACGCCCACAAACATGCCGAAACCCGGCATGCGCGGCTCCCTGGGCCGCGATGCCGGGTCCCAGGAACTCCACCCGGCGCTGGACCGGGCGACGTCGCTGCCGAACATCCGCGCGGCGTTGTCCGGTGCACCACCGGCCGGACCCAGCCAGAAGAAGAAGGAGAAGAAGCAGAAGGAAGAGACCGGAGGGGGGGGGGAAGTCGAGCGCTGCTGTTGCTGCCGGCCCACCGACGTCATCGGCGCCTGCGCGCGCTGCGCCGGCACCGTCGACGAGCCACCAGCAAGCCGTGTCCGTACGCCCGACGGCCTTCCGCCCAGTGCCTATCCAGGCCCCGGGGCCCGCCGCGACACAAGGCCGCGCGCCTCAAGCGCGCGCCGCGATGCCGCCCGCGCGCGTGCCAACACCCGCGCGCACCCCCGCGCCCGCGCCCGCCGCGCGCACCGCCGTGTCCGCTGCACGTACCGCAGCGCCCGCTGCGCGCGCCGCCGCGCCGCAAGCGAACCCCGCGCCACCCGCGCAACCACCCGCACCATCCGCGCGACCCCGCGCACCACCCGCTCGTAGCGCCGCGCCGCCGCCGCGTTTCGCGTCGCCGCCGGCGCCGGAAGAGCAGGAGAAGAAGCCCCAAGCTGTGCCAGCTTCGCGCACCGCCACATCCGGCCCCCGCTTCTCGCTGGCGGGACCGGCGACAGCGGAGCAGGAGCGGCCAGCGAGCGCCGGACCCTACATCCGCCCGGCGCACTCCAGGAGCAAGGTACCCCAATCGCCGGCACCACCTAGGGCTGCGGCGTACGACTCGCCCGCCATGCTTTCGGCATGCTCGTCAAACGCGGGGTCGAGTATGTCGCTCGCTTCGGTGAGCTCGGCCGCGTCCGGTCGCTCGGATGTGTCGCGAGACACGACCCCGCGATCCGGTACGCGGTCCACCGCGGGAGATACGTACGCCGTAGCGATGTCGCCGGCCACGTCACCAGCACCGTCGTCGCGGGGGGGGTACGGTCACGAGCCCAGACCCCAGCGGCGCAGGAGGAGCTCCGGCGATACTGCGGCGGGGGAAGAGGCGAAGAGGTACTGCCTTGACCCGCCGCGGCCACAGCGCGATAGCGCGCCGCGGGGTCGGGGCGCGCCTCCGTCGCCCACCTTCGCCGCAGTTGCGCGACGCACACCGCCGCGCTCGCCGTCACCATCGCCGCCACCTACACCATCAACCTCAGGGGTGAGTACTCTATTACCTCCCCCTGCCTCTGCCGCATCTAATGATGCGCCACCCACTTCCGCCGCCGCCCCTGGCGCCGCTTCTCAGCAGCAGCCGGGGAAACATAAGAAGCTGCGCTACCCTCCGCTGGTAGTAGAGAAGCTACCCAACTGGGCGACGCATTTCCGGGCCATCAGTGCTAAACTGGGCCGGCCCCCTAACGCTCGTCCATACGGGGGTGGAGTTCGCTTCACCCCAGACAGCGAGGAGGAGTACCGGCTGGTCCAGAGGTACTTGACGGGCCTGGAGAAGGACAGCGGCGTCTCCTGGTTCGCGTACTCGCTGCCAGCGGACAAGAACCTGAAGGTGGCCATCAGAGGGCTGCCTGCGGACACCGACCCGAAGGAGATCGAGGAGGAGCTCCGGACGCTGGGATACCAGCCGGAGTACGTCCGCCACATCAAGGGGGCGGCAGGACGACCCGGCTGCGTGTTCCACGCGATCCTAAAGAAGTCCCCAGACGTCCGGGCCATTTACGACACCACGGTATTTATGTACATGCGTGGTGTCAAAATTGAGGCTTGGCGTGGAAAACGCGGGCCCGCACAGTGTCACAGGTGTCAGCGATTCAGGCACAGCTCGCACCTGTGCCACCGACCGCTCGCTTGCGTGCGATGCGGGGGCGAGCACGCGGCGCGTGATTGTCCGCGCCCGCGGGAAGAGCCGGCCACCTGCGCAAATTGTGGTGGCCCGCACCCCGCGTGCAACATAAAGTGCCCCGTATTCCAACGAGAGATCAGGAATAAGCGAGCGGGGACCGCCGCTATCACGGCCACGGTGCGCCAGCCACAAGCGGCTACAGAGGGGCCACAGCAGACGCCAGTAGAAGAGGCACAAGGCACGACGCTGATGGCGGCGGCCAACGGGCCCTCTACGAGAACCCAAGCCACCTCCTCCGGGCGGAGGAAGAAGAGGCGCGGGGGGAAGAGGAAGGGGAAGAAACCCAACCCCCCCCCCTCTGCGACACAGGAAGTTATCCCTACGGCCGTCCCTGCCGAAAGCGGGGCGCAGGCTGTAGCAATAACAACAAGAAAGGAGGAACCCGCCGCTAGCGCCGGCACTACGCAGCGGGAAAAAAGGGAACCTCCTACAACTAAGAAAGCTGCGAGTGCCGGCGCTGGCGCCACCAGCGCAGCGGCGGGAACGACAACTAAAAAGGAATTTACAGCCTGCGCCATTAAATTACTAATGGATCTAATCAAAGCGATTAGGCAGGGACAAGATGCGGAGACGGTCATCCTCGACGGTCTCGCCACGCTGCTGACACTTTACCATGGATAGGCCGTTGAGGGTGATCCACTGGAATGCCCGCGGCCTAAGGGATAAGGTCGCCCCCCTCCGCCACCTCCTTCGGGAACAAAACATCGACGTGGCGCTAATAAGCGAGACGCTCCTGGGGCCTGAGGACAAGATCAGGTTCCCGGGGTATCTCGCTTATAGGAAGGACGAACGGTCGGCTCATACAACGTACCGTGGTCTGGCGGTACTTGTGAGGCGAAGGGTCGTCCATCAAGAACTCCCCTTGCCGTCGCTTAGCACGTTTTACGCGCTGGGTGTGCAGCTACACGTTGCCGGCGAAGACATAAACATCTACGCGTGCTACAAGCCGCCCGCGGCTCGCTTGGGTCATTCCGAGCTGCGGGCCCTGCTTGATGGCACCTCACGCGCCACCCTCCCCGCCGGCGACTTCAACTGCAAGCACCCGGCGTGGAATTCGTGCAACACGAATACCGAGGGGAGACGACTCTTCGCGGACGCGGAAGCCTTCGGCTATACGGTGTCCGGCCCAGAGACGCCCACACACTACCCGGACGCTAGGCAATACATGCCGGACGTGCTGGACATCGTAGTCCACCGAGGGCTACACCGCCAGATCACGCAGCAAGTGATAGACGACGAGCTACAGTCCGACCACCAACCGGTACTCGTCGTCTTATCGGGAACGCCGGCCCGACTGAAGCCCATAGCGCCACGTCGACTCACGGACTGGACGAAGTTCGCAGAGGAAGTAGAGGCCACAACGCCGACTCGGCCAATCGTCACCTCCGCGGACGTAGACGAGAGAGCGGATGACGTCACTGTTTGCATTCAGAGCGCCTTACAAGCGGCGACGAGCATGCAGCCGCAGGGGAGAGGGCTATTGCCGCCCCTGCCGGCGCGCCTAAATGCAATGATCGCCGAGAAGAGGCGCCTTCGCAAACAGTGGCAACAGCTCAGATGTCCGACGCTGAAAACACAGCTAAACCGTCTCGCGGAGAAGATTAAGGCCGAGCTCCAGGCGCAGACCGCCCAGGGCTGGGAAGACAGAATAGACTCCACGACGGACAATTGGCCGTCACTACACAAGTTGTGCGGCCAACTCACGAGTACCCCAGCCCCGGTGCGCCCTCTGCTAGACAGCGACGGGGCGCTCAAGTACGCAGCGGAGGACCGGGCGGAGGTCTTCGCCGAGCACCTGGAGCGTCAGTTCCGCCCCAACCCGACCAGCGACACCGACCATGTCGCAGCAGTCGAGAAGCACCTTGGAGACTACTTCGCTACGCCGATAGCTCCCGAGGAGAACCCGATATTTTTCTCGCCTGGCGCAGTCCGACGCGCCATCCTTAAGACGAAGCCCAAGAAGGCCCCCGGTGCTGACGGTATCACCAACACAGTGCTGCGCCACCTGCCGTACCGTATGGTAGCGGCGCTGGCGCGCCTGTTCACGGGGATACTGCGCACGGGGGCCTTCCCTGCCTCGTGGAAGGAGGGGCGCGTCATCATGCTGCCCAAGGCGGGGAAAAACATATTGAAGCCGGAGAGCTATCGGCCGATCACTTTGCTGCCGACCCTCTCCAAGGTGTTCGAAGCACTCCTGCTGCGACATCTCCAGCCTCACATCGCGCCGCGCCCGGAGCAGTTTGGGTTTCGGGCGGAGCATAGCACGACGCTCCAGCTGTCGAGGGTACTGCATCACCTCGCAGCCGCGCTAAACAAGAAGGAATACTCGGTGGCAGTACTCCTCGACATGGAGAAGGCCTTCGACCGCGTGTGGCACGACGGCCTCGTGTATAAGATGGCCACATCGGACGCGCCCCGTCGCGTCGTAAAAGTGGTCTCTACTTTCCTCTCCAACAGGACTTTCAGGGTGGTGGTCGACGGGGCGCTGTCTAGCGCCCGCCCGGTGCTCGCGGGTGTACCGCAGGGCAGCTGCGTCTCGCCGGCGTGTTACTCGCGTTACACCGACGACATCCCCACCACTCCGGACGCAATGCTCGCGCTGTACGCAGATGACGCCGCGTACATTACTACATCGCTCAATGCGAAGTACGCGGCCGTCAAGATGCAGCGCGCGCTCGACAAGCTTCCCGAGTGGCTGTCCAAGTGGCGGCTGTCGGTGAACGTGGGTAAGACGCAGGCGATGGTCACCGGGTCCGCGCCTCTCCCACCACCCTTGAAGCTGCAGGGAGCCGACGTCGCGTGGTCGCCCCGGGTCAAGTACCTAGGGGTCACTATCGACCGTCGGCTCACGATGGGGCCACACGTCCGCTCGGTCGCCGCACGGGGTAGGGTCGCCCGCACCCTGCTCAAGCCAGTGCTCTCGTCTCGCATCCCGGCGCGCGTCAAATTGGGCGTGTACAAGTTGTACGTACGCCCGATACTGACGTACGCCGCTCCGGCATGGTTCGCCCTCACGAGCGAGCCGAGCCGAAAGCTACTCCGCGCGCAGGAAAGTCTTGCGCTGCGGACCATAGTAGGCGCGCCTCGTTTCGTGAGGAACGATGTCATCCGGAGGGATCTCGGGATTGAGAGCCTGGATGAGTTTGTGCGGCGCCTCGCGACGGGAATGTTCGCGCGTGCCGACGCATCTGCCTGGCCCCATGTCCAGGACATTGCGCCCTGGCACGCGCGCCCCCCTGACGCGAGACCCTTGCCCCGCGACCTGGTAGCGGACGACGACCCCATCGCACCGGACTGGACGCCTCGAGTGAGCCGTACCCAGGTTACACGCGGCTCACTCGACTCAACTTAACTCCACCGACTACATACGCTCGTCGCGTAGCGCGTGCTAGGTTAATATAGGCGCGTTGCGCGGCAAAACACAGACACCCATCACTATACAGACGCCTATACTCACGCGCGTACGCGAACGCGGGACGCGATACGCGCAGACACTGGGCGGTGTTACACAGTACAATACCGCTCACACACACACGACTGCCCTTTAGCCCGGACCGTGGACGGCTAGCTCTGGAAGCGGGGCGGGCGGGGGCAACTCACCTATACTCTGTAGGAGCGTCGAGTCGGCACCTCTGTCGCTGGTCGTCCTCCGCCGGGCCTCCCCCAGGTAACTGGGGGTCTCACCTGGCGGGGACTGACCGCCGGGGTGTCGTGAAGAAAGCGGCGCTGCTTATCAGCGTCGCGGCGCCCTTACAGAGACACAACATGCAACCACTCACATGGGCGCACGTCATCTACGTGCGCCCAATAATCTTCAGGCCTATGATGCCGTCACTATGAGGGGCCCGTATTTACGGGCCACCGTATGGCTTTTCGCGGCCGGGGGGCACAGCCCCGGTACCGCTCGCCACGCCCCCTTACGGGGGCGTCGCGATCTCCACGAGTGTGGGTCTGGCATTCCGAATCCAGCAGTGTAAGCAGTAACAACAAGAAGAAAATAAATAGAAGAAGTCAAGAAATCAGCGTTGTCATTTACTCCTCCTGCTACCACTGAACACTCTCCGGTTAGCATCCCGCCAGCGAACCCGCTCCACCAAACACGAGCAACAAGTTTTTACGAATAAAAGTAGGGCTATCAAAAAGACATCTAAAATTGTAACATGCCAGCCAGCGGACTCAAAAACTCAGCGCGTTTTTTGTTTTCCAGAAGCAAATCGACATTATAATCTCCGCAAATAATGCATTTCTTATTGAACAAAAACTCAAGTAAAAGTTCCATTTTCTTCATAAAAATATCAAAATTTTTATCATTAGGATTACGATACACACAACATAAATACACTCCCGTAGTGGTATCTTTTATGCCGCATACCTCAAAACTCTCTACGGTGTACAATCTTATAAATATATATATAAATATAAATATTCTCTACTTTCCTATCCGCTTGAGCTAAAATTAAGCTCCCTCCTCTCTTTTTCTTAATTCGTGTATTATAAGACGCTAATTTGTAACCGTCTAACTTAAAAGAAGTTACTGACACACTACTCAAGAAGTGCTCAGTCAAGCATAGGTAGTCTACCTTCTTCCCAAGAGTTTGTATATAGGCTTCTAATTCGTTTAACTTGTTAGAAATACCACATATATTCTGGTGAAAGATTATTAAATTTGTACAATTCATGGGAACGGTATTAACATTGTTACTACATTCCACCATTATATCATTATTACTATTCACGAAAAAAATCCGATTGTAGAGTTAGGTCGTTTGTTTTTATCAGCATATCAACATCATCAGTCTGAACCCCAACATTTTTGAAAGTTTTCGCTTGTACGCTAGCATTCTTTGTAGACTGTTGACTACTCCGACTAACTAAACTTTCAGTATAAGTTTGATAATTATATTTGTAATTTATATGTAGAATCTGTCTATGCATTAATCTACAAGCATGCAATTTATTTATGTACGGCACATCACTATGTAGCGATAGAAAGGTAGAATGTGTACAATTACCGCAAACAAGTTTTAGCAGTTTATTTACACTATTTACATTCAGAGAGTTGTGCTTGTAAATTTGACCTACCAAAACATTCGTGGATTTTAATTGACATAATGTATAATATAAACAAGCTTGAATATTCATGGGATTGTTGTCATTTGAGCCAGCTAACAATATAACAAAATCGGTTTTACTAAAGTCTTTACACATACTTGCACATGATTTCAAAACCTGCTCAGTAGTTGCACCTTGCTTAATAAATGACGTCACGATGAACTTTGACCCCAGATAGTACTGCAAGAGTTCACGAACACCATAACCAGCTTGATCAGCAAAGATCATGACTTTTTGAGTAGCTTTTTTTCGCGAATGAGTTTGTGAGACAATGGTCGATTGCTGGTTTTCAGCAGGAGTACATTCAATATTAGACTCTGTCTTCGATGTGGGAATAGACTCATCAACATATTGCGAATCATGGATTGCGTTGACAGGGAGTGTTAATGAGTTACAGATGACATCTTTCGGCGACTTTGCCTCCAAGTTTCCCTCAGTAATACGTCCAGATAAGGCTGAATTAAAAGAATTGTCGCAGCTATCACTAGCATTCTGTGCCAGTTCGACAATATTAGGTGAATAATTAGTCACCTTTGGAGAGGGATTTATCTTTGTAGGCGTCGAAAAACAGCTTGTCCTTATGAAATTAAATTGGCGTGAAGACTTTGGTGTAGTGCTTTTTCTCTCCAATAAGTTTACTTTCTTATATGTTTCAGTAAGTTTTTGATACTGACTAATATCCATTTTCAGACGGAAATTTTCACCATTCAAATGATCAATCTCCTGGTGTGCACTTTCTAGTTCTAAGGTTACTCTTTTTATTGTATCTTTTAGATCCAAGGTGGCCTGGCTTTCATTCAAAGATGTGCTCGGCAAACTCATCGTAGTGGTATCTAGTGTCGTAGAATTATCATATAAAATATTGTCTAATGAGGTCGATTTCTGTGGTCTACGAATAGTAAGATCCATTTCCGTTGTCAATATCAAAAGTTAAACGAAAAGAAACAAAAAAAAGTAACTGGTTTCTAAACAGCAAATAATTATCAGCTTAAAAAAAAAAAACAAAAAGTATATTTTTCGATGGGGTTCGAACTTGCTACCACTTCCTCGGTGAGCCGCAGCTTTTACCGCTACGCCACGGCGGTACGTCGATGATGCTTCGAAAAATCGATATAGTTGCTTTGCTTGTCTAATGATTAATCAAAAAGCGGGTACTTGGTAATGAATCGCTTCGCGCACATATGATGCGTTACACTGAGGCACTAGTTCACGAGTCACTTTGTAGATATTGTAGTAATTGCTTTCGCTGTTTATTTGCAATCCATTTGATTTATAACGACACTGTTTTGACAACACGTTGAATCACAAGTTTGTCATTATATTAGTATGAATTTTAATAAGAAATACGCGACATTTATAATTATTTCTTATTTTTTTTTAACGGAACTCCACTATATGTGTGCGTACAGCGGGGACGCGCGCGCGTTATAACCAACGAAATGAGCCCAAACTCGGCACACCTAGCTCAGCTCGGCTATTAGTTCCAGTAGTAGTCTTTGAATTACACATGCAGGTCACTCCATCAAGTCCGGAGGTAAGGTCTCAACATAACTAACGAAATGAGCCCAAACTCGGCACATCTAGCTCAGCTCGGCTATTAGTTCCAGTAGCAGTCTTCGAAGTACACCTGCAGGTCACTCCATCAAGTCCGGAGGTAAGGTCTCAACATAACTAACGAAATGAGCCCAAACTCGGCACACCTAGCTCAGCTCGGCTATTAGTTCCAGTAGCAGTCTTCGAAGTACACCTGCAGGTCACGCGATCTAGTCCGGAGGTAAGGTCTCAACATAACTACCAAAAAGGGCCGAAACTCGGCACACCTAGCTCAGCTCGGCTATTAGTTCCAGTAGCAGTCTTCGAAGTACACCTGCAGGTCACTCCATCAAGTCCGGAGGTAAGGTCTCAACATGACTAACGAAATGAGCCCAAACTCGGCACACCTAGCTCAGCTCGGCTATTAGTTCCAGTAGCAGTCTTCGAAGTACACTTGCAGGTCACGCGATCTAGTCCGGAGGTAAGGTCTCAACATAACTACCAAAAAGGGCCGAAACTCGGCACACCTAGCTCAGCTCGGCTATTAGTTCCAGTAGCAGTCGTCGAAGTACACCTGCAGGTCACTCCATCAAGTCCGGAGGTAAGGTCTCAACATAACTAACGAAATGAGCCCAAACTCGGCACACCTAGCTCAGCTCGGCTATTAGTTCCAGTAGCAGTCTTCGAAGTACACCTGCAGATCACTCCATCAAGTCCGGAGGTAAGGTCTCAACATAACCAACGAAATGAGCCCAAACTCGGCACACCTAGCTCAGCTCGGCTCTTAGTTCCAGTAGTAGTCTTTGAATTACACCTGCAGGTCACTCCATCAAGTCCGGAGGTAAGGTCTCAACATAACTAACGAAATGAGCCCAAACTCGGCACATCTAGCTCAGCTCGGCTATTAGTTCCAGTAGCAGTCTTCGAAGTACACCTGCAGGTCACTCCATCAAGTCCGAAACGAAATAATAATATTATGAATTTATAATCCCTACTTACTTCTAGAAAAATTATAAGACTGTGAATAAAATCTCTCCTTGGGTAGTAGGTACATACATTATAGAATGCGTGAAGTATCATGTTTGGTATGTCAAATATTTTGTATCCGTACAGCGATCTTTTTCAGCACAAGCTGCTGCTTACAAGCGACACAGAGTCCACTCACGACGGCGGCCGAGCGCAGACTAATATTTCATTACAAATTTTTGTGCAATAAACCAAGACAGTGACCAGTAAAACTTTTTACAAAAAAAAACAACCGACTTCCTAAAAACACTACTACAAAGTGAAAAATAACTTTAATTTCGGAAGTCGGTGTCTTTGGATTTGTATTTTAGTGTTTTGCCACCGACTTCCGAAATTAAAGTTATTTTTCACTTTATAGTAGTGTTTTTAGGAAGTCGGTTGTTTTTTTTTGTAAAAAGTTTTTATTTTTCACTTTTTATCGGGTCAGTTTGTAATTTATTTAAGTTACAATAGCCTAATGTCAACTGCTAATCACCTTTTACAAAATATTGCTTTTCCCGATGCAGGGTTGTTAATTGTTGAGGAGTTCTCTTAGTAAGAACCAGGAGAACTGGAGCTGATTGAGAAGTCACCACGAGCATAAATTGCTTAGCAACCATATTAAAGTAATCGAATCGCAACCCGTGAAATATTTGTCATTGAGTAGTTCCGATCGCCATCTGTGGTCTTCATCATCAGCTCCACCTTACCAAATGATGATTTCCGAGAGCAAATGCTCAAGTTACTTTAATTATTGAGTAGGCCACACGACGAAAGAGCATTGCTAGAAATGACGCGATTACGCAACTTAAATTTGGTTTCAAATTGACACATCAGCATGACTATTAGGTAGTGGTCGTCCTATGTAAAACTACAATCTTAATTAGGTATTATTTTTGTACGAACTGAACATTTTGGCATAATATATTGAACCGTATGAAGTAAGCCCAACGAAGGTAATTGCTGTAAATCGTTGAGAAAATCCCTCGACTGTCTGTGGTCTCCATCATCAGACCTTAATGGCACTTATAATCCATATACATGAAATGTTTCCTTTGCCATTAAGTACAGTTCTCATCAATATAAATGAATTAATTCCAAACACAAGGCAACTACTGTAAACTGTTGAGGAGTTCCCTTAACTGTCCTTCGTCTTCATCATCAGACCCCTAATGACAGTCACAACCCATGTAGGTGTAAAGTTCACATCAATACAAATTAATCAAGCCCAAACACAAGGTAACTGCTGTAAATCGTTGAGGAGTCCCCTCGACTGTCTTTCGGCTCCATCATCAGATCGACTCCAGGCCTTCATTAAATTGTAGTGCTTTAAAATACTTAACGAAAAAATTAACAAACGCACTAGTCGCTCCTACGATTTTCGAATGTTCCCCTCGGTTTCACTGGGATGCCATCATCAGATCCTGGTTTCCTTATCATGGTACCACCCTTGGCATATCTCCTTTCCAACAAAAAAAGAATAATCAAAATCGGTTCATAAACGACGAAGTTATCCGCGAACACACATAAAAAAAAAAAATATACGGTCGAATTGAGAAACCTCCTCCTTTTTTTGAAGTCGGTTAAAAATAACCCTTATTTCAATCCAATAAGATTCACGCGTTACAGCTAAATATGTGAAAAAATAGACTCCGTTTTTTTTTCTGAGCCCATTTGTTACATTTTGATAGTTCTTTTTGCTACCTTTTTGAGTTGAACATGTCTGCTTACATAAAATATTTTTAAATAAATAAATTTATGTTATTAAATAGAAGAAAAATATCCCCAAAGTCAGCACGATATCGTCGATTTTGTGTGAAGAGGCAACGGAAATTATTTTTTACTATATTAAAAACCAACATTTTTTAATAAAAAATAGCTACCATTTGAAGATGAAGGAGTAACCTATCTGTGGTAATTATTAGTTACATTTGGTTTAGTCTCATTTTGCTGCAAAATGACCGTAAAACTACTTATTTTTGTCAGATTCGTAAACGCGTCCTTAAGGCTTTCAAACAAACAAACTTTCAGCTTTATCATTAAAGATTTAAAACTATGATATCTTCTAAGATTTTCATTGAAATGAAATGATGTCAATGGAAATTTTCTTTAAAATTAAATACTTACTTGTGATGAATAACGTATTTATTTGGATAAGGATTAATATCATGTTTATAAAAACACCTTTGCAAATAATGAATTATTTAAGAATAATATTTAAATTATAGATTTGATTTATTGATGATATTATTTTTGTTCTTAAAAACATACCTTCACTTTGATGTTCCTCCATTGCCTCAATAATATCATCTAGTATCTCTGAAACAGCTGGTAATTCTTCTTCTTTGATAGCAATGTCTTCTGTTTCACATTCATCAACTATACTTATGTGCTCTGTTGGAGATATAATAAAGCCACTGAAAAATCCTGAGTGGTCTTGGATTATCAAAGAATTAGGCTGTAAGAAAACAAATTTTTCATTACACTACAGTCACCCAATGAGCCCCCACAAGTGAGGATACTTAAAGTAGGTCCAATGTTTGTACACTGCTGCACTGGCGTCGGCCATGCTACCAGCATCAGTGACCTCTGCACAAGCTATTGTTGCATGGCTCGTGCCAACACAAGAGAGGACCGTTATCAAACTGCCACATACAAGTTCATACAGAAGTTGTAGCAGTAATATAGGTAATTGTCAATGCCTACATTTGACTAAAGTGTACATCATTCAACACTTGATGGTATAGTGTGAAATCCAGACACAATAGGTATGAGCTTGAGTGGATTCACTTCCACGTTATACAGAAACAAGAAATTATGAGAATAAATGGCTGTATAAGATATCTACCTCATAATCCTCATTCATCCTCTGAGCAAATAATTCTTCAGCTTCCAGACATTGTCTCAGTAATCGGTAGCATTGCTTTAGTTTAGTGCAGCAGAAGAAACAAGCAAGAATCGGTCTTCTGTCTTGAGTTACAAACTGGAACAAAATTTGTCTGACACTATTTTGCTACTTCTAATGTTACAAATAGTAATTCAGTCAGTGGGATTCTCATCATAAGCTCGGAGTATCATCTCATCTACGGCTACATTATGTTGTCTGGCACTCCGCGCCATAGTGACGATAAAGTTCAAGATATTAACCCTTCCGTGTCTGTATATCTTAGAATGCGCTAAATTTGTTAAAATGCACCCGGAGTTATTTAAATAAGCTCATGAAATGTATCCAAAAAGTAATAGGTAGAATAGTTTTGCCCATAATCGTGAGGACAGCATTAAACAGTAAAAATAGCTAAGCAATGTGTGGTTGCATGTTTAATGCTACTATACCAGACAGTATTAAAATCTTAGGAGCTAATCAATTTAAAAAGTGTCTCAAAGTATGGTTAGGGGAAAAAAATCTATTTGGTAAACAACATATATAATAACAGGTTTTAATAATAATTATTATTTATTTTTGCTACTCTTAATAAAATTGTAATTTTAGTTGAACATTAATACAATAATCATTATGACTGTAATACCGTTTGCATGTCACATTATTATGGCTAAGTGTAATGGCCCTAAGACGACCCACTGACCTGGATCTGTAAACCTCTACTAAGACTGAAATTGTACCAATACCTACTTATGGCAAATAAATGGATTTGATTTGATACATATTTATTCTAAGTCAGGTTTCCTCACAGTTTTCCTTCATTGTGATTTCCGACGATCCTCTGACCGAAAGTTCATATATTTGTGATTTTTAATAAATATAAAAACTTACTGGAATATCAGTCAGCTTCTCATACAGTTCATGTAAGTTCCTGTTGACTACTATACACAAACGTACATCCTCCACCAAACATATCCGACATATTGGCAGCTTTTCCATCTTTTCAATAACCAGTGTCACTTAAGTTTTAGTTAACTTTACGTTTGTATTATAGAAAAACAGTGATGCGTTGCCTACAGATAACGAGTAAGGCTTGTTTAATACGACTTCTTTTTGCTATTAAAAGTTATTTCGTGCACGTTTCCTTTGTGGACCACGGCAAGAAGACTTCCTCTTGGGCAAGACTGCTAGTTGCTACAGCCGGAAAGAGCTAAACTTAATAAATCTTCCGTAAGTAGTCCAGACAGTCCAGGTAATTTACAGGAACTTACACCGTAGGTCCGTAGGTTTATTATTGACAGAAGTTAGAAGAGCGCAACACAAATACAACAAAATATTTTTACCACTATATTATTATACTCTTTGATTTTTACCCCTAAACTACTCTACTAGGGACGTGAAAAAATAATCGATTATAGAAAAAATCGATTAATAAAAAATCGATTTCTTATTCACTGCCGATTTTTTTCACCTAGAAGTTAGAACGGCCGCAACACAGGTTAGCACGCGAAATTCAAATTTTCTTACGTTTTTTGCAATTTGCAGGTCAGTGTCAGGTTGTATCTTGATCAAAATATGATTCGCGACAATAACAGGTATGTACATATTTGGAGAATTATAATCTTTGACCTGCAAATTGCAAAAAACGTATGAAATAGTAATTAATCGATATTTCAGGCGTTTAATTTAATCTATCAAAAAAAAAAGGAAAAAAATCGATTATTTTAATAAAATCAATTATTTTTAATAAAAAAATCTATTATTTTCTAATCGATTTTATTACTAGGCAAAACAATCGATTATTTAATAATCGATTTTTTATGTATACTGTCACATCCCTATAAACTACCACAGAGCATGTAACCTAAACTACAGAGTAGAATAATTTAACCATAAATAAACGCTCCACAAAGTGCCACCACAGACTAACTACCACCGAACACTACTTATACCATAGATATAGAATACCTATGACTTATTCTATATCTATGACTTATACAAAGAAAAGTATAGACTGCGCTTAGAGTAAGAAAGCTATAGAGCATCGGGTAGCGTGGCCACACATGAGACAAAAAACTAACTTAAATCATAATCATAATCATTTATTCATTTGCGAATATGGGTACAAAAGAAAAGGTCTCATACAAACAATATTATAGTGTCCATTAGCCATATCCTACCATAAGGCATGCAAATTTACAAATACACAGACGAAACAAAACGAATCGAAACTAGAATTTTAACAATAAAAGACATTATTTAAAATATCGTATGGAGTAACATTATATAAGTTTATCCTGTAAATATTCAGTGACAGAGTAATATGCTTTTTTTAGTAGCATTGTTTTTATATTGTTTTTAAATAGTAATAATAGTAATAGTAAGAAGTGAATTTGGTAAATGGTTATATATGCGTGGAGCCATACATAATATACTTTTATTTAATAACGCTGTTTTATTGAATGGTAAACATATATGGTATTTGTATCTTTTGCTATTGAACTTATTAAAGTAGTTTGTGTTTTTCCTAACGAACATTATAACCTCTAATATATATATACATGGCAACGTAAGAATATTTAATTTTAGAAATGATGGTCTGCAGCTGTCAGTTACTTTTATACTAGTTATGGCTCGTATACATTTCTTTTGAGCTTTAAATACCGCTTCTTTATCAGTAGAATTACCCCAAAAAATAACACAATACTTTAGAATAGGTGCAACATAGCCGTTGTATGCTGTAAGGACTGTAGAGGTACTGACCGTTTGTTTAAGTTTAAACAATGCATATGAGAAGGTATTCAATCTAGTGCATAATATATGGATGTGTTCTTTAAAATTCAAATTATTATCTATATTTATACCCAGAAATCTTGTGACGTCAACTTCTTGGATCTTATTATCTTGGTAATTTATGTTCATGTTTGCTATTTTACTTACTCTACTCCTGAATGTCATGAAGTTGGTTTTGTCGAGATTAATGTGTAAATTGTTTGATGCCAACCAGTTTATAGTGCTATCTAAAGTCATATTTATCTCAGGTTCCATGTGTGATTTATTATCTCCTGTGAACAGTACTGTACTATCATCAGCAAATAGGATTGTTTTGTGTTTTGTCGCTTTTGGAAGGTCATTGACGTATATTATAAAAAGAAGCGGACCCACTACAGTTCCTTGCGGAACGCCTGATGTAACCTGTCTACATGAGGATGAATAAGTTACCAGTTTTTTTTCATCAGGACATATCCTTGTTATTTGCGTTATTTGCGTTCTATTACTTAAGTAAGATTTAATCAGGTCATAAATGTTTCCTCTGACACCATAGGCGTATAATTTATCTAAGAGTATTTCGTGGTCTACATAATCGAAAGCCTTTTGGAGGTCCATAAACAGTGCACACGTTTGTTTACCTCTATCCATGTGGGTTAATATGTCGTGGAGAAAATTATATACTGCTATATTAATAGATTTATTTTTACGAAAGCCAATCTGTTCTTTACAAAGTAAGTTTTTCCTTTCAAAGTAACTGTAAATACCATCATGGATCACTTTCTCGAATATCTTTGATAAGACTGGTACAAGCGCTATTGGACGATAGCAGCTCATGTCATTTTTATTTATTTTTTTAAATAAAGGCTTAATTAGAGTTAATTTTAACTTTTCTGGGTAGACTCCATTTGCTATACATAAATTTATTATATGACTAAGTATAGGTGATAATTTAATGGATACGTGCTTTAAAATTTTTGTTGATATATTGTCATATCCGGTACTATTTGTGTTCTTTAGGGCTTTAATTATTTTGTATATATCTTCTGGTATAGTTGGACGCATAAATATTGAGTTTGGTTCGAACGGGATTTGGCATCTTGAATGGTTTGGTTTGGAAGTTTTAGTTTTATCGATGAAGAAATTATTAAAATAGTTTGCAATCCGTTCAGGGTCAGTTATTATATTACCATCTACAGTAATCTGTTGTATTTGATCCTTTGGTATATTTAGTTTATTGGTATTTATAATCTTCCAAGTGGCTTGCGATTTATTTCGGGCAGCTTTTATGTAATTATCATTGCGAGACTTTTGCGTTAACTTAATGATCTGATTTAATCGTGAGGATAAAGTTAAGAATTTAGTTTTATTATTTTCTGTAGGTTTCTTTCTGTAGTCCCATAAAAGTTGTCGCTTACGTTTACAGCACATTCTAAGACCTTTCGTAATCCACCGAGGGCGAGATCTTGCTGATATTTTTATCTGTATAGTGGGGAAGCAAAGATTATAGAATAGGTGGAATAATTCATAAAACTCATTAAATGCTAGGTTTGGATCTGTATTGTCAAAAACGTTATTGAAATGAAGAGAATTTATGCATTCTTTGAATTTACGAATGTTCTCTTTAGAATAGTCTCTTTTTTCTATGGTCCATGATTTAAGGAGGAAACTAGATTTGACTGGACATGTGAGCAACTGGGCAGTGTGATCAGAAAGTGCAGATTCAATAACCTTTGCGGAACATCCCTTAATATTAAATATAATATTATCAATGCATGTTTTGCTTGATAATCGTGTTGGTTCGTTGATGCCTAATTTTAAGTTGTAACTGTGCAAAATTTGCATAAATTCAGTTGCATCGTAAGTTTTCTTAAGCAAATTTATATTAAAGTCGCCGCAAATAATAACTTTCTTTTTACCGTAACAAAATCGACCAAGAAGGGAGTCTAGGTTTCTAAAGAATATATTTATATCATCTGTGTTTGGCCTTGGAGGTCTGTAGATGCATATGACGTATATTTTATGGTCCAGTAACTCTATACCAGAACATTCGATGATATTTTCAACTGAGTAATTACTGAAATCATTTATTGATGCATATTGTAGCGATTTTTCTATTAAGATACAGGACCCACCACGCCGGTTTTTCCTACAGAAACAAGAAGCTAGTTTATAGTTACTGATATTTAGTATGCTTTTGTCTGTTTCTATCATGTTATGTTCAGTAACACATACCACATTGATAGGGTTTTGTTCATTTTCAAGAGCTATCGTTAAGAGGTCTGACTTAGAGATCAGGCCATTTATGTTTTGGTGAAAAATTTTAATATGTTTAGAAACGAAAAAGCTCTTTTGATGCCTGTGGTGGGGTAGATGTACTATCCATATTTTGATTTTGTAATGCAAGAGTTGGAGAGCAAGTAATACTAGAAGACGAGTATTGATGGAGTATTGAGTTATTATAAGTAACTGAAAAGGATAAAGCTACACTATTTCCGTCTCTTAGTGCGTGCCCGTTTTTTCAAGGCAGCTACATAAGTAGCCAATATTATTTAAGTTAGTTTTTTGTCTCATGTGTGACCACGCTACCCGATGCTCTATAGTTTTCTTACTCGGAAGACTATTACCTACTCCTAGACACAGAGTACACTTTAGTACCCGTCAGGGTATATATGTTCTGTGCTTTAGTATACTGAAACTCCTAGAGAAAATTTAAAAAACCCCCGACACCAAATAATAATAAAATTAAATGTAATTGAAAAAGGATAAAATAATTTAAAAACCCCCGACTTAAAGAATTTATGTAACGAGACTAAAACAGATAAATTAAATTCATATGGAAGTCGGGGGACCTCTTAGATAGAAGGTGTTCCACAGAACGGTCCCCCGACTTCCATAAGAATTTAATTTATCTAAAACTAAAACAATCAGAAGTAAAGCTAACCATACAGCATCATATTGTAGTCTTTGAGCTAACCAAACAAAAGTCAGTTCGATAAATTAGATGACATCACCATTGAAGCCGTTTCTACATTCTGTATCTAAATCACCATTTAAAATCAAGCATGGTGTTAATAGTAACCCATCAAGACCAATTATAAGAGTGAGTTGCATCAGCTAACTATAACCATAACCAATCCCATGACAGCCGTCAAATCTCCGGTTAAGCAAAATTCGGGTTGCATCGTTTTGAGAATTGTTAAAATGACGTCATAAATAACTATAACAAATTAAGAGTGAGTTGCATCAGCTAACTATAACCATAACCAATCTCATGACAGCCGTCAAATCTCCGGTTAAGCAAAATTCGGGTTGCATCGGTTTGAGAATTGTTAAAATGACGTCATAAATAACTATAACAAGCCATTTTTAACTATAATCAAAGCTTTGACAGACGTCAAATCTCCGGTTAAGCGAAATTCGGGTTGCATCGATTTAAGTTTTGTCATAATTGTTAAAATGACGTCACACATAACTATAACATTAATCGACCAAATTCGGCCGGTTAAGGGCTATAGTTACGGTTAGTGTCATTGTAATGTCATCTGCTTTGCAGTTGTAACCTATAAAAATATTGTGTTGTTGAATAAAGTACCTATTAAAACAAATTAGGTATGTCTTTACTCCGCGAAATATTGTGGGAATAAAGCTCTTCTAGCGATGATAGTGACAGTGAATCCGATTTGCCAGTTAGGAAGAGAAAAAAAATCACCATCGCATTGATCGATTTCATAAGTGTGATGAGAATAAATTTTTGGACAGATTCCGGGTTTTTAGTTCCCAAGGGTTCTTGTTTTCAGCAAGGGTCCTCCCTTGCTGAAAACAAGAAACCCCTGAGAATATTTTACTTAAGAATATCGATTTCTAATTTCAGTTTTTTTATTTTTAGTTCTAGCTTCACTGTTGCTCTTCAGTGTGTTGCTTTAATTGCCAAAGAAACTTAAGCTCTAGCGTATGCTTCTGCGTATTCTTCTGAATTTTTGGTTCTAGGACATGCCGGTTTCCTCACGATGTTTTCCTTCACCGTTTTGAGAGCAGTGGTGATGAAATAATTTACACAAAGTAAAGTGCCTGTCTGGGTTCAAACCTACGACCTACAAGCTGTAAGTCGCATCTGTTACGACGGACACACCACTGCTCAGCGAGTAGGGGTGTTTTCAAACGTTAAAAAAAAAACACATAAATTGTACATAACAAAGCATTTTTATTTCTGCAAGTAGGTACCTACTTATATTAATTTCAACGTCACACGACTTAGAAGTAGGTAATATTTCATCTAAAAAATATGCAGGTCGCTCCACCGATGAAAATACATAAATACCGCATGCTCAACATTACATGTGCACAACAGCCAACTATACCAACGTCTGCCCACCAAACAGTTGCAACCTTGCAATAGCATCCAGCAAGAGCAGCTCGGTGTTATAAGCGTATTCTAACTAATATTATTATTGTTCTTTTTGGTGTGCTGGAATCCACTGCAAAATAATGTTCTTTCCCGCATTCATCAGGCACAGTATGCGTTTGCTGTGAAAATCGCCATAGAATGTAAATATTCCTGTATCCAAATCTCCATAATGTATAACAGTTTCAATACTTTCTTGCATTGTCTATACGCACTTTCGTTAAACTGCACAGATGATTTGATTTGCGTTCGTGAATCCATGCGTTCTCAAGTTACCGCACATCTGCAGCAGTCTCGGGCAATGTTTTCGCACATTGCGTTGCAATCTTACTGAACAATTAACTCAACATCCTTCTGGAGTAAATGCTGTAATGCATCTTCCAATAATACAATCCTTCAATTACATACAGGAAAACAGAAATATCAATTTCATGCAATTCGAAAGAAACGGAAAAATAAAATGAATGTTATTATCACTTACGTCTTGTCTTTCTGACAGTGTCAGATAGTGATGCGGCTCGATTTTATTTAACTCGTTACTCAAATAAAAAAAAATAAAGAATCGAGTCCATTTTCTCTCGATGTGCCACTCGGTTTAGTTGCGATTAGAAATATCATCAACACTGCCACACTAGTTAACTATCATTCTTGGATAATAAACCAGGTACCTAATAAATATATTTCGTGTAATAAGCCGTCATAATACTGTAATGTACAGAGTCACAGAGTTTTAATAAGAGAAAATACATGTTCTGTGGGTTAGTGCTGTCAGATAATAAAGTGTAATTTTTCATTAAATCTTCACTGATTTTATCAGATCAATCTGATAATCAGTGGAATGTAAGACAAAAAGCTCTTTACAAAGTCGAACAAAGCCAATCTTAGCCGAATTATTATTATTATCAGCCATTTCTGTCCCACTGCAGGACAAAGGCCTCCCTTCCTTCAGTCACTGACTTAAACACCTTGGTACATTACCAATATAGAACGGTTACTGTATTTTTGATCTTGCTATGATTCTGTTCTTGTGTTTTTAATTTACATAATAGAGACAATCGAGTGCCTGACCGTTAATGACTGAGTAACATCACTAGTGTCAAACAAAGAAAGCGTGATGACAACAAGCTTGAAGTGTTGCCCTTGTCAAAAAATTACCCACGTACATTTTGGGGAAATATGACGTCTTATCACTTGTCACCCTTTTAACTTTAACTGTAAAATATATGACGGTGCAACAGCGGATAGTAGATTCTATGGTTATGGTTATGGTTACGATTAAATTTAACTTTGACGCAAACTATAACGGAGCTTTTGATACAACCCACCCTAACAAGCCATTTTTAACTATAATCAAAGCTTTGACAGACGTCAAATCTCCGGTTAAGCGAAATTCGGGTTGCATCGTTTTAACTTTTGTCACAATTGTTAAAATGACGTCACACATAACTATAACATTAATCGACCAATTTCGGCCGGTTAAGGGCTATAGTTACGGTTAGTGTCATTGTAATGTCATCTGCTTTGCAGTTGTAACCTATAAAAATATTGTGTTGTTGAATAAAGTACCTATTAAAACAAATTAGGTATGTCTTTACTCCGCGAAATATTGTGGGAATAAAGCTCTAATAGCGATGATAGTGACAGTGAATCCGATTTCAAGCTTGTTGTCATCACGCTTTCTTTGTTTGACACTAGTGATGTTACTCAGTCATTAATGGTCAGGCACTCGATTGTCTCGATTATGTAAATTAAAAACTCAAGAACAGAATCATAGCAAGATCAAAAATACAGTAACCGTTCTATATTGGTAATGTACCAAGGTGTTTAAGTCAGTGACTGAGGGAAGGGAGGCCTTTGCCCTGCAGTGGGACAGAAATGGCTGTTAATAAAAATAATTCGGCTAAGATTGGCTTTGTTCGACTTTGTAAAGAGCTTTTTGTCTTACTCACATTCCACTGATTATGAGATTGATCTGATAAAATCAGTGACGATTTAATGACAAATTACACTTTATTATCTGACAGCACTAACCCACAGAACATGTATTTTCTCTTATTAAAACTCTGTGACTCTGTACATCACAGTATTATGGCGGTTTATTACACGAAATATATTTATTACCTGGTTTATTTATTCAAGAATGATAGTTAACTAGTGTGGCAGTGTTGGTGATATTTATCTAATCACAACTAAATCGAGTGGCACATCGAGAGAAAATGGACGCGATTTTTTATTTATTTCAGTAACGAGTTAAATAAAATCGAGCCGCATCACTATCTGACACTGTCAGAAACACACACAAGTGTCAAGTGATAATAACATTCATTTTATTTTTCCGTTTCTTTCGAATTGCATGAAATTGATATTTCTGTTTTCCTGTATGTAATTGAAGGATTGTATTAATGGAAAATGCATTACAGCATTTACTCCAGAAGGATGTTGTGTTAATTGTTCAGTAAGATTGCAACGCAATGTGCGAAAACATTGCCCGAGACTGCTGCAGATGTGCGGTAACTTGTGAACGCATGGATTCACGAACGCAAATCAAATCATCTGTGCAGTTTAACGAAAGTGCGTATAGACAATGCAAGAAAGTATTGAAACTGTTATACATTATGGAGATTTGGATACAGGAATATTTACATTCTATGGCGATTTTCACAGCAAACGCATACTGTGCCTGATGAATGCGGGAAAGAACATTATTTTGCAGTGGATTCCAGCACACCAAAAAGAACAATAATAATATTAGTTAGAAAACGCTTATAATACCGAGCTGCTCTTGCTGGATGCTGTTGCAAGGTTGCAACTGTTTGGTGGGCAGACGTTGGTATAGTTGGCTGTTGTGCACATGTAATGTTGAGCATGCGGTAGAGTCTGTCTATTGAAAGCTGAGAGTGAAAATGACCGGCAAATTTAAAAAAAATAGGTCGTGTATCCCCGGATCAACTAGGAAAAAACATATTTGATACTTGAATATCTTAAAATTTCTTGAATATCTTAAAATATATTAAAATTTCTATCAAATATGTTTTTCCTAGTTGATCCGGGGATACACAACCTATTTTTTTTAAATTTGCCGCTCATTTTCACTCTCAGCTTTCAATAGACAGACTCTATTTATGTATTTTCATCGGTGGAGCGACCTGCATATTTTTTAGATGAAATATTACCTACTTCTAAGTCGTGTGACGTTGAAATTAATATAAGTAGGTACTTACAGTAATAAAAATGCTTTGTTATGTACGGACGCCAGCACATCAAGTTACTACAATCTGTCAGATTTCTTTAATAGATTTTCGACTTTATTGCTAAAGCATAAGGTTCAAGGTTGATTGGGAAAATCTGACAGTTTCGGGTAGGTTGACCTGCTGGCGTCTGTACAATTTGTGTTTTTTTTTTGAACGTTTGAAAACACCCCTACTCGCTGAGCAGTGGTGTGTCCATCGTAACAGATGCGACTTACAGCTTGTAGGTCGTAGGTTTAAACCCAGACAGGCACTTTACTTTGTGTAAATTATTTCATCACCACTGCTCTCAAAACGGTGAAGGAAAACATCGTGAGGAAACCGGCATGTCCTAGAACCAAAAATTCAGAAGAATACGCAGAAGCATACGCTAGAGCTTAAGTTTCTTTGGCAATTAAAGCAACACACTGAAGAGCAACAGTGAAGCTAGAACTAAAAATAAAAAAACTGAAATTAGAAATCGATATTCTTAAGTAAAATATTCTCAGGGGTTTCTTGTTTTCAGCAAGGGAGGACCCTTGCTGAAAACAAGAACCCTTGGGAACTAAAAACCCGGAATCTGTCCAAAAATTTATTCTCATCACACTTATGAAAACGATCAATGCGATGGTGATTTTTTTTCTCTTCCTAACTGGCAAATCGGATTCACTGTCACTATCATCGCTAGAAGAGCTTTATTCCCACAATATTTCGCGTAGTAAAGACATACCTAATTTGTTTTAGTAGGTACTTTATTCAACAACACAATATTTTTATAGGTTACAACTGCAAAGCAGATGACATTACAATGACACTAACCGTAACTATAGCCCTTAACCGGCCGAATTTGGTCGATTAATGTTATAGTTATGTGTGACGTCATTTTAACAATTGTGATGATGCAAAACAAATAGAACAATCAGATAGTGATACTTTTTATACTCCCTCCGTAACTCTCACAGAATCATCAATATCCATAAAATATCTAGAAAAATAAATAAATAATATTGTAAAAGAAAAGTTGTTTTTCTATGTATCCACTGTGTTCCTTTTGAAATTGATTTACTTCCCTACTATATATACCTACTGCAATAGTAAACAAAAACAAACAAACAAGCATAAACAAACTGATAGGTAGGCTCAGTAGCACTAAAATCGGTTGTCACGTGGACGGTGTTTGCGTGAATAACATTAGCTATGCTGATGATATGGTGCTGCTGAGCCCATCTATCGGTGCAATGAGAAAGCTCCTTAAAATTTGTGAAAGTTATGCAGTGGCTCACGGGCTCAAATACAATACCGATAAGAGTGAATGGTTGGTTTTTAAATCAGGTACTTTAACCTACAAACATCTGCCTGAACTCTCACTCTCTGGGTCTCCTTTAGGTCGGGTTTCAAAATTTAAGTATCTGGGCCACTGGGTCACTGATGACTTAAAAGATAATGTTGACATAGACAGGGAGCGCAGGTCGCTGGCTGTCCGTTGCAACATGCTGGCCCGCAGGTTTGCACGCTGTACTGAAGCGGTTAAGATAACGCTTTTTAAGGCCTTCTGCCAGTCGCTTTACACGTGCAGCCTGTGGACCAAGTATACCCAACGGGCATACAGTGACCTGCGCGTCCAGTACAATAACGCATTCAGGGTGCTTTTGGGGTTGCCGTGGCGTTGTAGCGCGTCAGGGATGTTCGCGGAAGCGTGTGTCGACGGGTTCGCCGCGATCATGCGGAAGCGATGCGCTTCCATGATGCGCTTGCGCTCCTCCTCCAATGGCATCCTGAATGTGTTTACAGACCGGTGGGACTCTCCCCTCTTACGAAGGTGGGTAAGTCTTCACACAAACTTATCCAAATAAGCAGTGTTACTTGTTTATTATTGTAAATTTAATTTAATTTAATGTAATTTAATTTAGTTTAATTTAATTTATTACCAACATTAGGCTAAGTTATACTACTACTAACAATATATGGATGTAAATCTGAAATAAAATATTTGAATTTGAATAGTACTTTAGCTTCTTTAATATTTTACTTGTTTTCAAGTTGTATTACCATCTCTTATCAAAATCATTGTAAAACTGCAATTGCAATTACTTGTTTTTAATTTGATAAAGTTTTACAATGATTTTGTTTTTTTTTTGTCCTGACATGACCTTTATTCAAATTAAGATAACAAAATTAAATTCTAACATAACTAAAACTATACAGAAACTAGAAAATAGCGTCGAAAAACTCATCCGCATCGCTGTCGACTGGTAATGTACCCAAGAGACTGACGGCATTACCACGTTGTATGGCGATGCTTAGCCTCTGGCCAAGGTAAAAACCAGCCCTTGGGTCACGAGAAGTGTCAACCAGCCGTTTCGAAATATCTTTAAAAAGACCATGAGCACTCGGACCCCACGGCCCGAGGGTTTCAACCCCAAACGGCTCGAAAATATAATTTCCGATGAGGGTATTATATTTTCGCCGCTTGAGGTTCTCCGCAGCCGCAGCAGCAGCGCCAGCACAGCATGCCGAGCCAGGAAGATGGGATGGCGCAAGAGTATCGACACACGTAGCGTCCCACACCGGTGTCCCCGTGGTGTCCGAGGCTGTTGACATCTTCGCCACAGTGACAGCGATGGGGAGAACAGCAAGGAGTGCCTAGTCGTAGGGAAGCAGCGAGGCGAAAAGTAGTAAAGTAGAAGGTAGTGCATGAAGCCAAAGACCCGACTCCCACCTACCCACAGCCAGCAGGCGCGCACGTTCCGCAGTAGTAGCAGACGAGTCAAGTAAATTGTTCTGTACTACTCTGCAGAGCGGCTCATCCCACCGTCTCTGGGAAGAAACACGGCACATCAGAATTAATCAGTGTGGAAGCTAGGATTTTCCTGATTAATTTATCAGTGCCGTGGACCGAAGATATGAAAGCCGGTAAACTAATACTAGAAATTTTGCGGACGCCGAGGCCCCTCATACGAATGGGAAGAGTAGCTTGTGCCCAAGCTCGGTCGTCCATGGCCACATTTAAAATGGAAGTTAATGTATGCCTGATAATTTGGTCCATTTTGTCTAAAAGGTGAGTGTGCTTCCATAAATGGGAAGCGCGAAGGAAATATGTTAATTTAGGGCCGAAACAGCAGTAGCGGATTAAGGTTATGGCCGAATGCATATTAATTTGGAACAATCTTTCCGAAACGTCATTGAAATTTTGGATTTTTTCGTCAATAAAAACGGGAAAGGAATCGTCAAAGATTGGAGACCCAAGGAGGCGAAGAGAGCTTTTTTCAATAATTTTGATTTCTGGAGCTATTGCGTTAAATTTGGGAAGTGTCAGATGTCTGTCAGTACTGTCCGCTAAATATAGTTCACATTTCGAAAGATTGAGATCAAGGCCAATAGAATGAAGTTCATTTTTAAAAAATTGAAGGTCTTGTAATACAGTTTCTGCATCGCCTCCCAAGGTTCCATCATCAAGATACCAAACGTTAAATTTGGAATTTAGCTGTTGAATAATTGGGTGAATGGCTAGACTAAAAATCACTGGCCCAAGGGGGTCACCTTGTTGACAGCCAACAGCAGATTCCAAAAGGTTGTCCCCGATACAATAATTTAGAAGGGTGTCTATAACATTGCCAAATGAAACTATAAATTTGTGGTATTTCTTTTCTAGTTTCTGCCAGCAAGGTGTCCCTATTAACAGAATTGAAGGCATTCTTTATGTCAACCTTCAGGATGACCTCTCCTTTTCCAGAATTTAGATAGGTCGACAAGGCGTGTACGGCAGCCTCACAGCCCCCTTTGGAGCCGTAACCTAGCTGCAGGGGCTGAAATTTTTCCGAAACAACCTCACCGTAAAATTTACAACAGATTTTGGCTGCCATACGGCGGTAAGTAGTGCCCACGGCAATGATTTTGTTAATAATGAGAAAATACAACTTGAAAACAAGTAAATTATTAAATAAACTAAAGTACTATTGCATAGGTAGTGCCTATAGCTAGGCTATACCTAAACTGTGTGCGGATGGCGATAATAGATGGCGGTTACTATCCGATCAATTGACATTAGCGGTATTCAAAAAAGTCTGCATGGGGGCTCTCTATACTACTACGACACTTTTTAATAAATTACAGCAAAATGGTATACGGGGACCATTCTTAACTTAACTTAGCGAAAGTATTGTAACTTTTTTATTACTAGACATTTTTAATACTATCAAAAAAATTTTTTTTAAATAATTCTAATTTGACTTTATGACTTAATTCTACAATAATTATTTGACTGAAGCATCTATTTTAGCATACATTTTTATATTACTCAATTATTATTAATTTTTTTCTGTTGACATTTTTTAAATTATTATTTTTGGTTAATTCACTTTTAATTAATTATTTTATTCATATTTGTACGCCGTCATTGGCAAAACATAGTGTACCTATATATTTGAATAACAACTGTTTCTACACCACCTATGTTTTACAAATAAAATAACTTTGACTTTGACTTTGACTTTGAAAAGTACTCAAAGGAGTCGCGGGCTCGATTTTGATGAAAACTAAAACTGCATCATTGGATTTTTGAAAAATCAACATTTCTAGCCAGGAATCGTACCCGTTGATTTTGAAAAAAAAAAACACTGTATTATTACCCCATTCGATAGTGTCGCTGATAAGGATCGCATTCTGGGAAGTAATGACATACGGGAAACTAAAGAAAAGAGCTCATTTTTAACAAAATACTTTTTATTTATCTTATATTTATGTTACCTACCTATTAAACCTTGTTCAAAATGTGATGACCATTGTTTTCAATACATTGCTGGATTCAACGTCTCAAGGATTGTACTGCATTTAACATTTGAATTTAGATCATAATGTTGTGAAGGTGACTGCGCTGCGGGTGTATTGAGCATCATTTCGAACAAGGTACAGGTAATGTCGGTATATACCTACTCTAAAATAAGAAGCAGTTTATTAAAATCCAATTTTTTTTTTAAGTTTGCCTTATGTCATTACTTCCCAGAATTTGATCCTTATGAGGGACACTATCGAGTGGCGTAATAATACAGTGTGTTTTTTAAATTAAAATCAACGGGCTCGATTCCTGGCTAAAAATATTGATTTTTCAAAAATCCAATGATGCAGTTTTAGATTGTATCAAAATCGAGCCCGCGACTCCTTTAAGCACTTTTCGCTATTCCTCATAGTTTCAGATTTGGCAATCCACGCCCACTTGAAAAAAGCACCCTGTGTATACAATACATATATGTAGACACAGGGTGCTTTTATATATATATTTTGATAAATACTGTAGTGTATGCGGAAAGCATTGGCGTGCCAGTCACTTACCGGCCGTGGGCGACAGCACACGTCTCTGGGTTTCGTTTATGCTACCTTACCTATGTATCTGTCAAAGTGTGTTTTATTAAGCATCCCAGTGAACATCACAAGTGGCGACGAGGATAAAAGTAAGTGCTGAAAACATTTACCAAAAAAAGAGGAAGAATGCAGGCTGAAAAATAATGCACGTTGATAGTTGTTTACGATCAGTTAAGAGACTATATTTCGATAAGGATCGTTAATAGTTGGATACTAAAGTAAAAACAGAACGTAGTCACGCTGTACCTACCTACCTACACGTAAATAAATCGTTACCAAGGTAAAAGGTTACAGCTAATGATTGCTTTGTTACCTAAGTTTCGTATGATTAAGTTACGAAAAATAAATTCTGCTTCGATTGATGTAAACAACTTATAAGCGTAAATGCAATGATATTATAAAGGAAAGATACGCTACGTTCATACTGAGCGACGTTCTGTATTGTTGCGTTGTTATTACAAAGTAGTTACTGCGATAGACAATGCGGAACGTATGACACAGAAAGAGATAGCTATATGTATTGTGTTGCTTGCTGCTATTAGCGGACTGAAAAAATGAAACTACAACAATATTGTCTAAATTTGCCTGCAACAATTTGCGTCCGCTAGTGCCATATCTACCCCTTGAATATAATATCATTGCGTAAATGTTACAAAGGCCATGCAGTAAGTGTTGGTTACAAGTGTTACAACAAAACAAAGGGCTATGCCTGAATAGTACGCAATTATTTCAATGTGCTGTAATGCAAACAGTAAATTATTGTTATTGGGTAAGTGTTCTCATTTAAATAACAAGATAATTGAGTTATTTGCACGCTTCTTATTTTAAATAAAAATAATAACCAATTATTATCATAAATCTTGGACATACTTAACTTTTCTGTTGTAAATAACCTACATACCCACCTATTGTAAAAATAAAACAAAATCATTGGATACTATTTTAATCAGGTCACTGGTTTTGCCAGGATCAATTGTTTGCATTTCGACACAGAAATATCAAGGTCACGCAAATACTATTCTCAATCAGTGCCGTAAATAGGGCGGTGCCAGCGGTGCCTAGGCACAGGGCGCAGACCCTGGAGGGGCGCAGAAATGACCAGACCTGGGCCACTAACAATACCTATTATTTATTTATTTATACGTGTGGATTCGCGTCGTCCGCGTATATTCTTCTTACAAATAAATAATAATCGTAAAAGTTTGTGAAGAATGTGATATCGAATCTGGAAACCGGATCTGGCGGACAGCCAGTTTGGCTGCCGCAAGGGGCGCTCAACGGTGGACGCCATCATGCGCGTGAGAGCCCTCACGACGGGGGACGCGGTGTCCCGGGGTGTGGTCGTCGTGGCGGTGTCACTCGACATCGCCATCGCGTTTAACACCCTGCCCTGGAGCTGCAATGTGGAGCCACTCCGGTATCACCGGGTGCCGACCTACCTCCGTCGAATAGTCGAGGCGTATTTGACAGACAGAGTCGTCATCTAGCCCGTTCGCGACGGGGAGTGGAACCGGCGAGAGATGTCGTGCGGTGTCCCGCAGGGATCGGTACTGGGGTCGTTCCTGTGGGACATCGGCTACGACTGGGTGCTGCGGGCCGATCTCCCTGATGGCCTCAGCGTGGTTTGCTACGCTGACGACGCGCTGGTCCTGGCGCAGGGGAGGTAGCATCAGGCGCGGCCGACACGATGACACGCGGGGTTGCGATAGTCGTGGAGAGGATCCGGCAGTTGGGTCTGGAGGTGGCATTGCATAAGTCCGAGGCCATGTCGTTTCATAGGCCCCGGAACGCGCCACCATCGGGATCCCAACTAACGGTAAGATTCGAGGGGTTCATATCGCCGTCGAGACGACGATGAAATACCTGGGTCTCGTCCTCGACAGCCGGTGGAAGTTCGTCGAGCACTTCCGACGTTTGGCCCCCAAACTAGAACGGGCCGGGACCGCCTTCAAGCGGCTCTTGCCGAACCTGAGGGGGGTTCGTGCGGTCCATGGCCCTATACGGGGCCCCGGTGTGGGCGCATTTACTGCGGCGGCGAGCCGCCCACTACCTGAACGCGCCCCAGAAGTTGGTAGCCGTAAGGCTTATCCGGGGCTACCGCACGATCTCGCGCGCATTTACTGCGGCGGCAAGCCTCCTTGCCGGACTGCCGCCATGGGATCTGGATAGTCCTCGCGCGCCTGTATTAGTGGCGCGCGGAGGGACTACGCCGGGGGGAAGATCTCCGGCGTGACCTCATGGCGACATGGAAAGAGCGACTGTCGCAACCCAGCGCAGGGCACGCCACGATAGTGGCGATAAGACCCCTCTTTGAGGAGTGGCTAGAGAGGCACCACGGCGCCCTCCCTCACCTACCGCCTGACGCAGATCCGCCTGACACGGAAGTTTTGGGAGGTTCCTGCACATCATCAGGCGGGAGGAAACGCCCGGGTGTCACTATTGCCAGGATCGCCCAGAGGACACGGTGGAGGACTGCCCCGCTTAGGCGGAGCACCGCCGTGTCCTTGTAGAGGCGATCGGCAGCAGCGGCGACCTCTCGCGTCCGGCCCTGGTGTAAGCCATGGTCTGGGGCGAGAGGGAGTGGGAGGCAGTCACCTTCTGCGAAGCAGTCATGCTAGCAAAGGAGGTGGCGGGACGGCTCAGGGAGAAAGCCTCCCGTCCCAGCCACCGCGGGAGAAGCTCCGGGCGTCGGGAGCCGCGTGACGACTCCCGGCCTCCGTAGGCGTGGACCTGCGGGCGGAGAGTACGGGTGGGTTTTAGTCAGTAAGAGTCTGACACTCCCTTCCGCTCCACCCAGAGCGGGTCATTTGATGATTTCCCATACCAAAAAAAAAAAAAAAGGGCGCGGATAGCGGCAGCTCGCACCGGGCGCATAAAAGGCTAATTACGGCACTGTTCTCAATACGACCATGCATAACGGATAAATGTGAGAAAAGACCGGGAAATGTTAGTGTAAGCATCAATAATGGCTTCAATCAATCAACTCAGCCTATCGCAGTCCATTGCGATAATAATGGCTTAATTACTAGCATATTTACTGCCAACCAGTTAATAAACCTAATATGTTATAGATAAAGGTTATTATCAGTCAATTTCCATAATAATAGTAAAGTAACGCTACTGAATAAAGTTATTCAGTATATTTAGTTAGTCATACTTACACATAAGTCAAAGGTCATGCTGAATCCGAAATGGTCTAAAGGCCACGCATATACTAACAGGTACCTTATGGCTACGCAGTAGTGTTACTGTTATCTATATAAAAGATAAAAGGCCACGCAAATACTAACAAGTACCTTATGGCTACGCATACTGTTATCTATATAAAAGATAAAAGGCCACGCATACGAGTCTCAAAATCCTGTTACAGGTCGCCCCAAAAAAATGACTCACGCAATAAGTACTTACAAAAATATAATAGGGCATGCAGTTGTAATACTGTTACTGTTATTTTCAGTAAAAGCCACGCAAAAATAAGAGTCAATACATTTTAATGCAAGCTGCAAAATGACTCATGCATCATCCACACTTCCCAACTAAAACCATTTTGATTGCGAAGGCGATCCGACATCTGTCGGCACTAGTTGGAGGAAATGGAAGAGGGCACTTGAAATTTATGAAACGAGCTACTCTTCTCCATGTTGGGAGAATTACCCAAACGAATGTATTCATTGTAATACCTATTAAACATAAACAATGCAAAAAAAAAATGGGTTATTAGGTACTTGATGGTAGTAAAAAGTCTCATATTGTAGACCCGTTCCACAGAGGAAAATTTCCTGCGTGTAGGAATAACTAACTAATGAGTACTACTGATAATGCTTAACATGTGTACCTGAGTTCTAGGGTGACATAAATACCGATCTAAATTTAGATCGGTATCAACAGACTATGGGAAAGACAAAAGCTATGTAATTGTTACTATAGTTAGGTACTAGTACCTACCAACCAGTTAAAATAATAAGTATACATACTTTGAAATAAAATAGGGGCAAAGTGAAAATAAAAAGTCACAATAACAGTAAACTGCTGTTTGATGTTATTGCAATGATTAATTAATAATAATATAATAACAACAGAAAGCTGCCATCTTAAACACCTGCAGAATAGTTAGGAAATTCATACAGTTAGAGGAAGAAAACACTCTAATACACACCATACGCTGCATTTACTTGACTTTGGCCCGTAAATGTAGCTAAAACCAGCCTAAGAGGTGAGAAAAAAAAGACACTCAAAATAATAATACTAATGTTTATTTCCAGTAAAATGTTCATAAAGGTTACAAGTACAGTAATATGGTACAACATAAAGTGCATTGAGTATTATCTCCTGGCACCCAAACTAGGTTATAGCCTGTGACTTGGGGACCAGTGATTCCATAAGGGTAGATAGATGAACAAAATGTTTAGTAAAACTGTTTTCACCTGTAACATGAATTAGTATGACATAATATTTTCTTATGATATGATGAATCGGTAAATCAATTTTGTTTGAGAAGAGAAGTTCCCTTCTTCTGTTGGAGTTTTGTGGTACTATCAAAGGTCACTAAGTTACAGGTGCCATGTATCATTATGTGAAACCAAGACAATAATGTACTTATAACAATAAAGATTGCTTACCTATTCAAACATAGGTACAGGCGTGATGTGGTTATGAGATTATAATTCTTATTTAAGTATCACAAAGTTGATAATACTGCCTTAGGTGAGGTCCTGTTACTAGTATTACAATGGTCTGTGTGAAAGTATTGATACCTTCAGTATGAGATTGGCACCATCTTTTGTATTGTTTGTCACATTAGAAGTCAGTCTATATTGATGGAAGATTATTTAAAACTCAAATTAAAATATATTTATTTGTACACATAGATATACCATACTGGCCCATGATGGGAAAAAATATGTCACTATGTGCTGCCTTGCCAGGCGTACAAGTATTGCTTAGTAGTAGTAGGGGTACAAGTAGGCCTAAATAATAACAGCCGCACAGGTCGTTTGATCAGGTTAAGCTATGCTTGCCGCGGTTGGTCTGTGGATGGGTGACCATCTTTACATACCGAGACTCCTCCGTGCCTCGGAAAGCACGTTAAGCCGTTGGTCCCGGATGTCATTCGTGGATCTTTGACAGTCGTTACGGGTAGAAGCCCGAAAATCTGACAACCAGTCTTGCCAAGGGGTACCTATTGTATTACCCAGTGGCTGGGTTCTGGAGGTCAGGTGGGCAGTCGCCCCATATGAAATACTGTTATTCGGCTGCATCCGTAAGAAAGTTGGTTAGGATGCAGCTTTAAAAAAAAAAAAAAAAAAAAAAATCATTTAATTCAGGCAAGACCCAAATGAAATTAAAATATTACAATGCCTACTACCACAGAATAAAATTTCAATGCATAGAAATAAAACAAATTAACGAATACAAAATTAAAAAGGTAATGGAATTAAAATTAAGATAATAATGTCAATGTCAATTAAAACTAAGTGCACTGGCTATACATGTCTGCTACAGCATTTCCTAATGTAGGGGCAGTCAATTCGCTCAGCGATCATCACCAGGACAACCCAGTATTCTAGAACATGATACGATTATAAATTATTTTGATGATTCAATGTTATGGTAATTAACTAACAAACGTAAATAAATAATATTTTACCAACAGGCAAAAATACAACTTTTGTCAGACTAAACTTCTTGAACTACCTACCGGAAATGTTGTCAAGTAGTACCTAATAGGTATTGAAGTGGTTAAAAGTACCTAATGATACTACTAAATTAACAATAACCCTAAAAAAAAAAAAAAAATCGCATTGACTCATAAATATCTTCTAAATCTATTATTGCTCAATCGGTAAAAAAAAAAAAAAATTAAAGGAAGAATAATCACAGAAATAGGTAGATACGCGCTGTTGGTAATTCCGTGGACTACTCAATAAAATACCATATTAGACTCCAAAATATATTGTGCATCCGCACAGGCAAACGATCAGAATTACAAGCACGTTTATGAATGTGACATCTGTCTAGAAAAATTATTCTATAAATACTGGGACACATATACAAACTCCATGATGTGTATTAGGCACATGCCAAAATCATTGTTGTCATTAAGTTAATACCAACACTGGCCCTTGAACCAATCTAAACTCAGGTTAATCACATTACACACATTGAACACTATAAATAAATCTAAGCATAGACACATCCGCTGTTTAAAAATAATAAAACATTACAACAGCAAAAACATAGCAAAAGTATAAATTTGTCAAAGTTTCCGTCACATATAAACAGCAAATATTCAAAACTATGTAATAGGGATCTCAAACAAATTATACTTCTGCAAGTATACCTTACCTACTGCTTAGAACCATTATATTATCTATTTAACGATATAAATAAACGATGTTTGGAGATGGCTTAGTACTGGAATACTAAGTTACTGTAGTACCTAGTTAAATCGAAATATGGGAAGCTCTTTAGTACTGTTTGGATGATCTAATCAACTGAGTAATTAGAAGTCTCAGTATATTATATTCGAATTCAGACTCTCAGATAATTATCAATTTTGGGAACACAAAACTTAATGTCATACCTTCATGATAAGGTTCAAATTCCATGGCAATTGTTGGGACCATAATATAGAAATACAAGCGTTGAATCTAAAGGTAGGTTCTTGAATATGGAAAGAAACGAAGTAAGATATATATTAGGTAGGAGGTGTAAGGACACAACCACAATGACAGATGTAAAATAATAGAAGATCTCAATAATTATTGTTTACCAAACAAGTTAAGTTGTGTCAGATCAGTGTGATTTAAATTCAACGACTCACCTACCACCTATAAAAACAGCGACGGAAACAAATTCAAATTCACTTATTTCGTGAACACAGGGTACATACAAAAGGTGTTATAAATACATAAGATCCGAGCTGTGCCCCGCCAAAAGGCATACAAAATATCAAAGGTTCCATAATGTCATGTGAAAAAAAACATACAACAATACTCAAAATTATTTAGTATGTCTTAACATGAGCTTATATTGGATTAAGTTAAAAAGTATAATTAAAATTTGTCATTTAAATATTGTCAAAAGAATAATACACCTTGCTATTTAACAGTTTGAACAGACAAGATCACTCACCATGTCACACGTAGGCACATACACATAATAATAGCATTTAATTTCAGCACAACCGTGGTGATGGTCTAGCCCGACTAAGTTCATGGGTTTGAAACCAGGCAGGCATTTTGTGTATTTTCACTCATCACCACTGTTCATCAACGGTGAAGGAAAACACCGTGAGGAAACCGGCATGTCTGAGAACCAATACTTCGAAGACATGTGATACATTAAATTGGACGCAATGGGCATCCATTAAATTGGACGCATTTGGACATCCATTATATGGCGAAGGAAAACATCGTGAGGAAACCGGAAAACATCATGAGGAAACCATATGTAACACTCCATTAAATTGGATTTATCAAAGCGAAAGTTCTAGGAAAATCATCTACTTTTACAATATTTGTAAATATGTGAGCACGATGTATCTATCACAGAATTGAGTGCATCGTCTTCACATATAATTAAATATTATATTTATAAGAACTTGTAAAACATTTTAAAAGAGTAACGATGGAGTTTCTTGCCCATTCTTCTCCATACGAAAACTACCTTTTCGAATGGGCGATTAGAATCAATTCAATATTTCAATAAACACAACAACAACAAACATTTCAATTTAATAAAAATAAAGGAGGGATGTAGTGTATGCGCAAAGCATTGACGTGCCAGTCACTTGCCGGCCGTGGGCGACAGCACACGTCTCTGGGTTTCGTTTATGCTACCTTACCTATGTATCTGTCAAAGTGTGTTTTATTAAGCATCCCAGTGAACATCACAAATACATAGATACATATGAACAATATTGTTAAGAAAAAAGTATTTGGTACGTACTACAAAAGCACTTAAATAACACAAAATGCCTGAATCTGCCTTTTAACATACATCGGTAAACAATATTGTATTTAGGTACCAAGCTGGTATCCTGGCGTCTTCACGTCAGATAATCCAAACCACCGATTTTACTACAAGGTAGATATATTTTTTGACAAAGTTATATAAAATCCGGATATAAATAATTATCTGAGATTTTGACAACCCTGACGACGTAAAATCCGGATAAAACATAAAATCGTTGTGGTTTCTAAGTTCCATGGAATTGGGATGTGAAATTTATGTGGTGTGTAGAAAAAGTTATTTAGATCATTTCAGTATAAATAACTTTTCCCGAAATGGCGGAATTTTCGAGAAAATTCAAAAAAACTAAAAAGAAAAAGATTTAGCAAAGTTACGAGGTTCATTTGTGCACTAAAATACTCGGCATAAAATACACCATCAATGTATTTAGCATCAATATTTCTATCACGCGTAGTTTTAATGTAATAATTTTTTTTCTGAATATCGAGATAGAATTTGGTCGATTTTCAAAAAATTATAACTCCGAAACTAGACTTGGTAGCTAAATGGGGATACGAAATCTTGCATTCAAATGATTATTTCTGTCAAGTTTTTCAATAAAAATGGGATGTCCGAAAATCGGGCTTCATAATACACTGTGCAGTAGAGTCAAATTTTCAATGATATACCATCGTCATCGAAAATCAGTCCTAAACTGTTACCGCCTTCACCGCGTGGAGGTGAAATTAGTGATAGTTTTGATTTCCACATCAGATGTTTCTGATCTTCGATTTTTAGGGTTCCGTACCCAAAGGGTAAAAACGGAACCCTATTACTAAGACTTCGCTGTCCGTCCGTCCGTCCGTCCATCCGTCTGTCGGTCACCAGGCTGTATCTCAAGAACCGCGGTAGCTAGACAGTTGAAATTTTCACAGATGGTGTATTGCTGTTGCCGCTATAACAACAAATACTAAAAATAAAATAAATATTTAAGGGGGGCTCCCGTACAAAAAAACGTGTTTTTTTCGGCGTTTTTGCCGTCTGTCTGTCGCCAGGCTGTATCTCAAGAACCGCGGTAGCTAGACAGTTGAAATTTCCACAGATGATGTATTTCTGTTGCCGCTATAACAACAAATACTAAAAACAAAATAAAGTAAATATTTAAGGGGGGTTCCCGTACAAAAAAACGTGTTTTTTTCGGCGTTTTTGCCGTCTGTCTGTCGCCAGGCTGTATCTCAAGAACCGCGGTAGCTAGACAGTTGAAATTTTCACAGATGATGTATTTCTGTTGCCGCTATAACAACAAATACTAAAAACAAAATAAAATAAATATTTAAAGGAGGCTCCCATACAACAAACGTGTTTTTTTCGGCGTTTTTGCCTTATGGTACGGAACCCTTCGTGTGCGAGTCAGTCAGGCCAGTTTTTATAAGTCAAGAGGAAATGCCCATCAGACCGAACAACTTTTGCTAAGACGTCATTCCTATATGTGTTATGGTGTAGCTGGGCTCTTGGAGTTCCACATCAGGTGTTCCAGATCTTCAAATTTATTCTCTCAGCAGAAAATGCTCATCACGTGGAACAATTTTTGCTATGGTACCGTTTTTGTATCTCTTATAGTTTAGCTGGTCTGTTGCGGTTCTACATCAGTTGTTCAAGTTTCCAAGATAAATTATAGCCTATATGTTGCCCAGACATAATACCTATACAACAAAAAAATAATCATTCAAATCCGTCCAGTAGTTCCGAAGATTAGCGTGTACAAACAAACAGACAAAGAGACAAAATTTTTTTTTTGGATTCGTGCTCTTTTACTGTTTCTAAACCCCCCTCAGTTATTTTTTTTTTATATTCAATGTACAGACACAGTTTTTTTACGGTCTTATTATATGTATAGATTACCTAATTAAATAAATAAAAATATTAAATTGTAGGTTATTTAAAATTAAACTACGTAAATGGCTGAATGAAAATAATTTCTATAATATTAAGGATTTTTTTAACATAAATTGTAATGTTTATAAATTCAAATTTGTTTATTTGTGAAGTTTGCATGCTTTAATTTTTAAGCAAAACTTGTATGACTTATTAACACCTGTGTATACCATGTTTTACGCAAATAAATTATCTTATCTTATCTATGGTATAGTTTGGTTTTATTACTTTTGTTGTAAGTATATTTTAATTTAAAGTAGGAAGGTATTTGTTTTTATGTTTTCAATTAGGTATATTTATGGTTAAAATTAAAAAGATGATTGTTATTCCGCATTTTATTTTGATATTTTTCCAGGGTTTCACACGCGTTCCTGTAGGAACATAATATCTTATGTCCTTTCCTGATTCTACCAATCAGAAAAGGACATAAGATATTATGTTCCTACAGGAATGCAAAATTCCATGATGATCGGTTGTGTAGTTATGGCGCCAAAAGCAGTGGGGTAGCTACCGCCGTATCTGTTATACAGGGGGCCCCGACCGACGGCATATTTATTTCCTACTTAAATAAAAACTTTTACAAAAAAAACAACCGACTTCCAAAAAACACTATAAAGTTAAAAATAACTTTAATTTCGGAAGTCGGTGTCTTTGGATTTGTATTTTAGTTTTTTGCCACCGACTTCCGAAATTAAAGTTATTTTTAACTTTATAGTGTTTTTTGGAAGTCGGTTGTTTTTTTTGTAAAAGTTTTTATTTTTCACTTTTTAGTGGGTCAGTTTGTAATTTATTTAAGTTACAATAGCCTAATATCAACGGATCATCACCTTTTACAAAATATTGCTTTTCCCGATGCAGGGACGTTAATTGTTGAGGAGTTCTCCTAGTAAGAACCAGGAGAACTGGAGCTGATTGAGAAGTCACCATCAGCTCCACTTCACCATACGCATTGTAACGAGCATAAATTGCTTAGCAACCATATTAAAGTAATCGAATCGCAACCCGTGAAATATTTGTCATTGAGTAGTTCCGATGGCCATCTGTGGTCTTCATCATCAGCTCCACTTTACCAAATGATGATTTCCGAGAGCAAATGCTCAAGTTACTTTAATTATTGAGTAGGCCACACGACGAAAAATGACGCGATTACGCAACTTAAATTCGGTTTCAAATTGACGCATCAGCATGACTAGTAGGTAGTGGTCGTCCTATGTAAAACTACAATCTTAATCAGGTAGGTATTATTTTTGTACGACCTGAACATTTTGGCGTATTGAACCGTATGAAGTAAGCCCAACAAAAGGTAACTGCTGTAAATCGTTGAGGAATTCCCTCGACTGTCTATGGTCTCCATCATCAGACCTGTAATGGCACTCTTACAACCCATATAGGTGCAAAGTTTTTCCTTTGCCATTACAGTTCTCATAAATATAAATTAATTAATTCCAAACACAAGGTAGCTACTGTAAACTGTTGAGGAGTTCCCTTAACTGTCCGTCGTCTTCATCATCAGACCCCTAATGACAGTCACAACCCATCTAGGTGTAAAGTTCACATCAATACAAATTAATCAAGCCCAAACACAAGGTAACTGCTGTAAATCGTTGAGGAGTCCCCTCGACTGTCTATCGGTTCCATCATCAGATCGACTCCAGGCCTTCATTAAATTGTAGTGCTTTAAAATACTTAACGAAAAAATTAACAAACGCACTAGTCGCTCCTACGATTTTCGAATGTTCCCCTCGGTTTCACTGGGATGCCATCATCAGATCCTGGTTTCCTTATCATGGTACCACCCTTGGCATATCTTCTTTCCAACAAAAAAAGAATAATCAAAATTGGTTCATAAACGACGAAGTTATCCGCGAACACACATAAAAAAAAAAAAAAAAAAATGTACGGTCGAATTGAGAAACCTCCTCCTTTTTTTGAAGTCGGTTAAAAAACGTCACCGACTCACCGTCCGTTAAAAAAAAGCTTGTCGCGAGATTTAAGTAGGTACTCGTATTTACTTAGTTTGAAAATTTATAAAATTAAAATCAATCAGATCACATGTTATTTAATTTATTTGTAACACACAGGTAAACCTCGCGACAAGCTTGTATATCATATCAGTTGTGTAATGACGTTAAAAGTTGATAGGTAGTAAAAGTTTTAAAGGAAAAGTTTATTTTATTATTTTTAGCGCATTGAAATAAAAGCTTGTTTTAAAAAAAGATTTTTACTTTTTAGTTACTGGACAGGTTTCTCAGTGTGTTCATCTCATTCACGACATCATGTTACACCCTGATGCCACTCAGTCCTCGGCATGGCCTCACCTTGACTCGAGTGTTTGGAGGAATGCGCCACTTATTTCAGCTTGAAGCTGCTGCTTGAGCTTGCTTATTTCTGCCTTACGAAACACAGTTCCGGGTTTCATTTTGGATTATCCTTCTCCTAGACAGGTTGCAAACCAATGCTGTTGACGCCAATCTCACCAAATTACACAAGTAAAAGTTAACCAACAATGCTACAGACACGAACAATTCGACCTTAATATCATGATCGAGGACTCCAAAAACCCCAGTACTTACACCAAAATTGCAGACGGATTGGAGCAACGGAGTTTAACTCGCATTCGTATTCTCACCTTTCATTTGATACCCATTTATTGTAGGAAAGCAAAAAAAATGGTTGCCTGTAAAGTCGGTTTTACGGGCGAAGATTTTACGTGACAACGACCGATCATCCGATCATAGTTGAGTGGGAGAGAGACGCAAGGCATTCGGCGGGCCTCTCTCTCGTTCGGTGACTCATCGTAACGTTACCGAGCGTTACACTTTTTCATAAGTGACTCCCAGTCGCAACCTAATTTAAGACGTTGTCACGTCAAAAAAAACTGCGCAACGTTAGCGATATGAAATGTTTATACACCCTCATACCATTCAGCCCTCGGCACGTGCTCATCTTGGCATTGGGTCATCCATCTAATCAATCAGACATAATCCACATTCATATCAAACGGAACGAACTTTTTTGCCAAATTTGTTGGAGTTGCATATTCGCGCCAACCAAGATACTCGTCAAGACGAATCAAACGAGCCCAAACTCGATGGGGTTGCGTCGTTAAATTACGGAGTTCCTATGGCCACCTTCCGGCTCCATCATCAGACCCTGGTTACCATATAGTATGAAGGTACTCGTCAAGACGAATTAAACGAGCTCAAACTCGATGGGCTTGCGTCGTTTAATTACGGAGTTCCTATGGTCACCTTCCAGCTCCATCATCAGACCCAGGTTACCATGATTGTAGTATCAAAGTACTCGTCAAGACGAATTAAACTCGATGGAGTTGCGTCAGTTAATTACGGAGTTCCTATGGCCACCTTCCAGCTCCATTATCAGACCCTGGTTACCATATAGTGGCGCCGATTCTGTTGTTCATAAACTAAACTAAATTTAAGTTCAGGCATCTTTTTCTTTCTATTTCACTAAGACAAGGACAGAAGATAAATATTAGTTTAGTCCTGTCAAATTAGTCAGCGCCTGGCGTAAATTGACGTAATTTTAGTAGCCTATTTTTTAATCTCGTCTAAAGTTGTCTATGAAGTATCAATTTACACGCTAGTGCTTGACAAAGCCGATATTCTTTGTCGATAAATTATCTGATGAATTTATGGGGAAAAATGAAACATTAAATAAATATTAAGAAATTATTTTATTTTATTTTGATTAATTACAAATAATCACTGACCTTGGAATAAAACATATTTATTAAGTAATTGGCGCTTGCTATTAATTGCGAACGAATTTAGTACTCGTCTTTGTCGGCATTCAGTTTCCTCTACCTGTCACGTTAATCCATTGTTCCCTGGCGTTAGGTTCTTTAGGAAACCTAAAATTTATAATAGAAACAATAACAACAATAAACGTAAACGTAAATACGTACGTACGTACGTAAATATTTAAATATAACAAAATAATACACATAATGCATAAACTTAAATAAAAAATCTGAGATTAGTCCCTTTATAACATTCGGTAGGATTCATTCAATGATTAATATAATATTTAATTTACCTACTCAAAATACGTCTAAATAAAAATATACAATCATTAATTAAATATAAAGTAAACCAAAAATTATCTTTGTCAAACGTAAATATAGTCGAGAATTCTATCGATGATTTTATTTAACCACATGGTTACCTCACTATCGATAAACATGCGCCGTGCATCACAGCCAATCAGAGCAAAGGACGAAACGTCAACGGTTGAAGTGTAGAGGACGCAATGCATGCAGTACATTGTACGCGTACTTGGTCATTGTGTTGATTGAGCGAGTACACAGCGGGCAATGTATATTTTTTGTAAATTGTTGCAATAATGTTGTTAATGTTTGGTATTTCATAATGATCAGTATATTTTTATGTTTTTGACACATAATATTGTAATTAAATGTTATTTTGGACTTACCGATGGAAAGATATACCTCCTCGCTTTATACCTGAGGTCTGCCTTTTTGTCTTACATGTTATAATTGCACAACACGGCATTATTAAGCAGAGTTCTGTTCTCCGAAGTATTCCGGCGCGCACTGAACGCGGTGAATGTATGAATCGGTCGAGTTATGATTGTCGAATCATAACTGTGGCGCGCTTGCCCCGCCCACATTACCATTCCAACCTTATTTATCTATTCCGTGGGTACAGATGTTACAATAATTATTACAGAACGCTATGTCTAGCCGTCATTGGCATACAAATATTGTCTTGGTACTGATTATTAATAAATTATCAAACAATTATTATCACACATTAATAAATAACTCTAATTCAAATTGTCGTCTTAATAATAAAAAAAGAAACATTCCAATAAAATATATAATTAATTAATTCTAGTATAAATGTCAAAATAAAAAAGTATAAAAAAGGTAATTATAATGTGTCAGTTATGTATTCGTTCACTGTATAATATGTTTTATCATATAATATTTTCAGTAAAGCCTTTTTAAAATCGTGTATGTTGTTTATTTCTTTAATTAGCCTAGGGATCTTATTATAGATCCTCGGTGCCATTCCTAAAAAACTTTTTGCATAAAGAGCAGTGCTGGCTTAGCGCATATATCTTTGTTGCGTCGTTTAGATCTCAATTTTTCAAACAGATGGAAGTTGGATTTGACAAATATTGCTGTCTCAAAAATGTACATACAGGGCAATGTTAAAGGTTTAAATTTTTTGAAATATGGAATACAGCTTTCAGTTGGTTTCAGTTTAAACACAGCACGCACACATCTCTTTTGGGCCTTAAACGCAATGTCTTTGTCAGTGGAATTTCCCCAATATATTATTCCAAAACGCAGTGTAGATGTGACATAGGCTACCTACCTACCTGTCTACTTAACAATATTCATCGAGAGCGTGAAATTTCGCTAATTAATTGTGTAACAGTATATACCGTACTTACCTACCAGGTTAAATGTAATATGAGTAGGTAATACCTACTTAACGTAATTTTCCGACAAATACGTAAAAATGAAGGATTAAGTAATTAAAAGATCATTTAAATAAAAAATATTGATTATAAGCTTTCATACTATTTAGGCATTGCGCGGGCCACGGCCGCCTGCTTTTATATTATTTCGATCGCATGGCCATTATTTCGATTCGATTCAAGTGTTCAACCTGCTACGCTATTTCTTATCGCACAGTATTTTATTCTACACCACGACGATCATACGCACACACCCTCACGTACGCACTGCAGCACGAAACATTACAAGTAAGAACAGACAAAAAGCTATATATCTCTTTCGCACGATTCTCGCTGTTGCGCGCATAACGCGTTCAAGGTCAACGTGGGGTAACCTGATGTGCTGGCGACTGTACTTACAAAATAATAAAGTTGAGTTACCACGTCGTGCTTACAACCGCTACAACCAAAAGCCATAGAGCGCACTTTTGCTTGGCAAAACCTTAGGTTGCGCTCGCGCGCTCCGACACGGCGCCAGTTCGCCTCGAGCACAGAGCACTTTGCCTCGAGTACTCGACAAGCTCGCACACGCCGATCGCATATTACCGCGAACGCGATTTTTACCGCGCGAGTCGCCGCCGCGAGGTCTCACACCATCTTTACACATAATTAACTGTTTTTAATTTAAACAAAACCCGACTAATCACGTACCTGCGTCCTGTACGCAACACCCATGTTCAAGAAAAAGCTGACAAGGTGGTTATTGGATAATTGTTTTTATGACATTGGTGAATTTAAGGAATATTGTAAAAATCCAAGATGACATGTACTTAATTTTGACATTGATTTTAAAGTAACGACTACCTAATTATGATAATTCATATTGGACATATGTTTAATTATGATAATTCATATTGGACATATGTTTAATCATTAAATCTTATAATTAATAGTAGGTACAGACGGCAGCACATCAAGCTACCCGAAACTGTAAAATTTTGCCAATGAACTTTGAACCTTATACTTTAGCGATAAAGTTGATAATCAATTAAAGAAATTTGACAGATTGTAGTAGCTTTAATGTGCTGGCGTCTGTACTTAGTTATATAAAATGACATTTGAATATACCATATGTTATGGTAGAGTGCACAGAACTTAAAAATTATTAACACCATAATAAGTAAAACTACATTCTTACTAATAAATAAATTCTATTCTAAGAGAAGAGAAGGTATTGTTAAATTACCCTTTCGACTAAAATTCCTCTGACATACATCACCTTTGTAAGGGTTTTCACCAGTGTGTAACCGCATATGTTTTGTTAAACGACTCTTTAGACTAAAACTCTTCTGACATACATCACACTTGTAAGGTTTTTCACCAGCGTGTATACGCATATGTTTTGTTAAACTACTCTTTAGACTAAAACTCTTCTGACATACATCACACTTGTAAGGTTTTTCACCAGTGTGTATACGCATATGTCTGGTTAAACTTTCCTTTTCACTAAAACTCTTCTGACATACATCACACTTGTAAGGTTTTTCACCAGTGTGTATAGGCATATGTAGTGTTAAATTACTCTTTAGACTAAAACTCTTCTGACATACATCACACTTGTAAGGTTTTTCACCAGTGTGTATACGCATAATATGTCTGGTTAAACTTTCCTTTTGACTAAAACTCCTCTGACATACATCACACTTGTAAGGTTTTTCACCAGTGTGTATACGCATATGTAGTGTTAAATTACTCTTTAGACTAAAACTCTTCTGACATACATCACACTTGTAAGGTTTTTCACCAGTGTGTACAAGCATATGTTTTGTTAAACTTCCCTTTTCATTAAAACTATGCTGACATACATCACACTTGTAAGGTTTTTCACCAGTGTGTTTACGCATATGTTTTGTTAAACTTCCCTTTTCATTAAAACTATGTTGACATACATCACACTTGTAAGGTTTTTCACCAGTGTGTATACGCATATGTTTTGTTAAACTTCCCTTTTCATTAAAACTATGTTGACATACATCACACTTGTAAGGTTTTTCACCAGTGTGTATACGCATATGTTCGGTTAAACTTCCCTTTCGACTAAAACTGTTTTGACATACATCACACTTGTAAGGTTTTTCACCAGTGTGTATACGCATATGTTCGGTTAAACTTCCCTTTCCACTAAAACTCCTCTGACATACATCACACTTGTAAGGTTTTTCACCAGTGTGTATACGCATATGTAGTGTTAAACTACTCTTTACACTAAAACTCTTCTGACATACATCACACTTATAAGGTTTTTCACCAATGTGTATACGCATATGATTTGGTAATTGTCCCTTTTGACTAAAACTCCTCTGACACACATCACACTTATAAGGTTTTTCACCAGTGTGTATAGGCATATGTCGTGTTAAACTACTCTTTACACTAAAACTCTTCTGACATACATCACACTTATAAGGTTTTTCACCAATGTGTATACGCATATGATTTAGTAATTGTCCCTTTTCACTAAAACTCCTCTGACATACATCACACTTATAAGGTTTTTCACCAGTGTGTATACGCATATGTAGTGTTAAACTACTCTTTACACTAAAACTCTTCTGACATACATCACACTTGTAAGGTTTTTCACCAGTGTGTATACGCATATGATTTGGTAAATGTCCCTTTTGACTAAAACTCTTCTGACATACATCACACTTGTAAGGTTTGTCACCAGTGTGTATACGCATATGCTTGGTTAAACTTCCCTTTTCACTAAAACTCCTTTGACATACATCACACTTGTAAGGTTTTTCACCAGTGTGTATACGCATATGTAGTGTTAAACTACTCTTTACACTAAAACTCTTCTGACATAAATCACACTTATAAGGTTTTTCACCAGTGTGTATACGCATATGTTTGGTTAAACTTCCCTTTTCACTAAAACTCCTCTGACATACATCACACTTACGCTTGGACGTACGTTTTTGAGTTGTCCGGATAACTTTCAAGTCTGAGTTTTCTTTGTTCGTTTTCTGGGCTGTTATTGCATCTTCTAGTTTTGTTCTTTGTGTGTCTAGTGTTGGTTTCTCCGCAACGGTCGCCCCTGTGATAACAAAACTGGTAAGTACAATGTTGGAAGATTGACTTGCACACGAATCAAAATAATAGCGCTTTGCATAATTCACACTAGGACCTAAAAAGAGGAATTTCTGGTGACAATGAATAAAACACTTGATCATCAGTGACATGAAGTACAAATTGTACTAACATCGACATATGGTCTGTGTGTAGTTTGGTACGAGTTGAACGTTAGAAATAGGATCTCTGTTGATAATTAACAACGTAGATAACAACTCACACTTAATAGGAAGTTATTCGTCCATTAGCGCCATCACTTAATTTTCATTAATTGTGGTGAATTTAGGACTTCTAGGCAAAAAATGTTTTATAGAAAGGTAAAGGTTATCGGATAACCACAAATGTTATTTACAATTTTTAAAACAAATCTGTTTGTAGACACTTAACACGCTGTTTTATGCGCAATAGGTCCGCTGGCCAGCAAAATAAAGCTTTGACGCTAGTTTGCCGTTTTAATTAAAATAGAAACTGAAACCATGGCAATAGCTTCACAACAACGCGCACCTAAAATTAGGTTCATGCATAATTAAGTGATGGCGCTAGTGGACGAATAACTTCCTATTAAGTGTGAGTTGTTATCTACGTTGTTAATTATCAACAGAGATCCTACATATTTAGGGTTCCGTACCAAAATGGTAAAACGGAACCCTTATGGTGAGACTCAGTGTCTGTCACAGCTGGATATCTCAAGAACTACTAATGGTATCAACTTGAAATTTGGAATAGTTTTACATGTGGTCCCCCCTTTATAGCAGAACTTTTTATGTCATAATATTATTTTGCATAACAGCGTATAGCATAAGCTTCATTTCGCAGAAAATCGTTTGGCATACCTACACTCATTTATCATACATTCAAAACTCATAATTTTGTAAGTCAGAATCATCTTTAGGCATCAATTTCATATCCATAATAAATAAAATGTAATAATACCCATACAAAAAAAAAATTGTTTTTACGGAGCATTATTTGAAGTACGACAATAATATTTTTTTGTCTTATTTGTTATCACTGCCACAGGATCAATGTCCATTTTTTATTAAATCGGGACCAGTGTGCGCGCCTTCACTTCCTCGCGCCACCGATACAATGACGGGAGTACTTTCGCCTAGTGGTCGCAAAGCGGGGATCCGGCCAGTACAGAAGCCGCCTCGAACTACGATGGTTCTAGTTTATCATCAGTGACTTCGAGTTACAGTCCTTTGGATAGAATGCAACATGCGCATGTAAGCGGGTATGCTCTTTAGGTAATGCGAGGCACTTCTTATCAGGAGAACCATTGGCCTGTTTGCTTACCTATAGAATACTATAGATTAACAAACTAATGCTTACTTTTCGTTTGCCTGGCTCCTCGTTCCTTCTTAGATACTTCTTGTTCTTCTATCACTTCAGTTTTAAACTCCATTAAAGGTACATCATCTTCTAAATCTGACTCAGAATGGTGTGGTGGTGCATCTGCTACATCTAGACAGCTATTCTCTAAATTTCCCGGTTCTAGCTCTGTAATTGAACAAAAACAGTCAAGAGTATTACTTGTTTATTATTAACTACCTGCGCCTCGTGGTTTCATCCGCATATGCCTCGATCCCGTGGGAATATCGGGATAAATAGTATCCTATGGCCTAATCCAGGTCAAGGTTTACCTTTATGGTACAGACGCCAGCACATCAAGTTACTACAATCTGTCAGATTTCTTTAATAGATTTTCGACTTTATTGCTAAAACATAAGGTTCAAGGTTGATTGGGAAAATCTGACAGTTTCGGGTAGGTTGACCTGCTGGCGTCTGTACATTTCATTCAATTCCATTCAGCCATTTTAGCGTGAAAACGTAACCAACAAACATACAAAAAATCAATTCTCGTTATATTATAATACTAGCTTCTGCCCACGACTTCGTCCGCGTGAAATCTTTTGCTCCCCCGGCCCACCCCATCGCATCGCATCGCCTGCTCGCGCTATTAGCGAAAACTTCTGATATATTTTTTTTTGCTCAACTCCTAAGGGTCCTAGCGTGATGTTTAACAGCCTCCTCAAGCCTTCCTCAAGAATTAGGCTATCAAATGCAAAAATCCTACTAATATTATAAATGTGAAAGTTTGTGAAGATGTTTGAATGTTTGTTACTCAATCACGCGTAAACCGTTTAACAGATTTGGATGAAAATTGGCACATAGATAGACCATTTCCTGAATTAACACGTAGGATAATATTTATCCCGATATTCCCACGGGATCGAAATTTACGCGGGTGAAACCGCGGGGAGCTGCTAGTATTTTTATAAATCCGACCGATACTTCCAGAGATTAAGGACGCGTTTACGAATTGACGCGCTTCAATTTTAGGTATTGAGTCTCACTACTACACGTGCACGGCTCACACACACAGCGACATGCGCGAAGCGGTGAAATTATGAGTAAACTGACACGACTTGATACTTGAGCCTAATTTTATTTAATTTTTGCCATGTATTTTTTTTTTAAAGCTTACGTTTATTTGTTTTCAAATAGTTTGTAGGTAATGTGAAGTGTTCATAAAAGTAGATGCTATTTACTTAATTTCACTGGACAGTGATTAATCAAGTACTTGCCAAAGTACGTACCTATGTATTAATTGCGAACGAGCATAGTGAAAACAAATATAAAACAAGCTTAGAAAATATGTTTATTTGGCACACACCCTTCAAGGCACACACTACCAATGCTACAATATTCATCACACTAATATTTTATAGGCGAAAGTTTGTGTTTGTGTGTGTTTATATGTTTGTTACTTCTTCACGCTCAAACGGCTGGACCAATTTTGATATAAAATTTGGTATGGAGGTAGCTGACACACTGGATTAACACATAGGCTACATGTTTAAAAAATTCGTAAAACAAATACAACGCAATGGATATTGTTGTACTGTCAAATTGGAATGGATGCCATTCCAAGTGTGTTACGCAATTATGATAGCGTACTAAGCAGTGGCGTGCATTGCATTTAAGCAGTGCCTACCTCGATAAATCACCATAAGCCTGTCAATTACATTTTAGTGTATGTAAAGAAACTCACTAAATTATCATACCTAACAAAAAACAAAATCTTCATACATTTACGCGCGGCAGTAGGCAGTCGCCAGACGGCCTGCCTACTTTAGGGTGATAAATTGCGAAGGTCGAATAACCAACCGAGTATGAATGTTAAAATCGTTCGTAATTTAGCCGTGCGAAGAAAGAAAGTGACGGATATTGAGATCGCCGATAGTTAGATAAAAATGAAAATCCAAGATGGCGGCTGTAATTTTTTTTTTCATCATGGGTGTCGTTTTTATAGTTTTCAAGGGTGCTAAAGCCGATAGTGAGGTCAAAATGAAAATCCCAGATGGCGGCTGTAATTTTTTTAAATTTTTCATCATGGGTATCGTTTTTATGGTTTTTAAGGTTGCTAAAGCCGATAGTGAGGTCAAAATGAAAATCCAAGAACGCGGCTGTAATTTTTTTTTTCTTATTAGATACTTTTGTTTCATGTTGCTGATTAGTGACCGCGTCTGCGTAGACCAGACCCAGCCTAGTGCCCGCCTACCTATTCTGCCACGCGTCATGTTCGGGAACGGGTGCCGTCGGTTGAGACTGGTCATCTCTTAACTGCCAAGGCTTATTTTTAATCTTATGTCTTGAATTAATTCTTCATTTGTGTCTTTTTTACATTGTTCTCACATAGTGTACCCAGGATTTTATAATATCTTGATTTAAAAGAGTGTCCTCGTCGTTGTCGTTGTTGTCCGTGTCGTTCTTGCCCGTTCTTCTCCATAGAGATCTACGTTTTGGAATGGGCAACTAGCTTCAACTAGCTAGCTAGCTAGCTTCTGGGAGAAGACAGGCATAAAGTTTCTTACCAGAGCTTTTCCCAAACGTCTTAGGTCTTGGCTTAAAATCACAATCGAGTTAAAGAGTTAAAAACTATACACATTCTTATCAGCTAGTTCTACTCGTGTATCAGTTCCAGAAGCAGTCTTCAAAGTACACCTTCAGGTCACTCCATCCAGTCCGGAGGTAAGATCTCAACATAACTACCAAAAAGGGCCGAAACTCGGCACACCTAGCTCAGCTCGGCTATTAGTTCCAGTAGCAGTCTTCCAAGTACACCTGCAGATCACTCCATCAAGTCCGGAGGTAAGGTATCAACATATTTATTTATTTATCAGGAACAATTTACATTGTGTTTGATACATTACATACATCATAATTAATAACATTATTATAAAAATTCTAAAAATAAACATGCAGCAATAATAAAAAAATAAAAAGACATGTTTATAAAAATCCATAGGTACAGATAAAAAATTATAAAAATAAAATTGGAATATTAATATTAAATTACAGTTCGTCCAGTGCAGGGACAAGATGCGGAGACGGTCATCCTCGACGGTCTCGCCACGCTGCTGACACTTTACCATGGATAGGCCGTTGAGGGTGATCCACTGGAATGCCCGCGGCCTAAGGGATAAGGTCGCCCCCCTCCGCCACCTCCTTCGGGAACAAAACATCGACGTGGCGCTAATAAGCGAGACGCTCCTGGGGCCTGAGGACAAGATCAGGTTCCCGGGGTATCTCGCTTATAGGAAGGACGAACGGTCGGCTCATACAACGTACCGTGGTCTGGCGGTACTTGTGAGGCGAAGGGTCGTCCATCAAGAACTCCCCTTGCCGTCGCTTAGCACGTTTTACGCGCTGGGTGTGCAGCTACACGTTGCCGGCGAAGACATAAACATCTACGCGTGCTACAAGCCGCCCGCGGCTCGCTTGGGTCATTCCGAGCTGCGGGCCCTGCTTGATGGCACCTCACGCGCCACCCTCCCCGCCGGCGACTTCAACTGCAAGCACCCGGCGTGGAATTCGTGCAACACGAATACCGAGGGGAGACGACTCTTCGCGGACGCGGAAGCCTTCGGCTATACGGTGTCCGGCCCAGAGACGCCCACACACTACCCGGACGCTAGGCAATACATGCCGGACGTGCTGGACATCGTAGTCCACCGAGGGCTACACCGCCAGATCACGCAGCAAGTGATAGACGACGAGCTACAGTCCGACCACCAACCGGTACTCGTCGTCTTATCGGGAACGCCGGCCCGACTGAAGCCCATAGCGCCACGTCGACTCACGGACTGGACGAAGTTCGCAGAGGAAGTAGAGGCCACAACGCCGACTCGGCCAATCGTCACCTCCGCGGACGTAGACGAGAGAGCGGATGACGTCACTGTTTGCATTCAGAGCGCCTTACAAGCGGCGACGAGCATGCAGCCGCAGGGGAGAGGGCTATTGCCGCCCCTGCCGGCGCGCCTAAATGCAATGATCGCCGAGAAGAGGCGCCTTCGCAAACAGTGGCAACAGCTCAGATGTCCGACGCTGAAAACACAGCTAAACCGTCTCGCGGAGAAGATTAAGGCCGAGCTCCAGGCGCAGACCGCCCAGGGCTGGGAAGACAGAATAGACTCCACGACGGACAATTGGCCGTCACTACACAAGTTGTGCGGCCAACTCACGAGTACCCCAGCCCCGGTGCGCCCTCTGCTAGACAGCGACGGGGCGCTCAAGTACGCAGCGGAGGACCGGGCGGAGGTCTTCGCCGAGCACCTGGAGCGTCAGTTCCGCCCCAACCCGACCAGCGACACCGACCATGTCGCAGCAGTCGAGAAGCACCTTGGAGACTACTTCGCTACGCCGATAGCTCCCGAGGAGAACCCGATATTTTTCTCGCCTGGCGCAGTCCGACGCGCCATCCTTAAGACGAAGCCCAAGAAGGCCCCCGGTGCTGACGGTATCACCAACACAGTGCTGCGCCACCTGCCGTACCGTATGGTAGCGGCGCTGGCGCGCCTGTTCACGGGGATACTGCGCACGGGGGCCTTCCCTGCCTCGTGGAAGGAGGGGCGCGTCATCATGCTGCCCAAGGCGGGGAAAAACATATTGAAGCCGGAGAGCTATCGGCCGATCACTTTGCTGCCGACCCTCTCCAAGGTGTTCGAAGCACTCCTGCTGCGACATCTCCAGCCTCACATCGCGCCGCGCCCGGAGCAGTTTGGGTTTCGGGCGGAGCATAGCACGACGCTCCAGCTGTCGAGGGTACTGCATCACCTCGCAGCCGCGCTAAACAAGAAGGAATACTCGGTGGCAGTACTCCTCGACATGGAGAAGGCCTTCGACCGCGTGTGGCACGACGGCCTCGTGTATAAGATGGCCACATCGGACGCGCCCCGTCGCGTCGTAAAAGTGGTCTCTACTTTCCTCTCCAACAGGACTTTCAGGGTGGTGGTCGACGGGGCGCTGTCTAGCGCCCGCCCGGTGCTCGCGGGTGTACCGCAGGGCAGCTGCGTCTCGCCGGCGTGTTACTCGCGTTACACCGACGACATCCCCACCACTCCGGACGCAATGCTCGCGCTGTACGCAGATGACGCCGCGTACATTACTACATCGCTCAATGCGAAGTACGCGGCCGTCAAGATGCAGCGCGCGCTCGACAAGCTTCCCGAGTGGCTGTCCAAGTGGCGGCTGTCGGTGAACGTGGGTAAGACGCAGGCGATGGTCACCGGGTCCGCGCCTCTCCCACCACCCTTGAAGCTGCAGGGAGCCGACGTCGCGTGGTCGCCCCGGGTCAAGTACCTAGGGGTCACTATCGACCGTCGGCTCACGATGGGGCCACACGTCCGCTCGGTCGCCGCACGGGGTAGGGTCGCCCGCACCCTGCTCAAGCCAGTGCTCTCGTCTCGCATCCCGGCGCGCGTCAAATTGGGCGTGTACAAGTTGTACGTACGCCCGATACTGACGTACGCCGCTCCGGCATGGTTCGCCCTCACGAGCGAGCCGAGCCGAAAGCTACTCCGCGCGCAGGAAAGTCTTGCGCTGCGGACCATAGTAGGCGCGCCTCGTTTCGTGAGGAACGATGTCATCCGGAGGGATCTCGGGATTGAGAGCCTGGATGAGTTTGTGCGGCGCCTCGCGACGGGAATGTTCGCGCGTGCCGACGCATCTGCCTGGCCCCATGTCCAGGACATTGCGCCCTGGCACGCGCGCCCCCCTGACGCGAGACCCTTGCCCCGCGACCTGGTAGCGGACGACGACCCCATCGCACCGGACTGGACGCCTCGAGTGAGCCGTACCCAGGTTACACGCGGCTCACTCGACTCAACTTAACTCCACCGACTACATACGCTCGTCGCGTAGCGCGTGCTAGGTTAATATAGGCGCGTTGCGCGGCAAAACACAGACACCCATCACTATACAGACGCCTATACTCACGCGCGTACGCGAACGCGGGACGCGATACGCGCAGACACTGGGCGGTGTTACACAGTACAATACCGCTCACACACACACGACTGCCCTTTAGCCCGGACCGTGGACGGCTAGCTCTGGAAGCGGGGCGGGCGGGGGCAACTCACCTATACTCTGTAGGAGCGTCGAGTCGGCACCTCTGTCGCTGGTCGTCCTCCGCCGGGCCTCCCCCAGGTAACTGGGGGTCTCACCTGGCGGGGACTGACCGCCGGGGTGTCGTGAAGAAAGCGGCGCTGCTTATCAGCGTCGCGGCGCCCTTACAGAGACACAACATGCAACCACTCACATGGGCGCACGTCATCTACGTGCGCCCAATAATCTTCAGGCCTATGATGCCGTCACTATGAGGGGCCCGTATTTACGGGCCACCGTATGGCTTTTCGCGGCCGGGGGGCACAGCCCCGGTACCGCTCGCCACGCCCCCTTACGGGGGCGTCGCGATCTCCACGAGTGTGGGTCTGGCATTCCGAATCCAGCAGTGTAAGCAGTAACAACAAGAAGAAAATAAATAGAAGAAGTCAAGAAATCAGCGTTGTCATTTACTCCTCCTGCTACCACTGAACACTCTCCGGTTAGCATCCCGCCAGCGAACCCGCTCCACCAAACACGAGCAACAAGTTTTTACGAATAAAAGTAGGGCTATCAAAAAGACATCTAAAATTGTAACATGCCAGCCAGCGGACTCAAAAACTCAGCGCGTTTTTTGTTTTCCAGAAGCAAATCGACATTATAATCTCCGCAAATAATGCATTTCTTATTGAACAAAAACTCAAGTAAAAGTTCCATTTTCTTCATAAAAATATCAAAATTTTTATCATTAGGATTACGATACACACAACATAAATACACTCCCGTAGTGGTATCTTTTATGCCGCATACCTCAAAACTCTCTACGGTGTACAATCTTATAAATATATATATAAATATAAATATTCTCTACTTTCCTATCCGCTTGAGCTAAAATTAAGCTCCCTCCTCTCTTTTTCTTAATTCGTGTATTATAAGACGCTAATTTGTAACCGTCTAACTTAAAAGAAGTTACTGACACACTACTCAAGAAGTGCTCAGTCAAGCATAGGTAGTCTACCTTCTTCCCAAGAGTTTGTATATAGGCTTCTAATTCGTTTAACTTGTTAGAAATACCACATATATTCTGGTGAAAGATTATTAAATTTGTACAATTCATGGGAACGGTATTAACATTGTTACTACATTCCACCATTATATCATTATTACTATTCACGAAAAAAATCCGATTGTAGAGTTAGGTCGTTTGTTTTTATCAGCATATCAACATCATCAGTCTGAACCCCAACATTTTTGAAAGTTTTCGCTTGTACGCTAGCATTCTTTGTAGACTGTTGACTACTCCGACTAACTAAACTTTCAGTATAAGTTTGATAATTATATTTGTAATTTATATGTAGAATCTGTCTATGCATTAATCTACAAGCATGCAATTTATTTATGTACGGCACATCACTATGTAGCGATAGAAAGGTAGAATGTGTACAATTACCGCAAACAAGTTTTAGCAGTTTATTTACACTATTTACATTCAGAGAGTTGTGCTTGTAAATTTGACCTACCAAAACATTCGTGGATTTTAATTGACATAATGTATAATATAAACAAGCTTGAATATTCATGGGATTGTTGTCATTTGAGCCAGCTAACAATATAACAAAATCGGTTTTACTAAAGTCTTTACACATACTTGCACATGATTTCAAAACCTGCTCAGTAGTTGCACCTTGCTTAATAAATGACGTCACGATGAACTTTGACCCCAGATAGTACTGCAAGAGTTCACGAACACCATAACCAGCTTGATCAGCAAAGATCATGACTTTTTGAGTAGCTTTTTTTCGCGAATGAGTTTGTGAGACAATGGTCGATTGCTGGTTTTCAGCAGGAGTACATTCAATATTAGACTCTGTCTTCGATGTGGGAATAGACTCATCAACATATTGCGAATCATGGATTGCGTTGACAGGGAGTGTTAATGAGTTACAGATGACATCTTTCGGCGACTTTGCCTCCAAGTTTCCCTCAGTAATACGTCCAGATAAGGCTGAATTAAAAGAATTGTCGCAGCTATCACTAGCATTGATAGCTAGCGGATTTGATTAATATATTAGTGGACTGTATAAGATGAAAATATGATAGAAACACGTATTTGTAAATAATATAAATTTATTAAGGAAAATTAGAACCTGACAACCGCTCAGACCTGACAACAACAAAAGTCAAAAGAAAAACACTATATTTAAAAAACATGAAATATTTACAAAAAAGGTTGCACCACAGCCAGTCGCCAACATACCGGAGCCCCAGTGGAACACTAACAATCGGTGGAGACTGACTAGGGTGCGGCTTCTATTAAAACAAGTTTTCGGGCCGGTCGGCGCAGGAGGCCGCCCCTGGTACGGACGTCTGCTACGCGGACCGCTCCGTCGGATCCTATATACACCTTCTCTATCCTTCCTAGGGGCCATAAACCACGAGGCAGGCTAGGGTCGGCGATCAGCACCACATCCCCCTCACTCAGGTTTGTTGTGTTGCTGGTGGGGAGGCCTCTCGGTCGGAGCGTCGGCAGATATTCACGCACCCATCGTACCCAGAATTTATCGGCGAGTCGCAAGGTTTTACGCCAGTCGCACCTTCTCAGCAGGTCTGCGTCCGTGAGTGTTGAAGTCCATGGCGCGACAGAAGATGTACCAAGAATGAAATGAAATGGCGTTATTGCCTCTGGTGAGTCGGGAGATGTAGGAACATAGGTCAATGGTCGCGAATTTACAATGGCTTCTGCCTCCATCAAGAGCGTCGCTAGCACGTCTTCCTTGAGCGGTTGGTTGGTGAGGCAGGATTTCAGTGCTGTTTTTACGGTTCGCACGAGCCTTTCCCACGCACCGCCCATGAATGGAGAAGCGGGCGGAATGAAGCGCCATTCGATTTTGTGATTGGTGGCGTATTCCTGTACCAAGTCGTCATGTAGGCCGCGTAGCTCGCGGGAGGCCCCAACGAAGTTTGTGCCATTGTCCGAGAAAATAGTTGTAGGTGATCCTCGGCGGGCAATGAAGCGTCTCAGGCTCATTATGGCGGCGTCTGATGATAGTGAAGTGACTAATTCTAAGTGAAGCGCTCTCGTCACTAAACACGTGTATAATGCGACATACCTCTTCTCTTGGCGACGGTATATTTTTATCATAATAGGGCCAAAATAGTCGAGGCCGACGTGTGTGAAGGGCCTTTTGTGATGGTCGAGTCTTTCAAGGGGTAGGTTGCCGATCTGGGGTTGAGTTGGTTGGGTTTTCCATCTTCGGCATTGTAAACAGGCGTGTGCTACGCTACGGATGCTGTCTCGTGCTCTAAGTATCCAATATTTCTGTCGGAGTTCGTTCAGCACTAGTTCGTTGAAGTGATGCGACGCTCTGTTGTGTTCATAGAGGATGAGTAGTCGTACAGCATGGTTGCGGCCGTCGAGGATAATCGGGGACTTTGCGGTCTCGCTAACTCCCGGTGCAAAACTTATCCGTGTGTCTAGTCTCAACAAACCGTCTAAATCGAGTGTCGGTGCAAGTTTCGCTATTCGGCTGTTTCTGGGCACTGGTTTTAAGGATTGTAAAGCTGTTAGCTCCTCGGAAAAACTCTCTGCCTGCGCTTGTTGGAGTATCATCTTCTCGGCTTCTACGATGTCCGCGGCGTGAAGTTGATAGGGAGATGTGGTACCGTCTGTATACAATTTAGAATTTGGAGTTATAGGCCGAGACAGTTTAAGCCGGAATATTCGTGCGCCCTGGAGAACGCGGGCGGCGGTGCGAAGGAGACGCAGCCAAGAACTAAAACGCGACGGGTCAGGGAGCAAGTCCGATGATGGGGTGTCGAGGAGCAGAACCACTAGGTCTGATTTTAACTCAGGATCTAGTGAACTCTCTTCCACGTCATTGTCGTACTCGGTAGGCCACGTGCATGGTGGTCCAAGAAGAAACGGCGGCCCGGTAAACCACCGATGACATGCGGTGAAATTCATTTTTTTTGGTTTTGTTGCGTCATCAGCGACGTTGAGAGAGGTAGGGATCCACCTCCAACTAGACGGGTTAGAGGTCTCCAGTATCTCGCCTAATCTGTGTGCCACAAACGCTTTGAATGCGCGTGCATCGCTCCGAATCCACTTAAGAACTGTGGTTGAATCAGTCCAAAAAATAGTCTCGGAGGGCTGAAAACGATGAGCTTGTAAAATCGTTTGTGCATACCGCGAGGCGATTAGCGCGGCTTGTAATTCTAAACGAGGAATCGAAACTGGTTTGAGAGGCGAGACGCGTGCCTTGCTTCCGATGAGAGCCGTAGACACGGTGCTATCGCTGTAAACAAAACGCCAGTAACCAACACAGGCAAAAGCTTGCTCGCCGCCGTCGGCCACCATGTGCAGCTGAATGTCTACAATATCTGACCTATTCATGTACCAGCGAGGAATTTTTATGTTGGCCGCAATCTGTAATTGTTTAAACCAGTCCTCGCATTCACTAACATACACTTCGGGAAGTGGCGTATCCCAACCAATACCTGCGCGCCACAGTCTTTGAATTAATATGCGGCCCCAGATAATGACTGGCATCAAAAGACCGAGAGGATCGTAAACCTTCATAACGTTTGATAATAGACTGCGTTTGGTTAAAGTTATAGTGGGTATCTGGGGTAAGGTACGAAATCCTAACGAGTCTTGCCGTGGGTCCCATTTGACACCCAAGACGCCAACCTCAGTGCTAGGTGGTAGCATAACGTCAGAAGTAGCATCGCTTCTAAATTCTTTAGGAACAAGTGAGAGAGCGTCTGGACGATTTGACACCCACCCACGCATTTCGAACCCGCCAGCCTTGTGGACAGTGACTATCTCAGTAGCTAGTCGAGCCGCGTCGTCAATGTTGGAGTAGCTTCCGAGATAATCGTCCATATAATGGTCTTCTAAAATTGCCTTACAGGCATTGGAGAACTCTGCTTCCATTATTTTGGCATTTTTGTTTTTGATATAGAGCGCGATAAATGGGGATGACACTGCGCCAAATATCATAGAGGACATTCTGTACTCTTTGAGGTTGCCGTCCTTACCGCGCCAGAGAAAGCGTTGGGCATCCCTATCTCGTGGAGTGATTTTAACTTGTGGGAACATTTCCTTGATGTCCCCGTTTAAAGCGACTTCGCCTTCCCTAAACCGGAACAAAATGTCGAGAAGGGGTGATAATAAATCGGGGCCTTGTAGTAATAGACTGTTGAGGCTTATACCTTTCGTGACCGCAGCAGCGTCATGGACGGCTCTCAGCTTCTTTTTTTGTGGGTGAAGGACGCCGAAGATAGGTAGGTACCAGCGGATGGATCCGTCTGGGTTGATGCACGATGTATTTGGTGTAATCCGCTGATGGTACGTCTGTGGATCGCACTCTTCGGCATATCCCTTGCTGATAACATCGTCTATAAATTGTTGAAAAGCGGCGGCAAACGTTGGAGCCTTTGCCATTTGACGTTCGAGGGCCTTGAAGCGGGACAGTGCCTGCGGATAACTATCAGGTATGATTTCCGGTAAATCTTGTTTCCAGGGTAGACCCACCTCAAAATGGCCATTGTCGAGTTGACGAGCCGAAGATTCTATTATATCTATGGCTCGTTTATCGTCGTCGTTTAAGCGAGGAGCACTTTTCGCAATACCCAAAGCGTCAATGTCGTATTGTCTTTTAATGAGGGCGTCCAAATCGTCCGAAGTTTGATTTACGAACTCAAGTGGCTTGGACGAAACGGAAAGTGCGCCATGAAGTACCCAACCTAATAAAGTTTTAGAGGCAACAGGCTCGTTCTTCTTTCCGCAACGTACTTCGCGGCTCAAAGAAAGGTGCCAATCTGGCGCGCCGATGAGGACAGTTGGGGGAGTATCGGCGTACAAAAGTTCGTCAGATAAGTCTGCCAGATGACTATAATCCGAGAAGTTTACCAAGTTATGATTTTGTACGCGAAGCCCTAATGGTTTAATGGCCCGCGCATGCTTCACTAGGTAACGATCGGTTCGGTTACGTCCACGAATATGAAAGTCTACGTAACTTACTTCGACTTCCTTGGTCATACCACTGACACCTTCAATGTGAAGACGCTCTTGAGACGTGGGTTTCGCACCGATGCGTGCTATCACCTCTCCGTCAATCAACGTTGCCGTACTGCCCTCGTCAAGTAGTGCTGTCGTCTCGAACTCGCCATCGGGACCCTCGAGTACGATCGGCACCACTTTCAGCAGACCGCGGGGACGTGACATCGACGGCAGAGACCCTGTTGCATTAACAAGAAAATCAGACGTGTTCGTGATCTTAACGGCAGACTCGGATTTGCTGTCGGTACCGTCCGTGTGGGTAGGGTCGGTAGTTTTAGCTGATACTTGTGTATTATTGCACTGTCTGCAGGATGCCGCGCTAATTTTAGTATTGGAGGTTCCTGGGCCGTGAAGGAGTGCGTTGTGACGTCTTGAACATCCGTCAACTCCACAGCATTTCGCACGGCAGTTGTTCCACGTGTGCGGATTCGACTTAAGGCAGCGATAGCACACTCTGTTTTCACGTACCCATCGCCACCGGTCGTCGAGTTCCAAAACTAAAAAACTCTTACAAGTTTTAATGTTGTGTGGTCCTTGTTTGCAATATATACAATTATCAGGAGTTTTATCGCTTGACAGCGTCGCGTGTATTTTTTCCTTTCGCGGTTGAAATTTAGAGTAATGTGCCGGAGTCGTTGCCTTAATAGTACTGTCAGGAACAAAATTGAATTTTAATTGTTTGTCAGCTTCAGTCAGAAGAAAGTGTGATAATAATTCCAATTTTGTGATTGATTTTACTTCGGGTGCGCAAGCAGAGGCAAAATCTGTAAATCGAGCTCTGGTGTGCTCGCTCAGTTTAATCAAAATGCACTGAAAAAGCTCCGGTGAACACAGATACTCGTTTTGTTTCAGTAGCTTAAGAGTCGTAACAAAATTACGTAGTTTGTTCGCTAAACTATTTAAGTCTTCGGGGGAACTTAGCTTAGGACTGTTACGCAGCGCGGTGACCTCGCGGGCTACCAGCAATTCCGGTCGTGCGTACGTCTGCTCCAGGGCCTTCATGATGTCGCCGGGGTCGCCGGAGATCCACAGGAGCGACGCGACGGACTGGTACGCCGGGCCGCGTACGGCGTTGTTCAGACGTTCTAAGTTCTCTGAAGGGGAAAAATTTGACTTCGTTCTTTCGTAACTACTCTTGAAAGCCATCCATTGACCGACATCACCCGAGAATGTAACAAGTTCCGGTTTCTTCGGTCTGTTCGAAAGAGAGTTAATCGCTTGCGCTAATTTGGTTATAGGGTCTGAGGAGCGTTCAGATTGTAGCGATTGATGTGCCATGTTGTTGTAGTTATCGTAAGGTGCATACTCGTATTTGGGCTTAGAAAGGGTTCTATCGTTGACGTCGGGCACGAAAAACGGTGCTGTGTTGGTGAGGGCGGCCGGCTGTGACTGATGTCCCTGTGGGTTACCCAGGGTGACAGTCGGACCCTCACCAGGCATGTTTTTTTGAGTTGCCGTGGTCATGTTTAGATTTTGTTCTAAAACCCAACTTTCAGTGCGCTTTTCAGAGACACGACTAGAAAAACACGATCTATGAGATTTGGCTAACTTATCTGAAGCTTCCAGGGCGGCGATGTTTGCTTGTAGTTCGGCTTGCTCTGCCTCAGCCTCGAGGCGAGCGAGCTCGAGCTCGCGCATGCGCTCGCGTTCAGCCTGTAGACGTTCGCGCTCTACTTGGCGCCGCTTCGCGACTGCTTCGAAAGACAGCTTCTGTGCGCGAACGGACGCCGAAGAACACGAATGCCGAGTGGCCTCACTGTATATTTCGCTGTGGACACTAGAAGCGTTTGTCGGCGCATTGACATTCGCCTTATGTGTGCTAGTGCGAGCATTTGGGCGTTCCGAAGCGGGAGCAGCTTGTGCCTCGCTGGGGGGAACAGTGCCCGCCTGTTGTATGCCCGCACTATCAGGCAATGCCGAAGCGCCTTCGGCTGTTGTGGCTGAAACCGGCCGGGTGCCACGCGGTGAATGTTGCACCCGTCCGAATCCCGTAGCCGTCAGGTCCGACTTTGTCTTGCTACGTGTTTCCATCTTGTGTGATATGTGAAATTTATACGAAATGAAATTACGGCGAGAAAGAATAATTAGTCACCTTTGGAGAGGGATTTATCTTTGTAGGCGTCGAAAAACAGCTTGTCCTTATGAAATTAAATTGGCGTGAAGACTTTGGTGTAGTGCTTTTTCTCTCCAATAAGTTTACTTTCTTATATGTTTCAGTAAGTTTTTGATACTGACTAATATCCATTTTCAGACGGAAATTTTCACCATTCAAATGATCAATCTCCTGGTGTGCACTTTCTAGTTCTAAGGTTACTCTTTTTATTGTATCTTTTAGATCCAAGGTGGCCTGGCTTTCATTCAAAGATGTGCTCGGCAAACTCATCGTAGTGGTATCTAGTGTCGTAGAATTATCATATAAAATATTGTCTAATGAGGTCGATTTCTGTGGTCTACGAATAGTAAGATCCATTTCCGTTGTCAATATCAAAAGTTAAACGAAAAGAAACAAAAAAAAGTAACTGGTTTCTAAACAGCAAATAATTATCAGCTTAAAAAAAAAAAACAAAAAGTATATTTTTCGATGGGGTTCGAACTTGCTACCACTTCCTCGGTGAGCCGCAGCTTTTACCGCTACGCCACGGCGGTACGTCGATGATGCTTCGAAAAATCGATATAGTTGCTTTGCTTGTCTAATGATTAATCAAAAAGCGGGTACTTGGTAATGAATCGCTTCGCGCACATATGATGCGTTACACTGAGGCACTAGTTCACGAGTCACTTTGTAGATATTGTAGTAATTGCTTTCGCTGTTTATTTGCAATCCATTTGATTTATAACGACACTGTTTTGACAACACGTTGAATCACAAGTTTGTCATTATATTAGTATGAATTTTAATAAGAAATACGCGACATTTATAATTATTTCTTATTTTTTTTTAACGGAACTCCACTATATGTGTGCGTACAGCGGGGACGCGCGCGCGTTATAACCAACGAAATGAGCCCAAACTCGGCACACCTAGCTCAGCTCGGCTATTAGTTCCAGTAGTAGTCTTTGAATTACACATGCAGGTCACTCCATCAAGTCCGGAGGTAAGGTCTCAACATAACTAACGAAATGAGCCCAAACTCGGCACATCTAGCTCAGCTCGGCTATTAGTTCCAGTAGCAGTCTTCGAAGTACACCTGCAGGTCACTCCATCAAGTCCGGAGGTAAGGTCTCAACATAACTAACGAAATGAGCCCAAACTCGGCACACCTAGCTCAGCTCGGCTATTAGTTCCAGTAGCAGTCTTCGAAGTACACCTGCAGGTCACGCGATCTAGTCCGGAGGTAAGGTCTCAACATAACTACCAAAAAGGGCCGAAACTCGGCACACCTAGCTCAGCTCGGCTATTAGTTCCAGTAGCAGTCTTCGAAGTACACCTGCAGGTCACTCCATCAAGTCCGGAGGTAAGGTCTCAACATGACTAACGAAATGAGCCCAAACTCGGCACACCTAGCTCAGCTCGGCTATTAGTTCCAGTAGCAGTCTTCGAAGTACACTTGCAGGTCACGCGATCTAGTCCGGAGGTAAGGTCTCAACATAACTACCAAAAAGGGCCAAAACTCGGCACACCTAGCTCAGCTCGGCTATTAGTTCCAGTAGCAGTCGTCGAAGTACACCTGCAGGTCACTCCATCAAGTCCGGAGGTAAGGTCTCAACATAACTAACGAAATGAGCCCAAACTCGGCACACCTAGCTCAGCTCGGCTATTAGTTCCAGTAGCAGTCTTCGAAGTACACCTGCAGATCACTCCATCAAGTCCGGAGGTAAGGTCTCAACATAACCAACGAAATGAGCCCAAACTCGGCACACCTAGCTCAGCTCGGCTCTTAGTTCCAGTAGTAGTCTTTGAATTACACCTGCAGGTCACTCCATCAAGTCCGGAGGTAAGGTCTCAACATAACTAACGAAATGAGCCCAAACTCGGCACATCTAGCTCAGCTCGGCTATTAGTTCCAGTAGCAGTCTTCGAAGTACACCTGCAGGTCACTCCATCAAGTCCGAAACGAAATAATAATATTATGAATTTATAATCCCTACTTACTTCTAGAAAAATTATAAGACTGTGAATAAAATCTCTCCTTGGGTAGTAGGTACATACATTATAGAATGCGTGAAGTATCATGTTTGGTATGTCAAATATTTTGTATCCGTACAGCGATCTTTTTCAGCACAAGCTGCTGCTTACAAGCGACACAGAGTCCACTCACGACGGCGGCCGAGCGCAGACTAATATTTCATTACAAATTTTTGTGCAATAAACCAAGACAGTGACCAGTAAAACTTTTTACAAAAAAAAACAACCGACTTCCTAAAAACACTACTACAAAGTGAAAAATAACTTTAATTTCGGAAGTCGGTGTCTTTGGATTTGTATTTTAGTGTTTTGCCACCGACTTCCGAAATTAAAGTTATTTTTCACTTTATAGTAGTGTTTTTAGGAAGTTGGTTGTTTTTTTTTGTAAAAAGTTTTTATTTTTCACTTTTTATCGGGTCAGTTTGTAATTTATTTAAGTTACAATAGCCTAATGTCAACTGCTAATCACCTTTTACAAAATATTGCTTTTCCCGATGCAGGGTTGTTAATTGTTGAGGAGTTCTCTTAGTAAGAACCAGGAGAACTGGAGCTGATTGAGAAGTCACCACGAGCATAAATTGCTTAGCAACCATATTAAAGTAATCGAATCGCAACCCGTGAAATATTTGTCATTGAGTAGTTCCGATCGCCATCTGTGGTCTTCATCATCAGCTCCACCTTACCAAATGATGATTTCCGAGAGCAAATGCTCAAGTTACTTTAATTATTGAGTAGGCCACACGACGAAAGAGCATTGCTAGAAATGACGCGATTACGCAACTTAAATTTGGTTTCAAATTGACACATCAGCATGACTATTAGGTAGTGGTCGTCCTATGTAAAACTACAATCTTAATTAGGTATTATTTTTGTACGAACTGAACATTTTGGCATAATATATTGAACCGTATGAAGTAAGCCCAACGAAGGTAATTGCTGTAAATCGTTGAGAAAATCCCTCGACTGTCTGTGGTCTCCATCATCAGACCTTAATGGCACTTATAATCCATATACATGAAATGTTTCCTTTGCCATTAAGTACAGTTCTCATCAATATAAATGAATTAATTCCAAACACAAGGCAACTACTGTAAACTGTTGAGGAGTTCCCTTAACTGTCCTTCGTCTTCATCATCAGACCCCTAATGACAGTCACAACCCATGTAGGTGTAAAGTTCACATCAATACAAATTAATCAAGCCCAAACACAAGGTAACTGCTGTAAATCGTTGAGGAGTCCCCTCGACTGTCTTTCGGCTCCATCATCAGATCGACTCCAGGCCTTCATTAAATTGTAGTGCTTTAAAATACTTAACGAAAAAATTAACAAACGCACTAGTCGCTCCTACGATTTTCGAATGTTCCCCTCGGTTTCACTGGGATGCCATCATCAGATCCTGGTTTCCTTATCATGGTACCACCCTTGGCATATCTCCTTTCCAACAAAAAAAGAATAATCAAAATCGGTTCATAAACGACGAAGTTATCCGCGAACACACATAAAAAAAAAAATATACGGTCGAATTGAGAAACCTCCTCCTTTTTTTGAAGTCGGTTAAAAATAACCCTTATTTCAATCCAATAAGATTCACGCGTTACAGCTAAATATGTGAAAAAATAGACTCCGTTTTTTTTTCTGAGCCCATTTGTTACATTTTGATAGTTCTTTTTGCTACCTTTTTGAGTTGAACATGTCTGCTTACATAAAATATTTTTAAATAAATAAATTTATGTTATTAAATAGAAGAAAAATATCCCCAAAGTCAGCACGATATCGTCGATTTTGTGTGAAGAGGCAACGGAAATTATTTTTTACTATATTAAAAACCAACATTTTTTAATAAAAAATAGCTACCATTTGAAGATGAAGGAGTAACCTATCTGTGGTAATTATTAGTTACATTTGGTTTAGTCTCATTTTGCTGCAAAATGACCGTAAAACTACTTATTTTTGTCAGATTCGTAAACGCGTCCTTAAGGCTTTCAAACAAACAAACTTTCAGCTTTATCATTAAAGATTTAAAACTATGATATCTTCTAAGATTTTCATTGAAATGAAATGATGTCAATGGAAATTTTCTTTAAAATTAAATACTTACTTGTGATGAATAACATATTTATTTGGATAAGGATTAATATCATGTTTATAAAAACACCTTCGCAAATAATGAATTATTTAAGAATAATATTTAAATTATAGATTTGATTTATTGATGATATTATTTTTGTTCTTAAAAACATACCTTCACTTTGATGTTCCTCCATTGCCTCAATAATATCATCTAGTATCTCTGAAACAGCTGGTAATTCTTCTTCTTTGATAGCAATGTCTTCTGTTTCACATTCATCAACTATACTTATGTGCTCTGTTGGAGATATAATAAAGCCACTGAAAAATCCTGAGTGGTCTTGGTTTATCAAAGAATTAGGCTGTAAGAAAACAAATTTTTCATTACACTAAAGTCACCCAATGAGCCCCCACAAGTGAGGATACTTAAAGTAGGTCCAATGTTTGTACACTGCTGCACTGGCGTCGGCCATGCTACCAGCATCAGTGACCTCTGCACAAGCTATTGTTGCATGGCTCGTGCCAACACAAGAGAGGACCGTTATCAAACTGCCACATACAAGTTCATACAGAAGTTGTAGCAGTAATATAGGTAATTGTCAATGCCTACATTTGACTAAAGTGTACATCATTCAACACTTGATGGTATAGTGTGAAATCCAGACACAATAGGTATGAGCTTGAGTGGATTCACTTCCACGGTATACAGAAACAAGAAATTATGAGAATAAATGGCTGTATAAGATATCTACCTCATAATCCTCATTCATCCTCTGAGCAAATAATTCTTCAGCTTCCAGACATTGTCTCAGTAATCGGTAGCATTGCTTTAGTTTAGTGCAGCAGAAGAAACAAGCAAGAATCGGTCTTCTGTCTTGAGTTACAAACTGGAACAAAATTTGTCTGACACTATTTTGCTACTTCTAATGTTACAAATAGTAATTCAGTCAGTGGGATTCTCATCATAAGCTCGGAGTATCATCTCATCTACGGCTACATTATGTAGTCTGGCACTCCGCGCCATAGTGCAGATAAAGTTCAAGATATTAACCCTTCCGTGTCTGTATATCTTAGAATGCGCTAAATTTGTTAAAATGCACCCGGAGTTATTTAAATAAGCTCATGAAATGTATCCAAAAAGTAATAGGTAGAATAGTTTTGCCCATAATCGTGAGGACAGCATTAAACAGTAAAAATAGCTAAGCAATGTGTGGTTGCATGTTTAATGCTACTATACCAGACAGTATTAAAATCTTAGGAGCTAATCAATTTAAAAAGTGTCTCAAAGTATGGTTAGGGGAAAAAAATCTATTTGGTAAACAACATATATAATAACAGGTTTTAATAATAATTATTATTTATTTTTGCTCTACTCTAAATAAAATTGTAATTTTAATTGAACATTAATACAATAATCATTATGACTGTAATACCGTTTGCATGTCACATTATTATGGCTAAGTGTAATGGCCCTAAGACGACCCACTGACCAATCTTTTCTGGAAAGAAATTGTTGCTCTAGTCGAAAACCATGAGATGGTGTAAAAGAAACCCGAGAAATATTGAGAAAAAAAAATCTCCGCAAAATTTGACTAAGTCCTGTGCCCCTAAGAATACTCAAGCTGAAAGATCGATCGACACTTAGAAAATTTTGCACTTATTTTTTTTTTTCAATATTTCTCGGGTTTCTTTTACACCATCTCATGGTTTTCGACTAGAGCAACAATTTCTTTCCAGAAAAGATTTTCATCCGAGCCACCATTTTGGAAATATAGAGCGTTTTATATAAAATCGAATAAAATTCGGAGGCCCACAATTCGGAAACGGTGCGTCGTAGGGCCATGCTTCTCAGACCCTAAATGGTTTCTATGGACAAGGTTAATAAGGTGCTGCAAAAAAAATGGCCAAAATCTGTTAAAAAAAAAATCTCCGAAAATTTGGCTAAGTCCTCTGCCCCTAAGAATACTCAAGCTGAAAGATCGACCAACACTTAGAAAATTTTGCAATTTTTTTTTTCTCAGTATTTCTCGGGTTTCTTTTACACCATCTCATGGTTTTCGACTAGAGCAACAATTTCTTTCCAGAAAAGATTTTCATCCGAACCACCATTTTGGAAATATAGAGTGTTTTATATAAAATCGAATAAAATTCGGAGGCCCACAATTCGGAAACGGTGCGTCGTAGGGCCATGCTTCTCAGACCCTAAATAGTTTCTATGGTCAAGGTTAACCCGAAACTGTAAAAAAAAAATCAGATTTCCGAAAAAAAAAAAAAAATTTTTTTCGTAAAATTTTCTAAGTCCTCGCGCCATAGTGCCCCTAAGGCTACACTCCAACCCTGAAATTGTACCAATACCTACATATTGGCAAATAAATGGATTTGATTTGATACGTATTTATTCTAAGTCAGGTTTCCTCACAGTTTTCCTTCATTGTGATTTCCGACGATCCTCTGACCGAAAGTGTTCATGTATTTGTGATTTTTAATAAATATAAAAACTTACTGGAATATCAGTCAGCTTCTCATACAGTTCATGTAAGTTCCTGTTGACTACTATACACAAACGTACATCCTCCACCAAACATATCCGACATATTGGCAGCTTTTCCATCTTTTCACTCAATAACCAGTGTCACTTAAGTTTTAGTTAACTTTACGTTTGTATTATAGAAAAACAGTGATGCGTTGCCTACAGATAACGAGTAAGGCTTGTTTAATACGACTTCTTTTTGCTATTAAAAGTTATTTCGTGCACGCTTCCTTTGTGGACCACGGCAAGAAGACTTCCTCTTGGGCAAGACTGCTAGTTGCTACAGCCGGAAAGAGCTAAACTTATTATATCTTCCATAAGTAGTCCAGACAGTCCAGGTAATTTATAGGAACTTACACCGCAGGTTTATTATTGACAGAAGTTAGAAGAGCACATATCTTATAGTACTCTTTGGAGCACAACACAAATAATACAACAAAATATTTTTACCCCTAAACTACTCTACTAGGGATGTGAAAAAATAATCGATTATAGAAAAAGTCGATTAATAAAAAATCGATTTCTTATTCACTGCCGATTTTTTTCACCTAGAAGTTAGAACGGCCGCAACACAGGTTAGCACGCGAAATTCATATTTTCTTACGTTTTTTGCAATTTGCAGGTCAGTGTCAGGTATCTTCATCAAAATATGATTCGCGACAATAACAGGTACATATTTGGAGAATTATAATCTTTGACCTGCAAATTGCAAAAAACGTATGAAATAGTAATTTATCGATATTTCAGGCGTTTAATTTAATCTATCAAAAAAAAAAGGAAAAAATCGATTATTTTAATAAAATCAATTATTTTTATTAAAAAAATCGATTATTTTCTAATCGATTTTATTACTAGGCAAAACAATCGATTATTTAATAATCGATTTTTTATGTATACTGTCACATCCCTATAAACTACCACAGAGCATGTAACCTAAACTACAGAGTAGAATAATTTAACCATAAATAAACGCTCCACAAAGTGCCACCACAGACTAACTACCACCGAACACTACTTATACAAAGAAAAGTATAGACTGCGCATCGGGTAGCGTGGCCACACATGAGACAAAAAACTAACTTAAATAACATTGGCTACTTATGTAGCTGCCTTGAAAAACGGACACGCACTGAGAGACGGAAATAGTATAAGCTTTATCCTTTTCTGTTACTTATAATAACTCAATGCTTTATCCCTTTCTTGTGGAAATGAAATGGCGCTACCCGCCGTTTAAACTTTTCTTTGTCTAAAGTATTGAGTTATTATAAGTAACTGAAAAGGATAAAGCTACACTATTTCCGTCTCTTAGTGCGTGCCCGTTTTTTCAAGGCAGCTACATAAGTAGCCAATATTATTTAAGTTAGTTTTCACACCACCTGCTCGAAAATGTTAAATTATATGTCAAGCAACCTTAACCTAAAGTGAGTCATTAGTGGCCGGGGGCTCAGCCGGTCAATAATGTTGTACTGGATTTCATTATGACCCGCTGGTCAATAATGTGATTTGAATTTGGAATCTCACATGCTCAGCTAAATTGGCAGTATAGTGCTAACAAACACCCTTTGGTGCCAGAAAGAGGAAAGCTATTCTCGATACCCTTACTACGCGTGGATGATATTCTCGATTTCCTACAAAATCATAACGACTGCTTCTTCATATCGTTGCCATGTTTTCGAAGACATAATATTGTAAGAATATTTAGATAACTACGAACCATTTTTTGACGTGACAACGTCTTAAATTAGGTTGCGACTGGGAGTCACTTATGAAAAAGTGTAACGCTCGGTAACGTTACGATGAGTCACCGAACGAGAGAGAGGCCCGCCGAATGCCTTGCGTCTCTCTCCCACTCAACTATGATCGGATGATCGGTCGTTGTCACGTAAAATCTTCGCCCGTAAAACCGACTTTACAGGCAACCATTTTTTTTTAAAAGGAATGGAATAACATTAAAACTGGCATTAATAATAACAAATACCGTACCGCGCCGTAATACCGTAATAGTAATTGGCTGTAACATTAGTTAATTTATTTTATGTAAACTGTGGAAAGATTGCTGTGGATTTTGTGAATAACTAATAAAACCTATCTATACTACAGTCGATTTATCACATTTTATCAAAAATACTCTATTTTCACGAGAGTCTCCAATGACGTTCTAAATTCAAAATGCATACAGCCAATCATCCAAAACCATTCTACCAGCCCTGTATAAAGCTTAGTTTACACAAACGCCACTTCCATGAGAGTGATATCAATAGTGAGAACACACACGACAAAACCGTAGAAGAGACTTTTTTTTTTCAAATCGAATTGATCGTGTCTTGGCTACTTATTGGTAGACGCAATAAAGGCGCCAACTTTTGGCATTTAAACTTTAAATTTATCAACAAATATGTTATTCTTCTGTTTGTTTATGTAATAAATACTTTGTTTTTCGTACTATGGCTATTATTTTCTCACAGTAGGTGTAAAAAGTAGAGTATCCTCCTCTGGGCTAAAGGTGTCTTTGCCTTGGGCTAGCTTGAATCCCTCGCTGCATTCAGGATTCTTCTATTAACTCCCTCGCTTCGCTCGTGAGTTAAATCCCGAATCCTTCATTGCGCTCGAGATTCAATATGACGCCCGTGACATAAGACACAACTTTAGCCCCTCGGTGCATAATCTACTATTTTTGTCTCATGTGTGACCACGCTACCCGATGCTCTATAGTTTTCTTACTCGGAAGACTATTACTGCTAGACACAGACAGAGTACACTTTAGTACCCGTCAGGGTATATATGTTCTGTGCTTTAGTATACTGAAACTCCTAGAGAAAATTTAAAAAACCCCCGACACCAAATAATAATAAAATTAAATGTAATTGAAAAAGGATAAAATAATTTAAAAACCCCCGACTTAAAGAATTTATGTAACGAGACTAAAACAGATAAATTAAATAACTCTCTGCCGCCATCTGTGTTCCCGCCCACATTTAACCCGTCTGCCTTCAAAGCAAGAGTGAACAGGCATCTTCTGGGCACGCTCGTTCCATCATAGACCTCATCTATCGCTTACCATCAGGCGTGATCGGGGTCAAGAGCGGCCCATTTAGTAATAATAAAAAATAAATAAATTCATATGGAAGTCGGGGGACCTCTTAGATAGAAGGTGTTCCACAGAACGGTCCCCCGACTTCCATAAGAATTTAATTTATCTAAAACTAAAACAATCAGAAGTAAAGCTAACCATACAGCATCATATTGTAGTCTTTGAGCTAACCAAACAAAAGTCAGTTCGATAAATTAGATGACAACACCATTGAAGCCGTTTCTACATTCTGTTTCTAAATCACCATTTAAAATCAAGCATGGTGTTATTAGTAACCCATAAAGACCAATTATAAGTGTTTTGAGTAAGTAGCCAAACAAATAGAACAATCAGATAGTGATACTTTTTATACTCCCTCCGTAACTCCCACAGAATCATTAATATCCATAAAATATCTAGAAAAATAAATAAATAATATTGTAAAAGAAAAGTTGTTTTTCTATGTATCCACTGTGTTCCTTTTGAAATTGATTTACTTCCCTACTATATATACTGAAATAGTACTTTAGCTTCTTTAATATTTTACTTGTTTTCAAGTTGTATTATATCTTACCTATCAAAATCATTGTAAAACTGCAATTGCAATTACTTGTTTTTAATTTGATAAAGTTTTACAATGATTTTGTTAGTAATGAGAAAATACAACTTGAAAACAAGTAAATTATTAAAGAAACTAAAGTACTATTGCATAGGTAGTGCCTATAGCTAGGCTATACCTAAACTGTGTGCGGATGGCGATAATAGATGGCGGTTACTATCCGATCAATTGATATTAGCGGTATTCAAAAAAGTCTGCAAGGGGGCTCTCTATACTAATAGGACACTTTTTAATAAATTACAGCAAAATGGTATACGGGGACCATTCTTAACTTAACTTAGCGAAAAGTACTCAAAGGAGTCGCGGGCTCGATTTTGATGAAAACTAAAACTGCATCATTGGATTTTTGAAAAATCAACATTTCTAGCCAGGAATCGTACCCGATGATTTTGAAAAAAAAAAAACACACTGTATTATTACCCCATTCGATAGTGTCGCTGATAAGGATCGCATTCTGGGAAGTAATGACATACGGGAAACTAAAGAAAAGAGCTCATTTTTAACAAAATACTTTTTATTTATCTTATAATTTATGTTACCTACGTATTAAACCTTGTTCAAAATGTGATGACCATTGTTTTCAATACATAGCTGGATTCAACGTCTCAAGGATTGTACTGCATTTAACATTTGAATTTAGATCATAATGTTGTGAAGGTGACTGCGCTGCGGGTGTATTGAGCATCATATCGAACAAGGTACAGGTAATGTCGGTATGAATACCTACTGTAAAATAAGAAGCAGTTTATTAAAATCCAAAATTTTCCTTAAGTTTGCCTTATGTCATTACTTCCCAGAATTTGATCCTTATTAGGGACACTATCGAGTGGCGTAATAATACAGTGTGTTTTTTAAATTAAAATCAACGGGTTCGATTCCTGGCTAAAAATATTGATTTTTCAAAAATCCAAGGATGCAGTTTTAGATTTCATCAAAATCGAGCCCGCGACTCCTTTATGCACTTTTCGCTATTCCTCATAGTTTCGGATTTGGCAATCCACGCCCACTTGAAAAAAGCACCCTGTGTATACCATATATTGATAAATACATAGATACATATGAACAATATTGTTAAGAAAAAAGTATTTGGTACGTACTACAAAAATACTTAAATAACATGCCTGAATCTGCCTTTTAACATACATCGGTAAACAATATTGTATTTAGGTACCAAGCTGGTATCCTGGCGTCTTCACGTCAGATAATCCAAACCACCGATTTTACTACAAGGTAGATATATTTTTTGACAAATTTATATAAAATCCGGATATAAATAATTATCTGAGATTTTGACAACCCTGACGACGTAAAATCCGGATAAAACTTAAAATCGTTGTTGTTTCTAAGTTCCATGGAATTGGGATGTGAAATTTGTGTGGCGTGATCATTTCAGTATAAATAACTTTTCCCGAAATGGCGGAATTTTCGAGAAAATTAAAAAAAACTAAAAACCGAAAAAGTCGTATATTTCTGGATCTAGCAAAGTTACGAGGTTCATTTGTGCACTAAAATACTCGGCATAAAATACACCATCAATGTACTTAGCATCAATATTTCTATTACGCGTAGTTTAAATGTAATAATTTTTTTTCTGAATATCGAGATAGAATTTCGTCGATTTTCAAAAAATTATAACTCCGAAACTAGACTTGGTAGCTAAATGGGGATATGAAATCTTGCATTCAAATGATTATTTCTGTCAAGTTTTTCAATAAAAATGGGATGTCCGAAAATCGGGCTTCATAAAACACTGTGCCTAGGCATAAAGAACATAAAAAACGGGCCAAGTGCGAGTCGGACTCGCACACGAAGGGTTCCGTACCACAAGGCAAAAACGCCGAAAAAAACACGTTTGTTGTATGGGCCCCCCTTAAATATTTATTTTATTTTGTTTTTAATGTTTGTTGATATAGCGGCAACAGAAATACCTACATAATTTGTGAAAATTTCAACTGCTACAACTATCGCGGTTCTGGAGATACAGCCTGGTGACAGACCGACGGACAGACAGCGAAGTCTTAGTAATAGGGTCCCGTTTTATCCTTTGGGTACGGAACCCTATAAAACAGGGCTTTATAGTGTCAGAGCCAAGAGAAAATTACATGTAGGTAAAAGTGGCTTAAAATCAAGGGCCTCTTTGCCTTACCTATAGTAATTGAGTAATCGTGGGCAAATAAACTAAGCTATTTGTTTCGTTACAGAAAAGAACAGTTTACTTCGGGCTTCGGCGGTGGGAAGAAAGCGGAAGCATTGAAGCCCACCACCGCCAACTTTACGCGAGAGCCACTACGGCGGCAGACGATGCGGCTATGGTCGCTGCACACTCTGCCGATCCTTTTCTGAGCACACGAGTGACCTCAACTTCGTACAGCGTGAGTCCATGTGTAGCTTGTAATCACACGTACAGAAAGCGTCACTATATCCTAACCCCTCAAGTTTTAAAATGTTACACTGCTACAACATTGAATTCCTTACGAATAATCTAAAGAATACTTCAAAAAGAGCCCATTGTGTTGACTCGGATTCGAACCATCGCATCACCGAACGTCGTCATACTCATACCGGCAGTTTGACGAACTAGCCAGCGAGCCCATATGAATTGCGATGAAATTGTTATCTACTATCGGCTGAGTCATTATATCTTTAGGTCCCTGTCTAATCGAAAGATGTTATAATTTGAGGGTATCCATTAATTTTACTTACTTACGTTGTCTTTATAAAATTAATCCATACCTTCAAGTTAGAACTTTGTATACGTTCACTTAAACCGGCGAAGAGTAAACGACTACTAATTTATTTTTTTAAATGATTTCTGATTTTATGAGAACTAAAATAGTTGTTCTGTTTGTTGTAAAATAAGATCATAGTTTTGTTAAATAATAGCAATAATAAATATTATTAAATGATTAATAAAGTATTTTATTTTTCTTGATTTTTTAATTCTTTATAAATAATTACTACTTAAAACAAAATAGAAATATATATCAAAATAATATAATGAACAAAAAGCACATTTCGTGCCTATATAGGATTTGAACTTCCAATCTTATGCACGGTAAGCGGTCTTGAAACCTCCAGTCTATTTAGACGATGAATAAGTTGTCGTAAATGTTAACCCTATTATTGTTGCTTGTCGTCGCAAAAGTATTGTTTTATTGAAAAAAACAATAATAAAAACAGAATAAAAAAAAAAAACTTACTTAAACTTCTTTATTCACTAAAACAATACATTATTTAAAATAAAATGTTATTGCAAAATACAAAAACCAACTTGGGCCTATCACGGATTTGAACGCACATGTCTTTTGGTGGGGTAACTACTTAAAGGAGCTGTGTGTACCTATCACCTTAGCTTATTCATCACTAACATAAAACATGGTTTTCTTAAAAAGAATAACAAAATTGATTAAAATAATACCTACTACCTAAGTGTGCGTCTTGCCTGAGTGAAGGCGGCGCACCGCGCAGGCGGAATGAACGGCGCATTAGGCCGGCCGCACACGTCCGGTTTCCTGATCAGGAATTCAGATTGGGAGACCCTGAATGCACGCATTTCATACAAAATCGTCTCTAAGCGCATACGTTCTTATATTTTCCGTTCGGAGACCCTGACCCGCGGAAAGTGACGTGAAATGTCGTAAATTAATTTGAATGAAGACTCCTTTCCTGTTGTGACAGCAGTGATGGAAAAGCCTCTCATTTGGATGTCATATTTCTTCATTATATGCAGTCAAACGTATTCACCGATTATTTTGTGTTTAGATAGAATTTCGTGCTTTTCACAAAAAAATATATCATCGGTAAAGAAAAAATCTAAATCTAAACTTCTTCCTCTTCTTTTTTTTCTTCTTCTTCCTTCTTCTTGCTTCTTTCTAAATATTGTAAACGTTTGAGTTTTGACATCGACATTATTATAGCCTAAGTTAAATGGACACGTAACTAAACATGCGCGCACGCATCAATTTCCCGCGTGCACTAAGGACAGTTATCGCAATCCGTCATACGCGGTGCGCTGTCACTCAGGACCCACACTGATAGACAAAATAATGTAGTTCCGGTTTTATGCATACCGCGCGGCCAGACTCAGTTAATATTATTTCAAGTTAAAGAAGTATCAACTTTATTTTAATGGCATTTAAGTTGATTTCAGAGTGACTAGCACTATTGAAAAAGTTAAAGTTGTAGCGTAAACTGAACTTTATTGTGTAGGATTTAAAGTTATTTTTCCATAAAGTCATTTTTGTTTACGATTTTTGACAAATAAATCGCGAATGCAAATTAGTTAAGTTAGCCCGTATAATTTCTCATAACAAAGAATCCCATGTAAGTATTGAAATTGACAAAATTTTCTTTGTTTTAGATATCAATGGACACAGGAAGCGCCTGAAGGATGCTGAAGGACGTCGGAAAGAAATACCGCCGCCCTGCTAAGAAAATTCAAATGACCCAGGCGCAGGTCACAGACGTAGCTATAATATTGAAATTGTATACTTCTTTTCGCATCATTGTTAAATTCTTGAGAATTTGTCCTTTACTATTGTTAGTGATAATTTAAGTTTGGGCCGTCACCCACTGTCGTGGCGGCATGACACGACAAGGAATTTTAGGAAGCGCAAATGATTTGAAATCTTATTTTATCGTGATTAGCGTTCACAATGCGGCATGCCAGAACGTGCCGAAGGAAACCAAAGCAGGCAGTGTTACCAACCCATAACAAAATTTGCCCCCAAGTTTTTTTAAAAATCCCCCTAAAAAAACCCTAAGTATAGGTTCACATAAGGTAAATTTCTTTGATGCAGTGCCCAACTCCCTAAGTCGTTCGTAATTCACAAAATAAAATGCATCGGTACAGTCACGAGCACCAATATGTCAACACTTGGCAACTTTAAATTGCGATTTTTTCACGAAATAACGAATGCAACGCTGAAATACGACACTTTACATATACCTATGGGTTCGAAAATACTATGTTCCTACTAATATAAAATTTCATTCAAAAATAAAGGAGAAAATCGCCTTTGAATAAAGCCAAGTGTATACATACTTTTGCTCGTGACTGTACATAGTTTGTAAAAAAAAAAGACTAGGTACCTAAATACCTATTGCTAAACTACCAACTAAATTGTAATAAGTATTGTTGATCAGTTCCAGAACGGCATAATCATCATCGCCAGCGATGCTACTGTTCAAGGTCGATGTATTTTTGAAATCATACATTCGTACGCTAAAGGCTTTTAACACAGGTACATATTTGCCGTAGGTTCAAACTTAACGCAATACCCATATTCTCTGATCAGGTAAAATCTTATCATCATTATGCTCTGAAGCATATTCAGGGATAAACGATTCCTAAGTATTTTTAAATAATGGCATAAATAGAAAAGGCACGCTCTACGGAGGCGTTGGATACGGGCAGCATCAATAACGCCACAGCAAACTTTTAGCCCCTAAAAATAACCCCAAAAAAAACCTGTCCCTAAAAATACCCCTTTTAAGACTTCTTCCCCCTAAATTTAGGGGGAAAACCCCAAAGTTGGCAGCACTGAAAGCAGGCTGTGACGTATTAATAATGAAATGTTTTTGTTAACAGTGTTTAATTAGATTCGAGATCATCTGTAAGTATTACAAAAATCCCTTGTCGTGCCGTGCCACCAGTGGACAGTGGGTGCCAGACCACAGCCCAGTCAAATTATACGAATCTGGGTAAAAGCTTATTTTTACTTGGCAATCAAATGCTACCGCATTTTTTTTTTTGTTTTGCGGATGGTAAATCATCAAATGACCCCTCCCGCTCTGGGTGGAGCGGAAGGGAGTGTCAGACTCTTACTGACTAAAACCCACCCGTGTTCCTTCCTTAGCCCTTTATGTTCCGGGCCAGCGGTAACCCTTTCGGACAATCCCGCTGACCCGGCAGAATGCTACCGCATTTGATTTTGCTTGGTAGGCATTGGTGGATGTAACTTTATAATTAATGTTACAAATAAAAATAAAAGTTTGTAAAAAATAAATATTATCTACTAACTTGTTTTTAATCTAAGTATATATACCTACTTAATAATAATAACGCCTTCCAAAGGTCCCCGAGATGTGTTAGGCATTTAAAAAAAAAAATCTTTATTGACGTATTATGTTACAGGAACTTTTATGTGAAGCATGTTTATTATAAATTACCTAATTAAATAAATAAAAATATTAAATTGTAGGTTATTTAAAATTAAACTATGTAAATGGCTGAATGAAAATGATTTCTATAATATTAAGGATTTTTTTAACATAAATTATAATGTTTATAATAAATTCAAATTGTTTATTTGTGAAGTTTGCATGCTTTAATTTTTAAGCAAAACTTGTATGACTTATTAACACCTGTGTATACCATGTTTTACGCAAATAAATTATCTTATCTTATCTATGGTATAGTTTTGTTTTATAAACTTTGTTGTAAGTATATTTTAATTTAAAGTAGGTAGGTATTTTCAATTATATTAATGGTTAAAATTAAAAAGATTATGAGTGTTATTCCGCATTTTATTTTGATATTTTTCCAGGGTTTCACACGCGTTCCTGTAGGAACATAATATCTTATGTCCTTTTCTGATTGGTAGGTATGCAAAATTCCATGATGATCGGTTGTGTAGTTATGGCGCCAAAAGCAGTGGGGTAGCTACCGCCGTATCTGTTATACAGGGGGCCCCGACCGACGGCATATTTATTTCCTACTTAATAAAACGTCACCGACTCACCGTCCGTTAAAAAAAAGCTTGTCGCGAGATTTAAGTAGGTACTCGTATTTACTTAGTTTGAACATTTATAAAATTAAAATCAATCAGATCACATGTTATTTAATTTATTTGTAACACACAGGTAAACCTCGCGACAAGCTTGTATATCATATCAGTTGTGTAATGACGTTAAAAGTTGATAGTAAAAGTTTTAAAGGAAAAGTTTATTTTATTATTTTTAGCGCATTTAAATAAAAGCTTGTTTTAAAAAAAGTTTTTTACTTTTTAGTTACTGGACAGGTTTCTCAGTGTGTTCATCTCATTCACGACATCATGTTACACCCTGATGCCACTCAGTCCTCGGCATGGCCTCACCTTGACTTGAGTGTTTGGAGGAATGCGCCACTTATTTCAGCTTGAAGCTGCTGCTTGAGCTTGCTTATTTCTGCCTTACGAAACACAGTTCCGGGTTTCATTTTGGAGTTATCCTTCTCCTAGACAGGTTGCAAACCAATGCTGTTGACGCCAATCTCACCAAATTACACAAGTAAAAGTTAACCAACAATGCTACAGACACGAACAATTCGACCTTAATATCATGATCGAGGACTCCAAAAACCCCAGTACTTACACCAAAATTGCAGACGGATTGGAGCAACGGAGTTTAACTCGCATTCGTATTCTCACCTTTCATTTGATACCCATTTATTGTAGGAAAGCAAAAAAAACTGCGCAACGTTAGCGATATGAAATGTTTATACACCCTCATACCATTCAGCCCTCGGCACGTGCTCATCTTGGCATTGGGTCATCCATCTAATCAATCAGACATAATCCACATTCATATCAAACGGAACGAACTTTTTTCCCAAATTTGTTGGAGTGGCATATTCGCGCCAACCAAGATACTCGTCAAGACGAATCAAACGAGCCCAAACTCGATGGAGTTGCGTTGTTTAATGACGGAGTTCCTATGGCCACCTTCCGGCTCCATCATCAGACCCTGGTTACCATGATTGTAGTATCAAAGTACTCGTCAAGACGAATTAAACGAGCCCAAACTCGATGGAGTTGCGTTGTTTAATGACGGAGTTCCTATGGTCACCTTCCAGCTCCATCATCAGACCCTGGTTACCATGATTGTAGTATCAAAGTACTCGTCAAGACGAATTAAACGAGCCCAAACTCGATGGAGTTGCGTCGTTTAATTACGGAGTTCCTATGGCCACCTTCCAGCTCCATCATCAGAACCAGGTTACCATATAGTATCAAAGTACTCGTCAAGACGAATTAAACGAGCCCAAACTCGATGGGGTTACGTCGTTTAAGTACGGAGTTCCTACGGCCACCTTCCAGCTCCATCGTCAGATCAGCTCTATGTCATAATAATATTGCATTGTCATCCGATTTATACATGCATGCAAAATTTCAGCTCAATCGGATACCGGGAAGTGGGTCAAATTTAACTTTCAAGAGTCCACCTTCACATACCTACATACAAGTCAATAATAATAAAAGCTTTTAAAAATCGTTTATTTTGGAACAATAACATATACAATAGGTATTATAAAAATAGTTAAACGATGGTAAGTAACTACAAAAGTTAATAACTGTGGCGCAGCTATCAATAAGAACGCGCTAAAACAGGTGACCGCCATCGCCAGCCCGTCAGTAAGTAGGTAACAAAACCCGGAAAAGGTCATTAAACCCTGCTTGAAATTTAAAAAAAGAAATGTTTTTCTGACTTCAGATTAAACCTACCTACCTGTCTACTTAACAATATTCATCGAGAGCGGGAAATTTCGCTAATTAATTGTGTAAGTGTATACCGTACTTACCTACCAGGTTAAATGTAATATGAGTAGGTAATACCTACGTAACGTAATTTTCCGACAAATACGTAAAAATGAAGGATTAAGTAATTAAAAGATCATTTAAATAAAAAATATTGATTATAAGCTTTCATACTATTTAGGCATTGCGCGGGCCACGGCCGCCTGCTTTTATATTATTTCGATCGCATGGCCATTATTTCGATTCGATTCAAGTGTTCAACCTGCTACGCTATTTCTTATCGCACAGTATTTTATTCTACACCACGACGATCGTACGCACACACCCTCACGTACGCACTGCAGCACGAAACATTACAAGTAAGAACAGACAAAAAGCTATATAATTATCTCTTTCGCACGATTCTCGCTGTTGCGCGCATAACGCGTTCAAGGTCAACGTGGGGTAACCTGATGTGCTGGCGACTGTACTTAATTTTGACATTGATTTTAAAGTAACAACTACCTAATTATGATAATTCATATTGGACATATGTTTAATCATTAAATCTTATAATTAATAGTAGGTACAGACGGCAGCACATCAAGCTACCCGAAACTGTAAAATTTTGCCAATGAACTTTGAACCTTATACTTTAGCGATAAAGTTGATAATCAATTAAATAAATTTGACAGATTCTAGTAGCTTTAATGTGCTGGCGTCTGTAATTAGTTATATAAAATGACATTTGAATATACCATATGTTATGGTAGAGTGCACAGAACTTAAAAATTATTAACACCATAATAAGTAAAACTACATTCTTACAAATAAATAAATTCTATTCTAAGAGAAGAGAAGGTATTGTTAAATTACCCTTTCGACTAAAATTCCTCTGACATACATCACCTTTGTAAGGGTTTTCACCAGTGTGTAACCGCATATGTTTTGTTAAACGACTCTTTAGACTAAAACTCTTCTGACATACATCACACTTGTAAGGTTTTTCACCAGTGTGTATACGCATATGTCTGGTTAAACTTTCCTTTTGACTAAAACTCCTCTGACATACATCACACTTGTAAGGTTTTTCACCAGTGTGTATACGCATATGTAGTGTTAAACTAAACTTTCGACTAAAACTCCTCTGACATACATCACACTTGTAAGGTTTTTCACCAGTGTGTATACGCATATTATGTTTTGTTAAACGACTGTTTAGACTAAAACTCTTCTGACATACATCACACTTGTAAGGTTTTTCACTAGTGTGTATACGTACATGTAGTGATAAATTACTCTTTACACTAAAACTCTTCTGACATACATCACACTTGTAAGGTTTTTCACCAGTGTGTATACGCATATGTGGTGTTAAACTACTCTTTACACTAAAAATCTTCTGACATACATCACACTTGTAAGGTTTTTCACCAGTGTGTATACGCATATTATGTTTTGTTAAACGACTCTTTAGACTAAAACTCTTCTGACATACATCACACTTGTAAGGTTTTTCACCAGTGTGTATACGCATATTATGTTTTGTTAAACGACTCTTTAGACTAAAACTCTTCTGACATACATCACACTTGTAAGGTTTTTCACTAGTGTGTATACGTACATGTAGTGATAAATTACTCTTTACACTAAAACTCTTCTGACATACATCACACTTGTAAGGTTTTTCACCAGTGTGTATACGCATATGTTCGGTTAAACTTCCCTTTTGACTAAAACTCCTCTGACATACATCACACTTGTAAGGTTTTTCACCAGTGTGTATACGCATATTATGTTTTGTTAAACGACTCTTTAGACTAAAACTCTTCTGACATACATCACACTTGTAAGGTTTTTCACTAGTGTGTATACGTACATGTAGTGATAAATTACTCTTTACACTAAAACTCTTCTGACATACATCACACTTGTAAGGTTTTTCACCAGTGTGTATACGCATATGTTCGGTTAAACTTCCCTTTTGACTAAAACTCCTCTGACATACATCACACTTGTAAGGTTTTTCACCAGTGTGTATACGCATATGTAGTGTTAAACTAATCTTTAGACTAAAACTCTTCTGACATACATCACACTTATAAGGTTTTTCACCAGTGTGTATACGCATATGATTTGGTAAATGTCCCTTTTGACTAAAACTCTTCTGACATACATCACACTTGTAAGGTTTTTCACCAGTGTGTATACGCATATGTAGTGTTAAACTACTCTTTAGACTAAAACTCTTCTGACATACATCACACTTGTAAGGTTTTTCACCAGTGTGTATACGCATATGTTCGGTTAAATTTCCCTTTTGACTAAAACTCCTCTGACATACATCACACTTATAAGGTTGTTCACCAGTGTGTATACGCATATGTTTGGTTAAACTTCCCTTTTCACTAAAACTCCTTTGACATACATCACACTTGTAATGTTTTTCACCAGTGTGTATACGCATATGTAGTGTTAAATGTTCCTTTCGACTAAAACTGTTTTGACATACATCACACTTATAAGGTTTTTCACCAGTGTGTATACGCATATGCCTTGTAAAATGTCGGTTATCACTAAAACTACGTTGACATACATCACACTTGTAAGGTTTTTCACCAGTGTGTATACGCATATGTTTGGTTAAACTTCCCTTTTCACTAAAACTCCTCTGACATACATCACACTTGTAAGGTTTTTCACCAGTGTGTATACGCATATGTTTGGTTAAACTTCCCTTTTCACTAAAACTCCTTTGACATACATCACACTTGTAAGGTTTTTCACCAGTGTGTATACGCATATTATGTAGTGTTAAATGTCCCTTTTGACTAAAACTCCTTTGACATACATCACACTTATAAGGTTTTTCACCAGTGTGTATACGCATATGTTTGGTTAAACTTCCCTTTTCACTAAAACTCCTCTGACATACATCACACTTATAAGGTTTTTCACCAGTGTGTATACGCATATGTTTGGTTAAACTTCCCTTTTCACTAAAACTCCTCTGACATACATCACACTTGTAAGGTTTTTCACCAGTGTGTATACGCATATGTTCGGTTAAACTTTCCTTTCTATTAAAACTATGCTGACATACATCACACTTGTAAGGTTTATCACCAGTGTGTATACGCATATGTTTGGTTAAACTTCCCTTTTCACTAAAACTCCTCTGACATACATCACACTTGTAAGGTTTTTCACCAGTGTGTATACGTACATGTTGTGATAAATCACTGTTTCGCCTATAAGGTTTTTCACCAGTGTGTATACGCATATGTTTGGTTAAACTTCCCTTTTCACTAAAACTCCTCTGACATACATCACACTTATAAGGTTTTTCACCAGTGTGTATACGCATATGTTTGGTTAAACTTCCCTTTTCACTAAAACTCCTTTGACATACATCACACTTGTAAGGTTTTTCACCAGTGTGTATACGCATATGTAGTGTTAAATGTCCCTTTTGACTAAAACTCCTTTGACATACATCACACTTATAAGGTTTTTCACCAGTGTGTATACGCATATGTTTGGTTAAACTTCCCTTTTCACTAAAACTCCTCTGACATACATCACACTTACGCTTGGACGTACGTTTTTGAGTTCTCCGGATAACTTTCAAGTCTGAGTTTTCTTTGTTCGTTTTCTGGGCTGTTATTGCATCTTCTAGTTTTGTTCTTTGTGTGTCTAGTGTTGGTTTCTCCGCAACGGTCGCCCCTGTGATAACAAAACTGGTAAGTACAATGTTGGAAGATTGACATGCACACGAATCAAAATAATAGCGCTTTGCATAATTCACACTAGGACCTAAAAAGAGGAATTTCTGGTGACAATGAATAAAACACTTGATCATCAGTGACATGAAGTACAAATTGTACTAACATCGACATATGGTCTGTGTGTAGTTTGGTACGAGTTGAACGTTAGAAATAGGATCTCTGTTGATAATTAACAACGTAGATAACAACTCACACTTAATAGGAAGTTATTCGTCCACTAGCGCCATCACTTAATTTTCATTAATTGTGGTGAATTTAGGACTTCTAGGCAAAAAATGTTTTGTAGAAAGGTAAAGGTTATCGGATAACCACATGTTATTTACAATTTTTAAAACAAATCTGTTTGTAGACACTTAACACGCTGTTTTATGCGCAATAGGTCCGCTGGCCAGCAAAATAAAGCTTTGACGCTAGTTTGCCGTTTTAATTAAAATAAAAACTGAAACCATGGCAATAGCTTCACAACAACGCGCACCTAAAATTAGGTTCATGCATAATTAAGTGATGGCGCTAGTGGACGAATAACTTCCTATTAAGTGTGAGTTGTTATCTACGTTGTTAATTATCAACAGAGATCCTACATATTTAGGGTTCCGTACCAAAATGGTAAAACGGAACCCTTATGGTGAGACTCAGTGTCTGTCACAGCTGGATATCTCAAGAACTACTAATGGTATCAACTTGAAATTTGGAATAGTTTTACATGTGGTCCCCCCTTTATAGCAGAACTTTTTATGTCACAATATTATTTTGCATAACAGCGTATAGCATAAGCTTCATTTCGCAGAAAATCGTTTGGCATACCTACACTCATTTATCATACATTCAAAACTCATAATTTTGTAAGTCAGAATCAACTTTAGGCATCAATTTCATATCCATAATAAATAAAATGTAATAATACCCATACAAAAAAAAATTGTTTTTACGGAGCATTATTTGAAGTACGACAATAATATTTTGTTGTCTTATTTGTTATCACTGCCACAGGATCAATGTCCATTTTTTATTAAATCGGGACCAGTGTACGCGCCTTCACTTCCTCGCGCCACCGATACAATGACGGGAGTACTTTCGCCTAGTGGTCGCAAAGCGGGGATCCGGCCAGTACAGAAGCCGCCTCGAACTACGATGGTTCTAGTTTATCATCAGTGACTTCGAGTTACAGTCCTTTGGATAGAATGCAACATGCGCATGTAAGCGGGTATGCTCTTTAGGTAATGCGAGGCACTTCTTATCAGGAGAACCATTGGCCTGTTTGCTTACCTATAGAATACTATAGATTAACAAACTAATGCTTACTTTTCGTTTGCCTGGCTCCTCGTTCCTTCTTAGATACTTCTTTTTCTTCTATCACTTCAGTTTTAAACTCCATTAAAGGTACATCATCTTCTAAATCTGACTCAGAATGGTGTGGTGGTGCATCTGCTACATCTAGACAGCTATTCTCTAAATTTTCCGGTTCTAGCTCTGTAATTGAACAAAAACAGTCAAGAGTATTACTTGTTTATTATTAACTACCTGCGCCTCGTGGTTTCATCCGCATATGCCTCGATCCCGTGGGAATATCGGGATAAATAGTATCCTATGGCCTAATCCAGGTCAAGGTTTACCTTTATGGTACAGACGCCAGCACATCAAGTTACTACAATCTGTCAGATTTCTTTAATAGATTTTCGACTTTATTGCTAAAATATAAGATTCAAGGTTGATTGGGAAAATCTGACAATTTCGGGTAGGTTGACCTGCTGGCGTCTGTACATTTCATTCAATTCCATTCAGCCATTTTAGCGTGAAAGCGTAACCAACAAACATACAAAAAATCAATTCTCGTTATATTATAATACTAGCTTCTGCCCACGACTTCGTCCGCGTGAAATCTTTTGCTCCCCCGACCCACCCCATCGCATCGCATCGCCTGCTCGCGCTATTAGCGAAAACTTCTGATATATTTTTTTTTGCTCAACTCCTAAGGGTCCTAGCGTGATGTTTAACAGCTTCCTCAAGCCTTCCTCAAGAATTAGGCTATCAAATGCAAAAATCCTACTAATATTATAAATGTGAAAGTTTGTGAAGATGTTTGAATGTTTGTTACTCAATCACGCGTAAACCGTTTAACAGATTTGGATGAAAATTGGCACATAGACCATTTCCTGAATTAACACGTAGGATAATATTTATCCCGATATTCCCACGGGATCGAAACTTACGCGGGTGAAACCGCGGGGAGCTGCTAGTATTTTTATAAATCCGACCGATACTTCCAGAGATTAAGGCTTTCAAACAAACAAACTTTCAGCTTTTTCATTAAAGATTTAAAACTATGATATCTCCTAAGATTTTCATTGAAATGAAATGATGTCAATGGAAATTTTCTTTAAAATTAAATACTTGTGATGAATAACGTATTTATTTGGATAAGGATTAATATCATGTTTATAAAAACACCTTCGCAAATAATGCATTATTTAAGAATAATATTTAAATTATAGATTTGATTTATTGATGATATTATTTTTGTTCTTAAAAACATACCTTCACTTTGATGTTCCTCCATTGCCTCAATAATATCATCTAGTATCTCTGAAACAGCTGGTAATTCTTCTTCTTTGATAGCAATGTCTTCTGTTTCACATTCATCAACTATACTTATGTGCACTGTTGGAGATATAATAAAGCCACTGAAAAATCCTGAGTGGTCTTGGTTTATCAAAGAATTAGGCTGTAAGAAAACAAATTTTGCATTATACTAAAGTCACTCAAACGAGCCCCCACAAGTGAGGATACTTAAAGTAGGTCCAATGTTTGTACACTGCTGCACTGGCGTCGGCCATGCTACCAACATCAGTGACCTCTGCACAAGCTATTGTTGCATGGCTCGCGCCAACACAAGAGAGGACCGTTATCAAACTGCCACATACAAGTTCATACAGAAGTTGTAGCAGTAATATAGGTAATTGTCAATGCCTACATTTGACTAAAGTGTACATCATTCAACACTTGATGGTATAGTGTGAAATCCAGACACAATAGGTATGAGCTTGAGTGGATTCACTTCCACGTTATACAGAAACAAGAAATTATGAGAATAAATGGCTGTATAAGATATCTACCTCATAATCCTCATTCATCCTCTGAGCAAACAATTCTTCAGCTTCCAGACATTGTCTCAGTAATCGGTAGCATTGCTTTAGTTTAGTGCAGCAGAAGAAACAAGCAAGAATCGGTCTTCTGTCTTGAGTTACAAACTGGAACAAAATTTGTCTGACACTATTTTGCTACTTCTAATGTTACAAATAGTAATTCAGTCAGTGGGATTCTCATCATAAGCTCGGAGTATCATCTCATCTACGGCTACATTATGTTGTCTGGCACTCGCTCGAGGTTCTTGATGATGTAGGTTTCCTGTCTCTCTCAAACGTCGATAAGTTGTAGAAAAGGTTCCGTGATTTGATATGGTAGGCAACAAAACTCCATCAACACTGTAATTTTTACATGTTATAATTGGCTACAATGTTTATCAATAAACTGCTTTATAGCTTTTCACAAAGAGCAAGGAGGTAATATTCTAAAAATTGTACTTCTGCTGCAATTTTAAACAAATATTTTGCTCAATAACTATGATTAAAAATACTGAAGTGTTAATCGACTTTTGTTGCTGACTATTCACGTCGATCAGGATATCGCCCCTGATAAATTGTTAAACACTGAAACTGGAAGGCCCACATCTCAAAGACGTTCGTTGATTCTGTGTTGAGATATGTTACATGGGGTTACTCAACAGAAAGTCAAAGAGTTAATTGTAGAGAAAAAATACATCCGCGCCATAGTGGGGATATGCCCATGGTGGGAATCGTGCAAACCCTTTTTCAAAAAGTTCAAGATATTAACCCTTCCCTGTCTGTATATCTTAGAATGCGCTAAATTTGTTAAAATGCACCCGGAGTTATTTAAATAAGCTCATGAAATGTATCCAAAAAGTAATAGGTAGAATAGTTTTGCCCATAATCGTGAGGACAGCATTAAACAGTAAAAATAGCTAAGCAATGTGTGGTTGCATGTTTAATGCTACTATACCAGACAGTATTAAAATCTTAGGAGCTAATCAATTTCAAAGTGTCTCAAAGTATGGTTAGGGGAAAAAAATCTATTCGGTAAACAACATAATATAACAACAGGTTTTAATAATAATTATTATTTATTTTTGCTACTCTAAATAAAATTGTAATTTTAATTGAACATTAATACAATAATCATTATGACTGTAATACCGTTTGCATGTCACATTATTATGGCTAAGTGTAATGGCCCTAAGACGACCCACTGACCTGGATCTGTAAACCTCTACTAAGACTGAAATTGTACCAATATCTACTTATGGCAAATAAATGGATTTGATTTGATACGTATTTATTCTAAGTCAGGTTTCCTCACAGTTTTCCTTCATTGTGATTTCCGACGATCCTCTGACCGAAAGTGTTCATGTATTTGTGATTTTTAATAAATATAAAAACTTACTGGAATATCAGTCAGCTTCTCATACAGTTCATGTAAGTTCCTGTTGACTACTATACACAAACGTACATCCTCCACCAAACATATCCGACATATTGGCAGCTTTTCCATCTTTTCACTCAATAACCAGCGTCACTTAAGTTTTAGTTAACTTTACGTTTGTATTATAGAAAAACAGTGATGCGTTGCCTACAGATAACGAGTAAGGCTTGTTTAATACGACTTCTTTTTGCTATTAAAAGTTATTTCGTGCACGCTTCCTTTGTGGACCACGGCAAGAAGACTTCCTCTTGGGCAAGACTGCTAGTTGCTACAGCCGGAAAGAGCTAAACTTATTATATCTTCCGTAAGTAGTCCAGACAGTCCAGGTAATTTATAGGAACTTACACCGCAGGTTTATTATTGACAGAAGTTAGAAGAGCACAACACAAATACAACAAAATATTTTTATTTACCCCTAACCTAAACTACTCTACTAGGGATGTGAAAAAATAATCGATTATAGAAAAAGTCGATTAATAAAAAATTGATTTCTTATTCACTGCCGATTTTTTTCACCTAGAAGTTAGAACGGCCGCAACACAGGTTAGCACGCGAAATTCAAATTTTCTTACGTTTTTTGCAATTTGCAGGTCAGTGTCAGGTATCTTGATCAAAATATGATTCGCGACAATAACAGGTACATATTTGGAGAATTATAATCTTTGACCTGCAAATTGCAAAAAACGTATAAAATAGTAATTTATCGATATTTCAGGCGTTTAATTTAATCTATCAAAAAAAAAAGGAAAAAATCGATTATTTTAATAAAATCAATTATTTTTATTAAAAAAATCGATTATTTTCTAATCGATTTTATTACTAGGCAAAACAATCGATTATTTAATAATCGATTTTTTATGTATACTGTCACATCCCTATAAACTACCACAGAGCATGTAACCTAAACTACAGAGTAGAATAATTTAACCATAAATAAACGCTCCACAAAGTGCCACCACAGACTAACTACCACCGAACACTACTTATACAAAGAAAAGTATAGACTGCGCTTAGAGTAAGAAAGCTATAGAGCATCGGGTAGCGTGGCCACACATGAGACAAAAAACTAACTTAAATAACATTGGCTACTTTTGTAGCTGCCTTGAAAAAACGGACACGCACTGAGAGACGGAAATAGTATAAGCTTTATCCTTTTCTGTTACTTATAATAACTCAATACTTTATCCCTTTCTTGTGGAAATGAAATGGCGCTACCCGCCGTTTAAACTTTTCTTTGTCTAAAGTATTGAGTTATTATAAGTAACTGAAAAGGATAAAGCTACACTATTTCCGTCTCTTAGTGCGTGCCCGTTTTTTCAAGGCAGCTACATAAGTAGCCAATGTTATTTAAGTTAGTTGTTTGTCTCATGTGTGACCACGCTACCCGATGCTCTATAGTTTTCTTACTCGGAAGACTATTACTGCTAGACACAGACAGAGTACACTTTAGTACCCGTCAGGGTATATATGTTCTGTGCTTTAGTATACTGAAACTCCTAGAGAAAATTTAAAAAACCCCCGACACCAAATAATAATAAAATTAAATGTAATTGAAAAAGGATAAAATAATTTAAAAACCCCCGACTTAAAGAATTTATGTAACGAGACTAAAACAGATAAATTAAATAACTCTCTGCCGCCATCTGTGTTCCCGCCCACATTTAACCCGTCTGCCTTCAAAGCAAGAGTGAACAGGCATCTTCTGGGCACGCTCGTTCCATCATAGACCTCATCTATCGCTTACCATCAGGCGTGATCGGGGTCAAGAGCGGCCCATTTAGTAATAAAAAAAAAAAAAAAAATCATATGGAAGTCGGGGGACCTCTTAGATAGAAGGTGTTCCACAGAACGGTCCCCCGACTTCCATAAGAATTTAATTTATCTAAAACTAAAACAATCAGAAGTAAAGCTAACCATACAACATCATATTGTAGTCTTTGAGCTAACCAAACAAAAGTCAGTTCGATAAATTAGATGACATCACCATTGAAGCCGTTTCTACATTCTGTTTCTAAATCACCATTTAAAATCAAGCATGGTGTTAATAGCAACCCATCAAGACCAATTATAAGTGTTTTGAGTAAGTAGCCAAACAAATAGAACAATCAGATAGTGATACTTTTTATACTCCCTCCGTAACTCCCACAGAATCATCAATATCCATAAAATATCTAGAAAAATAAATAAATAATATTGTAAAAGAAAAGTTGTTTTTCTATGTATCCACTGTGTTCCTTTTGAAATTGATTTACTTCCCTACTATATATACTGCAATAGTACTTTAGCTTCTTTAATATTTTACTTGTTTTCAAGTTGTATTATATCTTACCTATCACAATCATTGTAAAACTGCAATTGCAATTACTTGTTTTTAATTTGATAAAGTTTTACAATGATTTTGTTAATAATGAGAAAATACAACTTGAAAACAAGTAAATTATTAAAGAAACTAAAGTACTATTGCATAGGTAGTGCCTATAGCTAGGCTATACCTAAACTGTGTGCGGATGGCGATAATAGATGGCGGTTACTATCCGATCAATTGACATTAGCGGTATTCAAAAAAGTCTGCAAGGGGGCTCTCTATACTACTACGACACTTTTTAATAAATTACAGCAAAATGGTATACGGGGACCATTCTTAACTTAACTTAGCGAAATAAGTACTCAAAGGAGTCGCGGGCTCGATTTTGATGAAAACTAAAACTGCATCATTGGATTTTTGAAAAATCAACATTTCTAGCCAGGAATCGTACCCGTTGATTTTGAAAAAAAAAACCACACTGTATTATTACCCCATTCGATAGTGTCGCTGATAAGGATCGCATTCTGGGAAGTAATGACATACGGGAAACTAAAGAAAAGAGCTCATTTTTAACAAAATACTTTTTATTTATCTTATATTTATGTTACCTACCTATTATACCTTGTTCAAAATGTGATGACCATTGTTTTCAATACATTGCTGGATTCAACGTCTCAAGGATTGTACTGCATTTAACATTTGAATTTAGATCATAATGTTGTGAAGGTGACTGCGCTGCGGGTGTATTGAGCATCATTTCGAACAAGGTACAGCGGAGCTATTCTGTAAAAATCTCACCGTGAAAACTTAGGTGAAGTGAGCGTGGAGTGAGCTGTCAATAGTGTCAATTCCTAGCAAAAACAAACTCACTTCACCTAAGTTTTCACTGTGAGATTTATACAGAATCGACCGGCAGGTAATGTCGGTATATACCTACTCTAAAATAAGAAGCAGTTTATTAAAATCCAAATTTTTTTTTAAGTTTGCCTTATGTCATTACTTCCCAGAATTTGATCCTTATGAGGGACACTATCGAGTGGCGTAATAATACAGTGTGTTTTTTAAATTAAAATCAACGGGTTCGATTCCTGGCTAAAAATATTGATTTTTCAAAAATCCAATGATGCAGTTTTAGATTGTATCAAAATCGAGCCCGCGACTCCTTTAAGCACTTTTCGCTATTCCTCATAGTTTCAGATTTGGCAATCCACGCCCACTTGAAAAAAGCACCCTGTGTATACAATACATATATGTAGACACAGGGTGCTTTTATATATATATTTTGATAAATACTGTAGTGTATGCGGAAAGCATTGGCGTGCCAGTCACTTACCGGCCGTGGGCGACAGCACACGTCTCTGGGTTTCGTTTATGCTACCTTACCTATGTATCTGTCAAAGTGTGTTTTATTAAGCATCCCAGTGAACATCACAAGTGGCGACGAGGATAAAAGTAAGTGCTGAAAACATTTACCAAAAAAAGAGGAAGAATGCAGGCTGAAAAATAATGCACGTTGATAGTTGTTTACGATCAGTTAAGCGACTATATTTCGATAAGGATCGTTAATAGTTGGATACTAAAGTAAAAACAGAACGTAGTCACGCTGTACCTACCTACCTACACGTAAATAAATCGTTACCAAGGTAAAAGGTTACAGCTAATGATTGCTTTGTTACCTAAGTTTCGTATGATTAAGTTACGAAAAATAAATTCTGCTTCGATTGATGTAAACAACTTATAAGCGTAAATGCAATGATATTATAAAGGAAAGATACGCTACGTTCATACTGAGCGACGTTCTGTATTGTTGCGTTGTTATTACAAAGTAGTTACTGCGATAGACAATGCGGAACGTATGACACAGAAAGAGATAGCTATATGTATTGTGTTGCTTGCTGCTATTAGCGGACTGAAAAAATGAAACTACAACAATATTGTCTAAATTTGCCTGCAACAATTTGCGTCCGCTAGTGCCATATCTACCCCTTGAATATAATATCATTGCGTAAATGTTACAAAGGCCATGCAGTAAGTGTTGGTTACAAGTGTTACAACAAAACAAAGGGCTATGCCTGAATAGTACGCAATTATTTCAATGTGCTGTAATGCAAACAGTAAATTATTGTTATTGGGTAAGTGTTCTCATTTAAATAACAAGATAATTGAGTTATTTGCACGCTTCTTATTTTAAATAAAAATAATAACCAATTATTATCATAAATCTTGGACATACTTAACTTTTCTGTTGTAAATAACCTACATACCCACCTATTGTAAAAATAAAACAAAATCATTGGATACTATTTTAATCAGGTCACTGGTTTTGCCAGGATCAATTGTTTGCATTTCGACACAGAAATATCAAGGTCACGCAAATACTATTCTCAATACTGTTCGGGCGCCTCCGGCGATCCTCGGCTGCTGTCGTGAGACAACGGAAGGCGGCGAGCGGCGGCGAGAGGTGCGGCGTGCGGGACGCGGGCGGTCGGCCACTTCGCTACCGATCTCGGACGACGGCACGCGCGCGCACTCCATACGTTTCACAAACATCGACACTAATTTTATATTGTACCTATTTGGATTATACTTTTAAAACTACAGTCCGCTGATTTGAATTAAAGTCCTTAGTTAGGTCCCTTACAATACGACCATGCATAACGGATAAATGTGAGAAAAGACCGGGAAATGTTAGTGTAAGCATCAATAATGGCTTCAATCAATCAACTCAGCCTATCGCAGTCCATTGCGATAATAATGGCTTAATTACTAGCATATTTACTGCCAACCAGTTAATAAACCTAATATGTTATAGATAAAGGTTATTATCAGTCAATTTCCATAATAATAGTAAAGTAACGCTACTGAATAAAGTTATTCAGTATATTTAGTTAGTCATACTTACACATAAGTCAAAGGTCATGCTGAATCCGAAATGGTCTAAAGGCCACGCATATACTAACAGGTACCTTATGGCTACGCAGTAGTGTTACTGTTATCTATATAAAAGATAAAAGGCCACGCAAATACTAACAAGTACCTTATGGCTACGCATACTGTTATCTATATAAAAGATAAAAGGCCACGCATACGAGTCTCAAAATCCTGTTACAGGTCGCCCCAAAAAAATGACTCACGCAATAAGTACTTACAAAAATATAATAGGGCATGCAGTTGTAATACTGTTACTGTTATTTTCAGTAAAAGCCACGCAAAAATAAGAGTCAATACATTTTAATGCAAGCTGCAAAATGACTCATGCATCATCCACACTTCCCAACTAAAACCATTTTGATTGCGAAGGCGATCCGACATCTGTCGGCACTAGTTGGAGGAAATGGAAGAGGGCACTTGAAATTTATGAAACGAGCTACTCTTCTCCATGTTGGGAGAATTACCCAAACGAATGTATTCATTGTAATACCTATTAAACATAAACAATGCAAAAAAAAAAGGGTTATTAGGTACTTGATGGTAGTAAAAAGTCTCATATTGTAGACCCGTTCCACAGAGGAAAATTTCCTGCGTGTAGGAATAACTAACTAATGAGTACTACTGATAATGCTTAATGATTTTAATATGTCAACAAAATATATCACAAAGCTGAATGCTTGTAGGTTAATTCACAGGCAAATTTTGCATGTAAATTATAAAAGTAATTTTCAAAAACATACCGAGAACTTAATTATTCAGAATAAGCAAAAATGCACCAAGGATGTTGCTGTACAGACCTGTAGTTTAAGCGATGCTAGTGTACAAACGGATAATATTAATATAGTTACTCAAAATCTAGATGACTTTTTTCGTGACAAAAAATGAGCCACGATTAACAATTCTACATCAAAATATAGCCGGAGCCTTAAACAAACGTGACGAAATTTCGTTTGCCATATTAGATTTGCTGAATAACGAGATTAGCGTAGATATACTGTGTCTTACGGAAACATTTTTGCTTGAAGGTACTGAAAAAAACTTTCGCCTAAAAGGCTTTACGACTGCAGTTTACTATTCAAGGAAAACTTCAAAAAGAGGAGGCGTGGTTATTCTTATAAAAAATGAAATTGAATTTAAAATAATACAGGAAATACAAAAAATAAGCGAAACATGTGTATTTGAATGTTGTGGTTTAGAATTAACTAAATACGGTATATTATTAATATGTGTATATAGAACCCCTTCATCGAATGCAACGAATTTTCTTAATAAACTTGAGACACTATTGGGGACGTTGTGTCGTAATACAAGAAAGAAAATTATTATATGTGGGGATACAAATATCGATATTTTAAAACAGTCAAAGGAAAGCAGGGAATATACTTACTTGTTAAAGAGTTACAACATGAAACATGCTATTTTGACACCTACTAGAGTAACAGAAAAGACACAAACTTGCATTGATCACATCATAACCAACATGGAAAAATGGTTTGTAAAAGTACATAACTTAGGCTTATCGGATCACTCAGCCCAATCATATTCTTGGGCTGTTACAAAAATACAACAACCAGTTTTAAAATGGTGGTATCAATTTAAACGAGACTATAGTAATGGCAATAAAGAAAAATTTATAAACTCTATCTCAGGCCTGTCTTTTAGTGACGTATTTGAAGAAACCTCAACAAACGAAGCATTCCACAAATTTATCGATACATTTCTGCTATTTTATAACTTATGTTTTCCTACCATTCGTGTAAAAGTCACAAATAAAGCATTAAATAAATTAAACTGGCTTTCTAAAGGTATTAAAATAAGCTGTAAGAATAAAAGTAAACTACACTATAAATTAAAATATAAAAATAATGAATGTCATAAAAACAAGTACAAAAGCTATTGTAATTTATTGAAAAAATGCATTTTAACATCTCGAAAAAATAATAATACCAAATACATAAACAAAGCTCAAAATAAGTGTAAGGCAGCGTGGAATGTAATAAAAAAACATACCGGCGCAGATTTAAAACGCTCCTGTATTTCAAAAATTACTATTGACAACAGTGACTGTATATGTCCTGATTCTATTGCAAATCATTTTAATAATTTTTTCATTAATTCGGTTATCAATAATAGCCTTGATAATAAAGAAGATTTAAGACTTAAACAAATGGATCACATTGAATCAATCAATAATTCAATATTTTTGTACCCACTGGATGGTAGTGACCTTAAAAAAATAGTGATGTCTCTAAATGATTCAAAAGCTAGTGGTTATGATAATATTCGCACTGACATCATAAAACTGTCAGTAAATATAATTCTAGAGCCACTTTTACATGTTATTAACCTCTCTCTAGAACAAGGAACATTTCCCGATTTATTAAAGAGATCAGTAGTGAAACCAATATTTAAAAAAGGGGATAGAACTCAAATGGACAATTACAGACCCGTGACTCTAATACCGATATTTTCTAAAATTTTTGAAAAAGCGTTTCACAATAAATTAACAAACTTCATTGAAAAGTACAAGATTATTAAGGATGAACAAAATGGGTTTCGTAAAAATAGAAGTACATCATTAGCAGCTTTTCAATTAGTAAAGGAAATAACAGACTGTATTGACAAGAAAATACCAGTTACTGTTTTATTCATGGATATGAGTAAAGCGTTTGACCATGTCTCTCATGAACGATTATTAGAAAAGGTTTCCAGATATGGAATCAGAGGAACGGCATATAACTGGCTGGAATCTTATTTGTCCGATAGAGTACAAGCAGTGGAAGTGACGAAGTATAATGACCAAACTAAAACGTTAGAATCACTTCAATCTTCGTTTATGTTTAATAGATATGGCGTGCCACAGGGCAGTATCTTAGGGCCGCCAATGTTTTTGCTTTACATAAATGATTTCCCAGAGGTTATAAATCATAAATGTGTACTATTTGCCGACGATACTACAATTATAATCAAAGGACAAGATAAAAGTTCGTACGAACAAGAAATAAATATTGCTCTTCAAACAACTATAGAGTGGCTAGAGGCTAATAATTTAAAAGTTAATATTAATAAAACAAAGTTTATACAATTTCATACCTATCGATCAAAACCGCTGGCACTAAATATATCTTATAAAGGGGTCGCCCTGACAGAAACTGACTCTATTAAGTTCCTTGGAATAAATCTAGATAAATTTTGTTCATGGAAAAATCATATAAATGACATTTGTGCTAAAATAAATAGTTTTATATACCCTTTGAGGCGTATAAGCTGCGAGGTATCGAGAAATGCTGCAATAACGGCTTTCCATGGCTATATAACCTCCACTCTAAGGTATGGTATTATCCTGTGGGGTCGTTGTGTGGAGATTGATCAAGCATTCGTAATGCAAAAAAAGTGTCTAAGAGCTATATTTGGGCTGAAGCAAATAGAATCATGTCGTCCGTTCTTTAGGAAATATAAAATATTAACTCTACCATGTATTTATATATTAGAATCCTGTATATTTGTTTTCAAACATAAGAGACTTTTCCAGCAAGCTACAAGCTACTATACCCCACGATCTATGTATACTAATAAGTTATTTCAGCCGAGGACGAATCTTACATTTACAGGTAACAACAGCTATAGTATGTGCATAAAGTTGTATAACAAAATACCAAATTCTATAAAAACGCTCCCATTTTCTAGATTTAAAAATAATTTGACGAGGTTTTTAATTGAAAAATGCTTTTATAGTGTACATGAATTTTTGGATTATAAATTGTAAGTTCTGTAAACTGCACGGTCATTTTAATTTATTATGACATATTGACATGCTTATTATTGACATTTATGATTATTAAGTATTTTTATTATTCTTTTTAAATTTTATAGTGACATTTATTTAATTCAATGACACAATTTTAATGGGATTATCTTTTTACTGAGTGCATGATTATTATCAATAATTAATTTCAATAAAATATGTAGCCTTATTTTATATTTGCACGCCGAAATTAAAGGCAGAATAAGAGAACAATTCTGTATATTTTACCAACCTTCTGTACCTTATTTATGCAAATAAATGACTTTTGACTTTGACTTTTTTGACATGTGTACCTGAGTTCTAGGGTGACATAAATACCGATCTAAATTTAGATCGGTATCAACAGACTATGGGAAAGACAAAAGCTATGTAATTGTTACTATAGTTAGGTACTAGTACCTACCAACCAGTTAAAATAATAAGTATACATACTTTGAAATAAAATAGGGGCAAAGTGAAAATAAAAAGTCACAATAACAGTAAACTGCTGTTTGATGTTATTGCAATGATTAATTAATAATAATATAATAACAACAGAAAGCTGCCATCTTAAACACCTGCAGAATAGTTAGGAAATTCATACAGTTAGAGGAAGAAAACACTCTAATACACACCATACGCTGCATTTACTTGACTTTGGCCCGTAAATGTAGCTAAAACCAGCCTAAGAGGTGAGAAAAAAAAGACACTCAAAATAATAATACTAATGTTTATTTCCAGTAAAATGTTCATAAAGGTTACAAGTACAGTAATATGGTACAACATAAAGTGCATTGAGTATTATCTCCTGGCACCCAAACTAGGTTATAGCCTGTGACTTGGGGACCAGTGATTCCATAAGGGTAGATAGATGAACAAAATGTTTAGTAAAACTGTTTTCACCTGTAACATGAATTAGTATGACATAATATTTTCTTATGATATGATGAATCGGTAAATCAATTTTGTTTGAGAAGAGAAGTTCCCTTCTTCTGTTGGAGTTTTGTGGTACTATCAAAGGTCACTAAGTTACAGGTGCCATGTATCATTATGTGAAACCAAGACAATAATGTACTTATAACAATAAAGATTGCTTACCTATTCAAACATAGGTACAGGCGTGATGTGGTTATGAGATTATAATTCTTATTTAAGTATCACAAAGTTGATAATACTGCCTTAGGTGAGGTCCTGTTACTAGTATTACAATGGTCTGTGTGAAAGTATTGATACCTTCAGTATGAGATTGGCACCATCTTTTGTATTGTTTGTCACATTAGAAGTCAGTCTATATTGATGGAAGATTATTTAAAACTCAAATTAAAATATATTTATTTGTACACATAGATATACCATACTGGCCCATGATGGGAAAAAATATGTCACTATGTGCTGCCTTGCCAGGCGTACAAGTATTGCTTAGTAGTAGTAGGGGTACAAGTAGGCCTAAATAATAACAGCCGCACAGGTCGTTTGATCAGGTTAAGCTATGCTTGCCGCGGTTGGTCTGTGGATGGGTGACCATCTTTACATACCGAGACTCCTCCGTGCCTCGGAAAGCACGTTAAGCCGTTGGTCCCGGATGTCATTCGTGGATCTTTGACAGTCGTTACGGGTAGAAGCCCGAAAATCTGACAACCAGTCTTGCCAAGGGGTACCTACTTATTGTATTACCCAGTGGCTGGGTTCTGGAGGTCAGGTGGGCAGTCGCCCCATATGAAATACTGTTATTCGGCTGCATCCGTAAGAAAGTTGGTTAGGATGCAGCTTTAAAAAAAAAAAAAAAAAAAATTCATTTAATTCAGGCAAGACCCAAATGAAATTAAAATATTACAATGCCTACTACCACAGAATAAAATTTCAATGCATAGAAATAAAACAAATTAACGAATACAAAATTAAAAAGGTAATGGAATTAAAATTAAGATAATAATGTCAATGTCAATTAAAACTAAGTGCACTGGCTATACATGTCTGCTACAGCATTTCCTAATGTAGGGGCAGTCAATTCGCTCAGCGATCATCACCAGGACAACCCAGTATTCTAGAACATGATACGATTATAAATTATTTTGATGATTCAATGTTATGGTAATTAACTAACAAACGTAAATAAATAATATTTTACCAACAGGCAAAAATACAACTTTTGTCAGACTAAACTTCTTGAACTACCTACCGGAAATGTTGTCAAGTAGTACCTAATAGGTATTGAAGTGGTTAAAAGTACCTAATGATACTACTAAATTAACAATAACCCTAAAAAAAAAAAAAAAAAAAATCGCATTGACTCATAAATATCTTCTAAATCTATTATTGCTCAATCGGTAAAAAAAAAAAAAAAAATTAAAGGAAGAATAATCACAGAAATAGGTAGATACGCGCTGTTGGTAATTCCGTGGACTACTCAATAAAATACCATATTAGACTCCAAAATATATTGTGCATCCGCACAGGCAAACGATCAGAATTACAAGCACGTTTATGAATGTGACATCTGTCTAGAAAAATTATTCTATAAATACTGGGACACATATACAAACTCCATGATGTGTATTAGGCACATGCCAAAATCATTGTTGTCATTAAGTTAATACCAACACTGGCCCTTGAACCAATCTAAACTCAGGTTAATCACATTACACACATTGAACACTATAAATAAATCTAAGCATAGACACATCCGCTGTTTAAAAATAATAAAACATTACAACAGCAAAAACATAGCAAAAGTATAAATTTGTCAAAGTTTCCGTCACATATAAACAGCAAATATTCAAAACTATGTGATAGGGATCTCAAACAAATTATACTTCTGCAAGTATACCTTACCTACTGCTTAGAACCATTATATTATCTATTTAACGATATAAATAAACGATGTTTGGAGATGGCTTAGTACTGGAATACTAAGTTACTGTAGTACCTAGTTAAATCGAAATATGGGAAGCTCTTTAGTACTGTTTGGATGATCTAATCAACTGAGTAATTAGAAGTCTCAGTATATTCGAATTCAGACTCTCAGATAATTATCAATTTTGGGAACACAAAACTTAATGTCATACCTTCAGGGCCGTCTTTACCTATTGTGCAGGGTGTGCGTTGCACACGGGCGCAGCGGTCCTAGGGGGCGCCGAGCGCCGCTCGCTACGGAGCCCCACTCGCGTAAAAAGAGTTCCGCTTTGCATACATTTTGTATAGCATCTGGAGCTCTTCTTATATTTGTCGAGTTACACCAAAGCAAGTCGCGCCACGAGCGCGCGAGCGGCTTTTACAATATTAACTTTTTTTTCAACATGAAATGAACATTATTAACGATTATATTTGGTGTAGTAGCGAGTGTCGCATCGCTCGGCGGCACCTGTTTCAATGATTAGTTTGAAAACACGCCGACAATCATATTGCGAATAATGCGAATTCAACAGTTTTGGGATAGAAAATAAACTACTAATTACCATGGACGAAGCGCGCGGCATTTCTCAAAAGCGTGAGTAAGCGCCCCAGAAGGTGGTAGCCATAAAGCTCATCCGGGGCTACCGCACGATCTCGAGCGAGGCGGCAAGCCTCATTGCCGGACTGCCGCCATGGGATCTGGACGCGATAGTCCTCGCGCGCGTATATGAGTGGTGCGTGGAGGCACTACGCCGCCGGGGGGAAGTTCCGCTTCCGCGGAAAATCGCTGTGGAGCGGACGGATCTCCGGCGCCATCTCATAGCGGCATGGAAGGAGCGACTGTCGCAACCCAGCGCAGGGCACGCCGCGAAAGCGGCGATAAGACCCCTCTTTGAGGAGTGGCTAGAGAGGCGCCACGGCGCCCTCACCTACCGCCTGACGCAGGTCCTCACCGGACACGGAAGTTTCGGGAGGTCCCTGCACATCATCAGGCGGGAGGAAACGCCCGGGTGTCACCATTGCCAGGATTACCCAGAGGACACGGTGGAGTACACGGTGGAGGTCTGCCCCGCTTGGGCGGAGCACCGCCGTGTCCTCGTTGAGGCGATCGGCAGCGGCGGCGACCTCTCGCGTCCGGCCCTGGTGCAAGCCATGGTCCGGTGCGAGAGGGAGTGGGAGGCAGCCACCTCCTTCTGCGAAGCAGTCATGCTAGCGAAAGAGGTGGCGGGACGGATGAGGGAGAGCCTCCCGTCCCAGCCGCCGCGGGAGACGCTCCGGGCGTCGGGAGCCACGGGACGACTCCCGGCCACCGTAGGTGTGGGCCTGCGGGCGGAGAGTAATGGGTAACTCACCGTCCGATCAGGACCAGGCCCGTGCCGGACGGCGCGTAGGTGTTCCACGCGCGCCTCAAAAAGATGTCAGCATCGAGGAGGGGCCCCATAGGGCCGAAGCCTGCCGGGTCAGCGAGATTGTCCGAAAGGGTTATCGCTGGCCCGGAACGATGATTTCCAATCAGAAAAAAAAAAGCGTGGCGCGTGCCGCACTTTGTGTTCTACCGCTCGCTACACGTAATTTTGCGAAATAAGCCTTGGCGCAATGGATTAAGTTTTATATTTGAGTAAACATGTAAATATCTTTACTTCATATTTGCGGCTTTTCTTTTGATTGAAATTGACCTAATAAGTAAGATTTAATTTTGATATTAGCTGAATTAGTTGCCAGTCTGCCACAAGCACAACTGTTGCGAACTTCGACCGCGTCGGAGCACTCGTCAAAAATTGCTACCAAATAACTCTGAAAACAGAAAACATTAAAAAAAAAACATAAACGTGTCCTTTGTTTTTCTTGTCACTCTTTCCTTCCTAAAAATACTTTTTACCCGTGTACAGTGAGCCTCGCTCGCAGTGAGCTTCCCAAATTTGTCAAATGTTCCCAATTGATATTGAACTTTGTTTGATATGAGGTCGTAATTAGAATGAAGAAATTTCAAAATTTGGGTGTAACATAACATCTATAAATAGACATGTTAACATGAGTACGTTTTGGCTTGTTAGGGTAAACACCAGAACACCCTGTATAATTCTAAATACAATCAACAGCACCAAAACCGACGAATTTCTTCTTCATCTCCAAACAATAGAGTTTATTATCCATTGGGGAAATTTGACAGTTTGTGGTAACTTGATGTGCTGTTACTTGTACTATATACCCATCCATTTTGACCGCGCGCTTACTAGGGGGCGCTTGGGTAATGTTTGCACACGGGCGCAACATGGGCTAGAGACGCCTCTGCATACCTTCATGATAAGGTTCAAATTCCATGGCAATTGTTGGGACCATAATATAGAAATACAAGCGTTGAATCTAAAGGTAGGTTCTTGAATATGGAAAGAAACGAAGTAAGATATATATTAGGTAGGAGGTGTAAGGACACAACCACAATGACAGATGTAAAATAATAGAAGATCTCAATAATTATTGTTTACCAAACAAGTTAAGTTGTGTCAGATCAGTGTGATTTAAATTCAACGACTCACCTACCACCTATAAAAACAGCGACGGAAACAAATTCAAATTCACTTATTTCGTGAACACAGGGTACATACAAAAGGTGTTATAAATACATAAGATCCGAGCTGTGCCCCGCCAAAAGGCATACAAAATATCAAAGGTTCCATAATGTCATGTGAAAAAAAACATACAACAATACTCAAAATTATTTAGTATGTCTTAACATGAGCTTATATTGGATTAAGTTAAAAAGTATAATTAAAATTTGTCATTTAAATATTGTCAAAAGAATAATACACCTTGCTATTTAACAGTTTGAACAGACAAGATCACTCACCATGTCACACGTAGGCACATACACATAATAATAGCATTTAATTTCAGCACAACCGTGGTGATGGTCTAGCCCGACTAAGTTCGTGGGTTTGAAACCAGGCAGGCATTTTGTGTATTTTCACTCATCACCACTGTTCATCAACGGTGAAGGAAAACACCGTGAGGAAACCGGCATGTCTGAGAACCAATACTTCGAAGACATGTGATACATTAAATTGGACGCAATGGGCATCCATTAAATTGGACGCATTTGGACATCCATTATATGGCGAAGGAAAACATCGTGAGGAAACCGGAAAACATCATGAGGAAACCATATGTAACACTCCATTAAATTGGATTTATCAAAGCGAAAGTTCTAGGAAAATCATCTACTTTTACAATATTTGTAAATATGTGAGCACGATGTATCTATCACAGAATTGAGTGCATCGTCTTCACATATAATTAAATATTATATTTATAAGAACTTGTAAAACATTTTAAAAGAGTAACGATGGAGTTTCTTGCCCATTCTTCTCCATACGAAAACTACCTTTTCGAATGGGCGATTAGAATCAATTCAATATTTCAATAAACACAACAACAACAAACATTTCAATTTAATAAAAATAAAGGAGGGATGTAGTGTATGCGGAAAGCATTGACGTGCCGTGCCAGTCACTTGCCGGCCGTGGGCGACAGCACACGTCTCTGGGTTTCGTTTATGCTACCTTACCTATGTATCTGTCAAAGTGTGTTTTATTAAGCATCCCAGTGAACATCACAAATACATAGATACATATGAACAATATTGTTAAGAAAAAAGTATTTGGTACGTACTACAAAAGCACTTAAATAACACAAAATGCCTGAATCTGCCTTTTAACATACATCGGTAAACAATATTGTATTTAGGTACCAAGCTGGTATCCTGGCGTCTTCACGTCAGATAATCCAAACCACCGATTTTACTACAAGGTAGATATATTTTTTGACAAAGTTATATAAAATCCGGATATAAATAATTATCTGAGATTTTGACAACCCTGACGACGTAAAATCCGGATAAAACATAAAATCGTTGTGGTTTCTAAGTTCCATGGAATTGGGATGTGAAATTTATGTGGTGTGTAGAAAAAGTTATTTAGATCATTTCAGTATAAATAACTTTTCCCGAAATGGCGGAATTTTCGAGAAAATTCAAAAAAACTAAAAACCGAAAAAGTCGTATATTTCTGGATTTAGCAAAGTTACGAGGTTCATTTGTGCACTAAAATACTCGGCATAAAATACACCATCAATGTATTTAGCATCAATATTTCTATCACGCGTAGTTTTAATGTAATAATTTTTTTTCTGAATATCGAGATAGAATTTGGTCGATTTTCAAAAAATTATAACTCCGAAACTAGACTTGGTAGCTAAATGGGGATACGAAATCTTGCATTCAAATGATTATTTCTGTCAAGTTTTTCAATAAAAATGGGATGTCCGAAAATCGGGCTTCATAATACACTGTGCAGTAGAGTCAAATTTTCAATGATATACCATCGTCATCGAAAATCAGTCCTAAACTGTTACCGCCTTCACCGCGTGGAGGTGAAATTAGTGATAGTTTTGATTTCCACATCAGATGTTTCTGATCTTCGATTTTTAGGGTTCCGTACCCAAAGGGTAAAAACGGAACCCTATTACTAAGACTTCGCTGTCCGTCCGTCCGTCCGTCCATCCGTCTGTCGGTCACCAGGCTGTATCTCAAGAACCGCGGTAGCTAGACAGTTGAAATTTTCACAGATGGTGTATTGCTGTTGCCGCTATAACAACAAATACTAAAAATAAAATAAATATTTAAGGGGGGCTCCCGTACAAAAAAACGTGTTTTTTTCGGCGTTTTTGCCGTCTGTCTGTCGCCAGGCTGTATCTCAAGAACCGCGGTAGCTAGACAGTTGAAATTTCCACAGATGATGTATTTCTGTTGCCGCTATAACAACAAATACTAAAAACAAAATAAAGTAAATATTTAAGGGGGGTTCCCGTACAAAAAAACGTGTTTTTTTCGGCGTTTTTGCCGTCTGTCTGTCGCCAGGCTGTATCTCAAGAACCGCGGTAGCTAGACAGTTGAAATTTTCACAGATGATGTATTTCTGTTGCCGCTATAACAACAAATACTAAAAACAAAATAAAATAAATATTTAAAGGAGGCTCCCATACAACAAACGTGTTTTTTTCGGCGTTTTTGCCTTATGGTACGGAACCCTTCGTGTGCGAGTCAGTCAGGCCAGTTTTTATAAGTCAAGAGGAAATGCCCATCAGACCGAACAACTTTTGCTAAGACGTCATTCCTATATGTGTTATGGTGTAGCTGGGCTCTTGGAGTTCCACATCAGGTGTTCCAGATCTTCAAATTTATTCTCTCAGCAGAAAATGCTCATCACGTGGAACAATTTTTGCTATGGTACCGTTTTTGTATCTCTTATAGTTTAGCTGGTCTGTTGCGGTTCTACATCAGTTGTTCAAGTTTCCAAGATAAATTATAGCCTATATGTTGCCCAGACATAATACCTATACAACAAAAAAATAATCATTCAAATCCGTCCAGTAGTTCCGAAGATTAGCGTGTACAAACAAACAGACAAAGAGACAAAATTTTTTTTTTGGATTCGTGCTCTTTTACTGTTTCTAAACCCCCCTCAGTTATTTTTTTTTTATATTCAATGTACAGACACAGTTTTTTTACGGTCTTATTATATGTATAGATTACCTAATTAAATAAATAAAAATATTAAATTGTAGGTTATTTAAAATTAAACTACGTAAATGGCTGAATGAAAATAATTTCTATAATATTAAGGATTTTTTTAACATAAATTGTAATGTTTATAAATTCAAATTTGTTTATTTGTGAAGTTTGCATGCTTTAATTTTTAAGCAAAACTTGTATGACTTATTAACACCTGTGCATACCATGTTTTACGCAAATAAATTATCTTATCTTATCTATGGTATAGTTTGGTTTTATTACTTTTGTTGTAAGTATATTTTAATTTAAAGTAGGAAGGTATTTGTTTTTATGTTTTCAATTAGGTATATTTATGGTTAAAATTAAAAAGATGATTGTTATTCCGCATTTTATTTTGATATTTTTCCAGGGTTTCACACGCGTTCCTGTAGGAACATAATATCTTATGTCCTTTCCTGATTCTACCAATCAGAAAAGGACATAAGATATTATGTTCCTACAGGAATGCAAAATTCCATGATGATCGGTTGTGTAGTTATGGCGCCAAAAGCAGTGGGGTAGCTACCGCCGTATCTGTTATACAGGGGGCCCCGACCGACGGCATATTTATTTCCTACTTAAATAAAAACTTTTACAAAAAAAACAACCGACTTCCAAAAAACACTAAGTATAAAGTTAAAAATAACTTTAATTTCGGAAGTCGGTGTCTTTGGATTTGTATTTTAGTTTTTTGCCACCGACTTCCGAAATTAAAGTTATTTTTAACTTTATAGTGTTTTTTGGAAGTCGGTTGTTTTTTTTGTAAAAGTTTTTATTTTTCACTTTTTAGTGGGTCAGTTTGTAATTTATTTAAGTTACAATAGCCTAATATCAACGGATCATCACCTTTTACAAAATATTGCTTTTCCCGATGCAGGGACGTTAATTGTTGAGGAGTTCTCCTAGTAAGAACCAGGAGAACTGGAGCTGATTGAGAAGTCACCATCAGCTCCACTTCACCATACGCATTGTAACGAGCATAAATTGCTTAGCAACCATATTAAAGTAATCGAATCGCAACCCGTGAAATATTTGTCATTGAGTAGTTCCGATGGCCATCTGTGGTCTTCATCATCAGCTCCACTTTACCAAATGATGATTTCCGAGAGCAAATGCTCAAGTTACTTTAATTATTGAGTAGGCCACACGACGAAAAATGACGCGATTACGCAACTTAAATTCGGTTTCAAATTGACGCATCAGCATGACTAGTAGGTAGTGGTCGTCCTATGTAAAACTACAATCTTAATCAGGTAGGTATTATTTTTGTACGACCTGAACATTTTGGCGTATTGAACCGTATGAAGTAAGCCCAACAAAAGGTAACTGCTGTAAATCGTTGAGGAATTCCCTCGACTGTCTATGGTCTCCATCATCAGACCTGTAATGGCACTCTTACAACCCATATGGGTGCAAAGTTTTTCCTTTGCCATTACAGTTCTCATAAATATAAATTAATTAATTCCAAACACAAGGTAGCTACTGTAAACTGTTGAGGAGTTCCCTTAACTGTCCGTCGTCTTCATCATCAGACCCCTAATGACAGTCACAACCCATCTAGGTGTAAAGTTCACATCAATACAAATTAATCAAGCCCAAACACAAGGTAACTGCTGTAAATCGTTGAGGAGTCCCCTCGACTGTCTATCGGTTCCATCATCAGATCGACTCCAGGCCTTCATTAAATTGTAGTGCTTTAAAATACTTAACGAAAAAATTAACAAACGCACTAGTCGCTCCTACGATTTTCGAATGTTCCCCTCGGTTTCACTGGGATGCCATCATCAGATCCTGGTTTCCTTATCATGGTACCACCCTTGGCATATCTTCTTTCCAACAAAAAAAGAATAATCAAAATTGGTTCATAAACGACGAAGTTATCCGCGAACACACATAAAAAAAAAAAAAAAAAATGTACGGTCGAATTGAGAAACCTCCTCCTTTTTTTGAAGTCGGTTAAAAAACGTCACCGACTCACCGTCCGTTAAAAAAAAGCTTGTCGCGAGATTTAAGTAGGTACTCGTATTTACTTAGTTTGAAAATTTATAAAATTAAAATCAATCAGATCACATGTTATTTAATTTATTTGTAACACACAGGTAAACCTCGCGACAAGCTTGTATATCATATCAGTTGTGTAATGACGTTAAAAGTTGATAGGTAGTAAAAGTTTTAAAGGAAAAGTTTATTTTATTATTTTTAGCGCATTGAAATAAAAGCTTGTTTTAAAAAAAGATTTTTACTTTTTAGTTACTGGACAGGTTTCTCAGTGTGTTCATCTCATTCACGACATCATGTTACACCCTGATGCCACTCAGTCCTCGGCATGGCCTCACCTTGACTCGAGTGTTTGGAGGAATGCGCCACTTATTTCAGCTTGAAGCTGCTGCTTGAGCTTGCTTATTTCTGCCTTACGAAACACAGTTCCGGGTTTCATTTTGGATTATCCTTCTCCTAGACAGGTTGCAAACCAATGCTGTTGACGCCTATCTCACCAAATTACACAAGTAAAAGTTAACCAACAATGCTACAGACACGAACAATTCGACCTTAATATCATGATCGAGGACTCCAAAAACCCCAGTACTTACACCAAAATTGCAGACGGATTGGAGCAACGGAGTTAACTCGCATTCGTATTCTCACCTTTCATTTGATACCCATTTATTGTAGGAAAGCAAAAAAAAAACTGCGCAACGTTAGCGATATGAAATGTTTATACACCCTCATACCATTCAGCCCTCGGCACGTGCTCATCTTGGCATTGGGTCATCCATCTAATCAATCAGACATAATCCACATTCATATCAAACGGAACGAACTTTTTTCCCAAATTTGTTGGAGTTGCATATTCGCGCCAACCAAGATACTCGTCAAGACGAATCAAACGAGCCCAAACTCGATGGGGTTGCGTCGTTAAATTACGGAGTTCCTATGGCCACCTTCCGGCTCCATCATCAGACCCTGGTTACCATATAGTATGAAGGTACTCGTCAAGACGAATTAAACGAGCTCAAACTCGATGGGCTTGCGTCGTTTAATTACGGAGTTCCTATGGTCACCTTCCAGCTCCATCATCAGACCCAGGTTACCATGATTGTAGTATCAAAGTACTCGTCAAGACGAATTAAACTCGATGGAGTTGCGTCAGTTAATTACGGAGTTCCTATGGCCACCTTCCAGCTCCATTATCAGACCCTGGTTACCATATAGTGGCGCCGATTTTGTTGTTCATAAACTAAACTAAATTTAAGTTCAGGCATCTTTTTCTTTCTATTTCACTAAGACAAGGACAGAAGATAAATATTAGTTTAGTCCTGTCAAATTAGTCAGCGCCTGGCGTAAATTGACGTAATTTTAGTAGCCTATTTTTTAATCTCGTCTAAAGTTGTCTATGGAGTATCAATTTGACAGGAGTAAACTAATATTTATCTTCTGTCCTTTTCTTAATGAAATAGAAAGAAAAAGATGCATGAACTTAAATTTAGTTTAAGTTTGTGAACAACAGAATCGGCGCCAGTATCAAAGTACTCGTCAAGACGAATCAAATGAGCCTAAACTCGATGGGGTTGCGTCGTTTAATTACGGAGTTCTTATGGCCACCTTCCAGCTCCATCATCAGAACCAGGTTACCATATAGTATCAAAGTACTCGTCAAGACGAATTAAACAAGCCCAAACTCGATGGGGTTACGTCGTTTAAGTACGGAGTTCCTACGGTCACCTTCCAGCTCCATCGTCAGATCAGCTCTATGTCATAATAATATTGCATTGTCATCCGATTTATACATGCATGCAAAATTTCAGCTCAATCGGATACCGGGAAGTGGGTCAAATTTAACTTGCAAGAGTCCACCTTCACATACATACAAGTTGATATATACATAAAGAAAGATAAACCAACAGAATCTTGGCTTTAATCAACTATTTCACAGATTGACAATTGACAATAATCAAATATGACAACTGACGTTACAAGGTAAGGAAGGAGATTATTCATTCACCCCCTCTATGTTTTGATCGAGGAGGTAATCATTAAGACGAATTGGGAGTCTCCTTAACCTTGCAGATTTACGAACGGCCTGAGATACTTCGGCACCGTTGTCATTAGCTTCAGGAGTTCTAAAAATTTCTTCTTCATCATTTTCATCATCGTTTGAATCATTTCTGTTTTCCGTATTTCGACAACTTATCTCAGTTTCATCCACCAACGTAACAGGAAGCGGTGCCAAATGCCTGTTAGACACCGTCGATTTCTGGCCATTGCTGCGTCTCACGTACGAGTAACTTGGGTTACTATGCAGGAGCTCAACTTCCTCCACATAGGGATCGGTCTTAAAACCTCGTACATATTTTTTTAACAATACTGGACCTGGAACGAGCCACGATGGAAGGGATTCTCCAACAGGTGTTCTTCGAGGAAAGTTAAATAGTCTCTCATGTGGAGTAGCATTTATCGATGTGCACAAAAGGGAGCGTACGCAGTGTAGTGACGGTTTTAAAGCTTGCTCCCAGTTTTCAATGGGTAGATTTTTTGAACGTAAGTAAAGTTGTATTGTTCTCCAGAGCGTTCCATTCAATCTTTCTACCTGGCCCTTTCCTTGCGGATTATACGGCGTTGTGCGAGAAGACGCGATGTTACAATTTCGTAAGAAGGTTTGCAGTTCTTCTGACATGAAGGAAGCACCTCGGTCACTGTGTATATATAGGGGTTGACCAAATTCAAAGAAAATATTTCTGAGACAGTTTATGACAGTCACAGAGGTCATATCCGCGCAAGGATAGGCAAATGGATACCGTGAAAATTCATCTATTATCGTGAGTATATACTTGTTCTTAGTGTTTGATGGCAAAGGTCCCTTAAAATCAATATTCAGTCGCTCAAAAGCTGATGTAGCTTTAATAAGTGTTCCCTTGGATTTTGCGAAACGTGGCTTAATTTCTGCGCATATTGGACATGAGGCAGTCATTTGCCTAATATCATTGATAGAGTAGGGCATATTTTTCTGCCTGATCCAGTGGTACATTCTAGTTATTCCTGGGTGAGAAAGGGCATCATGTAATTCATATAACTTGTTGTTACTCATGGATGCGCAAACTCTCGAGAGGGCATCAGCTGCTACATTTTCGTTACCTGGTCTATAAATTATGTCATACTTGTAGCATGATAGTTCTAGCCTCCATCTTTCGAATTTGTCGTTTTTTATTTTGCTTGTATGACTTTGGCTAAAGATGTGGCTCACAGATTTCTGATCCGTGATAAGAATAAAATGTCTATTCAGTAGATAATGCCGCCATTTTCTGAGACTTTCAACGATAGCACAAGCTTCCTTTTCTACAGAAGCATGCTTGCGTTCACTGTCTGATAGCGTTCTTGAAAATAATGCAACGGGGCGACCTTTTTGGGAAAGTGTCGCGGCTAAAGCAAACTCGGAAGCATCTGTTTCAACTGTTAATATTTCCATTTCATCAATAGCAACCAATGCTGCCTTCTGTATGTCTGCTTTTAGTTGCTGAAAGCTGTTTTGTGCAGTCTCATTAAGAGGAAAGTGGGTTGCATTAGTTAACGGTTGGATTTTCTCGGAAAATTTGTTGACCCATTTGGCGTAGTGGGCAAACAGCCCTTGTGCTCTTTTGAGTTCAGCGGCATTAGATGGTAGCGGCAAATTTATAAGAGGAACAAGTCGATCTCTATCGGGCTCAATCGTATTATTTGTAATCGTGTAACCCAAAAGGCTTATCGTACTTTTACTAAAGTTACATTTTTGTTCATTTAACGTTAGTCTGTATTTCTTTACTGCGGTCATAAATTGTCGCAAATTTATATCGTGTTCCTCCTTGTTTTTGCCACAAACAGTAACGTCGTCAAGATACGCAAAGATTCCTTGTAGTTTTTCCTTACCGATAATATATTCAAGAGTTCGTTGAAAGGCGGCTACACCATTGGTTACACCAAATGGTATTCTCGTGAATTGATAAAGTTTTCCACAAGCTTCGAACGCAGTAAATTTTCTTTCTCTTTCTAATATCGGTACCTGATGATATGCGCTCTTCAAATCGATCTGGCTAAAATAATTAAATTTAGCTACCTTTGAAACAATCCATTCTATGTTAGGAAGTGGGTATGCGTCAAGGCATGTAAACCTATTGATAGTTCTGGAGTAATCGACGACCATGCGCTTTCGATGTCCTCCACCACCAGTAACCAGAACCTGAGCGCGCCATGGAGATATACTTGGTTCTATTATACCATCTTTTAAGAGTTTTGCTATTTCTATGTTAATAAATTCTTCATCTTCTTTGTTATGGCGTCTAGATTTAATAGCGACAGGAACTAAGTCTTCAGACAGGTGTGTAAAAATGGTGGCTGGTGGTACAGAAGCTTCCATTACACAGATTTGGAGAGCATCTCTAGTACCTCCAAATTGGAATTCAAGCTTAGAATGATTTTTCAAAATATCATGCCCAATTATAACATCTGCACATAAATTGTTCACTATTAGAAGAGGACGGTTTACATATTTGTTAATAATAAGAGTAGCAAAACATATTCCATCGACATATGATGTGTGGCTAAGCGATGCCAGATTAATGGTCTGTTTATATGGCCTTTGTTTCAATTTCATCATAAGAGCTATATTTTTCTCGATGAAACTTACTGAACTTCCTGTATCTATGAGAGCGTCTACGAGAATATTATTTACTGTGATGGCTACTGTTGCTTGTTTTAAAGTAGACGGCGATGCAGCGGAAAATACAGTGCTGATAGACTCTGGTTGTGATAAAGTAGGGTTTGTAGAAGTGGATATGGCGTTGCTAGTGGTGGAACTCCGTGACCGACAAACTGACGCAAAGTGTCCTTTTTTGGAACATAACTGACAAGAAACATGAAAAGCAGGACACTTAAACCTCTGATGAAGATTCCCACCGCAAAAGAAACAGCGCTTTGTTGATTGATGTCTTGTCAGAGGAACTGATACTGCAGCGCTAGAACTTGGTATAACTTGCGGTTGTGGCGTCGACAGAGCGTTTAGTGCAGTAGAGATACTAATGCTCATTGTGGCGGAATCTTTCTCAGCTGTTTCAATGGTCACGGCCTGCTTGAGAACTTCATCCAAGGGTATAGAGGTATTTTCTAATAAACGTTCTTTTATTTTAGATGATAGAATACCTGCTATAAAGGCGCAACGTATCGCTTGATTTCTATGTTCTAGTGCCGAGACCGATTGGAAGTTGCAGTCTTGTGCCAGTAGTTTTAAAGTTCGGCAGTACTCAGAAATTGTCTCATCACTCTTCTGTTTTCGTGTAGCAAGAATGTGACGGGCTAATATCTCATTTTGGGGCGTAATGTAGGCTTTGTTTAAAATAGATACAGCATCATCGTAAGACTCGCAGTCTCGTATATGAGTAAAGATATTAGCAGTGAGGTGGTTTGCTAGTAGTTTAAGCTTTAGTACATTGGTTGTTCCGTGCGGAATTTCTTCTGCATATATACATAAAGAAAGATAAACCAACAGAATCTTGGCTTTAATCAACTATTTCACAGATTGACAATTGACAATAATCAAATATGACAACTGACGTTACAAGGTAAGGAAGGAGATTATATGTCACAAGTCAAGTTAAATAAAAGCTTTTAAAAATCGTTTATTTTGGAACAATAACATATACAATAGGTATTATAAAAATAGTTAAACGATGGTAAGTAACTACAAAAGTTAATAACTGTGGCGCAGCTATCAATAAGAACGCGCTAAAACAGGTGACCGCCATCGCCAGCCCGTCAGTAAGTAGGTAACAAAACCCGGAAAAGGTCATTAAAACTTGCTTGAAATTTAAAAAAAGAAATGTTTTTCTGACTTCAGATTAAACCTAAATACAAATATTTTTTATTTGTTGAACATAGGTGGGTTAGGTACAGACACGGAAGAGATAAATAAGGTTGGAAAGGCCCTCGCTGCAATTTTGTACTAGGACCAGTGTCGCCGCTTGACTCCCACTATTTTAATTTCTACACATACGCAATACTATGTTTACAAATATTTCGCACACAACCAAATCACACACACATAAATCTCAGGGCAGATATTCGTTCGCCCACTAGCAATAAGCTCCCGTAGGCATAGACACTCAAACACGCATAAATGCAATAAAAAATTTCATACACGCTAGTGCTTGACAAAGCCGATATTCTTTGTCGATAAATTATCTGATGAATTTATGGGGAAAAATGAAACATTAAATAAATATTAAGAAATTATTTTATTTTATTTTGATTAATTACAAATAATCACTGACCTTGGAATAAAACATATTTATTAAGTAATTGGCGCTTGCTATTAATTGCGAACGAATTTAGTACTCGTCTTTGTCGGCATTCAGTTTCCTCTACCTGTCACGTTAATCCATTGTTCCCTGGCGTTAGGTTCTTTAGGAAACCTAAAATTTATAATAGAAACAATAACAACAATAAACGTAAACGTAAATACGTACGTACGTACGTAAATATTTAAATATAACAAAATAATACACATAATGCATAAACTTAAATAAAAAATCTGAGATTAGTCCCTTTATAACATTCGGTAGGATTCATTCAATGATTAATATAATATTTAATTTACCTACTCAAAATACGTCTAAATAAAAATATACAATCATTAATTAAATATAAAGTAAACCAAAAATTATCTTTGTCAAACGTAAATATAGTCGAGAATTCTATCGATGATTTTATTTAACCACATGGTTACCTCACTATCGATAAACATGCGCCGTGCATCACAGCCAATCAGAGCAAAGGACGAAACGTCAACGGTTGAAGTGTAGAGGACGCAATGCATGCAGTACATTGTACGCGTACTTGGTCATTGTGTTGATTGAGCGAGTACACAGCGGGCAATGTATATTTTTTGTAAATTGTTGCAATAATGTTGTTAATGTTTGGTATTTCATAATGATCAGTATATTTTTATGTTTTTGACACATAATATTGTAATTAAATGTTATTTTGGACTTACCGATGGAAAGATATACCTCCTCGCTTTATACCTGAGGTCTGACTTTTTGTCTTACATGTTATAATTGCACAACACGGCATTATTAAGCAGAGTTCTGTTCTCCGAAGTATTCCGGCGCGCACTGAACGCGGTGAATGTATGAATCGGTCGAGTTATGATTGTCGAATCATAACTGTGGCGCGCTTGCCCCGCCCACATTACCATTCCAACCTTATTTATCTATTCCGTGGGTACAGATGTTACAATAATTATTACAGAACGCTATGTCTAGCCGTCATTGGCATACAAATATTGTCTTGGTACTGATTATTAATAAATTATCAAACAATTATTATCACACATTAATAAATAACTCTAATTCAAATTGTCGTCTTAATAATAAAAAAAGAAACATTCCAATAAAATATATAATTAATTAATTCTAATATAAATGTCAAAATAAAAAAGTATAAAAAAGGTAATTATAATGTGTCAGTTATGTATTCGTTCACTGTATAATATGTTTTATCATATAATATTTTCAGTAAAGCCTTTTTAAAATCGTGTATGTTGTTTATTTCTTTAATTAGCCTAGGGATCTTATTATAGATCCTCGGTGCCATTCCTAAAAAACTTTTTGCATAAAGAGCAGTGCTATGTGGCTTAGCGCATATATCTTTGTTGCGTCGTTTAGATCTCAATTTTTCAAACAGATGGAAGTTGGATTTGACAAATATTGCTGTCTCAAAAATGTACATACAGGGCAATGTTAAGAGTTTAAATTTTTTGAAATATGGAATACAGCTTTCAGTTGGTTTCAGTTTAAACACAGCACGCACACATCTCTTTTGGGCCTTAAACGCAATGTCTTTGTCAGTGGAATTTCCCCAATATATTATTCCAAAACGCAGTGTAGATGTGACATAGGCTACCTACCTACCTGTCTACTTAACAATATTCATCGAGAGCGTGAAATTTCGCTAATTAATTGTGTAACAGTATATACCGTACTTACCTACCAGGTTAAATGTAATATGAGTAGGTAATACCTACTTAACGTAATTTTCCGACAAATACGTAAAAATGAAGGATTAAGTAATTAAAAGATCATTTAAATAAAAAATATTGATTATAAGCTTTCATACTATTTAGGCATTGCGCGGGCCACGGCCGCCTGCTTTTATATTATTTCGATCGCATGGCCATTATTTCGATTCAAGTGTTCAACCTGCTACGCTATTTCTTATCGCACAGTATTTTATTCTACACCACGACGATCATACGCACACACCCTCACGTACGCACTGCAGCACGAAACATTACAAGTAAGAACAGACAAAAAGCTATATAATTATCTCTTTCGCACGATTCTCGCTGTTGCGCGCATAACGCGTTCAAGGTCAACGTGGGGTAACCTGATGTGCTGGCGACTACATAAAAATAATAAAGTTGAGTTACCACGTCGTGCTTACAACCGCTACAACCAAAAGCCATAGAGCGCACTTTTGCTTGGCAAAACCTTAGGTTGCGCTCGCGCGCTCCGACACGGCGCCAGTTCGCCTCGAGCACAGAGCACTTTGCCTCGAGTACTCGACAAGCTCGCACACGCCGATCGCATATTACCGCGAACGCGATTTTTACCGCGCGAGTCGCCGCCGCGAGGTCTCACACCATCTTTACACATAATTAACTGTTTTTAATTTAAACAAAACCCGACTAATCACGTACCTGCGTCCTGTACGCAACACCCATGTTCAAGAAAAAGCTGACAAGGTGGTTATTGGATAATTGTTTTTATGACATTGGTGAATTTAAGGAATATTGTAAAAATCCAAGATGACATGTACTTAATTTTGACATTGATTTTAAAGTAACGACTACCTAATTATGATAATTCATATTGGACATATGTTTAATTATGATAATTCATATTGGACATATGTTTAATCATTAAATCTTATAATTAATAGTAGGTACAGACGGCAGCACATCAAGCTACCCGAAACTGTAAAATTTTGCCAATGAACTTTGAACCTTATACTTTAGCGATAAAGTTGATAATCAATTAAAGAAATTTGACAGATTGTAGTAGCTTTAATGTGCTGGCGTCTGTACTTAGTTATATAAAATGACATTTGAATATACCATATGTTATGGTAGAGTGCACAGAACTTAAAAATTATTAACACCATAATAAGTAAAACTACATTCTTACTAATAAATAAATTCTATTCTAAGAGAAGAGAAGGTATTGTTAAATTACCCTTTCGACTAAAATTCCTCTGACATACTGTTACGGTTATTCGCCAGCTAGGCAGCTGTGAGCCCGGGAAGCCCCTATCTACACATCACGCACCGTCAATAATACAAACAGCGCCATCTACCGGCATTGAAAGCAACTAGTATAACAACAGTCATCATCAGGATCTAGTGATGCAATCTATTTAACATACTAACGCCATCTGTCGCCTCATAGAGAAACTAATATGTTATAGTCATTATAAATATTAATAACTTGTCCGTAATTCTTTGAGCATTCATTTCATTGTCTTGGAAATAGTCATGTAAATCATATTTGATTATAAAATTGTAGTTTACATATCTATAGCTTCCATTATTATAAGTTTTGTTATAAACTTTGTAAGTATGTCAATTTATGTAAGTGCTTCGAACATTTTTACAATAATAATAAAAAGGGGATGGTAGCTGACTTCCTGCAGAGACGGGGCTTTTCTGCTTGCTTTTGCCTACGGTGACGGAGACATTGTTTTTTTTTATTGGTCGTGTGTTTGCTCATTGCTAAGCTGATTTAATAAACAAGATAGTGAGTGGTTATCTCTCGTTTTCATTTTCCACTTCTGGACAACCTATAATAGTTCAGAAGTGGGATGGAAGAATTCCACGGCCCATATATTCGTGGCTTGGGAAGACGGTCACCAAGCGCAGAGTCTCAGGACTCGCAAGAAAATGGCGGACGCCACGAGGGGAAAAGTCCCGATTTTTTTTCTTCGCGGCCCTACTCTAGTCAGCCTGACAATAAACGACCAAGAATAACATACCTGGACACAGAGATCATCCCAAAATTCGATCCCGCCAAGGCAAATATAAATGTGAAAGGTTGGCTTCACAAGATAGACCAGCTAGGTGAAATCTATAACTGGGAGGAGAAGGACAGGGTTTTCGTGATGCAAACCCGGCTACGCGGCGCAGCGCGTGACTGGTACGACGACCTAGAAGATTATAGCGCCACGTGGAGCACTTGGAAAGATTGGCTAACGAAGGCGTTTCCACGCACCACCGATTTCGTCGACCGCCTCGAAGAGATGCTGGCACGCCAAAAGGGAAACGAAACTATGACCCGATACTACCACGACAAGATATCTTTAATGAAAAAGTGTGGGCTAGACGGTGAAAACGCCATGTCATGCCTCATCCGTGGATTGCCGGTCGAGCTGCGTGCGAACGCGAAGGCATGCGGCTACAAGACACCTGAAGAATTATACTATGGATTCCTTTCTTCACTTGAAAATTACGGGGAAGCGAGGGCTGAAAAAACCAGACGGCCCCCCGGGCCCTCCGACCAGAAGCCAAACAAGTCAACTTGGCAACGGGGCTCTGCGGCGGGGAACCCTGCTCCGAAGGTGTGCTACAACTGTCGGCGACCGGGGCACGAAGCGCGGGATTGCCGAGCTGCACCCGCCACACGCTGCCAGATCTGCCAGCGCGCGGGACACGCTGCCAACACCTGCTGGTACGCGGCAGGGGGAAGCCCGCGGGACACGCCGGCGCTTCCGCAAAGAAATCAACAGGTACGGCATGTTTATCATGTCAGCACAGAAATTCTTTCAGACTTATACCGAAAATGTATGTATATTAATGGTTTTAAAGCAATTGGCTATATTGATACTGGCAGTAAAGTAAATATAATCACAATAAAAGCGATAAAAAAATCGCGATTATGTATGGTACCATCAGATGTAGTAATGAGAGGCTTTGGAGGTTTACTGGTAAACTCTTTAGGAAAAGCGGTCATAAACCTAGTTATAGACAATATAAGTTTACAATCGTGTGCCGAGGTAACAAACACAAACCTCAACGATATAGACTTAATTGTGGGGCAACCTATTATTAATCAGCCGAACGTGAACTTAATTATAACCTCTAAATCTGTGACATTAATAGCAAATAGTGAATATGTTTGTCCCTTATCAAGTATACGTTTGTCTAGCCAAGACTTTATATCAAAAGCCGCCCTATTCCTGTTCGATGATGTCGAGGTTCTGCCGGGTTCGAACACAGAGGTACGCGTCTACACGTCATGTGATTTAACGTCAAGTGAAATACTAATTGTTACCCACCCACGATTGTATTCTATGGGTAATGAATCCTATTATATACCACAGTTAGTCTTAGAAAATACACCAATTTTACAATTACGCGTAATTAATTTAGGTGATTCTTGTTTACAATGGTCCGCGGGTCGACTGATTACGCGCGCAAACATATTGACGCAAAGCGACGTAGCTTTCGTTACTCTAAGTAGTGCCGCTGATAGCACACAGTATGATTATATTCAGTCAAACAAGACACTTGACTTGTCTGACATAAATATTGGCGACTTAGAAGAAAAACATTCTAAATTATTATTAGACTTACTAAATAAATATCCCGGTTGTTTTGCTGAATGTAGCAGTGAACTTGGTTGTACAGATTTAATTGAAATGCATATTTCTACCACATCGGAAACGCCTGTGTTTTGTAAGCCATATCGATTATCCTACAAAGAAAATGAAATTGTACAGGAAAAGGTGAATGACCTTTTATCCGCGGGAATAGTGCGAGAATCGAACTCCGAATACGCGAGTCCTGTAATTTTAGTTAAGAAAAAGGAAGGCGACTATCGGTTATGTATCGATTACCGCGCTCTCAACACACGTACTGTAAAAGATCGATTTCCTCTTCCACACATTGATGATCAGATCAATCGACTATCGGGAAAAGTATACTTTACGGTTCTAGATATGGCACAAAGTTACTACCAAGTTAAAATGGCGGAAAACTCAATTCATAGAACCGCCTTCATAACGTCGACTGGTCAGTATGAATTTTTAAAAATGCCGTTCGGTCTGGCAAACGCTCCAGCGGTTTTCTCACGGTTAATTCGAAAAGCTTTAGGGTCCCTTGATAACAAAATAGCTACATATCTTGATGACGTCACATTACCCACTGTAACAATAGAAGAAGGTATAGAGCTATTGGAAGATGTTTTGAAACTTCTCTCTCGTGCTAATTTAAAACTAAATTTAAAAAAGTGCTCTTTTTTGAAAACCAGTGTAAATTACTTGGGTCACGAAGTTACCGAAGGGTCTGTACGCCCGGGGCAAGCAAAGATTATTAGTGTTATGAATTTTAGACAACCGCGGAACGTCCATGAATTGCGTCAATTCATCGGTTTAGCATCGTATTTCCGTAAATTTGTAAGAGGGTTCGCTGAAATCGCCCGACCTTTAACCAGCTTAACAAAAAAAAGACGTACCCTGGATATGGGGTTCAGAACAAGAATATTCTTTTAATCTTTTAAAAACTACGTTGACTGAGCGACCTGTGTTAGCAATTTATGACCCGCATGCTAAAACAGAAATCCATACTGATGCAAGTAGTTTAGGGTTAGGCGGTATTTTACTTCAATATCAAAATAATGGTGATTTAAAACCTGTTGCTTACTTTAGTCGCGTTACTAGTAGGGAAGAAATGCACTATCATAGTTATGAACTAGAAACCCTCGCCGTAGTTGAATCTCTAAAACGCTTCCGTATTTACGTAACAGGTACCCCGGTTAAGGTAATTACCGATTGTGCGGCATTAAGAACCACACTGACTAAAAAAGATTTAATTCCGCGCATAGCCCGATGGTGGTTGACCATCCAGGATTTCGATATTGAAATCGAATATCGCCCTGGCAACCGTATGAAACATGTTGACGCACTCAGTCGCAATCCGGTTGAAAGCGTTCCTATTCTTCGCATTGATGAAGCTGACTGGCGCCTCACGCTGCAGTTTCAAGACGATACGGTACAAAGTATTATTCGACAGATTAATGCGGGTACGGATAATCCAGATATAAACAAAAATTATACCATTATTAACGGATGTCTGTTTCGAAAAACTTTACACGGAGATCGATTCGTAATACCTAAACTGTCAAAGTGGTCGTTGTTACAGAAATATCATGATCAAGTTGGGCACATAGGTTTCGAAAAATGTGAAAAAACAATAAAATCAAAGTTTTGGTTCTCTGGTATGACTCGGTTTATACGGAAATATGTAAATTCCTGCTTACACTGTGCTTATGCTAAAGGAAACTATGGGAAAGTAGAGGGCGAGCTGCATCCCATTGAGAAAGTAGCAACACCAATGCATACTTTTTTTTTTTTTTTTTTTTTTTTTTGCGGATGGGAAATCATCAAATGACCCCTCCCGCTCTGGGTGGAGCGGAAGGGAGTGCCAGACTCTTACTGACTAAAACCCACCCGTGTTCCTTCCTTAGCCCTTTATGTTCCGGGCCAGCGGTAACCCTTTCGGACAATCCCGCTGACCCGGACAATCCCGCTGACCACCAATGCATACTTTACATGTAGATCATTTGGGCCCATTTTTGAAAACACGCCGTGGTTACTCCTACATACTCGTTATTATTGATTCTTTTACGAAATTTGTATTTGCCCGAGCCGTTAAGGGCACCGGTTCTATAGAAACTATTCAAAACTTGAAAGAAATATTATTTACGTTTGGCAATCCTCATAGAATAATTACGGATAGAGGCGTCGCTTTCACTAGTCGGTATTTTAAAGAGTTTTCCATACATAAACAATTCAAACATGTACTAAACGCCATTGCTTGTCCACGCTCGAACGGTCAGGTTGAACGAGTAAACAGAACTATTGTAAACGGCCTAAATACTACCGCCGAAAGCGAATGCACATGGGATGAAAAACTTTCGGATGTAGTCTGGGGTATTAATAACAGTCCTCATACTGTTACAGGATTCTCTCCGTTTAGCCTTATGTTCTCGCATGATAATTCCTTATTACCTGCTTACCCTGCAAACGTCGCTAAGAACAGTGACCCTCAAGAGCAGTTACTTGAACGTAGACGCAGTGCGAAATTGCGCATTGATAATAATATGGCAATTATGAAAGGTCGGTACGATAAGAGGCATAAGAAATGTAGAAAATACCATGTAGGAGAATTGGTTTTGTGGAAGGGAGGTTTATCTCGTGATAATACAGTCGGAGTCACTAAAAAACTAGGGAGTGTATTTACTGGACCGTACAAGGTCACTAAAATAGACCATACTATTGACCGATATACAATAAATAGTATTCAAGGGGTCAAAGGATACAAAAAGTTTAGCGCAGTAGTTCCTGGTGATTCACTTCGCCCTTATAAGTCATCAGTGCCAGACAGCTCTACAGATTCTGATCACGAAATAGATAAGGATGATTTAATAGATTTATTAGAGAGTTAAATTTGTCATATCAATTGTTTACATTTGATAATAACTTTTATTCATAATACCGTTTGTTGTACCCTTACTTTTGCTATTATTGTAACTCTTTCAAATCTCTGATAGTTTCAAAGTAAATACCTACTTAATATTATTAATAATTGTATCATTTTCCACCTTCAACATTCAACCCACCATAAGTAGGTATTCAAGAATTCATTAAGTATCTAGGTATTAATAATGATGCACAAACAATAGAACACAACAATTAAAAACTTGATACTGATTAGTGTACCCATTATAGAATAGAATTTAATTGATACCTAAACAGAATAATTGCTAATCTGTGTGATACAGACAGATCTGTGTGTTTATCTGTCCTGTTATACTGTGTGACACGGCAGATAGTATATCTGTGTGAATAACATAGACTGTGTGATATGACAAATCAATCTATGTAAACATCTATCCTGCTATACTGTGTGATAAACTGTGTGATATACTGTGTGATGACAGATAGGACTGTGTGAATATCTACCCTGTTCTACTGAGTGATACCACAGATAAATCTGTGTCATTACCTATCTATCCAGCTATGCTGCTGTTAGATCTCAGCGAATGTCATTCCGGTTATGCTTTGTGAAAGTCCAGACAGATCTGAGTGCACTAAATAAATCTGTGTGAAGGCTCATGAATACCTGAGGTATAGAAACTATCTAAAAGAATATCACTATAATTATATAGAATTCAGTCAGTTTCTTGAAAAAATAAAGACCTAAGTGATGAATCAATCAACATAAAAATGTAACTTTTATAAAAAAAAAATAAGTGTAAGTACACATTTCTTAGTATATCAAATATACTGTGGGCTGGTTCTGTTCCCAGGTACTGCCAAAAATGGATTCTGGTGTCACTGCCACTGCTGAAGGAGCTGGAGCCCAACGCCGTGGGGGACCACGACAATAGCAGGATGGCCGAGTGTTACGGTTATTCGCCAGCTAGCACCAGCTAGGCAGCTGTGAGCCCGGGAAGCCCCTATCTACACATCACGCACCGTCAATAATACAAACAGCGCCATCTACCGGCATTGAAAGCAACTAGTATAACAACAGTCATCATCAGGATCTAGTGATGCAATCTATTTAACATACTAACGCCATCTGTCGCCTCATAGAGAAACTAATATGTTATAGTCATTATAAATATTAATAACTTGTCCGTAATTCTTTGAGCATTCATTTCATTGTCTTGGAAATAGTCATGTAAATCATATTTGATTATAAAATTGTAGTTTACATATCTATAGCTTCCATTATTATAAGTTTTGTTATAAACTTTGTAAGTATGTCAATTTATGTAAGTGCTTCGAACATTTTTACAATAATAATAAAAAGGGGATGGTAGCTGACTTCCTGCAGAGACGGGGCTTTTCTGCTTGCTTTTGCCTACGGTGACGGAGACATTGTTTTTTTTTATTGGTCGTGTGTTTGCTCATTGCTAAGCTGATTTAATAAACAAGATAGTGAGTGGTTATCTCTCGTTTTCATTTTCCACTTCTGGACAACCTATAATAATACATCACCTTTGTAAGGGTTTTCACCAGTGTGTAACCGCATATGTTTTGTTAAACGACTCTTTACACTAAAACTCTTCTGACATACATCACACTTGTAAGGTTTTTCACCAGTGTGTATACGCATATGTCTGGTTAAACTTTCCTTTTGACTAAAACTCCTCTGACATACATCACACTTGTAAGGTTTTTCACCAGTGTGTATACGCATATGTCTGGTTAAACTTTCCTTTTCACTAAAACTCTTCTGACATACATCACACTTGTAAGGTTTTTCACCAGTGTGTATAGGCATATGTAGTGTTAAATTACTCTTTAGACTAAAACTCTTCTGACATACATCACACTTGTAAGGTTTTTCACCAGTGTGTATACGCATAATATGTCTGGTTAAACTTTCCTTTTGACTAAAACTCCTCTGACATACATCACACTTGTAAGGTTTTTCACCAGTGTGTATACGCATATGTAGTGTTAAATTACTCTTTAGACTAAAACTCTTCTGACATACATCACACTTGTAAGGTTTTTCACCAGTGTGTACAAGCATATGTTTTGTTAAACTTCCCTTTTCATTAAAACTATGTTCACATACATCACACTTGTAAGGTTTTTCACCAGTGTGTTTACGCATATGTTTTGTTAAACTTCCCTTTTCATTAAAACTATGTTGACATACATCACACTTGTAAGGTTTTTCACCAGTGTGTATACGCATATGTTTTGTTAAACTTCCCTTTTCATTAAAACTATGTTGACATACATCACACTTGTAAGGTTTTTCACCAGTGTGTATACGCATATGTTTTGTTAAACTTCCCTTTTCATTAAAACTATGTTGACATACATCACACTTGTAAGGTTTTTCACCAGTGTGTATACGCATATGTTTTGTTAAACTTCCCTTTTCATTAAAACTATGTTGACATACATCACACTTGTAAGGTTTTTCACCAGTGTGTATACGCATATGTTCGGTTAAACTTCCCTTTCGACTAAAACTGTTTTGACATACATCACACTTGTAAGGTTTTTCACCAGTGTGTATACGCATATGTTCGGTTAAACTTCCCTTTCCACTAAAACTCCTCTGACATACATCACACTTGTAAGGTTTTTCACCAGTGTGTATACGCATATGTAGTGTTAAACTACTCTTTACACTAAAACTCTTCTGACATACATCACACTTATAAGGTTTTTCACCAATGTGTATACGCATATGATTTGGTAATTGTCCCTTTTGACTAAAACTCCTCTGACACACATCACACTTATAAGGTTTTTCACCAGTGTGTATAGGCATATGTCGTGTTAAACTACTCTTTACACTAAAACTCTTCTGACATACATCACACTTATAAGGTTTTTCACCAATGTGTATACGCATATGATTTAGTAATTGTCCCTTTTCACTAAAACTCCTCTGACATACATCACACTTATAAGGTTTTTCACCAGTGTGTATACGCATATGTAGTGTTAAACTACTCTTTACACTAAAACTCTTCTGACATACATCACACTTGTAAGGTTTTTCACCAGTGTGTATACGCATATGATTTGGTAAATGTCCCTTTTGACTAAAACTCTTCTGACATACATCACACTTGTAAGGTTTGTCACCAGTGTGTATACGCATATGCTTGGTTAAACTTCCCTTTTCACTAAAACTCCTTTGACATACATCACACTTGTAAGGTTTTTCACCAGTGTGTATACGCATATGTAGTGTTAAACTACTCTTTACACTAAAACTCTTCTGACATAAATCACACTTATAAGGTTTTTCACCAGTGTGTATACGCATATGTTTGGTTAAACTTCCCTTTTCACTAAAACTCCTCTGACATACATCACACTTACGCTTGGACGTACGTTTTTGAGTTGTCCGGATAACTTTCAAGTCTGAGTTTTCTTTGTTCGTTTTCTGGGCTGTTATTGCATCTTCTAGTTTTGTTCTTTGTGTGTCTAGTGTTGGTTTCTCCGCAACGGTCGCCCCTGTGATAACAAAACTGGTAAGTACAATGTTGGAAGATTGACTTGCACACGAATCAAAATAATAGCGCTTTGCATAATTCACACTAGGACCTAAAAAGAGGAATTTCTGGTGACAATGAATAAAACACTTGATCATCAGTGACATGAAGTACAAATTGTACTAACATCGACATATGGTCTGTGTGTAGTTTGGTACGAGTTGAACGTTAGAAATAGGATCTCTGTTGATAATTAACAACGTAGATAACAACTCACACTTAATAGGAAGTTATTCGTCCACTAGCGCCATCACTTAATTTTCATTAATTGTGGTGAATTTAGGACTTCTAGGCAAAAAATGTTTTATAGAAAGGTAAAGGTTATCGGATAACCACAAATGTTATTTACAATTTTTAAAACAAATCTGTTTGTAGACACTTAACACGCTGTTTTATGCGCAATAGGTCCGCTGGCCAGCAAAATAAAGCTTTGACGCTAGTTTGCCGTTTTAATTAAAATAGAAACTGAAACCATGGCAATAGCTTCACAACAACGCGCACCTAAAATTAGGTTCATGCATAATTAAGTGATGGCGCTAGTGGACGAATAACTTCCTATTAAGTGTGAGTTGTTATCTACGTTGTTAATTATCAACAGAGATCCTACATATTTAGGGTTCCGTACCAAAATGGTAAAACGGAACCCTTATGGTGAGACTCAGTGTCTGTCACAGCTGGATATCTCAAGAACTACTAATGGTATCAACTTGAAATTTGGAATAGTTTTACATGTGGTCCCCCCTTTATAGCAGAACTTTTTATGTCACAATATTATTTTGCATAACAGCGTATAGCATAAGCTTCATTTCGCAGAAAATCGTTTGGCATACCTACACTCATTTATCATACATTCAAAACTCATAATTTTGTAAGTCAGAATCAACTTTAGGCATCAATTTCATATCCATAATAAATAAAATGTAATAATACCCATACAAAAAAAAATTGTTTTTACGGAGCATTATTTGAAGTACGACAATAATATTTTGTTGTCTTATTTGTTATCACTGCCACAGGATCAATGTCCATTTTTTATTAAATCGGGACCAGTGTGCGCGCCTTCACTTCCTCGCGCCACCGATACAATGACGGGAGTACTTTCGCCTAGTGGTCGCAAAGCGGGGATCCGGCCAGTACAGAAGCCGCCTCGAACTACGATGGTTCTAGTTTATCATCAGTGACTTCGAGTTACAGTCCTTTGGATAGAATGCAACATGCGCATGTAAGCGGGTATGCTCTTTAGGTAATGCGAGGCACTTCTTATCAGGAGAACCATTGGCCTGTTTGCTTACCTATAGAATACTATAGATTAACAAACTAATGCTTACTTTTCGTTTGCCTGGCTCCTCGTTCCTTCTTAGATACTTCTTGTTCTTCTATCACTTCAGTTTTAAACTCCATTAAAGGTACATCATCTTCTAAATCTGACTCAGAATGGTGTGGTGGTGCATCTGCTACATCTAGACAGCTATTCTCTAAATTTCCCGGTTCTAGCTCTGTAATTGAACAAAAACAGTCAAGAGTATTACTTGTTTATTATTAACTACCTGCGCCTCGTGGTTTCATCCGCATAAGCCTCGATCCCGTGGGAATATCGGGATAAATAGTATCCTATGGCCTAATCCAGGTCAAGGTTTACCTTTATGGTACAGACGCCAGCACATCAAGTTACTACAATCTGTCAGATTTCTTTAATAGATTTTCGACTTTATTGCTAAAACATAAGGTTCAAGGTTGATTGGGAAAATCTGACAGTTTCGGGTAGGTTGACCTGCTGGCGTCTGTACATTTCATTCAATTCCATTCAGCCATTTTAGCGTGAAAACGTAACCAACAAACATACAAAGAATCAATTCTCGTTATATTATAATACTAGCTTCTGCCCACGACTTCGTCCGCGTGAAATCTTTTGCTCCCCCGGCCCACCCCATCGCATCGCATCGCCTGCTCGCGCTATTAGCGAAAACTTCTGATATATTTTTTTTTGCTCAACTCCTAAGGGTCCTAGCGTGATGTTTAACAGCCTCCTCAAGCCTTCCTCAAGAATTAGGCTATCAAATGCAAAAATCCTACTAATATTATAAATGTGAAAGTTTGTGAAGATGTTTGAATGTTTGTTACTCAATCACGCGTAAACCGTTTAACAGATTTGGATGAAAATTGGCACATAGATAGACCATTTCCTGAATTAACACGTAGGATAATATTTATCCCGATATTCCCACGGGATCGAAATTTACGCGGGTGAAACCGCGGGGAGCTGCTAGTATTTTTATAAATCCGACCGATACTTCCAGAGATTAAGGACGCGTTTACGAATTGACGCGCTTCAATTTTAGGTATTGAGTCTCACTACTACACGTGCACGGCTCACACACACAGCGACATGCGCGAAGCGGTGAAATTATGAGTAAACTGACACGACTTGATACTTGAGCCTAATTTTATTTAATTTTTGCCATGTATTTTTTTTTTAAAGCTTACGTTGATTTGTTTTCAAATAGTTTGTAGGTAATGTGAAGTGTTCATAAAAGTAGATGCTATTTACTTAATTTCACTGGACAGTGATTAATCAAGTACTTGCCAAAGTACGTACCTATGTATTAATTGCGAACGAGCATAGTGAAAACAAATATAAAACAAGCTTAGAAAATATGTTTATTTGGCACACACCCTTCAAGGCACACACTACCAATGCTACAATATTCATCACACTAATATTTTATAGGCGAAAGTTTGTGTTTGTGTGTGTTTATATGTTTGTTACTTCTTCACGCTCAAACGGCTGGACCAATTTTGATATAAAATTTGGTATGGAGGTAGCTGACACACTGGATTAACACATAGGCTACATGTTTAAAAAATTCGTAAAACAAATACAACGCAATGGATATTGTTGTACTGTCAAATTGGAATGGATGCCATTCCAAGTGTGTTACGCAATTATGATAGCGTACTAAGCAGTGGCGTGCATTGCATTTAAGCAGTGCCTACCTCGATAAATCACCATAAGCCTGTCAATAACATTTTAGTGTATGTAAAGAAACTCACTAAATTATCATACCTAACAAAAAACAAAATCTTCATACATTTACGCGCGGCAGTAGGCAGTCGCCAGACGGCCTGCCTACTTTAGGGTGATAAATTGCGAAGGTCGAATAACCAACCGAGTATGAATGTTAAAATCGTTCGTAATTTAGCCGTGCGAAGAAAGAAAGTGACGGATATTGAGATCGCCGATAGTTAGATAAAAATGAAAATCCAAGATGGCGGCTGTAATTTTTTTTTTCATCATGGGTGTCGTTTTTATAGTTTTCAAGGGTGCTAAAGCCGATAGTGAGGTCAAAATGAAAATCCCAGATGGCGGCTGTAATTTTTTTAAATTTTTCATCATGGGTATCGTTTTTATGGTTTTTAAGGTTGCTAAAGCCGATAGTGAGGTCAAAATGAAAATCCAAGAACGCGGCTGTAATTTTTTTTTTCTTATTAGATACTTTTGTTTCATGTTGCTGATTAGTGACCGCGTCTGCGTAGACCAGACCCAGCCTAGTGCCCGCCTACCTATTCTGCCACGCGTCATGTTCGGGAACGGGTGCCGTCGGTTGAGACTGGTCATCTCTTAACTGCCAAGGCTTATTTTTAATCTTATGTCTTGAATTAATTCTTCATTTGTGTCTTTTTTACATTGTTCTCACATAGTGTACCCAGGATTTTATAATATCTTGATTTAAAAGAGTGTCCTCGTCGTTGTCGTTGTTGTCCGTGTCGTTCTTGCCCGTTCTTCTCCATAGAGATCTACGTTTTGGAATGGGCAACTAGCTTCAACTAGCTAGCTAGCTAGCTTCTGGGAGAAGACAGGCATAAAGTTTCTTACCAGAGCTTTTCCCAAACGTCTTAGGTCTTGGCTTAAAATCACAATCGAGTTAAAGAGTTAAAAACTATACACATTCTTATCAGCTAGTTCTACTCGTGTATCAGTTCCAGAAGCAGTCTTCAAAGTACACCTTCAGGTCACTCCATCCAGTCCGGAGGTAAGATCTCAACATAACTACCAAAAAGGGCCGAAACTCGGCACACCTAGCTCAGCTCGGCTATTAGTTCCAGTAGCAGTCTTCCAAGTACACCTGCAGATCACTCCATCAAGTCCGGAGGTAAGGTATCAACATATTTATTTATTTATCAGGAACAATTTACATTGTGTTTGATACATTACATACATCATAATTAATAACATTATTATAAAAAATCTAAAAATAAACATGCAGCAATAATAAAAAAATAAAAAGACATGTTTATAAAAATCCATAGGTACAGATAAAAAATTATAAAAATAAAATTGGAATATTAATATTAAATTACAGTTCGTCCAGTGAGTACAAGTTTTTATCTAACAGAAATGCTTTGAGCTTAGCTTTAAAAGAGCTAGTGGTTAATAAAATCTTCAAATCCGCTGGCAGTCTATTAAATATTTGTACAGCTTGGTAATGAGGGCTATGCTTGACAATGTTAAAATTAGGTACAACTTTATTTTTAAAGTCCTTTCTACGAGTGTTTTCCCGGGCTATTCTTTCTTCCCCAGACTCGTATTCATGGATATATTTTTTAAAATTAACTAGCAACACAAGTATGTATAAGCTGGGCAATGTTAGAATATTTAAACACTGAAAATGAGATCGACAGCTTTCTCTTTGTGTAATTCTGACAATTGTACGTATTGCTCTTTTTTGGAGAATAAAGGCTCGCTGAGAATTATAACCATAGCTTTTCCCCCAGAACTGTATGCTGTATCGAAGTCTGGATTCGACAAGAGCATAATATACCATCTTTAACTGCTCCGTATTTATTTCGTCTCTCAATGCCCTCAACGCATAACACGCAGATGATATAGTGGAGTCTATATGTGCTAGTTCTTTTTTCCAGTTTAGCAAATCATCCAAATGGATACCTAGAAATTTCACGTCTCTCACTAATTCTATCCTTTCATTGTTCAGGGTTATATCCATATTATCTTTATTGCCTGCAGTGGTTCGAAACAACATGATGTTCGTTTTTTTAATGTTTATTATTAATTTATTCGTTTTGAACCAAAACTGAAATGCTGCTAACGTATTATTGACCTTGTCAGTCAGTTCACCAATACTTTTCGCTCCAACCACAGCGTTAGTGTCATCGGCAAAGACTACTAGATTAATTTCTGGAATGATTTGTTTTATATAATTTATCACATCGTTAGTGAAAATAATAAACAGAATTGGACCGAATATGGAACCCTGCGGTACGCCAGTGGTAATATTAGTCATGGATGATTGATATGTTTTCCGTTGTCCATTCTGTTCTATAGTGCTGGTTTCTACATACATTTTTCTGTTACATAAATACGATGTAAACAATTGCAGGGCTCTGCCTCTGACGCCATAATAATTTAGTTTAGCAATAAGTAAATTGTGATCAATCGTATCAAAAGCGGAAGATAAGTCTAGAAAAATTCCTGCTACCTTTAATTTATGATTTACTTTGCTAATTACATCATCTAAAAGTTTATAAATGGCATCTCCCGTGCCAATTCCTTTCTGGTATCCGAACTGTCTATCATGTAGAATTTTATTTAAACGAAGATGAATCAATAGCCGAGATTTCAAAATTTTCTCAAAGACTTTTAAAATTGTGGGTAGAAGCGAAATTGGTCTGTAATTTTTAGGGTCCGTTTTCGAACCCTTTTTATAAACTGGCACAACCTTTGCAATTTTTAATTGTTCCGGAAAAATACCCTGCTCAAGGCAGTTGTTAAAGAATGTTGATAGTGGCTAGGGAATGCAAACCGGTTTCACCGAAAACCGAAAACCCGGTTTTTCGGAATATTTGAAATGATTAAAAAAACCGGGTTTTTTTTTCACGTTTCCGGTTTTTCGAGTTTTTTTATTATTTTCAAATGGCAACACCCAACACCACATGTCAGTCAAAACTATAAATTTGGTGTCAGCCATTTTGTTTTACCAAACGTTGCCAACGGTTGCTAGTGAAAAGATTCAAGATTCAAGATTCTTTATTTGTGGAAAAAGACGTGTTGTTTATTGTAGCATTAGTAATTTTGTAACATTTAACTGTTTTCAATATTTGTCGTGCAGTTCAGTTATTTTTGTAAGTATTTAACATTTATAATATGTACTTAGGTTAGGTACAAATTGCTATTTTTAAATGTTAAGATATTCACACAGTGTGCCACACAATGCTTTATATTATAATTGTGAAAGTTTGATTGTTAGCATGTTTTTGTACTTTTTCACGCAGAAACGGATAGAATCTAGATATATTTGGAATAGAAATAGCTAGGCTACCTACATAGCCTACTTTTAATCCCGAAAAAATCATGTTCCACTTATTCTACGCTGCCGAAGTCTCGGGCAGAAGGTAGTACTTAATTTATTAAACAACGGTTTTGTAATGATAGGCATAGGCCGTCTGCCCATCGCCTACGAAACTGATTTGCCTTTGTTTCCTTACCTAACTTTTACAGTATGCCGAGGAAGTGCCTGGATCAGTCTGGAACATTATATTTTCCTTCCTCTCCCAGTCCAGTATAATTCTTGTTACTTTCATAATTAAACAGATCAAGTTATTGTTCTTGCTTGTCGCTTTCAGAATACTATGGATGACTTTGTAGAAAACATCAGAAAAACTGAGCATAAAAACAGCGTGTGGATGGTTTCATTTTAAAAGTTACAAGTTTATGATTAAAGAATTTATAATATGGTTATATGTTGGTTTTGTATTTTGTAATACTTTCTATTAACGCGTGATAGTTAGAATTACTTAATTATGTTTCGTTGATCTTTTTAATACTGTTGATTAATATTGTACCTACTAGGGTGAAGCACAAAAAGCAAAAAACCTTTCACTTAAACAAATTTCTGCATTTTCATTGAAATTTAAAATACTTATGTATTTATTTTTAATAGATACGTTTCTATTTAATTATTGAAAATATCCAAGATGTAGGCGGCCTGAATTTCACAAGTAGTTTAAAAAAAACTTCGACTAAGAAAAAAAACCGGGTTCACCGAAAACCGGCTTTTTTAATACAAAACACGAAAAAAAAACCGGGTTTTAATTTTGGCCGGTTTTGCATTCCCTAATAGTGGCCCAGCTAATATTTTTATGTGCTCTTTAAGTATAGCAATAGGTATTTCGTCATATCCACTGGAGTGCTTGTTTGTCATAGATTTGATTATTTGTGTTATTTCTTTGGGTGTAGTAGGCGTGAGTGACATATCATTTATAACCCTTTCACAGCTTTGTTAAAGAAGCAATAGAGCTTCCTCCGTCTTAGTTTCAGCTGAATCACAATTTTGGTTGAACTTTTTTGCTAATAAGTTAGCTACGGCAGTTGGCGAGTCTATGATTTGATCATTAAGTTTCAGTAAAAGTGGTTCCTGTTGAATTTTTTTAAATCTGTTTGTGCGGTTATTAATTACTTTCCAAACTTCTTTACTTACATTTTTAGAATTATCAATTGTCTCTGCGACCGCAATTTTTTTGGCTTTGGTCATGACTCTTCTATACAGGGTGATTGGAAGATGGGTGCAAAGCTTTAAGGCGAAGATAGTACAGACAATTTAGAACCATTTAAGCCATGGTTGTCTTAGACGAAGTCTTACTACTTTTTTTTTACCAATTTATTAAGATTTTTTTCAAAAATTCCCAAAGTTTTAACTAAACTATTTATTTATGGCCAAATTGAATGATAAACGAATTCATTTTTATTGTATTTAATTAAAGTAATGTGTAAGCAATCTAGCAAAACATGTCGTAGGCCTCTGTGTCGTTAGACATTTTTTTTTACAGATATTTAAAGTTCATAACAAATTTTAAAATTCATAAATACTTTTTGTAAACCTTATTTTAAAAATAACGGAGCGTGCTTTTTTTGTTCAAACCTTTTTGAAAACATGCTTGATAATCGCTCTTTCTTTTGAGGTAACATTTACGCAGATATCTTACAAATTATTGAAATTAGAACCTAAAAACCAATTTAAGGGAGAAATTTAAAATTTTAGGCAGTCTAAGGCTAAGAACTCACGGAGCGATTTTCGCCCGCAACCGCCGCGGTCGTGGATCTGCGGTTTTATTTCAAAACTCACGAGACCGGTTATTCGCGCGGTTACGCGGCCGCCGCGGTTGCGATCATCGCCCGCAAACGTGGCGGGCGATGATCGCAAGATTGCAAGACGGGCGGTTAACGATCAGTTGAGGTCCAGACCGCCATGGACACACACGCCAACCGATCGCAAAGCGCGCGGGCGCCACCCGCCGAGGCTGCGGGTAACCGCGGCCCGCGCGATTCTACTAGTTGCCCGCCGGTACAGCGGGAGCCGCATACAACCGCGAACACCGCGGGCGTAAAACGCGTCGTGAAATGTGCTTTAATTTTTTATATAAATATTTGCATTCTACAGAAGCTGCGGGCCCGCAACCGCAGCGGACGCGGGCGAAAATCGCTCCGTGAGTTCCTAGCCTAAATAAAACAACATTTGAATTAAATTTATTTATGTTTCATGGTCAAAATGTTGTCCGTGATTCCTAATACAAGCACGGCTCCGTCTTCTCAATTCTGTTGTTGTTATTTTCAACATCATATCTCCAGCTTCATTGTTTCAAACTCTGAATTCATTCTCTCTGTCAGTTCTTCTCTCGTGTTTATTTCAACATTCGTATACACCAGCTCCTTGGCCCGGCCCCACACGAATAAGTCCAGAAGGGTAAGATCTGGTGAGCGAGCGGGCCAAGGGATGGGTCCATCTCTGCCAATCCAGCTGTCAGGAAAGCAATTATTTAAGTGTTCCCCATGTGTTGTGTGGGTTATGAAAGTTTGTAATGCCCTCCCTAGAAAATTTGCTTTCATCCGTCCACAAGATTGATTTCAAATTCAAATTTTCTAGGGAGGGCATTACAAACTTTCATAACCTTCATGAATGGGCCGCCAAAGACAACAATCCACATTTTAAGAAGCAGGTGTCGTTTCAGAGGAAATTCTCTGTCAATGTTTGGGCTGGAGTAATTTGCAGGACGTTGATTGGGTCTTACCGGAGACTTTCAATGGTGAAAATTATTTTCACTTTCTACAAGTGGATTTACCAGAGCTGATAGAGGAAACCGGTGTCCCGATATTCGCAAGAGACAGTACAGTCATCTTTCAGCAAGACGGCTGTCCAACGCATTGGATGTTAAATGTAAGGGAACACTTAAATAATTGTTTTCCTGACAGCTGGATTGGCAGAGATGGACCCATCCCTTGGCCCGCTCGCTCACCAGATCTGACCCTGCTGGACTTTTTCGTGTGGGGCCGGGCCAAGGAGCTAGTGTATACGAATGTGGAAATAAACACGAGAGAAGAACTGATAGAGAGAATGAATTCAGAGTTTGAAACAATGAAGCTGAAGATGATGTTGAAAATAACAACAACAGAAGTGAGAAGACGGAGCCGTGCTTGTATTAGAAATCACGGACAACATTTTGAACATGAAACATAAATAAATTAAATTCAAATGTTGTTTTATTTAGTCTGCCAAAAATTTAAAATTTCTCCCTCAAATTGGTTTTTAGGTCCTAATTTCAATAATTTGTAAGATATCCGCGTAAATGTTACCTAAATAGAAAAAGCGATTATCAAGCATGTTTTCAAAAAGGTTTGTACAAAAAAAGCACGCTTCGTTTTTTTTTAAATAAGGTTTACAAAAAATATTTATGAATTTTAAAATTTGTTATGAACTTTAAATGTCTGTAAAAAAAATGTCTAACGACACAGAAGCCTAAAACATGTTTTGCTAGATTGCTTACACATTACTTTAATTAAATACAATAAAAATGAATTCGTTTATCATTCAATTTGGCCATAAATAAGTAGTTTAGTTAAAACTTTGGGAATTTTCGAAAAAAATCTTAAGAAATTGGTAAAAAAAAAGTGGTAAGACTTCGTCTAAGACAACCATGGCTTAAATGGTTCTGAATTGCCTGTACTATCTTCGCCTTAAAGCTTTGCACCCATCTTCCAATCACCCTGTATATGCGAATAAATTTATTTTTATAATTGAGAACACTTTGATGAACATGATTACCAGTATTTGTGCATAAAAATCTTTTCATTTTAGCAGACGTTTTTACTCCTTTAGTTACCCACTTTAACTGTGATCCCCTCTTCAAATTTATTTTTATTTCCCGTTTTTTGTAACATTTCCGAAACGTATTATTAAAATTTCTCAAAAATGAATTAATTCCCATTGAACTCCAATTTTGCTGCAATAGTCTTTCTTTAAAAGATAAACTATTTCTACGATTAAAGATTCTTTTACTAATGACTAAATATTCATTATTTTTATTTCCCATGATATTTTCTAGTAAAAAGTCACCCAATTGTGCTCCATGTCCGTCTCCTATACCATTGTGGTCAATTACACTTCTTAATACCTGTTCTTCTTGTAAATTCGTTATGATGTTGTCTAAGCAGGAATACGAGTTTTGTTAGCGACGATACGTAATTTGTCATTTAATACTTTTTCTTTGCTAATTAGTTTAATTAACTTTACTTTCGTTGTGATATTGTATTTAAGATTTCATGTTAAAGTGTTGTACATTCCAGCCACTAGAGGCGCCACTAGTATCATGTTGCAAACGTAAGCTTAAGTGCTAGAGAACTTTACCGTAAGGAGAACCGTTTTTGTAATCTCATTATTTTAAGGTGTTAATTAAGGATTTCAAGGCTGATTTTTGTATAAACATTAAAGATTTATTAGTTCTAAGGTTAGAAAATAAGAAAACAATGTAAAGAGTGTCCTACCACCGAAAAAAGCCATAATTTAAGTTTCCCATACAAAAGGGCACCCGCGCTCTGATTGGTCAGGGGGCGGGGCTTTAGTGCCGTGCGCAAAACTGAAGGGCCCTGATTGGTCAGAGCCTTACGAATTTACCTATAAAAAGGGGGCATTTTCGGTGGTCTGGCATTCGGATTAGCTCGTGGTCACGCGAGCTCGTCCAGTTCAGTGCGTCAAGCTTGCTCCGCGCGGATCGCAAATTTTAACCGTTCTCTCTGTGTTTGCCACAAGTACCCCTTGTGCAAACACAGAGGGAGCCTCCGTGCTGCTCGGTGAGTATTCACCGCTGCGGTCGCGGAGACCACGCCCACAAACATGCCGAAACCCGGCATGCGCGGCTCCCTGGGCCGCGATGCCGGGTCCCAGGAACTCCACCCGGCGCTGGACCGGGCGACGTCGCTGCCGAACATCCGCGCGGCGTTGTCCGGTGCACCGCCGGCCGGAAGCCAGAAGAAGAAGGAGAAGAAGCAGAAGGAAGAGACCGGAGGGGGGGGGGGGGGGGAAGTCGAGCGCTGCTGTTGCTGCCGGCCCACCGACGTCATCTGCGCCTGCGCGCGCTGCGCCGACACCGTCGACGAGCCACCAGCAAGCCGTGTCCGTACGCCCGACGGCCTTCCGCCCAGTGCCTATCCAGGCCCCGGGGCCCGCCGCGACACAAGGCCGCGCGCCTCAAGTGCGCGCCGCAATGCCGCCCGCGTGCACCCCCGCGCCCGCGCCCGCCGCGCGCACCGCCGTGCCCGCTGAACGTACCGCAGCGCCCGCTGCGCGCGCCGCCGCGCCGCAAGCGAACCCCGCGCCACCCGCGCAACCACCCGCACCATCCGCGCGACCCCGCGCACCACCCGCTCGTAGCGCCGCGCCGCCGCCGCGTTTCGCGTCGCCGCCGGCGCCGGAAGAGCAGAAGACCAAAGCTGTGCCAGCTTCGCGCACCGCCACGTCCGGCCCCCGCTTCTCGCTGGCGGGACCGGCGACAGCGGAGCAGGAGCGGCCAGCGAGCGCCGGACCCTACACCCGCCCGGCGCACACCAGGACTGGAACCCAAAAGGTACCCCAATCGCCGGCACCACCTAGGGCCGCGGCGTACGACTCGCCCGCTATGCTTTCGGCATGCTCGTCAAACGCGGGGTCGAGTATGTCGCTCGCTTCGGTGAGCTCGGCCGCGTCCGGTCGCTCAGACGTGTCGCGAGACACGACCCCGCGATCCGGTACGCGGTCCACCGCGGGAGATACGTACGCCTCGGCAATGTCGCCGGCTACATCACCAGCACCGTCGTCGCGGGGGGGGTTCGGTCACGAGCCCAGACCCCAGCGGCGCAGGAGGAGCTCCGGCGATACTGCGGCGGGGGAAGAGGCAAAGAGGTACTGCCTAGACCCGCCGCGGCCACAGCGCGATAGCGCGCCGCGGGGTCGGGGCGCGCCTCCGTCGCCCACCTTCGCCGCAGTTGCGCGTCGCACACCGCCGCGCTCGCCATCACCATCGCCGCCACCTACACCATCAACCTCAGGGGTGAGTACCTTATTACCTCCCCCTGCCTCTGCCGCATCTAATGATGCGCCACCCACCACTACCGCCGTCCCCGGCGCCGCTTCTCAGCAGCAGCCGGGGAAACAGAAAAAGAAGCTGCGCTACCCACCGCTGGTAGTAGAGAAGCTACCCAACTGGGCGACGCACTTCCGGGCCATCAGTGCACAACTGGGCCGGCCCCCTAACGCTCGTCCATACGGGGGTGGAGTTCGCTTCACCCCAGACAGCGAGGAGGAGTACCGGCTGGTCCAGAGGTACATCGCCGCCACCTACACCATCAACCTCAGGGGTGAGTACCTTATTACCTCCCCCTGCCTCTGCCGCATCTAATGATGCGCCACCCACCACTACCGCCGTCCCCGGCGCCGCTTCTCAGCAGCAGCCGGGGAAACAGAAAAAGAAGCTGCGCTACCCACCGCTGGTAGTAGAGAAGCTACCCAACTGGGCGACGCACTTCCGGGCCATCAGTGCACAACTGGGCCGGCCCCCTAACGCTCGTCCATACGGGGGTGGAGTTCGCTTCACCCCAGACAGCGAGGAGGAGTACCGGCTGGTCCAGAGGTACTTGACGGGCCTGGAGAAGGACAGCGGCGTCTCCTGGTTCGCGTACTCGCTGCCAGCGGACAAGAACTTGAAGGTGGCCATCAGAGGGCTGCCTGCGGACACCGACCCGAAGGAGATAGAGGAGGAGCTCCGGACGCTGGGATACCAGCCGGAGTACGTCCGCCACATAAAGGGGGCGGCAGGAAGACCCGGCTGCGTATTTCACGCAATTTTGAAAAAGACGCCAGACGTCCGGGCCATATACGACACCACCATATTTATGTATATGCGTGGTGTCAAAATAGAGGCTTGGCGTGGGAAACGCGGGCCCGCACAGTGCCACAGGTGTCAACGCTTCAGACACAGCTCGCACCTGTGCCACCGACCGCTCGCCTGTGTGCGATGCGGGGGCGAGCACGCGGCGCGTGATTGTCCGCGCCCGCGGGAGGAGCCGGCCACATGCGCAAATTGCGGTGGCCCGCACCCCGCGTGCAACATCAAGTGCCCCGTGTTCCAGCGAGAGATCCGGAACAGGCGAGCGGGGACCGCCGCCATTACGGCCACTGTGCGCCAGCCACAAGCGGCTACAGAGAGGCCACAAGAGACGCCGCTTGAAGAGGCCCAAGGCACGACGCTAATGGCGGCGGCCAACGGGCCCACAGATAGAACCCAAGCCACCTCCTCCGGGCGGAGGAAGAAGAGGCGCGGGGGGAAGAGGAAGGGGAAGAAACCCAAACCCCCCCCCTCTGCGACCCAGGACGATATCCCTACGGCCGTCCCTGCCGAAAGCGGGGCGCAGGCTGTGGAAAACATAACCAATGAGGAACCCGCCGCTAGCGCCGGCACTACGCAGCGGGGAAAAAGGGAACCACAAACAATCAAGATAGCTGCGAGTGCCGGCGCTGGAGCCACCAGCGCGACGGCCAAAGGTGGTACTATAAGTACTACCAAGAAAGAATTCACAGCTTGCGCCATTAAACTATTAATGGACTTGATTAAAGCGATTAGGCAGGGACAAGACGTGGAGACGGTCATCCTTGACGGTCTAGCCACGCTTCTGACCCTTTACCATGGATAGACCGTTGAGGGTGATCCACTGGAATGCCCGCGGCCTAAGGGATAAGGTCGCCCCCCTCCGCCACCTCCTTCGGGAACAAAACATCGACGTGGCGCTAATAAGCGAGACGCTCCTGGGACCCGAGGACAAGATCAGGTTCCCGGGGTATCTCGCTTATAGGAAGGATGAACGGTCGGCTCATACGACGTACCGTGGTCTGGCGGTACTTGTGAGGCGAAGGGTCGTCCATCAAGAACTCCCCTTGCCGTCGCTTAGCACGTTTTACGCGCTGGGTGTGCAGCTACACGTAGCCGGCGAGGACATCAACATTTACGCGTGCTACAAGCCGCCCGCGGCCCGCTTGGGTCATTCCGAGCTGCGGGCCCTGCTTGATGGCACCTCACGCGCCACCCTCCTCGCCGGCGACTTCAACTGCAAGCACCCGGCGTGGAATTCGTGCAACACGAATACCGAGGGGAGACGACTCTTCGCGGACGCGGAAGCCTTCGGCTATACGGTGTCCGGCCCAGAGACGCCCACACACTACCCGGACGCCAGGCAGTACATGCCGGACGTGCTGGACATCGTAGTCCACCGAGGGCTACACCGTCAGATCACGCAGCAAGTGATAGACGACGAGTTACAGTCGGACCACCAACCTGTACTCGTCGTCTTATAGGGGATGCCGACCCGATTGAAGCCCATAGCGCCACGTCGACTCACGGACTGGACAAAGTTCGCAGAGGAAGTAGAGACCACTACGCCGACTCGGCCAATCGTCACCTCCGCGGACGTGGACGAGAGAGCGGATGACGTCACTGTTTGCATCCAGAGCGCCTTACAAGCGGCGACGAGCACGCAGCCGCAGGGGAGAGGGCTACTGCCGCCCCTGCCGGCGCGCCTAAATGCGATGATCGCCGAGAAGAGGCGCCTTCGCAAACAGTGGCAACAGCTGAGATGCCCAACGCTGAAGACACAGCTGAACCGTCTCGCGGAGAAGATCAAGGCCGAGCTCCAGGCGCACGCCGCCGAGGGCTGGGAGGAAAGGATCGACTCTGCGACGGATAGTTGGCCGTCGCTACACAGACTTTGCGGCCAACTCACGAGTACCCCAGCCCCGGTGCGCCCTCTGCTAAACAGCGACGGGGCGCTCAAGTACGCAGCGGAGGACCGGGCGGAGGTCTTCGCCGAGCACCTGGAGCGTCAGTTCCGCCCCAACCCGACCAGCGACACCGACCATGTCGCAGCAGTCGAGAAGCACCTTGGAGAATACTTCGCTACGCCGATAGCTCCCGAGGAGAACCCAATATTTTTCTCGCCTGGCGCAGTCCGACGCGCCATCCTTAAGACGAAGCCCAAGAAGGCCCCCGGTGCTGACGGTATCACCAACGCAGTGCTGCGCCACCTGCCGTACCGTATGGTAGCGGCGCTGGCGCGCCTGTTTACGGGGATACTGCGCACGGGGGCCTTCCCTGCCTCGTGGAAGGAGGGGCGCGTCATCATGCTGCCCAAGGCGGGGAAAAACATATTGAAGCCGGAGAGCTATCGGCCGATCACTTTGCTGCCGACCCTCTCCAAGGTGTTCGAAGCACTCCTGCTGCGACATCTCCAGCCTCACATCGCGCCGCGCCCGGAGCAGTTTGGGTTTCGGGCGGAGCATAGCACGACGCTCCAGCTGTCGAGGGTACTGCACCACCTCGCAGCCGCGCTAAACAAGAAGGAATACTCGGTGGCAGTACTCCTCGACATGGAGAAGGCCTTCGACCGCGTGTGGCACGACGGCCTCGTATATAAGATGGCCACATCGGACGCGCCCCGTCGCGTCGTAAAAGTGGTCTCTACTTTCCTCTCCAACAGGACTTTCAGGGTGGTGGTCGACGGGGCGCTGTCTAGCGCCCGCCCGGTGCTCGCGGGTGTACCGCAGGGCAGCTGCGTCTCGCCGGCGTGTTACTCGCGTTACACCGACGACATCCCCACCACTCCGGACGCAATGCTCGCGCTGTACGCAGATGACGCCGCGTACATTACTACATCGCTCAATGCGAAGTACGCGGCCGTCAAGATGCAGCGCGCGCTCGACAAGCTTCCCGAGTGGCTGTCCAAGTGGCGGCTGTCGGTGAACGTGGGTAAGACGCAGGCGATGGTCACCGGGTCCGCGCCTCTCCCACCACCCTTGAAGCTGCAGGGAGCCGACGTCGCGTGGTCGCCCCGGGTCAAGTACCTAGGGGTCACTATCGACCGTCGGCTCACGATGGGGCCACACGTCCGCTCGGTCGCCGCACGGGGTAGGGTCGCCCGCACCCTGCTCAAGCCAGTGCTCTCGTCTCGCATCCCGGCGCGCGTCAAATTGGGCGTGTACAAGTTGTACGTACGCCCGATACTGACGTACGCCGCTCCGGCATGGTTCGCCCTCACGAGCGAGCCGAGCCGAAAGCTACTCCGCGCGCAGGAAAGTCTTGCGCTGCGGACCATAGTAGGCGCGCCTCGTTTCGTGAGGAACGATGTCATCCGGAGGGATCTCGGGATTGAGAGCCTGGATGAGTTTGTGCGGCGCCTCGCGACGGGAATGTTCGCGCGTGCCGACGCATCTGCCTGGCCCCATGTCCAGGACATTGCGCCCTGGCACGCGCGCCCCCCTGACGCGAGACCCTTGCCCCGCGACCTGGTAGCGGACGACGACCCCATCGCACCGGACTGGACGCCTCGAGTGAGCCGTACCCAGGTTACACGCGGCTCACTCGACTCAACTTAACTCCACCGACTACATACGCTCGTCGCGTAGCGCGTGCTAGGTTAATATAGGCGCGTTGCGCGGCAAAACACAGACACCCATCACTATACAGACGCCTATACTCACGCGCGTACGCGAACGCGGGACGCGATACGCGCAGACACTGGGCGGTGTTACACAGTACAATACCGCTCACACACACACGACTGCCCTTTAGCCCGGACCGTGGACGGCTAGCTCTGGAAGCGGGGCGGGCGGGGGCAACTCACCTATACTCTGTAGGAGCGTCGAGTCGGCACCTCTGTCGCTGGTCGTCCTCCGCCGGGCCTCCCCCAGGTAACTGGGGGTCTCACCTGGCGGGGACTGACCGCCGGGGTGTCGTGAAGAAAGCGGCGCTGCTTATCAGCGTCGCGGCGCCCTTACAGAGACACAACATGCAACCACTCACATGGGCGCACGTCATCTACGTGCGCCCAATAATCTTCAGGCCTATGATGCCGTCACTATGAGGGGCCCGTATTTACGGGCCACCGTATGGCTTTTCGCGGCCGGGGGGCACAGCCCCGGTACCGCTCGCCACGCCCCCTTACGGGGGCGTCGCGATCTCCACGAGTGTGGGTCTGGCATTCCGAATCCAGCAGTGTAAGCAGTAACAACAAGAAGAAAATAAATAGAAGAAGTCAAGAAATCAGCGTTGTCATTTACTCCTCCTGCTACCACTGAACACTCTCCGGTTAGCATCCCGCCAGCGAACCCGCTCCACCAAACACGAGCAACAAGTTTTTACGAATAAAAGTAGGGCTATCAAAAAGACATCTAAAATTGTAACATGCCAGCCAGCGGACTCAAAAACTCAGCGCGTTTTTTGTTTTCCAGAAGCAAATCGACATTATAATCTCCGCAAATAATGCATTTCTTATTGAACAAAAACTCAAGTAAAAGTTCCATTTTCTTCATAAAAATATCAAAATTTTTATCATTAGGATTACGATACACACAACATAAATACACTCCCGTAGTGGTATCTTTTATGCCGCATACCTCAAAACTCTCTACGGTGTACAATCTTATAAATATATATATAAATATAAATATTCTCTACTTTCCTATCCGCTTGAGCTAAAATTAAGCTCCCTCCTCTCTTTTTCTTAATTCGTGTATTATAAGACGCTAATTTGTAACCGTCTAACTTAAAAGAAGTTACTGACACACTACTCAAGAAGTGCTCAGTCAAGCATAGGTAGTCTACCTTCTTCCCAAGAGTTTGTATATAGGCTTCTAATTCGTTTAACTTGTTAGAAATACCACATATATTCTGGTGAAAGATTATTAAATTTGTACAATTCATGGGAACGGTATTAACATTGTTACTACATTCCACCATTATATCATTATTACTATTCACGAAAAAAATCCGATTGTAGAGTTAGGTCGTTTGTTTTTATCAGCATATCAACATCATCAGTCTGAACCCCAACATTTTTGAAAGTTTTCGCTTGTACGCTAGCATTCTTTGTAGACTGTTGACTACTCCGACTAACTAAACTTTCAGTATAAGTTTGATAATTATATTTGTAATTTATATGTAGAATCTGTCTATGCATTAATCTACAAGCATGCAATTTATTTATGTACGGCACATCACTATGTAGCGATAGAAAGGTAGAATGTGTACAATTACCGCAAACAAGTTTTAGCAGTTTATTTACACTATTTACATTCAGAGAGTTGTGCTTGTAAATTTGACCTACCAAAACATTCGTGGATTTTAATTGACATAATGTATAATATAAACAAGCTTGAATATTCATGGGATTGTTGTCATTTGAGCCAGCTAACAATATAACAAAATCGGTTTTACTAAAGTCTTTACACATACTTGCACATGATTTCAAAACCTGCTCAGTAGTTGCACCTTGCTTAATAAATGACGTCACGATGAACTTTGACCCCAGATAGTACTGCAAGAGTTCACGAACACCATAACCAGCTTGATCAGCAAAGATCATGACTTTTTGAGTAGCTTTTTTTCGCGAATGAGTTTGTGAGACAATGGTCGATTGCTGGTTTTCAGCAGGAGTACATTCAATATTAGACTCTGTCTTCGATGTGGGAATAGACTCATCAACATATTGCGAATCATGGATTGCGTTGACAGGGAGTGTTAATGAGTTACAGATGACATCTTTCGGCGACTTTGCCTCCAAGTTTCCCTCAGTAATACGTCCAGATAAGGCTGAATTAAAAGAATTGTCGCAGCTATCACTAGCATTCTGTGCCAGTTCGACAATATTAGGTGAATAATTAGTCACCTTTGGAGAGGGATTTATCTTTGTAGGCGTCGAAAAACAGCTTGTCCTTATGAAATTAAATTGGCGTGAAGACTTTGGTGTAGTGCTTTTTCTCTCCAATAAGTTTACTTTCTTATATGTTTCAGTAAGTTTTTGATACTGACTAATATCCATTTTCAGACGGAAATTTTCACCATTCAAATGATCAATCTCCTGGTGTGCACTTTCTAGTTCTAAGGTTACTCTTTTTATTGTATCTTTTAGATCCAAGGTGGCCTGGCTTTCATTCAAAGATGTGCTCGGCAAACTCATCGTAGTGGTATCTAGTGTCGTAGAATTATCATATAAAATATTGTCTAATGAGGTCGATTTCTGTGGTCTACGAATAGTAAGATCCATTTCCGTTGTCAATATCAAAAGTTAAACGAAAAGAAACAAAAAAAAGTAACTGGTTTCTAAACAGCAAATAATTATCAGCTTAAAAAAAAAAAACAAAAAGTATATTTTTCGATGGGGTTCGAACTTGCTACCACTTCCTCGGTGAGCCGCAGCTTTTACCGCTACGCCACGGCGGTACGTCGATGATGCTTCGAAAAATCGATATAGTTGCTTTGCTTGTCTAATGATTAATCAAAAAGCGGGTACTTGGTAATGAATCGCTTCGCGCACATATGATGCGTTACACTGAGGCACTAGTTCACGAGTCACTTTGTAGATATTGTAGTAATTGCTTTCGCTGTTTATTTGCAATCCATTTGATTTATAACGACACTGTTTTGACAACACGTTGAATCACAAGTTTGTCATTATATTAGTATGAATTTTAATAAGAAATACGCGACATTTATAATTATTTCTTATTTTTTTTTAACGGAACTCCACTATATGTGTGCGTACAGCGGGGACGCGCGCGCGTTATAACCAACGAAATGAGCCCAAACTCGGCACACCTAGCTCAGCTCGGCTATTAGTTCCAGTAGTAGTCTTTGAATTACACATGCAGGTCACTCCATCAAGTCCGGAGGTAAGGTCTCAACATAACTAACGAAATGAGCCCAAACTCGGCACATCTAGCTCAGCTCGGCTATTAGTTCCAGTAGCAGTCTTCGAAGTACACCTGCAGGTCACTCCATCAAGTCCGGAGGTAAGGTCTCAACATAACTAACGAAATGAGCCCAAACTCGGCACACCTAGCTCAGCTCGGCTATTAGTTCCAGTAGCAGTCTTCGAAGTACACCTGCAGGTCACGCGATCTAGTCCGGAGGTAAGGTCTCAACATAACTACCAAAAAGGGCCGAAACTCGGCACACCTAGCTCAGCTCGGCTATTAGTTCCAGTAGCAGTCTTCGAAGTACACCTGCAGGTCACTCCATCAAGTCCGGAGGTAAGGTCTCAACATGACTAACGAAATGAGCCCAAACTCGGCACACCTAGCTCAGCTCGGCTATTAGTTCCAGTAGCAGTCTTCGAAGTACACTTGCAGGTCACGCGATCTAGTCCGGAGGTAAGGTCTCAACATAACTACCAAAAAGGGCCGAAACTCGGCACACCTAGCTCAGCTCGGCTATTAGTTCCAGTAGCAGTCGTCGAAGTACACCTGCAGGTCACTCCATCAAGTCCGGAGGTAAGGTCTCAACATAACTAACGAAATGAGCCCAAACTCGGCACACCTAGCTCAGCTCGGCTATTAGTTCCAGTAGCAGTCTTCGAAGTACACCTGCAGATCACTCCATCAAGTCCGGAGGTAAGGTCTCAACATAACCAACGAAATGAGCCCAAACTCGGCACACCTAGCTCAGCTCGGCTCTTAGTTCCAGTAGTAGTCTTTGAATTACACCTGCAGGTCACTCCATCAAGTCCGGAGGTAAGGTCTCAACATAACTAACGAAATGAGCCCAAACTCGGCACATCTAGCTCAGCTCGGCTATTAGTTCCAGTAGCAGTCTTCGAAGTACACCTGCAGGTCACTCCATCAAGTCCGAAACGAAATAATAATATTATGAATTTATAATCCCTACTTACTTCTAGAAAAATTATAAGACTGTGAATAAAATCTCTCCTTGGGTAGTAGGTACATACATTATAGAATAGGGATGTGAAAAAAAAATCGATTATAGAAAAAATCGATTAATAATCGATTTTTTTTTCAAAAAAAATCGATTTTTATAATCGATTTTAATATTACAAAAAATCGATTAATAAAAAATCGATTTCTTATTCACTGCCGATTTTTTTCATCTAGAAGTTAGAACGGCCGCAACACAGCTTTTTAGTCAGGAGCGTGAAGCCGCAAAGTACCGCGAAGTGTACCACTAGAAAACTAACTAATAAATGAATGACGCTAAAGGGCACACGGCTAAGATACTTTAATATTTTATCTTTGTAATCCTTTTGTAATTCCCTTAAATATGAAATAAATATTATCTTCGTCATGTGGTCCATTGAATTGAATGGCGAGCCATATTGTATCTTAAGGCGAAAGCGCCAGGTTCGCCCGCGAAATTCATATTTTTTTACGTTTTTTGCAATTTGCTGGTCAGTGTTAAGTTACACATTGATTAAAATATGATTCGCGGCCGTAACAAATATATATTTACAGAATTATAATCATTAAATACATATTTGTTACGACCGCGAATCATATTTTAATCAACGTAAACCTTAATACTGACCAGCAAATTGCAAAAAATGTAAGAAAATTTGAATTTCGCGGGCCACCTTAGCGCTTCCCCCTTAAGGTGAATGGGTAGATGAGACCGCGAAATTCAAATTTTCTTAGGGTTTTTGCAATTTGCAGGTCAGTGTCAGGATGTATCTTGATTAAAATATGATTCACGACAATAACTGGTAGGTACATATTTAGATAATTATAATCATTAGAATCATTAATAGATCTTTCTAAGTTAGATTTCTACCATTAACACTTTTTCATATGAGATTGGTGGTTGGTGGTAGAAATCTAACGTAAACGTAATGTCTAATCTAATTGTAATTTGAATTTCGCACGAAAGGAGAAATTTAAAAAAATCCTTTTTTGTTTGAAATTATTAACTTGTTGTGTAATTAATGTTTATTATTATTATTAATAAAACTGAGTGCTGTGATAGATAGTTATTATCGATATTTCAGGCGTTTAATTTAAACTATCAAAGAAAAAGGAAAAAATCGATTATTTTAATAAAATCGATTATTTTTATTAAAAAAATCGATTATTTTATAATCGATTTTATTACTAGGCAAAATAATCGATTAATTAATAATCGATTTTTTATGTATACTGTCACATCCCTATTATAGAATGCGTGAAGTATCATGTTTGGTATGTCAAATATTTTGTATCCGTACAGCGATCTTTTTCAGCACAAGCTGCTGCTTACAAGCGACACAGAGTCCACTCACGACGGCGGCCGAGCGCAGACTAATATTTCATTACAAATTTTTGTGCAATAAACCAAGACAGTGACCAGTAAAACTTTTTACAAAAAAAAACAACCGACTTCCTAAAAACACTACTACAAAGTGAAAAATAACTTTAATTTCGGAAGTCGGTGTCTTTGGATTTGTATTTTAGTGTTTTGCCACCGACTTCCGAAATTAAAGTTATTTTTCACTTTATAGTAGTGTTTTTAGGAAGTCGGTTGTTTTTTTTTGTAAAAAGTTTTTATTTTTCACTTTTTATCGGGTCAGTTTGTAATTTATTTAAGTTACAATAGCCTAATGTCAACTGCTAATCACCTTTTACAAAATATTGCTTTTCCCGATGCAGGGTTGTTAATTGTTGAGGAGTTCTCTTAGTAAGAACCAGGAGAACTGGAGCTGATTGAGAAGTCACCACGAGCATAAATTGCTTAGCAACCATATTAAAGTAATCGAATCGCAACCCGTGAAATATTTGTCATTGAGTAGTTCCGATCGCCATCTGTGGTCTTCATCATCAGCTCCACCTTACCAAATGATGATTTCCGAGAGCAAATGCTCAAGTTACTTTAATTATTGAGTAGGCCACACGACGAAAGAGCATTGCTAGAAATGACGCGATTACGCAACTTAAATTTGGTTTCAAATTGACACATCAGCATGACTATTAGGTAGTGGTCGTCCTATGTAAAACTACAATCTTAATTAGGTATTATTTTTGTACGAACTGAACATTTTGGCATAATATATTGAACCGTATGAAGTAAGCCCAACGAAGGTAACTGCTGTAAATCGTTGAGAAAATCCCTCGACTGTCTGTGGTCTCCATCATCAGACCTTAATGGCACTTATAATCCATATACATGAAATGTTTCCTTTGCCATTAAGTACAGTTCTCATCAATATAAATGAATTAATTCCAAACACAAGGCAACTACTGTAAACTGTTGAGGAGTTCCCTTAACTGTCCTTCGTCTTCATCATCAGACCCCTAATGACAGTCACAACCCATGTAGGTGTAAAGTTCACATCAATACAAATTAATCAAGCCCAAACACAAGGTAACTGCTGTAAATCGTTGAGGAGTCCCCTCGACTGTCTTTCGGCTCCATCATCAGATCGACTCCAGGCCTTCATTAAATTGTAGTGCTTTAAAATAGTTAACGAAAAAATTAACAAACGCACTAGTCGCTCCTACGATTTTCGAATGTTCCCCTCGGTTTCACTGGGATGCCATCATCAGATCCTGGTTTCCTTATCATGGTACCACCCTTGGCATATCTCCTTTCCAACAAAAAAAGAATAATCAAAATCGGTTCATAAACGACGAAGTTATCCGCGAACACACATAAAAAAAAAAAATATACGGTCGAATTGAGAAACCTCCTCCTTTTTTTGAAGTCGGTTAAAAATAACCCTTATTTCAATCCAATAAGATTCACGCGTTACAGCTAAATATGTGAAAAAATAGACCCCGTTTTTTTTTTCTGAGCCCATTTGTTACATTTTGATAGTTCTTTTTGCTACCTTTTTGAGTTGAACATGTCTGCTTACATAAAATATTTTTAAATAAATAAATTTATGTTATTAAATAGAAGAAAAATATCCCCAAAGTCAGCACGATATCGTCGATTTTGTGTGAAGAGGCAACGGAAATTATTTTTTACTACATTAAAAACCAACATTTTTTAATAAAAAATAGCTACCATTTGAAGATGAAGGAGTAACCTATCTGTGGTAATTATTAGTTACATTTGGTTTAGTCTCATTTTGCTGCAAAATGACCGTAAAACTACTTATTTTTGTCAGATTCGTAAACGCGTCCTTAAGGCTTTCAAACAAACAAACTTTCAGCTTTATCATTAAAGATTTAAAACTATGATATCTTCTAAGATTTTCATTGAAATGAAATGATGTCAATGGAAATTTTCTTTAAAATTAAATACTTGTGATGAATAACATATTTATTTGGATAAGGATTAATATCATGTTTATAAAAACACCTTCGCAAATAATGAATTATTTTAGAATAATATTTAAATTATAGATTTGATTTATTGATGATATTATTTTTGTTCTTAAAAACATACCTTCACTTTGATGTTCCTCCATTGCCTCAATAATATCATCTAGTATCTCTGAAACAGCTGGTAATTCTTCTTCTTTGATAGCAATGTCTTCTGTTTCACATTCATCAACTATACTTATGTGCTCTGTTGGAGATATAATAAAGCCACTGAAAAATCCTGAGTGGTCTTGGTTTATCAAAGAATTAGGCTGTAAGAAAACAAATTTTTCATTACACTAAAGTCACTCAAACGAGCCCCCACAAGTGAGGATACTTAAAGTAGGTCCAATGTTTGTACACTGCTGCACTGGCGTCGGCCATGCTACCAACATCAGTGACCTCTGCACAAGCTATTGTTGCATGGCTCGTGCCAACACAAGAGAGGACCGTTATCAAACTGCCACATACAAGTTCATACAGAAGTTGTAGCAGTAATATAGGTAATTGTCAATGCCTACATTTGACTAAAGTGTACATCATTCAACACTTGATGGTATAGTGTGAAATCCAGACACAATAGGTATGAGCTTGAGTGGATTCACTTCCACGTTATACAGAAACAAGAAATTATGAGAATAAATGGCTGTATAAGATATCTACCTCATAATCCTCATTCATCCTCTGAGCAAATAATTCTTCAGCTTCCAGACATTGTCTCAGTAATCGGTAGCATTGCTTTAGTTTAGTGCAGCAGAAGAAACAAGCAAGAATCGGTCTTCTGTCTTGAGTTACAAACTGGAACAAAATTTGTCTGACACTATTTTGCTACTTCTAATGTTACAAATAGTAATTCAGTCAGTGGGATTCTCATCATAAGCTCGGAGTATCATCTCATCTACGGCTACATTATGTTGTCTGGCACTCCGCGCCATAGTGACGATAAAGTTCAAGATATTAACCCTTCCGTGTCTGTATATCTTAGAATGCGCTAAATTTGTTAAAATGCACCCGGAGTTATTTAAATAAGCTCATGAAATGTATCCAAAAAGTAATAGGTAGAATAGTTTTGCCCATAATCGTGAGGACAGCATTAAACAGTAAAAATAGCTAAGCAATGTGTGGTTGCATGTTTAATGCTACTATACCAGACAGTATTAAAATCTTAGGAGCTAATCAATTTAAAAAGTGTCTCAAAGTATGGTTAGGGGAAAAAAATCTATTTGGTAAACAACATATATAATAACAGGTTTTAATAATAATTATTATTTATTTTTGCTACTCTTAATAAAATTGTAATTTTAGTTGAACATTAATACAATAATCATTATGACTGTAATACCGTTTGCATGTCACATTATTATGGCTAAGTGTAATGGCCCTAAGACGACCCACTGACCTGGATCTGTAAACCTCTACTAAGACTGAAATTGTACCAATACCTACTTATGGCAAATAAATGGATTTGATTTGATACATATTTATTCTAAGTCAGGTTTCCTCACAGTTTTCCTTCATTGTGATTTCCGACGATCCTCTGACCGAAAGTTCATATATTTGTGATTTTTAATAAATATAAAAACTTACTGGAATATCAGTCAGCTTCTCATACAGTTCATGTAAGTTCCTGTTGACTACTATACACAAACGTACATCCTCCACCAAACATATCCGACATATTGGCAGCTTTTCCATCTTTTCACTCAATAACCACTGTCACTTAAGTTTTAGTTAACTTTACGTTTGTATTATAGAAAAACAGTGATGCGTTGCCTACAGATAACGAGTAAGGCTTGTTTAATACGACTTCTTTTTGCTATTAAAAGTTATTTCGTGCACGTTTCCTTTGTGGACCACGGCAAGAAGACTTCCTCTTGGGCAAGACTGCTAGTTGCTACAGCCGGAAAGAGCTAAACTTAATAAATCTTCCGTAAGTAGTCCAGACAGTCCAGGTAATTTACAGGAACTTACACCGTAGGTCCGTAGGTTTATTATTGACAGAAGTTAAAAGAGCGCAACACAAATACAACAAAATATTTTTACCACTATATTATTATACTCTTTGATTTTTACCCCTAAACTACTCTACTAGGGACGTGAAATAATAATCGATTATAGAAAAAATCGATTAATAAAAAATCGATTTCTTATTCACTGCCGATTTTTTTCACCTAGAATTTAGAACGGCCGCAACACAGGTTAGCACGCGAAATTCAAATTTTCTTACGTTTTTTGCAATTTGCAGGTCAGTGTCAGGTTGTATCTTGATCAAAATATGATTCGCGACAATAACAGGTATGTACGTATTTGGAGAATTATAATCTTTGACCTGCAAATTGCAAAAAACGTATGAAATAGTAATTAATCGATATTTCAGGCGTTTAATTTAATCTATCAAAAAAAAAAAGGAAAAAATCGATTATTTTAATAAAATCAATTATTTTTAATAAAAAAATCTATTATTTTCTAATCGATTTTATTACTAGGCAAAACAATCGATTATTTAATAATCGATTTTTTATGTATACTGTCACATCCCTATAAACTACCACAGAGCATGTAACCTAAACTACAGAGTAGAATAATTTAACCATAAATAAACGCTCCACAAAGTGCCACCACAGACTAACTACCACCGAACACTACTTATACCATAGATATAGAATACCTATGACTTATTCTATCTATGACTTATACAAAGAAAAGTATAGACTGCGCTTAGAGTAAGAAAGCTATAGAGCATCGGGTAGCGTGGCCACACATGAGACAAAAAACTAACTTAAATAACATTGGCTACTTATGTAGCTGCCTTGAAAAAACGGACACGCACTGAGAGACGGAAATAGTATAAGCTTTATCCTTTTCTGTTACCTATAATAACTCAATACTTTATCCCTTTCTTGTGGAAATGAAATGGCGCTACCCGCCGTTTAAACTTTTCTTTGTCTAAAGTATTGAGTTATTATAAGTAACTGAAAAGGATAAAGCTACACTATTTCCGTCTCTTAGTGCGTGCCCGTTTTTTCAAGGCAGCTACATAAGTAGCCAATATTATTTAAGTTAGTTTTTTGTCTCATGTGTGACCACGCTACCCGATGCTCTATAGTTTTCTTACTCGGAAGACTATTACCTACTCCTAGACACAGAGTACACTTTAGTACCCGTCAGGGTATATATGTTCTGTGCTTTAGTATACTGAAACTCCTAGAGAAAATTTAAAAAACCCCCGACACCAAATAATAATAAAATTAAATGTAATTGAAAAAGGATAAAATAATTTAAAAACCCCCGACTTAAAGAATTTATGTAACGAGACTAAAACAGATAAATTAAATTCATATGGAAGTCGGGGGACCTCTTAGATAGAAGGTGTTCCACAGAACGGTCCCCCGACTTCCATAAGAATTTAATTTATCTAAAACTAAAACAATCAGAAGTAAAGCTAACCATACAGCATCATATTGTAGTCTTTGAGCTAACCAAACAAAAGTCAGTTCGATAAATTAGATGACATCACCATTGAAGCCGTTTCTACATTCTGTTTCTAAATCACCATTTAAAATCAAGCATGGTGTTAATAGTAACCCATCAAGACCAATTATAAGAGTGAGTTGCATCAGCTAACTATAACCATAACCAATCCCATGACAGCCGTCAAATCTCCGGTTAAGCAAAATTCGGGTTGCATCGTTTTGACAATAAAATTGTTAAAATGACGTCATAAATAACTATAACAAGCCATTTTTAACTATAAGAGTGAGTTGCATCAGCTAACTATAACCATAACCAATCTAATGACCGCCGTCAAATCTCCGGTTAAGCAAAATTCGGGTTGCATCGGTTTGAGAATTGTTAAAATGACGTCATAAATAACTATAACAAGCCATTTTTAACTATAATCAAAGCTTTGACAGACGTCAAATCTCCGGTTAAGCGAAATTCGGGTTGCATCGTTTTAACTTTTGTCACAATTGTTAAAATGACGTCACACATAACTATAACATTAATCGACCAATTTCGGCCGGTTAAGGGCTATAGTTACGGTTAGTGTCATTGTAATGTCATCTGCTTTGCAGTTGTAACCTATAAAAATATTGTGTTGTTGAATAAAGTACCTATTAAAACAAATTAGGTATGTCTTTACTCCGCGAAATATTGTGGGAATAAAGCTCTAATAGCGATGATAGTGACAGTGAATCCGATTTGCCAGTTAGGAAGAGAAAAAAAATCACCATCGCATTGATCGATTTCATAATGTGTGATGAGAATTAATTTTTGGACATATTCCGGATTTTTAGTTCCCAAGGGTTCTTGTTTTCAGCAAGGGTCCTCCCTTGCTGAAAACAAGAACCCCTGAGAACATTTTACTGAAGAATATCGATTTCTAATTTCAGTTTTTACATTTTTAGTTCTAGCTTCACTGTTGCTCTTCACTGTGTTGCTTTAATTGCCAAAGAAACTTAAGCTCTAGCGTATGCTTCTGCGTATTCTTCTGATTTTTTGGTTCTAGGACATGCCGGTTTCCTCACGATGTTTTCCTTCACCGTTTTGAGAGCAGTGGTGATGAAATAATTTACACAAAGTAAAGTGCCTGCCTGAAAGCATTACATCGAATCTAATACTAGAATGTCACAATGCGCTCGAGCGGGTAACGGTATCGAACTGCAATACAGTGACACTACAATGGATAAAAGGACACAGTGGATCGCTAGGCAACGACGCAGCTGACGAGCTGGCCAGACGGGCTTCCAGTATGTCAGTCTGTGGACCGGAACCTATCGTGCCCATCCCCTTCAACCAACTACGCAGGTGGCTACAGGAGCACACCCATACACAAGCAGAAAGCTGGTGGACGTCGTCACCAGGCTGCAGGCAGTCCAAAGAAGCCATGCCGTCATTGAATGGCAGGCTAACCAGGCGCCTACTACGACTGGACAGGAAAGGCCTGCGCCTGGTGACGGGGACCATCACGGGACACTGCTCACTAAATAAACACTTTTACACATTAGGCATAACAGACAGTCCTCTGTGCAGGGCTTGCATGGAGGCTGATGAAACCATTGCGCATGTGCTCTTTGAGTGCGCAGGCGTCACCCAGATAAGGTCAGAAACCCTCGGGACACCCAGATCGTACACAGATGTTCTCAACAGACCAGGAGATTTGATCAGCTTCTGGAGGGAGGTGGGCTGGTTGGAATAACCACCGACGGCCGACGCACAATGGTCCACTGAAGGACTAAGTGCGGAAACCAAACCCTTAACATAAAACATAGTGCCTGTCTGGGTTCAAACCTACGACCTACAAGCTGTAAGTCGCATCTGTTACGATGGACACACCACTGCTCAGCGAGTAGGGGTGTTTTCAAACGTTCAAAAAAAAAACACAAATTGTACATAACAAAGCATTTTTATTACTGTAAGTACCTACTTATATTAATTTCAACGTCACACGACTTAGAAGTAGGTAATATTTCATCTAAAAAATATGCAGGTCGCTCCACCGATGAAAATACATAAATACCGCATGCTCAACATTACATGTGCACAACAGCCAACTATACCAACGTCTGCCCACCAAACAGTTGCAACCTTGCAACAGCATCCAGCAAGAGCAGCTCGGTGTTATAAGCGTTTTCTAACTAATATTATTATTGTTCTTTTTGGTGTGCTGGAATCCACTGCAAAATAATGTTCTTTCCCGCATTCATCAGGCACAGTATGCGTTTGCTGTGAAAATCGCCATAGAATGTAAATATTCCTGTATCCAAATCTCCATAATGTATAACAGTTTCAATACTTTCTTGCATTGTCTATACGCACTTTCGTTAAACTGCACAGATGATTTGATTTGCGTTCGTGAATCCATGCGTTCACAAGTTACCGCACATCTGCAGCAGTCTCGGGCAATGTTTTCGCACATTGCGTTGCAATCTTACTGAACAATTAACACAACAACCTTCTGGAGTAAATGCTGTAATGAATTTTCCAATAATACAATCCTTCAATTACACACAGGAAAACAGAAATATCAATTTCATGCAATTCGAAAGAAACGGAAAAATAAAATGAATGTTATTATCACACTTGACACTTGTGTTTCTGACAGTGTCAGATAGTGATGCGGCTCGATTTTATTTAACTCGTTACTGAAATAAATAAAAAATCGCGTCCATTTTCTCTCGATGTGCCACTCGATTTAGTTGTGATTAGATAAATATCACCAACACTGCCACACTAGTTAACTATCATTCTTGGATAAATAAACCAGGTAATAAATATATTTCGTGTAATAAACCGTCATAATACTGTGATGTACAGAGTCACAGAGTTTTAATAAGAGAAAATACATGTTCTGTGGGTTAGTGCTGTCAGATAATAAAGTGTAATTTGTCATTAAATCGTCACTGATTTTATCAGATCAATCTCATAATCAGTGGAATGTGAGTAAGACAAAAAGCTCTTTACAAAGTCGAACAAAGCTAATCTTAGCCGAATTATTATTATTAACAGCCATTTCTGTCCCACTGCAGGGCAAAGGCCTCCCTTCCCTCAGTCACTGACTTAAACATCTTGTTACATTACCAATATAGAACGGTTACTGTATTTTTGATCTTGCTATGATTCTGTTATTGAGTTTTTAATTTACATAATCGAGACAATCGAGTGCCTGACCATTAATGACTGAGTAACATCACTAGTGTCAAACAAAGAAAGCGTGATGACAACAAGCTTGAAGTGTTGCCCTTGTCAAAAAATTACCCACGTACATTTTGGGGAAATATGACGTCTTATCACTTGTCACCCTTTTAACTTTAACTGTAAAACATGTAAAATATATGACGGTGCAACAGCGGATAGTAGATTCTATAGTTATAGTTATGGTTACGATTAAATTTAATTTTGACGCAAACTATAACGGAGCTATTGATGCAACCCACCCTAAGTAATCAAAGCTTTGACAGACGTCAAATCTCCGGTTAAGCGAAATTCGGGTTGCATCGTTTTAACTTTTGTCACAATTGTTAAAATGACGTCACACATAACTATAACATTAATCGACCAATTTCGGCCGGTTAAGGGCTATAGTTACGGTTAGTGTCATTGTAATGTCATCTGCTTTGCAGTTGTAACCTATAAAAATATTGTGTTGTTGAATAAAGTACCTATTAAAACAAATTAGGTATGTCTTTACTCCGCGAAATATTGTGGGAATAAAGCTCTAATAGCGATGATAGTGACAGTGAATTTCATCCGATTTCAAGCTTGTTGTCATCACGCTTTCTTTGTTTGACACTAGTGATGTTACTCAGTCATTAATGGTCAGGCACTCGATTGTCTCGATTATGTAAATTAAAAACTCAAGAACAGAATCATAGCAAGATCAAAAATACAGTAACCGTTCTATATTGGTAATGTACCAAGGTGTTTAAGTCAGTGACTGAGGGAAGGGAGGCCTTTGCCCTGCAGTGGGACAGAAATGGCTGTTAATAATAATAATTCGGCTAAGATTGGCTTTGTTCGACTTTGTAAAGAGCTTTTTGTCTTACTCACATTCCACTGATTATGAGATTGATCTGATAAAATCAGTGACGATTTAATGACAAATTACACTTTATTATCTGACAGCACTAACCCACAGAACATGTATTTTCTCTTATTAAAACTCTGTGACTCTGTACATCACAGTATTATGGCGGTTTATTACACGAAATATATTTATTACCTGGTTTATTTATTCAAGAATGATAGTTAACTAGTGTGGCAGTGTTGGTGATATTTATCTAATCACAACTAAATCGAGTGGCACATCGAGAGAAAATGGACGCGATTTTTTATTTATTTCAGTAACGAGTTAAATAAAATCGAGCCGCATCACTATCTGACACTGTCAGAAACACACACAAGCAGGGTTGGATTTTGTACTATAATTATAGTATTTATACTATAATTTCGACCTTTGTACTATATACTATCCACATCTAAGGATAGTACGTTAAAATACTATAATTTAAAGTATGCTCCCGAATGCTTAATTTTACGTCATATGAATATTTCGACCGTGCATCTGACCGAATTCTGATCTTGCGATGTTTTCTGTGTCGATGGCCGGAGATTCCCCGATTATCCTCCGCAGTATTGTACACTTCTCTCTTTCCACTAATCTCGTTCCTTCCATTCCATTCGAAATTCAATCAAAGTGACAACAATCGCTTGCGAATTTTTGTGTAAAATAATACGTTTTTAGTGTTTTAATTAGGAAAAGTTGCAGTGATGGTCATGAAAATGACGATAGACCGGAAGTATCAACCCCAAAGAAAAAACGTCTGAGTACTGGTGTTGATTTTAATGACTATTATGTTAAATTTAAAAATATAATGAAAGTGTACTATAATTTTTTTATAAATACTATCCTTTTCATTTTTTTGTGCTATCTTTTTGAACGTGCCTAAATCCAACCCTGCACACAAGTGTCAAAGTGATAATAACATTCATTTTATTTTTCCGTTTCTTTCGAATTGCATGAAATTGATATTTCTGTTTTCCTGTATGTAATTGAAGGATTGTATTAATGGAAAATGCATTACAGCATTTACTCCAGAAGGATGTTGTGTTAATTGTTCAGTAAGATTGCAACGCAATGTGCGAAAACATTGCCCGAGACTGCTGCAGATGTGCGGTAACTTGTGAACGCATGGATTCACGAACGCAAATCAAATCATCTGTGCAGTTTAACGAAAGTGCGTATAGACAATGCAAGAAAGTATTGAAACTGTTATACATTATGGAGATTTGGATACAGGAATATTTACATTCTATGGCGATTTTCACAGCAAACGCATACTGTGCCTGATGAATGCGGGAAAGAACATTATTTTGCAGTGGATTCCAGCACACCAAAAAGAACAATAATAATATTAGTTAGAAAACGCTTATAATACCGAGCTGCTCTTGCTGGATGCTGTTGCAAGGTTGCAACTGTTTGGTGGGCAGACGTTGGTATAGTTGGCTGTTGTGCACATGTAATGTTGAGCATGCGGTAGAGTCTGTCTATTGAAAGCTGAGAGTGAAAATGACCGGCAAATTTAAAAAAAATAGGTCGTGTATCCCCGGATCAACTAGGAAAAAACATATTTGATACTTGAATATCTTAAAATTTCTTGAATATCTTAAAATATATTAAAATTTCTATCAAATATGTTTTTCCTAGTTGATCCGGGGATACACAACCTATTTTTTTTAAATTTGCCGCTCATTTTCACTCTCAGCTTTCAATAGACAGACTCTATTTATGTATTTTCATCGGTGGAGCGACCTGCATATTTTTTAGATGAAATATTACCTACTTCTAAGTCGTGTGACGTTGAAATTAATATAAGTAGGTACTTACAGTAATAAAAATGCTTTGTTATCAATTTGTGTTTTTTTTTTGAACGTTTGAAAACACCCCTACTCGCTGAGCAGCGGTGTGTCCATCGTAACAGATGCGACTTACAGCTTGTAGGTCGTAGGTTTAAACCCAGACAGGCACTTTACTTTGTGTAAATTATTTCATCACCACTGCTCTCAAAACGGTGAAGGAAAACATCGTGAGGAAACCGGCATGTCCTAGAACCAAAAATTCAGAAGAATACGCAGAAGCATACGCTAGAGCTTAAGTTTCTTTGGCAATTAAAGCAACACACTGAAGAGCAACAGTGAAGCTAGAACTAAAAATAAAAAAACTGAAATTAGAAATCGATATTCTTAAGTAAAATATTCTCAGGGGTTTCTTGTTTTCAGCAAGGGAGGACCCTTGCTGAAAACAAGAACCCTTGGGAACTAAAAACCCGGAATCTGTCCAAAAATTTATTCTCATCACACATATGAAAACGATCAATGCGATGGCGATTTTTTTTCTCTTCCTAACTGGCAAATCGGATTCACTGTCACTATCATCGCTAGAAGAGCTTTATTCCCACAATATTTCGCGTAGTAAAGACATACCTAATTTGTTTTAGTAGGTACTTTATTCAACAACACAATATTTTTATAGGTTACAACTGCAAAGCAGATGACATTACAATGACACTAACCGTAACTATAGCCCTTAACCGGCCGAATTTGGTCGATTAATGTTATAGTTATGTGTGACGTCATTTTAACTTATTGTGATGATGCAAAACAAATAGAACAATTAGATAGTGATACTTTTTATACTCCCTCCGTAACTCTCACAGAATCATCAATATCCATAAAATATCTAGAAAAATAAATAAATAATATTGTAAAAGAAAAGTTGTTTTTCTATGTATCCACTGTGTTCCTTTTGAAATTGATTTACTTCCCTACTATATATACCTACTGCAATAGTAAACAAAAACAAACAAACAAGCATAAACAAACTGATAGGTAGGCTCAGTAGCACTAAAATCGGTTGTCACGTGGACGGTGTTTGCGTGAATAACATTAGCTATGCTGATGATATGGTGCTGCTGAGCCCATCTATCGGTGCAATGAGAAAGCTCCTTAAAATTTGTGAAAGTTATGCAGTGGCTCACGGGCTCAAATACAATACCGATAAGAGTGAATGGTTGGTTTTTAAATCAGGTACTTTAACCTACAAACATCTGCCTGAACTCTCACTCTCTGGGTCTCCTTTAGGTCGGGTTTCAAAATTTAAGTATCTGGGCCACTGGGTCACTGATGACTTAAAAGATAATGTTGACATAGACAGGGAGCGCAGGTCGCTGGCTGTCCGTTGCAACATGCTGGCCCGCAGGTTTGCACGCTGTACTGAAGCGGTTAAGATAACGCTTTTTAAGGCCTTCTGCCAGTCGCTTTACACGTGCAGCCTGTGGACCAAGTATACCCAACGGGCATACAGTGACCTGCGCGTCCAGTACAATAACGCATTCAGGGTGCTTTTGGGGTTGCCGTGGCATTGTAGCGCGTCAGGGATGTTCGCGGAAGCGTGTGTCGACGGGTTCGCCGCGATCATGCGGAAGCGATGCGCTTCCATGATGCGCTTGCGCTCCTCCTCCAATGGCATCCTGAATGTGTTTACAGACCGGTGGGACTCTCCCCTCTTACGAAGGTGGGTAAGTCTTCACACAAACTTATCCAAATAAGCAGTGTTACTTGTTTATTATTGTAAATTTAATTTAATTTAATGTAATTTAATTTAGTTTAATTTAATTTATTACCAACATTAGGCTAAGTTATACTACTACTAACAATATATGGATGTAAATCTGAAATAAAATATTTGAATTTGAATAGTACTTTAGCTTCTTTAATATTTTACTTGTTTTCAAGTTGTATTACCATCTCTTATCAAAATCATTGTAAAACTGCAATTGCAATTACTTGTTTTTAATTTGATAAAGTTTTACAATGATTTTGTTTTTTTATTTTTTTTTTTTGTCCTGACATGACCTTTATTCAAATTAAGATAACAAAATTAAATTCTAACATAACTAAAACTATACAGAAACTAGAAAATAGCGTCGAAAAACTCATCCACATCGCTGTCGACTGGTAATGTACCCAAGAGACTGACGGCATTACCACGTTGTATGGCGATGCTTAGCCTCTGGCCAAGGTAAAAACCAGCCCTTGGGTCACGAGAAGTGTCAACCAGCCGTTTCGAAATATCTTTAAAAAGACCATGAGCACTCGGACCCCACGGCCCGAGGGTTTCAACCCCAAACGGCTCGAAAATATAATTTCCGATGAGGTTATTATATTTTCGCCGCTTGAGGTTCTCCGCAGCCGCAGCAGCAGCGCCAGCACAGCATGCCGAGCCAGGAAGATGGGATGGCGCAAGAGTATCGACACACGTAGCGTCCCACACCGGTGTCCCCGTGGTGTCCGAGGCTGTTGACATCTTCGCCACAGTGACAGCGATGGGGAGAACAGCAAGGAGTGCCTAGTCGTAGGGAAGCAGCGAGGCGAAAAGTAGTGTCGTCGAACAAAGTGCCTATGTTCGACGAAGGTAGTGCATGAAGCCAAAGACCCGACTCCCACCTACCCACAGCCAGCAGGCGCGCACGTTCCGCAGTAGTAGCAGACGAGTCAAGTAAATTGTTCTGTACTACTCTGCAGAGCGGCTCATCCCACCGTCTCTGGGAAGAAACACGGCACATCAGAATTAATCAGTGTGGAAGCTAGGATTTTCCTGATTAATTTATCAGTGCCGTGGACCGAAGATATGAAAGCCGGTAAACTAATACTAGAAATTTTGCGGACGCCGAGGCCCCCCATACGAATGGGAAGAGTAGCTTGTGCCCAAGCTCGGTCGTCCATGGCCACATTTAAAATGGAAGTTAATGTATGCCTGATAATTTGGTCCATTTTGTCTAAAAGGTGAGTGTGCTTCCATAAATGGGAAGCGCGAAGGAAATATGTTAATTTAGGGCCGAAACAGCAGTAGCGGATTAAGGTTATGGCCGAATGCATATTAATTTGGAACAATCTTTCCGAAACGTCATTGAAATTTTGGATTTTTTCGTCAATAAAAACGGGAAAGGAATCGTCAAAGATTGGAGACCCAAGGAGGCGAAGAGAGCTTTTTTCAATAATTTTGATTTCTGGAGCTATTGCGTTAAATTTGGGAAGTGTCAGATGTCTGTCAGTACTGTCCGCTAAATATAGTTCACATTTCGAAAGATTGAGATCAAGGCCAATAGAATGAAGTTCATTTTTTAAAAATTGAAGGTCTTGTAATACAGTTTCTGCATCGCCTCCCAAGGTTCCATCATCAAGATACCAAACGTTAAATTTGGAATTTAGCTGTTGAATAATTGGGTGAATGGCTAGACTAAAAATCACTGGCCCAAGGGGGTCACCTTGTTGACAGCCAACAGCAGATTCCAAAAGGTTGTCCCGATACAATAATTTAGAAGGGTGTCTATAACATTGCCAAATGAAACTATAAATTTGTGGTATTTCTTTTCTAGTTTCTGCCAGCAAGGTGTCCCTATTAATAGTAAATTACTTTGAACAAATAGATATTACAATAAAGGTAATTATAATATGATAACAAATGAAACAAATTTTGATATAATAACATTGTAATATTTTTTATACAAAAGAAATCCTTTTCACTTATTTATGTTATTATAGGGCCACAATATTTCCCTTGGCTTCAATACTAATATTGGCCTGCATATTGAATTCAGAAGAATACTAAAATAGCAACAACAAGATAACACAAACGCTCATAACTATGTTCACCAACCAACAATAGCAAATAGTGGAATAATTTATGTAAACTAGTAAAGTAGTTAAAAAGTGAACTTATCACTTTGTTTCAAATCTACCCTCATATTTTAATAACGACGCTAAGATTATAATTGTAAAACGAAAGAATATTCGTTTAGTTGTGGAATATTTAAAATATTTGTTAGCAACTCGACATTCTTATTTCACATGATTGTAATACTTAAAAAATATTTTTCATGTTTGATGTGAGACTCGAACCCGAACGTTCGCCATGCGAGGCACAATGCTTACTACTTTGGCCACCGTAACGCTCTCTTAACTTATTGAAATTTGTAATAACAATCATAAGCGGGCAACAAGTTGCCAATGTGTAGTGTTGTCAAACGTTCTTATAGAAGAAGGTCATAAGTACAACTAATATTCTTATGCCATAGTTTTGTGAGATTGCTAGTCGACTTCTGACTGTTATAGTACCTGCGTTCTGTACGCAACACCCATGTTCAAGAAAAAGCTGACAAGGTGGTTATTGGATAATTGTTTTTATGACACATTGGTGAATTTAAGGAATATTGTAAAAATCCAATATGACATGTACTTAATTTTGACATTGATTTTAAAGTAACGACTACCTAATTATGATAATTCATATTGGACATATGTTTAATTATGATAATTCATATTGGACATATGTTTAATCATTAAATCTTATAATTAATAGTAGGTACAGACGGCAGCACATCAAGCTACCCGAAACTGTAAAATTTTGCCAATGAACTTTGAACCTTATAATAAAAAAATAAAAAATAAAAATTGTTTATTAACAGACAACTACAGTCCATAGAAGAGGTTAGTAACATAAATCTTATACACTATGTTAGTACAATTAAAAACACTGGGAATAACATTGAAACAATATATAAATCTTCACCCACCTGCACCTCTCACATGCAGGTCAGTGAAGCGACGCAAGACCGCCGAGTCCATCCTGTCCGCTATCATTTTCAGGATGCTGTTACGGCTCCCCCTCATACTGTGCACCACCGACATGGTTTTCCTACGCATGATTGCATAGAAATCATCTATGTGCGCATCTGCAAACATGCCTGAAGCGCTACAGTACCGCGGAAGCCGCACCAGAACCCTGAAAATGTTATTATATTGGACGCGAAGTGCATTATAAGCCCGCTTTGTAAAGCTGGCCCATAGACCCCCCGTGTAGAAACTTTGACAGTAGGCTTTAAATAACGTTAATTTAACGTCAACTGTACAACGAGCGAATCTCTGAGCCAGCATATTTCCACGTACCGATAACGCCCTCCCTTCTCTTTCTATATCCTGATCATCCGTTAATGTTTCTGTCACAATATGACCAAGGTACCTAAACTGAGCCACCTGTCTCAAGTGAAATCCATTTAGAGACAGCGTAGGAACACTATTGGGTTTTTTGTTTTTACCAACAAAGACCATAAACTCGCTCTCGAGTTCGTTGTACTTTAAACCGTGTTGCTCAGCATAGGTCTCACACGCTTTTAATAGTTTCCTCAGTCCGCCTATTGACGGGCTCAACAGCACCATATCATCCGCATAACTTATGTTATTAACACTTACATCATCTATGCGGCAACCGACATGCATGCTGCTCAGCCCTTCAATCAGCTGATTCATATACAAGTTGAACAACCTAGGGGATGTTAAGCCACCTTGTCTCACACCCGAGTCTAATTTGTATTCATCCGAATAAACATTTGCCCATTTTATTACATTTTTCTGATTACTGTACCAGTATGAGAAAATGCCTATTATTTCTGGAGAGATACCTACTTCACCTAACTTGTTCCAGAGCCTGTCATAGGATACTAGATCGAACGCCTTCGACAGATCCAGGAAACATGCATATATTGGTGTTTTTCTTTTCGAGATAGTAATCAACAGTATGTTTGAGAGTCAGAATGGCACTTTCTGTTGATAATCCTGGTCTAAAACCGAACTGGGCATCCTGTATCTCTATACTCTGACCAAGGCGCTCGTCCAGCACCCTATCCAGAACTTTAGCTACAATCGTTGCTAGTGATATGGGTCTATAGTTTGTTTTATCAGCTATATCTCCGGTACGGTTCTTGACTAGCGGTACTACTACAGTTTTAATTAATTCTGTTGGCAAGTATGAGTGTCTAATACAAAACGTGTACAGCATTGCCAGGAGTCTATTTATGTGGATTCCTGCATACCTTAGGTGCTCCACACTCAACCCATCATGGCCTGGTGACTTTCCCCGTTTCATATTGTCAATAGCCCTACCCACCTCCTTACTGGTAATTAATGTTGGTTGATTAATATTACAATATTCAATCTCTCTATTTTCAGATGTTAACAAGGGTGACTTTACCTTAAAATGCTGGGCAAAGCCGTTGGCAATACTTTTTGGGTCATTAGTGCCGTCTACACAAGCAGGCAGGCCCACCTTGCTTCCAAGATTTTTGGTGCTTAACCAAAATTTATTGAATTGTTTGGCAGAGTGCTGTGCTGCAATACTATCCATACGGATCTGTTCCTGATGTGTTTGACAGAATTTCAGCCTTGACTTAAAGATTTTTCGGCTTAAGCACATCCTTTCATAAATACGCCCAGATTCAGGTTTACCATGCAGCTGATACATTTGGTAGTCAATCCTAGCCTGCTTGTGCGATTCAGCTACATGTTTATTCCATCCCTGTATGCACTTACCTTTCCCACTTTTGTGAACATCCTTATTACAGCTGTTTATTGAGGCCTCAGTAAGTACCTCTATGATATTATTATATAATTTGTCTATTACATTTCTGTGATCAAACACACCACACATGTGATCAGCACAATTATTAAATTCTATTGGAAAATCTATAAGTCTCAATTTACTATTACAATATTCATTATATTTATTTATTTCCTCATCATTCCTTATACCCCAAATTACATTGTTTTGATTTTGCTGAACATTCATTTTAATTTTATTTCTTATTACACCTAAATTACATTCCACCTGCAAAGGGTAATGGTCAGACCAGTATGTGTTATACAGTACTTGGACATTTGTTATAGTATTCCATGCCGATTCACTCACCACACAATGATCTAACCATCTTTTGCATCCATGTGCCTCACTAACATAAGTATGAGTATCAGAAGACTCACCCAGTGTTTTTACATCTGCACAAACCCACCTGCTGTCAGCGCAAAAATTAAACAGTTCATCGCAAAAAAGGGCAGAGGGATGGGCATTGTAGTCCCCTAACATATACACTGTTTCAATGTCACTGTCTTCGATTATTGCATTTATTTCGCCCATGCACTGTGTGAAACTAGCCAGGTTATCGGGCTGATCAGTGGGCATGTACACACACACAATCACTATCTCACGTTGATCAAAGGTTATTGCTTTGATTGCAGTGATACGCTCACTCTTGCACTTTAACACAATCACATCCTTGAACACAATTTTCCGCCACAGAAGCGCCACGCCACCATGTGGTCTACCGCGCAGTACACCTGACGATAAATCAACCGCTGATTTCCCTGTGAAACTGAACTCCTCATCAATGCTTCCAAGAAATGCTAGATCGTGTGGCATGAGCCACGTTTCTTGCAGCGCCACAACATCCGCATCTCTGCATAATACCCTAATACAGTTCACGCTTCGCTTCACATTTTTACAGTTGAACGTAATAAATTTACCTACTGACTTTATTTTGTTCCATAAAAGCTAATTACTGGATTCAGAATTAGCGCTCACTGGCGCAGACGTCGCTTTGGCTGATCGCATCTTCAAGGATATAAAACGCCTAAACTTTATCCCATCCGGCCACAGCTCATTGTTTAAGTATAATTCTAATTTATGTTTAGAAACATACACTTTGAAAGCATTATAGGGGCGATCCCTTTTCATGCTTATTTTTTCTATAGTAACTTTTTCATTTGTCTTAGCCCGTATATAGTTACATATATCTGTCTCAGTTGTTTCCTTGTTGACATTTGATATAAACAGTGGTGTTCTTAAATCCGCCGCTTTGAATTTACTTTCCGAGTCCATAACGGCCTTCCCCGTATTCCCACTGAACTGATTTCTTAGTTTTTTCCGTTGCTTCAACTGCCACTCCTCACTTGACCCATCATTTTGTTTCCATTCGCCTTCTTTCCTCACAATCTGTGCAAAACTTTTTCGTATCGGATCTTGATTGATTTCCACCAATGCATCTCGTTTATTATTGTCCTCTCGTTGCATGTTCAATATTGACGTTGACGTTTGCAGAGATTGACGCGCTGTCAGTTCCATAGACTTGTTTGAGTGCATGAACGAGTCAGCCTGTGTGCTATGTATATTGTTGTCGTTCAAGAACGGGACGGACAACGACAACTCGCGCGCGCTCTCGCTCTCGCCTACTCCGCCGTCGCCTGCGTTACCGTTACAATTCAACTCAGCTGATGTGCACCCACCTTCAATATTTTTAACATTTATAGACGGTGATAATCCGATCGGGCCGCTATTTAATACATACGCACCTCTTTTTCGAGTATTTATATTAACCCGATCTGATGCATATGCGATGTTCTCGCCTTTTAAATCCATTTGTATGTCTTTGACTTGCTCCACTGTAGCATAATTCTCTTTAATCTTGGTAATTTCATTTTTGATATATGTGATGTCCTTCAACAAAGTAATGACGTCCACATGATCGATCGAAATGGGTGGTAATTTCTGCAGATCGTGGGCAACAAAACTAGGGATGATGTCTGGATCCACTTCTTTAAAGACGTTTATTATGTCCTCCACATTTCTCCTTGTTTTGCCTTCCTTTCTTCGTACTATTTAACGTTGTTTAGAGGGTATGGATTCTAAGAGCAGCAGTTTCGCCACTTCAATCTCTTTTTCTGAGAACGCCGATTCACATACTTTAATAAGACTCTCATTGTCCATTACATCGTGTTTGTATTGAATATATGATAACACTTCACATATCACTACATTGCATCCATTACATTTTACCGTATTTAACGTCATTATTAGCACGAATCACACCCGACCGCAAGCGCTGCGTGAGCGAGACTGACTTATACTTTAGCGATAAAGTTGATAATCAATTCAAGAAATTTGACAGATTGTAGTAGCTTTAATGTGCTGGCGTCTGTACTTAGTTATATAAAATGACATTTGAATATACCATATGTTATGGTAGAGTGCACAGAACTTAAAAATTATTAACACCATAATAAGTAAAACTACATTCTTACTAATAAATAAATTCTATTCTAAGAGAAGAGAAGGTATTGTTAAATTACTCTTTCGACTAAAATTCCTCTGACATACATCACCTTTGTAAGGGTTTTCACCAGTGTGTAACCGCATGTTTTGTTAAACAACTCTTAAGACTAAAACTCTTCTGACATACATCACACTTGTAAGGTTTTTCACCAGTGTGTATACGCATATGTCTGGTTAAACTTTCCTTTTGACTAAAACTCCTCTGACATACATCACACTTGTAAGGTTTTTCACCAGTGTGTATACGCATATGTAGTGTTAAACTACTCTTTACACTAAAACTCTTCTGACATACATCACACTTGTAAGGTTTTTCACCAGTGTGTATACGTACATGTTTTGATAAATTACTCTTTAGACTAAAACTCTTCTGACATACATCACACTTATAAGGTTTTTCACCAGTGTGTATACGCATATGTCTGGTTAAAGTTTCCTTTTTATTAAAACTATGCTGACATACATCACACTTGTAAGGGTTTTCACCAGTGTGTATACGCATATGTAGTGTTAAACTACTCTTTACACTAAAACTCATCTGACATACATCACACTTGTAAGGTTTTTCACAAGTGTGTATACGCATATGTTTGGTTAAACTTTCCTTTCTATTAAAACTATGCTGACATACATCACACTTGTAAGGGTTTTCACCAGTGTGTATACGCATATGATTTGGTAATTGTCCCTTTCGACTAAAACTCCTCTGACATACATCACACTTATAAGGTTTTTTACCAGTGTGTATACGCATATGTACTGATAAATTACTCTTTCGACTAAAACTCCTCTGACATACATCACACTTATAAGGTTTTTCACCAGTGTGTATACGCATATGTTTGGTTAAACTTTCCTTTCTATTAAAACTATGCTGACATACATCACACTTATAAGGTTTTTCACCAGTGTGTATACGCATATGTTCGGTTAAACCTCCCTTTTGACTAAAACTCCTCTGACATACATCACACTTGTAAGGTTTTTCACAAGTGTGTATACGCATATGTAGTGTTAAATTACCCTTTCCACTAAAATTCCTCTGACATGCATCACCTTTGTAAGGGTTTTCACCAGTGTGTAACCGCATATGTTTTGTTAAACTAAACTTTAGACTAAAACTCCTCTGACATACATCACACTTATAAGGTTTTTCACCAGTGTGTACACGCATATGTTTGGTTAAACTTGCCTTTCTATTAAAACTCTTCTGACATACATCACACTTGTAAGGTTTTTCACCAGTGTGTATACGCATATGTAGTGTTAAACTACTCTGACTAAAACTCTTCTGACATACATCACACTTGTAAGGTTTTTCACCAGTGTGTATACGCATATGTCTGGTTAAAATTTCCTTTTGACTAAAACTCCTCTGACATACATCACACTTGTAAGGTTTTTCACCAGTGTGTATACGCATATGTTTGGTTAAATTTCCCTTTTCACTAAAACTCCTCTGACATACATCACACTTATAAGGTTTTTCACCAGTGTGTATACGCATATGCCTTGTAAAATGTCCGTTATCACTAAAACTACGTTGACATACATCACACTTATAAGGTTTTTCACCAGTGTGTATACGCATATGTTTGGTTAAACTTCCCTTTTCACTAAAACTCCTCTGACATACATCACACTTATAAGGTTTTTCACCAGTGTGTATACGCATATGCCTTGTAAAATGTCCGTTATCACTAAAACTACGTTGACATACATCACACTTATAAGGTTTTTCACCAGTGTGTATACGCATATGTTTGGTTAAACTTCCCTTTTCACTAAAACTCCTCTGACATACATCACACTTACGCTTGGACGTACGTTTTTGAGTTGTCCGGATAACTTTCAAGTCTGAGTTTTCTTTGTTCGTTTTCTGGGCTGTTATTGCATCTTCTAGTTTTGTTCTTTGTGTGTCTAGTGTTGGTTTCTCCGCAACGGTCGCCCCTGTGATAACAAAACTGGTAAGTACAATGTTGGAAGATTGACATGCACACGAATCAAAATAATAGCGCTTTGCATAATTCACACTAGGACCTAAAAAGAGGAATTTCTGGTGACAATGAATAAAACACTTGATCATCAGTGACATGAAGTACAAATTGTACTAACATCGACATATGGTCTGTGTGTAGTTTGGTACGAGTTGAACGTTAGAAATAGGATCTCTGTTGATAATTAACAACGTAGATAACAACTCACACTTAATAGGAAGTTATTCGTCCACTAGCGCCATCACTTAATTTTCATTAATTGTGGTGAATTTAGGACTTCTAGGCAAAAAATGTTTTGTAGAAAGGTAAAGGTTATCGGATAACCACATGTTATTTACAATTTTTAAAACAAATCTGTTTGTAGACACTTAACACGCTGTTTTATGCGCAATAGGTCCGCTGGCCAGCAAAATAAAGCTTTGACGCTAGTTTGCCGTTTTACTAAAATAAAAACTGAAACCATGGCAATAGCTTCACAACAACGCGCACCTAAAATTAGGTTCATGCATAATTAAGTGATGGCGCTACTGGACGAATAATAATATAAAATAAAAAAATAATAAAATCTTTATTTTCCAGTTTAACAATTTACATTTACCACTTGATTAATCATACCCGTATAAAGTCTTATAAATTGTAGGTTTACACAGAGTTATAAACCTCTGACACCCAAGCTAAGATTGAACTTGTGTTATGGGAGTCAGGGCTCTCAAGTTAGATACCAGGTTGACACATAAGTTCGGAATTTCATAATGTAGGATCTATAGACCGAAAAATAAAAACATATTTTAAACTTACTTAAGTAAACAAAAACAAAATAAACTAATCAAAGAGAAAAAATCATCTGTATTGTGTTATTTTATGTGTTGTGTTGAGTAGTGTTGTATAGTGATTGTTGAATAGTGTTGTGTTGAGTAGTGTAGTGTTATGATGTGTTGGAAAGGTGGGTGTATTTGATGATATGTCGGACGGGGTACTGTTTAGGTGAAAAGGGGGTGTGCGGCAAAGCTACGTGTTGAGGATTTTTTCAACCTCATCATAGCTCAGGGTTATGATCCATTGACAGACCTTTGCTTTGCAATCAAATTTATTTAATGTGTAGATGTTACATTGTTTGTTAAAAAAGTTATATATGCGACTCCCAAGGATTCCAAAATGTCGTTCTGCGAGTTTCGTTCTGTGCCTCTCTATGGGACATACATCTGTGGTCCTACGTTTTTTTAAGCGATTGAGATCCATCTGTATGGAAGTATGTCTGCGCAATGTACAGTTTAGCACAAAGAGCTGCCTCACGGTCAAAACCTGACAATCTTTGTACAATTGAGCTGTGCTGTACTGTACCGATAGTGTTTAAATGTCATGACCTTGAGGACAGCTCTCTGAGCCCTTTCAAGCTGTATCATACTTGTCTTCGAAGCACCGCCCCAGACCGTAACGCCAAAAGTTAAAATTGACTGGCAAAGAGAGAAATAAACCATGCGTAAGGTATCTACGTCAGCACTGTACCGCAGGCTTTTAAACACGGTAATTAGTTTTCTAACTCTGCCAGACAAAACCCCAATTTGAGAATTCCATGATATGAGGTTGTCTATTAGTACACCAAGATATTTGACACTGGTTTTTCTTGTCAGGGGAAAACAGGAGCATTGGCCTGGGTGAGCATTGCAATTAATGTGAGCTTTAACTGAAAAAGTGAGGTCAGGTTGCGAAGACGATTTGAGGGAGAAAGTGATAAAGTTGGTTTTATCCACGTTTAGAGTAAGGCGATTCGCTGCTAGCCAAGACATGACAATGCCAAGAACAGATTCTGCTCTCTCTCGAGCTTCGTCCCAATTCTCAGCATGTACTAGAAGGGTCGAGTCATCCGCATATGTGTAGATGGAACAATTTGGGAGTGCTAAATCACATAAACTGTTATTAATGTTGCGCGCCACAATTAATGCCTGGTACATGGCGACATTAGTTACCACTAGCGCCATCTAGTATCGAGTAGCAGAACTAGTCGAGTCACGATCGTTCTAGAAAATTCGATACTAGAACTTTGTAGAACTTTCTCGAACTATCAACACCTAGTCGGTCGGGGCCGGTATGTACTCGAACATTCTAGATGTTTCTACAATGGAAGGTTCTCGAACTATCTGCGGCACTATATAAGGCCGGGATGCGCGCCGACCGACACAGTTCGGATAAAGCGACAAGAGCGAAAACATCTAAGCGATCTTCAAGTGCGAATTAAGAGTGATCAGTAGTGTGATTGTGTTCTTTTAATTAGTGTTTTGAGTTGTAATTAGTGTTGTAAAATAAATTGTTATTTTTGGTTATTAAATCGGCAGTTTTTATTGTCACGAACCCGAAGCTCGTAACATTATCATAAACTAAAAAAAGTGTAGGCCCCAAAATGGAACCTTGAGGCACTCCGAAAGACAGTCCACACTCATCACTAACATACGTGGTGACTTTAACACACTGTGTTCGCTCAGATAGGTAGCTCGCAAAGATAGCGAGTGCGGGGCCTCTAACTCCCAATTCTCTCCAATTTCTTTAGTAGGATGGGGACAGAGACAGTGTCAAATGCCTTAGATAGATCCAAGAATAAACCTAGGCACTTAGATTTTTTATCTAGTGTCTCAACAACATCGTCAATCAGGGCTGAGAAAGCGTCCTCACATGACTTGCCCCTACGAAAGCCAAACTGATTGTTGGAAAGGATCTTGTGGCTTTCCAAGAAAGACAAAGACGATTGTTCAGGACCCTTTCAAGAACCTTTGACAATGCCGGAAGGACTGAAATTGGTCTGTAGTTGTTGACACTGCCTCTGTCTCCTCCCTTGTGAATAGGATGAACGACCGCTCTCTTTAAAACTTTCGGGAAAACACCCTCAGAGATACACAGACCACATATGTGAGTAACGAGGGGTACAAGGGTTTGTCTGCTCATTTTTAGAAGCTGTGAACTGATTCCATCCCATCCCGGGGCAGAATCAGAGCGAAGACCCATTATAATATTTTCAACCTCAGCGCAATCCGGAGGGTGAATAACCATTGAGTTTACCTGTGCATCATCCCTGACATATGACTCATGTAATGTCCCTGAATTTGTATGCTTAGCTGCGAGCTCCTTGCCAATATTCACAAAATAATTGTTGACTTCGCTTAAAGAAGACTTGCAGTCTTGGTTGGACAAAGACAATAACTCCACAGGTGGAGATCTAGACATTTGTTTATTAATGATGGTGTTTATAACGTTCCAGGTCTTTTTAGGGTTATTTTTGGCTTTCACCAATTCAATTTTTTCGTGATTGTTTTTTAGTCTATGTAGAAGCTTATTGCAAAAGTTGCGATAACGCATATAGGTTAATTTTATAGTATAATTTCCCGGTGTCTTTAAGTGTTCTCTATGCATGTTGTCTTTATTCCTAATGCATCTCAATAGCCCTGGGGTGATCCACGGCTTGATTATTCTCAGCCTAGAAGGGATGCGACAGGTAATGGTATTGTCTTGTATTATAGATACAATGGTATTATTAAGAAATTCAGTAGCCCAATTAGGATTGGTAGTACACAAGAAGGTACTGAAATCCGTTTTTGATATTTCAGTCACAACCATAAACAGATCTACTTTCGAAACGACTTTAGTCGTTTGACGGTTAGGTACATTTTTCAAACAAACGAGTACTGGGACATGATCGGTAATGTGACTGTCCAGAATAAAAGATACTACCAATTTCTCCACTTTAATCATGACATGATCCAAACAATTTTTTTCTCTGGTAGGGAGAGTATAGGCTGGTAAGAGCCCATGTGATGCAGTCAAATTCATGTACTCGTTATAATGTGGATCATTGTTATTTGTACTAATGTTAATATTCATGTCTCCCACCAGAAAGATATTTTTGTGGGAGGATACTGAGGCTAGTACAGTACTGAGACTATTTAAGAAGTTATCTATTTTACGAAAACATGGCGGCCTGAACACAGCAATGATTACTATGTCAGTGAGTTTGCAGATTAGGCAGTTTGCATCAACAAACTCCGGCTCCAGAATACTATGTTGTAAATCAATGCAAGAACGTAGATAACTAGACCATCATTTTTATTTAGGCTATTTGTAGACATATACCCCAAGTATCCTTGGAGAATTGGAATATTAGTATTTTTGTTCAACCAACATTCCGAAAAAATTATCACGTCACACCTTATTTTTATAGAAGATAATAATAACAGGACGCTATCGAAGTTCTTACCAATGCTACGTATATTTAGATGCAGCACATTCATTGTTTTATTGGGGTTTCCCAATAACTGAAGGCATCTATCAGGAGGGCAAATAAATGAATCGTGGGACCCATATGTATCCAAGCTATTTATGATTTCATTTACGTTATTCATTTTTATTTAATTTAATGTGATGTGCACTTAAAGAATTCACGTTTATACTTATTTCCAGCCTTAGGGCATTACAGAACTGGTCATTATTAATCCCTAATTTACCCTGAAACAAACAATAAGTTCGAGATTGCCTTCTCACAGCATATCGCATCGAAAGATGGAAATCATTTAATAAAAGTAACGAACTTTGTGGCTTGTGGATGTGTTGAGTGTGCGTGAGTACCTATGTAGTATACAAGAGTGATGCATTGTAATGTTGTATTTTGTTATTGTGAGAGTATGAATGTGACACTTTATAGTAGTTACAAAAGGTTAAAAAATAAGAATATGAAAAAGGATTATGCCTACATAATATAGAATCTAATATTACTCGAGCAGTGAAGAAATTACTTATCATGCAGTATGTTTTGAAAGCTGGATTCAGAGAGTATAAGGACCGGTTTTTCCCCTTCTTTCTTGCGAATAAAAATTTTTCCATTTGCTTTCCAGCAGTATTGGCATCCATTACTTTTAGCAAATTTTCGTGCGTCGTAGAAAAGTTTCCTGGAAGTTGCTGGAAGACGATCAGCGATGTAGATAGGGGAGCGTTCACCAATCAAGCCAGACTGCTCACTATTTAATTTTTCAGAGGGTGGTTTTCTTTTGTTAAAATCACGCACAGCGCGAAGTACTGTGTTTTTCAGAGTGACTGATTGAAATTCTGCAATAATTTGCTTAGAGGGGCCTTGGCTACTCTGCACTCGATAAATATCCCGAATCTCCTCCGGTTTTACCTGCACTTCCAAAGATCTACACACACCCACGACTATTTCCGATAAGTCACTTGCGTTTAATAATAACTTCCTATTAAGTGTGAGTTGTTATCTACGTTGTTAATTATCAACAGAGATCCTACATATTTAGGGTTCCGTACCAAAATGGTAAAACGGAAACCTTATGGTGAGACTCAGTGTCTGTCTGTCACAGCTGGATATCTCAAGAACTAATAATGGTATCAACTTGAAAGAACATGGAACAAAACGTACCCACCCATGTAGCAAATTGAAATTGGTACCTATTGGAGCGTTTTATGTAAATGAATACAATATGTCAAATGTCAAGTTTGTCAGTTGAGTTTGAAGTTTGAGACAGAACTATCTCTCTCTCTCTCTGCTAATGGCTGTCGATGTGAAACCTATGTATCTGGCTCTCTGAGATTACAATCATATTTAATCTAAGTATTGAGTTTACTTTTCGCTATAAAACCATCAGGTTATGGGCCCAGGGTGTTTGCTGCACCCTGCAAAATAATTATTTCGCGAGAAAAACAAAAAATTCAATATAAGTCAGTTTTTTCACGACACGTCATCGTTCGGCACAATGACCATGTCTTCTATGGGACTGCAGATTGAAAAGCTGCGAGGCATCGAAGACTATAACCAGTGGAAATTCATTCTGAAAAACGTTCTTATGCACGAAGATCTATACGATTGCATAGAAACCGAAAAAGGGAACGAAGACCCTAAGAAGAATCAAAAGGCGTTAGCAAAAATTTGCTTATCGGTCGGTCCATCCGCGTTGCCACATATTCGTAACGCGAAGACGGCATATGAAGCGTGGAATAGCTTGCAACGCGCTTATGAGGATAAAGGTTTGTGCAGGAGACTTGGATTGCTAAGAGCGTTGTTTGGTGTGAGGCTGAGCGAGGCGGAGAGCATGCAGAGCTACCTAGCTAAAATAACTGAGCTTGGGCAGCAGCTTACAGACATTGGGAATGCATTTGATGACGAGTTTTTAGCTGTAATCATGTTGAGCGGTTTGACCCCGGACTTTGACCCCCTTATCATGGCTTTGGAGAATGCTAATACAAAGTTGACTAGTGATATGGTTAAGTCTAAGCTTTTACAGGAACAGCAGCGACGCGATGGTAAGCGTGATGAACATCAAGAGCTCAATGCATTGGCAGTAAAGAAACCTCCTAAGTGTTTTCGCTGCAAGAAAATTGGTCATATCCAGAAAGATTGCCCAAAGAAAGCTGTAAGTAAACCGAAGTCAACTCCCAAGGCGGAAAAGTCATGGTTAACAGCGTTATCTGTGAAACTGCAGAGTGATATCTGGTATGTGGATAGTGGTGCGACCAACCACATGACCAATAACAAGGAGATCATGCAGGATTTTCAGTGTACTAAATCGCTTGAAGTTAACGTGGCAAATGGAGAAAAAGTCAAGACTGAAGGACTTGGTAGTGTGCAAGTACAGTTAAAAAAGGGTTTAAAGACAATAAGTAATGTATACTATATTCCTAAACTTTCTGCAAATTTATTATCAGTTAGTGAATTAATTAGGAAAGGTTTTAGTGTAATTTTTAATGAACAAGGTTGCAAAATCTTGGATGATGATGAGGTCATAGCTACTAGTACATGCTATAGCGGTGTTTATCAACTAGACACTGTACAAAATGTGAGTTCTAAGGTAAGATCAGAGAATGCCATGAACTCAGTCTGTGAGCAGGTTCAACCTAAGGAGCTGACAGTACACGATGAAGACATGACTGCTTTAGTGTCTGTCGGGGGTTCTGTGTCACGTGAGGTTTGGCATAAGAGGTTAGGCCACCTGAACTCGAGGAGCATGAATGTTATGAAAAATGGAATGGTTAAAGGTATGAATTTTGATAATTCTTTGTTTAGTCCTTGTGTAGCTTGCATAGAAGGAAAGCAAACTAGATTGCCATTTCCTAAGAAAAGTCACAGTAGGTCTACTAAAGTATTAGGGCTGGTGCATACTGACGTGTGTGGTCCTATGCAGGTTCCATCATACAGTGGATCACGTTATTTTGTAACATTCATTGACGACTTCAGTAGAAAAACATTTATTTATTTCTTAAAGAAAAAGGATGAAGTGTTTGAAAAATTTAAAATATTCAAAGCACTAGTTGAAAATTTTACTACCAAGAAAATAAAAACTTTAAGAAGTGACAATGGCGGTGAATACATAAATATGTCTTTTCAGGAGTACTTAAGAAGCTGTGGGATTAGGCATGAAACTACTGTCCCACACTGCAGTGAACAGAATGGTGTAGCGGAGAGGGCTAACCGGACGATTATGGATAAAACCCGTTGTATGCTGCAAGATGCTGGACTGGGAAAACAGTATTGGGCTGAAGCGGCTAACACAGCGGTTTACCTAAAAAATCGTTCTCCCACCAAGGCAGTCATGGGTACAACACCTGAAGAAAAGTGGACATCTAAAAAGGTGAATGTTGCACATTTACGTATTTTTGGATGCATAGCATATGCAGTTGATGAAAATGCCAGGAAGCTGGATCCTAGAAGTAGGAGATTTATCTTTGTAGGATACTGTGAAGAAAGTAAAGGCTACAGGCTCATAGATCCATCTTATCCTAGGAAAATCCATAAGGCAAGGCATGTCATTTTCGTGGAAAATATGTTTTTATGTAGTAAAATTGTGTCACATGATGATAATAAAAATACTGATTTTAAAGTATTGGATACATCTGTGTTATTGAGTGAAGATAGTACTGTACAACCAACTACAGTACAACTATCACCAAAAGTAGTATCTGAGCCTACTCAGACTGTCCAAAGCGAACAGTCTCCACAAGTAAGTACCTCTATAGGTAACAATTTACTTTCTGATGGCACAAGAAATCCTCGCAGACAAACTATGTTTAGTTTGGATGGTGAAGAGGATTCTGAAAGTGCAGATCGTTTTTCGTCCGATGTAACTTACTTGCCAGGGAGGTCGAGCTTTGACTCTGAGGACAGTGAGCAGTCATCGTATCAAGATGTACTAGAAGCAGAGTATGCTGGGCTGACAGAGATAATGGTAGAGGAGCTGCCGACTAAACTGGAGGAGGCATTGAGTAGCAGTGAGGCTAAACACTGGAGTGATGCTATAGAAGATGAGTATAACTCTTTCATAAAAAATAAATGCTGGACTCTAGTTGACTTACCTGTGGGGTATAAGCCAGTAAAATGCAAGTGGGTTTTTAGCAAGAAAAGAGGATTGAATGGAGAGTTACTCAAGTATAAGGCTCGCTTGGTGGCGAAAGGATACACACAGAAGTATGGAGTAGATTACTACGAAACATTCTCTCCAGTTGTAAGGTACTCAAGTATTAGAATACTACTGACCCTGGCTGCTCAGTATGACATGGTGGTTGAGCATCTTGATGTAAAGACTGCATTTCTCAATGGAGACCTAGAAGAGTCTGTCTACATGGAACAACCAGTAGGTTATGTAGTAAAAGGATGTGAGAAGAAAGTTTATAAGCTAAATAAAGCAATATATGGCTTAAAACAGTCGGCGAAAGCATGGAATAAGAAAATTAATGATGTTTTAACCCAAAAATTGAAGTTTAACAGGTTATCTTCGGAACCATGTGTTTATGTATATAGTCATGATGGTGAAATAATGATTATTGCTCTTTATGTTGATGATATAATGTTGTTTACATTAAAAACATCACAACAAAGGAATATTATAAAGAAGAGACTGATGGATGAATTTGACATGAAAGATTTAGGTATAGCCCATCATGTTTTAGGCATGAAAATAGAAAAAACAGCTGATGGGAGCTTTATCTTGGATCAGTCGAGTTACATAAAGAAAATATTAGATAAATTCAATATGGCGGATTGCAAACCAATGAAAACTCCTATGGAGGTTGGAATAAAGTTACAGAAGGAAAATAGTTCAAAATGTAACTTTGATTATAGAAGCCTTATTGGTTATTTAATGTATTTATCTGTATGTTCCAGGCCTGATATCTCTCACAGTGTGAGTTTCCTTAGCCAGTTCAACAACTGTTATGGTGAAAGTCACTGCAAAGCAGCAAAAAGGGTTTTGAGGTATTTGAAAGGAACAGTAGATTATTGTCTTATTTTTCAGAAAGGTGAAATGAATATTGTTGGTTTCACTGATGCAGACTGGGGGGCCAATCAGTTGGATCGTCGATCTTACACTGGCTACCTATTTCGTATTAGAAAGTCTATAGTTTCATGGGAAAGTCGTAAGCAACGTACAGTGGCACTCTCTAGTACAGAAGCTGAGTACATGGCAATCTCTGATTCTTGTAAAGAAGCTATGTTTTTGAAAACATTTATTTCCGAATGTACTGGCATTGTTTGTAAAGTGTTGATGTTAAATGACAATCAGTCAGCACATAAACTTTGTAATAATCCTGTATTTCATGCGAGGTCTAAGCATATTGATATAAGACATCACTTTGTAAAAGATTTGGTAACAAAGAAACAGGTTGAATTGGAATATCTTTGTACAGTTCGCTTCACAAATAAGGTCCCCCCCTTGGTATTGACATCAAACCTATTTAAGTTTTTCGTAATGTAACGTAAGTGGCGTGTTGGTCTAATGGTTAACACTGCGGCTTGGCGATGCGGTGGTCACGAGTTCAAATCCGCGGATGAGAAGATTTCTTTTTCCTTTATTTTATTTATTTACCCTTTTTTTTAGTTTCTTTATTAGGTGATTTTCGTTAATTATTATTTAAGAAATCAAATGGAGGTTTGTAATAAAAGCTAAGCATTTTGATAAACAATATTCATTTATTTTTCTAATTACATTTCTAGGACTTCATGGAATCCACTTCCAGGTTGAGTATACAGTTTTCTATCTGTGTTAAATTGGGGTTATTTACTTAGAATATTAACTAAACACAAAATAGATACCCTGGATGAGGTTTAGAACGTTTAACATTAGATAAAGGTTCGTTTATATATATATTTATAGAAACATAACGACAATAATATTTATTTATTTAAAGTTGTGAAAACAGATTTTTTTTTATACTTACTTATCGGAAATAAACCTTTAAAAAAAAAGAAATTTTGTCTTTGTGTCTGTGAATTACAGAGGAAGAATCAACATGCTAAACTATAATAGTATAGCAATATACATCTTTCTCTTTTATCACATTTTCTAATAACCCTTATTTAACACAACATTAGAAAAATATGTGAGGTCAGATGGTGCATCGTTAATACATTACAAGACTACTTGTAAACCAGATTATCTGGATTGATAATAATTATAAAGGTTGTTTGTTTTTGATTAACTACGAGATAATGATCCCACAAATTTTGGGAATTATTAACACTTGCTCATATATGTTCCAACGCAATTTTATCCGATACGTTACACAATCAATCTGCCGAGTAAATTGCCTTAAAATAACGGAGAGGATGTCACAGTCTATCACTTCTTGAAGTTTTGAAGGGTGCCACTAAATGAGCTTTCACAATATTACGTTGTCGCTCCATTTGTATTTTCTCTGGCCTTGGCGATCACATTTCACATCACCCGTCGCTTGATACCTTTGTATCCATCTACGAACTGTTTTTCTCTGCAATGAAAATAATAATATTAGAAATACATAAAAACATCCAACTAGTAAGTAATAATGCAACATTATTGCAACAATAAATAGGTAATATGTGGAAGTATAACATAAATCTTACCGTTATGCCCATAACTGCTATTTTCTTTATGCTTTGTTCCTGTTCCCAGATAACAACAATTTTAGCCTTCAAAAAAGTTGTTAATCAAACCATACCATCGGTTAATAGAATCAACTGGTCAAAAACTTAATAAATTTGATAATATTACGACGAAGATAATTACACACAAGCAAATCGGCACGAAAACGAAACCATTTAAAAAATAATTATACCCTCAATCACAGTTTACTAAATAAAGCGAAGAAGTATTCTAAATTCAACCTTAACTCGCAGTTCATACAGCAGTTAAGTTTCTGAAGTAAAATGACGGTAGTGCAACAATCGGAATCAACACATTATATTCAACCAAACAAGAAATCTATGCTAATTTCAACCTTATCTTTTAGTTAATTGAGGAGTTAATGCGTATTGCATTTTGTAAAACTAAGGTATTAAATATAAAACGAAAGTTGAAATTTAAACCTTATTATCTAGAAGATTAGACCGTTAATAACCTTGTTCGTTATAAGGAGTAATACTATTCCAATTTTCGTTGAGGTTGACAACTGAGCCAATAGCCTAGTAGTATAAGACACGGTCTCGATGATCGGCTGGCGCCTGGTGATGCGGGTTCGTATCTTAATCGCACGCAAAGTGTCTTTTTGTAAGTTATTCTTGGTATACGGTTCGGCCAGAAGGAAGCCGAAAAAATACCTTAAAGAGTTATTAAAAACTTGAATGAAACTTGCAAATAATATCTGAGGCGGACCGTTGGATGCGCTCGGGCAGAGATTGGTGCGGCGGCGGCGGGGCGGGGGAGGGAGCTACTCAAGGCTCACGTGACGCGCCAGCGCCGCCGCGCCGCCGCCGCCGCCCGCCCGCCGCCGCCGCGTCGCTCGAGCGACGAGCGACGGCGGCGGGCCCGAGCGTGCTCGGGCGATAGTCTTTAAGTCTTGGGGGGGTTCCATTTCTCTGACGCTGACTGTACTAATGAAATGTTGGCTGATGTTTTAACAAAACCATTAACTGCCGAAAAACATTTAAAGTTTGTGTCTCAAATATTAAAATGTTAAGTTTGTGCATTGACCATACATATGTTTGTTATGTGTATTTTCAGATACAGTTATACTTTTGTTTTGAGGCCTAGTATTTGTTGCATAATATTGTATTAGTTTAAGGCCTAGTATTGGAGCGTTTTATGTAAACGAATACAATATGTCAAATGTCAAGTTTGTCAGTTGAGTTTGAAGTTTGAGACAGAACTATCTCTCTCTCTCTCTGCTAATGGCTGTCGATGTGAAACCTATGTATCTGGCTCTCTGAGATTACAATCATATTTAATCTAAGTATTGAGTTTACTTTTCGCTATAAAACCATCAGTACCATTAAAAAGGTCTTTAAAAAAATATATATTTCTTGTATGGGTGCAACTTTGTAGCTTGCTCGCCCCACGCACGTTCGACGTTTTTGCAATTTATGTTTTGTTTTATTTTTGTTAGCATAATATGGTACTTAGCTGTTGGCAGGCACCCAGATAACTTCGTAGGTCCGGCAAGTGCCTGGGATGATATAATCATTGAGAGTACAACACCATTCAAAAATGATGTTTTGCTGTCTTTTGTAATAAAACTGTGCTTTTTAAGATTGATGGTTTTTATTTCATATTTTTATTGTACCAAAAACTAACGGTAGGAAGCTAAGTCGGTCTCTCTTCAGACAGAAAAAACGACTGGTTATTTATTTGGTCTACAGAACAGAAAAAGGTGCGATTGTTATAACACTTGGCAATTAAAAATGTATTAAAGAAGTTATCATAACTTCGGTCTCCCATCCCATTCATTCATTCGTTCATTTATTTTTGAGTTAGTCAATTAAGCCTCTTCTAAATGACACATAGTCTAAAACGCTACAAAGGTGGGTACGGGATCCATACAAAATCACCCATTGTTCTTTGGAATAGTTTTACATGTGGTCCCCCCTTTATAGCAGAACTTTTTATGTCATAATATTATTTTGCATAACAGCGTATAGCATAAGCTTCATTTCGCAGAAAAACGTTTGGCATACCTACACTCATTTATCATACATTCAAAACTCATAATTTTGTAAGTCAGAATCATCTTTAGGCATAAATTTCATATCCATAATTAATTCAAATGTAATAGGTAATACCCATACAAAAAAAAAAATGTTTTTACGGAGCATTATTTGAAGTACGACAATAATATTTTTTTGTCTTATTTGTTATCACTGCCACAGGATCAATGTCCATTTTTTATTAAATCGGGACCAGTGTGCGCGCCTTCACTTCCTCGCGCCACCGATACAATGACGGGAGTACTTTCGCCTAGTGGTCGCAAAGCGGGGATCCGGCCAGTACAGAAGCCGCCTCGAACTACGATGGTTCTAGTTTATCATCAGTGACTTCGAGTTACAGTCCTTTGGATAGAATGCAACATGCGCACGTAAGCAGGTATGCTCTTTAGGTAATGCGAGGCACTTCTTATCAGGAGGACCATTGGCCTGTTTGCTTACCTATAGAATACTATAGATTAACAAACTAATGCTTACTTTTCGTTTGCCTGGCTCTTCGTTCCTTCTTAGATACTTCTTGTTCTACTATCACTTCAGTTTTAAACTCCATTAAAGGTACATCATCTTCTAAATCTGACTCAGAATGGTGTGGTGGTGCATCTGCTACATCTAGACAGCTATTCTCTAAATTTCCCGGTTCTAGCTCTGTAATTGAACAAAAACAGTCAAGAGTATTACTTGTTTATTATTAACTACCTGCGCCTCGTGGTTTCATCCGCATATGCCTCGATCCCGTGGGAATATCGGGATAAATAGTATCCTATGGCCTAATCCAGGTCAAGGTTTACCTTTATGGTACATTTCATTCAATTCCATTCAGCCATTTTAGCGTGAAAGCGTAACCAACAAACATACAAAATATCAATTCTCGTTATATTATAATACTAGCTTCTGCCCACGACTTCGTCCGCGTGAAATTTTTTGCTCCCCCGACCCACCCCATCGCATCGCATCGCCTGCTCGCGCTATTAGCGAAAACTTCTGACATTTTTTTTTTTGCTCAACTCCTAAGGGTCCTAGCGTGATGTTTAACAGCCTATAGCCTTCCTCAAGAATTAGGCTATCAAATGCAAAAATCCTACTAATATTATAAATGTGAAAGTTTGTGAAGATGTTTGAATGTTTGTTACTCAATCACGCGTAAACCGTTTAACATATTTGGATGAAAATTGGCACATAGATAGACCATTTCCTGAATTAACACGTAGGATAATATTTATCCCGATATTCCCACGGGATCGAAACTTACGCGGGTGAAACCGCGGGGAGCTGCTAGTATTTTTATAAATCCGACCGATACTTCCAGAGATTAAGGCTTTCAAACAAACAAACTTTCAGCTTTTTCATTATAGATATAAAACTATGATACCTCCTAAGATTTTTATTGAAATGAAATGATGTCAATGGAAATTTTCTTTAAAATTAAATACTTGTGATGAATAACATATTTATTTGGATAAGGATTAATATCATGTTTATAAAAACACCTTCGCAAATAATGAATTATTTAAGAATAATATTTAAATTATAGATTTGATTTATTGATGATATTATTTTTGTTCTTAAAAACATACCTTCACTTTGATGTTCCTCCATTGCCTCAATAATATCATCTAGTATCTCTGAAACAGCTGGTAATTCTTCTTCTTTGATAGCAATGTCTTCTGTTTCACATTCATCAACTATACTTATGTGCACTGTTGGAGATATAATAAAGCCACTGAAAAATCCTGAGTGGTCTTGGTTTATCAAAGAATTAGGCTGTAAGAAAACAAATTTTTCATTATACTAAAGTCACTCAAACGAGCCCCCACAAGTGAGGATACTTAAAGTAGGTCCAATGTTTGTACACTGCTGCACTGGCGTCGGCCATGCTACCAGCATCAGTGACCTCTGCACAAGCTATTGTTGCATGGCTCGTGCCAACACAAGAGAGGACCGTTATCAAACTGCCACATACAAGTTCATACAGAAGTTGTAGCAGTAATATAGGTAATTGTCAATGCCTACATTTGACTAAAGTGTACATCATTCAACACTTGATGGTATAGTGTGAAATCCAGACACAATAGGTATGAGCTTGAGTGATGATAAATGATAAATGATAAATGATTTTTATTTCTGTAAGTAGGTTTGTACAAACACTTTTACACGTCAATCATTTTTTTTTTTTAAACTAGATGAGGTCGGCGTTTCCTAACTGACTATTCTGAGAAGAAAGGCCGAAACAAACTCAGAAGTCACAGTCTCTTTTAAAGTCCAGACAAAATCTTGGTCAGATCGTGTGAAGACCATGTAGGTTGGTGTCTGAAATGGTCTTTTGAGGAAAGAACCACACAGATTGAGCGGACCTGTCCAATCAGTGCAAGCATTTGCCAAAAATCGTGCAGCTCAACTCAGAACTTGAGGAGCTCAACGATTCGACGAACAATACCAAAGACAGGACATTTGGGTAGGCCGCATAATCTACTCAAACTGCCAGATCATGATTAAAACTAAGAAGGAAAAAAGAAGAAATGACCCACATAGTCCTCACATTCACAATAATTAAATAAAAAATAATAATAAAAATTACTTACAAAGTAAATATTCATGTCATTGTCTAAATAAAATTCATCAATGTCAATGTGTATATAAAAAATCCGGACATAATCTTTGAGGACCATGTAGATTAGTGTCTGAAATGGTCTTTTGAGGAAAGAACCACACAGATTGAGCGGACCTGTCCAGTCAGTGCACGCATTTGTCAGTAACCGTGCAGCTCAACTCAGAACTTAAGGAGCTCAACGATTCGACGAACAATACCAAAGACAGGACATTTGGGTAGGCCGCATAAACTACTCAAACTGCCAGATCATGATTAAAACGAAGAGAGAAAAAAACAAAAAAATTACCCACATAGTCCTCACATTCACAATAATTAAAATCATATAATACTTTATACAGTAAATGTACATGTCATTATTTAAGTAAATAGATACTTAAAAAAAAAGAAAATTATTAAAGTGTAAAATAGCAAAATAAAAACAACATTCTAAACCTATTGGAGCAGCTCAATCCCAGGCCTTTTTGTCCTCAATATAGTCTTTTACAGTATAATAGGCTTTCTGACATAGTTTTCGCTTTATAAAAGATTTGAATTTAGTAAGGCTTAGTTCTTGAATGTGGCTAGGAAGTTTATTATAAAAACGTATACATTGGCATCTAAACGAGCCACCTATTTTTTTGAGCCTTGTTGTAGGAACAACAAATTTGTGTTTGTTCCTAGTATTTATGTTATGGATATCACTGTATTTTTTAAACAGATTAATATTTTTATGTGCATACAAAAGATTATCATAAATGTACTGAGAAGGCACAGTCATTATATTAATCTCTTTAAATTTGTCTCTGAGGGAGTGTCTGGGACTTAATTTATAAATGGAACGAATTGCCCTTTTTTGTAGAATAAAAATTGTCTGAATATCATCACATCACACTATGAAAATAACTAAAGTATACTAAACGGGCTGTCTCTAAATCAGTTAAATCACGAATTTTCCTAACGGCGTATGCTGCAGAGCTAAGCTTTTTTGACAATTTATCTATATGGGGGCCCCATTGAAGCTTGGCATCCAACGTTATGCCTAGGAATACTGTGGTATCTTCAGGTTTCAACTCTTCATCCTTAATGAGAACACTAGTTTCTACTTGTCTAACGTGGGGTATGGTAAACTTAATACATTTCGTTTTTTTTCCGTTAAGAAGTAGGTTATTGACATTAAACCAGTTAACTACTTTTGCAAGGGCGTTATTTACATTGTCAGTAACCAGCTGCTGACGTTTGAGTTTAAATAAAAGTGAAGTGTCATCTGCAAACAACACTATATCATGTTCATCCCTTATGAGGTAAGGCAAGTCATTTATATAAATAATAAATAAAAATGGGCCGAGAATTGAGCCCTGGGGGACCCCCATTCTTACTACAGATCCGGGTGACCTTTTTCCGTTAACATCAACTCTCTGAATCCTATCACTTAAGTAAGAAGTAAGAAGATCCAGAGAGGCGTTCCGGATTCCGTAGTGGTGCAGTTTCCTGATTAATGTTTCATGAAGAACACAATCGAATGCCTTGGACAAGTCGCAAAAGATGCCCAAAGCATCGCATTTGTCCTCCCATGCATTATAAATATGTCCTAAAAGTTCAACTCCTGCATCGGTAGTCGAACGACCCCTTGTAAATCCGAACTGTTTGTTATGAAGTAATTTATTTTTATTAAAAAATCTTTGCAATTGATTTAAAATAAGTTTTTCAAAAATTTTACTAAAGGTAGGTAGTACTGAAATAGGTCTATAATTAGTAGGGTCTGATGTACTACCCGATTTAAACAACGGTATTATTTTACTGTTTTTCATAAGATCAGGAAACTCACCACGGTCAATACAATTATTAAATATAACAGCTAAAGTAGGTGCTACAATGTCTATAATCGACTTAGCAACATCCACAGAATTACCCCATAGATCTGCGGTCTTGTTAACATTTAACGTGTGAAAAATTTTAATTATATCTTTACAGGTTACATATTGGAAGTGAAATTCAGAATCGCAAACTGGAACGTTTTCTTTAAGTAAAGACTCTGCAGCAATGGGTGATGAGTTAAGAGATTTAGTAGTTGATACGGGAATCTCTGCAAAGAAATTTTCAAAGGCCGCGGCGACTTGACAATCTGATTTAATTATATTGTCATCAATAACAAGACTGTAGTCACTACTTCGGGTGCATGACCTTCCCGTTTCGCTATTAATGACATTCCAAGTCGTTTTAATAATGTTACTACTATTTTTAATTTTTGAACTCAAATAACGTGACTTGGCAATACTACAAACTTTTTTAAATATTTTAGAATAATTCTTAACATATAAATTAAATTCAGCAGTGTTTACACAAATCCGTTCTTCATATAATTCATAAAGTCCTTTTCTACTTTTATGTATACCAATGGTGGCCCAGTCACTGAAGGAAGCAATACTATTAACCGATAATGTTTTTGGAATAAATGTGTTATCAAATTGTGTGCAATACATATTAAAAAAATCATTATATTGTTGATTAGGGTCATCATTAGTGAACAAAAGTGGTAATTTACCCATGAGTTTAGTTTTAAATGTTTCCAAGCGATTAGTTGTTTTTGGATTAACAGTGATATCTTTTTTAGTAACTTTTTTGTTTTTATTTGGAATAGTGATTAATTGTCCACAATGATCTGAGTCTATTAGGTTAATAATGTCTTTGTGGGTTGGTATAACATCTGTATAAATGTTATCTAGGCATGTGGCACTAGTAGGAGTTATTCTAGTGGGCTCCAAAAATTGGTTTGCAAGATTGTATGACTGAAACAAACTTATAATTTTAGTACTTAACCCAGAATTTTCTAACAAATTAACATTAAAATCACCACAAATGATGATGGACTTGTTTGTATTACAGATTTTGTGCAACACTTCATCCATAACTTTTTCAAAACAATCATACAATCCTGAAGGAGGTCTGTACACACTTAATATAATGAACTGCTCCAATTCTATACAGGCTATTTCAATTGTCCGTTCAACAGAGAGGCTCACAATATCCTTTCGGTCTTTAAACTTAAGCTGGTTATTTATTAAAATTAATGAGCCACCATGTATAGCATTTACTCTGCTGAATGAACTACCAACCTGGTGATTACTAAAATTGAACATGAACTGGTGACTTTTAAGCCAATGTTCTGTCATACAAAGAATATCTATATTGTAACAATTCAGAAATAATTCTACTTCTAAGTCTTTGTTTGAAAAGCCTTGAATATTTTGATGCACCAGATTGATACTATTTAATTTTTTTACACTTTCATTTGACTTATTTACATTTTTGCAAGAGGTTGCCTCTATTGTCTTAATTTCTAATTTAAATGATTAATGTCAATAATTTCAACCAAATTATTACCAGAGTAATTTAAAAAGTCATTGCATTGCTCAATAGGAGCAATTTGTTTAGCCAAATGTTTGGCTGAAATAGAAAAAAAATATGATAGCGACACAGCCATCTGTCTGTGGATTCACTTCCACGTTATACAGAAACAAGAAATTATGAGAATAAATGGCTGTATAAGATATCTACCTCATAATCCTCATTCATCCTCTGAGCAAACAATTCTTCAGCTTCCAGACATTGTCTCAGTAATCGGTAGCATTGCTTTAGTTTAGTGCAGCAGAAGAAACAAGCAAGAATCGGTCTTCTGTCTTGAGTTACAAACTGGAACAAAATTTGTCTGACACTATTTTGCTACTTCTAATGTTACAAATAGTAATTCAATCAGTGGGATTCTCATCATAAGCTCGGAGTATCATCTCATCTACCTACGGCTACATTATGTTGTCTGGCACTCCGCGCCATAGTGACGATAAAGTTCAAGATATTAACCCTTCCGTGTCTGTATATCTTAGAATGCGCTAAATTTGTTAAAATGCACCCGGAGTTATTTAAATAAGCTCATGAAATGTATCCAAAAAGTAATAGGTAGAATAGTTTTGCCCATAATCGTGAGGACAGCATTAAACAGTAAAAATAGCTAAGCAATGTGTGGTTGCATGTTTAATGCTACTATACCAGACAGTATTAAAATCTTAGGAGCTAATCAATTTAAAAAGTGTCTCAAAGTATGGTTAGGGGAAAAAATCTATTTGGTAAACAACATATATAATAACAGGTTTTAATAATAATAATTATTTATTTTTGCTATTCTAAATAAAATTGTAATTTTAGATTATGACTGTAATACCGTTTGCATGTCACATTATTATGGCTAAGTGTAATAAAGTCAAAGTCAAATCATTTATTTCAAATAGGCACATTAAAGGCACTTTTGAACGTCAAAAAAAAAACTAAATAGAAATGATTCTAGTCGCCCATTCGAAAAGGTAGTTTTCGTATGGAGAAGAATGGGCAAGAAACTCCACCGTTACTCTTTTAAAAATGTTTTACAAGGTCTTGTATACATAATAAAAATTATATGTGAACACGATGCACCCATAATAAAATTAGTCTACCACAAAGGTAAAAAGAATTAAAAATTAAGCAATGACAGGTAAATCAAATAAGTGATAGATACATGGTGCTCACATATTTACAAGTTATTTAAAAAAAAAAATGCAAAAGTAGTTGAACTTTAACAAGTGTGTGAGCCACTGTAGTCGCAGATTGTAAAAATGAATTAGAATAAGATGTCATAATTAAAAATATATATATAAATTAAATTAGGAACAAGTTTGATTTTGTCTAGACTTTTAGATTGTCCTATGGCCCTAAGACGACCCACTGACCGAAACCTGACTTAGAATAAATACGTATCAAATCAAATCCATTTATTGGTCAGTGGGTCGTCTTAGGGGCGGATTTTCCTCACAGTTTTCCTTCATTGTGATTTCCGACGATCCTCTGACCGAAAGTTCATGTATTTGTGATTTTTAATAAATATAAAAACTTACTGGAATATCAGTCAGCTTCTCATACAGTTCATGTAAGTTCCTGTTGACTACTATACACAAACTTACATCCTCCACCAAACATATCCGACATATTGGCAGCTTTTCCATCTTTTCACTCAATAACCACTGTCACTTAAGTTTTAGTTTACGTTTGTATTATAGAAAAACAGTGATGCGTTGCCTACAGATAACGAGTAAGGCTTGTTTAATACGACTTCTTTTTGCTATTAAAAGTTATTTCGTGCACGCTTCCTTTGTGGACCACGGCAAGAAGACTTCCTCTTGGGCAAGACTGCTAGTTGCTACAGCCGGAAAGAGCTAAACTTAATAAATCTTCCGTAAGTAGTCCAGACAGTCCAGGTAATTTATAGGAACTTACACCGCAGGTTTATTATTGACAGAAGTTAGAAGAGCACAACTGCACAACACAAATACAACAAAATATTTTTACCCCTAAACTACTCTACTAGGGATGTGAAAAAATAATCAATTATAGAAAAAATCAATTTTAATTAAAAATTGATTTCTTATTCACTGCCGATTTTTTTCACCTAGAAGTTAGAACGGCCGCAACACAGGTTAGCCCGCGAAATTCAAATTTTCTTACGTTTTTTGCAATTTGCAGGTCAGTGTCAGGTTGTATCTTGATCAAAATATGATTCGCGACAATAACAGAGAATTATAATCTTTGACCTACAAATTGCAAAAAACGTATGAAATAGTAATTAATCGATATTTCAGGCGTTTAATTTAATCTATCAAAAAAAAAAGGAAAAATATCGATTATTTTAATAAAATCAATTATTTTTATTAAAAAAATCGATTATTTTCTAATCGATTTTATTACTAGGCAAAACAATCGATTATTTAATAATCGATTTTTTATGTATATACTGTCACATCCCTATAAACTACCACAGAGCATGTAACCTAAACTACAGAGTAGAATAATTTAACCATAAATAAACGCTCCACAAAGTGCCACCACAGACTAACTACCACCGAACACTACTTATACAAAGAAAAGTATAGACTGCGCTTAGAGTAAAGCCGCGATTACATTACCCAATTTTAAGGAATGCTAACTAGGAAATCGGCAGATGTAATCGCAGTTAGCACAGATTGGATCCAATTTAGTGGAAATTGGAGGTCCAATCTTTCTACTTCCTAAATTGGATCCAATCTAGGATAGTGTAATCACGGCGCTACGATTTAGAACGACTAGTCGGCGTCCGCGCTTTGAGCAAGGTGGTCGAGTAGACCGCGCGCACGAATGCTACCAAAGAGTATTTTTAGGGTTCCTTACCCAAAGGGTAAGGGGTCCGTCCGTCTGTCTGTCACCAGGCTGTATCTCAAGAACCGCGATAGTCAGACAGTTGAAATTTTCACAAATTATGTATTTCTGTTGCCGCTATGACAACAAATACTAAAATTAAAATAAAATAAATATTTAAGGCAGGCTCCCATACAAGAAACGTGTTTTTTTTTCGGTGTGTTTGCCTTGTGGTACGGAACCTTCCGTGTGCGAGTCCGACTCGCACTTCGCCAGTTTTTTTTATATAAATGCTACATACAACATGGCGACTGTATCGGAAACGACAGCATTGCTCACAGAAAAAAAAAATCTATGTGCTACAAGTATATGTATAATTTATACTATCCATACTATAATATCATACATTCGAAAGTACCTAACTCTGCCTGAAAACTAAAAAAAATAATATTTATTTTAATTTTTTTTATATTTTTAAACGATATTAAATTATTATTTTCTTCTGTAGTTTTGATAAATACGGCGCCATCGATAGAAAATTCGAAACGTGCAACCTAGTACGATCCTTCTTCACGAATGCGACGACGCCGACAATGCGTCTGAATGCGTCGTCTCATCGTCTGTCTCTGTCCGATTTAGAATCCAATTTAGTGTAGTGTAATCACTAGCTCCGATTTCCTAGTTAGAGTGTTCCTAGTTAGCATTGCTTAAAATTGGGTAATGTAATCGCGACTTAAGAAAGCTATAGAGCATCGGGTAGCGTGGCCACACATGAGACAAAAAACTAACTTAAATAACATTGGCTACTTATGTAGCTGCCTTGAAAAAACGGGCACGCACTGAGAGACGGAAATAGTATAAGCTTTATCCTTTTCTGTTACTTATAATAACTCAACACTTTATCCCTTTCTTGTGGAAATGAAATGGCGCTACCCGCCGTTTAAACTTTTCTTTGTCTAAAGTATTGAGTTATTATAAGTAACTGAAAAGGATAAAGCTACACTATTTCCGTCTCTTAGTGCGTGCCCGTTTTTTCAAGGCAGCTACATAAGTAGCCAATGTTATTTAAGTTAGTTGTTTGTCTCATGTGTGACCACGCTACTCGATGCTCTATAGTTTTCTTACTCGGAAGACTACCTCCTAGACACAGAGTACACTTTAGTACCCGTCAGGGTATATATATATGTTCTGTGCTTTAGTATACTGAAACTCCTAGAGAAAATTTAAAAAACCCCCGACACCAAATAATAATAAAATTAAATGTAATTGAAAAAGGATAAAATAATTTAAAAATCCCCGACTTAAAGAATTTATGTAACGAGACTAAAACAGATAAATTAAATTCATATGGAAGTCGGGGGACCTCTTAGATAGAAGGTGTTCCACAGAACGGTCCCCCGACTTCCATAAGAATTTAATTTATCTAAAACTAAAACCTTCAGAAGTAAAACTAACCAAACAAAAGTCAGTTCGATAAATTAGATGACATCACCGTTGAAGCCGTTTCTACGTTCTGTTTCTAAATCACCATTTAAAATCAAGCATGGTGTTAATAGTAACCCATCAAGACCAATTAAGTGTTTTGAGTAAGTAGCCAAACAAATAGAACAATCAGATAGTGATACTTTTTATACTCCCTCCGTAACTCCCACAGAATCATCAATATCCATAAAATATCTAGAAAAATAAATAAATAATATTGTAAAAGAAAAGTTGTTTTTCTATGTATCCACTGTGTTCCTTTTGAAATTGATTTACTTCCCTACTATATACAGCGTGTTACGTAAAGGGTATGGACATATCAAACACACTGATTCTTTTGGTGATAATGAACTACATGGCAACATTTTTTAATACCTATACCTACATAATTATAAAGTTACGAAACATGTAACTAAAAATCAATTATGCTTCCAATTGAATTCTACACATCACTAGACCAAGTCAGCTGATCGGTGTCAATAAACTACACACAAAAACTGGCCTGTTGGTCTAGTGGTCAGTGACTATGACTGCTATGCCGGAGGTCGTGGGTTCGATTCCCACCCAGGACAAATGTTTGTGTGATGAGCATGATCATTTGTTCTGTGTCTGGGTGTAATTTATCTATATATGTATGTATTTAGAAATATATAAGTATGTTTATCAGTTGTCTAGTACTCATAACACAAGCTCTGCTTAGCTTGAGACTAGACGGCGTTGTGTGATAGTTGTGGAATATTATTATTATTATTAGTTATTATTATCTCCTTTATTCATTTAAATTCTTATAAATTATATTTTTAAATATTAGTATAAAGAAATATAAAAACATTTAAAAATATAAAAAATAGTAGCCCACCGGTATCGGGAAAAGGGTCCAAGCTACCGGCGGTCAGGGCTCCAGAGAGAGGAACCTCCTAACTATTCGGGCCGTGTCCAGAAGTACCGCTTTCTGGATCAAGCCCTTGATCCAGCTGCCCAACGAGAGCCTCCTCAGGTGTTGGTCGAGGCTCTTGGCAATTAAACCATTGGCTGTCACAACTATCGGCACAATGATCGCTGAGTCCACATCCCACATGTCGACAACCTCGTGAGCCAAGTCAAGATACTTGATTTGTTTATCTTTCTCGGCTTTCACGAGGTTCCCATCATGCGGGACGGTTATGTCAACAATCATTGCGCGCCGCTCTGGTCGATCCACCACCACTATATCAGGCTTATTGGCAACAATAGTCCTGTCAGTGATGATGGATCGATCCCAATATAATGTGATAGCACCATTTTCGAGAACTGGGTCGGGCACATACCTGTAGTACGGCACCTCCGATTCCACAAGGTTGTATTTCAGAGCAAGTTGCTGATGGATTATCCTGGCTACAAGGTTGTGTCTATGCAAGTACTCTTCGTTAGCTAGACGAGAACACCCGGAGATAATATGCCTGATTGATTCTCCCGGCCGGTGGCATGCCCGACAGATGTCAACCGTGCCGTCTTTCACAATAAATCTCCGGTAATTGTTCGTCATCATAACTTCGTCCATAATTGCACAGACAAAACCTTCGGTTTCCCCAAAGAGGTCACCGAAACGCAGCCAGGCTACGGACGCTAATAGATCAACATCGGGTCCATGTAGGGCCCGGAAAAAGCGTCCGTGAAGCTCCTTACTCTGCCATACCTCCATGCGATCATTAGTGTCAAGCACTACTGGCTTGCGCCAGTTCTCTTTAGCCAAGGAGAGCGGGGTGAGGCCCTTGTCCACGGCGACTACATCTCGATGCATCCCCACGTCGGTTTCTAGAAAATATTCCCTGAGACTGCATATCTCGCGATTGTGGAGGGTCTTAGCGTTTAAAAACCCTCGACCTCCACACTTTCGCGGGATATACAGCCTCATTACCGATGACCGTGGGTGATGCATTCGATTTGCAGTCAGCAACGTACGGACCCTCCTATCCAGGGCGTCGAGTTCGGTCTGAGTCCATTTGAGTATGCCAAAAGAGTACATCAAAACCGGCATGACCCAACCGTTGAAGGCGCGCACCTTGTTTCCGCCTGATAGAAGACTATTAAGTACTTTTTTCAGGCGGCCAAAGAAGCGCTCCTTCAACGATTGCTTCATGTCAGTAACATTGATGCCTAACGCTTCCGACATACCCAAATACTTATAGGTTTCGGATGCGGAGAGGGTTCTAAGGTTTGTGGAATCCGAGAGTTGGGTTCCCACGGATTCAACAATCTCCCCTCGCTTTACATGCATGACCGCACATTTGTCCACACCAAATTCCATCCTGATGGCGCTACTGAAAGTTTGAGTTACTTTCAGTAGCTCCATTAGTTGCAAATTGTTGGGGGCAAAGAGTTTTAGGTCATCCATGTAGAGGAGGTGCGATATAACCTAACCACCTCTCCTCAGCCGATAGCCTAGACCTGAATCCTCCAGCAGCGTGCTTAGGGGATTCAAGGCTAAGCAGAACCAAAGCGGACTCAAACTATCACCCTGAAATATGCCTCGCTCGATCCTTATCGGTTCGCTATTCCTCTGAATATTTCGACATCCTGGATATCGAATGACCGTCCTCCATTGCCCCATACACGACATCAGGAAGGTGCGCAGAGTTGCATCTACTTTGTACAACTCCAACACCCTCATGAGCCATGTATGTGGCACCGAGTCATAGGCCTTCTTATAATCTATCCAGCATGTCGACAGTTCCTTTCGGGAACGACGAACCTGTTGGCTAATGGCCATATCAATGAGGAGCAGCTCCTTAGTACCCCGGGACCCGTTCTTACATCCATTTTGAGAGACAGACATGATGGAGTTGGTGTCTATATGTTTGTTAATTTTAGTTCTCAAAATGGATGTAAGAACTTTATAGACCGTCGGTAAACAAGTGATCGGTCTATAATTTTTGGGATCCGCGGTACTACCTGATTTATGGAGCAGGTGGGTTATTCCTGTCGTTAGGAACTGGGGCAGTGACCCTGACTCTAAGGCTGACTGGAACTGGGATGCCAAGCAGGCGTGCGACCCTTGGAACCATTTTATCCAAAAGTTGTGCAGCCCGTCCGGCCCTGGAGATTTCCAGTTAGGCAACGGTCGGACTGCACGAGCAACATCTTGGGGGCTGATGGTAAGTACCCCCATTTCTGGTATTAGATCGCACGCTCGCTCAATCTTCCCAGTCCAATCACCCTCGGTGTGACTGACAGGCACCGACCAGATGTTTCGCCAGAACGAGCACATGGCGTCATCATCCGGTAGGCACGTGTCAGTAACACCTTGGTCCGGTCGCTCCCAAGCCCTATAAACCCACCTTTCATCACTCTGGAATGTGCGATTCTGAGTGTATCGCTCCACTCGCCGCCTGTATCGACGAATACGGTTCGCCCATGCATACACTTTCTGCTTCAGGAAGTCGATGCGCTCCGTGACACAAGACATATAGTCTTGAGGACTGATATCAGTCCCCAAGAATGCCCGTCTCACAAAGCGCATCACTCTAGGGCGAGTATTGCCCTCCCTGAAGCAGATTAGTTTGCCAATGAGCGCTCTGGCCCCACCAATACGGCGTTCAATTCTGCACTGCCAAGCTGGTACGGCTGGTTTCGGTCGTGTAGCTCTAGAGTCATTGGCAAATTTGACATGAGCTACACGACATGCCGCTGCAGCCGCGCAGTACAGAATCGAATGAGCATCGGTGAGGTCTTCGCAGCCATCAAAATAGTTTGACAACTGCGAATCCAGAACCACCACCAGCGCCCTATTTTTGTTATGCATGGGCAAACGAGGTAAGCGTGGCCTAAGTTCGGGTGACATGAAGCGATATTCCCGAATCGCATCCTCCAAAGCACTCCTCAATTCCTCATTACATTGGGTACTTACGTTTGTAGCCCTGTCATTACTCCCCTCGTCAGCATGACTTGTATCAGACTGCGGTAGTAGTACAGCAGTCTGCGACTGGGGAGTGATGACATGGCTACTCTGCATTTCACTTCGCAGGCGATCAAGTACAGTGTCATCCAACATATGGTTACGCTGAATGACACGCACCTGATCCGATAATCGTTGTGCCGAAACGTTGACAGCTGGTTCAAGCACCTGAAACAGAGAGAGCATCCGAACACGGTACGCGGTCAGATTGTTTCCCCCCTCTGTAGCCCCATAGTATGAGCGCATGACATTTTCATTGATGGATCGTGTCCATCTCATGCGCTGCACACTTCCGCCGGGAGCTGGGACCCTATCAGAGGCCGGTGGGCCTCGAGGTCCTAAGCCATCCGGCGGCCGGCGTCCTCCCCGTCGACGAGCAGGTGGTGGCGTCGTGGGCGGAGAGAAGTACTCGTCGCTCGAGCTCGACGCAACTGCCGCGGTCGGTGTCGTCACAGCGCTCACAGTGGGGCTGGGTACCGGCGGCGGCGAGGCGGAGCTGAGCGAAGAGTCCGGAGGTGGAAGGCGTGCGAGACGTCTAGCGGCGGCAGATCGTGTCAACATTTTCTATTTTCCTTCTTCGTTTTTATCGGAGGTGACATGACAAATGTCACCTCCTCTGGTTCGGCAATTTTTGATTTAGATTTATCAATTATTATTATTATTATTATTATTATTAAAAGAACAACTCGGTAAAAGATTTGTTTCCCGCCGCCGTTGCAGCGCCGTGTTGTGCGTGTGTGCTAGGCGCACAGACACATAATGGATAATGTTAATGACCCTCGTAGTGCTGTGACACGTTTGTTATGATTTTAATTTAATAAACTATCGAAATAAAAAAAATATTAAGCATTTTCAAAGTTATTGCTTTTGAGCTGAAACTTTGTACGGACGCCAGCAGGTCAACCTACCCGAAACTGTCAGATTTTCCCAATCAACCTTGAACCTTATGATTTAGCAATAAAGTCGAAAATCTATTAAAGAAATCTGACAGATTGTAGTAACTTGATGTGCTGGCGTCTGTACAAAGATTCTGGACCAGATACACTCTTCAACCCGTTTTTATGGATATACCCTTTCCGTAACACGCTGTATACTGCAATAGTACTTTAGCTTCTTTAAATCACAAAGTTGATTATGACTGCGCACTTTTTCAATAACATTATTTTTTATTTCGAAAAACCGTTTCGTGAATGAATGTACCATATGCACGGCGGGCCCCCTACGAAACTATTCGGATGTGACAATAATTGAAATTTGTGCCCGGAGGCATTTATAGCAAATAACTTTATTCAGCATTTAGCTTCCAATTTGACTGGAGTGAGTGGAGTGTTTGGCTCCAGGAAGAAACCGCGCCGCCCCGTCGGGTTTGAAGTCCGCCATAAGCTAGTCTGCGTTTTTGGTACAAATTTATTTTATGTAAACCTTTTGAGGATATTGGAACAATTTTTGAGAACCTTTTATTTTTGATAGTAAACTGTTTTATTTAGTTTCACGCCTGTCTCTTAAAGGCTTAAATCTTTTACGCACTTTGCTCTATATACAGATGAATGAAACAAGTATTTGTCAGTTTTTCAAAACCCAAAAAAAAACGTTTTTGGTAAAGAATTGAATGAAGAACAAACATTGTTTGAAATAGGAACCTAACTTATTTTGGTAGCGCGTAGCACTGCTACGAACTTCTAAGATATTTGCGACAACACGTAGCACCACGTCTACGCAGTAGGCTGTCTAATAAAATCTTTATTACGTCATGGAAGAAGCGAGATTACGTCCCTGATTAAGAGAATGACAATCCCAAATATTGCATAAAACTATTTTCTTGACTTAGGTAAGTAATTATACCCATTCCAGCGATTAGCACATTTCCATAATGTTTTGTAACCCAATAAGCTTGTAATTTAAAAGTTAATAACATAAATTATTACGGTGGAGTGGCGATTAACATAGAATATGAGCGAAGTCATTCGTGCAGAAACTCACCGAGTCGCGGCCCTCTATTACGCGATGTCGTGACTTCCATGCAATTCAATTTCTCGAACAAACATGTCAGGATGCTTAGGGCTACTGGTTTTAATGCTAATGTAAGAATGTTTTACTAGTACATTTATTTACTGCAGAACTTCACAATAATAATAGCTCGTAATTATATTTACTTAGGTACTAATATTTGCAATAAAAAAAATGATTTTCTACCAATCGCCGGAAAAATGAAGCAATCTCATCTCATTCTCATGATCTCATTCGTTTTTTTTTTTGACGTGACAACGTCTTAAATTAGGTTGCGACTGGGAGTCACTTATGAAAAAGTGTAACGCTCGGTAACGTTACGATGAGTCACCGAACGAGAGAGAGGCCCGCCGAATGCCTTGCGTCTCTCTCCCACTCAACTATGATCGGATGATCGGTCGTTGTCACGTAAAATCTTCGCCCGTAAAACCGACTTTACAGGCAACCATTTTTTTCAGATTTTCACTGTTCTTCGGGGTGGAGCCACTGTTGCAAACAAATATTTAAAAGTTCCAATAAGCATGGAATTAGTATGTACTTTATAGAAGAAATGAGAGATGGCGTGAGTGCCATCATTTAGAAAACCTTTGCCCTTGTTACATTTTTTTTTTTTTTTTTCTTTGGCTTCGCACGGTTTGTGCATTTAGCCAATGTCACGTTTTGTTTTATAATACGAAGGAAATAAAGGTAGGGAAACAAAAAATAAAATTATTATTCGAATTAATTATATCGGGATAAATGGATAATAACTATAGGATCAGTATTTATAACGGATAGAATAATGAGCTAAATACAATGGCGAAACAATTATAACTTAATATTATTTAAAGTAATGAATGAGACTATACATTTATATACAGAAAAGCTATTTGTACAAAGTAAAGAAAGTATTGAGGTAGGAAAAGGAATACTGAGGGACAAGAGGTTACTAAGAAAGGATGAACGGTCATATAGGGGACAGGAGAAAAAAATGTGATTTAAGTCGCCTACGTCTGTGCCACACAGACAAATGGGGTCATCGATGATATGAAGTTTGGCAAGATGGGCTGGAGAGCAGACATGACCCAGTCTCATCCTTATTAGAATGGAGGTCTCCTTCTTGCCAAACTTTGCCCTGCCAAACCACGGTTTTTCCGGAACGTCGGGTTGAATAAGAGAAAAATAATGACCCTTCGATTTGCTTCCGATATCCCAAGCTACCTTCCAGGTGTCTCGAAGAAAAGTCTTTGGTAACGTCATGAGGTCATAGCAAAAATTCATATAGGGAACTAGGTCTCCACATTGCACCGCATCACCGGCAAGTGTATCAGCCACTTCATTCCCATGGATTCCAGCATGGGCTGGAATCCACACAAATTGCAGTGTATTACCCTCAGAGATGGTTCTAAACGCAAATTCTCTTATTAAATAAATTATAGGAAACTGTGATTTGTGTTCAAAAGGGGATTTATTGATGGCTAGAAGAGCACTTTGAGAATCAGTAAAAATTATAGTATTTTTAAGTTTTAAAACACGAGTATATTCAATGGCTTTTAAAATGCCGAAACATTCCCCCGTAAAAACAGAAGTCTCAGGAGGTAGTTTTATTTTTTGTACGATGTTGTATTGGGAATGGTAAGTACCTATCCCAACACAACCCGTCGGAGAATGCTTCGCTGCATCCGTAAATATATGGTGGTACTCTAAGTGATCAGCCAGAAAATTATTAAAACTTGAATGGCAATCGGGATCTGATTTACTTACACAGTTATATTTTATGATGGGACTGAATTGTAAACTCTCATAACTACTGTTAAATATAGGAAGTTTATTGGAACGGTGAATAGGAGAAGAAAGTGAAAGGAATTTTTTATAGCTTACAACTAAACAAGGAGCACGTTTATGGGACCAGTAGTCTGAAGATTCAATCTGCAACACTAATGAGTCCAGTTTAGGAATGAGAGGATGAGTTGACATCTGAAGAATCCGGAACAAATATTTGTCAGATAGGAATTGTCTTCTAAGATATAAAGGAGCTTCCCCGCATTCAACTTGAAGTGCATTAATGGGACTAGACTTCATGGCACCCGAAATAATGCGTAAAGCCTTAGACTGGATGCGGTCCAACTTTTTAAAAGCCATAACACTGCCTGGTTCCAGAACGAACGATCCATAATCCAGAGTGCTTCTGATGATTGCATTGTAAACGAGTTTCAAAGAAAAGGGATGTGCACCCCACCACACACCAGAGAGGCACCTGAGCATGTTTAGGTGATTTTCACATTTGTTAACAATATAATCACAATGAGGAACACTACTTAATTTACAGTCGAGTATTATACCTAGATATCTGAATTTATCTTTCACTGGAATAGGTATTTCCTTATAAAAGAGATTTATTATGGGAATATTTCTCTTCCGGGTGAATAAAACAGCTGCGCTTTTAGACGTGGATAAATCCAAACCGTTTTGATGTAACCATGACTCCAAAGAAGATAAAGCAGAATTAATAGCATAGCTAGCTTGATCAACAGATTGGCTTGAAGAATATAATAATAAATCATCAGCATATTGAAGAACCTTAACATTATTAGTTAAGGACGAGTCTAAATCAAAAGTGTAAATATTGTAAAGAATGGGACTGAGCACAGAACCCTGTGGGAGGCCTCTCCATACAAGACGAGATACCTCATGTTCTCCTATTATCATACTAACAGAGCGTTCAGTCAGGATATTAATAATGAAATTTGATAAATTCAATGGGACTTGTAAGGCTTTTAATTTATTTTGTAAAACGGATAATACAACATTATCATAAGCTGAATTTATATCAAGGAAAACTGCAACCGTGGATTGGTTATTAGAGAATGATAACCGAATATCGGATGTTAAAATACTCAAACAGTCAGTTGTACTTTTACCTTTTCTAAAGCCATATTGTGACTCTGCCAAAAAACCCTTACTTTCAACATACCATTCTAGACGATTTTTAATTAAGTGTTCCGCTAATTTCATCAGAATTGAAGACAAAACTATGGGACGGTATGAAGAAGCTTCAGATGGAATTTTATTTGGTTTAAGGAATGGCAACACCCTTTGACGTTTCCATTCAACAGGAATGTTTCCTGTATTCATAACAGAATTAATAAGCTCTAAATAATAACTGAGGACGTCGTCATATGAATACGGAATGCCATCAATACCTGGTGCAGAATCCTTAGTTTTATGAATAACACCCTTTAATTCAGTGAGAGTGAATGGAAGATCTAGAGTCGTATGAGTATCATGGTTGTTGGATACGAGAGATAGCTCAGGAACAAAAGGAGGAACTAATTTATCTAAAAATTCACTGGCTAAAGAATCCGGAATAGGGGAAGGGTTGTTATAAATGGACCTAAATCTACGAATATTGCGCCAGACAATCGTAGGGTGAGTATTCGGTGAAATTGATGAGCAAAAGTTACGCCAAGATTCAAATTTTTTCTTCTTAAAAAGTTTAGAAGTTTCATTTATTAGGTTATTAACGATTTCAAAATTAATATCAGACATATCAAGGGTATAGTTGTATTCTGCCTCTTTACGTTTGTTAATCAATTCTGTGCACTCTGAGTCCCACCACGGAGGCGAGGGAATTGTACTAACATTGTTATTTTTTACAGGAAAAACTTCATCTGCCGCAGCGATTAATATGAGAGCTAAAGCTTCAGCACAACTATTTTCATTGCCATCAGAAATAACGGGCAAGGAGCAAAGCTTTGTGTCAACAATGTTTCTAAATTTGTCCCAGTCATTATTATTTCTATTAGGAAGTTTATGTTTTAAGTTTGATCTCCTTAATGGCGCATGTGGTTTGGAAAGAGGATAAGAAATAACTATTGGAAAATGATCACTTCCATAAGTAGAGGTTAAAGTATGCCAAGTTAATGAAGATGCTAAGTTTGGAGAACAGATAGAAAGGTCGATTGCGCTTTGGTTCTGATTGGGATCTGAACGGCGTGTGGCAGCACCTGAGTTCAGGATGCATAAGTTATGTAAGTCTATTATATCTAGTAATTCATCACCATAACAATTAGAAGTTGAACAACCCCATGATTGATGATGGCAATTAAAGTCCCCCAATATTAAGAAGGGCTTTGGAAGACAAGAAAAGAGATTATTAATCTCTTGAAGAACAGAAGAAGAAGGGTGAGGAATGTAAATAGAAACAAGACAAGTATAATGCACTTTAATAGCAACAATTGAAATTTCCTCACTGTGAGGAGGTAAGGAAATTATAGAGAAAGGGATAGAATTCTTGATAAGTATAGCTACTCCACCATACCCATCAGATCTATCCTCTCTAATGGTTAAATAACCGTTAATTTTAAAAATATGATTAGATTTGAGCCAAGTCTCTGATAAGGCAAAGGCAAATGGCTCATATTTGTTTAAAAGATAAATAATATCACTCCTTTTGTTTACCAGACTGCGGCAGTTCCACTGGATTATTTTGGATGTGTTGTCCATCATGAATGGATTGAGATACATTGAAAGAAGGGGCAACGTTGGACGGTGAAATGTTGAATTGAGATAGAAGATTGTGTAATGCAGAAAGAAAATCGTTTATGGAAAAATTTGTGTCTTTTTTTTCGTTATGATTATTAGAAAAAGCACAACCATTAGATGGTTGGGGAAAGTCAAAATCTTTGATAATGGCATTGTGAGCCTCTTTATTGTATCCTTGTACAGATTTGGGAGGGGAGCGTGGTTTGAGAAAGACAGTCTTTTTATAGCTACTTGAACCAGGCATTCTATTAGATGAAGAGATTGATGGAGTATCTGCAAAATTTTTGGAAGGAGAAGATAAAAGTGTATCAGCATATGATTTTGTTACTGGGGGATAAACTTTTGCCGCTTCAGCATAAGATACAGAACTTTGTGCCATGTATGTTTTGATTAATTTTTGTCTTGAAAATTCTGGGCATGACTTATTAGTCGCATAATGATAGCCAGAGCAAAGGCAGCAAGATGCACTTTCTTGTTCTCTTTCACAACTGTCTCCAGTGTGGCCATGGCCACATTTATAGCAACGAGGTTTGGACCTGCACTGAATTTTAGTGTGACCAAAACGACAGCAATTGAAACATTGTACAGTAGGGAAAATATATAAATCTACAGGTAATGCATTATAGCACATAAAAATTCTTTTCGGAAGAACCTGTCCATCAAATGTAAGAACTATGGATTGGGAAGGTTTCCAAATGGTGTTACCATCAACAATGGTTTTAAAATTGAGGCGTCTTACTTTCAAAATTGGACCGCAACCAATTGGGACCGTTATATTATCAATAACTTCCTCCGGAGACCACTCCGCAGGAACACCACGCACTAAACCCATTCTAGTCACATTAAAAGTAGGTATAAAAGCTTTGTAATTAGATGTACCTAGACTATTGTTTATAATAAAAGAATTTGCGTCTAGGAAATTTGAGAAAGATAAAGAAATTTTATTGCGACCGATTTTCTTGACGCTACCGTTTATTATGTTTTGGAAGGCGTTGTGCTTTAAAAACTTGCCAAATGTGATAGGGTGCAATGTAGTTCCATCATCAGGTGAAATTATATTTTTTTGGACATGGATAACGTAGGTATGGTGAAATATCAGTTTTATCGTATGTTTTTCTACCAATCTGAGTGGGAACAACTAAGGATGGAACAGGAATATCGGGTTTTTCGTTATTACTATTATTCATATCAGAGCAGTTAGGCTCCGATGTAGTAGATATTGATGATTCCGTGCATCCACAACCCGAAGACTCGGAACCGTGGTTTTTACGGGTACGACGGCGTTTGTTGCAATTCTTGCAAATATGAACACGGCTTCTTTTTAAATTCCGGGCAGAAGATGACCCATCGGTATCCATACCCGATTCATTCGACGCAATAGTAATAAAATTGCCTGCCGGGGGCACAAAGTCCCCCGGGTCAGGCGGGTCATTCATTTTACACTATAACTAAAAAAATAAACTTACCACTACCGAAGAAAATAAAAAAACTAAAATGAAATTAAAAGATAAAGAAAATAGAACACTAAAACTACGACTACTGATCCTGTCTGAATTATAAAACAATCTTTTCAAAAAAACCGCGTCCACCAAGTCCGAAGTTTCCCGCGCTTTTTTTCCCTTGTTACATTATTAACACTTGCATTATTCGAGTGAGGTTATACGTAAACTGTAAATAGGTAACATGCGTACCTAGAATAATTAGTTCTCTGTAATAACGCTCTTTGTTGCAACTGTAAGTACTCTTAATGTTTTTTAACCCCCGACGCAAAAACGACGACGGGGTGTTATAAGTTTGACGTGTCTGTGTGTGTGTGTGTGTGTCTGTCTGTGGCATCGTAGCTCCCGAACGGATGAACCGATTTTGATTTAGTTTTTTTTGTTTGAAAGGTGTATTAGTCGGGAGTGTTCTTAGCTATGTTTGATGAAAATCGGACCAAGATGGCCGCCGCTACAAAATGGCGGATAACATATTTTTTCACAATTCCCTCAATATGGGTATCAAATGAAAGGGCTTCAATTGTAGAATACTATACACAATAACAAATTTTAAATCCAAGATGGCCGCCACAACAAAGTGGCGAATTACATTTTTTTTTTCTCAACTACCTCAATATGGGTATCAAATGAAAGGGCTTGACTAGTAGAATACTATACACTATTAAAATTTCAAATCCAAGATGGCCGCCACCACAAAATGGCGAATTACATTTTTTTTTCACAATTCCTTCATTATAGGTATCAAATGCAAGGGCTTGACAAGTAGAATAATTTACACTATATTGAAAGGGAATGAGGAATATTAACTACCTAACGAAATGAAAACTAAAAACTTGAAAATTATAATACTTAAAACAAAAAAATCTGTTTAGTCTTAAAAATTATTCTTCAACTATAAATTAATCAATATTTTTTGACGGATAAAAAACCTGATTAAACACCAAATTACCAGAATCTTAAAACGGAAAGAAATGAAATACAAAAATTAGGGAGTCCCTACAAAAAGCATGAAATAAAAAATTAAATTAAAAATTTAAAAAACCCCCGACAAAAATAAAATTAAGGAATCCCTACAAAAAGCATGAAATAAAAAAATAAATTTGAAAAAATCTTATGGAAGTCGGGGGACCGTTCTGTGGAACACCTTCTATTCTGAGGTCTTCGACTTCCATAAGATTTTTTCAAATTTATTTTTTTATTTCATGCTTTTTGTAGGGATTCCTTAATTTTAGTTTTTTATAAAGCATTGGTTTTCGAGATTTTTTTTTGAGCAACTGTGGTGATCAACGCTCTTGCTGTCTCTGTATGAAAAGAGGATTTTGCTCTGCAGTGCAGCGAGGAAATATTAGGCTGGCATTATTATAATATTGTTTTGTTATGTTTTATTCTATTTTACGAAAAACATTGTATTGAACAATTTCAATATTATAGCTACGTCTGTGACCTGCGCCTGGGTCATTTGAATTTTCTTAGCAGGGCGGCGGTATTTCTTTCCGACGTCCTTCAGCATCCTTCAGGCGCTTCCTGTGTCCATTGATATCTAAAACAAAGAAAATTTTGTCAATTTCAATACTTACATGGGATTCTTTGTTATGAGAAATTATACGGGCTAACTGCATTCGCGATTTATTTGTCAAAAATCGTAAACAAAAATGACTTTATGGAAAAATAACTTTAAATCCTACACAATAAAGTTCAGTTTACGCTACAACTTTAACTTTTTCAATAGTGCTAGTCACTCTGAAATCAACTTAATTGCCATTAAAATAAAGTTGATATTTCTTTAACTTGAAATAATATTAACTGAGTTTGGCCGCGCGGTATGTATAAAACCGGAACTACATTATTTTGTCTATCAGTGTGGGTCCTGAGTACTCCTGAGTGACAGCGCACCGCGTATGACGGATTGCGGAGCGGATTTACTCGTCGATAACGGTCCTTAGTGCATGCGGGAAATTGATGCGTGTGATAGCGGAATTAAGTATATATGTTTAAATATGGTAGCTATGTGTATCAGAATGGTCACTAGTTATTTATGAAGTGTACCTATATTAAGGAATAAAGTATAAATATGTAAGTAGGTTTAACTAAATAAAGTATAATCTATATGTAAGTAGGTATATCTAAATATTACCCAATTATAAAGCTTTGAATATCAGTAGGTATGGTTACTAGTTATATAATATGTGTAATACCTATGAATATGGTATGGTATGTAGTATGGATTTTATAAAATAAACCACAGAAAGACAAGACCAGATGTTTATTAGAATTTAGGCTTGTCAGTAATCAGAAAGTTAATCGTCCGTTCACAAATCTATTCAGCATGGAGAAGAACGGACAATAAACTCCATGGAAACAGTATTATAGTATTATATCAACAAATCTAGTACATTTATTACATTGTCATAAATTATCGTTATTTTAAAAACAATTAATTCCATCTGTTGGACAATGGTCCAAGGAAATCAGAATATAGCAGCATAATAACAGTAGCTAGGAATATTCCATTATTCACCTTAAAACATTAGCAATATTGGCCATATTATAACAATACAGAAACAACATAGTTATCAGCAATAATCAAGATAATAATATTAACTAACGGTCCAAATAACTCTGAATAATAGCAGCATAAAATGACAGTAGTAAAACAACAAACATTTAAAAACAGTTCCTAATCATCATAATATAATAATCACAGAGCATGTATATGATAATAATAACAGTATTAAAATAACTTAACTTTTACCTGTAGGCCGGAGCTCCGTTCTGGTTGATGTCTCGAACAAGAATGGTGCTTTTGCTTTGCCACTCGGAACACCCCCTTTTATAGTCGTGAACAAACAACTTTGACGGTTCTATCTACCGTCATTCAAAATATCAACGACATAAAAGATGGATTTCCGTTTGGAATATTTTCTATGTTTTGCTACACTATTCCTTAAGATTTTAGCTAGTCTACTTTTACAGACATACTGAAATAATGTAAATTAGGTATTAGATACTTGTGTTAGATCACTTATTAAAGTAAGACCACGTGTTACCGGGAAAACTTAGGTGAAGTGAGTTTGTTTTTGCTAGGAATTGACACTATTGACGGCTCACTCCACGCTCACTTCACCTAAGTTTTCACGGTGAGATTTTTACAGAATAGCACCGCAGTACAATTCACAACACACTTTAATTAACTCAAAAATAACACAGGTTACACAGGGATAGTTTTACATTTTCTAAAAAAAGGCGCGCGAACAGTGTGACCAACTTTAAATTAGAGATCCTGCCCCACTTAGGCAAGAAAGCTGACAAATCCTGCCAAAATCGAAGGCACAAAATGCCAAAATAATGCCAATATAATTTAAAAATTTAAAATAAATAGACACATTATTTTTTTGAGTTTTATTTAAAATAATTGATCTTAAAGTCTAAAAGTGAACTGAATTAAATTATACATTCGTATTAGCATCGTATTCTTCTTGATCACTTTCTTTATACATCGCTTTTGTCATTTGTTTAATCATTTCTTTAGTTGGCTGGAATGAAACGCAGTCACCATATTCACTAATTAATTTAACATGTAAAATAGAGGCGACATCTTTATTTAGTCCGACTAATAAGAAACAGCTGACACACACACAAAGATATTATATTACTTATTATAAACATTTTGCTCAGCACTTAATGGTTTACAATGGAAGGAACTAGTAAATCCAACTAGAGATGATGGGAAATCCCCGAACCAAAGGTCTTTGCATTGCCAGTGTTGCCATAGGCATTTTAAAATTCCTACTTACTTTTTTTTCCTTTCTCGATACTGCATCCTACTCTTTTTGTGGGCTGTAGCGGCTATACTGCCAAATCTGTCAGCTTATATTGCTAATACTGCCAAATACTGCCAGATTTCTAAAACGTCAAACAAAAGTGCCAGAGAGTAAAATAAAGGGCTAAGCCTGCCAAAAAGGCAGGATCCTGCCACATATGGTCACACTGCGCGCGAATCTCCACTGACAGCTTTTCCAGAGAGTATCCCACAAATTGAATCGTTTCGGTGTTGCCAGCACAATAAGTCGATTACAATTAATCGAATACAAACATAAATTAGGTTTATAAAAAAAACTAGATTAAGTACAACAAATTGCGTCAAATAATTTAAATAACATAACAAAACCTAACACTTGTCACAAGTTTTAGGCTATGCAAAACATTACTATTTTATAAATTTTTCAACAGTAAAGAATACTTATGATAACAATAACAATACCTATAACTAGGATAATCTATTACGTGCGCGCATGTTTAGTTACGCGTCCATTTAACTTAGGCTATAATAATGTCGATATCAAACCTCAAACGTTTACAATATTTAGAAAGAAGCAAGAAGAAGGAAGAAGAAGAAAAAAAAGAAGAGGAAGAAGTTTAGATTTAGATTTTTTCTTTACCGATGATATATTTTTTTGTGAAAAAAAAGAAAGCACGAAATTCTATCTACACACAAAAGAATCGGTGAATACGTTTGACTGCATATAATGAAGAAATATGACATCCAAATGAGAGGCTTTTCCATCACTGCTGTCACAACAGGAAAGGAGTCTTCATTCAAATTAATTTACGACATTTCACGTCACTTTCCGCGGGTCAGGGTCTCCGAACGGAAAACTATAAGAACGTATGCGCTTAGAGACGATTTTGTATGAAATGCGTGCATTCAGGGTCTCCGAATCTGAATTCCTGATCAGGAAACCGGACGTGTGCGGCCGGCCTAATGCGCCGTTCATTCCGCCTGCGCGGTGCGCCGCCTTTACTCAGGCAAGACGCACACTTAGGTAGTAGGTATTATTTTAATCAATTTTGTTATTCTTTTTAAGAAAACCATGTTTTATGTTAGTGATGAATAAGCTAAGGTGATAGGTAACTTAGGTAAGTGTGATTACAAGCTACACATGGACTCACGCTGTACGAAGTTGAGGTTACTCGTGTGCTCAGAAAAGGATCGGCAGAGTGTGCAGCGACCATAGCCGCATCGTCTGCCGCCGTAGTGGCTCTCGCGTAAAGTTGGCGGTGGTGGGCTTCAATGCTTCCGCTTTCTTCCCACCGCCGAAGCCCGAAGTAAACTGTTCTTTTCTGTAACGAAACAAATAGCTTAGTTTATTTGCCCACGATTACTCAATTACTATAAGGCAAAGAGGCCCTTGATTTTAAGCCGCTTTTACCTACATGTAATTTTCTCTTGGCTCTGACACTATAAAGCCCTGTTTTATAGGGTTCCGTACCCAAAGGATAAAAACGGGACCCTATTACTAAGACTTCGCTGTCTGTCCGTCGGTCTGTCACCAGGCTGTATCTCCAGAACCGCGATAGTTGTAGCAGTTGAAATTTTCACAAATTATGTATTTCTGTTGCCGCTATAACAACAAATATTAAAAACAAAATAAAATAAATATTTAAGGGGGGCCCATACAACAAACGCGATTTTATTGCCCTTTTTTAATCTATATCAATAGGTAGTGGTAACAGGTAGGCACTTGAAATATTCACAAAATACTCAGTTGTATTTTTACTTTACTAAAAAGTAATAAAATAAAATAAATATTTAAGGGGGGCTCCATACAACAAACGTGTTTTTTTCGGCGTTTTTGCCTTGTGGTACGGAACCCTTCGTGTGCGAGTCCGACTCGCACTTGGCCAGTTTTTTATGTTCTTTATGCCTAGGTACAGTGTTTTATGAAGCCCGATTTTCGGACATCCCATTTTTATTGAAAAACTTGACAGAAATAATCATTTGAATGCAAGATTTCGTATCCCCATTTAGCTACCAAGTCTAGTTTCGGAGTTATAATTTTTTGAAAATCGACCAAATTCTATCTCGATATTCAGAAAAAAAATTATTACATTTAAACTACGCGTGATAGAAATATTGATACTAAGTACATTGATGGTGTATTTTATGCCGAGTATTTTAGTGCACAAATGAACCTCGTAACTTTGCTAGATCCAGAAATATACGACTTTTTCGGTTTTTAGTTTTTTTTAATTTTCTCGAAAATTCCGCCATTTCGGGAAAAGTTATTTATACTGAAATGATCTAAATAACTTTTTCTACACACACATCCCTGCAATTCCATGGAACTTAGAAACCACAACGATTTTAAGTTTTATCCGGATTTTACGTCGTCAGGGTTGTCAAAATCTCAGATAATTATTTATATCCGGATTTTATATAACTTTGTCAAAAAATATATCTACCTTGTAGTAAAATCGGTGGTTTGGATTATCTGACGTGAAGACGCCAGGATACCAGCTTGGTACCTAAATACAATATTGTTTACCGATGTATGTTAAAAGGCAGATTCAGGCATTTTGTGTTATTTAAGTATTTTTGTAGTACGTACCAAATACTTTTTTCTTAACAATATTGTTCATATGTATCTATGTATTTATCAATATTATACACAGGGTGATTTTTTCAAGTGGGCGTGGATTGCCAAATCCGAAACTATGAGGAATAGCGAAAAGTGCTTAAAGGAGTCGCGAGTTCGATTTTGATGAAATCTAAAACTGCATCATTGGATTTTTGAAAAATCAATATTTTTAGCCAGGAATCGAACCCGTTGATTTTAATTTAAAAAACACACTGTATTATTACGCCACTCGATAGTGTCCCTAATAAGGATCAAATTCTGGGAAGTAATGACATAAGGCAAACTTAAGGAAAATTTTGGATTTTAATAAACTGCTCCTTATTTTAGAGTAGGTATTCATACCGACATTACCTGTACCTTGTTCGAAATGATGCTCAATACACCCGCAGCGCAGTCTGCACCTGACGTTGAATCCAGCTATGTATTGAAAACAATGGTCATCACATTTTGAACAATTAAACAGGGTTTAATAGGTAGGTAACATATTAAGATAAATAAAAAGTATTTTGTTAAAAATGAGCTCTTTTCTTTAGTTTCCCGTATGTCATTACTTCCCAGAATGCGATCCTTATCAGCGACACTATCGAATGGGGTAATAATACAGTGTGGTTTTTTTTTTCAAAATCAACGGGTACGATTCCTGGCTAGAAATGTTGATTTTTCAAAAATCCAATGATGCAGTTTTAGTTTTCATCAAAATCGAGCCCGCGACTCCTTTGAGTACTTTTCGCCATGGACGTAATATATAGCAGTAACTATATATTACGTCCATGCTTTTCGCTAAGTTAAGTTAAGAATGGTCCCCGTATATCATTTTGCTGTAATTTATTAAAAAGTGTCGTAGTAGTATAGAGAGCCCCCTTGCAGACTTTTTTGAATACCGCTAATGTCAATTGATCGGATAGTAACCGCCATCTATTATCGCCATCCGCGCACAGTTTAGGTATAGCCTAGCTATAGGCACTACTTATGCAATAGTTATAGCCTGGCTATAGGCACTACCTATGCAATAGTACTTTAGTTTCTTTAATAATTTACTTGTTTTCAAGTTGTATTTTCTCATTATTAACAAAATCATTGTAAAACTTTATCAAATTAAAAACAAGTAATTGCAATTGCAGTTTTACAATGATTTTGTTAAGAGATAATACAACTTGAAAACAAGTAAAATATTAAACAAAAGCAATTTAACTTTTCTCCATCTTTTCTATGTATGTAGTACATTGCATAAACTTTATCGACTTCGATAACTTCCCATCCCGCCACATTTTTCCCCGGCGAGGTGATAATGTCGGAGTTTGAAGTCGGCCGTAATTACAGACACGAGCCTCCTACGGACGGAGCAGGGCACGGTTCATAATCGAGCTAATTATACGGAACTAATAAACAAGACACAATTAACCCAAGCATTTTTTATTATTTATTACAATGTTTTTCGTAAAATAGAATAAAACATAACAAAACAATATTATAATAATGCCAGCCTAATATTTCCTCGCTGCACTGCAGAGCAAAATCCTCTTTTCATACAGAGACAGCAAGAGCGTTGATCACCACAGTTGCTCAAAAAAAAATCTCGAAAACCAATGCTTTATAAAAAACTAAAATTAAGGAATCCCTACAAAAAGCATGAAATAAAAAATTAAATTAAAAATTTAAAAAACCCCCGACAAAAATAAAATTAAGGAATCCCTACAAAAAGCATGAAATAAAAAAATAAATTTGAAAAAATCTTATGGAAGTCGGGGGACCGTTCTGTGGAACACCTTCTATTCTGAGGTCTTCGACTTCCATAAGATTTTTTCAAATTTATTTTTTTATTTCATGCTTTTTGTAGGGATTCCTTAATTTTAGTTTTTTATAAAGCATTGGTTTTCGAGATTTTTTTTTGAGCAACTGTGGTGATCAACGCTCTTGCTGTCTCTGTATGAAAAGAGGATTTTGCTCTGCAGTGCAGCGAGGAAATATTAGGCTGGCATTATTATAATATTGTTTTGTTATGTTTTATTCTATTTTACGAAAAACATTGTAATAAATAATAAAAAATGCTTGGGTTAATTGTGTCTTGTTTATTAGTTCCGTATAATTAGCTCGATTATGAACCGTGCCCTGCTCCGTCCGTAGGAGGCTCGTGTCTGTAATTACGGCCGACTTCAAACTCCGACATTATCACCTCGCCGGGGAAAAATGTGGCGGGATGGGAAGTTATCGAAGTCGATAAAGTTTATGCAATGTACTACATACATAGAAAAGATGGAGAAAAGTTAAATTGCTTTTGTTTAATATTTTACTTGTTTTCAAGTTGTATTATCTCTTAACAAAATCATTGTAAAACTGCAATTGCAATTACTTGTTTTTAATTTGATAAAGTTTTACAATGATTTTGTTAATAATGAGAAAATACAACTTGAAAACAAGTAAATTATTAAAGAAACTAAAGTACTATTGCATAGGTAGTGCCTATAGCCAGGCTATAACTATTGCATAAGTAGTGCCTATAGCTAGGCTATACCTAAACTGTGCGCGGATGGCGATAATAGATGGCGGTTACTATCCGATCAATTGACATTAGCGGTATTCAAAAAAGTCTGCAAGGGGGCTCTCTATACTACTACGACACTTTTTAATAAATTACAGCAAAATGATATACGGGGACCATTCTTAACTTAACTTAGCGAAAAGCATGGACGTAATATATAGTTACTGCTATATATTACGTCCATGGCGAAAAGTACTCAAAGGAGTCGCGGGCTCGATTTTGATGAAAACTAAAACTGCATCATTGGATTTTTGAAAAATCAACATTTCTAGCCAGGAATCGTACCCGTTGATTTTGAAAAAAAAAACCACACTGTATTATTACCCCATTCGATAGTGTCGCTGATAAGGATCGCATTCTGGGAAGTAATGACATACGGGAAACTAAAGAAAAGAGCTCATTTTTAACAAAATACTTTTTATTTATCTTAATATGTTACCTACCTATTAAACCCTGTTTAATTGTTCAAAATGTGATGACCATTGTTTTCAATACATAGCTGGATTCAACGTCAGGTGCAGACTGCGCTGCGGGTGTATTGAGCATCATTTCGAACAAGGTACAGGTAATGTCGGTATGAATACCTACTCTAAAATAAGGAGCAGTTTATTAAAATCCAAAATTTTCCTTAAGTTTGCCTTATGTCATTACTTCCCAGAATTTGATCCTTATTAGGGACACTATCGAGTGGCGTAATAATACAGTGTGTTTTTTAAATTAAAATCAACGGGTTCGATTCCTGGCTAAAAATATTGATTTTTCAAAAATCCAATGATGCAGTTTTAGATTTCATCAAAATCGAACTCGCGACTCCTTTAAGCACTTTTCGCTATTCCTCATAGTTTCGGATTTGGCAATCCACGCCCACTTGAAAAAATCACCCTGTGTATAATATTGATAAATACATAGATACATATGAACAATATTGTTAAGAAAAAAGTATTTGGTACGTACTACAAAAATACTTAAATAACACAAAATGCCTGAATCTGCCTTTTAACATACATCGGTAAACAATATTGTATTTAGGTACCAAGCTGGTATCCTGGCGTCTTCACGTCAGATAATCCAAACCACCGATTTTACTACAAGGTAGATATATTTTTTGACAAAGTTATATAAAATCCGGATATAAATAATTATCTGAGATTTTGACAACCCTGACGACGTAAAATCCGGATAAAACTTAAAATCGTTGTGGTTTCTAAGTTCCATGGAATTGCAGGGATGTGTGTGTAGAAAAAGTTATTTAGATCATTTCAGTATAAATAACTTTTCCCGAAATGGCGGAATTTTCGAGAAAATTAAAAAAAACTAAAAACCGAAAAAGTCGTATATTTCTGGATCTAGCAAAGTTACGAGGTTCATTTGTGCACTAAAATACTCGGCATAAAATACACCATCAATGTACTTAGTATCAATATTTCTATCACGCGTAGTTTAAATGTAATAATTTTTTTTCTGAATATCGAGATAGAATTTGGTCGATTTTCAAAAAATTATAACTCCGAAACTAGACTTGGTAGCTAAATGGGGATACGAAATCTTGCATTCAAATGATTATTTCTGTCAAGTTTTTCAATAAAAATGGGATGTCCGAAAATCGGGCTTCATAAAACACTGTACCTAGGCATAAAGAACATAAAAAACTGGCCAAGTGCGAGTCGGACTCGCACACGAAGGGTTCCGTACCACAAGGCAAAAACGCCGAAAAAAACACGTTTGTTGTATGGAGCCCCCCTTAAATATTTATTTTATTTTATTACTTTTTAGTAAAGTAAAAATACAACTGAGTATTTTGTGAATATTTCAAGTGCCTACCTGTTACCACTACCTATTGATATAGATTAAAAAAGGGCAATAAAATCGCGTTTGTTGTATGGGCCCCCCTTAAATATTTATTTTATTTTGTTTTTAATATTTGTTGTTATAGCGGCAACAGAAATACATAATTTGTGAAAATTTCAACTGCTACAACTATCGCGGTTCTGGAGATACAGCCTGGTGACAGACCGACGGACAGACAGCGAAGTCTTAGTAATAGGGTCCCGTTTTTATCCTTTGGGTACGGAACCCTATAAAACAGGGCTTTATAGTGTCAGAGCCAAGAGAAAATTACATGTAGGTAAAAGCGGCTTAAAATCAAGGGCCTCTTTGCCTTATAGTAATTGAGTAATCGTGGGCAAATAAACTAAGCTATTTGTTTCGTTACAGAAAAGAACAGTTTACTTCGGGCTTCGGCGGTGGGAAGAAAGCGGAAGCATTGAAGCCCACCACCGCCAACTTTACGCGAGAGCCACTACGGCGGCAGACGATGCGGCTATGGTCGCTGCACACTCTGCCGATCCTTTTCTGAGCACACGAGTAACCTCAACTTCGTACAGCGTGAGTCCATGTGTAGCTTGTAATCACACTTACCTAAGTTACCTATCACCTTAGCTTATTCATCACTAACATAAAACATGGTTTTCTTAAAAAGAATAACAAAATTGATTAAAATAATACCTACTACCTAAGTGTGCGTCTTGCCTGAGTAAAGGCGGCGCACCGCGCAGGCGGAATGAACGGCGCATTAGGCCGGCCGCACACGTCCGGTTTCCTGATCAGGAATTCAGATTCGGAGACCCTGAATGCACGCATTTCATACAAAATCGTCTCTAAGCGCATACGTTCTTATAGTTTTCCGTTCGGAGACCCTGACCCGCGGAAAGTGACGTGAAATGTCGTAAATTAATTTGAATGAAGACTCCTTTCCTGTTGTGACAGCAGTGATGGAAAAGCCTCTCATTTGGATGTCATATTTCTTCATTATATGCAGTCAAACGTATTCACCGATTCTTTTGTGTGTAGATAGAATTTCGTGCTTTCTTTTTTTTCACAAAAAAATATATCATCGGTAAAGAAAAAATCTAAATCTAAACTTCTTCCTCTTCTTTTTTTTCTTCTTCTTCCTTCTTCTTGCTTCTTTCTAAATATTGTAAACGTTTGAGGTTTGATATCGACATTATTATAGCCTAAGTTAAATGGACGCGTAACTAAACATGCGCGCACGTAATAGATTATCCTAGTTATAGGTATTGTTATTGTTATCATAAGTATTCTTTACTGTTGAAAAATTTATAAAATAGTAATGTTTTGCATAGCCTAAAACTTGTGACAAGTGTTAGGTTTTGTTATGTTATTTAAATTATTTGACGCAATTTGTTGTACTTAATCTAGTTTTTTTTATAAACCTAATTTATGTTTGTATTCGATTAATTGTAATCGACTTATTGTGCTGGCAACACCGAAACGATTCAATTTGTGGGATACTCTCTGGAAAAGCTGTCAGTGGAGATTCGCGCGCAGTGTGACCATATGTGGCAGGATCCTGCCTTTTTGGCAGGCTTAGCCCTTTATTTTACTCTCTGGCACTTTTGTTTGACGTTTTAGAAATCTGGCAGTATTTGGCAGTATTAGCAATATAAGCTGACAGATTTGGCAGTATAGCCGCTACAGCCCACAAAAAGAGTAGGATGCAGTATCGAGAAAGGAAAAAAAAGTAAGTAGGAATTTTAAAATGCCTATGGCAACACTGGCAATGCAAAGACCTTTGGTTCGGGGATTTCCCATCATCTCTAGTTGGATTTACTAGTTCCTTCCATTGTAAACCATTAAGTGCTGAGCAAAATGTTTATAATAAGTAATATAATATCTTTGTGTGTGTGTCAGCTGTTTCTTATTAGTCGGACTAAATAAAGATGTCGCCTCTATTTTACATGTTAAATTAATTAGTGAATATGGTGACTGCGTTTCATTCCAGCCAACTAAAGAAATGATTAAACAAATGACAAAAGCGATGTATAAAGAAAGTGATCAAGAAGAATACGATGCTAATACGAATGTATAATTTAATTCAGTTCACTTTTAGACTTTAAGATCAATTATTTTAAATAAAACTCAAAAAAATAATGTGTCTATTTATTTTAAATTTTTAAATTATATTGGCATTATTTTGGCATTTTGTGCCTTCGATTTTGGCAGGATTTGTCAGCTTTCTTGCCTAAGTGGGGCAGGATCTCTAATTTAAAGTTGGTCACACTGTTCGCGCGCCTTTTTTTAGAAAATGTAAAACTATCCCTGTGTAACCTGTGTTATTTTTGAGTTAATTAAAGTGTGTTGTGAATTGTACTGCGGTGCTATTCTGTAAAAATCTCACCGTGAAAACTTAGGTGAAGTGAGCGTGGAGTGAGCCGTCAATAGTGTCAATTCCTAGCAAAAACAAACTCACTTCACCTAAGTTTTCCCGGTAACACGTGGTCTTACTTTAATAAGTGATCTAACACAAGTATCTAATACCTAATTTACATTATTTCAGTATGTCTGTAAAAGTAGACTAGCTAAAATCTTAAGGAATAGTGTAGCAAAACATAGAAAATATTCCAAACGGAAATCCATCTTTTATGTCGTTGATATTTTGAATGACGGTAGATAGAACCGTCAAAGTTGTTTGTTCACGACTATAAAAGGGGGTGTTCCGAGTGGCAAAGCAAAAGCACCATTCTTGTTCGAGACATCAACCAGAACGGAGCTCCGGCCTACAGGTAAAAGTTAAGTTATTTTAATACTGTTATTATTATCATATACATGCTCTGTGATTATTATATTATGATGATTAGGAACTGTTTTTAAATGTTTGTTGTTTTACTACTGTCATTTTATGCTGCTATTATTCAGAGTTATTTGGACCGTTAGTTAATATTATTATCTTGATTATTGCTGATAACTATGTTGTTTCTGTATTGTTATAATATGGCCAATATTGCTAATGTTTTAAGGTGAATAATGGAATATTCCTAGCTACTGTTATTATGCTGCTATATTCTGATTTCCTTGGACCATTGTCCAACAGATGGAATTAATTGTTTTTAAAATAACGATAATTTATGACAATGTAATAAATGTACTAGATTTGTTGATATAATACTATAATACTGTTTCCATGGAGTTTATTGTCCGTTCTTCTCCATGCTGAATAGATTTGTGAACGGACGATTAACTTTCTGATTACTGACAAGCCTAAATTCTAATAAACATCTGGTCTTGTCTTTCTGTGGTTTATTTTATAAAATCCATACTACATACCATACCATATTCATAGGTATTACACATATTATATAACTAGTAACCATACCTACTGATATTCAAAGCTTTATAATTGGGTAATATTTAGATATACCTACTTACATATAGATTATACTTTATTTAGTTAAACCTACTTACATATTTATACTTTATTCCTTAATATAGGTACACTTCATAAATAACTAGTGACCATTCTGATACACATAGCTACCATATTTAAACATATATACTTAATTCCGCTATCACACGCATCAATTTCCCGCATGCACTAAGGACCGTTATCGACGAGTAAATCCGCTCCGCAATCCGTCATACGCGGTGCGCTGTCACTCAGGAGTACTCAGGACCCACACTGATAGACAAAATAATGTAGTTCCGGTTTTATACATACCGCGCGGCCAAACTCAGTTAATATTATTTCAAGTTAAAGAAATATCAACTTTATTTTAATGGCAATTAAGTTGATTTCAGAGTGACTAGCACTATTGAAAAAGTTAAAGTTGTAGCGTAAACTGAACTTTATTGTGTAGGATTTAAAGTTATTTTTCCATAAAGTCATTTTTGTTTACGATTTTTGACAAATAAATCGCGAATGCAGTTAGCCCGTATAATTTCTCATAACAAAGAATCCCATGTAAGTATTGAAATTGACAAAATTTTCTTTGTTTTAGATATCAATGGACACAGGAAGCGCCTGAAGGATGCTGAAGGACGTCGGAAAGAAATACCGCCGCCCTGCTAAGAAAATTCAAATGACCCAGGCGCAGGTCACAGACGTAGCTATAATATTGAAATTGCTTCTTTTTGCATCATTGTTAAATTCTTGAGAATTTGTCCTTTACTATTGTTAGTGATAATTTAAGTTTGGGCCGTCACCCACTGTCGTGGCGGCATGACACGACAAGGAATTTTAGGAAGCGCAAATGATTTGTAATCTTATTTTATCGTGATTAGCGTTCACAATTCGGCATGCCAGAACGTGCCGAAGGAAACCAAAGCAGGCTGTGACGTATTAATGAAATGTTTTTGTTAACAGTGTTTAATTAGATTCGAGATCATCTGTAAGTATTACAAAAATCCCTTGTCGTGCCGTGCCACCAGTGGACAGTGGGTGCCAGACCACAGCCCAGTCAAATTATACTAATCTGGGTAAAAGCTTATTTTTACTTGGCAATCAAATGCTACCGCATTTTTTTTTTTTGTTTTGCGGATGGGAAATCATCAAATGACCCCTCCCGCTCTGGGTGGAGCGGAAGGGAGTGTCAGACTCTTACTGACTAAAACCCACCCGTGTTCCTTCCTTAGCCCTTTATGTTCCGGGCCAGCGGTAACCCTTTCGGGCAATCCCGCTGACCCGGCAGAATGCTACCGCATTTGATTTTGCTTGGTAGGCATTGGTGGATATAACTTTATAATTAATGTTACAAATAAAAATAAAAGTTTGTAAAAAATAAATATTATCTACTAACTTGTTTTTAATCTAAGTATATACCTACTTAATAATAATAACGCCTTCCAAAGGTCCCCGAGATGGTTAGGCCATAGATTTATAAGAATCTATGGGTTAGGCATTTAAAAAAAAAAAAATTCTTTATTGACGTATTATGTTACAGGAACTTTTATGTGAAGCATGTTTATTATAAATTACCTAATTAAATAAATAAAAATATTAAATTGTAGGTTATTTAAAATTAAACTATGTAAATGGCTGAATGAAAATAATTTCTATAATATTAAGGATTTTTTTAACATAAATTATAATGTTTATAAATTCAAATTTGTTTATTTGTGAAGTTTGCATGCTTTAATTTTTAAGCAAAACTTGTATGATTTATTAACACCTGTGTATACCATGTTTTACGCAAATAAATTATCTTATCTATGGTATAGTTTGGTTTTATAACTTTTGTTGTAAGTATATTTTAATTTTAAGTAGGTAGGTATTTGTTTTTATGTTTTCAATTATATTTATGGTTAAAATTAAAAAGATGATTGTTATTCCGCATTTTATTTTGAGCTTTTGCCCGCGACTTCGTCCGCGTGAAATTTCATCTTCCCCGCGTTCACCTTCTTAGGGGTTGAATTTCGAAAAATCCTTCCTTATTCCTTGTCTACATTATAAAAGGAACCTCTGTGCAAAATTTCAGCTTTCTAGGTCCAAGGGTTTGAGCTGGGCGTTGATGAGTCAGTCAATCAGTCAGTCAGGACTTTTTTTTTTATGTATATATAGCCGTGCCCTGCGGTTTCACCCGCGTTTTTCTCGTTTCCGTGGAATTACCGAGATAAAATATTGCCTATATTATAGCCTCCCTCAATAAATGGACTATTGAATATTTAAACAGTTTTCATATCAGATCAGTATTTCCCGAGATTACCGCGTTCATAACACGTTCGGTTCGCGTTGATCAGAGTTCGTCGAGTTGGCGTGACCTGGATGCTGGTGTTCCACAAGGCGGTATTCTTTCTCCATTGTTATTCTCCATCTTCATTAATTTTATAACTCACTGTCTTCGGTGTTCGTATCATCTATATGCTGATGATCTTCAATTATATACTGCTGGGCGGGTAGAAGGTTTGTCGGACGCTATAGCAGATGTTAACCGAGACTTAGATGCTATCAAAGAGTGGTCTGATAGTTTCGGGGTGTCAGTAAACCCCTCGAAGTGTCAAGCCATTTTAATTGGAAGCTCTCGCATGATGGGTAGGGTGACGCAGGTGACGCTTAGCTCTCTTCCTCCTCTTATTTTCAATGGTACCGTCATACCCATTACCCCTACTGTGAAAGATCTCGGTTTGCATCTTGACTCTACACTTAGCTGGCAACGCCAGGTCTCTAGTGTTAGTCAAAGAGTCAACGGTACTCTGCGATCCCTGTATCGTCTGAGGAACTTTTTGCCCGCTAAGACGAAAACCATGCTTGTGCAGACTTTGATTTTCCCTATAATTGACTATGGTGACGTGTGTTACTTTGACTTGAACGCGGTTTTGCTGGATAAGCTCGACAGATTACTCAACAATGGTATCCGGTTCATATTCAACCTCAGGAAATATGACCATGTGTCGAACTACAGGTCTGGTCAGGCTCAAATGAATGTCCATTCGCCAAAGAAGAAGTTTGCGCGCTTTGACCACGCTTTTCTCCCTTCTCAACTCTCCCACTCCTCCTTCTTATCTTGTGTCTCACTTCCAATATCTATGTTCTCACGCTAAGAATCTGCGTTCTTCTAACAATCTTCTCCTACTCTGCCCTTCTCATACTTCTGACTTTGTTCATTCTTCCTTTCATATTCAATCCATTCTTCTTTGGAATGCACTTCCTCTTGATATCAGGACGGCCACCAGTCGGTATGCATTTAAGCGGAAATTGCAGAGATATTTTCGAAACAAATAGCGTAGAGTCATCTCAACACCTCTCTCCCTTGAATTTGTATGTATATATATATATATATATATATATATATATATTATAAGTATATATTAGAGTAAATAGTATGTATGTGTATATAACCTATTTATGTATTTGTGTACCTAGTTTTAATAGTATTTTTTTTAAATTTATATCATTGTTCCTCTCAACCAAAGCACCTACCATTTAATCTCTTCACCACCCTTGGTTGACTGGTAGAGAATGCCTAAGGCATTAAGTCCGCCTTTGTACCTTTTTGTGCGAAAAGTTTAAATAAATAAATAACAAACAACCAAACTTTTCAGCTTTATAATATTAAGAAAAATATAGATTTAAGTTAAATTGTATAAGTCGCAGGCAATAGCTGTCTATCTGTTCGACATTCAGCCAGACACATAAGAATTACGACTACAGGCGGGAGTGTCCGTCCACTTTAAACCGGGTTAAAATATTATTTTAAAGTTCTTATACTTACAATCATCAACAAATATATTTCGAAAAAGATTATTACAGGATTTTATATGTTGATAAAAAACTCTATGGCCCATAACTCCTTAATAGGTACCAACTCTTAACATCTTAATCTTACACACGTGATAACTTTTAAACGAAATATCTAACACACGTGATAACTTTTAAATAAATTTTAAACAAAAATAGGTTTTCGATTTTACACCTTGTGTTACAAAATAGCAATTTTATTACGGATCCCTAATTTTGAAAAATAAAGAATATAGCCTATAGCCTTCCTCGATAAATGGACTACCCAACACTAAAATAATCATTCAAATCGGACCAGTAGTTCCAGAGATTAGCGCGTTCAAACAAACAAACAAACAAACTCTGCAGCTTTATAATATTAGTATAGATTAGTATAGATATTTTTCCAGGGTTTCACACGCGTTCCTGTAGGAACATAATATCTTATGTCCTTTTCTGATTGGTAGGTATGCAAAATTCCATGATGATCGGTTGTGTAGTTATGGCGCCAAAAGCAGTGGGGTAGCTACCGCCGTATCTGTTATACAGGGGGCCCCGACCGACGGCATATTTAATTCCTACTTAAAAAAACGTCACCGACTCACCGTCCGTTAAAAAAAAGCTTGTCGCGAGATTTAAGTAGGTACTCGTATTTACTTAGTTTGAAAATTTATAAAATTAAAATCAATCAGATCACATGTTATTTAATTTATTTGTAACACACAGGTAAACCTCGCGACAAGCTTGTATATCATATCAGTTGTGTAATGACGTTAAAAGTTGATAGTAAAAGTTTTAAAGGAAAAGTTTATTTTATTATTTTTAGCGCATTGAAATAAAAGCTTGTTTTAAAAAAAGATTTTTACTTTTAATTTATTTTTTACTTTTTAGTTACTGGACAGGTTTCTGTCTGTTCATCTCATTCACGACATCATGTTACACCCTGATGCCACTCAGTCCTCGGCATGGCCTCACCTTGACTTGAGTGTTTGGAGGAATGCGCCACTTATTTCAGCTTGAAGCTTACTTCTGCCTTACGAAACACAGTTCCAGGTTTCATTTTGGAGTTATCCTTCTCCTAGACAGGTTGCAAACCAATGCTGTTGACGCCAATCTCACCAAATTACACAAGTAAAAGTTAACCAACCGATGCTACAGACACGAACAATTCGACCCCCCAGTACACCAAAATTGCAGACGGATTGGAGCAACGGAGTTTAACTCGCATTCGTATTCTCACCTTTCATTTGATACCCATTTATTGTAGGAAAGCAAAAAAACTGCGCAACGTTAGCGATATGAAATGTTTATACACCCTCATACCATTCAGCCCTCGGCACGTGCTCATCTTGGCATTGGGTCATCCATCTAATCAATCAGACATAATCCACATTCATATCAAACGGAACGAACTTTTTTCCCAAATTTGTTGGAGTTGCATATTCGCGCCAACCAAGATACTCGTCAAGACGAATCAAACGAGCCCAAACTCGATGGGGTTGCGTTGTTTAATGACGGAGTTCCTATGGCCCCCTTTCAGCTCCATCATCAGACCCTGGTTACCATGTAGTATCACAGTACTCGTCAAGACGAATCAAACGAGCCTAAATTCGATGGGGTTGCGTCGTTAAATTACGGAGTTCCTATGGCCACCTTCCGGCTCCATCATCAGACCCTGGTTACCATGTAGTATCAAAGTACTCGTCAAGACGAATCAAACGAGCCCAAACTCGATGGGGTTGCGTCGTTTATTAACGGAGTTCCTATGGCCACCTTCCAGCTCCATCATCAGACCCTGGTTACCATATAGTATCAAAGTACTCGTCAAGACGAATTAAACGAGCCCAAACTCGATGAGCTTGCGTCGTTTAATTACGGAGTTCCTATGGCCACCTTTCAACTCCATCATCAGACCCTGGTTACCATGATTGTAGTATCAAAGTACTCGTCAAGACGAATTAAACGAGCCCAAACTCGATAGAGTTGCGTCAGTTAATTACGGAGTTCCTATCGCCACCTTCCAGCTCCATCATCAGATCAGCTCTATGTCATAATAATATTGCATTGTCATCCGATTTATACATGCATGCAAAATTTCAGCTTAATCGGATACCGGGAAGTGGGTCAAATTTAACTTTCAAGAGTCCACCTTCACATACATACAAGTCAATAATAATAAAAGCTTTTAAAAATCGTTTATTATATGTCTTCGAAAACACAGCAATGATATGAAGAATGCTTCCTATGATTCTGTGAAAATACGAGAATTTCCCCCTAAATCGGTAGGAATATCGAGAATACCTTCTTATTTCTGGCACCTGAGGGCGTCGTTGGTACTTTACCGCCAATTTAGCTGTCAAGCGTCATTGCATTCTTTTCCAATAAGAAAAAACTATTCAAAAGTGCCTTTTAACCATTGTAACCGAGTTATATGAGTGTTAAAAGTGTTATTGAGTGTGTTTGAGTGCTTTTTAGAAACACAGCAGTGTATTTCACCAATAAATGGAGCCGGTAGGTAGCGGTAATGAGAACCACGAGCGAGCCGGTATTGTTGCTTCGGAGGGAGAACGATTACCGTCGACAAGCTCTAGGGCATCGGATAGCAGCTCCTCCTCATCCTCGGAGTTTGAGGAGGGCACGGCTTCACCCCTGCCTAATAAACGTTCTCGTACCTCGGCGCGAAACCGTAAGTACATGTCGAAACCGGTTCGCACCGATCCTCGTATTGATACTTTAATGTCGCAAATGTCGTTTATTTCGAATTATTTAAGCCATTATCCCGTTTGTTATAATAGTGGAGACCCACGAAATAGTAGTACTGTAATGCCTAGTACTACTTCAGGTATTGATTCGCAACGTCTTGTTAATAGTGTAGCGGTATCTACAGCGCCACATGGAAACAACGCGTCATACTACGTCACGCAAATTCTACATCGCGCAAGCAGAGTTTACCGCGCAATTAGCATAGATACAACGGCCCGACATGAATCATTGGGCAGTTGCCCGCCAGACATAACACCCGTCTGGTCGGAGGATCCTCCCTTTTCTATGGAGGTTGAGTGAACTTTACACCCTGTTCCTCATACCTCTATACTGGTGACCCCGAACATGAACGTCAGCGCAGCCTTCGTGCACCTACTTCAGCGTGACGTCATCATCACTTCCGCAAGCTTTAGAGCGACGAGTCACCCAGCCAGCCAGCTTCCACGGCTTCAACGGGTATCCTGACCACCAGCATGCAGCGACCGCGCATTCCTGGTCATCACCCTCAGCCTCATCAGCAACCTCGGCACAGCACACTGCACTTTCGGCCGGTCCACAAGCAGAGCCCTTGAAATACGCTCTCCTGGTCGACGCCAGCAGTCAGCCTCAACCCGGCGCTGTACCACATCCGACGCACTGGAGCATAACGCAGCGCCACCCCGACTCACTGGGGACATCTCCGCAGACAGTTCCGACTCACCGTGAACTATGCGGCAACCGGTTCCGACTCACTGGAACCTCAGCTGGCCTGGCAAGCATCGCAAGATACAAGACTCAGCCCACTATCGACCTCCGGTCTCCGGGGGGGAGTGATGTAGCGGTATCTACAGCGCCACATGGAAACAACGCGTCATACTACGTCACGCAAATCCTACATCGCGCAAGCAGAGTTTACCGCGCAATTAGCATAGATACAACGGCCCGACATGAATCATTGGGCAATTGCCCGCCAGACATAACACCCGTCTGGTCGGAGGATCCTCCCTTTTCTATAGAGTATGAGTGAACTTTACACCCTGTTCCTCATACCTCTATAATAGTAACAATGAAATTATTTCGGAACCGTTCATTACATTACCTACTCAGCCCGAGTCGCTGTCTCTCAATTGGGGCTCTTTAAACACCGATATTGACGATAAGAAGATTATCCCAGTTAGTGATAGGGATAGATTTTTAGAACTAAATAAGTTACAACAGTTTGACTCTCAGGCGTGGAAGGGCATTAGGTATAAGCAGGTCTTGCAAGGCTGCTTAGCGACCCCAGGATTTACAGGCCTTCATATTAATGATGAATTATGTCACTTTAATAAAAGCAAAGATTATCTAGCTTCAACCGAGTTGATTTTAGCCGGTTTATCCAATAAGGTTTTGGAACAGAGGCAGATATTAAGAACAGGATTACAGTCTATTGTTGACTGGGCCAGTACTAATCCACAAGACTTAAGTCCAAAGACTTTATTTGAAAAAATGTCTGTAGTTTTTGGACCAGGGTCATTATGTCATAAGAATTCTGAAACTACCATGCAAATTATATGCGGAAAGCGTTCTGAGTGTATTGAAGTCAGCCGTGAACGGATTTTAAAAGAAATTTCTAATGAAAATCTTAGAAACACATTAAGAAATGTCCCACCTAGCTCTGAGTACTTATTTAGTAGAGAGGCTCTGCAGCCTATAATACAGTCCCTCGGAGGGTCTCAGGTCTGGTTGAATACTCCAGCCTATTTAAAAGAGAAGAAGGTTTCAGAGCGTGGGGATCATCATACTTTCCAAAATAGGAAAGGTTTCAATAAGAATAAGGCTAGGAAGTCAGATAAAAAGTTTAAGCATGTGGTTCGAAAGACTCAGCCCTTTCGTCAGCGTCGTTCCAATGCAGAGGGGTCAAACTCTAAGTGCAAAGATAATTGACTCACACCGGGAGTTCAGAGGGGGATGCCTAAAATTTGCCACAGAAAGATGGGCTCAATTAGGGGCAAACCAGTTTATTATAAAGTCAATAGCGGGTTACCGCTTGCCCTTCAGGAAGAAACCTCCTCTGAAATACCCAACCAAAATTTTTTTAGAATCTCTAGCCACCAAAGTTTCCCCAGAAATGACACATATGGTCAAGGAGTTGAAGAGCAAGGGTATTTTAGAAAGACCAATGACTCTAGACCCGGGCTTCTTCTCAAAAATATTCCTAATAAAGAAATCAGATGGGGGGTTGCGCCCAATTTTCAACCTCAAGGCTCTAAATATATATGTAACAACAAGGCATTTTCATCTAATATCACAAATAGATGTAGTAGACTTTCTTCAGGCAAACGACTGGTTAGTGAAGATCGATCTTCACCAGGCTTATTTCCATCTGAGTGTTGCGGAGACACACAGAAGGTTTTTACGGGTTGTTTACAATGGAGAGATCCTTCAGTTAACATCACTACCGTTCGGCCTGTCCTCGGCACCCCGTGCGTTTGCGGCAGTTTCAAATTGGGTGGCCGAAATCCTACGGGATCGGGGTATACGCCTCTTAGTATACCTAGACGACTATCTCCTGGCTTCTCAGGACAAATCCAAGCTAACGGCACAGGTTGCGGAAACGCTGGCCATCTTGGAATCTTTGGGTTGGCATGTAAATTACCAGAAGTCCGTAATCGAGCCCACACGCAAGTTGGAATACTTAGGACTGGTCTGGGACTCTCAGAACCAGACAGTAGCATTACCCACCAGGAAGGTTCTGGGTATAAAAAGCTCTCTGACAAACATTTTGAGCCGAGACAGCTGCTCATTAAGAGAGCTTCAAAGTTTGTTGGGCATGCTAAATTTCGCCAACCATGCAGTTCCTCGGGGCCGGCTTTACTGTCGCAGGTCACAGCTCTTTCTGAGAAGATTTACTCGAAGAGACCAGAAGAGAGCACTGTGCCCCAGAGTGCGAGAGGACTTGCGGTGGTGGTTGGATGCAATAGAGGGCAGTCCAACCCCACTACACAAGAGAGAAATAACACATTTCTTAACTACAGACGCAGCGGATGCGGGCTGGGGAGCGAACTTAAACAGTCAATACCTTGCAGGCAAATGGGCTACAAACCAAAAAGCCTGGCATTCCAATATGAAGGAGATGTATGCCGTTTTTGCCGTCATCAGGTCCCAGGGTGCACTGTTACAAAATGCCCACGTTCTAATACAATCGGACAACAGAACTCTGGTGGCATACATCCGGAATCAGGGCGGAACTCGTTCGTTAAACTTACTGGGGCTAACAACCAGGTTATTGGAATTGACCTATCGATTCAACATAACGATGACAGCATTCCACCTACCAGGAAAGCTAAACGGCATCGCAGATTGCCTATCAAGAGGAAAACCAGTACCCGAGTGGCATCTGCTCCCACCAGCCACGGAGGCAATATTCAGACGGTGGGGCGTTCCCGAAGTCGATCTCTTCGCCACAAGGGAAACCGCTATCGTCCCAAGGTATGTGACTTTAGACTCAAGAGATGGCTCGGCGCTTTTCTGCGACGCTTTCAGTCGAAGGTGGGTGTTTCAGACAGCGTGGGTATTCCCACCTCCGAGCATGATACCCAGGGTCCTGGCACACCTAAACACGGCAGTAGGGACGTACTATGTGATAGCGCCACGGTGGACACAGTGCTTCTGGTTTCCGGATCTCCAGGCACGCGCGCTAGTCCCCCCTCTGCCGATAGAGAACCTGAGGGAGGTTCTGTTAGACTGGACAACGAGGTTGAGCTCTCCTCAAGTAGACAAGCTAAGGCTTCAGGCTTGGAAAGTTGGGGGTGGGAAGATCAAGTAACTGATTGGAGTCGGGACGAGCAGCAGTTATTAAAAAAGAGCTGGCGTCCCTCTACCTTGAGTACCTATAATGCCCCATTAAAAAGATGGCTGCATTGGAGTAAGGCTCATAGTGTAGACAGTAAGTGTCCGGAGGGTAAGGACGTAGCTAGGTTTTTGGCCAATCTATATCTGCAAAATAAGTTTGCATATAGTACAATTCTGTTACACAAATCAGCTATTTCGACATATTGTGCAGCAACGGTAGAGAACTTATCTAAGAACTTTTTTATTCAGCAAGTTTTAAAGGCTGTCTCTTTTTCTAAACCACACCCAACTAAGCTCCCTATATGGGATGTAAATATTTTGTTTGACTGGTTAAAGTCATCTACTTGTTCAAATTCTCTGTTTGACCAAAGCAGGCGGACTACATTGATCCTTTTACTAGCTTCTGGTCGAAGGTTACATGACCTTACCCTCTTGGAACTCAGTGAGCAAGGGTTTACAGAGTCTGATGACACTTTAACATTTTGGCCAAAGTTTGGCTCAAAAACTGACACGGGTTCACACAGGCAATCAGGCTGGCTACTAATACGGCATCAAGATCCTAGAATTTGCCCAGTAACTCACGTTAAAGACTTGATTAAAACCTCAGAAGCCAGACGCTGTCAGGATATCCAAATAAAATCTCTTTTTATCTCCATCACAGGAGTGGTCAGGCCTGCATCCAAAACAATGATTGCAGGTTGGGTGCGGTCAGCCTTTAAGCTGGCTAAGATTGATGCCTCCCCAGGTAGCATAAGATCAGCTGTAGCTTCTCAGGGATGGCTGGACAACAGACCAGTACAAGAAATATTAGAGAGGGGAAATTGGAAATGTGTAGAAACATTTACAAGATATTACTGCAAAGAAGTAAATAGATCTGTCAGTGATGATGCTGCAGTGGGTTTACTTTATAATAATTTTAAAACTGTTTAATTAAACTTAATTATACCTAGGATTTCTTGGTGTGATCTCAATGTTAAAACTAAGAATTATTTTTATTATTTTATTAATTCAAAGACAGAGGCTTGTCTGTTCTGTTATTGTGTTAATCACTTTAATTAACTTGAAAATGTTATCCTTAGTTGTGGATTTATGCATATCTTAGCAGTGACTGCATAATTTCTTGAGTATAATGAAAAGAATAAGTTTTTAATTTTATTTTTGTTTTGTTTAATTACAAAGTCAGTTAAATTAATGACTTCAGATGACTATTGTTAAATTTGATTTGCTAGTTTTCCCAGTATTAGAGCTTAAAAGTTGAATATATATGAAAGTTCAACAAAAGAAAAACGGTTTTAATTTTTTTTTGGGTTGCCTAATTCTAACAGTTTGCATTCACATTGCATTCTTGTGTTTTATTTTTCTGGTCACCAGCAGATATCAAACAGGTCTTCATATCATTGCTGTGTTTTCGAAGACATATAATATGACTGTTTTGCATTAAGACAAAACAGGTATTATATGTTGGAGAAAACACAGCAATGAAACAAGGAGCTTGCTGATGATGAAGACTGCAATGACGCTTGACAGCTAAATTGGCGGTAAAGTACCAACGACGCCCTCAGGTGCCAGAAATAAGAAGGTATTCTCGATATTCCTACCGATTTAGGGGGAAATTCTCGTATTTTCACAGAATCATAGGAAGCATTCTTCATAACATTGCTGTGTTTTCTCCAACATATAATACCTGTTTTGTCTTAATGCAAAACAGTCATATTTTGGAACAATAACATATACAATAGGTATTATAAAAATAGTTAAACGATGGTAAGTAACTACAAAAGTTAATAACTGTGGCGCAGCTATCAATAAGAACGCGCTAAAACAGGTGACCGCCATCGCCAGCCCGTCAGTAAGTAGGTAACAAAACCCGGAAAAGGTCATTAAACCCTGCTTGAAATTTAAAAAAAGAAATGTTTTTCTGACTTCAGATTAAACCTACCTACCTGTCTACTTAACAATATTCATCGAGAGCGTGAAATTTCGCTAATTAATTGTGTAAGTGTATACCGTACTTACCTACCAGGTTAAATGTAATATGAGTAGGTAATACCTACTTAACGTAATTTTCCGACAAATACGTAAAAATGAAGGATTAAGTAATTAAAAGATCATTTAAATAAAAAATATTGATCATAAGCTTTCATACTATTTAGGCATTGCGCGGGCTACGGCCGCCTGCTTTTATATTATTTCGATCGCATGGCCATTATTTCGATTCGATTCAAGTGTTCAACCTGCTACGCTATTTCTTATCGCACAGTATTTTATTCTACACCACGACGATCATACGCACACACCCTCACGTACGCACTGCAGCACGAAACATTACAAGTAAGAACAGACAAAAAGCTATATAATTATCTCTTTCGCACGATTCTCGCTGTTGCGCGTGTTAGATAATAAAGTATAATCTATCTTTAAGTATATATATATACTACCCAAATATAAAGCTTTGAATATCAGAATGGTTACTAGTTATTTACTATGTGTAAAGTACCTGTGTATGTGGTATGTAGGGAAAGGATATTATGGAATAAAGCACAGAAAGACAAGCTACGGCATTTATTTCAATTTGGGCTTGTCAGTAATTAATCAGAAAACTAGTAGTCCGTTCGGAAATCGAGGTCAGCATGGAGAAGAACGGACAAGAAACTCCATGGAAATAGTATTCTATCAACAAAGCACACTGTCATACATTATCGTTATCTTATAAACAATTCATTCTTTCGGACTCTAAGTAATAGCAACATAATAACAATAGCTGGGAATATTCCATTATACATTTTGAACATTAGCAATATTGACCATATTATAACATAAACAGAACACCATAGTTATCAGCAATAATTAAGATAATAATATCAATTTAACTTACATGACATCTGATCGATCTATTCCACATAATAACGTCACTAGTACTAATCAATTGAACATCTGTAGGCCGGAGCTCCGTTCTGGTCGATGTCTCGAAACAGAATGATCCCTGCCATTTTTTTTTTTTGTTTTTTTTTGAAAATGGCATCTCGCAGTTCAACCATAGGGGTTGTCGACTGCTCAACCGGACTTTCCTGTGGATGCCACAATAAATTGGGCCTCCAGCCAGGGCATAAAAACTTAAAAACTAAGCGACTACACGCTAAGGGCACCCCCCCGGGGGGTTCGGACCTCGGCTTAGGGCGTCGCTGGGAGAGGACAGCAAGGGACAGGCTGGATCGGAATTATTATTTAATGGGGACGAATTTAAAGCTACAGGCAGCTCAGCGGCGCGGGCTGGCTCGAGCAAGGGTCGGGGTGGACATGGTACGGGGTGTCGCGACGGGCCTCGACGGCGAGGACGGAACGACGGATGTCGGGACTTGTACTTCTTGAGAGTACTGGTAGATTTACTACTCTCCTGGAGGAGAGTAGTGGCGTCGTCGGGGGTGGTGAGGGTATGCCTTGGTCGGCGAATCCTACTTATACGGGAGGGAGTGTAACGGGAGGCCGCCGCAATCAGGGGATTGGGATGCTTTATAGCAGAATCGAAGTAGCGCTTGGAGAGGCGCTTCATGAACTGCTGGACGGTGGGGAGTTTGAGATCGACGTGTTGATCCCTGCCACTCGGAGCTCCCCCTTTTATAGTCGTGAACAAACAACTTTGACGTTTCTGTCTACCGTCATTTAAAATATCAACGACATAAAAGGCGGATATCCGTTTGGAATATTTTATATAAGTTTTTAACAGTAAAAGGTATACATATAATAACTATAATTATAATTAACAATGCCTATAATTAGGATAATCTATCACGCGCATAACGCGTTCAAAGTCAACGTGGGGTAACCTGATGTGCTGGCGATTGTACATAATTTTGACATTAATTTTAAAGTAACGACTACCTAATTATGATAATTCATATTGGACATATGTTTAATCATTAAATCTTATAATTAATAGTAGGTACCCGTAGGAGGGGCCCGTAGCTAAATAATAACAGCCGTACAGGTCGATCGATCAGGTTAAGCTACGCTTACCGCGGTTGGTCTGTGGATGGGTGACCATCTTTACATACCGTGACCCCTCCGTGCCTCGGAAAGCACGTTAAGCCGTTGGTCCCGGCTGTCATTCGTAGATCTTTGACAGTCGTTACGTAGTCGGAAGCCCCAAAGTCTGACAACCAGTCTTACCAAGTGGTATCATATTACACCCAGTAACTGGGTTGTGGAGGTCAGATAGGCAGTCGCTCCATGTAAAATACTGGTACTCAGCTGCATCCGGTTAGACTGGAAGCCGTCCCCAACATAGTTGGGAAAAGGCTAGGCAGATGATGAATTAATAGTAGGTACAGACGGCAGCACATCAAGCTACCCGAAACTGTAAAATTTTGCCAATGAACTTTGAACCTTATACTTTAGCGATAAAGTTGATAATCAATTAAAGAAATTTAACAGATTGTAGTAGCTTTAATGTGCTGGCGTCTGTACTTAGTTATATAAAATGACATTTGAATATACCATATGTTATGGTAGAGTGCACAGAACTTAAAAATTATTAACACCATAATAAGTAAAACTACATTCTTACAAATAAATAAATTCTATTCTAAGAGAAGAGAAGGTATTGTTAAATTACCCTTTCGACTAAAATTCCTCTGACATACATCACCTTTGTAAGGGTTTTCACCAGTGTGTAACCGCATATGTTTTGTTAAACGACTCTTTAGACTAAAACTCTTCTGACATACATCACACTTGTAAGGTTTTTCACCAGTGTGTATACGCATATGTTTGGTTAAACTTTCCTTTCTATTAAAACTATGCTGACATACATCACACTTGTAAGGTTTTTCACCAGTGTGTATACGCATATGTTTGGTTAAACTTTCCTTTCTATTAAAACTATGCTGACATACATCACACTTGTAAGGTTTTTCACCAGTGTGTATACGCATATGTCTGTTTAAACTTTTCTTTTGACTAAAACTCTTCTGACATACATCACACTTGTAAGGTTTTTCACCAGTGTGTATACGCATATGTCTGGTTAAACTTTCCTTTTGACTAAAACTCCTCTGACATACATCACACTTGTAAAGTTTTTCACCAGTGTGTATACGCATATGTAGTGATAAATTACTCTTTACACTAAAACTCTTCTGACATACATCACACTTGCAAGGTTTTTCACCAGTGTGTATACGCATATGTTCGGTTAAACTTCCCTTTTGACTAAAACTCCTCTGACATACATCACACTTGTAAGGTTTTTCACCAGTGTGTATACGCATATGTAGTGTTAAATTACTCTTTAGACTAAAACTCTTCTGACATACATCACACTTGTAAGGTTTTTCACCAGTGTGTATACGCATATGTTCGGTTAAACTTCCCTTTTGACTAAAACTCCTCTGACATATATCACACTTATAAGGTTTTTCACCAGTGTGTATACGCATATGTTCGGTTAAACTTCCCTTTTGACTAAAACTCCTCTGACATACATCACACTTGTAAGGTTTTTCACCAGTGTGTATACGCATATGTTCGGTTAAACTTTCCTTTCTATTAAAACTATGCTGACATACATCACACTTGTAAGGTTTTTCACCAGTGTGTATACGCATATGATTTAGTAAATGTCCCTTTCGACTAAAACTCCTCTGACATACATCACACTTATAAGGTTTTTCACCAGTGTGTATACGCATATGTTTAGTTAAACTTCCCTTTTCACTAAAACTCCTCTGACATACATCACACTTACGCTTGGACGTACGTTTTTGAGTTGTCCGGATAACTTTCAAATCTGAGTTTTCTTTGTTCGTTTTCTGGGCTGTTATTGCATCTTCTAGTTTTGTTCTTTGTGTGTCTAGTGTTGGTTTCTCCGCAACGGTCGCCCCTGTGATAACAAAACTGGTAAGTACAATGTTGGAAGATTGACATGAACACGAATCAAAATAATAGCGCTTTGCATAATTCACACTAGGACCTAAAAAGAGGAATTTCTGGTGACAATGAATAAAACACTTGATCATCAGTGACATGAAGTACAAATTGTAATAACATCGAGTTGAACGTTAGAAATAGGATCTCTGTTGATAATTAAAAACGTAGATAACAACTCACACTTAATAGGAAGTTATTCGTCCACTAGCGCCATCACTTAATTTTCATTAATTGTGGTGAATTTAGGACTTCTAGGCAAAAAATGTCTTGTAGAAAGGTAAAGGTAATCGGATAACCACATGTTATTTACAATTTTTAAAACAAATCTGTTTGTAGACACTTAACACGCTTTTTTATGCGCAATAGGTCCGCTGGCCAGCAAAATAAAGCTTTGAAGCTAGTTTGCCGTTTTAATTAAAATAAAAACTGAAACCATGGCAATAGCTTCACAACAACGCGCACCTAAAATTAGGTTCATGCATAATTAAGTGATGGCGCTAGTGGACGAATAACTTCCTATTAAGTGTGAGTTGTTATCTACGTTGTTAATTATCAACAGAGATCCTATATATTTAGGGTTCCGTACCAAAATGGTAAAACGGAACCCTTATGGTGAGACTCAGTGTCTGTCACAGCTGGATATCTCAAGAACTACTAATGGTATCAACTTGAAATTTTGAATAGTTTTACATGTGGTCCCCCCTTTATAGCAGAACTTTTTATGTCATAATATTATTTTGCATAACAGCGTATAGCATAAGCTTCATTTCGCAGAAAATCGTTTGGCATACCTACACTCATTTATCATACATTCAAAACTCATAATTTTGTAAGTCAGAATCATCTTTAGGCATAAATTTCATATCCATAATAAATAAAATGTAATAATACCCATACAAAAAAAAAATTGTTTTTACGGAGCATTATTTGAAATACGACAATAATATTTTTTTGTCTTATTTGTTACTAGCTTCTGCTCGCGACTTCGTACGCGGATCCTGTTGCTTATGCCAGCGACAACGGGGTCGTCAAAATCGGAGATCTGAAACGTCTGATGTCGAATTCTAAGAGCCCAGGGACTGAAAAACAACGGGATGCGCGAGACAATTCGAGACGTCATTTTCAGGCAATAATGAACCAATAAGGTGGTAAACTTGGCCTTGCACTTTGAATGTTGGCATAAATGGGCCTTCTGAAATCTGTTCTGCACCAAAAGATGTCATTTGAAAGGCATTATTGTACGAACGTATGTTATCCAAGAAATGTTTTGACTGTGGATGGTCACCGATTAGCAGTGATCTTAATATTTCTGGAGGATTTTGTAATATTTTAATATGTACTTTCCCACCTGAGCAACACATACCGTTTGTTTCTTTTTGCCATTTAACAGCTTCACAAAAAGTACAATTTTGAACCATACCTCCGATGGCGGAATATGTGGCGTAGTCAATCATAGGAGTAGTATACGTAAATGCACTCCGTTCCTTATCAACCCAAGGAAGGTCGCCATGCCCTACGGCTATTTCTTGAGACACATCCGATTCTTCAGATGATATCGACATTCTGTTCAGAGAATGTCGAAGTCGATCAGAATTCAAACGTTCGTTGCGCTCTTCTTAATCTGTCTCTTCATGCCGTACTCCAGCAATTCTTTCTTTCTCACTTTCTAACTGATTATGAGTATTTTGTTGTGTGAGTGTTCGGGACAATGTATGATAATCTCAAGTTCATCACTTGTTTCAAAAGACCTGTTAGTAGATGTGCGAATACGCTGAGAACTCAAGCGTGATTCTGTATCGGTAAACGTTTCCGATTCGCGAGACAATGCATGTCGCTCACGATCAGCGGACAGTCGCGCATCACGTTCCGCACTTGTCTCTAGAGACCTAGAAGCAGATGCGTAGATATGCTGAGAACTCAAGCGCAATTCTCTATCTGTGAACGTCTCCGACTCGCGAGATAATGCGTGACATTTACGATCAGCGGTCAGTCGCACATCACGTTCCCGACTTGTCTCTGGAGACCTAAAAGTCGATGCGTAGATACGCTTGGAACTCAAGCGCAATTCTCTATCCGTGAACGTCTCCGACTCGCGAGACAATGCATGACGTTCACGATCAGCGGTCAGTCGCGCATCATATTCTTCACTGGTCTCTAGAGACCTGGATGTAGATGCGTAAATACGCTGAGAATGCAGGCGTGCTTCGCGATCCGAAGAGGTTTCCACGGAGCGAGTTGCAGCCTGATGTTCTCGAACAGCATCAAGTCTCTCCTGACGCTCTTCGGTAGATTCTTGGGATCTTATGAACCACAATCTTTTAGCTCCTTTGGAACATTGGAAAAGCTTTGACCTCTTTCTAGGCATGGTTATAGTTTTATTGTGAAGAAGATACCTGATCAATTAAATTCTAATTGACTGCTCCCCTACCAAGGGTGCCCAGACACGGGGTCGTCTGGCGCCCATGTGCTGTTTGGTCCCTGGGGTCGTCACGGCGTGCTATGTGTTCTGGTGGAGTATGGGAGTACTCCCCAGAGGAGGGTCCGGTGACGGACAGCCGCGGCGGGTTCACGGATGAGTGCTAACGCGTGCCCATATTCCCGCCATAAGCGGCAGAGGAGGACACCGTGGAGTTTTAGTGGGTTAGAGTCCCACCCCACATAACTGTACTATCTCCCCGTGGTAGTGCAGAACGCATGAGCATTTAATCACGTTAAAAAAAAAATGGGAGTTTTGGCCAGTAGAGTCAAATTTTCAATGATATACCATCGTCATCGAAAATCAGTCCTAAACTGTTACCGCCTTCACCGCGTGGGGGTGAAATTAGTGATAGTTTTGATTTCCCCATCAGATGTTTCTGATCTTCGATTTTTAGGGTTCCGTACCCAAAGGGTAAAAACGGAACCCTATTACTAAGACTTCGCTGTCCTTCCGTCCGTCCGTCCGTCTGTCTGTCACCAGGCTGTATCTCAAGAACCGCGGTAGCTAGACAGTTGAAATTTTCACTGATGATGTATTTCTGTTGCCGCTATAACAACAAATACTAAAAACAAAATAAAATAAATATTTAAGGGGGGCTCCCGTACAAAAAAACGTGTTTTTTTCGGCGTTTTTGCCGTCTGTCTGTCGCCAGGCTGTATCTCAAGAACCGCGGTAGCTAGACAGTTGAAATTTTCACAGATGGTGTATTTCTGTTGCCGCTATAACAACAAATACTAAAAACAAAATAAAACAAATATTTAAGGGGGCTCCCATACAAAAAAACGTGTTTTTTTCGGCGTTTTTGCCGTCTGTCTGTCGCCAGGCTGTATCTCAAGAACCGCGGTAGCTAGACAGTTGAAATTTTCATAGATGGTGTATTTCTATTGCCGCTATAACAACCATTACTAAAAACAAAATAAAATAAATATTTAAGGGGGGCTCCCGTACAAAAAAACGTGGTTTTTTCGGCGTTTTTGCCGGCTGTCTGTCGCCAGGCTGTATCTCAAGAACCTCGGTAGCTAGACAGTTGAAATTTTCACAGATGATGTATTTCTGTTGCCGCTATAACAACAAATACTAAAAACAAAATAAAATAAATATTTAAGGGGGCTCCCATACAAAAAAACGTGGTTTTTTCGGCGTTTTTGCCGTCTGTCTGTCGCCAGGCTGTATCTCAAGAACCGCGGTAGCTAGACAGTTGAAATTTTCACAGATGGTGTATTTCTGTTGCCGCTATAACAACCATTACTAAAAACAAAATAAAATAAATATTTAAGGGGGGCTCCCGTACAAAAAAACGTGTTTTTTTCGGCGTTTTTGCCGGCTGTCTGTCGCCAGGCTGTATCTCAAGAACCGCGGTAGCTAGACAGTTGAAATTTTCACAGATGATGTATTTCTGTTGCCGCTATAAATACAAATACTAAAAACGAAATAAAATAAATATTTAAGGGGGGCTTCCATACAACAAACGTGTTTTTTTCGGCGTTTTTGCCGTCTGTCTGTCACCAGGCTGTATCTCAAGAACCGCGGTAGCTAGACAGTTGAAATTTTCACAGATGATGTATTTCTGTTGCCGCTATAACAGCAAATACTAAAAACAAAATAAAATAAATATTTAAGGGGGCTCCCATACAAAAAAACGTGGTTTTTTCGGCGTTTTTGCCGTCTGTCTGTCGCCAGGCTGTATCTCAAGAACCGCGGTAGCTAGACAGTTGAAATTTTCACAGATGGTGTATTTCTGTTGCCGCTATAACAACCATTACTAAAAACAAAATAAAATAAATATTTAAGGGGGGCTCCCGTACAAAAAAACGTGTTTTTTTCGGCGTTTTTGCTTTGTGGTACGGAACCCTTCGTGTTGGCCAGTTTTTTTATAAGTCAACAGGAAATGCCCATCAGACCGAACAACTTTTGCTAAGACGTCATTCCTATATATGTTATGGTGTAGCTGGGCTCTTGGAGTTCCACATCAGGTGTTCGAGATCTTCAAATTTATTCTCTCGGCAGAAAATGCTCATCACGTGGAACAATTTTTGCTATGGTACCATTTTTGTATCTCTTATAGTTTAGCTGGTCTGTTGCGGTTCTGCATCAGGTGTTCAAGTTTCCAAGATAAATTATAGCCTATATGTTGCACAGACATAATACCTATACAACAAAACAAAAATCATTCAAATCCTTCCAGTAGTTCCAAAGATTAGCGTGTACAAACAAACAGACAAACAGACAGAATTTTTTTTTCGGATTCGTACCCTATTACTGTTTCTAAACCCCCCCCCAATTTTTTTTTTTTAATATTTTCATTGTACAGACACAGTTTTTCTACTGTTTTATTATATGTATAGATCACTGCCACAGGATCAATGTCCATTTTTTATTAAATCGGGACCAGTGTGCGCGCCTTCACTTCCTCGCGCCACCGATACAATGACGGGAGTACTTTCGCCTAGTGGTCGCAAAGCGGGGATCCGGCCAGTACAGAAGCCGCCTCGAACTACGATGGTTCTAGTTTATCATCAGTGACTTCGAGTTACAGTCCTTTGGATAGAATGCAACATGCGCACGTAAGCAGGTATGCTCTTTAGGTAATGCGAGGCACTTCTTATCAGGAGGACCATTGGCCTGTTTGCTTACCTATAGAATACTATAGATTAACAAACTAATGCTTACTTTTCGTTTGCCTGGCTCTTCGTTCCTTCTTAGATACTTCTTGTTCTACTATCACTTCAGTTTTAAACTCCATTAAAGGTACATCATCTTCTAAATCTGACTCAGAATGGTGTGGTGGTGCATCTGCTACATCTAGACAGCTATTCTCTAAATTTCCCGGTTCTAGCTCTGTAATTGAACAAAAACAGTCAAGAGTATTACTTGGTTATTATTAACTACCTGCGCCTCGTGGTTTCATCCGCATATGCCTCGATCCCGTGGGAATATCGGGATAAATAGTATCCTATGGCCTAATCCAGGTCAAGGTTTACCTTTATGGTACATTTCATTCAATTCCATTCAGCCATTTTAGCGTGAAAGCGTAACCAACAAACATACAAAAAATCAATTCTCGTTATATTATAATACTAGCTTCTGCCCACGACTTCGTCCGCGTGAAATTTTTTGCTCACCCGACCCACCCCATCGCATCGCATCGCCTGCTCGAGCTATTAGCGAAAACTTCTGATATATTTTTTTTTGCTCAACTCCTAAGGGTCCTAGCGTGATGTTTAACAGAATATAGCCTTCCTCAAGAATTAGGCTATCAAATGCAAAAATCCTACTAATATTATAAATGTGAAAGTTTGTGAAGATGTTTGAATGTTTGTTACTCAATCACGCGTAAACCGTTTAACAGATTTGGATGAAAATTGGCACATAGATAGACCATTTCCTGAATTAACACGTAGGATAATATTTATCCCGATATTCCCACGGGATCGAAACTTACGCGGGTAAAACCGCGGGGAGCTGCTAGTATTTTTATAAATCCGACCGATACTTCCAGAGTAATCTCTGGAAGTATCGGTCGGATTTATATATAGGCTTTCAAACAAACAAACTTTCAGCTTTTTCATTAAAGATTTAAAACTATGATATCTCCTAAGATTTTTATTGAAATGAAATGATGTCAATGGAAATTTTCTTTAAAATTAAATACTTGTGATGAATAACGTATTTATTTGGATAAGGATTAATATCATGTTTATAAAAACACCTTCGCAAATAATGAATTATTTAAGAATAATATTTAAATTATAGATTTGATTTATTGATGATATTATTTTTGTTCTTAAAAACATACCTTCACTTTGATGTTCCTCCATTGCCTCAATAATATCATCTAGTATCTCTGAAACAGCTGGTAATTCTTCTTCTTTGATAGCAATGTCTTCTGTTTCACATTCATCAACTATACTTATGTGCACTGTTGGAGATATAATAAAGCCACTGAAAAATCCTGAGTGGTCTTGGTTTATCAAAGAATTAGGCTGTAAGAAAACAAATTTTTCATTATACTAAAGTCACTCAAACGAGCCCCCACAAGTGAGGATACTTAAAGTAGGTCCAATGTTTGTACACTGCTGCACTGGCGTCGGCCATGCTACCAACATCAGTGACCTCTGCACAAGCTATTGTTGCATGGCTCGTGCCAACACAAGAGAGGACCGTTATCAAACTGCCACATACAAGTTCATACAGAAGTTGTAGCAGTAATATAGGTAATTGTCAATGCCTACACTTGACTAAAGTACATCATTCAACACTTGATGGTATAGTGTGAAATCCAGACACAATAGGTATGAGCTTGAGTGGATTCACTTCCACGTTATACAGAAACAAGAAATTATGAGAATAAATGGCTGTATAAGATATCTACCTCATAATCCTCATTCATCCTCTGAGCAAACAATTCTTCAGCTTCCAGACATTGTCTCAGTAATCGGTAGCATTGCTTTAGTTTAGTGCAGCAGAAGAAACAAGCAAGAATCGGTCTTCTGTCTTGAGTTACAAACTGGAACAAAATTTGTCTGACACTATTTTGCTACTTCTAATGTTACAAATACATAGTAATTCAGTCAGTGGGATTCTCATCATAAGCTCGGAGTATCATCTCATCTACAGCTACATTATGTTGTCTGGCACTCGCTCGAGGTTCTTGATGAAGTAGGTTTCCTGTCTCTCTCAAACATCGATAAGTTGTAGAAAAGGTTCCGTGATTTGATATGGTAGGCAACAAAACTCCATCAACACTGTAATTTTTACATGTTATAATTGGCTACAATGTTTATCAATAAACTGCTTTATAGCTTTTCACAAAGAGCAAGGAGGTAATATTCTAAAAATTGTACTTCTGCTGCAATTTTAAACAAATATTTTGCTCAATAACTATGATTAAAAATACTGAAGTGTTAATCGACTTTTGTTGCTGACTATTCACGTCGATCAGGATATCGCCCCTGATAAATTGTTAAACACTGAAACTGGAAGGCCCACATCTCAAAGACGTTCGTTGATTCTGTGTTGAGATATGTTACATGGGGTTACTCAACAGAAAGTCAAAGAGTTAATTGTAGAGAAAAAATACATCCGCGCCATAGTGGGGATACGCCCATGGTGGGAATCGTGCAAACCCTTTTTCAAAAAGTTCAAGATATTAACCCTTCCGTGTCTGTATATCTTAGAATGCGCTAAATTTGTTAAAATGCACCCGGAGTTATTTAAATAAGCTCATGAAATGTATCCAAAAAGTAATAGATAGAATAGTTTTGCCCATAATCGTGAGGACAGCATTAAACAGTAAAAATAGCTAAGCAATGTGTGGTTGCATGTTTAATGCTACTATACCAGACAGTATTAAAATCTTAGGAGCTAATCAATTTAAAAAGTGTCTCAAAGTATGGTTAGGGGAAAAAATCTATTCGGTAAACAACATATATAATAACAGGTTTTAATAATTATTATTATTTATTTTTGCTACTCTAAATAAAATTGTAATTTTAATTGAACATTAATACAATAATCATTATGACAGTAATACCGTTTGCATGTCACATTATTATGGCTAAGTGTAATGGCCCTAAGACGACCCACTGACCTGGATCTGTAAACCTCTACTAAGACTGAAATTGTACCAATACCTACTTATGGCAAATAAATGGATTTGATTTGATACATATTTATTCTAAGTCAGGTTTCCTCACAGTTTTCCTTCATTGTGATTTCCGACGATCCTCTGACCGCCGCCCCTAAAACGACCCACTGACCGAAAGTTCATGTATTTGTGATTTTTAATAAATATAAAAACTTACTGGAATATCAGTCAGCTTCTCATACAGTTCATGTAAGTTCCTGTTGACTACTATACACAAACGTACATCCTCCACCAAACATATCCGACATATTGGCAGCTTTTCCATCTTTTCACTCAATAACCAGCGTCACTTAAGTTTTAGTTAACTTTACGTTTGTATTATAGAAAAACAGTGATGCGTTGCCTACAGATAACGAGTAAGGCTTGTTTAATACGACTTCTTTTTGCTATTAAAAGTTATTTCGTGCACGCTTCCTTTGTGGACCACGGCAAGAAGACTTCCTCTTGGGCAAGACTGCTAGTTGCTACAGCCGGAAAGAGCTAAACTTATTATATCTTCCGTAAGTAGTCCAGACAGTCCAGGTAATTTATAGGAACTTACACCGCAGGTTTATTATTATTGAAATATTGACAGAAGTTAGAAGAGAGAGCACAACACAAAATAAATAAAACTATGTTTACCTTTACCCCCTACTCTGCTAGGGATGTGAAAAAATAATCAATTATAGAAAAAATCGATTAATAAAAAATCGATTTCTTATTCACTGCCGATTTTTTTCACCTAGAAGCTAGAACGGCCGCAACACAGGTTAGCCCGCGAAATTCAAATTTTCTTACGTTTTTTGTAATTTGCAGGTCAGTGTCAGGTTGTATCTTGATCAAAATATGATTCGCGACAATAACAGGTAGGTACATACATACATATTTGGAGAATTATAATCTTTGACCTGCAAATTGCAAAAAAATGTATGATTTAATCTATCAAAAAAAAAGGAAAAAAATCAATTATTTTAATAAAATCAATTATTTTTATTAAAAAAATCTATTATTTTCTAATCGATTTTATTACTAGGCAAAACAATCGATTATTTAATAATCGATTTTTTATGTATACTGTCACATCCCTATAAACTACCACAGAGCATGTAACCTAAACTACAGAGTAGAATAATTTAACCATAAATAAACGCTCCACAAAGTGCCACCACAGACTAACTACCACCGAACACTATACTTATACAAACGCGTAAACGTAGACAGAAGATTACTCTGTCTACGTATACAAAGAAAAGTATAGACTGCGCTTCCGCTTAGAGTAAGAAAGCTATAGAGCATCGGGTAGCGTGGCCAAACATGAGACAAAAAACTAACTTAAATAACATTGGCTACTTATGTAGCTGCCTTGAAAAAACGGGCACGCACTGAGAGACGGAAATAGTATAAGCTTTATCCTTTTCTGTTACTTACAACACTTACACTATTTCCGTCTCTTAGTGCGTGCCCGTTTTTTCAAGGCAGCTACATATGTAGCCAATGTTATTTAAGTTAGTTTTTTGTCTCATGTGTGACCACGCTACCCGATGCTCTATAGTTTTCTTACTCGGAAGACTATTACTCCTAGACACAGAGTACACTTTAGTACCCGTCAGGGTATGTATGTTCTGTGCTTTAGTATACTGAAACTCCTACCCGATAATATTACTTGGACTTTCTTTACTCTATGGGCTAGAGCTAACAACGCTCCATCAATGTAAAAAATTTAATTTAAAATTTAAAAAACCCCCGACACCAAATAATAATAAAATTAAATGTAATTGAAAAAGGATAAAATAATTTAAAAAACCCCCGACTTAAAGAATTTATGTAACGAGACTAAAACAGATAAATTAAATTCATATGGAAGTCGGGGGACCTCTTAGATAGAAGGTGTTCCACAGAACGGTCCCCCGACTTCCATAAGAATTTAATTTATCTAAAACTAAAACAATCAGAAGTAAAGCTAACCATACAGCATCATATTGTAGTCTTTGAGCTAACCAAACAAAAGTCAGTTCGATAAATTAGATGACATCACCATTGAAGCCGTTTCTACATACTGTTTCTAAATCACCATTTAAAATCAAGCATGGTGTTAATAGTAACCCATCAAGACCAATTAAGTGTTTTGAGTAAGTAGCCAAACAAATAGAACAATCAGATAGTGATACTTTTTATACTCCCTCCGTAACTCTCACAGAATCATCAATATCCATAAAATATCTAGAAAAATAAATAAATAATATTGTAAAAGAAAAGTTGTTTTTCTATGTATCCACTGTGTTCCTTTTGAAATTGATTTACTTCCCTACTATATATACTTTATTTTATTTATTTTATTTTTTTGTAAGTATAGTATAGTCCTCTTCACCGTATCCGGCGACAGCGACCCCGACTATTTCTCTTTCCTCTCGTGAGCTCTCTGATGACTTGCAAAGCCAAATTTGGTCTTGAAAACCCGGTCACACCGTATACAGAAGAGTTGATCAGCATCGTTAATGTATAATGTATAGGTAGGCTTTGGGCGGCTTTTGCGTATTTGGCGCTTATTGTCTAGGTCTTCAAGACGATTTGTTTCAAAGCATTCAGTTGCTTTGTGAATTAGAGTGCGCCACCTCTCTCGGTTTTGAGCAAGCTCCTGCCACCGATCAACGGGAATGCCACAGGTCGTAAGGTGGCGTTTGAGGACATCTTTGTAGCGCAGGTATTGCCCGCCCTGTGCACGTTTTCCTTGGGCAAGCTCTGAGTAGAAAGCGATTTTAGGTAGTCTACTGGTATCCATGCGATGCACATGACCACACCATCTCAGTTGTATCTTTATCAAAATCGCCTCCATGCCCATCATTCCTGTACGCCTTAGCACCTCCGAGTTAGGAACACGATCCTGCCACTTTATTCGAAGGATAGACCGAAGACATCGCAGGTGAAAAGTGTCAAGCCTTTTAATATCACCTCTATAGAGACACCAGGTTTCTGTGGCGTAGGTGAGTATTGGCAGAACTAAGGCCTTATAAACGCTTATCTTAGTTTGCAGTTTCAGGTCATGAGAGGTCCACACACGCCTGCCAAGTTTTCCAAAGGTGGCAGCTGCTTTAGCAATCCGTGCCGGGATTTCAGACGCCAGTCTGTTGTCGTTGGAGACCTGACTTCCAAGGTATTTAAAGCGTGACACCTCCTCCAGTGGCTCAGAATGGAGTTTAACGGTTGAGCTGTCAGCGTCACATCCCCTTGGTGGCTGCTTTAGGATTTGGGTCTTTTTCACGCTAATTACTAGTCCAAATCTACAACACGAGGCTTGAAGCTCATTCATATAGACTTGGAGTGCTTCCATACTGTCTGCTAACAGGCACACGTCGTCGGCATATATATACGAATTTTTCTAACAGCGTATGCTGCAGAACTTAGCTTTTTTGACAATTTATCTATATGTGGACCCCACTGAAGCTTAGCATCCAAAGTTATGCCCAAGAATACTGTGTTGTCTTCAGGATTCAATTCCTCGCCCTTTATCAACACATTAGTTTTCACCTGCCTTACGTGGGGTAGCGTAAACTTAATGCATTTGGTTTTCTTCTCGTTTAGAAGCAAATTATTAACATTGAACCAGTGGACTACTTTCGAGATCGCGCTATTTACATCGTCAGTAACCAACTGCTGACGTTTAAGTTTAAACAAAAGAGAAGTGTCATCTGCAAACAACACTATATCATGATGATCCTTTATGAGGAACGGCAAGTCATTAATATAAATGAGAAACAAGAAAGGACCAAGAATCGAGCCCTGTGGGACTCCCATTGTTACTATAGATCCGGGTGATCTTTTTCCATTAACGTCAACGGTCTGAATCCTTTTACTCAAGTATGAAATAAGAAGATCCAGAGCAGTGTTTCGGATCCCGTAGTGGCGGAGTTTCCTGATTAACGTTTCGTGAAGAACGCAAACGAATGCCTTGGACAAATCACAAAAGATGCCCAAGGCATCGCATTTATCTTCCCATGCATTATAAATATGTCCTAATAGTTCAACGCCGGCATCAGTAGTTGAACGACCCCTTGTAAAACCAAATTGTTTGCTATGTAATAATTTATGTTTATTAAAAAATCTTTGCATTTGGTCTAAAATTAATTTCTCAAATATTTTACTAAAGGTAGGTAGTACAGAAATAGGTCTATAATTTTTGGGGTCTGATGTACTACCTGATTTAAACAAAGGTATTATTTTACTATTTTTCATAAGGTCAGGAAACTCCCCATTGTCAATACAACTATTAAAGATAATAGCTAGAGTAGGCGCTACAATGTCAATAATAGACTTGGCTACTTCTACAGAATTACCCCACAGATCTGCGGTCTTTTTTACATTTAAAGTGTGAAAGGTTTTAATTATATCTCTACAGGTAATATATTCAAAATGAAATTCCGAATCGCAACCATTAACATTTTCCTTAAGCAAAGACTCAGCAACAGAAGGTGATGAGTTTAGTGATTTAGTAGTTGAAACGGGAATATCTGAAAAGAAATTTTCAAATGCCTCGGCGACTTGTGTGTCTGATTTTATTATGTTGTCATTAATAGACAGGCTGTAGTCAGTATTTCGGTTACTAGATCTTCCCGTTTCACTATTAATAATATTCCAAGTCGTTTTAATTACATTACTGCTGTTTTTAATCTTTGAACCCAAATAACGTGACTTGGCCATGTAACAAACTTTTTTAAATAATTTTGAATAATTTCTAACATACAAATTAAATTCATCAGTGTTAATATAAGTCCTTTCATTGTACAATTCATAAAGCCGTGTTCTACTTTTATGAATACCAATGGTAGCCCAATCACTGAACGATGCATTACTATTAACCGAAATAGTCTTGGGAATAAAGGTGGAATCAAATTGTTTACAGTATACATTAAAAAAATTATCATAAAGATGATTAGGATCAGCATGAATAGACAAAACTGGTAATTTATCAATGAGTTTAACTTTAAAAGCCTCCAAGCGACTTGCAGTTTTGGGGTTAACAGTGATATCCTTTTTAGCTACTGCAATAGTACGGACGCCAGCACATCAAGTTACTACAATCTGTCAGATTTCTTTAATAGATTTTCGACTTTATTGCTAAAGCATAAGGTTCGAGGTTGATTGGGAAAATCTGACAGTTTCGGGTAGGTTGACCTGCTGGCGTCTGTACTTTAGCTTCTTTAATATTTTACTTGTTTTCAAGTTGTATTATCTCTTACCTATCAAAATCATTGTAAAACTGCAATTGCAATTACTTGTTTTTAATTTGATAAAGTTTTACAATGATTTTGTTAATAATGAGAAAATACAACTTGAAAACAAGTAAATTATTAAAGAAACTAAAGTACTATTGCATAGGTAGTGCCTATTGTCGCCAAGAGATGATTTTATGACGAATATCTGAACCTTAAATACCTATGTCTCATAAATAGGCCTAGGTACGATATGATTATGATCTGACGGCCGCTGTTGTTATGCAAACTGATTTCCACTGAATAACTGTTACTGAATTATCATCGCAATGATATTGGGGGTGTCCCCCCAAAGTGGCCTCCAATCTCCCCTTATAGCCACCCCGAGCCTCACATCTGAATGCTGGTCTGATTTGGTATCATTTCTGAATCATCTGAATGCTGGTCTGATCTGGTATCATTTCTGAATCTGATCGCTGTTAAAATAATACACACACACATCGAGTACCTGTAAGCTATATTACTTCGCATTCGCGACACTCCCGCCCAAAGGAAGAGATAATTGAAAATTCTGATCTATAGAAATACCTGTTTAATCAAGATCATAATAGGATTACAATTGATACATTTTCATAATGATGACATGTTATAACTGAATTCTGATTACCGGGATTAATGAATACAACTGATAACAACTGACTATTGTCCCGTAATTTTAAATCAATACTGAATATCACTGATTATTGAAACAATCTGCTCATCAACTGGGATGTCCACTGTTTGACTCTTTCTTTTGCCTTGGCTGCTGATGCCCTGATTGGTCGTCTACTGGTGTCTGGTACTGACTGAACTATGGGTGCATCATTGATAACTGGTTTATCGTCTTGAGTACTTCGAGACTCTTGGTTAAAACTGACTGGATGATCGCCTTGTACTGATTGAACTATGGGTGCATCATTGCTAACTGGTTCATCGTCTTGAGTACTTCGAGACTCTTGGTTAAAACTGACTGGATGATCGCCTTGTACTGATTGTTCCTTCTGAAAATCTTCAGAGTGTGGACTGATTTGGGCTGGCGAAACAATTTGCTCTGGGGACGATTCTGTACTTTGATCGTCAATCTCCAACGGGAACAGATGGCCTACTGAACGGGTTAGTGTTTCTCCTGATGATAATTTAACTTTGGCTACTCTAATCTGCCCATCCGATCCTTTAATCAACTCTGCTATTTTTCCAACTTTCCAATGTGCCCTATTACTATCTGACTTAATCTGAACTGTCTCTGCTAACTTTGGTGGCCTATTAACAAGGACTCTAGGTTGTTTGTGATTGTCACTTCGTTCGCGGAGGCTAGTCAAGTATTGATTAGTGAACATTTTGGCGAATTCTATGATGATAATTTGACCACGTTTCCATCCGTCAATCAGATTCGTCTTGGTTACTGTAGCTGATTCTAAGAAGTCTCGATCTGCAACTTCAGTGGTCAAAATTCCGCCCACACGTAGGAAATCTGAAGGAGTCAATATGTGCTCTAACTCTGCGCCTACAGTAGTCAGTGGCCTTGTGTTAATTACAGCCTCAAGTTCCTTCATTATTGTGCATAACTGGTTATGGTTTATGAGATGTTTGTCTAAAGTTCTCTTCATACTATGCTTGACTAAACCTACAAGTCGTTCATAAAATCCTCCGAACCATGGAGCTAACTCTGGGATAAATTTCCACCGCAAGTGATTCTGAATGCAATAATCTGAAGTCAACACTTCTGCTGTAAGCTTAAATTGCGTAGCATTGTCTGACATGAATAATTGAGGTAAACCTCTTATAGCTACAAATCTTCTAATGGCTAGTAAACATTCTTCTGCTGTTAAATCTTTAACGACCTCCAAATGTATAGCCCTAATTGTTAGGCATGTAAACAGGCATACCCAGCGTTTTTCTTTACTGCCCTCATCTACAAGCAGTGGACCGAAATAATCCAGGCCCGTAAAGGCGAACGGAAGACTAAGGTTGACTCTTTCTGCTGGTAGATCAGGTATGGGTGGTAATTTAAATGGACCACCACCGTATTTTATACACCGTGGACATTTTCTGATCAGTCTTTGAACTGTTGACCGTCCATGTGGCACCCAAAACTTTTGTCTTAATTGAGCTAAGGTATGAGAGACACCTACATGATAGTTTTTCTGATGCAATTCGGTTATAATTTGGTGCGTAAAATCCGAATCTTTTGGAAGTAGTATGGGCTCTTTTTGATTGTGTCAAATTCGTGTATCTGAATCTACCTTTACACCTAATAAGTCCTTCCTCGTCTTTATATAATTTCAATGATCTCGATAAGTTGGTTGTTATACCCTCAACTTCTTTAGGAAAATGTTTAGCCTGAATTTCTAATATTTTACTCTGTTTTTTGTCTGAATCAACTACTATCATCGGTTCTGGAATATCTAGATTTGTTCTATTATTATCTAAAGGTATTGAATTCGAAAGACCCTCCCCGGCAATTGAAATTTGAGTATCTATATTATTATTATGAACAGTAGGCCACTGATTTGAGTTATTCGTTAAAAAGTCAGGACCTATGAGCCATCTATTGTAATAATCTACCCGTTCTGTCCTAGTGCCTACATCAGATGGATTTAATTCAGTTGGCACATATCTGATTTGTAAGGTCTTGTTCTGTTTTATTTCACTGATTCTACGTGCCACAAACGGCGGAAGTAATTTGTCTGATTTGAGCCAGCTTATTACTATTTGACTATCAGTCCACAAAAATTGTGCTTTGATTTTTAATCGCAAATGTTTTTTTACATAACCTATTAGTCTAGATCCGATAAGTACTCCCAGCAATTCTAATCGTGGAATCTGTAAGTTATTTTGGTCCTTTAACGGCACTAATCTAGACTTGCCAATAACAAAACTGACAATATTATTAGTGTGCAAAGTACCGCGTAAATAAATAACTGCTGCATAAGCATGCATAGACGAATCCGTAAAACAATGTAGTTCGTATTCAATTGGCGCCGCGACTTGGCTTTTATTTAATCCTTGCCCAAAATAACGATCAACATGAATATTCCTCAGACATACAAAATGTGATGCTATTTTTTGCCATTCTTTAAGTAGACTATCACTCAATTTGACATCCCATTTAACATTCTCTTTCCATAACTTTTGAAAGAATAGTTTTGCTGGAAGAACTACCGGAACTGCGAGACCACACGGATCATAAATTGAAGCAATGACCCTTAATACGTCTCTTTTTGTCAGAACTGTACCTGATTCTGTATTGAAGGTAGATTTCAAATATAACTGATCCTTTTGTATGTTCCATATTAAACCGAGGACTTTTATGTGTTCACTGTCTTCTGCTCTAAATTTATCTGGTATGGAAGAAACTAGTTCCTTTGAATTTGAATTCCATTCACGTAAATTCATGGACAAGCTATCAAATGATTCTTTAGCAGCACAGTACAATTTCTTTGCGTCTGAAATTGTCTGTGCGCCAGTTACAATATTGTCTACATAAATGTCCTCCGCAATTTGTTTCAGAAATATGTTGCTCGATTTATTTAAGTGATATCTGATCGTAGCATTCAGTAAAAATGGACTTGATATGACACCGAATGGGACACGACAAAACCGTAAGTGCACCACATTATCTGGACTAACAGTACTGTTTACGTCTTTGATCCAAAGAAATCGTGTTACATCTCTATCTAAATCTTGTAGACCTAATTGTAAAAAAGCTTTCTCGACATCTGCAACTATTCCTACAGGGTGTTCTCTAAACTTAATTAGCAATCCTGTAAGATCCTCCAACATAAGTGGACCCCTATATAGGCATTCGTTTAAACTTCGATTGTCTGCCGTTTTGGCTGAGGCGTCATAAACAATACGGAGCGTTTTGGGCTTATCACGACCACGAACACAATGGTGTGGAAGATAGTGAACTGGATGATTCTGTGCAATCTTTGGATCTGGTACAATCTCAATTATTTTAGCCTGTAGCTGTTCCTGAATGACCTGGTCGTATGCCTTTAAATCTGAATTATCCAAACGTTTCATTAAACTATTGAGCCGACCCCAAGCTAAGCCTAGATTATTAGGGAGATATGGGGTTAATTCAGTCCATGGCCATTGAACGTGGTATCTGTTGTTTTGGTACTGAACTGTTTCATTAAACTGCCTAATCGCTTCTTCATCACGAGTGGTTTTTGGGGAATCTGTGATGCCTATTGATTCAAGGTCCCATAACTGTTTAACATCATCTAGTTTTAGGGGGAGATCGGGTTCGTTTAATTTAGTATCAAATGATCCATCTGACTGAAAGTAAGTCAATACTGTTAACTGATCGGAACCATGAATATTCTCACTAATTCTTCCAGACCATACCCAACCAAAATCTGAATTAACTAAGAACAGATCTTGAGTGACCGATATCTTTTCTTGTGACATGAATGAGTGATAATAATCGTTTCCGATTAAAATATCTATTTTTTCGCCACAAGATCCATCATCAGCCATTATTCGATCTTTAATTCCGATTTTGTCTAGATCATAAACCATTGGTGCTTTTATGCTATGAGTAATATGAGGTACTACATTTGCATGAATACGACGAGTAAATCCTGTTCGAGTTGTAATACTAAACTGTACTATAGGACTTTTAATAAGATGTGGTGATTTGTTCCCAAATGTAAATATTGATAAATTAATTTCTTCAGTAACAGGTAGTTTAAGTATATTAGTATTATGTACCGTTATATATGAGCGCTGGCTACCACAATCGAGCAACACCCTACATTGTAGTTTTATTTTAGTTTCTAAATTCTCTACAATTACTAGGGCTGTCTGCAACAGTGTAGTGCTATAAGCATTATTAGTATACAGTAAGGTATCAGTTGGAACGGACTTCACTGTCTGTGTTAACTTAGTTGGACATAATGCTCGATTATGATTGCCGAACTTATTACAATGTCGACATTTCCTTTTGGCACGGCAATTTTCTACCCTATGGCCTTCACCGAAACAATTATAACAACGGTTTCCTAACTGAGCCTTTCTTTCCTGTAAGGTTTTGTGCACACTACACTCATCATTAAAATGATCTTGCTTACAAAATATACATTTAATTGATTTCTTTTTAGGTGGCTCATCGGACCTGTCACCGTCATGTGGTCTTTTTCGTTTATTTTTATTATGCTGCCTGTATTCATACCTAGATTTTTCCTTTCTGAAATTTGATGTAAATCTACGCCTTTTATTATCACTAGTCTCTTCCGATCTAACATGTAATGATCCTATTGTAATATTATCAGAAGCCTGTTTGTGTTCGTTAGTTGTATTTTTATTTTTTGTATTTTCGGCAGTTTTCTTTAATCTATTTGATGTTTCCCTAGCCGATATGATATACTCTAAGAACTTTCTAATATTATCAATAGACTCATCTTCGTCAGTTATCTTCATCCTTAATTCATAAATGAGGTCCTCGGGGAACTTTTCTAAAATCATTACTCTAAGATGATTGTGATTTACATCTTCACCTAAAGAACTTAATACTCTAAGATGTCTCTCAATTTCATTTAGAACGTGCCTGCAATCTTTGACCTGACTAGATTCCGCTGATTTAATTCTATAAAGCGCTACATAATGAGCATCAATAATTACGCTAGGTTTGCCATACCGTTCCTTTAATGTGTCGACAGCAATACGATAGTTTTTGTCTGTTGTGTCCAACCCATTAATTGCTTGTTTCGCGTCACCCTCAAGAACCGATTGAAGGTACAACAGTTTATCGACATCATTAATATTTCTCTTGTCAACGTTCGATGAAAACTGATCCCAAAATTGGTACCACTTTAGAACATCACCATCAAACTTGCCTAACTAATTGTGTTAACATTGTTGTCATTATTGGTAAAAACAAGTGCACGGTTTCGACTATTCTGTTTAATATGTACATCTATTTCTGCTATTAACTCTTCGGCCTGAATCTGTGTGGACGTATACTGACTAATTTCCTCAACGTTGATTTCTTTTATCAATTTACAATAATTGTGAATTTCCGAAACAAACATCTCATTTATACCTTTTAGTTTAGCACCAATTAGTTCTAATCCTTTATAGTTGGGATCTTCCTCTGATAATTCCGTTAGGGCACACCGAGCAGAGCTTATGTTTGATTGGAGGGATTCGTAAATAATTTTTGAACGAGATCGGATAGCGTCTTCCATTATAAATAGAGTAGGTACCAACTAAATAACATCAAAGTCATGGACCGTTTTCTTAGTAAATGAATATCCACAGTATCTAAAACAACATAACTTGGTATGAGACTCTTATGAAATCCATCAAACACTATTTATTAGTTTATGTGAAAGACTATTAAACTGAATCTAAAAACTTTTTAATTGGTTCACTTAATAAAGTCTATTTACTTAGTAAGAATACTCCTTTGATTACTAAGATTTCATATCAAGCGTATAATATAATTAACTAACAAACTTTTACTAATATCGTTGGTCACTGCGCAACGTAAAAATAATAATTATCTATTAGACTTCATTAGTAGGTACATTATCGTGCACTCGGATTTACTAAATAAATGTTTTGACTGAATACTGTCCAGCGCGTATAATAGTATTTCTTGGAATCGACTTGACGCAGGGTAGGCTAGCTGGTACCCCAGTGTAGGCTGTGTAATAACCTGTTAATTAACTACGTTGAAATCAAACTTCGCTCAAGTATAGCTATAATAAACCTTTACCCTAAAATCCAAAGTTCCAATCCGACACAGTTTTAGGTACGTTCATACCATACCAATAATGTATCTAAGAAAACGGTTATCAACTTCATAATAACATGGAACTAAATTACCTACTCAATACTCACAATAGCTTTTGTTGATATTGTTCCGTTCAAACAAGTAATTTCAAACAAATTCTGTTCCATTTTTTAATTTATAGCGGCTGTTCGGTCACCCTGTGAAACCGGCCTAATTAATTTTAAACGCAGAACACAATTTCGAACTACCCACATTATTTCATTTTTGAAACCAGTGAACAAAACTTTATTTATTATAATAAAGCAATCCCAGCATCTCCACCATGTCGCCAAGAGATGATTTTATGACGAATATCTGAACCTTAAATACCTATGTCTCATAAATAGGCCTATAAGGTACGATATGATTATGATCTGACGGCCGCTGTTGTTATGCAAACTGATTTCCACTGAATAACTGTTACTGAATTATCATCGCAATGATATTGGGTGTGTCCCCCCAAAGTGGCCTCCAACCTCCCCTTATAGCCACCCCGAGCCTCACATCTGAATGCTGGTCTAATTTGGTATCATTTCTGAATCATCTGAATGCTGGTCTGATCTGGTATCATTTCTGAATCTGATCGCTGTTAAAATAATACACACACACATCGATAACATTGAAATGCAATATAGACTGAATATCTAGTAAATCTGAAGACATGCACTGAGAAAGAACAAGTTCGCTCACCAATATACTGCTAGATCCAACCATCAGGCGCCAAGTGGCCGGGCGGCTCGGGCGCGCGCGCGCGCCGTTCATCCCCGCGCGCTACCCCCTCTTTCTCCCACCTCACGCCACGTCATAACTACCTATTTATTATCTGTACCTGTAAGCTATATTACTTCGCATTCGCGACACCTATAGCTAGGCTATACCTAAACTGTGTGCGGATGGCGATAATAGATGGCGGTTACTATCCGATCAATTGACATTAGCGGTATTCAAAAAAGTCTGCAAGGGGGCTCTCTATACTACTACCGACACTTTTTAATAAATTACAGCAAAATGGTATACGGGGACCATTCTTAACTTAACTTAGCGAAAAGTACTCAAAGAAGTCGCGGGCTCGATTTTGATGAAAACTAAAACTGCATCATTGGATTTTTGAAAAATCAACATTTCTAGCCAGGAATCGTACCTACCCGTTGATTTTGAAAAAAAAAACCACACTGTATTATTACCCCATTCGATAGTGTCGCTGATAAGGATCGCATTCTGGGAAGTAATGACATACGGGAAACTAAAGAAAAGAGCTCATTTTTAACAAAATACTTTTTATTTGTCTTATGTTACCTACCTATTAAACCTTAACTGTTTAATTGTTCAAAATGTGATGACCATTGTTTTCAATACATAGCTGGATTCAACGTCTCAAGGATTGTACTGCATTTAACATTTGAATTTAGATCATAATGTTGTGAAGGTGACTGCGCTGCGGGTGTATTGAGCATCATTTCGAACAAGGTACAGGTAATGTCGGTATGAATACCTACTCTAAAATAAGAAGCAGTTTATTAAAATCCAAAATTTTCCTTAAGTTTGCCTTATGTCATTCATTACTTCCCAGAATTTGATCCTTATTAGGGACACTATCGAGTGGCGTAATAATACAGTGTGTTTTTTAAATTAAAATCAACGGGTTCGATTCCTGGCTAAAAATATTGATTTTTCAAAAATCCAATGATGCAGTTTTAGATTTCATCAAAATCGAGCCCGCGACTCCTTTAAGCACTTTTCGCTATTCCTCATAGTTTCGGATTTGGCAATCCACGCCCACTTGAAAAAAGCACCCTGTGTATACATATATTGATAAATACATAGATACATATGAACAATATTGTTAAGAAAAAAGTATTTGGTACGTACTACAAAAATACTTAAATAACACAAAATGCCTGAATCTGCCTTTTAACATACATCGGTAAACAATATTGTATTTAGGTACCAAGCTGGTATCCTGGCGTCTTCACGTCAGATAATCCAAACCACCGATTTTACTACAAGGTAGATATATTTTACTACAAGGTAGATATATTTTACTACAAGGTAGATATATTTTACTACAAGGTAGATATATTTTACTACAAGGTAGATATATTTTACTACAAGGTAGATATATTTTACTACAAGGTAGATATATTTTACTACAAGGTAGATATATTTTACTACAAGGTAGATATATTTTACTACAAGGTAGATATATTTTACTACAAGGTAGATATATTTTACTACAAGGTAGATATATTTTTTGACAAAGTTATATAAAATCCGGATATAAATAATTATCTGAGATTTTGACAACCCTGACGACGTAAAATCCGGATAAAACTTAAAATCGTTGTGGTTTCTAAGTTCCATGGAATTGGGATGTGAAATTTATGTGGTGTGTAGAAAAAGTTATTTAGATCATTTCAGTATAAATAACTTTTCCCGAAATGGCGGAATTTTAAAAACCGAAAAAGTCGTATATTTCTGGATCTAGCAAAGTTACGAGGTTCATTTTGTGCACTAAAATACTCGGCATAAAATACACCATCAATGTACTTAGCATCAATATTTCTATCACGCGTAGTTTAAATGTAATAATTTTTTTTCTGAATATCGAGATAGAATTTGGTCGATTTTCAAAAAATTATAACTCCGAAACTAGACTTGGTAGCTAAATGGGGATACGAAATCTTGCATTCAAATGATTATTTCTGTCAAGTTTTTCAATAAAAATGGGATGTCCGAAAATCGGGCTTCATAAAACACTGTGCCTAGGCATAAAGAACATAAAAAACTGGCCAAGTGCGAGTCGGACTCGCACACGAAGGGTTCCGTACCACAAGGCAAAAACGCCGAAAAAAACACGTTTGTTGTATGGAGCCCCCCTTAAATATTTATTTTATTACTTATTATTAAAGTAAAAATACAACTGAGTATTTAGTGAATATTTCAAGTGCCTACCTATTACCACACTACCTATTGATATAGATTAAAAAAAGGGCAATAAAATCGCGTTTGTTGTAAACCTTAAATATTTATTTTATTTTGTTTTTAATATTTGTTGTTATAGCGGCAACAGAAATACATAATTTGTGAAAATTTCAACTGCTACAACTATCGCGGTTCTGGAGATACAGCCTGGTGACAGACCGACGCGACGGACAGACAGCGAAGTCTTAGTAATAGGGTCCCGTTTTATCCTTTGGGTACGGAACCCTATAAAACAGGGCTTTATAGTGTCAGAGCTAAGAGAAAATTACATGTAGGTAAAAGTGGCTTAAAATCAAGGGCATCTTTGCCTTATAGTAGTTGAGTAATCGTGGGCAAATAAACTAAGCTATTTGTTTCGTTCCAGAAAAGAACAGTTTACTTCGGGCTTCGGCGGTGGGAAGAAAGCGGAAGCATTGAAGCCCACCACCGCCAACTTTACGCGAGAGCCACTACGGCGGCAGACGATGCGGCTATGGTCGCTGCACACTCTGCCGATCCTTTTCTGAGCACACGAGTAACCTCAACTTCGTACAGCGTGAGTCCATGTGTAGCTTGTAATCACACTTACCTATCACCTTAGCTTATTCATCACTAACATAAAAAAAAAATGGTTGCCTGTAAAGTCGGTTTTACGGGCGAAGATTTTACGTGACAACGACCGATCATCCGATCATAGTTGAGTGGGAGAGAGACGCAAGGCATTCGGCGGGCCTCTCTCTCGTTCGGTGACTCATCGTAACGTTACCGAGCGTTACACTTTTTCATAAGTGACTCCCAGTCGCAACCTAATTTAAGACGTTGTCACGTCAACATGGTTTTCTTAAAAAGAATAACAAAATTGATTAAAATAATACCTACTACCTAAGTGTGCGTCTTGCCTGAGTGAAGGCGGCGCACCGCGCAGGCGGAATGAACGGCGCATTAGGCCGGCCGCACACGTCCGGTTTCCTGATCAGGAATTCAGATTCGGAGACCCAGAATGCACGCATTTCATACAAAATCGTCTCTAAGCGCATACGTTCTTATACACACATCAACACGGTCTAGGGATATTTTTAAAAAAGCGAATTACTATCAATGTGTTAATTATTTATATGACATGTATATATTTAAAAGATACGTTATTTAATATTCTACCATTTTTTAATAATGGTTAAGGTACTTAGATTAAAATTTCAGGATTTTATGGAAAAAAAATGAAGCATAGACGGAAATCGTATATGAATGAACTTTTAATTTGTGAGTAAAAACTGAAAAAAATAGAAAAATCATTTAATTTGTGTTTATAAACTTGAAGTTAGTAGTCTGAGAAAGCGCCCATGATGTTCATAACACATCGGCAACGATTCGGCATGCTCAGAACAAGGTTGTCAATGTCTTGCTGCGGAATATTGTCCCATGTCCTTCTGAGGTGCGCAAAAAGTTGATCTTCTGTAGCCAGATTTTCAGGAACTTCCTTCAGAGCTCTTCTTTGCAGCATATCCCACGCATGCTCAATGGGATTTAGATCTGGCGGTTGAGCAGGCCAGTCTAAGGCCCTAACATTATGTGTATGTAACCAAGCTGCTACCGTTCTCGCCGTGTGTGCCCGGGCATTGTCGTGCATGAGCAGGAAATCTTGCCCCATTTGTGTTCTGTGGGGCAAGATTACGGGCCCCAGCACCTGTTGGACGTATCGTTCTGCCGTCATATTGCCCCGCACCCAAACGAGATCCGTCCGTCCTCCAAGACGAATTCCTGCCCAAACCATAATTGTTCCTCCTTGGTATGGGTGAACTTCCTGAGGGTTCTGGAGACGGCTCCATCGTCCAGGAACTCGCCAAACACGCGTCCTTCGTGAATCTGCATCCGTGAACAGCACATTGGACCATTGCTCACGGCCCCAGTCCACGTGGTTCCGAACCCATTCTAATCGTCGTCCACGATTGCCTCTCCGTAAAGGTGGGACCCGGAGTGGTCTACGAGAGCGTAGATTGCTTTCATGCAGTCGCCTTCTTACAGTTTGGTCACTCACAAGCACTTGGTGTTCCACTCGCAGCCTTTGGACCAATTGAGTCGCCGTTGCATTTGGTTGTGCTCGCGCAGTAATTTGCAAAAATCGGTCTTGTCTGGGGGTAGTGATGCGACTTGGCCCCCGGTGCCTCTCCGCTACTTCACCTGTGGCACGATAGCGTGTCCACAATCTTGAAATTACATTTTGATGGGTCCCTATGGCCTCAGCAACATTACGCTGAACAGATCCAGCTTCCAGCATTCCCACAGCTCGTAACATCTCCGCCCTCGTCAAATGTCGGCGTTGCATGGCTACAATACCTCAATTTTAACTTTATCTTTCGTTTAAAAATGAAAAAAAACTGTAAGTAAACGTAATTCGTATTGTTTTCTAAATTTCGCACAAATGAAAATTCCCTCTCCTATACATCAAGACATTTTTTGCCACCGAAACAAAAGAATTTTCAAAAATTTAAATTTGGAATTAGTCTGAGATAAATTACAAACAAATCGGTGTATAAAAGATTCCAATGCGGCCAGTACTTTTCGAGTTATTTAATTGAGTATGAAATATCCCTAGACCGTGTTGATGTGTGTATTTTCCGTTCGGAGACCCTGACCCGCGGAAAGTGACATGAAATTGTTAAAATTGTCTTTGGGCAAAAAGGCAATGTACTCAATTATAAACATATGTGTTTTTATTGTAACTGACATTAGTGGTGTTCAAAGTTGCTATAAGGCAATCACTTGCTTAATGCTTTATTCGCTTTTGCTTTTTTTAATTTGATTTTTTATATGCTTTATTAAATCATGCTTTTTTTATACGCGTAGGTACCTGATACTTGACTTGTTATGTTACGGGCGGGCGCGAATAAAGCAAGCGCGGTGACTGACAGCATGCTAAAGAATATTACATCGCGTTTATGAATTACGATAAAACAGATACAATCAACTCAACCAACAACAACTCAACAACAACGTCAACAACAACAACAACTCAACAACAACATCAACTCAACAACAAAATCAACAACAACAACTCAACAACAACATCAACAACAAAATCAACAACAACTCAACAACAACAACATCAACTCAACAACAACATCAACAACAAAATCAACAACAACAAAATCAACAACAACAACATCAACAACAACAGCATCAACAACAACAACTCAACAACAACATCATCTGAACAACAACAACATCAACAACAAAATGAACAACAACAACTCAACAACAACAACAGCATCAACAACAACAACTCAACAACAACAACAAATTCAACAACAACAACTCAACAACAACAACTCAACAACAACAAACAACAGCATCAACAACAACAACTCAACAACAACATCAACAACAACAATTCAACAACAACAACTCAACAACAACAACAAAATCAACAACAACAACTCAACAACAACAACATCAACTTTCCTTCATACTTGTACATATCCTCATATACCTCATACGATATTTAGGCTGGCCTGTTGGTCTAGTGGTCAGTGACTATGACTGCTATGCCGGAGGTCGTGGGTTCGATTCCCACCCAGAACAAATGTTTGTGTGATGAGCATGATCATTTGTTCTGTGTCTGGGTGTAATTTATCTATATATGTATGTATTTAGAAATATATAAGTATGTTTATCAGTTGTCTAGTACTCATAACACAAGCTCTGCTTAGCTTGAGACTAGACGGCGTTGTGTGATAGTTGTGGAATATTATTATTATTATTAATATATATTTATTTATTTACACTAAAAAAGTACGAAGCAAAATAATCACAAAAGTAAAAAACACGAACCAAATAGCATATCATTAATTATATTACGTATTTACGTGAGCCGCCCGAGATCGCAAATCGCACGCGGTGCTTGCTTATAACGATTTATTATTATATTCATTGCTTAATGCGTTTCGCGCGATGACAGAGACAGAGTGCGATGTAAAAAAGCAATAAGCAAATAGCAACTTGTGAGAGCCACGATAGCGTTTGCTTTATGATGTGTGTATTAAGCAAGGTGCTTTATTTTGCTATATGATATATTAACCACCACTAACTGACATTTCATATGTCATTATGTGAACCTCTCTCTCTTGTCTGTGGTGCATAGCAAGATACGTAGTATCTCTAAGAAAAAAAAAAGCGCGGGAACCTTGAAACGTACAAGGCGCCAAAATTGAAATAATTTTCTAAAAAATTATTAATATTGTATATTTCTTTGTATATTTTGGGAAAAATTAGAAATATTAAATCCATAGTTAAGTGTTAATAGTTGTAAATAGTGATTTGAAGATGGGGGGAAGCAAGAAGCGGAAAAAAGCGGAGCCCCCTGACGATCGAGCATCAGTGGATACTTCTTCTGACTCTGATGAAGACTGCAGCAAGAAGTATAACATATTTAAAGTTCCAGGGTATTCAAGGAAGTACCCTGAAAACAGTAAAAAATCCGAATATATCGTGTTCTTATCTCATCAGAATGAGAACAAAACATTTACTGACAAGGACAGGCTGGCCATATCCCATGCCATACGGAAATATTGTGTGACTGGGATACTACATTTGAGGTCAATAAATAAATATAAAATTGGTATCACTTTTGATCTATCTAATAATGCAAATGTTTTCTTGCAAAATAAAAAACTTTTAGAAGAAATGGGGTTTATAGCAACAATACCTGCTGTCGACACCGAGGTGACTGGGGTTCTAACCTCAGTCCCTACGGACTTATCAAATAAAAGAATATTTGCGTTAATTGGGAGTTCCAGAAATGTCATACAAGTGAGGCGCTTCATGCGCCGAGTGCAGAGTCAGAGTGAGGGTGGTGCGGTCACATACCAGCCCACTCAAACTGTCGCGGTGACTTTTGCATCAACAGAGTTGCCACAATATGTGTATCTAGACTCGTGGAGACATGAGGTAAGCGTGTACGTTCCTCCTGTAAAGCAGTGCCTTCAATGCATGAAGTTTGGGCATATTGCTAAATACTGTAAAAATGATATAATATGCTCCATATGTACATCTAACCATAGTTTTAAGATATGCAAAGAAGACCCTAAAAACGCAAAATGCGCCAACTGTGGTGGCAATCATGTCGCTATTTCAAACACTTGTCCCCAAAAAAAACAGAAAATTGAGGAAAGTAAAATTAAATCCAGAGCCGTCAAATATTCAGGTACTGTTTAAAATGTTATAATAAAATACCTCCCCACATTCTTCAACTGAATGAGACAAAATTCAAGTCTTGTATAAAACGCACACTATGCAGTCAGGCATATTATAAGTTAGGGGATTACATAGCTGATAAAAATGCCTGGCTCAATGCTGGTCCTGCTCCACAACCACAACTAATTGATTGACACTTGAAAGTATTGTTGGAGCTGCTGAAGATTGTAAGACTATCTTTGTAGTTAATTTCAATATTTGGAAGAGGTGCTTCCCTTTTTCTTTTTTTTTGTGTTTCTGACATTACGAACATAACTTTTTTTAATTTATTCAATCAAGTTTTAATTGTTGAATACTTCAATATTAAATATCTCTTCCTGTTTGGTAGGTAATAAAATTCTATTTACCTCATAAATTGCAAACTGTAGTTTTGTATAATTTAGAAGCATTTTTTTTAATTTTGTAAATGTAAGAACCATGTTTCCGTTTATTATGATTTTTTGATGTTGACTTGAAATAGCATGGCAGTTGAGAACGTGTCATGCTCACTTAAATGTCTCACCGATGGTGGCGCGTGTGTTGGATCATTCGGTTCCCTACAAAATGGTTGAGCTGGATGGTGCTGATCCACGCGTCATGTTCGTGAACGGGCGCCGTCGGTTGAGACTGGTCATCTCTTAACTGCCAAGGCTTATTTTTAATCTTATGTCTTGAATTGTTTCTTCATTTCTGTCTTTTTTACATTGTTCTCACATATAGAAGCAACAAGAATAATGTACCCAGGATTTTGTAATATCTTGATTTAAAAGAGTGTCCATGGAGTTTCTTGCCCGTTCTTCTCCATAGAGATCTACGCTTTGGAATGGGCAACTCATGGACGTAATATATAGAGTTACTTCTATATATTACGTCCATGGGGCAACTAGCTTCAACTTTCTGACTAACTGACAGACTATTTAATTTTGACAATTCAAAAGTGCCTGTACAAGGTTTAATTGAAATAAATGGTTTGAGTTTGAGTTTGAGTTTCAACGAAAATTCATTTCCGCAATTAACACAAAAAAGTATTGAAACTCAGATTATGAACTTATCTAAGTCAGATTTGTTCATGAATACTCTAACAAATGCAATAACAAAAATTATAGTAAGCCAAAAAGATAAACCCATAAATTCTACATCTATAAAAGAAATTCTACAGCACACATTCAGAAATAGTACTTCCTCTCATAACAATGGATCTTAATATCATGCATTGGAACGCACAAAGTATTTTAAGTAATAGGCTTTTATTAACTCGATTTCTCTATGACCATAACATACATGTAGCAATTAAACCGAAGATAATTAAAAATGCATCAAAAAACTACCCCCAAAACAAATCCCTCGACAAAGCAACTACGACACCTCAGAATTAGATAACGTAACCTATCAATATGTAGATACCTACCAGAATATATGTACATCTATAGCCTCGTTAAGAATGTTTTATGCTAATGTGCGTAGTTTGGTAAAACCAGGTAAGCTTGACGAGTTAAAATGTATCCTACAAGGTTTTAATCATACTATACACATTGTGTTATTAACTGAAACATGGATCAAATCTAAAAGTGATGCCGATTTACTGGATATACCCAACTACACACATGTATTTAATTTAAGGAAAGATTGTATAGGCGGGGGTATTTCAATGTACATACACAAAAGTTTAAAATTTGATATAAAAGAGGAGCAATATCAATGCGGTAATAATTTTTTATGGATAAATTTATTAAAACACTCTCTGACCATTGGCTTAATTTATAAACCCCCAAATACGAACTTGAGCGACTTTCTTAATATTTACACACAAAGTTTGGAAAAGAGCAAACGCAAGACAATTATATTTGGGGACTTTAATACCGACTTACTAAGTAGTGGGCGCAAAACAACCGACTACACAGATGCTATACAAGAATCAGGATACTATATACTAAACAACATACACGAAAATTACTGTACTCGACAAACCAAGCACACAAAAAGCATAATTGACCATGCATGTACAAATATATGGAACGCTAAGGTACACATGGCAATAATTGAATCAACACTATCAGACCACAAACAAATCTACCTAGAGCTCAAACAATACAAACAGACCCTAAAACAAAAAGTTCAATATGATGCGATTGATTACAAAGCTTTGTATGAGAACATGCTAATATACGACTCGACAGAAGTAGGAAACCACTATGCCATTCTTGAACAATACATAATAAAGAATATAAATGACTCTAAAATAATAAAATACAAAATACTAAACCTACCACAAAAGGACTGGATCAATAAAACAGTAATTAACTATATTAATGAACGAAATCAACTATGGCATGGTTGTTTGACAAATCCAGAAAATTTACAACTGCAATCTAAATATGAAACTGCTAGGAAAAAAGTAGAATGTAAAATAAAAGAAGATAAAAAGAATTACTATTATGATGCATTTTCCAGATGTAGTAAGAACCCCAAAAAGATGTGGAAATTGATAAACACCCTAGCTAAAAATAAAACAAACGATGTTTGTGCTCTTCCTAAACTCATGCTTGACGGCAAAGAAATAACAAACGGCACTGAGATCTGTAACGCGTTTAATAACTATTTTGCTACTATTGGCTCACTGTTGGCTCAGAATATTATACAAACTAATCCTAACCCACAAGTTACATTAAATACGCAAGACAAAGACCTTCAACTTACCATTTTAGAACATTGCTCTGAGGATGAGATATCCAAAATAATAGATCAATTAGATAATGATACCAGCTGTGGAATTGATGGAATAACAACAAAATCTATAAAATGCATTAAGAACCTAATTTTAACTAACCTAACTAATTGCATAAACAGTTGCTTTGACAGTGGCGTGTTTCCGGACAGTCTTAAAATAGCTAAAGTAACCCCTATATATAAGTCTGGAACTAGGACTGACCCCGGAAACTACCGACCAATTTCAGTGTTGCCTGTTATTTCCAAAATATTTGAAAAAGTTTTATACACGCGCTTATTTAAACATTTAACCAATAGCAACTTTCTTTACTCGCATCAATATGGCTTTCGTCCACATTCGAATACACTCTCGGCTACTGTTGATTTAATTACTAAAATAAAAGATAATATAGACAAAAAGCAATTGGTTCTAGGTGTTTTTATCGACCTAAAAAAAGCATTTGATACTGTTAGTCATGACATCCTTCTGAAAAAGCTAAAAATCATAGGAATTACTTCTACAGCCTACAAAATGTTTGAGTCTTATCTTACTAATCGCCAACAGATCGTCAAACTTGATAAATTTGCAAGTGCCCCGGCCAATATACAGTGCGGAGTACCTCAGGGATCGGTCCTGGGTCCATTGCTTTTTCTCATATATATTAATGACATTAGTACCGCTGGACTGACTGGACACATATCACTGTATGCTGACGACACATGTCTTTTTTATTTTGGCGATTCCATCACTGATATTATCTCAGAAGCACAGAAGGATCTTAATGTTTTGAATGAATGGCTTAGTCAAAACCTTCTGACTATGAATGTTAGTAAAACTGCCTACATAATTTTCGCAGCAAAGAATAAAAAAATACCATCATTCCCAAATCTCACAATAAATAACCAACCGTTACGAAAATCAACACATGAAAAGTATTTGGGCCTAATTGTGGACAGTAAGTTGACATTCAGAGCGCATATTGACTACGTAAGATCTCGAATACTCCCACTAACCGGAGCCATACGTAACATTGCAAAATGCGTACCCTACAAACTAAGACATACTATTTACAACACGCTAGTCAAGCCACATCTGGAATATCTGATCCAAATATGGGGACAGGCTGCTAAAACAAATCAACAACACCTACAACGAACACAAAATAAAATCATCAAAGTCCTCTTCAATTACAATTACTATACTCCTACAGAATTACTATACAAAAAAACAAAATTACTTAACCTACAACAATTGTATACATACCATACATGCATGACTATCCGGAAGATCCTTAAGACCAACATACACACAAATATTTCATTCATTCAAAAGACTCGTAGATATAATACCCGTAATCAAGACGACCTAGAACTACCAAGAGTGAGAACCATGCACGGTAGAAAAACAATACAGTATGAAGGGGTTCGACTTTACAATAAATTACCTAAAAAAGTCAGAGAGTGTACAAGCATACCAACATTTAAAAAAGGCCTAAGGAATTATCTATTAGATATACAGGGTTATTTGTGAAACGCCGGCGGCCTCTTAGGGGGTCGTTGTGCTCATCGTTATGAGCAGCTTTTGCTATGGGACCAAACCTGAAATCGGGAAGGGGAAATCAGCTGTTCCCTACATTTTGACGAGCTAAACGAACATAAATGTAGGGAGCAGCTGATTTTTTTTTTTTTTTTTTTTTTTTTTTTTTTTTCGCGATTTCAGGTTTGGTCCCATAGTGGAGGTTGTTCGTGGTGGTGAGTGCAGTGACCTCTTGGGGGGTTGCTGGTGTTTTGCAAATAACCCTGTATAAGTTTAGCTTTTTTATATTAGACATATATATATTAGATTTCTTGTTTAGCTTGAACTGTTTTGTATTTTATTTAGGGCTGATTTTTCAATCTGGATGGTTTTTATTCTTGGACTAAAATTGATGTCTGACAGTTTTTGTATGGACGAACTGTCAAAAATTCAGAATTGTTCCTCCGATGAAATTATCTGGCGTTGGGGGAATCAGACCCTAGACATATTGGATATATTTTTTATAATGTTTTTTTCTATGTTGAAACTATGGTGTTCAGTTTCTTGAATAGCTTGAACGTCGTAATGTAAACTACAAGTTATTGTTAATTTAGTTAAGTTTCTCTTTAAGTGAACTGTAATTTGTTCTTTGAGAAATAAATGTCTTTAAACCGAATTATATCAGAAACTTGGTTGACACCTATTAAACATTTTAACATTAGAGGATACAAAATAGAAAGAAATGATATTGGTAACAAACACAATGGTGTAGCTATTTTAATTCACAATAGTATAGATTACAGAAACATAAATACATATTCTGATAATTCCTTGCAAAATATTTGCGTAAGAATTACTGTAAATAATACAGAAATAAGTATTGTAAGTTTTTATTGTCCAACAAATTGCACTCCTTCTTTTAACAAACATAAATTTGAGTCTTTAATCAAATCAGTGCCTGAACCAATGATATTTGCTGGTGATTTCAATGCTCATCACACATCATGGGGATGTAATTCTACAAATCCAAGAGGTAGGGATATTTTGGAGATTATTGATGATAATAATTTAATTTTATTAAATAATGGTGAAGTGACAACAGTCGGTTCTTTGACGTGGCGTCCAAATGCTTTAGATTTGTCCTTGGTGTCCCCATCATTGGCTCTTTCTTGTGATTGGTTTGTACATAATGATCCACTCGGCAGTTACCACCTTCCTGTAATTATTAAAGTTTTTGTAAATAATAGTAGTTTAGCAAACACTAGTAGCAACACACATTTGCCCACACATCCTAACTTTAAATTGGTTGATTGGAAGATGTATGAACAAAATGTAGATTTAGTATTATCTAATTTTCAGGACCAAAACTTTGCTCCATTGGAAGCTTATACTGCGTTTTGTAAAATTTTGCATTCTGCAATTGATAAGTGTCTTCCGAATACGCCAGTTTCTTTCCATACTAATTCCTCTATGAATAACTCATCTCATAGGAATTTAGTCAAATCCCCTCCTCTTCCTTGGTGGAATAAAAAATGCTCAGAAGCAGTTGAAAAATCTAAGTTGGCTTATATTAATTTTAAAAACAATCCCTCAGATACAACATTTATACAGTTTAAAAAATTACAAGCCCTCAAAAAACTTACTTTGAAAACAGAAAGATCAAATAGTTGGGTTGAACTTTGCAGCTCCTTTAATCGATGTACGCCTCTGTCGAGAATCTGGAAATATATGCGAAAATTTAATAAAACATATTCTTGCAACAATAATGATGATAGTTGGATCCAAGATTTTCTGCAAAAATATACCCCAGACTATGTAAATAATAAACCCAATTTTCCTCTTGCCAGTGACACAAATTCTGTAAATAGTTTCTTAATAAAACCATTTTTAATACAGGAGCTCATGGCTGCTGTCTGTTCTAGAAAAGATAGTGCTTTTGGACTGGATGGTATTCCTTATATTATGTTGAAAAAGCTTAGTGATAGAGGTTTGCACATTTTTCTCAAAGTATTAAATAATCTGTGGTTGAACAATGATATACCTCACTCTTGGAAGTCTGACTGTTTGGTACCTATTTTGAAGCCTGATAAAATTCGTTCAGATCCCGATTCCTATCGCCCTATTGCACTTACATCTTGTGTTGGTAAAATTTTTGAACAATTAATAAAACAAAGGTTGGAATTTTACATAGAACAAAACAATATTTTACCTGCTAATCAATTTGGTTTTCGTAGAGGAACATCGGCTCGTGAAAGTATTTGTCAGTTACAGCTTGATATCCAAAATAGTTACATTAATAAGGATTGTTTAGTGTCAGTATTTTTTGATGTTGCTGGAGCTTTTAATAGTGTCAATATTGATGTTCTTTGTTCTGAATTGCTTCTTATTGGAATTCCAAACAAAATTGTTCACTGGATCCGTGAATTCTTGACTGAAAGGAAAGTTTATGTTAAGTACAATGATAAACTATATGGGCCAAGGTTTGCTTCTGTTGGAGTTTGTCAAGGAGGAATACTTTCTCCATTAATATTCATTTTGTATATTCGTCGTTTGAATTTGATTCTAGGTTCTGAAGTTAAAAATCTTCAATTTGCTGATGATTTGGTAGTGTACTTGTCTGGGAAAAATTTAATAAATATAACAAATAGTCTAAATAAGGCTTTAGATGGATTATCTACATACTTTTCTTATTTAAATCTAGATATAAATGCACTTAAGTCTAAACTAGTAGTCTTTGGTAAAGCTAGCAACTTCAGTCCTTCTGTGTATTACAATCAAGTTTCTATTCCTATTTTTCATGAAGCTAAGTTTTTAGGTGTCACTTTTACTCATAATCACCGATTTTCGTCCCATTTCTATCCTCCCTTTTCTCTCTAAAGTTCTTGAGCATATTGTTCACCAACAACTTTCTGTCTTTTTATCTGCGAATGACCTCCTTAGTCCATTTCAGTCTGGTTTTCGAGCTGGTCACAGTACAGTGACGGCTCTGTTGAAGGTTACTGATGACATTCGCTGGGCAATGGACCACAAATCTCTTACTCTACTTGTACTTCTCGACTTTAGCAGTGCCTTTAACTCTGTTGATTTCGATATCCTCCTAGGGATCCTTAAATCTTTGAATTTCTCTTCTTCTACTATTGGTTGGTTTAACTCCTATCTTAAAGGCCGCTCGCAGCGGGTCTGTCTCGACGAGTCATCTTCTGATTGGTGCTCTCTTAGCGCAGGTGTGCCTCAGGGTGGCGTTCTCTCTCCTCTTCTCTTCTCTATTTTTATTAACTTTATCACCCGAGTCATCTCTTCCTACTTCCATCTCTATGCCGACGACCTGCAGCTTTACAATCATTTCTTAAGGGAAGATGCGGAAGCCGCTGTGTCTGCCATGAACAGTGACCTGGATTTGATTAGTGAGTGGTCGCGGTCATTTGGACTGCAAATCAACCCTAGGAAATCCCAGGCCATAATTATCGGCAGCAGGTATATGCGGAATAGGCTCGATGTTGCGTCGCTGTCTCCACTCTGTCTGAATGGAGTTCAGATTGAATACGCGCATACGGTTAAAAACCTGGGAGTGACCATGGACTCGTACTTGTCGTGGACGGCTCATGTTGCACAAGTCAGTCGCAAAGTGCACTACACGTTCCATTCGTTAAAATGTCTGCAGGGCTTCTTGCCCTTGAACACCAAAATCTCTCTTGCTCAAACCCTCATTCAGCCCATTATTGATTACGCTGATGCCTGTTATTTGGATGCCACCGAGGAGCTTTTGAATAAACTTGAGCGTTTGCAAAATATCTGTATTCGTTTTGTTTTTAACCTTAAAAAGTATGATCACGTCTCCAACTTTCGCAAGGTACTCAAGTGGCTCCCCATTCGACTTCGCAGGAACTCTCGGATATTGTGCCTATTATTCAATCTCCTTCACAATCCTAAAACACCATCCTATCTGCGGGAGCGTTTTTCCTACGCCCGTCCTTCAGATGCGCCTTGCAGGTCGCATCTTAAAAACCTTCTTAAGTCCCCTCCCCACTCCACCGACTTCTACTCCTACTCCTTCACAGTGCACGCGGTGCGGCTGTGGAATTCACTACCGCCTGAAATTAGGGACTGCCAAACTGTTGCAGTTTTCAAAAGAAGAGTAAAAGAACACTATCTTTCCACCTTATCATAGTTGTGTTTGTATTTATTATTTGATTACGTTATATTTATTAAAATTCTAGTGATATTTATTTTAGAAATATGTATGTTTGTTTGTATGTATGTAAGTATATTCTCATAATACTTGTTTAGTTTTATTAAGAGAATTGTTTTTAGATTTCTTGTATTATTTTGTCTCCTTTAATCTTTCACACGCTGTCTACATCTCTCTATTAATTGTCCTATCGCAGGTATGCTGGAAGAGATTTCTTATGAAATAAGCATCACCTTTGTACCTATTTTTCTGTTCTGTTTTACTTGTCTGTTTATATGTGTGTACATAAATGGTTAAATAAATAAAATAAATAAATAATTTTTCTTGGAAAAAATATGTTGAATTGGTAAGTTCAAGAGCTAACAGAGTTTTCAATGTCTTGAAATCTTTGTGTAGAACCTCCTGGGGTGCTGATCCAAAAATATTGTTGCTTTTGTACAAATCTCTGATTCGTAGTCATTTTGAATATGGTTTTCTCTGTTTTGCTGGTGATAGAAGGATAGTAGATATCTTTGATAAAATACAAAATAAAAACTTGAGACTTATTACTGGAGCATTTAAAAGCACTCCAATCAATGCAATGCAAGTTGAATGTAAACTTCCTCCATTAAGTATAAGATTCTCTTACTTGAAAGAAAGGTTTTTATTAAAACTGTATAGTATCGAATCAGGAATGAGGAGATCCGCAGGAGAACCAAGGTAACCGACATAGCCCGCAGAATTGCCAAACTTAAGTGGCAGTGGGCAGGGCACATTGCTCGCAGAACAGATGGCCGATGGGGCCGAAAGGTTCTGGAGTGGCGACCACGTACCGGAAGACGTAGCGTTGGAAGGCCTCCCACAAGGTGGACCGACGACCTTGTGAAGGCCGCAGGAACCCGTTGGATGCGAGAAGCACAGAACCGGTCGAAGTGGAAGTGCTTGGGGGAGGCCTATGTCCAGCAGTGGACGTCTTTTGGTTGAAATGATGATGATGATGATGTATAGTAAAAATAATAATCACCTGTTTTCAAATTTGAAACAATCTAGTACACCAACTATTTGTAACTCTCTATATATACTTCAGGGTTTTTCTCAATATGTAAATTTTCTTGAAACTTTGCAAATTCATAAGTCATCTCTTCTTCCATGTTATCAGGGGGATTTTAACAGCAAATTTCCTGCAATTGATATCATCATTGACCACAATTTATCCACCAAGGAAGATGTACATAGTAAACTACTTGAGTTTACTGATTATAGATTTGTGTATACTGATGGCTCGAAAACTGAGTCTGCAGTCTCATTTGCTATTTACGATGGGCTATTGAATACTGGTACTGGTTATAAAATAAACTCAAACACAAGTATATTCACAGCCGAGGCTGTGGCTATTCTTGCTGCCTTAAAACACATTAAACATAAAAATGATGGATGTTGTGAATGGATTATAGTCAGTGACAGCATGAGTGTTCTTGAAAATCTCAAAAATAATAGGTTGAATTCTAATACGAACTATCTAATTTCATTAATAAAAGAGTCTTGGCTGCATTTGTCTTCTCATAATATTAAGGTTTTGTTCATGTGGGTCCCTTCACATATTGGTGTGTTGGGAAACGAAAGGGCTGACTTTTTAGCCAGAACTTTAACAAATTCTGATGATGTCCCTGATTCTAGTAGTTTCCTCAACATATCTGTTCCATGCGCAGACATTGTCCCTCTATTGAAAAAAAGGTCCATTGGTATATGGAAAAGGCATTGGAATCACACAGTTCAAATTGAAAATAAAGGTTTATGGTACGCTGTATTTAATGTTCCCATAGGAACCATGCCTTGGTTCTGTAAAATCAATACTTACATGAACAGGAAGTTTTACTCCACCATACTCAGGCTTCGTTTTGGTCATTGTCGTCTAAATTATCACTTGTTTCGTCTGAAAATTGTGCACAGTCCTCTCTGTGATCATTGTAATTCCCAAGTTGAGCAATCTTTAGCTCACATTTTCTTTGATTGCTCATCTTTTGGTATCCAGCGCCTTGTGCTAATGGATGAGCTTATTGAAATATATGGTAGTCCTGATTTGGTACCGCGCTCCATCCAGGCTCTCCTTGTAAATAGTTCGACGTATTTACATTTGTTTAATTTCATTAATAATACAGTTGGGCAAATATAATTCCTTGTGTATAAAGATAGATATCTGTTTTGTGTATATAATGTTCTTTTTAAATATAAATAGTTTTCCATTTAATTTCGTAATACTTATTTTGTTTTTTATTGTTAGGAAATGATAATAAATATCAATAATTATAAAGATAACCTCAAACCCCGTCAGTTGGGGTTTAAAAAAAAAAAAAGACAAGGACTTGACACATAAGGCTCTTACAGAAATAGCCTTTTTATGATTGACTTTTATTTTGGATTTTACCTAAGATTTTGTAGAATAAAGTCTTATACATGGATTATAGTGAATTAAATATATTATAACACTGAAGAATTAACACGGATTTACTTTACTTATGAAAAATAAGAAACTGATGAATTAACTTGGATTTACTTACTTATGGATAAATATCAAACTAATGAATTTAACTGGATTTTCCTTAGATATTAAAAAATAAACTGATGAATTTAACTGAATTTACCAAAAAATACCAACTAACTGATGACTAGGCAGCATGGTCCCTGACCCTAGCCTGTTCCACAAGGAACAAAAGAAAAAAAAAAAAAAAAAAAAAAGTAGTATCTCTAAGTAGTTTGTGATAGCAAGATGCCTGTAAGTTCTAATAATTTCTATTAAAAAATATGTAATACATACAAATCTGGTCATTTATTAAAACCTTTAATGCTATGTTCACATGCACGCCGTGCAGCCCGGCGGGCTGCCTGGCGGGCTGCGCGGCATGCAGCCCGCCCCAGGTCGGCGAACATTCAAGCTGTTCACACGCACGCCGTCGTGTCAGTCAGCACGCCCGGTTCGCGGCATTCACGTTCACAGGCGCGTTTAACGGGCTCGGGCGTACCGTTTACACGCTCGTGAATGTGAATGTGCACGTTGAATGTCGAGTTGAACGCGCGCGTGTGAACATAGCATAACAGGTTATGGGCCCAGATACGTCAAGTAAACAAAAACCAGTTGGGTATAAAGTCTAATTTATTTTAATTTGATGCAATGTCATCGCCGCCACGTTCGTTGTCTCAGACGAAACCAATCTTTGAAACGGCAATCCGGATGAATCCCAATCATCCTCACATGGTATCTATTGAAAAACTAGAAGGTGCTCGAAATTATTCTGCATGGAAGTTTCAAATGAAGCTTTTGCTCATTGATGCAGGGCTTTGGATACATGTGACTGGTGATCACAATGATGATGATCATAATCAACGAGCTTACGCAAAGATTTGCCTCAATATTAGTCAAGCATGTTACCCGCATGTACGCAATGCAAAGACTGCAAAGGAAGCATGGCTTGCTTTACAAAAGGCGTATGAAAATACTGGAATTAGTCGACGCTTATATCTAAAAAGGAAGCTTGCTAGAATGCATTATTCTACTTTCAACTCTATGGAAAGGTATATATCAGAGATAATATCTGCAACTCAAGAATTATGTGAAATTGGCTGTAAAATTGATGACAATGAGATAGCAGAAATTCTCTTGATTGGGTTACCTGATGATTATGACCCTCTCATCATGGCCATTGAAGGCTCTCAGACAGATTCTTTGACATCGGAAATGGTAAAGCAAAGACTCATGAGTGGTGATTTTAGGCGTTCAGAGCTGACCTCTCAAACCAGTGCGTTGATTGCACAGAAGTCCAATAGGAAGATGATCAGATGTCATCACTGTCAAAAAGAAGGACATATTCGACCCAAGTGTCCAGATTTGAAGAAAAATGTTGCAGCCAACAATTTAGCTGCGATGTGTGACAGCTCAGTGACAAGGTGCGATGGTTCAGCTACCGTTACAGCACTGGAATGTGAAGAGAAGCAGGCTACTGCATTGTTCACAGGTTTATGTGGGAGCTCAGATTGGTTAGTAGACTCTGGTTGTACAACACATATGTCTATGCGAAAAGACTGGCTACATAACTATTCTGATAAAAATAAAACTGTAGTCACCGTAGCTAATAATCAAACTGTTTATGGTTGTGGATCTGGCAATGTTGAGGTCACTCTTAATAATAATTTAAAGAAAACCATTACCAATGTTGTTCATGTGCCAGATATTGCTGCTAATTTACTGTCTGTAAATAAAATTACCAAGAGGGGTTATATATTAGTATTTGATGATAAAGAATGTAAAGCATACACTAAAAATAATATTAAAATTAATGGAGATTGTATTTTTTCAGCTTGTAATATCAATGTAATATCAATGTAATATCAATGGTGTATATAAACTCAATCAGCATCTGCAGTCTTTGAAGTCTCCGAAAAATACTAATACAGAATCATTTGAAAGTTCATTAGTCACAGCTTCATGTAATGATATTGATTTGTGGCATAAGCGATTAGGACACCTCAGTTATAAAGGTATGTTGTTATTACGTGATGGTCTTGCAGATGGAATTTCATTTGATGATAAGGCTCTAAAGCCATGTGTTCCTTGCATTGAGGGGAAACAGAAAACTAAAACATTTCCAAAAGGTGTATCGAGAAGAGCAACATGTAAGTTAGATTTAATACACTCAGATTTATGTGGTCCTATGCCTATTCTTTCATGGGGAAATTCAAAATATATATTGACATTAACTGATGATTTTACTCGGAAATCGTTTGTATATTTACTTAAGACTAAGTCACAAAATGAGATTCATTCTAAAGGATGACGGGCGGAATGTACCCACCGACCAATAACGACCAGACGTATGTCGTTAGAAAGCTCTTTTCATGACTATCATTTGTTATTATGGGGTCTAGTCTCAATTCGTTGTGGGGAAAATGTTATAGTTACTTAAATTATATCTATTAAAATAAAAGTTGTTAATTCTAGATATCTAAAAAAACAGTTTTTGTGTGGATTCCATGTACTTTCAGCGTTATAATGTTAAGTATGAGGTCAGTCAAATCGTGAAAAAGAAACTTAAAATAAAAAAAAACAGAGTTAAAATCGTTTTTACTGATTTACAAACACAATTCTTATTATTTAAAAACTAGTGTAGAGGATGTCGTCGCCGGTGCCGGCACAAAGAAGTCCAGTTGTTGACAGAAGGATTTATTATAATATATAATAGCCAACTATTTTGAGGCATATTGTATAACTGCATGTCACCGCGTGCATCCTCCCCAAATACTTCTATCATATACAGGTATATATATATATCTTATATCATATATAAAAGTTGTTAGTTCCAGATATTAAAAAAAATGAGTTTAAAAGTTAAAAATCTCTACGTAAACTATTAATGCAAGGTGTAAGGGTCAGTTCACACCGCGACGTGACGCGGCGCGCAGTTTTCAAGATAGCAATACAATTATAGACCTTATCTACTACACAAAAAGGTACACAATTCAGTGAGGTGCGCCGCGCGGCGCCGTGCGGCGTAGCTCGACGTAGTAGACACACACACACATTTTTTTTTAACTGGAACTGGAAAACTGGAACTAACAACTTTTATTTTAATAGATTTAATTTAAGTAACTATAACATTTTCCCCACAACGAATTGAGACTAGCCCCCATAATAACAAATGATAGTCATGAAAAGAGCTTTCTAACGACATACGTCTGGTCGTTATTGGTCGGTGGGTACGCGTCCCATACATTTTTGCCCGTCATCCTTTGTAGAATTTAAAACATTAGTGGAAAATCAAACGGGGTTAAAAATTAAACGAGTTAGAACAGATAATGGTTCTGAATACTGTGCTTCTCGCACGGTTGTCAGTTCCCAACTTACAAGTCGGTCCCTTGGGGACTCCGCATACAACCGGGAACGCATTAATTTGGTAACAGCCACCGGTCAGCGCATACCCGTCCATGGAGAGAAGAAGATGGAGTTGAAGCTAGGCAACAGAATCTACCTGCATAATGTCATCGTGGCCGATATAATGGACGATTGCATCCTGGGCCTTGACTTTATGAGGAAGAATTGTTGCGAGATTGACGTCAAGCAAGGTGTTTTGAAATGTGGACAAGAGGAACTCTTCGTGGAAGGGGCGTTGCCAGGTAATGTGTACAGCCTTAAGAAGATTGTTCTTCCGCCGAGATCGGAAACGATTGTGCCGGTTAGTCTTCCTCGGAATCCTAGGCAAACACATCGTTGTGTACTCGTGGAAAGGGTAGACAATGACCTTCCATGGAAAGTGGCACGAACTTTGGTCAGAGACACCGACATCTCAGGGGTACGTGTGCTGAACCTTTGTGATCAGGAACAGATTATAGAAAAAGGCACACTAGTCGGTACTTGCGAGGAAGTGGATTGGTTGCGTCGATGCCAAAATCTATCGACTGGGACCCTCAGCAAGGATGCACAAACGAAAGTGACCACACTTTTAGACGACTGCCGCAGCGCTCTGTCCCAAAATGAAATGGTCAAGGCGAAGAAGATGTTACTCAAGTACGCCGATGTTTTCTCGTCAAACGATGCTGACATCGGGAAGACTGGCTTAGTTCAACACAAAATAAACACAGGAGAAGAACTACCTATCCGTCAGCGGCCAAGGAGATTGCCGGTAGCACGTGAAAAGGAAGTGGAAACCATGATTGAAGGAATGGTGAAGGATGGTGTTATTGAACCTTCATCTAGTCCATGGTGTTCACCTGTAGTGCTGGTAAGAAAGAAGGACGGCAGCATGCGGTTTTGTGTTGACTATCGTCGTCTGAACGACGTTACAAAGAAGGACAGCTATCCTTTGCCAAGAATTGATGACACGCTGGACATGCTTACTGGAGTAAAGTGGTTTAGCACGCTGGACCTGAAAAGTGGCTACTGGCAAGTCGAAATTGACCCTAAGGACAAGGAGAAAACTGCATTCTCGACAGGTCAAAGTCAAAGTCAAATCATTTATTTCAAATAGGCACATTAAAGGCACTTTTGAACGTCAAAAAAAAACTAAATAGAAATGATTCTAGTCGCCCATTCGAAAAGGTAGATTTCGTATGGAGAAGAATGGGCAAGAAACTCCACCGTTACTCTTTTAAAATGTTTTACAAGGTCTTGTATACATAATAAAAATTATATGTGAACACGATGCACCCATAATAAAATTAGTCTACCACAAAAGGTAAAAAGAATTAAAAATTAAGCAATGACAGGTAAATCAAATAAGTGATAGATACATGGTGCTCACATATTTACAAGTTATTTAAAAAAAAAAAAAATGCAAACGTAGTTGAACTTTAACAAGTGTGTGAGCCACTGTAGTCGCAGATTGTAAAAAATGAATTAAAATAAGATGTCATATTAAAAAAAAAAAAAAAAAAAAAAAATATATATATATAATATAAATTAAATTAGGAACAAGTTTGATGTTGTCTAGACTTTTAGATTGTCCTATGGAGCACGACTAGGGTTCCCAGATCAAAATATCAAAAATCCGGAGAAAATTCCTGACATTCCATGAAATTTCCGGACAATCTTGTTAATTTTTTATTAAAATCGTTACGCATCGTGCAAGTAAATAAACTAACCAAATCGATTGCCAAATCGTTCGAATTTTGACACGCGCGCGGTGAAATGGTGAGGGGTGAGGGGGAAGCGCCTCTCTGTCGCCTGCGTTCGCCCGCGCACATGATCCACCCGCGCACCGTGTGCTTTTGCTTTGAGTTTGTTTGTTTTGATTTAGTCTAGCGTTTGTCTTCACTTATTTGTAGAAATTCCGGACGGTTTAAGATTCCCCCCGCATTCCGGACAAAGATCTATATTTCCGGACTTGTCCGGAAAATTCCGGACGTATGGCAACCCTAAGCACGACCAGCATGTTTCCAAACATTCTTATCTTGGATATAATCCTCTAATTTGTAATATCCTTGTTTACAAAGTGTACTTTTAATATGAGTTTTAAATTTTCTTTCATTTAATTGCAATATGTCACAAGGTATTTTGTTGTAGCATTTAACACAGTACCCCATAAAAGATGTATGTACTTTAGATAATCTGAAAAAAGGTTGATCTAATTTATCTTTATTTCTAGTATTAAAATTATGCCTATCACTTATTTTATTAAAAAGATGTTGATTTTTTCTTACATACATAATATTTTCATAAATGAATTGGCAAGGTACCGTCATGATATTAACCTTTCTAAATAGTTCCCTAAGAGATTCGCGACGACGTAGGTTGTAAATGGCTCTGACAGCTCTCTTTTGTAAAATAAAAATGGATTCAAAGTCAGCAGCCCGACCCCATAGTAAAATGCCATATGACATAGTACTGTGGAAGTAACTGAAGTAGACCAAACGCGCGGTTTCTACATCTGTTAACTGTCTTATCTTTCTAACAGCATAAGCGGCGGAGCTTAGCCGCCCCGCAATAGATGTTATATGAGGTCCCCATTGTAATTTCTCGTCTAGCGTGATTCCTAGGAAAACTGTCTGATCAATAAATTCTAGTTTTTGGCCATTCAATATGATTTCACATTCGCTACTTCTAACATTCGGTAATTTAAATCTAATGGAAGGGGAAAGGAAAGGAAAGGGTCTGTGGCAATTTAAAGTTATGCCGTTTGGATTGTGCAATGCTCCGGCAACTTTTGAAAGGTTGATGGAACTTGTACTTACTGGACTAATTGGCGATGCCTGTTTGGTCTACTTGGATGACATCATCATCGTAGGCCGCACGTTTGAAGAACATCTTCAAAACCTGGAACGCGTGCTCATGAAGATCCAGAGTGCCAACCTCAAGTTAAGTCCGAAGAAGTGTTCACTATTCAAAAGACAGGTTAGCTTTTTGGGATATGTAGTGTCTGAAGAAGGTATCCGCACGGATCCAGAGAAAATCGCCGCTGTCAAGGATTGGCCAGTTCCAAAAGACAAGACGCAGGTCAGAGCATTTTTGGGTTTGTGCTCCTATTATCGGCGATTTGTCAAGAACTTTGCAGACATAGCCAAACCCCTGCATAAGCTAACCGAAGAGAAGCGACATTTCTGCTGGGATGAAAGTTGCGACATCGCATTCCAGGAGCTAAAGGACCGTCTGTGCAAAACACCTATTTTGGGGTACCCTGATGCGGGCAAGGAATTTATAATTGACACAGACGCAAGTGACATAGGACTTGGCGGTGTGTTGTCTCAACGGAATGGTGATCAAGAGGTTGTGATAGCGTACTTCAGCAAGTCGCTGTCAAAGCCGGAAAAGAACTATTGTGTCACGAGACGGGAATTGCTTGCTGTGGTAAAGTCATTACAGCATTTTAGCAAATATCTTCTGGGGCGGAAATTCCACGTACGAATTGACCATGCTGCACTGAAATGGCTATTGCAGTTCAAAAATCCAGAAGGACAAGTTGCGAGATGGATTGAGCTACTACAGGAATACGACTTTGAGGTCGAACATCGCAGCGGAAAATCTCATGGCAACGCAGATGCATTGTCAAGAAGACCTTGTCCTGAGGACTGCAAGCATTGTACTAGGCAAGAAAGTAAAGAAGTCGTACCTGTGAGGATGCTCAAGACAGACCTCAGCAACGAGTGGAAGGAAAGCCTACAACGTGCACAGCAGGAAGATTCGGACATCAAGCCGATTCTGGAGTGGATGAAGGCCAGAGCTCCTAAGCCCAGGTGGAGTGACGTCTCAGTGATGAGTTCGATCACAAAAAGCTATTGGGCCCAATGGGACAGCTTGGTGATTCAGGATGGAGTCCTGTGCCGTAAATGGGAAAATGCTCGGGGAGACAGCTGTCATTTGCAAATGGTTGTCCCTAAGGCTCAAGTACCGGATGTTCTACAGCTGTACCATAATGGTTGTTCAGGAGGTCATCTGGGAGTAAAACGGACTCTACTGAAGATACGAGAACGGTTTTACTGGGTCCACTGTCGGGACGATGTCGAGGACTGGTGTCGCAAATGTACAAGTTGTGCAGCTGTAAAGGGACCTCAGACTCGTAGTAGAGGTGCATTGAAATTGTACAATGTTGGTGCACCATGGGAGAGGATAGCCCTTGACGTTGCGGGGCCGTTTCCGGTAAGTGAAAGTGGCAACAAGTATTTCATGGTTGTGATGGATTACTTCACCAAATGGCCGGAAGTCTTCGCCATTCCAAATCAAGAAGCTTCGACAGTTGCAGATAAGTTAGTTCATGAAGTCTTCTGTCGTTTTGGAGTACCTTTAGAGATTCACAGTGATCAAGGAAGGAATTTTGAGTCACAAATATTCCAGGAAACTTGTCGAGTTATGGGTACTCATAAAACCAGAACAACTTCGTACCACCCACAGTCGGATGGAATGGTGGAACGATTTAATCAGACATTGGAGAGGTACCTAGCCAAAGTTGTGGAAAATCGGCAACGAGATTGGGACAAGCACATACAACCGTTTTTGTTGTCATATCGAAGCGCTGTTCACGAAAGTACATCGGTGACACCAGCTTTCGCAAACTTTGGAAGAGAATTACGGCTGCCTGCAGACCTGATCACCGGAATACCACCTGATGCCCCACGCAGTATAACCGATTATGCAAATGACTTGCGGAACAAAATGAATGACATTTATGAGCACGTCAGACAATCGGGCCAACAAATGTCTGAAAAGATGAAAACTCGATATGACCGCAAAATGAACAATAAAGGGTTCGACGAAGGTTCACTAGTGTGGTTGCACAATCCAGTCCGCAGCAAAGGGAAATCTCCTAAGCTTCAAGCTAAATGGGACGGACCGTACCGGATTGTGTTGTGACAAAGATCAATGACGTAACCTACCGGATACAGAAAGGTGCAAGAGGTACTCCTAAGATCGTCCATGTGGACCGACTGGCGCGATATTATGGGGCTGATAATGCTCGGGACGAGCATGTCTTAGGAGGGGGCAGTGTTGCGCGCCACAATTGATGCCTGGTACATGGTGACATTAGTTACCACTAGCGCCATCTAGTATCGAGTAGCAGAACTAGTCGAGACACGATCGTTCTAGAAAATTCGATACTAGAACTTTGTAGAACTTTCTCGAACTATCGTCACCTAGTCGGTCGGGGCCGGTATGTACTCGAACATTCTAGATGTTTCTACAATGGAAGGTTCTCGAACTATCTGCGGCACTATATAAGGCCGGGATGCGCGACGACCGACACAGTTTGGATAAAGCGACAAGAGCGAAAACATCTAAGCGATCTTCAAGTGCGAATTAAGAGTGATCAGTAGTGTGATTCTGTTCTTTTAATTAGTGTTTTGAGTTGTAATTAGTGTTGCAAAAATAAATTGTTATTTTTGGTTATTAAATCGGCAGTTTTTAATTGTCACGAACCCGAAGCTCGTAACACTAACAAAACCTCTTCAAAAGTGCAAACATAATCAATTTGTTAAAAGTCTTGGTTTAGTTTAAATACCTACTTCTTATTTTATTTTTCTGTATTTTGAGTTTATTGTAATAAATAGAGTGTACCTAGTTTGTAAAATTATTTTAATGCCTTCATAATTGAGTAAGGGGGAGTGTTAAAATTGTCTTTGGGCAAAAAGGCAATGTACTCAATTATAAACATATGTGTTTTTATTGTAACTGACATTTCATATGTCATTATGTGAACCTCTCTCTCTTGTCTGTGGTGCATAGCAAGATGCCTGTAAGTTCTAATAATTTCTATTAAAAAATATGTAATACATACAAATCTGGTCATTTATTAAAACCTTTAACAGAAATGTCGTAACTTAATTTGAATGAAGACTCCTTTCCTGTTGTGACAGCAGTGATGGAAAAGCCTCTCATTTGGATGTCATATTTCTTCATTATATGCAGTCAAACGTATTCACCGATTCTTTTGTGTGTAGATAGAATTTCGTGCTTTCTTTTTTTTTCACAAAAAAATATATCATCGGTAAAGAAAAAATCTAAATCTAAACTTCTTCCTCTTCTTTTTTTTTCTTCTACTTTCTTCTTTCTAAATATTGTAAACGTTTGAGTTTTGACATCGACATTATTATAGCCAAAGACATTAAAGTTATTAACCTAGACGGGACATAGCGAACAAAACCGTGATCCCATACTTGTTACATACCGGTAACGAGTCTCTCAGTCTAGTATGGTACGCCTGCGCGTGAAGTCGCATTGACGCATTCGTGTCCAACAAAAGAAAAATATTTTGTATGGAAATATGGCCGGGTTGCGCATTACGATACTGCAAATCTCGTTATGGTAGAACAACTGGACCTACCTTCAGTTTATTTTCGTATGTATTATCTATATTTACTCAGTAATTAGAATAAAATAATTTTCGTAGATAGATCTAGAAAATTTGCTTATTTTGTATTAAACGCCATCTATTGTTGAGTAGCATTACTATAGTTGGGTAAAATGTCAGCTTAAGTGTTACCACTTTTTAACGAAATTTAAATAGTGGTGTGACCTTCGATCAATAATATTATTGATCGAAGGGTGTGACAAAATATTCGATTCATTCAAGTAACATTCAGTTCAAATCGATCCATGTTAAATTGATTTTTTAAAACAGGGTAATAATTATTAGTAGAATTAAAAACTAATTAAAAGTCGAAGTATACTGCCTTACAGAGATGTGATATTATATATCGATTTTGTTTTCGATAATATTCATTTAAATGTATGAATCTAAAGGTTATCTTAGGGAAACCACCTTTTAGACATAGAGTATATTTGTATTATAGGCACAAAGTTAGTTTAGGACACTTTAATTTTTTGTTTTAAACATTTGGAACGAAGACCCTTAATAATTATTCTTTCGCGTTACAATGGCGGCACGAGGGAGGCACGTGCCTCCCCCATCCCCCATTTATTAACCTACCGCGCAAGCGCGCGGTAGGATAATAAATACGAGTCTACGCAGTATGCGTGTGGGCAGCGGACTAGGCACCACAGAACACTATTACTCCTAGCGGAGCTGGGCACTGGTGCGAGGGGCGCGCGTTCCACGTGCCTTCATCGCAACGGCCTGGCGAGGGAAAGAGAGAGCTTATTCTCTATACCGTTCCGGAACGCGACCGCGTATTTTATTTTAAAATGTAAATAACTGCTTAAAAACACACTGAAACCGATACCTTGTCATAGACGGAGATACGGACAATGAATAGTAGCGAATAAAATTGTAGAATATTTTTTCTGAGACAATTTTTGCCTAATTTGTTTAGTTTTCGATATTTATCTAACTGATTCGATTTATATTAGGTTCTTCAGGCACCACTGATCCGATTTTCAATCCACCGATTGAAAATCGTATCTGGCAACACTAGCCACACTGGCCATCTACCGAGCGATAGCTGAATCTAATTGAATAAATTGCCGCTCTAATTTGGCTATACTACGCCAGATGGCGTCACTGAGACATGGGATCACAGTTTTTCTAAGACATTTCTTTGCATAGCCCCTCTAGGTAATCTTAAATCTCTTTGATTATAGCCTAAGTTAAATGGACACGTAACTAAACATGCGCGCACGCATCAATTTCCCGCGTGCACTAAGGACAGTTATCGCAATCCGTCATACGCGGTGCGCTGTCACTCAGGACCCACACTGATAGACAAAATAATGTAGTTCCGGTTTTATGCATACCGCGCGGCCAGACTCAGTTAATATTATTTCAAGTTAAAGAAGTATCAACTTTATTTTAATGGCAATTAAGTTGATTTCAGAGTGACTAGCACTATTGAAATGAAATGATTTTATTTTTTGTAAGTAGGTTTGTACAAACGCTTTTACACGTCAATCATGTTTTTTTTTTTAAACTAGATGAAGTCGGCGTTTCCTATCTGACTACTCTGAGAAGAAAGGCCGAAACAAACTCAGAGGTCACAGTCTCTTTTAAAGTCCAGACATAATCTTGGTCAGGTTATATGAAGACCATGTAGATCGATGTCTGAGGTGGTCTTTTGAGGAAAGAACCACACAGATTGAGAGGACCTGTCCAGTCAGTGCACGCATTTGTCAAAAATCGTACAGCTCAACTCAAGACTTAAGGAGCTCAACGATTCGACGAACAATACCAAAGAAAGGACATTTGGGTAGGCCACACAAATTACTCAAACTGCCAGACCATGGAAAAAAAACTAACAGAACAGAGAGAATAATAAAAATATATACCTATATATGTAAAATGCTGCATATTTAATTACAAATAAAACCCTTCCTAAAAGCTGAATGCATTGGATGGGTGTATGATAATTGCTACCGTGACGTCTGTGACGAACTTTATATAATTTACTATAAGCATTGTTCTCATGTAAGTGACTTTGTGTCTTTTTTGAGAATAAATATCTTTAAACCTAAAATGACCCACATCGTCTTCACATTCACAATGAAAAAATAATATAATACTTTACAAAGTAAGCAAATGTCAAAAGTTAAAGTTGTAGCGTAAACTGAACTTTATTGTGTAGGATTTAAAGTTATTTTTCCATAAAGTCATTTTTGTTTACGATTTTTGGCAAATAAATCGCGAATGCAAATTAGTTAAGTTAGCCCGTATAATTTCTCATAACAAAGAATCCCATGTAAGTATTGAAATTGACAAAATTTTCTTTGTTTTAGATATCAATGGACACAGTCAGGAAGCGCCTGAAGGACGTCGGAAAGAAATACCGCCGCCCTGCTAAGAAAATTCAAATGACCCAGGCGCAGGTCACAGACGTAGCTATAATATTGAAATTGTATACTTCTTTTCGCATCATTGTTAAATTCTTGAGAATTTGTCCTTTACTATTGTTAGTGATAATTTAAGTTTGGGCCGTCACCCACTGTCGTGGCGGCATGACACGACAAGGAATTTTAGGAAGCGCAAATGATTTGAAATCTTATTTTATCGTGATTAGCGTTCACAATGCGGCATGCCAGAACGTGCCGAAGGAAACCAAAGCAGGCTGTGACGTATTAATGAAATGTTTTTGTTAACAGTGTTTAATTAGATTCGAGATCATCTGTAAGTATTACAAAAATCCCTTGTCGTGCCGTGCCACCAGTGGGTGCCAGACCTTATACAGCCCAGTCAAATTATACTAATCTGGGTAAAAGCTTATTTTTACTTGGCAATCAAATGCTACCGCATTTTTTTTTTTTTGCGGATGGGAAATCATCAAATGACCCCTCCCGCTCTGGGTGGAGCGGAAGGGAGTGTCAGACTCTTACTGACTAAAACCCACCCGTGTTCCTTCCTTAGCCCTTTATGTTCCGGGCCAGCGGTAACCCTTTCGGACAATCCCGCTGACCCGGCAGAATGCTACCGCATTTGATTTTGCTTGGTAGGCATTGGTGGATGTAACTTTATAATTAATGTTACAAATAAAAATAAAAGTTTGTGTAAAATAAATATTATCTACTAACTTGTTTTTAATCTAAGTATATACTTAATAATAATAACGCCTTCCAAAGGTCCCCGAGATGAGATAGGCATTTAAAAAAAAAAAAAACTTTATTGACGTATTATGTTACAGGAACTTTTATGTGAAGCATGTTTATTATAAATTACCTAATTAAATAAATAAAAATATTAAATTGTAGGTTATTTAAAATTAAACTATGTAAATGGCTGAATGAAAATAATTTCTATAATATTAAGGATTTTTTTAACATAAATTATAATGTTTATAAATTCAAATTTGTTTATTTGTGAAGTTTGCATGCTTTATTAACACCTGTGTATACCATGTTTTACGCAAATAAATTATCTTATCTTATCTATGGTATAGTTTTGTTTTATAAACTTTGTTGTAAGTATATTTTAATTTAAAGTAGGTAGGTATTTGTGTTTTCAATTAAATATTAATGGTTAAAATTAAAAAGATTATGATTGTTATTCCGCATTTTATTTTGATATTTTTCCAGGGTTTCACACGCGTTCCTGTAGGAACATAATATCTTATGTCCTTTTCTAATTGGTAGGTATGCAAAATTCCATGATGATCGGTTGTGTAGTTATGGCGCCAAAAGCAGTGGGGTAGCTACCGCCGTATCTGTTATACAGGGGGCCCCGACCGACGGCATATTTATTTCCTACTTAAAAAAACGTCACCGACTCACCGTCCGTTAAAAAAAAGCTTGTCGCGAGATTTAAGTAGGCAGAGGCGTCTCTAGCCCATGTAGCGCCCGTGTGCAAACATTACCCAAGCGCCCCCTAGTTGGCGGTGGTTGTGGCGGCGGCAGCGGCGGCGGCGGTGGCGGTGGCGGCAGCGGCGGCGGCGACGGTGGGAGTGGCGACAGCAGCGGAGGGCCTGCCTTTCCTCCTGGTTCCGGAGGGTGGGGCGCAGGACTTGTTCCCCGCCCGGAGAGGCATGGGTTCCAGGAGTTTGATCTGCGCTGAAACCCAGCCCACCAGGAGCCTTCGGCCCTCCACAATCGTTCTGGCCGCCGTCACGGGGCAGCTAACCGTAACGGTTCGCATCCCCGCGAAGTCAGGACGTAAGGTGCCCGCCTTCACCTGGTCGGCCAGACACCCGCCCGTCCTGACAACGGCGGCCACCACATCTCCCTCCGTTGGGAGTGAGGGAGTAGGAGGCAGTCCTTCTGCGAAGCAGGCATGCTAGCGAAGGAGGTGGCGGGACGGCTCAGGGAGAGAGCCTCCCGTCCCAGCCGCCGCTCCGGGCGTCGGGAGCCGCGCGACGACTCCCGGCCACCGTAGGCGCGGGCCTGCGGGTGGAGAGTAATGGGTAGCTCACCGTCCGATCAGGACCAGGCCCGTGCCGGACGGCGCGTACGTGTTCCACGCGCGCCTCAAAGAGATGTCAGCATCGAGGAGGGGCCCCATAGGGCCGAAGCCTGCCGGGTCAGCGGGATTGTCCGAAAGGGTTACCGCTGGCCCGGAACATAAAGGGCTAAGGAAGGAACACGGGTGGGTTTTAGTCAGTAAGAGTCTGACACTCCCTTCCGCTCCACCCAGAGCGGGAGGGGTCATTTGATGATTTATCATCCGCAAAAAAAAAAAAAAGCGCCCCCTAGTAAGCGCGCGGTCCAAATGCAATGGGTACAAAGTACAAGTTTTTAACTAATTTTCCCTATAAGTCTTATTTCGTTTCGCTAGGGTTAAAAAAATAGGCCCTCAATCCAGATGCACATGTTGAATTCGCATTATTCGCAATATGATTGTCGGCGTGTTTTCAATTGAATCATTGAAACAGATACCGCCGACCGATGCGACACTAACTACTACACCAATTAAAATCTTTAATAATGTGTATGCAAAAAGGTTTATTTCATGTTAAAAAAAAAGTTAAAATTGTAAAATCCGCTCGCGCGCTCGTGGCGCGGCTTGCTTTGCTGTAATTCGACAAATATAAGAAGAGCTCCAGATGCTATACAAAATGTATGCTAAGCGGAGCTCTTTTTACGTTGGTCATTGAAAGTCCCGCGGCCGGCCAACGGCCGAGTGGGGCTCCGCAGCGAGCGGGGCTCGGCGCCCCTAGGACCGCTGCGCCCGTGTGCACCGCACACCCTGCACAATAGGTAAAGACGGCCCTGTAAGTAGGTACTCGTATTTACTTAGTTTGAAAATTTATAAAATTAAAATCAATCAGATCACATGTTATTTAATTTATTTGTAACACACAGGTAAACCTCGCGACAAGCTTGTATATCATATCAGGTGTGTAATGACGTTAAAAGTTGATAGGTAGTAAAAGTTTTAAAGGAAAAGTTTATTTTATTATTTTTAGCGCATTGAAATAAAAGCTTGTTTTAAAAAAAGATTTCTACTTTTAATTTATTTTTTACTTTTTAGTTACTGGACAGGTTTCTCAGTCTGTTCATCTCATTCACGACATCATGTTACACCCTGATGCCACTCAGTCCTCGGCATGGCCTCACCTTGACTCGAGTGTTTGGAGGAATGCGCCACTTATTTCAGCTGGAAGCTTACTTCTGCCTTACGAAACACAGTTCCAGGTTTCATTTTGGAGTTATCATTCTCCTAGACAGGTTGCAAACCAATGCTGTTGACGCCAATCTCACCAAATTACACAAGTAAAAGTTAACCAACCGATGCTACAGACACGAACAATTCGACCTTAATATCATAATCGAGGACTCCAAAAACCCCAGTACCTACACCAAAATTGCAGACGGATTGGAGCAACGGAGTTTAACTCGCATTCGTATTCTCACCTTTCATTTGATACCCATTTATTGTAGGAAAGCAAAAAAAACTGCGCAACGTTAGCGATATGAAATGTTTATACACCCTCATACCATTCAGCCCTCGGCACGTGCTCATCTTGGCATTGGGTCATCCATCTAATCAATCAGACATAATCCACATTCATATCAAACGGAACGAACTTTTTTCCCAAATTTGTTGGAGTTGCATATTCGCGCCAACCAAGATACTCGTCAAGACGAATCAAACGAGCCCAAACTCGATGGGGTTGCGTTGTTTAATGACGGAGTTCCTATGGCCCCCTTTCAGCTCCATCGTCAGACCCTGGTTACCATGTAGTATCACAGTAATTCGATGGGGTTGCGTCGTTAAATTACGGAGTTCCTATGGCCACCTTCCGGCTCCATCATCAGACCCTGGTTACCATGTAGTATCAAAGTACTCGTCAAGACGAATCAAACGAGCCCAAACTCGATGGGGTTGCGTCGTTTATTAACGGAGTTCCTATGGCCACCTTCCAGCTCCATCATCAGACCCTGGTTACCATATAGTATCAAAGTACTCGTCAAGACGAATTAAACGAGCCCAAACTCGATAGAGTTGCGTCAGTTAATTACGGAGTTCCTATCGCCACCTTCCAGCTCCATCATCAGATCAGCTCTATGTCATAATAATATTGCATTGTCATCCGATTTATACATGCATGCAAAATTTCAGCTTAATCGGATACCGGGAAGTGGGTCAAATTTAACTTTCAAGAGTCCACCTTCACATACATACAAGTCAATAATAATAAAAGCTTTTAAAAATCGTTTATTTTGGAACAATAACATATACAATAGGTATTATAAAAATAGTTAAACGATGGTAAGTAACTACAAAAGTTAATAACTGTGGCGCAGCTATCAATAAGAACGCGCTAAAACAGGTGACCGCCATCGCCAGCCCGTCAGTAAGTAGGTAACAAAACCCGGAATAGGTCATTAAACCCTGCTTGAAATTTAAAAAAAGAAATGTTTTTCTGACTTCAGATTAATCCTACCTACCTGTCTACTTAACAATATTCATCGAGAGCGTGAAATTTCGCTAATTAATTGTGTAACAGTGTATACCGTACTTACCTACCAGGTTAAATGTAATATGAGTAGGTAATACCTACGTAACGTAATTTTCCGACAAATACGTAAAAATGAAGGATTAAGTAATTAAAAGATCATTTAAATAAAAAATATTGATTATAAGCTTTCATACTATTTAGGCATTGCGCGGGACACGGCCGCCTGCTTTTATATTATTTCGATCGCATGGCCATTATTTCGATTCGATTCAAGTGTTCAACCTGCTACGCTCGCTATTTCTTATCGCACAGTATTTTATTCTACACCACGACGATCATACGCACTGCAGCACGAAACATTACAAGTAAGAACAGACAAAAAGCTATATAATTATCTCTTTTGCACGATTCTCGCTGTTGCGCGCATAACGCGTTCAAGGTCAACGTGGGGTAACCTGATGTGCTGGCGACTGTACTTAATTTTGACATTGATTTTAAAGTAACAACTACCTAATTATGATCATTCATATTGGACATATGTTTAATCATTAAATCTTATAATTAATAGTAGGTACAGACGGCAGCACATCAAGCTACCCGAAACTGTAAAATTTTGCCAATGAACTTTGAACCTTATACTTTAGCGATAAAGTTGATAATAATCAATTAAAGAAATTTGACAGATTGTAGTAGCTTGATGTGCTGCCGTCTGTACTTAGTTATATAAAATGACATTTGAATATACCATTATGTTATGGTAGAGTGCACAGAACTTAAAAATTATTAACACCATAATAAGTAAAACTACATTCTTACAAATAAATAAATTCTATTCTATTCTAAGAGAAGGTATTGTTAAATTACCCTTTCGACTAAAATTCCTCTGACATACATCACCTTTGTAAGGGTTTTCACCAGTGTGTAACCGCATATGTTTTGTTAAACGACTCTTTAGACTAAAACTCTTCTGACATACATCACACTTGTAAGGTTTTTCACCAGTGTGTATATGCATATGTAGTGTTAAACTATGCTTTACACTAAAACTCTTCTGACATACATCACACTTGTAAGGTTTTTCACCAGTGTGTATACGCATATGTAGTGTTAAACTACTCTTTACACTAAAACTCTTCTGACATACATCACACTTATAAGGTTTTTCACCAGGGTGTATACGCATAATATGTCGTGTTAAACTTCCCTTTTCACTAAAACTCCTTTGACATACATCACACTTGTAAGGTTTTTCACCAGTGTGTATACGCATATGTAGTGTTAAACTACGCTTTACACTAAAACTCTTCTGACATACATCACACTTGTAAGGTTTTTCACCAGTGTGTAACCGCATATGTTTTGTTAAACTACTCTTTAGACTAAAACTCTTCTGACATACATCACACTTGTAAGGTTTTTCACTAGTGTGTATACGTACATGTTGTGATAAATTACTCTTTAGACTAAAACTCTTCTGACATACATCACACTTGTAAGGTTTGTCACCAGTGTGTATACGCATATGGTTGGTTAAACTTCCCTTTTCACTAAAACTCCTTTGACATACATCACACTTGTAAGGTTTTTCACCAGTGTGTATAAGCATATGTAGTGTTAAACTACTCTTTACACTAAAACTCTTCTGACATACATCACACTTATAAGGTTTTTCACCAGTATGTATACGCATAATATGTAGTGTTAAACTTCCCTTTTCACTAAAACTCCTTTGACATACATCACACTTGTAAGGTTTTTCACCAGTGTGTATACGCATATGTATTGTTAAACTATTCTTTAGACTAAAACTCTTCTGACATACATCACACTTGTAAGGTTTTTCACCAGTGTGTATACGCATATGTTCGGTTAAACTTCCCTTTTGACTAAAACTCCTCTGACATATATCACACTTATAAGGTTTTTCACCAGTGTGTATACGCATATGAATTAGTAAAAGTCCCTTTCGACTAAAACTCCTCTGACATACATCACACTTATAAGGTTTTTCACCAGTGTGTATACGCATAATATGTAGTGTTAAACTTCCCTTTTCACTAAAACTCCTTTGACATACATCACACTTGTAAGGTTTTTCACCAGTGTGTATACGCATATGTAGTGTTAAACTACTCTTTACACTAAAACTCTTCTGACATACATCACACTTGTAAGGTATTTCACCAGTGTGCATACGCATATGTTCGGTTAAACTTCCCTTTCGACTAAAACTGTTTTGACATACATCACACTTGTAAGGTTTTTCACCAGTGTGTATACGCATATGTTCGGTTAAACTTCCCTTTCGACTAAAACTGTTTTGACATACATCACACTTGTAAGGTTTTTCACCAGTGTGTATACGCATATGACTTAGTAAATGTCCCTTTTCACTAAAACTCCTCTGACATACATCACACTTGTAAGGTTTTTCACCAGTGTGTATACGCATATGTTTGGTTAAACTTCCCTTTTCACTAAAACTCCTTTGACATACATCACACTTGTAAGGTTTTTCACCAGTGTGTATACGCATATTATGTAGTGTTAAATGTCCCTTTTGACTAAAACTCCTTTGACATACATCACACTTATAAGGTTTTTCACCAGTGTGTATACGCATATGTTTGGTTAAACTTCCCTTTTCACTAAAACTCCTCTGACATACATCACACTTACGCTTGGACGTACGTTTTTGAGTTGTCCGGATAACTTTCAAGTCTGAGTTGTCTTTGTTCGTTTTCTGGGCTGTTATTGCATCTTCTAGTTTTGTTCTTTGTGTGTCTAGTGTTGGTTTCTCCGCAACGGTCGCCCCTGTGATAACAAAACTGGTAAGTACAATGTTGGAAGATTGACATGCACACGAATCAAAATAATAGCGCTTTGCATAATTCACACTAGGACCTAAAAAGAGGAATTTCTGGTGACAATGAATAAAACACTTGATCATCAGTGACATGAAGTACAAATTGTAATAACATCGAGTTGAACGTTAGAAATAGGATCTCTGTTGATAATTAAAAACGTAGATAACAACTCACACTTAATAGGAAGTTATTCGTCCACTAGCGCCACCACTTAATTTTCATTAATTGTGGTGAATTTAGGACTTCTAGGCAAAAAATGTTTTGTAGAAAGGTAAAGGTTATCGGATAACCACATGTTATTTACAATTTTTAAAACAAATCTGTTTGTAGACACTTAACACGCTGTTTTATGCGCAATAGGTCCGCTGGCCAGCAAAATAAAGCTTTGACGCTAGTTTGCCGTTTTAATTAAAATAGAAACTGAAACCATGGCAATAGCTTCACAACAACGCGCACCTAAAATTAGGTTCATGCATAATTAAGTGATGGCGCTAGTGGACGAATAACTTCCTATTAAGTGTGAGTTGTTATCTACGTCGTTAATTATCAACAGAGATCCTACATATTTAGGGTTCCGTACCAAAATGGTAAAACGGAACCCTTATGGTGAGACTCAGTGTCTGTCTGTCACAGCTGGATATCTCAAGAACTAATAATGGTATCAACTTGAAATTTGGAATAGTTTTACATGTGGTCCCCCCTTTATAGCAGAACTTTTTATGTCATAATATTATTTTGCATAACAGCGTATAGCATAAGCTTCATTTCGCAGAAAATCGTTTGGCATACCTACACTCATTTATCATACATTCAAAACTCATAATTTTGTAAGTCAGAATCATCTTTAGGCATAAATTTCATATCCATAATAAATAAAATGTAATAATACCTATACAAAAAAAAAATGTTTTTACGGAGCATTATTTGAAGTACGACAATAAGAGCTTCTGCCCGCGACTTCGTACGCGGATCCTGTTGCTTATGCCAGCGGCAAAGGGGTCGTCAAAATCGGAGATCTGAAACGTCTGATGTCGAATTCTAAGAGCCCAAGGACTGAAAAACAACGGGATGCGCGAGACGATTCGAGACGTCATTTTCAGGCAATAATGAACCAATAAGGTGGTAAACTTGGCCTTGCACTTTGAATGTTCGTTATCAACCCAAGGAAGGTCGCCATGCCCTACGGCTATATCTTGAGACACATCCGATTCTTCAGATGATATCGACATTCTGTTCAGAGAATGTCGAAGTCGATCAGAATTCAAACGTTCGTTGCGCTCTTCTTAATCTGTCTCTTCATGCCGTACTCCAGCAATTCTTTCTTTCTCACTTTCTAACTGATTATGAGTATTTTGTTGTGTGCGTGTTCGGGACAATGAATGATAATCTCACGTTCATCACTTGTTTCAAAAGACCTGTTAGTAGATGTGCGAATACGCTGAGAACTCAAGCGTGATTCTGTATCGGTAAACGTTTCCGATTCGCGAGACAATGCATGTCGCTCACGATCAGCGGACAGTCGCGCATCACGTTCCGCACTTGTCTCTAGAGACCTAGAAGCAGATGCGTAGATATGCTGAGAACTCAAGCGCAATTCTCTATCTGTGAACGTCTCCGACTCGCGAGATAATGCATGACATTTACGATCAGCGGTCAGTCGCACATCACGTACCCGACTTTTCTCTGGAGACCTAAAAGTCGATGCGTAGATACGCTTGGAACTCAAGCGCAATTCTCTATCCTTGAACGTCTCCGACTCGCGAGACAATGCATAACGTTCACGATCAGCGGTCAGTCGCGCATCATATTCTTCACTGGTCTCTAGAGACCTGGATGTAGATGCGTAAATACGCTGAGAACGCAGGCGTGCTTCGCGATCCGAAGAGGTTTCCACGGAGCGAGTTGCAGCCTGATGTTCTCGAACAGCATCAAGTCTCTCCTGACGCTCTTCGGTAGATTCTTGGGATCTTATGATCCGCAATCTTTTAGCTCCTTTGGAACATTGGAAAAGATTTGACCTTTTTCTAGGCATGGTTATAGTTTTATTGTGAAGATACCTCATCAATTAAAATCTAAGTGACTGCTCCCCTACCAAGGGTGCCCAGACACGGGGTCGTCTGGCGCCCATGTGCTGGTTTGGTCCCTGGGGTGGTCACGGCGTGCTATGTGTTCTGGTGCGCCGGTGATGGGGAGTACTCCCCAGAGGAGGGTCCGGTGACGGACAGCCGCGGCGGGTTCACGGATGAGTGCTAACGCGTGCCCATATTCCCGCCGTAAGCGGCAGAGGAGGACACCGTGGAGTTTTAGTGGGTTAGAGTCCCACCCCACATAACTGTACTATCTCCCCGTGGTAGTGCAGAACGCATGAGCATTTATTCACGTAAAAAAAAAAAATGGGAGTCTTGGCTAGTAGAGTCAAATTTTCAATGATATACCATCGTCATCGAAAATCAGTCCTAAACTGTTACCGCCTTCACCGCGTGGAGGTGAAATTAGTGATAGTTTTGATTTCCACATCAGATGTTTCTGATCTTCGATTTTTAGGGTTCCGTACCCAAAGGGTAAAAACGGAACCCTATTACTAAGACTTCGCTGTCCGTCCGTCTGTCTGTCACCAGGCTGTATCTCAAGAACCGCGGTAGCTAGACAGTTGAAATTTTCACAGATGATGTATTTCTGTTGCCGCTATAACAGCAAATACTAAAAACAAAATCAAATAAATATTTAAGGGGGGCTCCCATACAAAAAAAAACGTGTTTTTTTTTCGGCGTTTTTGCCGTCTGTATGTCGCCAGGCTGTATCTCAAGAACCGCGGTAGCTAGACAGTTGAAATTTTCACAGATGGTGTATTTCTGTTGCCGCTATAACAGCAAATACTAAAAACAAAATAAAATAAATATTTAAGGGGGGCTCCCGTACAAAAAAACGTGTTTTTTTTCGGCGTTTTTGCCGTCTATAACAACTAATACTAAAAACAAAATAAAATAAATATTTAAGGGGGGCTCCCATACAACAAACGTATTTTTTTTGGCGTTTTTGCCTTGTGGTACGGAACCCTTCGTGTGCGAGTCCGACTCGCACTTGGCCAGTTTTTATAAGTCAAGAGGAAATGCCCATCAGACCGAACAACTTTTGCTAAGACGTCATTCCTATATGTGTTATGGTGTAGCTGGGCTCTTGGAGTTCCACATCAGGTGTTCCAGATCTTCAAATTTATTCTCTCAGCAGAAAATGCTCATCATGTGAAACAATTTTTGCTATGGTACCGTTTTTGTATCTCTTATAGTTTAGCTGGTCTGTTGCGGTTCTGCATCAGGTGTTCAAGTTTCCAAGATAAATTATAGCCTATATGTTGCCCAGACATAATACCTATACAACAAAAAAAATCATTCAAATCCGTCCAGTAGTTCCGAAGATTAGCGTGTACAAACAAACAGACAAAATTTTTTTTTTGGATTCGTGCTCTATTACTTTTTCTAAACCGGGGGGTTTAGAAAAAGTAATCAAAATCAGTTATTTTTTTTTAAATATATTCAATGTACAGACACAGTTTTTTTACTGTCTTATTATATGTATAGATTACTGCCACAGGATCAATGTCCATTTTTTTTATTAAATCGGGACCAGTGTAAATCGGGCCACCGATACAATGACGGGAGTACTTTCGCCTAGTGGTCGCAAAGCGGGGATCCGGCCAGTACAGAAGCCGCCTCGAACTACGATGGTTCTAGTTTATCATCAGTGACTTCGAGTTACAGTCCTTTGGATAGAATGCAACATGCGCATGTAAGCGGGTATGCTCTTTAGGTAATGCGAAGCACTTCTTATCAGCAGAACCATTGGCCTGTTTGCTTACCTATAGAATACTATAGATTAACAAACTAATGCTTACTTTTCGTTTGCCTGGCTCCTCGTTCCTTCTTAGATACTTCTGGTTCTTCTATAACTTCAGTTTTAAACTCCATTAAAGGTACATCATCTTCTAAATCTGACTCAGAATGGTGTGGTGGTGCATCTGCTACATCTAGACAGCTATTCTCTAAATTTCCCGGTTCTAGCTCTGTAATTGAACAAAAACAGTCAAGAGTATTACTTGTTTATTATTAACTACCTGCGCCTCGTGGTTTCATCCACATATGCCTCGATCCCGTGGGAATATCGCGATAAATAGTATCCTATGGCCTAATCCAGGTCAAGGTTTACATTTATGGTACATTTCATTCAATTCCATTCAGCCATTTTAGCGTGAAAGCGTAACCAACAAACATCTTCTGCCCACGACTTCGTCCGCGTGAAATTTTTTGCTCCCCCGACCCACCCCATCGCATCGCATCGCCTGTTCGCGCTATTAGCGAAAACTTCTGTTTGTTACTCAATCACGCGTAAACCGTTTAACAGATTTGGATGAAAATTGGCACATAGATAGACCATTTCCTGAATTAACACGTAGGATAATATTTATCCCGATATTCCCACGGGATCGAAACTTACGCGGGTGAAACCGCGGGGAGCTGCTAGTATTTTTATAAATCCGACCGATACTTCCAGAGATTAAGGCTTTCAAACAAACAAACTTTCAGCTTTATCATTGAAGATTTAAAACTATGATATCTCCTAAGATTTTCAGTGAAATGAAATGATGTCAATGGAAATTTTCTTTAAAATTAAATACTTGTGATGAATAACGTATTTATTTGGATAAGGATTAATATCAGGTTTATAAAAACACCTTCGCAAATAATGAATTATTTAAGAATAATATTTAAATTATAGATTTGATTTATTGATGATATTATTTTTGTTCTTAAAAACATACCTTCACTTTGATGTTCCTCCATTGCCTCAATAATATCATCTAGTATCTCTGAAACAGCTGGTAATTCTTCTTCTTTGATAGCAATGTCTTCTGTTTCACATTCATCAACTATACTTATGTGCACTGTTGGAGATATAATAAAGCCACTGAAAAATCCTGAGTGGTCTTGGTTTATCAAAGAATTAGGCTGTAAGAAAACAAATTTTTCATTACACTAAAGTCACTCAAACGAGCCCCCACAAGTGAGGATACTTAAAGTAGGTCCAATGTTTGTACACTGCTGCACTGGCGTCGGCCATGCTACCAACATCAGTGACCTCTGCACAAGCTATTGTTGCATGGCTCGTGCCAACACAAGAGAGGACCGTTATCAAACTGCCACATACAAGTTCATACAGAAGTTGTAGCAGTAATATAGGTAATTGTCAATGCCTACATTTGACTAAAGTGTACATCATTCAACACTTGATGGTATAGTGTGAAATCCAGACACAATAGGTATGAGCTTGAGTGGATTCACTTCCACGTTATACAGAAACAAGAAATTATGAGAATAAATGGCTGTATAAGATATCTACCTCATAATCCTCATTCATCCTCTGAGCAAACAATTCTTCAGCTTCCAGACATTGTCTCAGTAATCGGTAGCATTGCTTTAGTTTAGTGCAGCAGAAGAAACAAGCAAGAATCGGTCTTCTGTCTTGAGTTACAAACTGGAACAAAATTTGTCTGACACTATTTTGCTACTTCTAATGTTACAAATACATAGTAATTCAGTCAGTGGGATTCTCATCATAAGCTCGGAGTATCATCTCATCTACGGCTACATTATGTTGTCTGGCACTCGCTCGAGGTTCTTGATGATGTAGGTTTCCTGTCTCTCTCAAACGTCGATAAGTTGTAGAAAAGGTTCCGTGATTTGATATGGTAGGCAACAAAACTCCATCAACACTGTAATTTTTACATGTTATAATTGGCTACAATGTTTATCAATAAACTGCTTTATAGCTTTTCACAAAGAGCAAAGAGCTAATATTCTAAAAATTGTACTTCTGCTGCAATTTTAAACAAATATTTTGCTCAATAACTATGATTAAAAATACTGAAGTGTTAATCGACTTTTGTTGCTGACTATTCACGGCGATCAGGATATCGCCCCTGATAAATTGTTAAACACTGAAACCGGAAGGCCCACATCTCAAAGACAACAGCATTAAAAACCGTATTATCTGCATACTATGGGTACGTTGATTCTGTGTTGAGATATGGTCCTATTACATGGGGTTACTCAACAGAAAGTCAAAGAGTGTTAATTGTAGAGAAAAAATACATCCGCGCCATAGTGGGGATACGCCCATGGGAATCATGCAAACCCTTTTTCAAAATGTTCAAGATACTAACCCTTCCGTGTCTGTATATTTTAGAATGCGCTAAATTTGTTAAAATGCACCCAGAGTTATTTAAATAAGCTCATGAAATGTATCCAAAAAGTAATAGGTAGAATAGTTTTGCCCATAATCGTGAGGACAGCATTAAACAGTAAAAATAGCTAAGCAATGTGTGGTTGCATGTTTAATGTTACTATACCAGACAGTATTAAAATCTTAGGAGCTAATCAATTTAAAAAGTGTCTCAAAGTATGGTTAGGGGAAAAAAATCTATTCGGTAAACAACATATATAATAACAGGTTTTAATAAAAAAAAAAAAACCCACTGACCGCTACTCTAAATAAAATTGTAATTTTAGTTGAACATTAATACAATAATCATTATGACTGTAATACCGTTTGCATGTCACATTATTATGGCTAAGTGTAATGGCCCTAAGACGACCCACTGACCTGGATCTGTAAACCTCTACTAAGACTGAAATTGTACCAATACCTACTTATGGCAAATAAATGGATTTGATTTGATACGTATTTATTCTAAGTCAGGTTTCCTCACAGTTTTCCTTCATTGTGATTTCAGACGATCCTCTGACCGAAAGTTCATGTATTTGTGATTTTTAATAAATATAAAAACTTACTGGAATATCAGTCAGCTTCTCATACAGTTCATGTAAGTTCCTGTTGACTACTATACACAAACGTACATCCTCCACCAAACATATCCGACATATTGGCAGCTTTTCCATCTTTTCACTCAATAACCAGCGTCACTTAAGTTTTAGTTAACTTTACGTTTGTATTATAGAAAAACAGTGATGCGTTGCCGACAGATAACGAGTAAGGCTTGTTTAATACGACTTCTTTTTGCTATTAAAAGTTATTTCGTGCACGCTTCCTTTGTGGACCACGGCAAGAAGACTTCCTCTTGGGCAAGACTGCTAGTTGCTACAGCCGGAAAGAGCTAAACTTATTATATCTTCCGTAAGTAGTCTAGACAGTCCAGGTAATTTATAGGAACTTACACCGCAGGTTTATTATTGACAGAAGTTAGAAGAGCACAACTGCACAACACAAATACACAACAAAATATTTTTACCCCTAAACTACCATAGACTACTATTACAATACTAGAGACTAAACTACTCTACTAGGGATGTGAAAAAATAATCGATTATAGAAAAAGTCGATTAATAAAAAATCGATTTCTTATTCACCGCCGATTTTTTTCACTTAGAAGTTAGAACGGCCGCAACACAGGTTAGCACGCGAAATTCAATTTGCAGGTCAGTGTCAGGTATCTTGATCAAAATATGATTCGCAACAATAACAGGTACATATTTGGAGAATTATAATCTTTGACCTGCAAATTGCAAAAAACGTATGAAATAGTAATTTATCGATATTTCAGGCGTTTAATTTAATCTATGAAAAAAAAAAAGGAAAAAATCGATTATTTTAATAAAATCAATTATTTTTATTAAAAAAATCGATTATTTTCTAATCGATTTTATTACTAGGCAAAACAATCGATTATTTAATAATCGATTTTTTATGTATACTGTCACATCCCTATAAACTACCACAGAGCATGTAACCTAAACTACAGAGTAGAATAGTTTAACCCGTAGACAGAGTAAACTATAGACTGCTGCATATCTTCTTTTTCATTCGCACAAGAAAAGGAGAAATATATAAACGTCACTAGCAAAGAAAAGAGACAGAGGAAGAATATTTCTGTCCCTTACTGCGTGTCGGCTAAGCACATCAATGTGCACAACAAGTTTGACGTTTATGAATGAAATAATAAAAATTATGAATGAACTACTAAAAACTACACCGCGATTAAACGGAAAATAAGATCTTTTTCGTGCATAATTCAATAATAGTACATTTGTGCAACTGTGAAAATGGTAAAGTGTAGTGTAATAAGCTGTAAAAATGATAGTATGATGAAGATTGCCGGAATTTGTTGTCCCTTTCGGTGACACGGATACCATGAGTCTATAGATTACTCTGTCTACGGTTTAACCATAAATAAACGCTCCACAAAGTGCCACCACAGCTATTCTAGCTGCCTTGAAAAAACGGGCACGCACTGAGAGACGGAAATAGTATAAGCTTTATCCTTTTCTGTTACTTATAATAACTCAATACTTTATCCCTATCTTGTGGAAATGAAATGGCGCTACCGTTTTAACTTTTCTTTGTCTAAAGTATTGAGTTATTATAAGTAACTGAAAAGGATAAAGCTACACTATTTCCGTCTCTTTGTGCGTGCCCGTTTTTTCAAGGCAGCTACATAAGTAGCCAATGTTATTTAAGTTAGTTTTTTGTCTTATGTGTGACCACGCTACCTGATGCTCTATAGTTTTCTTACTCGGAAGACTATTACTCCTAGACACAGAGTACACTTTAGTACCCGTCAGGGTATATATGTTCTGTGCTTTAGATACAGCATCATATTGTAGTCTTTGCTTTAGTATACTGGAACTCCTACCCATTGAGCTATATATATCAATGCTCCTACCCATCTACTACCCGATATATTACTTTACTCTATGGGCTAGAGCTAACAATATGTAAAAAAAAATATTTAAAATTTAAAAAACCCCCGACACCAAATAATAATAAAATTAAATGTAATTGAAAAAGGATAAAATAATTTAAAAACCCCCGACTTAAAGAATTTATGTAACGAGACTAAAACAGATAAATTAAATTCATATGGAAGTCGGGGGACCTCTTAGATAGAAGGTGTTCCACAGAACGGTCCCCCGACTTCCATAAGAATTTAATTTATCTAAAACTAAAACAATCAGAAGTAAAGCTAACCATACAGCATCATATTGTAGTCTTTGAGCTAACCAAACAAAAGTCAGTTCGATAAATTAGATGACATCACCATTGAAGCCGTTTCTACATTCCGTTTCTAAATCACCATTTAAAATCAAGCATGGTGTTAATAGTAACCCATCAAGACCAATTAAGTGTTTTGAGTAAGTAGCCAAACAAATAGAACAATCAGATAGTGATACTTTTTATACTCCCTCCGTAACTCTCACAGAATCATCAATATCCATAAAATATCTAGAAAAATAAATAAATAATATTGTAAAAGAAAAGTTGTTTTCTATGTATCCACTGTGTTCCTTTTGAAATTGATTTACTTCCCTACTATATATACTGCAATAGTACTTTAGCTTCTTTAATATTTTACTTGTTTTCAAGTTGTATTATCTCTTAACAAAATCATTGTAAAACTGCAATTGCAATTACTTGTTTTAATTTGATAAAGTTTTACAATGATTTTGTTAATAATGAGAAAATACAATTTGAAAACAAGTAAATTATTAAAGAAACTAAAGTAGGTACTATTGCATAGGTAGTGCCTATAGCTAGGCTATACCTAAACTGTGTGCGGATGGCGATAATAGATGGCGGTTACTATCCGATCAATTGACATTAGCGGTATTCAAAAAAGTCTGCAAGGGGGCTCTCTATACTACTAATTATATAGGGTGACTGGTAATTAGTGACCGATACTTAAACACGTGATTTTACTCATCATTATGAACAACTTTTACTATGGGACCAAACCTGAAATCGCGAAAAAAAAAACAGCTGTTCCCTACATTTATGTTCGCTTAACCCGTCAAAATGTAGGGAACAGCAGATTTTTTTTTCGCGATTTCAGGTTTGGTTCCATAGTAAAAGTTGTTCATAATGATGAGTAAAATCACGTGTTTAAGTATCGGTCACTAATTACCAGTCACCCTATATAAGACACTTTTGAATAAATTACAGCAAAATGGTATACGGGGACCATTCTTAACTTAGCGAAAAGTACTCAAAGGAGTCGCGGGCTCGATTTTGATGAAAACTAAAACTGCATCATTGGATTTTTGAAAAATCAACATTTCTAGCCAGGAATCGTACCCGTTGATTTTGAAAAAAAAAACCACACTGTATTATTACCCCATTCGATAGTGTCGCTGATAAGGATCGCATTCTGGGAAGTAATGACATACGGGAAACTAAAGAAAAGAGCTCATTTTTAACAAAATACTTTTTATTTGTCTTATGTTACCTACCTATTAAACCTTAACTGTTTAATTGTTCAAAATGTGATGACCATTGTTTTCAATACATAGCTGGATTCAACGTCTCAAGGATTGTACTGCATTTAACATTTGAATTTAGATCATAATGTTGTGGAGGTGACTGCGCTGCGGGTGTATTGAGCATCATTTCGAACAAGGTACAGGTAATGTCGGTATGAATACCTACTCTAAAATAAGAAGCAGTTTATTAAAATCCAAAATTTTCCTTAAGTTTGCCTTATGTCATTCATTACTTCCCAGAATTTGATCCTTATTAGGGACACTATCGAGTGGCGTAATAATACAGTGTGTTTTTTAAATTAAAATCAACGGGTTCGATTCCTGGCTAAAAATATTGATTTTTCAAAAATCCAATGATGCAGTTTTAGATTTCATCAAAATCGAGCCCGCGACTCCTTTAAGCACTTTTCGCTATTCCTCATAGTTTCGGATTTGGCAATCCACGCCCACTTGAAAAAAGCACCCTGTGTATACATATATTGATAAATACATAGATACATATGAACAATATTGTTAAGAAAAAAGTATTTGGTACGTACTACAAAAATACTTAAATAACACAAAATGCCTGAATCTGCCTTTTAACATACATCGGTAAACAATATTGTATTTAGGTACCAAGCTGGTATCCTGGCGTCTTCACGTCAGATAATCCAAACCACCGATTTTACTACAAGGTAGATATATTTTACTACAAGGTAGATATATTTTACTACAAGGTAGATATATTTTACTACAAGGTAGATATATTTTACTACAAGGTAGATATATTTTACTACAAGGTAGATATATTTTACTACAAGGTAGATATATTTTTTGACAAAGTTATATAAAATCCGGATATAAATAATTATCTGAGATTTTGACAACCCTGACGACGTAAAATCCGGATAAAACTTAAAATCGTTGTGGTTTCTAAGTTCCATGGAATCGCATGGATGTGAAAATTATGTGGTGTGTAGAAAAAGTTATTTAGATCATTTTATAAATAACTTTTCCCGAAATGGCGGAATTTTCGAGAAAATTAAAAAAAACTAAAAACCGAAAAAGTCGTATATTTCTGGATCTAGCAAAGTTACGAGGTTCATTTGTGCACTAAAATACTCGGCATAAAATACACCATCAATGTACTTAGCATCAATATTTCTATCACGCGTAGTTTAAATGTAATAATTTTTTTTCTGAATATCGAGATAGAATTTGGTCGATTTTCAAAAAATTATAACTCCGAAACTAGACTTGGTAGCTAAATGGGGATACGAAATCTTGCATTCAAATGATTATTTCTGTCAAGTTTTTCAATAAAAATGGGATGTCCGAAAATCGGGCTTCATAAAACACTGTGCCTAGGCATAAAGAACATAAAAAACTGGCCAAGTGCGAGTCGGACTCGCACACGAAGGGTTCCGTACCACAAGGCAAAAACGCCGAAAAAAACACGTTTGTTGTATGGAGCCCCCCTTAAATATTTATTTTATTTTATTACTTATTAGTAAAGTAAAAATACAACTGAGTATTTTGTGAATATTTCAAGTGCCTACCTGTTACCACTACCTATTGATATCGATTAAAAAAGGGCAATAAAATCGCGTTTGTTGTATGGGCCCCCCTTAAATATTTATTTTATTTTGTTTTTAATATTTGTTGTTATAGCGGCAACAGAAATACATAATTTGTGAAAATTTCAACTGCTACAACTATCGCGGTTCTGGAGATACAGCCTGGTGACAGACCGACGGACAGACAGCGAACTCTTAGTAATAGGGTCCCGTTTTTATCCTTTGGGTACGGAACCCTATAAAACAGGGCTTTATAGTGTCAGAGCCAAAATTACATGTAGGTAAAAGTGGCTTAAAATCAAGGGCCTCTTTGCCTTATAGTAATTGAGTAATCGTGGGCAAATAAACTAAGCTATTTGTTTCGTTCCAGAAAAGAACAGTTTACTTCGGGCTTCGGCGGTGGGAAGAAAGCGGAAGCATTGAAGCCCACCACCGCCAACTTTACGCGAGAGCCACTACGGCGGCAGACGATGCGGCTATGGTCGCTGCACACTCTGCCGATCCTTTTCTGAGCACACGAGTAACCTCAACTTCGTACAGCGTGAGTCCATGTGTAGCTTGTAATCACACTTACCTATCACCTTAGCTTATTCATCACTAACATAAAACATGGTTTTCTTAAAAAGAATAACAAAATTGATTAAAATAATACCTACTACCTAAGTGTGCGTCTTGCCTGAGTGAAGGCGGCGCACCGCGCAGGCGGAATGAACGGCGCATTAGGCCGGCCGCACACGTCCGGTTTCCTGATCAGGAATTCAGATTCGGAGACCCAGAATGCACGCATTTCATACAAAATCGTCTCTAAGCGCATACGTTCTTATATTTTCCGTTCGGAGACCCTGACCCGCGGAAAGTGACATGAAATGTCGTAAATTAATTTGAATGAAGACTCCTTTCCTGTTGTGACAGCAGTGATGGAAAAGCCTCTAATTTGGATGTCATATTTCTTCATTATATGCAGTCAAACGTATTCACCGATTCTTTTGTGTGTAGATAGAATTTCGTGCTTTCTTTTTTTTCACAAAAAAATATATCATCGGTAAAGAAAAAATCTAAATCTAAACTTCTTCCTCTTCTTTTTTTTCTTCTTCTTCCTTCTTCTTGCTTCTTTCTAAATATTGTAAACGTTTGAGTTTTGACATCGACATTATTATAGCCTAAGTTAAATGAACACGTAACTAAACATGCGCGCACGCATCAATTTCCCGCGTGCACTAAGGACAGTTATCGCAATCCGTCATACGCGGTGCGCTGTCACTCAGGACCCACACTGATAGACAAAATAATGTAGTTCCGGTTTTATGCATACCGCGCGGCCAGACTCAGTTAATATTATTTCAAGTTAAAGAAATATCAACTGTATTTTAATGGCAATTAAGTTGATTTCAGAGTGACTAGCACTACTGAAAAAGTTAAAGTTGTAGCGTAAACTGAACTTTATTGTGTAGGATTTAAAGTTATTTTTCCATAAAGTCATTTTTGTTTACGACTTTTGACAAATAAATCGCGAATGCAAATTAGTTAAGTTAGCCCGTATAATTTCTCATAACAAAGAATCCCATGTAAGTATTGAAATTGACAAATTTTTTTTTGTCTTAGATATCAATGGACACAGTCAGGAAGCGCCTGAAGGACGTCGGAAAGAAATACCGCCGCCCTGCTAAGAAAATTCAAATGACCCAGGCGCAGGTCACAGACGTAGCTATAATATTGAAATTGTATACTTCTTTTCGCATCATTGTTAAATTCTTGAGAATTTGTCCTTTACTATTGTTAGTGATAATTTAAGTTTGGGCCGTCACCCACTGTCGTGGCGGCATGACACGACAAGGAATTTTAGGAAGCGCAAATGATTTGAAATCTTATTTTATCGTGATTAGCGTTCACAATGCGGCATGCCAGAACGTGCCGAAGGAAACCAAAGCAGGCTGTGACGTATTAATGAAATGTTTTTGTTAACAGTGTTTAATTAGATTCGAGATCATCTGTAAGTATTACAAAAATCCCTTGTCGTGCCGTGCCACCAGTGGGTGCCAGACCTTATACAGCCCAGTCAAATTATACTAATCTGGGTAAAAGCTTATTTTTACTTGGCAATCAAATGCTACCGCATTTTTTTTTTTTTTGCGGATGGGAAATCATCAAATGACCCCTCCCGCTCTGGGTGGAGCGGAAGGGAGTGTCAGACTCTTACTGACTAAAACCCACCCGTGTTCCTTCCTTAGCCCTTTATGTTCCGGGCCAGCGGTAACCCTTTCGGACAATCCCGCTGACCCGGCAGAATGCTACCGCATTTGATTTTGCTTGGTAGGCATTGGTGGATGTAACTTTATAATTAATGTTACAAATAAAAATAAAAGTTTGTAAAAAATAAATATTATCTACTAACTTGTTTTTAATCTAAGTATATACCTACTTAATAATAATAACGCCTTCCAAAGGTCCCCGAGATGTGTTAGGCATTTTTAAAAAAATAATAATAATTCTTTATTGACGTAACAGGTTACAGGAACTTTTATGTATGAAGCATGTTTATTATAAATTACCTAATTAAATAAATAAAAATATTAAATTGTAGGTTATTTAAAATTAAACTATGTAAATGGCTGAATGAAAATAATTTCTATAATATTAAGGATTTTTTTAACATAAATTATAATGTTTATAAATTCAAATTTGTGAAGTTTGCATGCTTTAATTTTAAAGCAAAACTTGTATGACTTATTAACACCTGTGTATACCATGTTTTACGCAAATAAATTATCTTATCTTATCTGTGGTATAGTTTGGTTTTATTACTTTTGTTGTAAGTATATTTTAATTTAACGTAGGTAGGTATTTGTTTTCAATTAGGTATATTTATGGTTAAAATTAAAAAGATGATTGTTATTCCGCATTTTATTTTGATATTTTTCCAGGGTTTCACACGCGTTCCTGTAGGAACATAATATCTTATGTCCTTTTCTGATTGGTAGGTATGCAAAATTCCATGATGATCGGTTGTGTAGTTATGGCGCCAAAAGCAGTGGGGTAGCTACCGCCGTATCTGTTATACAGGGGGCCCCGACCGACGGCATATTTATTTCCTACTTAAAAAAACGTCACCGACTCACCGTCCGTTAAAAAAAAGCTTGTCGCGAGATTTAAGTAGGTACTCGTATTTACTTAGTTTGAAAATTTATAAAATTAAAATCAATCAGATCACATGTTATTTAATTTATTTGTAACACACAGGTAAACCTCGCGACAAGCTTGTAGGTATATCATATCAGTTGTGTAATGACGTAGATAGTAAAAGTTTTAAAGGAAAAGTTTATTTTATTATTTTTAGCGCATTGAAATAAAAGCTTGTTTTAAAAAAAGATTTTTACTTTTTAGTTACTGGACAGGTTTCTCAGTGTGTTCATCTCATTCACGACATCATGTTACACCCTGATGCCACTCAGTCCTCGGCATGGCCTCACCTTGACTTGAGTGTTTGGAGGAATGCGCCACTTATTCCAGCTTGAAGCTGCTGCTTGAGCTTGCTTATTTCTGCCTTACGAAACACAGTTCCGGGTTTCATTTTGGATTATCCTTCTCCTAGACAGGTTGCAAACCAATGCTGTTGACGCCTATCTCACCAAATTACACAAGTAAAAGTTAACCAACAATGCTACAGACACGAACAATTCGACCTTAATATCATGATCGAGGACTCCAAAAACCCCAGTACTTATACCAAAATTGCAGACGGATTGGAGCAACGGAGTTTAACTCGCATTCGTATTCTCACCTTTCATTTGATACCCATTTATTGTAGGAAAGAAATAAAAAACTGCGCAACGTTAGCGATATGAAATGTTTATACACCCTCATACCATTCAGCCCTCGGCACGTGCTCATCTTGGCATTGGGTCATCCATCTAATCAATCAGACATAATCCACATTCATATCAAACGGAACGAACTTTTTTCCCAAATTTGTTGGAGTGGCATATTCGCGCCAACCAAGATACTCGTCAAGACGAATCAAACGAGCCCAAACTCGATGGAGTTGCGTTGTTTAATGACGGAGTTCCTATGGCCACCTTCCGGCTCCATCATCAGACCCTGGTTACCATGATTGTAGTATCAAAGTACTCGTCAAGACGAATTAAACGAGCCCAAACTCGATGGAGTTGCGTTGTTTAATGACGGAGTTCCTATGGTCACCTTCCAGCTCCATCATCAGACCCTGGTTACCATGATTGTAGTATCAAAGTACTCGTCAAGACGAATTAAACGAGCCCAAACTCGATGGAGTTGCGTCGTTTAATTACGGAGTTCCTATGGCCACCTTCCAGCTCCATCATCAGAACCAGGTTACCATATAGTATCAAAGTACTCGTCAAGACGAATTAAACGAGCCCAAACTCGATGGGGTTACGTCGTTTAAGTACGGAGTTCCTACGGCCACCTTCCAGCTCCATCGTCAGATCAGCTCTATGTCATAATAATATTGCATTGTCATCCGATTTATACATGCATGCAAAATTTCAGCTTAATCGGATACCGGGAAGTGGGTCAAATTTAACTTTCAAGAGTCCACCTTCACATACATACAAGTCAATAATAATAAAAGCTTTTAAAAATCGTTTATTTTGGAACAATAACATATACAATAGGTATTATAAAAATAGTTAAACGATGGTAAGTAACTACAAAAGTTAATAACTGTGGCGCAGCTATCAATAAGAACGCGCTAAAACAGGTGACCGCCATCGCCAGCCCGTCAGTAAGTAGGTAACAAAACCCGGAAAAGGTCATTAAACCCTGCTTGAAATTTAAAAAAAGAAATGTTTTTCTGACTTCAGATTAAACCTAAATACAAATATTTTTTATTTGTTGAACATAGGTGGGTTAGGTACAGATGTTACAATAATTATTAAAGAACGCTATGTCTAGCCGTCATTGGCATACAAATATTGTCTTGGTACTGATTATTAATAAATTATCAAACAATTATTATCACACATTAATAAATAACTCTAATTCAAATTGTCGTCTTAATAATAAAAAAAGAAACATTCCAATAAAATATATAATTAATGAATTCTAGTATAAATGTCAAAATAAAAAAGTATATAAAAAAGGTAATTATAATGTGTCAGTTAGGTATTCGTTCACTGTATAATATGTTTTATCATATAATATTTTCAGTAAAGCCTTTTTAAAATCGTGTATGTTGTTTATTTCTTTAATTAGCCTAGGGATCTTATTATAGATCCTCGGTGCCATTCCTAAAAAACTTTTTGCATAAAGAGCAGTGCTATGTGGCTTAGCGCATATATCTTTGTTGCGTCGTTTAGATCTCAATTTTTCAAACAGATGGAAGTTGGATTTGACAAATACTGCTGTCTCAAAAATGTACATACAGGGCAATGTTAAGAGTTTAAATTTTTTGAAATATGGAATACAGCTTTCAGTTGGTTTCAGTTTAAACACAGCACGCACACATCTCTTTTGGGCCTTAAACGCAATGTCTTTGTCAGTGGAATTTCCCCAATATATTATTCCAAAACGCAGTGTAGATGTGACATAGGCTACCTACCTACCTGTCTACTTAACAATATTCATCGAGAGCGTGAAATTTCGCTAATTAATTGTGTAACAGTGTATACCGTACTTACCTACCAGGTTAAATGTAATATGAGTAGGTAATACCTACGTAACGTAATTTTCCGACAAATACGTAAAAATGAAGGATTAAGTAATTAAAAGATCATTTAAATAAAAAATATTGATTATAAGCTTTCATACTATTTAGGCATTGCGCGGGCCACGGCCGCCTGCTTTTATATTATTTCGATCGCATGGCCATTATTTCGATTCGATTCAAGTGTTCAACCTGCTACGCTATTTCTTATCGCACAGTATTTTATTCTACACCACGACGATCATACGCACACACCCTCACGTACGCACTGCAGCACGAAACATTACAAGTAAGAACAGACAAAAAGCTATATACCTCTTTCGCACGATTCTCGCTGTTGCGCGCATAAGGGTCAGTTCACACCGAGACGCGACGCGACGCGCAGTTTTCAAGATAGAAATACAATTACAGACCTTATCTACTACACTAAAAGGTACACAATTCAATGTGTACCTACTACGTCGAGCTACGCAGCGCGGTGCCGCCGCCGCGCGGCGTAGCTCACTGAATCGTGTACCTTTTTGTGTAGAAGATAAGGTCTGTAATTGTATTTCTATCTTGAAAACTGCGCGTCGCGTCGCGTCTCGGTGTGAACTGACCCTAACGCGTTCAAGGTCAACGTGGGGTAACCTGATGTGCTGGCGACTGTACATAAAAATAATAAAGTTGAGTTACCACGTCGTGCTTACAACCGCTACAAACAAAGGCCATAGAGCGCACTTTTGCTTGGCAAAACGTTAGGTTGCGCTCGCGCGCTCCGACACGGCGCCAGTTCGCCTCGAGTACTCGACAAGCTCGCACACGCCGATCGCATATTACCGCGAACGCGATTTTTACCGCGCGAGTCGCCGCCGCGAGGTCTCACACCATCTTTACACATAATTAATTGTTTTTAATTTAAACAAAACCCGACTAATCACGTACCTGCGTCCTGTACGCAACACCCATGTTCAAGAAAAAGCTGACAAGGTGGTTATTGGATAATTGTTTTTATGACACATTGGTGAATTTAAGGAATATTGTAAAAATCCAAGATGACATGTACTTAATTTTGACATTGATTTTAAAGTAACGACTACCTAATTATGATAATTCATATTGGACATATGTTTAATTATGATAATTCATATTGGACATAATTATGTTTAATTATGATAATTCATATTGGACATATGTTTAATCATTAAATCTTATAATTAATAGTAGGTACAGACGGCAGCACATCAAGCTACCCGAAACTGTAAAATTTTGCCAATGAACTTTGAACCTTATACTTTAGCGATAAAGTTGATAATCAATTAAAGAAATTTGACAGATTGTAGTAGCTTGATGTGCTGCCGTCTGTACTTAGTTATATAAAATGACATTTGAATATACCATTATGTTATGGTAGAGTGCACAGAACTTAAAAATTATTAACACCATAATAAGTAAAACTACATTCTTACAAATAAATAAATTCTATTCTATTCTAAGAGAAGGTATTGTTAAATTACCCTTTCGACTAAAATTCCTCTGACATACATCACCTTTGTAAGTGTACGAACTGAGTGAAAATGCGTCCAGCGGAGCGTTCAGCGTTGCGTGCAAGCGGCGAAGGAAGGAGAAGGCCGCCACTCAGGACACCTACGTGTTAATGCATCTGTTTGACACAAACGCCGCACGCCCCGCCCCGCTGAACGCTCGATTTAAGCGGGCACTCAGGCCGTACACTAAGGGTTTTCACCAGTGTGTAACCGCATATGTTTTGTTAAACGACACTTTCGACTAAAACTCTTCTGACATACATCACACTTGTAAGGTTTTTCACCAGTGTGTATATGCATATGTAGTGTTAAACTATGCTTTACACTAAAACTCTTCTGACATACATCACACTTGTAAGGTTTTTCACCAGTGTGTATACGCATATGTCTGGTTAAACTGTTCTTTTGACTAAAACTCCTCTGACATACATCACACTTGTAAGGTTTTTCACCAGTGTGTATACGCATATGTTTTGTTAAACGACTCTTTAGACTAAAACTCTTCTGACATACATCACACTTGTAAGGTTTTTCACCAGTGTGTATACGCATATGTTTTGTTAAACGACTCTTTAGACTAAAACTCTTCTGACATACATCACACTTGTAAAGTTTTTCACCAGTGTGTAACCGCATATGTTTTGTTAAACTAATCTTTAGACTAAAACTCTTCTGACATACATCACACTTGTAAGGTTTTTCACCAGTGTGTATACGCATATGTATGGTTAAACTTTCCTTTTGACTAAAACTCCTCTGACATACATCACACTTGTAAAGTTTTTCACCAGTGTGTATACGCATATGTTTTGTTAAACGACTCTTTAGACTAAAACTCTTCTGACATACATCACACTTGTAAGGTTTTTCACCAGTGTGTATACGCATATGTCCGGTTAAACTTTCCTTTTGACTAAAACTCCTCTGACATACATCACACTTGTAAAGTTTTTCACCAGTGTGTATACGCATATGTAGTGATAAATTACTCTTTACATTAAAACTCTTCTGACATACATCACACTTGTAAGGTTTTTCACCAGTGTGTATACGCATATGTGGTGTTAAACTACTCTTTACACTAAAACTCTTCTGACATACATCACACTTGTAAGGTTTTTCACCAGTGTGTATACGTATATGTAGTGTTAAACTACTCTTTAGACTAAAACTCCTCTGACATAGATCACACTTATAAGGTTTTTCACAAGTGTGTATATGCATATGTAGTGTTAAACTAATCTTTAGACTAAAACTCTTCTGACATACATCACACTTGTAAGGTTTTTCACCAGTGTGTATACGCATATGTAGTGATAAATTACTCTTTACACTAAAACTCTTCTGACATACATCACACTTGTAAGGTTTTTCACCAGTGTGTATACGCATATGTTCGGTTAAACTTCCCTTTTGACTAAAACTCCTCTGACATATATCACACTTATAAGGTTTTTCACCAGTGTGTATACGCATATGTTCGGTTAAACTTCCCTTTAGACTAAAACTCCTCTGACATACATCACACTTGTAAGATTTTTCACCAGTGTGTATACGCATATGTCTGGTTAAACTTTCCTTTTGACTAAAACTCCTCTGACATACATCACACTTGTAAGGTTTTTCACCAGTGTGTATACGCATATGTTTTGTTAAACGACTCTTTAGACTAAAACTCTTCTGACATACATCACACTTGTAAGGTTTTTCACCAGTGTGTATACGCATATGTTTTGTTAAACGACTCTTTAGACTAAAACTCTTCTGACATACATCACACTTGTAAAGTTTTTCACCAGTGTGTAACCGCATATGTTTTGTTAAACTAATCTTTAGACTAAAACTCTTCTGACATACATCACACTTGTAAGGTTTTTCACCAGTGTGTATACGCATATGTCTGGTTAAATTTTCCTTTTGACTAAAACTCCTCTGACATACATCACACTCGTAAAGTTTTTCACCAGTGTGTATACGCATATGTAGTGATAAATTACTCTTTACACTAAAACTCTTCTGACATACATCACACTTGTAAGGTTTTTCACCAGTGTGTATACGCATATGTGGTGTTAAACTACTCTTTACACTAAAACTCTTCTGACATACATCACACTTGTAAGGTTTTTCACCAGTGTGTATACGTATATGTAGTGTTAAACTACTCTTTAGACTAAAACTCCTCTGACATACATCACACTTATAAGGTTTTTCACCAGTGTGTATACGCATATGTTTGGTTAAACTTTCCTTTCTATTAAAACTATGCTGACATACATCACACTTACGCTTGGACGTACGTTTTTGAGTTGTCCGGATAACTTTCAAATCTGAGTTTTCTTTGTTCGTTTTCTGGGCTGTTATTGCATCTTCTAGTTTTGTTCTTTGTGTGTCTAGTGTTGGTTTCTCCGCAACGGTCGCCCCTGTGATAACAAAACTGGTAAGTACAATGTTGGAAGATTGACATGCACACGAATCAAAATAATAGCGCTTTGCATAATTCACACTAGGACCTAAAAAGAGGAATTTCTGGTGACAATGAATAAAACACTTGATCATCAGTGACATGAAGTACAAATTGTACTAACTTCGACATATGGTCTGTGTGTAGTTTGGTACGAGTTGAACGTTAGAAATAGGATCTCTGTTGATAATTAACAACGTAGATAACAACTCACACTTAATAGGAAGTTATTCGTCCACTAGCGCCATCACTTAATTTTCATTAATTGTGGTGAATTTAGGACTTCTAGGCAAAAAATGTTTTGTAGAAAGGTAAAGGTAATCGGATAACCACATGTTATTTACAATTTTTAAAACAAATCTGTTTGTAGACACTTAACACGCTGTTTTATGCGCAATAGGTCCGCTGGCCAGCAAAATAAAGCTTTGACGCTAGTTTGCCGTTTTAATTAAAATAAAAACTGAAACCATGGCAATAGCTTCACAACAACGCGCACTTAAAATTAGGTTCATGCATAATTAAGTGATGGCGCTAGTGGACGAATAACTTCCTATTAACCTTTCGTATGCCGGAACGTACATCTACGCTCTATAATAATAACAATGACGGCCGCGCGGGTAGCATTTTCCGCGGCACCCAGCGCTTTAGTTGCGCATTCTCATCCGGCATTTGAAAGGTTAAGTGTGAGTTGTTAATTATCAACAGAGATCCTATATATTTAGGGTTCCGTACCAAAATGGTAAAACGGAACCCTTATGGTGAGACTCAGTGTCTGTCTGTCTGTCTGTCACAGCTGGATATCTCAAGAACTAATAATGGTATCAACTTGAAATTTGGAATAGTTTTACATGTGGTCCCCCCTTTATAGCAGAACTTTTTATGTCATAATATTATTTTGCATAACAGCGTATAGCATAAGCTTCATTTCGCAGAAAATCGTTTGGCATACCTACACTCATTTATCATACATTCAAAACTCATAATTTTGTAAGTCAGAATTTTCTTTAGGCATAAATTTCATATCCATAATAAATAAAATGTAATAATACCCATACATACATATGAAACAGAATAGCAACCACAGAAGGCCCCTCCCGATCTCCCAATCCGGCCGGTCCCCGTGGGAGATAAAGACCAAAACCCTTCAGAGACAAATACCTCAAACAAGTTCGAGCCTGCGAAAAATAACCTATTCTATATAGCTACATACAACGTAAGGACTTTATCAACACACGCCCGTCTATTGGAATTAATGGAAGCTCTGAAAAATACTAAATTTCATATAATTGGCTTGTCTGAAACAAGAAGGCTGGGAAATTCAATTCAAGAATATGAAGACGTTATCTTTCACTACATAGGAGAGACCCCAGGCCTTTATGGTGTAGGTTTTCTCGTAAAGAAACACCTCAAAATTCACATAGAGAGTGTAACGTACGGAAAACATTTTATTATTAATAAACATCTAACTGAGGCCTCGCCACTGCGAACTTACACGCATTAACATTTTCATAGTAAAAAACCATCAAAATAAATAAGTACATAAAAATAATAAAGTTGAGTTACGTAGGTCGTGCTTACAACCGCTACAACCGAAAGCCATAGAGCGCACTTTTGCTTGGCAAAACGTTACGATGCGCCCGCGCGCTCCGACACGGCGCCAGTTGCAGTTCGCCTCGAGTACTCGACAAGCTCGCACACGCCGATCGCATAATTACCGCGAACGCGATTTTTACCGCGCGACTCGCCGCCGCGAGGTCTCACACCCTTTTTACACATAATAACTGTTTTTAATTTACCCGACTAATCGCGTACCTGCGTCCTGTGCGCAACATTAAGTGGTCCTTCTTGCCGGATCTCGGATCTCGGCCACGTGCTTTAGTCGGACTAAAAACCTGTGTGCAGGGATGTCGCTGCTTCACACACCCCCGAAGGGTGTTAAAACACGTAGTAAACGTGCTACGGAGCAGCTGACTACTAAAAGTGAACAGTTACCAGTAAAATCAGTGAAAAGTGATAAAACCACGTGTTCGTCGGCGGCGGCCCGTAAAAGGCTAGAGTATGAAGCAGCTCAACTTCAAGTACAAATCGACCTCGATTTAGCGCAAAAACGCGCTCAAATTCAGAAAGACTTGCTTTCGAAAAAACTAGAAGTCGATCTAGCAGACTTACAAGAAGAGGATCACGGCTCGGTCTCGAAAAGTTCGAGAATAGTCGAATCGTGGTTCGACAAGCAAGATGGCGTCGCCTCCATCGCTAAAAGCGATTACGCAGAAAATGTCTGTGCACTAAATTCGATGCCGATGTGTAATAAAACCTGGAACCATACAGAACAGCAACAGGACTTCGTCAGCGAGCGCCCGCCGCGTGATGACAGCATCAACCGGTTGACGGAGGCGTTGCAACAGGTACTTACTAGAAGTAACGTTCGTGACAACAACAGAGAACTCCTTGCGCGCCTAGCAACGTCAAAAGATTTACCAGTCTTCGACGGTGACCCTATGCAGTGGCTGCAGTTCAAGGAGTCATACAAAGAGTCGTCACACTTATGCAGTTATAGCGATGCCGAAAACATTTGGCGATTACGAAAGTGCCTACGTGGTGACGCAAAAGAAGCCGTGTCATCACTCCTCATCGGCAACACAACACCGCAAGCTATAATTGACACCCTAGAATTACGATTCGGCAGACCCGAGTGTATAATTAATAAAATATTCACTCAACTCAAGAAAATTCACCCACTCCCGACTGCTTACCACACGGAGATCGTGAATTTCTCGATAAAAGTTAAAAACTACGTCACAGCTGTTAAAGCTATTAAGTTGCAGGAATACCTACAAAGTCCGGAAACGACGTCTATAATACTTTCAAAGTTACCGCCCGCCCTCATCAATAAATGGGCCGAGTATTCTTACGAGAGACAAGACAGCTCTACACCCAAACTGGAAATACTATCAGAGTTTCTATATAGAGAAGCTACTATCGTTGCAACCTCAGGTGTGAGCTACATATTCAGCAGTCAGAACGACCGCGACGTAAGAAAGAAACACGAAAACATTAATGTAAAATCTCATTCAGTACTAGCGTGCACTACTACTTACGACAATAAATGCATGTTTTGTCGTACCTCTCCGACGCACGCGTTAGACAAGTGCGGCAAATTCAGACGCGCCATGAGACGCGATAGATGGCAATTTGTACGAGCTAAACATCTTTGCTACAAATGCTTGAGCGCACGGCATAATGAACCAGCCGCGTGCAGCGCTCCTAACTGCAGTGAATGTGGACATCCGCATCATCATCTCCTTCACTGGACGAAGACTACAGCGACTGCAGTGCCCGCAACCGCGCGTCCGGCAGCGCCGGCGGAGTCCGCGCAGCCCGAGACGGCGCGCCCCGCGGTAGACGCAGCCCGCGCGCTCCCATCGACGCCCGACGAGTCGCGCCGCGAGGATACCGTTGCCCACGCCCACACCAGTGCGTCCACTAGTGCTAGTGTATCGTCAGTGCCTAAAGTGTTGTTAAAAATAGTGCCGGTTACCGTTCATGGACCTAAAGACAATATCCACACACACGCGTTGCTTGACGATGGTGCCACCGTGACGCTAATATCTGCTGATCTTGCTGATCAGGCGGGACTCCACGGTAAGACAGTCACCATGCGCGCCCGCAGTGCATGGGACTCCGGCGAGCTCGTGTGCCAAACGGAAAACGTAAGTTTTGACATTTCTAGTAATACCGGCGATCGTTTTAATTTGTGTGCTCGAAAAATGAAAGAACTTAATTTACCCATTCAACGATTATCGTGTATGGACTTTAGTAATTATTCGGACTATATTGACTACGACTTGTGCAAATGTGACGCACAACCCAAATTATTAATCGGACAGGATAATTATGATCTTATTGCCCCTATCTTGTGTTTAAAGGGTAATAGAAAAAATGAACCTTATGTTACAAAGACACCGCTAGGGTGGTGTGTACACGGTGTTGTAAACAATATAAATATATTGAACATGTCAGCTGATCGTATTACTAGTGATGACAGCGCGCAACATTGTTGTGATTCGGAATTGAACGAGTTTGTAAAAAAGTCATTTTCGTTAGAGTCAATAGGTATATCAAAACAACCGCGACAGAATGCGGACGAGTTGCGTGCTATCACCATACTAAATAACACATGTGAATTAGTTGATAACCAATGGTTTGTAGAATTGCCATGGAAACATGATAACTTTGTTATGCCCGATTCTTATCAAAATGCCTGTAATCGTTTAAAATCAATCGAGAGGAAAATGTCAGTCGACAACACTTACGCGTCGCGTTACCGAGAACGTATTCAGCATTTATTTTCCAACAATTATGCCAGGAAGGTAAACGAGGGGGAGTCTAGCGACCACATTTGGTACCTACCACATTTCGGGGTCGATAACCCCAATAAGAAGAAATTACGTTTAGTTTTCGACGCGGCTGCGAAAACACAGGGACGTTCCCTTAACGATTTTTTATTGACAGGTCCGGACTTGTTGCAATCTTTATTTGGAATTATGTTTAGGTTTAGAGAAAATCAAATTGGAATTATTGCAGATATTAAAGATATGTTTCTTCGAATTAAAGTTAAAGAAAAGGATCAACATACACTTAGGTTTTTATTTACAGATGAAGCCACTAAGACCGTTAATAAATATGCTATGACGTCATTAATATTTGGCGCGAACTGCTCGCCTTTCATCGCGCAACATATTAAAAATAAAAATGCATTACGTTTTAATGATACTTATCCGACTGCTGTCGACGCTATATGCAGGCAACATTATATGGACGACTATATCGATAGTTTACCCGAAGTCGACCTTACAAAACAAATGATTAAGGAAGTCTCCTTTATTCACCAGCGGGGTGGATTCGAAATACGAAACTGGGCTAGCAACGTACCGGATGTTCTGGAAACTGGGCTAGCAACGTACCGGATGTTCTGGAAACTGGGCTAGCAACGTACCGGATGTTCTGGAAACTGGGCTAGCAACGTACCGGATGTTCTGGAAAACGTACCGAAGGAAGCTTTGAGTGACAGTGTCTGTTGCACCTTCGATAAAGATCAATCGGAAAGGACACTCGGTTTATTATGGTACCCTGCTAGCGACGAGTTAGGATTCGATTTGACCTTGAAGCGTATACCAGCTGATGTTGTAACTTTAAAAAGAAGACCAACGAAACGCGAGCTGTTATGCATTGTTATGTCTATTTTCGATATCCATGGTTATCTGATACCATTTACGATTAAAGGAAAAATAATAATGCGCGAAACTTGGAAAACAAATATAAAATGGGATGAAAAATTGAATGATGAGTTAAATAATTTATTTCAGTGTTGGATAATCCAAGCTAAAAATATAAATAATATTAGAATCCCGCGTTGGTATTTTTGTGATAGTGATACCAGCGCGGACAACGAAAACTTAGAACTACACGTATTTTGCGATGCGTCGCCGAGCGCCTACGCGACTGTTGCTTACTGGCGTAAGGAAACGAGTAGTGGACATATTATTGTTTCATTTATCGCTAGTAAATCTAAAGTTACACCTACGAAATCGGTTTCCGTACCACGACTGGAACTACAGGGTGCTCTATTAGGATGCAAATTAGCAAATAATATTAAAATGGAACATGTTTATTATTGGACAGATTCAACTACTGTTTTACACTGGATCAGAAATAATTGCAGAACATATAAAGTTTTTATCGCTAATCGTCTAGGAGAGATTGACGAACTAAGTAAGGCGGACGAGTGGCACTATGTGCCGACTGACGTCAACGTGGCAGATTTAGGAACTAAAAGTACTGACTACGTACTTAGCAGCAACTCATCGTGGTTTACGGGTCCATCATTTTTACATCAATCACGTTCTTGCTGGCCTCAGGAACCTGAAAATAAAATAAAAATAAATGAAGAGATATTAGAAAAGATCAATATAATAAATGAAAATAATAGTGTAAACGACTTACCTGTACCGGAGCCGACTCGCTTCTCTAGTTGGTTGCGATTGCTTCGAACTACTGGAACCGTTTTGTTGTTCATAGATAAATGTAAGAAAATAAAATCAAATGGACTTGCCGACGAGTTGATGAAACGAGCTGAAACATTATTGCTTCAGCGCTCGCAAGCCACAGCTTTCTTCAGTGACATCTTGCTGTTGAAACAAAATAAAGAAATAAAACGCGATAGTAGACTACGCACTCTGACACCCGTATTGGATAATACTGGACTACTACGTGTTGGTGGAAGAATTGGAGCCGCAAAGGATGTAGCGATGGACACAAAATCACCTGTGATCCTGGATGGACATGACCACGTGGCTCGACTCATTGTCAAGTATTATCACATCCGCGCAGGCCACGGATGCAACGAGTTGGTGGTCAATGAACTGCGTCAAAAATATTGGATGTTACGTCTACGTCCTACTGTGCGTACAGTGCGACGCAGCGCTTGATCTGTCGCATCAGGAAAGCTAATCCAAAGCCGCTACGACTAGGTGACTTGCCCGAAGGTATAGACTCACACATCACCGGTTGACCCTAACTCCCCCCGTAACTGCTGGCCTAAAGGTATCGTGCAATCAATCCGTGTATCCCGGTGCTGACGGACGCGTAAGGGTTGCCGATGTTAAAACTAAAAATGGCATATTTAAACGCCCTGCGGCCAGGTTGGCAATATTTTAGATTCCTTTGTTTATTTGTTTAATTTAAATTATCGTTTTGAGTGTCGTGTCGACACTGAGGGGGAGAATGTAACGTACGGAAAACATTTTATTATTAATAAACATCTAACTGAGACCTCGCCACTGCGAACTTACACGCATTAACATTTTTCATACTAAAAAAACCATCAAAATAAATAAGTACATAAAAATAATAAAGTTGAGTTACGTAGGTCGTGCTTACAACCGCTACAACCGAAAGCCATAGAGCGCACTTTTGCTTGGCAAAACGTTACGATGCGCCCGCGCGCTCCGACATGGCGCCAGTTCGCCTCGAGTACTCGACAAGCTCGCACACGCCGATCGCATAATTACCGCGAACGCGATTTTTACCGCGCGACTCGCCGCCGCGAGGTCTCACACCCTTTTTCTACTAAATAACTGTTTTTAATTTACCCGACTAATCGCGTACCTGCGTCCTGTGCGCAACAGTAGGTATGCAAAATTCCATGATGATCGGTTGTGTAGTTATGGCGCCAAAAGCAGTGGGGTAGCTACCGCCGTATCTGTTATACAGGGGGCCCCGACCGACGGCATATTTATTTCCTACTTAAAAAAACGTCACCGACTCACCGTCCGTTAAAAAAAAGCTTGTCGCGAGATTTAAGTAGGTACTCGTATTTACTTAGTTTGAAAATTTATAAAATTAAAATCAATCAGATCACATGTTATTTAATTTATTTGGAACACACAGGTAAACCTCACGACAAGCTTGTATATCATATCAGTTGTGTAATGACGTTAAAAGTTGATAGTAAAAGTTTAAAGGAAAAGTTTATTTTATTATTTTTAGCGCATTGAAATAAAAGCTTGTTTTAAAAAAAGATTTTTACTTTTTAGTTACTGGACAGGTTTCTCAGTGTGTTCATCTCATTCACGACATCATGTTACACCCTGATGCCACTCAGTCCTCGGCATGGCCTCACCTTGACTTGAGTGTTTGGAGGAATGCGCCACTTATTCCAGCTTGAAGCTGCTGCTTGAGCTTGCTTATTTCTGCCTTACGAAACACAGTTCCGGGTTTCATTTTGGATTATCCTTCTCCTAGACAGGTTGCAAACCAATGCTGTTGACGCCTATCTCACCAAATTACACAAGTAAAAGTTAACCAACAATGCTACAGACACGAACAATTCGACCTTAATATCATGATCGAGGACTCCAAAAACCCCAGTACTTACACCAAAATTGCAGACGGATTGGAGCAACGGAGTTTAACTCGCATTCGTATTCTCACCTTTCATTTGATACCCATTTATTGTAGGAAAGCAAAAAAAACTGCGCAACGTTAGCGATATGAAATGTTTATACACCCTCATACCATTCAGCCCTCGGCACGTGCTCATCTTGGCATTGGGTCATCCATCTAATCAATCAGACATAATCCACATTCATATCAAACGGAACGAACTTTTTTCCCAAATTTGTTGGAGTTGCATATTCGCGCCAACCAAGATACTCGTCAAGACGAATCAAATGAGCCCAAACTCGATGGAGTTGCGTTGTTTAATGACGGAGTTCCTATGGCCACCTTCCGGCTCCATCATCAGACCCTGGTTACCATGATTGTAGTATCAAAGTACTCGTCAAGACGAATCAAACGAGCCCAAACTCGATGGGGTTGCGTCGTTAAATTACGGAGTTCCTATGGCCACCTTCCGGCTCCATCATCAGACCCTGGTTACCATATAGTATCAAGGTACTCGTCAAGACGAATTAAACGAGCTCAAACTCGATGGGCTTGCGTCGTTTAATTACGGAGTTCCTATGGTCACCTTCCAGCTCCATCATCAGACCCAGGTTACCATGATTGTAGTATCAAAGAACTCGTCAAGACGAATTAAACTCGATGGAGTTGCGTCAGTTAATTACGGAGTTCCTATGGCCACCTTCCAGCTCCATTATCAGACCCTGGTTACCATATAGTATCAAAGTACTCGTCAAGACGAATCAAATGAGCCTAAACTCGATGGGGTTGCGTCGTTTAATTACGGAGTTCCTATGGCCACCTTCCAGCTCCATCATCAGAACCAGGTTACCATATAGTATCAAAGTACTCGTCAAGACGAATTAAACGAGCCCAAACTCGATGGGGTTACGTCGTTTAAGTACGGAGTTCCTACGGTCACCTTCCAGCTCCATCGTCAGATGAAACAGATATATGTTTACTTTTAAATGTGAAGTGGTTTCAAAGCTACGTCGTCGCGTTTAAATAGTGGTTACATTTTTTTGACACATTTTAATGAGGTTTGCTTCTCTAGTTATATAGCTCAATGGGCGCAGCTATCAATAAGAACGCGCTAAAACAGGTGACCGCCATCGCCAGCCCGTCAGTAATAACAAAACCCGGAAAAGGTCATTAAACCCTGCTTGAAATTTAAAAAAAGAAATGTTTTTCTGACTTCAGATTAAACCTAAATACAAATACAAATATTTTTTATTTGTTGAACATAGGTGGGTTAGGTACAGATGTTACAATAATTATTAAAGAACGCTATGTCTAGCCGTCATTGGCATACAAATATTGTCTTGGTACTGATTATTAATAAATTATCAAACAATTATTATCACACATTAATAAATAACTCTAATTCAAATTGTCGTCTTAATAATAAAAAAAGAAACATTCCAATAAAATATATAATTAATTAATTCTAGTATAAATGTCAAAATAAAAAAGTATAAAAAAAAATGGTTGCCTGTAAAGTCGGTTTTACGGGCGAAGATTTTACGTGACAACGACCGATCATCCGATCATAGTTGAGTGGGAGAGAGACGCAAGGCATTCGGCGGGCCTCTCTCTCGTTCGGTGACTCATCGTAACGTTACCGAGCGTTACACTTTTTCATAAGTGACTCCCAGTCGCAACCTAATTTAAGACGTTGTCACGTCAAAAAATGGTTGCCTGTAAAGTCGGTTTTACGGGCGAAGATTTTACGTGACAACGTCTTTTTCTCGGTAGAATATTTATTGATATGAATATAATTAAATTGCACAATAGGAACAAGGAATTAAATGAAAATAAGAACGTAACGTTACCGAGCGTTACACTTTTTCATAAGTGACTCCCAGCCGCAACCTAATTTAAAATAAGAACGTAACGTTACCGAGCGTTACACTTTTTCATAAGTGACTCCCAGCCGCAACCTAATTTAAGACGTTGTCACGTCAAAAGGTAATTATAATGTGTCAGTTATGTATTCGTTCACTGTATAATATGTTTTATCATATAATATTTTCAGTAAAGCCTTTTTAAAATCGTGTATGTTGTTTATTTCTTTAATTAGCCTAGGGATCTTATTATAGATCCTCGGTGCCATTCCTAAAAAACTTTTTGCATAAAGAGCAGTGCTATGTGGCTTAGCGCATATATCTTTGTTGCCTCGTTTAGATCTCAATTTTTCAAACAGATGGAAGTTGGATTTGACAAATATTGCTGTCTCAAAAATGTACATACAGGGCAATGTTAAGAGTTTAAATTTTTTGAAATATGGAATACAGCTTTCAGTTGGTTTCAGTTTAAACACAGCACGCACACATCTCTTTTGGCTTTGTCAGTGGAATTTCCCCAATATATTATTCCAAAACGCAGTGTAGATGTGACATAGGCTACCTACCTACCTGTCTACTTAACAATATTCATCGAGAGCGTGAAATTTCGCTAATTAATTGTGTAACAGTGTATACCGTACTTACCTACCAGGTTAAATGTAATATGAGTAGGTAATACCTACGTAACGTAATTTTCCGACAAATACGTAAAAATGAAGGATTAAGTAATTAAAAGATCATTTAAATAAAAAATATTGATTATAAGCTTTCATACTATTTAGGCATTGCGCGGGCCACGGCCGCCTGCTTTTATATTATTTCGATCGCATGGCCATTATTTCGATTCGATTCAAGTGTTCAACCTGCTACGCTATTTCTTATCGCACAGTATTTTATTCTACACCACGACGATCATACGCACACACCCTCACGTACGCACTGCAGCACGAAACATTACAAGTAAGAACAGACAAAAAGCTATATACCTCTTTCGCACGATTCTCGCTGTTGCGCGCATAAGGGTCAGTTCACACCGAGACGCGACGCGACGCGCAGTTTTCAAGATAGAAATACAATTACAGACCTTATCTACTACACTAAAAGGTACACAATTCAATGTGTACCTACTACGTCGAGCTACGCAGCGCGGTGCCGCCGCCGCGCGGCGTAGCTCACTGAATCGTGTACCTTTTTGTGTAGAAGATGAGGTCTGTAATTGTATTTCTATCTTGAAAACTGCGCGTCGCGTCGCGTCTCGGTGTGAACTGACCCTAACGCGTTCAAGGTCAACGTGGGGTAACCTGATGTGCTGGCGACTGTACATAAAAATAATAAAGTTGAGTTACCACGTCGTGCTTACAACCGCTACAAACAAAGGCCATAGAGCGCACTTTTGCTTGGCAAAACGTTAGGTTGCGCTCGCGCGCTCCGACACGGCGCCAGTTCGCCTCGAGTACTCGACAAGCTCGCACACGCCGATCGCATATTACCGCGAACGCGATTTTTACCGCGCGAGTCGCCGCCGCGAGGTCTCACACCATCTTTACACATAATTAATTGTTTTTAATTTAAACAAAACCCGACTAATCACGTACCTGCGTCCTGTACGCAACACCCATGTTCAAGAAAAAGCTGACAAGGTGGTTATTGGATAACTGTTTTTATGACACATTGGTGAATTTAAGGAATATTGTAAAAATCAAAGATGACATCTACTTAATTTTGACATTGATTTTAAAGTAACGACTACCTAATTATGATAATTCATATTGGACATATGTTTAATCATTAAATCTTATAATTAATAGTAGGTAAAGACGGCAGCACATCAAGCTACCCGAAACTGTAAAATTTTGCCAATGAACTTTGAACCTTATACTTTAGCGATAAAGTTGATAATCAATTAAAGAAATTTGACAGATTGTAGTAGCTTTAATGTGCTGGCGTCTGTACTTAGTTATATAAAATGACATTTGAATATACCATATGTTATGGTAGAGTGCACAGAACTTAAAAATTAGTAACACCATAATAAGTAAAACTACATTCTTACAAATAAATAAATTCTATTCTATTCTAAGAGAAGGTATTGTTAAATTACCCTTTCGACTAAAATTCCTCTGACATACATCACCTTTGTAAGGGTTTTCACCAGTGTGTAACCGCATATGTTTTGTTAAACGACTCTTTAGACTAAAACTCTTCTGACATACATCACACTTGTAAGGTTTTTCACCAGCGTGTATACGCATATGTTTTGTTAAACGACTCTTTAGACTAAAACTCTTCTGACATACATCACACTTGTAAGGTTTTTCACCAGCGTGTATACGCATATGATTTGTTAAATTACTCTTTAGACTAAAACTCTTCTGACATACATCACACTTGTAAGGTTTTTCACCAGTGTGTATACGCATATGTTTGGTTAAACTTCCCTTTTCACTAAAACTCCTTTGACATACATCACACTTATAAGGTTTTTCACCAGTGTGTATTCGCTTATGTATTGTTAATTTTTCCTTTCGACTAAAACTCTTCTGACATACATCACACTTATAAGGTTTTTCACCAGTGTGTATACGCATATGCCTTGTAAAATGTCGGTTATCACTAAAACTACGTTGACATACATCACACTTGTAAGGTTTTTCACCAGTGTGTATACGCATATGTTTGGTTAAACTTCCCTTTTCACTAAAACTCCTCTGACATACATCACACTTGTAAGGTTTTTCACCAGTGTGTATACGTACATGTTGTGATAAATCACTGTTTCGCCTATAAGGTTTTTCACCAGTGTGTATACGCATATGTTTGGTTAAACTTCCCTTTTCACTAAAACTCCTCTGACATACATCACACTTATAAGGTTTTTCACCAGTGTGTATACGCATATGTTTGGTTAAACTTCCCTTTTCACTAAAACTCTTCTGACATACATCACACTTAGAAGGTTTTTCACCAGTGTGTATACGCATATGTTTGGTTAAACTTCCCTTTTCACTAAAACTCCTTTGACATACATCACACTTATAAGGTTTTTCACCAGTGTGTATACGCATATGTTTGGTTAAACTTCCCTTTTCACTAAAACTCTTTTGACATACATCACACTTGTAAGGTTTTTCACCAGTGTGTATACGCATATGTAGTGTTAAATGTCCCTTTTCACTAAAACTCCTTTGACATACATCACACTTGTAAGGTTTTTCACCAGTGTGTATACGCATATGTAGTGTTAAATGTCCCTTTTCACTAAAACTCCTTTGACATACATCACACTTATAAGGTTTTTCACCAGTGTGTATACGCATATGTTTGGTTAAACTTCCCTTTTCACTAAAACTCCTTTGACATACATCACACTTGTAAGGTTTTTCACCAGTGTGTATACGCATATGTAGTGTTAAATGTCCCTTTTGACTAAAACTCCTTTGACATACATCACACTTATAAGGTTTTTCACCAGTGTGTATACGCATATGTAGTGTTAAATGTCCCTTTTCACTAAAACTCCTCTGACATACATCACACTTACGCTTGGACGTACGTTTTTGAGTTGTCCGGATAACTTTCAAGTCTGAGTTTTCTTTGTTCGTTTTCTGGGCTGTTATTGCATCTTCTAGTTTTGTTCTTTGTGTGTCTAGTGTTGGTTTCTCCGCAACGGTCGCCCCTGTGATAACAAAACTGGTAAGTACAATGTTGGAAGATTGACATGCACACGAATCAAAATAATAGCGCTTTGCATAATTCACACTAGGACCTAAAAAGAGGAATTTCTGGTGACAATGAATAAAACACTTGATCATCAGTGACATGAAGTTGTTGACTCTAATTTGAATCTGACGTATGATGAAACAATGTTTTATAGACGCCGTGGTGTACTCAATAACTATGGTATGAAAAATATTTTTGATAATATAAAGTGCTATCTTGACATGTGTATAAATCATAATTGTCTCAAAAATGACGAAGAAACTGTTTCAGAGAACTGTACAACTCTAAGAAAGGAACAGTTTTTTCGTCCATATTAGAGCTAATAAGAGGGAGCAAAACACTAAAGTTGAATCTCGTAACATACGATTACTGCACCAAAATATTGCAGGGTTATTGAATAAACTTCCTTTGGTAGAAATATGTTTATCGGAGTTTAATGACAGGCGTAAGGATATCCATATACTATGTTTTTCAGAAACATTTGTTAAAACTAACAACGAAATAAATGTATGTATTAATGACTTTACACTGGCCACTTCATACTCTCGAGATAAGGAAAATAGGGGTGGGGTATGTATTTTAATAAAGCATTTCTTAGATTACAAAATACTACAATTATGCAAAGAAATGGCAGTAGACAAAGTGTTCGAATGCTGTGGAATAGAAATACCACTTTATAACTGTACTATTGTATGTGTTTATAGGACACCCAATTCGAACATTGCAATATTCTTTAATAAATTACAGTCTCTATTGCATAAGCTAAGCGATGGAAAAAACAATAAAATAATACTGGTCGGAGATCTAAATATAAATACCCTCACCACGAATAAAAATGCCACCATACTGAATGATATACTAAAAAATTATAACTTATCTCTAAAAATAAACACTCCAACCTACCTACATACACCTCTATATATACCTCTTGCATAGACCACATTATTACCAATATACCAGACTCTTCTGGTGAAACATGTGAACTACATCTCTCGGACCATAATACTGCGCAGATTTTAACATTCCCATCAAATACATCAACAAATAAAGCTGCTCCATCGCATTGTTTTATATATAGGAGGAATTATAGCCAAGAATACATTGAAAAATTTAAAGAGTGTCTCTCGAGCCTAACGTTTCAGGATATTTATGAAGAAACAGATCCTAATACAGCTTTTAATAATTTTCATGAAATTTTTAGTCTATTTTATAAGTTAAATTTTCCTTTACAAAAAATTAAAGTAAAAGATCAAAAACCGACTTTGAAATGGTTAACTAAAGGTATAAAAAAATCGTGCCTCTCTAAAAGATACCTAAAATTCAATTATCATAAAAATAAATCACTGGAAAATAAATTAAAGTATAATAAATATGCTAAACTGTTAAAAAAATGCATTAATGTGTCCAGGAAACAAACGTCCGGCAACTTTATTATGAAAGCAAAAAACAAATGTAGCGCAACTTGGAAATTGATTAAAAATAAACCTAACTGTAGAGATTCGCAATATATAGAAGCAATTAAACTAAACGACACTTTGATAGAAGATCCTGAAGAAATAGCGGAGGCTTTTAATAATCACTTTATTGATTCTACAAACATTGATATAACTAGTAATAGTAGGAAAAATAGACCCACGATTAATACTAATAATGAAGGCAATAGTATATACCTAGAACCCTGTACGCCAAATGAAATAAGCAAAATAATTGCATCCTTAAATGATACCAATGCTGTGGGATATGATGAGATTTCGACACAAATTATAAAAATCGTGTGCTAATATACTGTCACCTATTTTAGCTCATCTGATTAATTTAAGTTTCTCTGAAGAAAAGTATCCTGAAAAATTAAAGTTTTCAGTAGTAAAGCCCTTATACAAAAAAAACAATAAACATGACTTAAATAATTACCGTCCAATTACATTAATTCCTATAATTTCAAAAATATATGAAAAAGCAATGTGTAATAGGATTATCTCATTTATATATAAACACAGTATAATAAGTCCGGAACAAAATGGTTTTCAAAGAGGAAAGTCGACTACACTAGCTTGCTATCAACTTATTAAATTAATTACTGAGAATATAGATAAAAAAATACCGGTCACTGCTATATTTTTTGATATGAGCAAAGCGTTTGACTCTGTAAAACATGACATACTGTTAAAAAAATGTGAGGGTTATGGAATTAGAGGGAAAGCGTTAAATTGGCTCAAAGATTACTTAAGTAATAGACAGCAACGTGTTGAAGTTTTAGGGATGAATAAAGATCGAGAAGTGTTAAATTATAAATCTCAGTTCAGAAACAACACATATGGCGTGCCTCAAGGTAGCATTTTGGGGCCGTTGCTCTTTCTTCTGTATGTAAATGATTTGCCAACAGTAACCCAGAATAAGTGCGTGTTATTCGCAGATGACATTTCACTGGTAATCAACAACGAAACCAATAAAAAGTAATTTAAAAAAATTAAACCGACTTCAAAAAGAAATTAACTCAAAATTATGAAATAACTTTAATTTCGGAAGTCGGTGTCTTGGGATCTGTATTTTAGTTTTATGCCACCGACTTCTGAAATTAAAGTTATTTCATAATTTTGAGTTAATTTCTTTTTGAAGTCGGTTTAATTTTTTTAAATTACTTTTTATTTCGTAATTTTTAGTTTTTGCACTAGTATTTGACCAAGGTTTTGAGATGTTTTCCCTTTGACACTACACCCGTAGCTCTTATCAATAAGCCAGGCCGTCACACTTACACGTATTAGTCCATATCTTGAAAATTACTGAATCGATCTTGATGAAACTTGCACTGTTCCCTAAGTTGAAGAAAATGTAAGCCAATAAAAAAAAATGGTCACGATCCGATTAATAGTTCCGGAGATATGCGTGGACAAACATACATACATACATACATACATACATACATACATACATACATACGTCTATGAAATTTTGTATATTTGTTTGGAAGCCCTAATAGATCATCATATGTGAATATAATGCAATTCCAATAATATTACATACATACGTATCGAATTGATAACCTCCTTTTTTTTTTGAAGTCGGTAAAAATGAACAGCATGAGGACAAAATAAATACTGCCGTAGAAAGCATACTAGAATGGTTTGAACAAAATAATTTATGTGTAAACATCTCCAAAACAAAATATATTAATTTCTGTAATTACAAAATGACAAATAAAACAATGAAAATTATTGGGCGTGGTAATGAAATTGAGGAAGTTGACTATACAAAATTTTTAGGCATAGTAATTGATAAAAATTGCAATTGGAAGAAACATATAGATAATATATGCAACAGGCTAAACAGCTTTGCATTTGCACTGAGAAACCTTAGGAAAACTGTTGGAATAAATGCCGCTCTACTGGCTTATCATGGTTACGTCTCATCTGTGCTAAGATACGGCTTAATATTATGGGGTAATTCTACGGACAGTGACAGGGCTTTTATTGTGCAAAAAAAGTGCTTACGAGCTGTGTTTGGTGTAGGGCCATTAGAATCGTGCAGGCCCATATTAAAAGAGCATAAATTGTTATCGCTTGCATGCTTATATATACTGGATATGGGAGTGTTCGTAAAAAAACACCCTAACCTATTTAGTAAAGCTGATAGTGAAAACATGTATAAAATCGGTAAACACTCAAGGGATCCAACCAGATTAGCTATGCCTAGGTGTAGAACAGCATTTTGCCATAAAAACACCAGTCGAATGGCAATAAAGATATTTAATAAGATACCAAAGGTAATTAGAGAACTGCCTACAAATATATTTAAAAAAAGACTCAGAACATGGCTTATTGAAAATTGTTTCTATAATATTAATGAATTTCTGAATTATAATATGAATAGTAATATTGCACAGACATGAATAGTGTAATTTAAATAATTTTTTGACATTCCTGTAATTTAATTTAATTAATTTTTGACATTTCTGTAATTCAATTAATTTTGACATTTCTTTAATTCAATCAATTTTGACATTCCTGTAATTTAATAAATTTTGACATTCCTATAATTTAATCAAATTTGACATTCCTGTAATTTTATTAATTTTGATTTGCCTGCATTCTTATTTTGACATTTGTAATTTCCTTTTTTTAATGACTTTTCTAACAATTTTTTTTTAATGAATACAAATATGAATCGAGGCACATTCAAAAAAAAATAATTTGCATGCTGAATTTAGTAGGCGGAATATGAAGTACTATGAATTGTATTATGACATCTGTAAGCACCATATTTCATGCAAATAAACGATTATTATTATTATTTCGTTTATTCGTCTTTTTTCCTATCTAATTACATTTTTAAATATTTCTTAATAAATAAAAGTAAGTATAAAAAACATTTAAAAATATAAAAAAATAGTGATCCACCGGTATCGGGAGCAGGGTCCAAGCTACCGGTGGTTAGGGCTCCAGAGACAGGAACCTCCTCACAATGCGAGCCGTATCGAGGAGTACTGCCTTCTGAATCAGGCCCTTGATCCAACCGCCTAACGAGAGCCTCGATAGATGTTGATCGAGGCTTTCGGCCATCAGTCCATTGGCTGATACGACAATCGGCACAATGATAGCCGAGCTCACATTCCACATGTCAACAACCTCGTGAGCTAAGTCGAGATATTTAATTTGTTTCTCTTTCTCAGCTTTCACGAGGTTCCCGTCATGTGGAATGGTAACATCGATAATCATTGTGCGGCGCGCTAATCGGTCTATCACCACTATATCAGGCATATATTATTATTATTATTATAAGTACAAATTGTACTGACATCGACATATGGTCTGTGTGTAGTTTGGTACGAGTTGAACGTTAGAAATAGGATCTCTGTTGATAATTAACAACGTAGATAACAACTCACACTTAATAGGAAGTTATTCGTCCACTAGCGCCATCACTTAATTTTCATTAATTGTGGTGAATTTAGGACTTCTAGGCAAAAAATGTTTTGTAGAAAGGTAAAGGTTATCGGATAACCACATGTTATTTACAATTTTTAAAACAAATCTGTTTGTAGACACTTAACACGCTGTTTTATGCGCAATAGGTCCGCTGGCCAGCAAAATAAAGCTTTGACGCTAGTTTGCCGTTTTAATTAAAATAAAAACTGAAACCATGGCAATAGCTTCACAACAACGCGCACCTAAAATTAGGTTCATGCATAATTAAGTGATGGCGCTAGTGGACGAATAACTTCCTATTAAGTGTGAGTTGTTATCTGCGTTGTTAATTATCAACAGAGATCCTACATATTTAGGGTTCCGTACCAAAATGGTAAAACGGAACCCTTATGGTGAGACTCAGTGTCTGTCTGTCTGTCACAGCTGGATATCTCAAGAACTACTAATGGTATCAACTTGAAATTTGGAATAGTTTTACATGTGGTCCCCCCTTTATAGCAGAACGTTTTATGTCATAATATTATTTTGCATAACAGCGTATAGCATAAGCTTCATTTCGCAGAAAATCGTTTGGCATACCTACACTCATTTATCATACATTCAAAACTCATAATTTTGTAAGACAGAATCATCTTTAGGCATAAATTTCATATCCATAATAAATAAAATGTAATAATACCCATACAAAAAAAAATTGTTTTTACGGAGCATTATTTGAAGTACGACAAAAATATTTTTTTGTCTTATTTGTTATCACTGCCACAGGATCAATGTCCATTTTTTATTAAATCGGGACCAGTGTGCGCGCCTTCACTTCCTCGCGCCACCGATACAATGACGGGAGTACTTTCGCCTAGTGGTCGCAAAGCGGGGATCCGGCCAGTACAGAAGCCGCCTCGAACTACGATGGTTCTAGTTTATCATCAGTGACTTCGAGTTACAGTCCTTTGGATAGAATGCAACATGCGCATGTAAGCGGGTATGCTCTTTAGGTAATGCGAGGCACTTCTTATCAGGAGAACCATTGGCCTGTTTGCTTACCTATAGAATACTATAGATTAACAAACTAATGCTTACTTTTCGTTTGCCTGGCTCCTCGTTCCTTCTTAGATACTTCTGGTTCTTCTATCACTTCAGTTTTAAACTCCATTAAAGGTACATCATCTTCTAAATCTGACTCAGAATGGTGTGGTGGTGCATCTGCTACATCTAGACAGCTATTCTCTAAATTTCCCGGTTCTAGCTCTGTAATTGAACAAAAACAGTCAAGAGTATTACTTGTTTATTATTAACTACCTGCGCCTCGTGGTTTCATCCGCATATGCCTCGATCCCGTGGGAATATCGCGATAAATAGTATCCTATGGCCTAATCCAGGTCAAGGTTTACATTTATGGTACATTTCATTCAATTCCATTCAGCCATTTTAGCGTGAAAGCGTAACCAACAAACATCTTCTGCCCACGACTTCGTCCGCGTGAAATTTTTTGCTCCCCCGACCCACCCCATCGCATCGCATCGCCTGCTCGCGCTATTAGCGAAAACTTCTGACTTTTTTTTTTTTGCTCAACTCCTAAGGGTCCTAGCGTGATGTTTAACAGCCTTCCTCAAGAATTAGGCTATCAAATGCAGAAATCCTACTAATATTATAAATGTGAAAGTTTGTGAAGATGTTTGAATGTTTGTTACTCAATCACGCGTAAACCGTTTAACAGATTTGGATGAAAATTGGCACATAGATAGACCATTTCCTGAATTAACACGTAGGATAATATTTATCCCGATATTCCCACGGGATCGAAACTTACGCGGGTGAAACCGCGGGGAGCTGCTAGTATTTTTATAAATCCGACCGATACTTCCAGAGATTAAGGCTTTCAAACAAACAAACTTTCAGCTTTTTCATTAAAGATTTAAAACTATGATATCTCCTAAGATTTTCATTGAAATGAAATGATGTCAATGGAAATTTTCTTTAAAATTAAATACTTGTGATGAATAACGTATTTATTTGGATAAGGATTAATATCATGTTTATAAAAACACCTTCGCAAATAATGCATTATTTAAGAATAATATTTAAATTATAGATTTGATTTATTGATGATATTATTTTTGTTCTTAAAAACATACCTTCACTTTGATGTTCCTCCATTGCCTCAATAATATCATCTAGTATCTCTGAAACAGCTGGTAATTCTTCTTCTTTGATAGCAATGTCTTCTGTTTCACATTCATCAACTATACTTATGTGCACTGTTGGAGATATAATAAAGCCACTGAAAAATCCTGAGTGGTCTTGGTTTATCAAAGAATTAGGCTGTAAGAAAACAAATTTTTCATTACACTAAAGTCACTCAAACGAGCCCCCACAAGTGAGGATACTTAAAGTAGGTCCAATGTTTGTACACTGCTGCACTGGCGTCGGCCATGCTACCAACATCAGTGACCTCTGCACAAGCTATTGTTGCATGGCTCGTGCCAACACAAGAGAGGACCGTTATCAAACTGCCACATACAAGTTCATACAGAAGTTGTAGCAGTAATATAGGTAATTGTCAATGCCTACATTTGACTAAAGTGTACATCATTCAACACTTGATGGTATAGTGTGAAATCCAGACACAATAGGTATGAGCTTGAGTGGATTCACTTCCACGTTATACAGAAACAAGAAATTATGAGAATAAATGGCTGTATAAGATATCTACCTCATAATCCTCATTCATCCTCTGAGCAAACAATTCTTCAGCTTCCAGACATTGTCTCAGTAATCGGTAGCATTGCTTTAGTTTAGTGCAGCAGAAGAAACAAGCAAGAATCGGTCTTCTGTCTTGAGTTACAAACTGGAACAAAATTTGTCTGACACTATTTTGCTACTTCTAATGTTACAAATAGTAATTCAGTCAGTGGGATTCTCATCATAAGCTCGGAGTATCATCTCATCTACGGCTACATTATGTTGTCTGGCACTCCGCGCCATAGTGACGATAAAGTTCAAGATATTAACCCTTCCGTGTCTGTATATCTTAGAATGCGCTAAATTTGTTAAAATGCACCCGGAGTTATTTAAATAAGCTCATGAAATGTATCCAAAAAGTAATAGGTAGAATAGTTTTGCCCATAATCGTGAGGACAGCATTAAACAGTAAAAATAGCTAAGCAATGTGTGGTTGCATGTTTAATGCTACTATACCAGACAGTATTAAAATCTTAGTAGCTAATCAATTTAAAAAGTGATTCAAAGTATGGTTAGGGGAAAAAAATCTATTCGGTAAACAACATATATAATAACAGGTTTTAATAAAAAAAAAAAAAACCCACTGACCGCTACTCTAAATAAAATTGTAATTTTAGTTGAACATTAATACAATAATCATTATGACTGTAATACCGTAATACCGTCACATTATTATGGCTAAGTGTAATGGCCCTAAGACGACCCACTGACCTGGATCTGTAAACCTCTACTAAGACTGAAATTGTACCAATACCTACTTATGGCAAATAAATGGATTTGATTTGATACGTATTTATTCTAAGTCAGGTTTCCTCACAGTTTTCCTTCATTGTGATTTCAGACGATCCTCTGACCGAAAGTTCATGTATTTGTGATTTTTAATAAATATAAAAACTTACTGGAATATCAGTCAGCTTCTCATACAGTTCATGTAAGTTCCTGTTGACTACTATACACAAACGTACATCCTCCACCAAACATATCCGACATATTGGCAGCTTTTCCATCTTTTCACTCAATATCCAGCGTCACTTAAGTTTTAGTTAACTTTACGTTTGTATTATAGAAAAACAGTGATGCGTTGCCTACAGATAACGAGTAAGGCTTGTTTAATACGACTTCTTTTTGCTATTAAAAGTTATTTCGTGCAAGCTTCCTTTTTGGACCACGGCAAGAAGACTTCCTCTTGGGCAAGACTGCTAGTTGCTACAGCCGGAAAGAGCTAAACTTATTATATCTTCCGTAAGTAGTCCAGACAGTCCAGGTAATTTATAGGAACTTACACCGCAGGTTTATTATTGACAGAAGTTAGAAGAGCACAACTGCACAACACAAATACACAACAAAATATTTTTACCCCTAAACTACTCTACTAGGGATGTGAAAAAATAATCGATTATAGAAAAAGTCGATTAATAAAAAATCGATTTCTTATTCACTGCCGATTTTTTTCACCTAGAAGTTAGAACGGCCGCAACACAGGTTAGCACGCGAAATTCAATTTGCAGGTCAGTGTCAGGTATCTTGATCAAAATATGATTCGCGACAATAACAGGTACGGACGCCAGCAGGTCAACCTACCCGAAACTGTCAGATTTTCCCAATCAACCTTGAACCTTATCTTTTAGCAATAAAGTCGAAAATCTATTAAAGAAATCTGACAGATTGTAGTAACTTGATGTGCTGGCGTCTGTACATATTTGGAGAATTATAATCTTTGACCTGCAAATTGCAAAAAACGTATGAAATAGTAATTTATCGATATTTCAGGCGTTTAATTTAATCTATCAAAAAAAGGAAAAAATCAATTATTTTAATAAAATCAATTATTTTTATTAAAAAAATCGATTATTTTCTAATCGATTTTATTACTAGGCAAAACAATCGATTATTTAATAATCGATTTTTTATGTATACTGTCACATCCCTATAAACTACCACAGAGCATGTAACCTAAACTACAGAGTAGAATAATTTAACCATAAATAAACGCTCCACAAAGTGCCACCACAGCTAGCATAGCTGCCTTGAAAAAACGGGCACGCACTGAGAGACGGAAATAGTATAAGCTTTATCCTTTTCTGTTACTTATAATAACTCAATACTTTATCCCTTTCTTGTGGAAATGAAATGGCGCTACCGTTTTAACTTTTCTTTCAATTCAATTCAATTCAATTCAATTCAATTCAATTCAATTCAATTCAATTCATTTATTTGTGAACATAGGTTACAATAGGTGTTACAGTCAAATATATTATGATCTCTATGTCCTACCACTTGGTGGTGTACAAATAATAGTAAAATAATAATATCAACAATTAATCACTATTACAATTTAAAATAGCAGGAAATGTCAGATAAAAGCATTAAATTAAATAGTTACAATATAAGTCAACGTAATATATATTATAGTCCCATTATTATAGCAAGCAAGCAATAATTCACAACCAGTTACACATAATTATAATATTCGGTCATTAAGAAATTCCTCAATAGAGTAATATGTCTTCTCAATCAGAAACAGAGATAACTTCTTTTTAAATTCATTGATATTGTCTGCTGATTTGATACACTTTGGTAGTTTATTATAAACCTTTGGAGCCATTGCGAATATGCTTTTCCGAAACATTGCAGTTTTGTTTGGTACCAAATGCAGCATATCGGCTCTACGCAGGCTACTCACTTGTGAAAACTTAGACAGGTTGCGCCTGACAAAAAGGGCAGTTTCGTAAATGTACATGGACGGTAAAGTTAATATTTTTAAGTTTTTAAAATGAGGTTTACAACTGTCAGTGTTTTGTAGATTACAGATGGCTCGGATACATCGTTTTTGTGCGATAAATGCAGTTTCCTTTCCAGTTGCATTACCCCAAAAAATTATGCCGTATCTTAAACATGATGCAACTAGTCCATGATATGCGGTTAGTAATGTTGATTCACTTACAGTTCTCCTTAACATGCGTAATGCATATGAAAATTGGTTCAGCTTACTACATATTTTCTCGATTTGAACGCCCCATGTTAATGTATTCTCTATATGTATTCCTAGAAATTTCGTGGTGTTTGTTTCGTCGATGCTTACACCATTATGATTAATATTAAGGTTAAATTTGTTATTTGTTCTTTGTCCAAATTTCATAATTAAGGTTTTACTTAAATTAATTTTCAAATTATTATACTCTAACTAACTATTATGTTGGTAATAATTTATATTTGACAAAAGATAGATATAATATTGTTATGTACTATCTTTCTAACTATCAAAAAAGACAGATAGCTGTGTCGCTATCATATTTTTTTTCTATTACAGCCAAACATTTGGCTAAACAAATTGCTCCTATTGAGCAATGCAATGACTTTTTAAATTACTCTGGTAATAATTTGGTTGAAATTATTGACATTAATCATTTAAATTAGAAATTAAGACAATAGAGGCAACCTCTTGCAAAAATGTAAATAAGTCAAATGAAAGTGTAAAAAAATTAAATAGTATCAATCTGGTGCATCAAAATATTCAAGGTTTTTCAAACAAAGACTTAGAAGTAGAATTATTCCTGAATTGTTACAATATAGATATTCTTTGTATGACAGAACATTGGCTTAAAAGTCACCAGTTCATGTTCAATTTTAGTAATCACCAGGTTGGTAGTTCATTCAGCAGAGTAAATGCTATACATGGTGGCTCATTAATTTTAATAAATAACCAGCTTAAGTTTAAAGACCGAAAGGATATTGTGAGCCTCTCTGTTGAACGGACAATTGAAATAGCCTGTATAGAATTGGAGCAGTTCATTATATTAAGTGTGTACAGACCTCCTTCAGGATTGTATGATTGTTTTGAAAAAGTTATGGATGAAGTGTTGCACAAAATCTGTAATACAAACAAGTCCATCATCATTTGTGGTGATTTTAATGTTAATTTGTTAGAAAATTCTGGGTTAAGTACTAAAATTATAAGTTTGTTTCAGTCATACAATCTTGCAAACCAATTTTTGGAGCCCACTAGAATAACTCCTACTAGTGCCACATGCCTAGATAACATTTATACAGATGTTATACCAACCCACAAAGACATTATTAACCTAATAGACTCAGATCATTGTGGACAATTAATCACTATTCCAAATAAAAACAAAAAAGTTACTAAAAAAGATATCACTGTTAATCCAAAAACAACTAATCGCTTGGAAACATTTAAAACTAAACTCATGGGTAAATTACCACTTTTGTTCACTAATGATGACCCTAATCAACAATATAATGATTTTTTTAATATGTATTGCACACAATTTGATAACACATTTATTCCAAAAACATTATCGGTTAATAGTATTGCTTCCTTCAGTAACTGGGCCACCATTGGTATACATAAAAGTAGAAAACGACTTTATGAATTATATGAAGAACGGATTTGTATAAACACTGCTGAATTTAATTTATATGTTAAGAATTATTCTAAAATATTTAAAAAAGTTTGTAGTATTGCCAAGTCACGTTATTTGAGTTCAAAAATTAAAAATAGTAGTAACATTATTAAAACGACTTGGAATGTCATTAATAGCGAAACGGGAAGGTCATGCACCCGAAGTAGTGACTACAGCCTTGTTATTGATGACAATATAATTAAATCAGATTGTCAAGTCGCCGCGGCCTTTGAAAATTTCTTTGCAGAGATTCCCGTATCAACTACTAAATCTCTTAACTCATCACCCATTGCTGCAGAGTCTTTACTTAAAGAAAACGTTCCAGTTTGCGATTCTGAATTTCACTTCCAATATGTAACTTGTAAAGATATAATTAAAACTTTTCACACGTTAAATGTTAAAAAGACCGCAGATCTATGGGGTAATTCTGTGGATGTTGCTAAGTCGATTATAGACATTGTAGCACCTACTTTAGCTGTTATATTTAATAATTGTATTGACCGTGGTGAGTTTCCTGATCTTATGAAAAACAGTAAAATAATACCGTTGTTTAAATCGGGTAGTACATCAGACCCTACTAATTATAGACCTATTTCAGTACTACCTACCTTTAGTAAAATTTTTGAAAAACTTATTTTAAATCAATTGCAAAGATTTTTTAATAAAAATAAATTACTACATAACAAACAGTTCGGATTTACAAGGGGTCGTTCGACTACCGATGCAGGAGTTGAACTTTTAGGACATATTTATAATGCATGGGAGGACAAATGCGATGCTTTGGGCATCTTTTGCGATTTGTCCAAGGCATTCGATTGTGTTCTTCATGAAACATTAATCAGGAAACTGCACCACTACGGAATCCGGAACGCCTCTCTGGATCTTCTTACTTCTTACTTAAGTGATAGGATTCAGAGAGTTGATGTTAACGGAAAAAGGTCACCCGGATCTGTAGTAAGAATGGGGGTCCCCCAGGGCTCAATTCTCGGCCCATTTTTATTTATTATTTATATAAATGACTTGCCTTACCTCATAAGGGATGAACATGATATAGTGTTGTTTGCAGATGACACTTCACTTTTATTTAAACTCAAACGTCAGCAGCTGGTTACTGACAATGTAAATAACGCCCTTGCAAAAGTAGTTAACTGGTTTAATGTCAATAACCTACTTCTTAACGGAAAAAAAACGAAATGTATTAAGTTTACCATACCCCACGTTAGACAAGTAGAAACTAGTGTTCTCATTAAGGATGAAGAGTTGAAACCTGAAGATACCACAGTATTCCTAGGCATAACGTTGGATGCCAAGCTTCAATGGGGCCCCCATATAGATAAATTGTCAAAAAAGCTTAGCTCTGCAGCATATGCCGTTAGGAAAATTCGTGATTTAACTGATTTAGAGACAGCCCGTTTAGTATACTTTAGTTATTTTCATAGTGTGATGTCGTACGGTATTCTGTTGTGGGGAAATGCCGCCGATATTCAGACAATTTTTATTTTACAAAAAAGGGCAATTCGTTCCATTTATAAATTAAGTCCCAGACACTCCCTCAGAGACAAATTTAAAGAGATTAATATAATGACTGTGCCTTCTCAGTACATTTATGATAATCTTTTGTATGCACATAAAAATATTAATCTGTTTAAAAAATACAGTGATATCCATAACATAAATACTAGGAACAAACACAAATTTGTTGTTCCAACAACAAGGCTCAAAAAAATAGGTGGCTCGTTTAGATGCCAATGTATACGTTTTTATAATAAACTTCCTAGCCACATTCAAGAACTAAGCCTTAATAAATTCAAATCTTTTATAAAGCGAAAACTATGTCAGAAAGCCTATTATACTGTAAAAGACTATATTGAGGACAAAAAGGCTTGGGATTGAGCTGCTCCAATAGGTTTAGAATGTTGTTTTTATTTTTCTAATTTACACTTTAATAATTTTCTTTTTTTTAAGTATCTATTTACTTAAATAATGACATGTACATTTACTGTATAAAGTATTATATGATTTTAATTATTGTGAATGTGAGGACTATGTGGGTAATTTTTTGTTTTTTCTCTCTTCGTTTTAATCATGATCTGGCAGTTTGAGTAGTTTATGCGGCCTACCCAAATGTCCTGTCTTTGGTATTGTTCGTCGAATCGTTGAGCTCCTTAAGTTCTGAGTTGAGCTGCACGGTTACTGACAAATGCGTGCACTGACTGGACAGGTCCGCTCAATCTGTGTGGTTCTTTCCTCAAAAGACCATTTCAGACACTAATCTACATGGTCCTCAAAGATTATGTCCGGATTTTTTATATACACATTGACATTGATGAATTTTATTTAGACAATGACATGAATATTTACTTTGTAAGTAATTTTTATTATTATTTTTTATTTAATTATTGTGAATGTGAGGACTATGTGGGTCATTTCTTTTTTCCTTCTTAGTTTTAATCATGATCTGGCAGTTTGAGTAGTTTATGCGGCCTACCCAAATGTCCTGTCTTTGGTATTGTTCGTCGAATCGTTGAGCTCCTCAAGTTCTGAGTTGAGCTGCACGATTTTTGACAAATGCGTGCACTGATTGGACAGGTCCGCTCAATCTGCGTGGTTCTTTCCTCAAAAGACCATTTCAGACACCAATCTACATGGTCTTCACACGATCTGACCAAGATTTTGTCTGGACTTTAAAAGAGACTGTGACTTCTGAGTTTGTTTCGGCCTTTCTTCTCAGAATAGTCAGTTAGGAAACGCCGACCTCATCTAGTTTAAAAAAAAATATGATTGACGTGTAAAAGTGTTTGTACAAACCTACTTACAGAAATAAAAAATCATTCATTCAAAATCATTCATTCATTCAAATCATTCATTCATTCAACCAATTAATTATGGATTCAATATTATTGTTTATGTCAGATTCTAGTTCATCAGTATTATTATTGTCAAAAATTACAGTACTATCATCTGCAAACATTGTCATAGGGTAATTAGTTGCTGTAGGCAAGTCATTAGTGTAAATAATGAACAATAGAGGTCCAATTACACTCCCTTGAGGTACTCCATACGCCACACTTCTAACATTAGACTCATAACAAATTTCATTTTTTGTCTTATCGCATACTCTATTAATAATTGTAAATTGTTTTCGGTTTTTAAGGTAGGATTCAAGAAAGCTATAGACATTACCCCTTATGCCATATGAGTATAATTTTTTAAGCAGAATATTATGATCTACGCAGTCAAATGCCTTTGACATGTCCATGTATAGAGCCAGTACTGGCAACCTTTTATCTACTCTAGATGTAACTGTGTTCAAAAAATCATAAATGGCCATATCAATTGACTTGTCTTTCCTAAAACCTTTTTGTTTATCAGTGAATAAGTTATTTTTCTCAAAGTATTGATTTATAGCATTATAGACCACCTTCTTTGTCTAAAGTATTGAGTTATTATAAGTAACTGAAAAGGATAAAGCTACACTATTTCCGTCTCTTTGTGCGTGCCCGTTTTTTCAAGGCAGCTACATAAGTAGCCAATGTTATTTAAGTTAGTTTTTTGTCTTATGTGTGACCACGCTACCTGATGCTCTATAGTTTTCTTACTCGGAAGACTATTACTCCTAGACACAGAGTACACTTTAGTACCCGTCAGGGTATATATGTTCTGTGCTTTAGATACAGCATCATATCGAGCCTTTTCAGGAAGAACATCGTAAGCGCCAAAATTCCCAAAAACGGTTTTAATTATTAACCGCTAGATCAACTGATTTTGAATCTATTGTCACTTACTTGAGTTCATAGTGGAAATGGTAATTAACTTTTTTTAATTACGAAATTTTCATCGTAAGTTACAACCCATTCGGTTTTTTTAACGTAACCTCCACCGAGTGACAGATCGTTAGTATAGTACCTGTCGCTTACGATATAATCTTAGGTAAATAATTTTATTGCAAACATCCTACTTGGCACTTACGATAATAAATTATGCAATTTGGAACGAAACGGAAGCGAAAAGAGGGTGTAATGAAATCTGTACTATTATCTTTAAATATCTTAAAATGGTTGACGAGAGAAGGACCCAAAATGAAGTTGCATTATACTGTGACAGTTGCGCAGGACAAAATAAAAATAAAGCCATGATTGCAATGCTGTATTATTTCATGCAATATCATGCGAGTTTTGTTGAAAGGCTGACTATAAACTTCCTCATTCCTGGACATACCATGATGCCAGTAGACTCTGTGCATGCAACAATAGAAAGATTTATACAGAAAAGAACTATTTACGCACCATCTGAATGGCAAACTTTGATTGGAAATGCTCGGACAAATCCCAAAAAATATGAGATAATTCTTTTAAAAAATAATGATTGGAATTCCTATGCAACAGCCTTCTTACCAAACAAAATTAAAATACAAACAAGTAAGCTCCGTAACGCTAGATTTGAAAAAGGCGACAAGTTCTATCTTAAATACGACTATGATGGACCCGATCAAGCTGTTGATGTGTCTCTTATATTGAGGTCTCGGCAGAATCAACAAGCTATTCGTGAACCTAAAACTGCTTACACTGAAAAAAATCCCATTTCGAAGGCGAAATACGAAGATTTAAAAAAAAGGGGCGAAAAGGGTATCATACCAGAAGTTTATACAAAAGAATATCTGGGGGTCTACTCCGAAGTGGTTGATTGTCGTGTCGGCCGAATGTTCGGTCATTTTCTGATTCGAATATTGTTGTCCTACTACGAATTTAAATTTAAAAAAAGGTAAAAAAAGGGTAAGGGTTCTAAAAAGGTTCGGATTGGCACAGTTTGGTCGAGACCTATAGTCAATATATAGGAAATGAAAGGTAGTAGAAAATGACCGAACATTCGGCCGATACGGTGGTTAACCGCTTCGGAGTAGACCCCCTGGATTTGCCCTGCGATAGAAACACAAGAGACGCTTTACCTCAGACTGATGAAAACGAGGACTGATGACTCCTCTTTTTGTATTTCATTTTATTAATAAAGCTCAAATTCACTTAGAAGTACCTACTTAATTATTTTTATTACTTTTTTGTATTTCTGACTCTTTGTCCTTCTCTGCCTGCCTCGTAAAAACAGTTTAAAAAAAAACAAAAAATATTTCTACTATTTTATGATATTTAAGAATTATCGTAATCGACATACTCTTATCAGCTCTACATAATAACGGTCATCAGTTTTAACGTAAGCGACAAATGTATGTGATTTTATAGTACTAAGTCAAATCTTAATATTTGAAATTATACGGAGGTGCCCATATAACACCAAGTAAAAATTTCAAATTGATGCTGTAAATATTTTGAGAAATATTTAAAAAAAACGTTCTCCTGTAAAATATGCAAAATGGCGGTTACGATCTTCTTCCTGAAAAGGCTCGATATTGTAGTCTTTGCTTTAGTATACTGGAACTCCTACCCATTGAGCTATATATATCAATGCTCCTACCCATCTACTACCAGATATATTACTTTACTCTATGGGCTAGAGCTAACAACATGTAAAAAAAAATATTTAAAATTTAAAAAACCCCCGACACCAAATTAATAATAATAAAATTAAATGTAAGTAATTGAAAAAGGATAAAATAATTTAAAAACCCCGACTTAAAGAATTTATGTAACGAGACTAAAACAGATAAATTAAATTCATATGGAAGTCGGGGGACCTCTTAGATAGAAGGTGTTCCACAGAACGGTCCCCCGACTTCCATAAGAATTTAATTTATCTAAAACTAAAACAATCAGAAGTAAAGCTAACCATACAGCATCATATTGTAGTCTTTGAGCTAACCAAACAAGTCAGTTCGATAAATTAGATGACATCACCATTGAAGCCGTTTCTACATTCTGTTTCTAAATCACCATTTAAAATCAAGCATGGTGTTAATAGTAACCCATCAAGACCAATTAAGTGTTTTGAGTAAGTAGCCAAACAAATAGAACAATTAGATAGTGATACTTTTTATACTCCCTCCGTAACTCTCACAGAATCATCAATATCCATAAAATATCTAGAAAAATAAATAAATAATATTGTAAAAGAAAAGTTGTTTTTCTATGTATCCACTGTGTGGTATTTTTTTGGATTCCCCTGATTTCTGGAGATTCCGCAGGTTCTTAATAAAAACAAACTGTTCGTTTCAACCAAAGACTACAATATGATGCTGTATAAGTTTCAACCATTTATTGGATCTACCGTCTTCGACAGATTACATAGGTCGCGTTCCGAATTAGCTAGTCCTGTCAAAATCAGGGTGCGTTCGAGTTTAATATAATGACACATTCTATAACACACTCCCAGGACAGAATAAAAAGTCGAAAGTACATACTTAGTTTACAAAGTTACACTCAAATTTAGTTACATACTATAAGCACAGTCTATACATCATACAGTCGTTCGACGAAGCCGTCTAGACAGAGCAATCGTGCGGGGTGTGAGGGGCAAGACGCGGGAGGTGCGAGCCCGAACTGCATACTGACACCGTGTTAGTAGTTCGGGACATAACTTTCAGGGTTGATGATTTCGACTTTTCGGTATTGATTTTATTATTGGGATACTATTTTCAAAAATGTAATGGTACACATTTTATTTAATTTTTAATTTATGAAGACAAATACAGAGATACGACACGACATGTAACATTTGAGTGCTTGCTTATTTGTTTAGTTTTTCTAATTATTTTACTTTTCTTTTCAACTAAATTTTTTTTACTTGACATTTCCATGGCTTTTGAGGACGCTAAAGCCGATAGTGCAGTCAAAACGAAAATCCAAAATGGCGGCTGCAAAAATTTTCAAATTTTTCAACATGGGTGTCGTTTCCAAGAATTTCAAGGGTGCTGACAACGAATATGAGGTCATAATCAAAATTCAAGATGGCGGCTGCGAAAATTTTCAAATTTTTCATCATGGGTGTCGTTTCCAAGGATTTCGAGGGTGCTGACAACGAATATGAGGTCATAATCAAAATTCAAGATGGCGGCTTCGAAAATTTTCAAATTTCATCATGGGTGTCGTTTCCAAGGATTTCAGGGGTGCTGACAACGAATATGAGGTCATAATCAAAATTCAAGATGGCGGCTGCGAAAATTTTAAATTTTTTCATCATGGGTGTCGTTTCCAAGGATTTCGAGGGTGCTGACATCGAATATGAGGTCATAATCAAAATTCAAGATGGCGGCTGCGAAAATTTTCAAATTTCGTCATGGGTGTCGTTTCCAAAGATTTCGAGGGTGCTGACAGCGAATATGAGGTCAAAATCAAAATTCAAGATGGCGGCTGCGAAACAATGTAATTTTTCATCATAGATGTCGTTTGGCCAATTGTTTGAAAATGGGACTGCGACACTATCTGATGTAGAAAAACGTATGTTAAGTAGAATAATTCCATTCGTAAAAATGGTCAAACTCAGCGGTCGTAGGTACCAGTCATCACTCCAGTTTCCTCATCAATCTAGGAAAAAAATAATTTTCAAGTTTTACTTAATATTCCTCATTCCCTTTCAATATAGTGTACATTATTCTACTTGTCAAGCCCTTGCATTTGATACTTACCTATATTGAAGGAGTTGTGAAAAAAAAAAATGTAATTCGCCATTTTGTGGTGGCGGCCATCTTGGATTTGAAATTTATCATAGTGTATATAGTATTCCACTAGTCAAGCCCTTTCATTTGATACCCATATTGAGGGAGTTGTGAAAAATTATGTAATCCGCCATTTTGTGGTGGGGGCCATCTTGAACCGATTTTCATCAAACATAGCTAAGAACACTTCTGACTAATTCACCATCGGTTCAAAATCGGTTCATCCGTTCGGGAGCTACGATGCCACAGACAGACACACAACACACAGACACGTCAAACTTGTAACACCCCGTCGTTTTTGCGTGGGGGGTTAAAAAGACGATATTTTGATAATTGTTAATTATTGTTTATGATAATAGTAATGTTGAGGACGATGTTGATCTCAAATAAATAAATTAATATTGTTTACTTGAGACAAGTGACAACCCTAGCTGTCACGACAATGTCTAGACGTTGTCGGCATTTACCACGAGATCAAAGGCGTCGACCTACTGTATGGTTTTTATACTGTGCTATAAGATTACATCTAACATCACAAACATATTAGTTTAAATTGTTACTAAAATAACATTACTGAGAGTATAATATAACTTTCAAAGAGTTAGTCCTAGGGATCGAAATGTACGGACGCCAGCACATCAAGTTACTACAATCTGTCAGATTTCTTTAATAGATTTTCGACTTTATTACTAAAGCATAAGGTTCAAGGTTGATTGGGAAAATCTGACAGTTTCGGGTAGGTTGACCTGCTGGCGTCTGTACCTATTGTAACAATCGACAAACTTTACATTTAGTAATCAGTACACAGCACACCAGAGAGCATCATACAATTCAGAATAAAGCCCTGTGAAAAAATAATAATGTTATTGTTACAGGTGTCTCTCCAGTAGGTAAGTTCTGTAAAAACAATAACGGTGTCAGTGGTTTAACATCTCCCATTTCCACGTATGTAAGGGCTGTTAATCACTATTTCGCAGTCACATAAAATAGTCGAAAGTTCTATCCAGTCCACTGATGCTTTGCCTAGAATTCTGCGCAGCATTTCTTTTACTACTCGAATCAGCCGCTCCCACCATCCTCCCCACCACGGAGCTGCTGGCACGGAGAACTTCCACAGGATCTTATAAGAGTTGGTGGCTTCTTCAACTTCCTGCCAGTTTACTTCTTGAAGCAGGTTAGCAGCACCAAAAAAATTTGTTCCATTATCTGTATAAATAGTCCTCGGTCGGCCACGCCTTGCTATAAAACGCCTTAGAGCCATGAGAAAGCCGTTTGTGGATAATGATTCTACGAGTTCCAGATGTATTGCTCTATAAACAGCACAGGTAAAAAGAACAATCCAACATTTTTCATTATTTTTTAGGAATAATGTCCCTGCCAGATCTATACCAGTCACTTCAAAGGCTGCTGTCGTTTTGATGCGGTCTGCTGGTAGAGGTGGTTCGGGAACCACATAATGTTTAGCTTTGTCTTTCTTGCAGGTAATACATTTTGACACTGTATTCTTTACTAGCTTTCTAACACCAGTAATCCAAAATGAATTCCTTAATGTAGTTGTAGTGTGTTAGGGTAGGTCAAGGTAAAACCTATTAAATAAACACTACTATATAATAAGATAAATGTTTATTAACATAAATAACACTTGTTAAACTAAAACAATTAATGCGCGGCGCGAGTTAAGAAAAGGCATGCATTCGCCGTAGAGGTTTCTAGCGGACTCGTGAGGGCGTCCGCGGGGCGCGGCCGTGCGCGGGAGACGCCGCGGCGCGGGAGGCGGCGACCGATCGTGTCATGTTTCACGAATTTGCCTCGTCGTCGCTTCGTAGCTATCAACGCTGTACGACACAGCGCGGGCGCAGGGCTCCGCTGGCCGGTGGCCGTGGCGCGCGGTCGAGCGGTAGGTAGGCAGTAAGGCGGTGTACAGACATGTGAAATTGTTAGGCTGTGTACACACGATTGTGGATATATAATTAATATGTTATTATTACTGTTGTGTGTATATGTATGTATGTGTTGTGTGTAATATATATGTGTGTTAGTATGTATAGCCTACATCACTCCCCCGCTGAGACCCGTTCACGGGCGATAGTGGCGCGGAAATCTTACGGTTCTTCCGCTTCTCGTTTTTACTTCAGGTGATGATGGTGCTTGCGACGATGGTGGTGGTGCTTGTGGTAAAGGTGGTGGTGTTTTCGAAGACGTGCCATCGTTGTCGGTAGCCATGTACGCTGGTTTTAGCCTATCAATGGTTACGGTTATGTGTTTTCCATGGACGTCTATTGTGAATGTCTTTGCTCCTCTTTCTACGACTTTGTGCGGACCGGAGTAGGGTGATTCCAATGACTTTTTTAACGGTCCTTTTCTCAGGAAGACGTAGCTGGCTGTACAAAGGTCTTTAGGTACATAAAACATTTTCTCACCGTGGGTGGATGTTGATGCAGGTGATAGTTTTGTTATGTGTCTTCTGAGTCGAGCTGCGAAGTCTGCTTCATCCACTATGTCATGGGTGGTCGATGGTTTTAAGAACTCACCAGGTAATCGAAGTGGCTCGCCGTACACCAACTCAGCTGCAGAAGTTTGGAGATCATCCTTCCAGGCGCTCCTCATTCCCAGGAGTACAAGAGGAAGTACCTCCGACCATTGTGCGTTGTTATGGCACATTATGGCGGCCTTGAGCTGTCTGTGCATTCTTTCTACCAGGCCGTTGCACTGTGGGTGGTAAGCTGTCGTGGGACAATGGTAGGCGCCTATAATTGACGAGATGCATTGGAACAGTTGAGAGTCAAATTGTTTTCCGCGGTCAGTAGTAATCTTCTCTGGACACCCGAAGCGCGCGACCCAGCCAGAAATGAAGGTGCTAGCGCAGGTCTCCGCTGTGATGTCTGCTAGAGGGTAGGCTTCTGGCCATCGAGTATACCTATCTATAGCTGTAAGGCAGTACCTGAAACCAGAAGAAGGTGGCATAGGGCCTATTAAGTCAAGGTGGACGTGGGAAAAACGGTTGGAAGGAACAGGGAATGATGACAGAGGAGAGTGGGTATGGCGGGTTACTTTGTTGCGTTGGCAATCAGTGCATTGTTGAGCCCATTTTCTGCAGTCTCGACGAATCTTAGGCCACACAAATCGTTCTGATACTAGTTTAGCTGTTGCGTTGGGGCCTGGATGACTGAGATTGTGTAGGTTGTTGAAGATTGCTTTACGAAAAGTTGGTGTTATGAATGGCCTAGGACGAGAAGTAGACTGGTCGCAGTATATGTATCCGTCCATAGCTTTTGTTCTTTCTAACTTTAATGCTGTGTTGCTATTTAGTAAACTCTGTAACTCACGGTCATTTTCCTGTTCATTTTGAAGTGCTTTATAGTCAATGGTAGTGTCGATACTTTCCAGTCTTGAAAATGCATCGGCGACTACGTTGTGATTTCCTGAGATGTGATTGAGGTTGGTTGTGAATTGAGAGATGTAGTCGAGATAGCGGTGTTGACGAGGTGAGCAATTGTCTCTTTTTGTAGTGAAGGCGAAGGTGATGGGTTTATGGTCGGTGAACACTTGAAATGTTCTCGCTTCGACCATATACCTAAAGTATTTTATTCCTTCATAAATGGCGAGCAATTCACGGTCGTATGTGCTATACTTTGTTTGAGCAGGAGATAACTTGCGGGAAAAGAATCCTAGTGGTTGCCAGCTGTCATTAGTTATTCTTTGTCGTCGGTAAAAAGTGCTAACTCAGCTTGTGTATCCGGATGCGAGATGAGAGTGGCTTCTAATAAGTTATTTTTGCATGCGTCGAATGCTTCTTGAATCTCAGGTGTTATGGTGATGGGCGTGTTACCTTTAATTTTTGGGCCACTTAAAGCTTGGTTGAGCGGGCCTTGTATTTGAGCGGCGCCAGGAAGAAATTTTCGGTAGAAATTTATCATCCCTAAAAATCGTCGTAACTCCTTAGCATTTTTGGGGAGGGGGTATTCTTGGATCGCCTTTACTTTTTCAGGCAGGGGTCTTATACCAGCTGCAGATACATGGTAACCCAAGAATGTTATTTCGTTAACACCTAATACGCACTTGTTGGTGTTGATTACCACGCCATACTTTTTTAATTGTTCAAAAAGTTTTTGTAGGTGTCCGATGTGCTCTGTCTCCCCTTTTGAGAACACAAGGATATCATCTAAGAACCCGAACGTAAATTCGAATCCTTGCAGAATTTCATCGAGGAACCTTTGGAAGGTCTGTGCAGCATTTCTTAAACCGAATGTCATTGCGGTGAATTCAAAAAGTCCGAATGGTGTTGTGATCGCTGTCTTTTTAATATCGTCTTCGAATACTGGTATTTGATTAAATGCTTTTACAAGATCAATTTTTGAAAAGATTGTGGATCCTGACAGCTGGTATGCGAAGTCGTGGATGTGCCTCACTGGGTACCGGTCAGGTATTGTGCGTGCATTTAAAGATCTATAATCGCCGCATGGCCTCCAGCCGTCGTCTTTTTTAGGTACCAGGTGTAGTGGAGATGACCATGGACTTTCTGAACGACGAGCTGTGCCATTTTGTAACATTTCCTCAAATTCTTTCTTCGCGATCTGTAGACGATCTGGTGCCAAACGACGCGGTCGTGATGTTACTGGAGGACCGGATGTTGTCCTAATGTGATGCTTTGTGTTATGTATTGGTACACTATTTGAACCAGCTGGTCTGGTTATCTCTGGATAACATCGTAGTAGATTGAGATAAGTTGTATTGCCAGTAAATGTTTTCAAGGACAGCAGTTCGTGTGTTATTTCGTGAGACGAAGGTGCGCCGACGGTGAGGTTCGTAATCGAGTCGATCAACTGTTGTTGTCTGCAGTCGACTAATAAATTGTAGAAACTTAAAAAATCGACGCCTATTATAGGTTTAGAAACATCTGCTATGATGAACTTCCAAGAAAACTCACGACGTAATCCAAGGTTAAGATTAAGTTGGTATGTACCGTAAGTAGGTATCGGAGTACCATTTGCAGCGACAAGTTCATAGTTGCATTTATTATTATATCGCAGCTGATTACGTAATAACGATTTAGGGTAGGCGCACACGTCTGAACCTGTGTCTACAAGAAACTGTATGCCGGTACGTTTATCTGAGATAAATAGGCGGCCTTTACAGGTAGAGCAGTCGTCAGCCGCCATTACTGACTGCTTTTGCAGTTTTCCGGCTTAAAATCGCAGGGCTGAACACATTTGGTGGCCTTCGCACCAAATTTATAGTGGTACCAACATGATGGATATTCCTTATTTCGTGAATGAGATCGGCTGTGGCGGGATTTTGATCGGTCGTCACGCCTTGTTGATCGGCCTGCGCGGGAAATATTGTCGACTTTTTGAGTTAATAATTGCACTTGTTTCGTAAGTTCGATCATTTGTTTAGACATAGTTTCCATATCACTCACCATATTTGCTGATGTCGACGCTACTTGATGACCTCTCGGCACGACGTCGTGAATTCTGTCTGCGAGATCAGCTAATTCATCCAGGCGCGCGGATACCTGAGACGCAATTATGGATTGTATGTTACTAGGCAGCCGGCTCGACCATATTGTTCTTAAAAATTCTTCAGGCACTTTAGGACCGGCGAGGTGCTGCAGGTGTCTAAGAAACTGCGACGGCTTCCTATCACCCAGCTCTTCGTGTGTCAGCAGTTGGTGAACTTTCTTCTCGCGGGATTCTGAAAGTCGCTTTATAAGTTCAGTCTTCAATTTGCCATATTTATCGGTCGCTGGTGGATTCACGATGATATCTTCGACCTCTGTTGAATATCGCGGGTCGAGATGACTGACGACGTAGTAAAACTTTGTTGTGTCCGCCGTAATATTCGATATCGCGAACTGGCCTTCTATTTGGGCGAACCAAATCGCGGGCTTCTCGGGCCAAAATGGAGGGACTCGCACGCCGACCCGAAATACGTCATGTGATGCCGGTGATCCAGACCGCTTCGTATCCTCCATGACCTGTTCGGAATCACTCATATTGTTCTGAAACGTTCAGTTTATGTTCACTTTTGAGTCCACACACTCCGCACCGCACTAAAGTTTCAGGTAGCACTAGCACGTGTTTACTGTTCGGGGTCACCACTGTAGTGTGTTAGGGTAGGTCAAGGTAAAACCTATTAAATAAACACTACTATATAATAAGATAAATGTTTATTAACATAAATAACACTTGTTAAACTAAAACAATTAATGCGCGGCGCGAGTTAAGAAAAGGCATGCATTCGCCGTAGAGGTTTCTAGCGGACTCGTGAGGGCGTCCGAGGGGCGCGGCCGTGCGCGGGAGACGCCGCGGCGCGGGAGGCGGCGACCGATCGTGTCATGTTTCACGAATTTGCCTCGTCGTCGCTTCGTAGCTATCAACGCTGTACGACACAGCGCGGGCGCAGGGCTCCGCTGGCCGGTGGCCGTGGCGCGTGGTCGAGCGGTAGGTAGGCAGTAAGGCGGTGTACAGACATGTGAAATTGTTAGGCTGTGTACACACGATTGTGGATATATAATTAATATGTTATTATTACTGTTGTGTGTATATGTATGTATGTGTTGTGTGTAATATATATGTGTGTTAGTATGTATAGCCTACATAGTCATCAAAGTACAGACTTTGATGACTACATTAAGGAATTCATTTTGGTGATTCGTGATTCATCTTTCTATGTGTTTCTTGAACCATTCTCTGTACTATCTCGTTATTTCCTGGTAGTAAAATTGGGTGTATGAAATCTTTTTCTTCTCCACTGTATTCTAGTCTAGTTTTCTTATCGATATTATTCTTGTCTGTATAGTTTTCTTTTTGTATAAGTTTAAATAATGTTTCTTCAGCATGCTTGTATTCTTCAAAACCTATATATTCAGACTTTATATTATATTTTTTCCTAGTTCTAGGACACAGTCTTAGTATTCTAGCAACAAGCCTTATTATCTTGCTATATTGACTAAAATACAATAAGCTATTGCTGAAGTTGTCTGTAGTTACCTCCACATTGACTGCTATGCTTTTATTCTGTTCACCACTAATGATTTCTTCGTATTTTCTATTATTATTACTAATGATAGACTTTGGCCAGTTTTCTTCTTTCAGGTACAACCATTGAGGACCTGTCCACCATTGTGTATCCAGTAGTGTCTTAGGGTTGCAGCCGCGTGAAGGTAAGTCTGCAGGATTATGAATACCAGGTAAGTGGTTCCAGTTATTTCTATCTGTGATAGCGCAGATTTCTTTTACCCTGTTTGTTACAAATGCTTTCCAGGTATCTTGTCTCTGTATCCACGCCAGCACTACTGCAGAGTCTGTCCAATAATATACTCTGTAGTTCTTGCTTGTTGCAAGCAGACCTGATGTTACGACTTCTTTGAATAATCTAGAAGCTATGACTGCCCCCATTAGCTCTAGTCTTGGTAGCGTCATCTGCCTTTTGATAGGCGCAACTCTACTTTTAGCTATTATAAGTCGTACCGTTACCTGTTCTTCATGTTCTGTTCGTAGAAATACACAACCTGAATATGCGTCTTTGCTAGCATCACAGAATACGTGCACTGTTGTTTTGCAGTTGTCTAGTGGAAATTCTGTGAGGCGCCTTGGTATTGTGCACTCTTGGAGACAGTCGATGGTACTTATCCAATCCTTATATTCTTTCTCTAGCTCCTCAGGAATCATTTCATCCCATCCTGTCTTTAATAACCATGCTTTCTGTATGATAAGCTTTGGGATTAATGTAACTGGGTACAGGAAACCTATTGCATGCAACACCGAATGGCACTCGGGCATGTTGATATGTAAGTACTTCATCTTTTGCCTTGGGATCATTCCACCATAATAATTTCAAGTACTTACGATCCTCTGGTGCCACTGAAATCTGTAGGAATGCCTTTCTTATGTCGGATATAACTCCATAAGTACCAGCTCTGAACATCATTATAAGTTTCGGGATAACTTCTATAAGGTTTACACCTTTCTGAATGCACATGTTCAATGACAATCCGTTCTTATCTTTGGAATCTAATTTTGGAATCTAATCTAATATCATCGAAGACCGGTCTTATTTTTGTTGTTGTACTTTCCAGCTTAATTACTGCATGATGAGGTAAGTAATGTCCATCATAACTATTATCTTCCTTTACTCGTTCTATGATGCCTTCCTTTTCCCATTCTTTAAATATTTGATGGTAGTCTTCAAGCTTTCCTGTAGTAGATAATTTCTTTGTAGTACTGTCCAGACGTCTTCTTGCTGCTTCGATGTTAGATTCAATCTCTGGGTATCCATTCTTCCACAGCAATGGCACCTCATATCGTCCGCTATCATTTACTGAAATTTCCAAAACAGTATCTTTTACTTTCCCATTACAAGGATCTTTGATACCTAAAGTTTCAATATTCCACAAAAACTCTAATGAATTATCCATTTCCGGTATAGCCATCACAAAACTTGTGTGGACCACCTTATTACATACTCCATGAGACAAATCAATAGGCCCTTGCAGTGTCCACCCAAGCTTTGTTTTAACAGCCACAAGTTTTTCTGTAACATGCACAAGACTGTTATCTAAGATGGAGCCTAGGTAGTCTGAACCTATGAGTAAGTCTATTTCCTTTATAGCGGCCACTCTATTTTCAGCATCTGTTAAATGGATCTGGTGTTTTTGTAGATTCTTTATTAGGTTTGAATCTTGAACCTTAGGCAAATTGCCACAAAGTATATTTTGTTCAAGTCCTTTCATTGTAGTAATGTATGTGTCATTGAGGTTACTCACTTGAAAATTGAACACTCTATGTGTTTGTGTAGCCTTCTTGACACCACCGAATAGTGAGTGGCTAAGGCTCTCACTTCCTGTTACCTTTAATCCCAGTTCTTGAGCTAGTGCAGTCTTCACATATGTCCGCTGCGAGCCGGAGTCCAGCAGCGCTCTCACTTTCTTTGTGTGTTTGTCACCCGTAACTTTAACAATCAAGGTTTGTAACAAGGTTGTTGTATTATTACTAGAAAAGTTGTTGACCGTTTCTGTCTTGGGTTGCTCATGAAGTGTGGGGCACAAGATCATTAAATGTCGTCTACTACAACACATACATTTCACAAAAACTTTGCAATGTTTGGCGAGTTGTCCTCTTTTTAAGCATACATAACACCCCCCTTTTTTCTTAATTGCATCTTTCTTTTCTTCTAGAGTAAAAGTATTAGCTTTACCACATTCTAAGGTATTATGAGACTTTTCACAAAAATAACAAAGTTCCTTACCTTCTTTTCCAGATTGACTAACAATGGACTTCTCCTTTACCTGTTTTGTCTCCGACACCAAGCATGCTGCTGTTGGAACTGCTGCTGTAGAACTACCTAAAAATTCAGTTTTTGCTATTTGCACTCTCCTTTCAGCCTCAACTTCTGTCTACAAAAAATTCAAAAGGTTACAGAGTCTTGATTTTTCCCCTTTGTAAGGGACCTTACTCCACAATAGTAATGTGCTCTCTGGTAATGCTGATTCTATCATTGGAAGCAAAATACACTCATATTTTTCTTTAACAATTCCTAATGATTCTAATATTTGCAAATTTGTAACAATCCTATCATAAAGCACGTCCAGTAACAGTTGATCTTTGCAGTTCACCAGCTTCAGCAGCTCCCGTACGTATATTTCAATAAGTGTTTCATCCTTGGCAAATCGTTCTTTAAGCGTCTGGATAACCTTTGGATAATTTTCTTCTGTGGGCGGATAACTTTCTACCAAGATTCTTGCTTTGCTGTCCTGGGTCATCGCTTGTGTTAGGTACTGAAATTTAGTTTCCGCATCCATGTTTTTCTCTTCATGTATTTTCTTGAACTGACCCCAAAATGCCAGCCATGACTTAGGGTTGTCATCGAATTTGCGAATCTCTAATTTGGGTAGGTTGAGATTATGTCTTTTAATTCCAGTATCCTGTTTCATAAAATCATCCGATCTATTCATGTCCCGCAGCCGTGTCTTTACTTTTAGCCACTTGCATCGCAATATGTCGCATTCGTCACATTCTCTTTCATAACCTGTCTGATCGAATGTTTGGGAGCTTAGCAACTCATCTTGTATTGATTTGTCTAATAATGCTAGCCTACCCATCTTTTCTATTAGAAATTCAAGGTCTACCTGTGATTCTGCGGTTGCCTCGTGGCGATTAAAGACGCGCCGTATTTGTTCGCGTTCACGCTTCAATTTCTCGAGATCCATCTTTTACAGTTGCTTTTCTTAATCTCACGGTCGCCACTTTGTGGTATTTCTTTTGGATTCCCCTGATTTCTGGAGATTCCGCAGGTTCTTAACCGGTTGAATGCCGGAATTACAGAAACAATTAACCCTGCGTTCCGAAATGGGAAATAATCGATGTGAGTGTGCTTAAACCCGTACCGAATTAGCGTGAGCGCGATAACGACGTTCCGTGAATCGTCATAGATGACGTCATGACATGCGCCATCTTGCGATAACGCCGACCATGCCCTAGAATAATATCACCGTGAGCGCTGTCAAAAATGACAGTGTGTGTGTGAGGATGTGTCAGTGTGTGTTTTGTTTTGATTTGCATCTTATCATAAAATTAAACTAACGTGGCATTTTCGAAATTGTGCTTCTGGCTGATAGTCGCCACCTAACCAAAGAAGAAGAAATGTGGTGTTTATACAAAGAAATACTGTAATATTATCGTTTTTACATTGAGTAAGCACTGTGAGCGCGCTCACGGGCGTTCCGAATTGTTGACAGCTCTTAGCTGTCATAATCGTGATATCTAAATCGGAACGCCATGTGAGATGATGTGAGCGCTGTGAGCGATTATAGCTAATTCGGAAAGCGCCCTAAAAAATGGTTGCCTGTAAAGTCGGTTTTACGGGCGAAGATTTTACGTGACAACGACCGATCATCCGATCATAGTTGAGTGGGAGAGAGACGCAAGGCATTCGGCGGGCCTCTCTCTCGTTCGGTGACTCATCGTAACGTTACCGAGCGTTACACTTTTTCATAAGTGACTCCCAGTCGCAACCTAATTTAAGACGTTGTCACGTCAAAAGCCATTGTGTCTCGCGTGTATATACGTTCCGGCATACTAAGGGTTAATAAAAACAAACTGTTCGTTTCAACCTTTCAACCATTTATCTTATCAAAGTACTCTGTGATTTATTGGATCTACCGTCTTCGACAGATTACATAGGTCGCGTTCCGAATTAGCTAGTCCTGTCAAAATCAGGGTGCGTTCGAGTTTAATATAATTACACATTCTATAAGACGGAGGTTACACGCTCATTCTGATGTCAGTTCAGTCTGTGATTTATGTCAGAATGACGAGAAACTGATTGTGTAACACGTAGACTGATGGAATGATGGTCCAGAATGATGATTATTTAAATATTTTAATAATTTTTGTCAGTCTGGTCAGACTGATGCCAGAATGAACGTGTGTTTATTAGCTATCAGTCTGATGTCAGTCACCAAAGAGTATAATAATAATGTCAGTCACTGCTTAGACAGCGATGGAGTCGCACGACATGTCGCCGCCTGCGCCGACTCCCTCGCCGCTCCCGACGTCCCCATCTCTACCATTAGCCCCGGAGAAAGAATTTATTCTTACATTAGGAAATGTTACCTATTCTTTGGAATAAAACGAATAAAAAAAAATTAAATTAAATTCTTTAATTCGATAATAATCAGCATAGTCATCTTCTTCTCCTGTGTCTAAATATTCGGAAACAATATAAATATGACATTAATTTACCAGTTATTAACAATATGATGTAATATAAAAGTACAGACGCCAGCACATCAAGTTACTACAATCTGTCAGATTTCTTTAATAGATTTTCGACTTTATTGCTAAAACATAAGGTTCAAGGTTGATTGGGAAAATCTGACAGTTTCGGGTAGGTTGACCTGCTGGCGTCCGTACCTATGTTACTGCTATTCGTGTGTACAATCAGTTACCGCCAGCAATTAAAGAATTAAATGGAAATATGTTTAAAAATAAATTGAAGAAAATGTTAATTGATAAGGTATTTTATAATCTGCATTAGGGATGTGACAGTATACATAAAAAATCGATTATTAATGAATCGATTATTTTGCCTAATAGTAATAAAATCGATTAAAAAATAATCGATTTTTTCCTTTTTTTTTGATAGATTAAATTAAACGCCTGAAATAACGATAATCACTATCACAGCACTCAGTTTTATTAACCCGTCGCATGAAATTCTATTGTTATCTGTACATACCCTGTACACGCGACATGCGAAGGGTTAATAATAATAATATCAACAAGCGAAACATTAATTTTACACAAAAAAGGTTTTTTTTTTAATTTCTCCTTTCGCAGGAAGAAATTTCTTAGGGTGAATGGATAGTAGTAGACCGCGAAATTCAAATTTTCTTAAGTTTTTTGCAATTTGCAGGTCAGTGTCAGGTTGTATCTTGATCAAAATATTATTCGCGACAATAACAAGTACATATTTAGAGAATTTTAATCCTAAGAATCATTAATACATCTTTCTAAGTTAAAGTTTTGCGCGACCGTAACAAATATGTATTTACAGAATAAAATTATTATAATCATTAAAGTCATCAACACAACTCTCTAAGACCATGTAATCCCCAAGAATGACTATTTCATGAAATCTTGACATTTGGGGATTATACTAACTTAACAAGTTGTATTACTGATTGTAATGATTATAATTCTGTAAATACATATTTGTTACGACCGCGAATCATATTTTAATCAACGTACAACTTAATACCGACCAGCGAATTGTAAAAAACGTAAGAAAATTTGAATTTCGCGGGCCACCTTAGCGCTTCCCCCTTAAGATACAATATCGCTCGCCATACAATTCAATGGACCATTACACACGACGAAGATAATATTATTTATTTCATATTTATGGGGATTACAAAAGGATTACAAAGATAAAATATTATAGTATCTTAGCCGTGTGGAGCGCCCTTTAGCGTCATTCATTTATTAGTTAGTGGTACACTTCGCGGTACTTTGCGGCTTCGCGCTCCTGACTAAAAAGCTGTGTTGCGCGGCCGTTCTAAATTCTAGGTGAAAAAAATCGGCAGTGAATAAGAAATCGATTTTTTATTAATCGATTTTTTGTAATATGTAAATCGATTATAAAAATCGATTTTTATAGAAAAAAAATCAATTATTAATCGATTTTTTCTATAATCGATTATTTTTTCACATCCCTAATCTGCATGAGTTTTTTGATAAAAAATAGAATTTGTAAGTACCCAATTTCTTATTACTATTGCATATTATCTGACTCGGGTAGACTTGAAACTTGCTTGAAACAAACAAAAAAATATGTATAAGAACTTTATGTACACAGTTATGCAATAAATATATCTTTATCTGTCTCATATCTCATTCAGTAAATTTAAGTGAATTTATGGTCTTTTCATTAGCCACTTTTTATACCACCGCTTTCTTTTTCTACTAATGTATAATAATACTAGCTTCTGCCCGCGACTTCGTCCGCGTGAAATTTCTTGTACCCCCACCCCGTCGCGTCGCAACACTTCGTATTCGCTTACCGTTCACTCTGAGTTTTTTTCTTTTTGCTCGGCTCATATGGGTCATAGCGTGATGTTAAATAGCCTATAGCCTTCCTCAAGAATTGGGCTATCAAATGCAAAAAGAATTCAAATCTGACCGGTAGTTAAAGAGATTATCGCGTTCAAACAAACAAACTCTTCAGCTTTATTATTAGTATAGATAAAAAACTCTATGGCCCATAACTCCTAGGTACCAACTCTTAACATCTTACACACGTGATAACTTTTAAACGAAATATCCGATTGAGATGAAACAAAAAGTATTTTACTTCTTCATAAATACTCTTGATAACATAATGCTTAATTTCGATAAAGATTAATATTACGATACATATTTAACGTAGTTTTTTTTCTTCAGACGATTTAATAATTATTTTGAACACAAAATCGGTTATTGTGATTAAACCATGATAGCTAGATATATGTTCTCGCGGACTTTTTTGTAGGTCTTAATGGGCTCTACAAACCCGTAGTACATTATTTTGTTCTATTGTCAATAGTTTTTGCAGCGCACGCAAAAATAGGTTTTCGATTTTACACCTTGTGTTACAAAATAGCAATTTTATTACGGATCCCTAATTTTGAAGAAAAAAAATATAGCCTATAGCCTTCCTCGATAAATGGACTACCCAACACTAAAATAAACATTCAAATCTGACCGGTAGTTCCAGAGATTAGCGCGTTCAAACAAACAAACAAACAAACAAACTCTGCAGCTTTATAATATTAGTATAGATTTATATTAGTCCTGTCTACGAAGGCAATGGGAGCATATTATTTTTCTTGTTAAAATCCATACCAAATGCATAAGCGTGTTATCGCGTAGAAGTTTTCGGTTAGACTGATCGTCAGTCTGACTTACCGTGTAATACCGCGCGTCATTCCATCATTCTGCCATCATTCTAGACGTGATCAAGGTCACAGACTGAACTGACATCAGAATGAACGTGTAACCTCCGTCTAACAGTAGATATGCTGAGAACTCAAGCGCAATTCTCTATCTGTGAACGTCTCCGACTCGCGAGATAATGCGTGACATTTATGATCAGCGGTCAGTCGCACATCACGTTCCCGACTTGTCTCTGGAGACCTAAAAGTCGATGCGTAGATACGCTTGGAACTCAAGCGCAATTCTCTATCCGTGAACGTCTCTGACTCGCGAGACAATGCATGACGTTCACGATCAGCGGTCAGTCGCGCATCATATTCTTCACTGGTCTCTAGAGACCTTGATGTAGGTGCGTAAATACGCTGAGAACGCAGGCGTGCTTCGCGATCCGAAGAGGTTTCCACGGAGCGAGTTGCAGCCTGATGTTCTCGAACAGCATCAAGTCTCTCCTGACGCTCTTCGGTAGATTCTTGGGATCTTATGATCCGCAATCTTTTAGCTCCTTTGGAACATTGGAAAAGATTTGACCTTTTTCTAGGCATGGTTATAGTTTTATTGTGAAGAAGATACCTGATCAATTAAAATCTAAGTGACTGCTCCCCTACCAAGGGTGCCCAGACACGGGGTCGTCTGGCGCCCATGTGCTGGTTTGGTCCCTGGGGTGGTCACGGCGTGCTATGTGTTCTGGTGCGCCGGTGATGGGGAGTACTCCCCAGAGGAGGGTCCGGTGACGGACAGCCGCAGCGGGTTCACGGATGAGTGCTAACGCGTGCCCATATTCCCGCCGTAAGCGGCAGAGGAGGACACCGTGGAGTTTTAGTGGGTTAGAGTCACACATAACTGTACTATCTCCCCGTGGTAGTGCAGAAAGCATGAGCATTTATTCACGTTAAAAAAAAATATGGGAGTTTTGGCCAGTAGAGTCAAATTTTCAATGATATACCATCGTCATCGAAAATCAGTCCTAAACTGTTACCGCCTTCACCGCGTGGAGGTGAAATTAGTGATAGTTTTGATTTCCACATCAGATGTTTCTGATCTTCGATTTTTAGGGTTCCGTACCCAAAGGGTAAAAACGGAACCCTATTACTAAGACTTCGCTGTCCGTCCGTCCGTCCGTCCATCCGTCTGTCTGTCACCAGGCTGTATCTCAAGAACCGCGGTAGCTAGACAGTTGAAATTTTCACAGATGGTGTATTGCTGTTGCCGCTATAACAACAAATACTAAAAACAAAATAAAATAAATATTTAAGGGGGGCTCCCGTACAAAAAAACGTGCTTTTTTCGGCGTTTTTGCCGTCTGTCTGTCGCCAGGCTGTATCTCAAGAACCGCGGTAGCTAGACAGTTGAAATTTCCACAGATGATGTATTTCTGTTGCCGCTATAACAACAAATACTAAAAACAAAATAAAGTAAATATTTAAGGGGGGTTCCCGTACAAAAAAACGTGTACCTTTTTCGGCGTTTTTGCCGTCTGTCTGTCGCCAGGCTGTATCTCAAGAACCGCGGTAGCTAGACAGTTGAAATTTTCACAGATGATGTATTTCTGTTGCCGCTATAACAACAAATACTAAAAACAAAATAAAATAAATATTTAAAGGGGGCTCCCATACAACAAACGTGTTTTTTTCGGCGTTTTTGCCTTGTGGTACGGAACCCTTCGTGTGCGAGTCAGTCAGGCCAGTTTTTATAAGTCAAGAGGAAATGCCCATCAGACCGAACAACTTTTGCTAAGACGTCATTCCTATATGTGTTATGGTGTAGCTGGGCTCTTGGAGTTCCACATCAGGTGTTCCAGATCTTCAAATTTATTCTCTCAGCAGAAAATGCTCATCACGTGGAACAATTTTTGCTATGGTACCGTTTTTGTATCTCTTATAGTTTAGCTGGTCTGTTGCGGTTCTACATCAGTTGTTCAAGTTTCCAAGATAAATTATAGCCTATATGTTGCCCAGACATAATACCTATACAACAAAAAAAAATCATTCAAATCCGTCCAGTAGTTCCGAAGATTAGCGTGTACAAACAAACAGACAAAATTTTTTTTTTGGATTCGTGCTCTTTTACTGTTTCTAAACCCCCCTCAGTTATTTTTTTTTTTAATATATTCAATGTACAGACACAGTTTTTTTACGGTCTTATTATATGTATAGATTACCTAATTAAATAAATAAAAATATTAAATTGTAGGTTATTTAAAATTAAACTACGTAAATGGCTGAATGAAAATAATTTCTATAATATTAAGGATTTTTTTAACATAAATTATAATGTTTATAAATTCAAATTTGTTTATTTGTGAAGTTTGCATGCTTTAATTTTTAAGCAAAACTTGTATGACTTATTAACACATGTGTATACCATGTTTTACGCAAATAAATTATCTTATCTTATCTGTGGTATAGTTTGGTTTTATTACTTTTGTTGTAAGTATATTTTAATTTAAAGTAGGTAGGTATTTGTTTTTATGTTTTCAATTAGGTATATTTATGGTTAAAATTAAAAAGATGATTGTTATTCCGCATTTTATTTTGATATTTTTCCAGGGTTTCACACGCGTTCCTGTAGGAACATAATATCTTATGTCCTTTTCTGATTGGTAGGTATGCAAAATTCCATGATGATCGGTTGTGTAGTTATGGCGCCAAAAGCAGTGGGGTAGCTACCGCCGTATCTGTTATACAGGGGGCCCCGACCGAGACGGCATATTTATTTCCTACTTAAAAAAACGTCACCGACTCACCGTCCGTTAAAAAAAAGCTTGTCGCGAGATTTAAGTAGGTACTCGTATTTACTTAGTTTGAAAATTTATAAAATTAAAATCAATCAGATCACATGTTATTTAATTTATTTGTAACACACAGGTAAACCTCGCGACAAGCTTGTATATCATATCAGTTGTGTAATGACGTTAAAAGTTGATAGGTAGTAAAAGTTTTAAAGGAAAAGTTTATTTTATTATTTTTAGCGCATTGAAATAAAAGCTTGTTTTAAAAAAAGATTTCTACTTTTAATTTATTTTTTACTTTTTTGTTACTGGACAGGTTTCTCAGTCTGTTCATCTCATTCACGACATCATGTTACACCTTGATGCCACTCAGTCCTCGGCATGGCCTCACCTTGAACCAACCGATGCTACAGACACGAACAATTCGACCTTAATATCATAATCGAGGACTCCAAAAACCCCAGTACACCAAAATTGCAGACGGATTGGAGCAACGGAGTTTAACTCGCATTCGTATTCTCACCTTTCATTTGATACCCATTTATTGTAGGAAAGCAAAAAAAACTGCGCAACGTTAGCGATATGAAATGTTTATACACCCTCATACCATTCAGCCCTCGGCACGTGCTCATCTTGGCATTGGGTCATCCATCTAATCAATCAGACATAATCCACATTCATATCAAACGGAACGAACTTTTTTCCCAAATTTGTTGGAGTTGCATATTCGCGCCAACCAAGATACTCGTCAAGACGAATCAAACGAGCCCAAACACGATGGGGTTGCGTCGTTTAATGACGGAGTTCCTATGGCCCCCTTTCAGCTCCATCATCAGACCCTGGTTACCATGTAGTATCACAGTACTCGTCAAGACGAATCAAACGAGCCTAAATTCGATGGGGTTGCGTCGTTAAATTACGGAGTTCCTATGGCCACCTTCCGGCTCCATCATCAGACCCTGGTTACCATGTAGTATCAAAGTACTCGTCAAGACGAATCAAACGAGCCCAAACTCGATGGGGTTGCGTCGTTTATTAACGGAGTTCCTATGGCCACCTTCCAGCTCCATCATCAGACCCTGGTTACCATATAGTATCAAAGTACTCGTCAAGACGAATTAAACGAGCCCAAACTCGATAGAGTTGCGTCAGTTAATTACGGAGTTCCTATCGCCACCTTCCAGCTCCATCATCAGATCAGCTCTATGTCATAATAATATTGCATTGTCATCCGATTTATACATGCATGCAAAATTTCAGCTCAATCGGATACCGGGAAGTGGGTCAAATTTAACTTGCAAGAGTCCACCTTCACATACATACAAGTCAAGTTAAATAAAAGCTTTTAAAAATCGTTTATTTTGGAACAATAACATATACAATAGGTATTATAAAAATAGTTAAACGATGGTAAGTAACTACAAAAGTTAATAACTGTGGCGCAGCTATCAATAAGAACGCGCTAAAACAGGTGACCGCCATCGCCAGCCCGTCAGTAAGTAGGTAACAAAACCCGGAAAAGGTCATTAAACCCTGCTTGAAATTTAAAAAAAGAAATGTTTTTCTGACTTCAGATTAAACCTACCTACCTGTCTACTTAACAATATTCATCGAGAGCGGGAAATTTCGCTAATTAATTGTGCAACAGTGTATACCGTACTTACCTACCAGGTTAAATGTAATATGAGTAGGTAATACCTACGTAACGTAATTTTCCGACAAATACGTAAAAATGAAGGATTAAGTAATTAAAAGATCATTTAAATAAAAAATATTGATTATAAGCTTTCATACTATTTAGGCATTGCGCGGGCCACGGCCGCCTGCTTTTATATTATTTCGATCGCATGGCCATTATTTCGATTCGATTCAAGTGTTCAACCTGCTACGCTATTTCTTATCGCACAGTATTTTATTCTACACCACGACGATCATACGCACACACCCTCACGTACGCACTGCAGCACGAAACATTACAAGTAAGAACAGACAAAAAGCTATATAATTATCTCTTTTGCACGATTCTCGCTGTTGCGTGCATAACGCGTTCAAGGTCAACGTGGGGTAACCTGATGTGCTGGCGACTGTACTTAATTTTGACATTGATTTTAAAGTAACAACTACCTAATTATGATAATTCATATTGGACATATGTTTAATCATTAAATCTTATAATTAATAGTAGGTACAGACGGCAGCACATCAAGCTACCCGAAACAGTAAAATTTTGCCAATGAACTTTGAACCTTATACTTTAGCGATAAAGTTGATAATAATCAATTAAGGAAATTTGACAGATTGTAGTAGCTTGATGTGCTGCCGTCTGTACTTAGTTATATAAAATGACATTTGAATATACCATTATGTTATGGTAGAGTGCACAGAACTTAAAAATTATTAACACCATAATAAGTAAAACTACATTCTTACAAATAAATAAATTCTATTCTATTCTAAGAGAAGGTATTGTTAAATTACCCTTTCGACTAAAATTCCTCTGACATACATCACCTTTGTAAGGGTTTTCACCAGTGTGTAACCGCATATGTTTTGTTAAACGACTCTTTAGACTAAAACTCTTCTGACATACATCACACTTGTAAGGTTTTTCACCAGTGTGTATATGCATATGTAGTGTTAAACTATGCTTTACACTAAAACTCTTCTGACATACATCACACTTGTAAGGTTTTTCACCAGTGTGTATACGCATATGTAGTGTTAAACTACTCTTTACACTAAAACTCTTCTGACATACATCACACTTATAAGGTTTTTCACCAGGGTGTATACGCATAATATGTAGTGTTAAACTTCCCTTTTCACTAAAACTCCTTTGACATACATCACACTTGTAAGGTTTTTCACCAGTGTGTATACGCATATGTAGTGTTAAACTACTCTTTAGACTAAAACTCTTCTGACATACATCACACTTATGAGGTTTTTCACCAGTGTGTATACGCATATGTAGTGTTAAACTACGCTTTACACTAAAACTCTTCTGACATACATCACACTTGTAAAGTTTTTCACCAGTGTGTAACCGCATATGTTTTGTTAAACTACTCTTTAGACTAAAACTCTTCTGACATACATCACACTTGTAAGGTTTTTCACTAGTGTGTATACGTACATGTTGTGATAAATTACTCTTTAGACTAAAACTCTTCTGACATACATCACACTTGTAAGGTTTGTCACCAGTGTGTATACGCATATGGTTGGTTAAACTTCCCTTTTCACTAAAACTCCTTTGACATACATCACACTTGTAAGGTTTTTCACCAGTGTGTATAAGCATATGTAGTGTTAAACTACTCTTTACACTAAAACTCTTCTGACATACATCACACTTATAAGGTTTTTCACCAGTATGTATACGCATAATATGTAGTGTTAAACTTCCCTTTTCACTAAAACTCCTTTGACATACATCACACTTGTAAGGTTTTTCACCAGTGTGTATACGCATATGTATTGTTAAACTATTCTTTAGACTAAAACTCTTCTGACATACATCACACTTGTAAGGTTTTTCACCAGTGTGTATACGCATATGTTCGGTTAAACTTCCCTTTTGACTAAAACTCCTCTGACATATATCACACTTATAAGGTTTTTCACCAGTGTGTATACGCATATGAATTAGTAAAAGTCCCTTTCGACTAAAACTCCTCTGACATACATCACACTTATAAGGTTTTTCACCAGTGTGTATACGCATAATATGTAGTGTTAAACTTCCCTTTTCACTAAAACTCCTTTGACATACATCACACTTGTAAGGTTTTTCACCAGTGTGTATACGCATATGTAGTGTTAAACTACTCTTTACACTAAAACTCTTCTGACATACATCACACTTGTAAGGTATTTCACCAGTGTGCATACGCATATGTTCGGTTAAACTTCCCTTTCGACTAAAACTGTTTTGACATACATCTCACTTGTAAGGTTTTTCACCAGTGTGTATACGCATATGTTCGGTTAAACTTCCCTTTCGACTAAAACTGTTTTGACATACATCACACTTGTAAGGTTTTTCACCAGTGTGTATACGCATATGACTTAGTAAATGTCCCTTTTCACTAAAACTCCTCTGACATACATCACACTTGTAAGGTTTTTCACCAGTGTGTATACGCATATGTTTGGTTAAACTTCCCTTTTCACTAAAACTCCTTTGACATACATCACACTTGTAAGGTTTTTCACCAGTGTGTATACGCATATTATGTAGTGTTAAATGTCCCTTTTGACTAAAACTCCTTTGACATACATCACACTTATAAGGTTTTTCACCAGTGTGTATTCGCTTATGTATTGTTAATTTTTCCTTTCGACTAAAACTCTTCTGACATACATCACACTTATAAGGTTTTTCACCAGTGTGTATACGCATATGCCTTGTAAAATGTCGGTTATCACTAAAACTACGTTGACATACACCACACTTGTAAGGTTTTTCACCAGTGTGTATACGCATATGTTTGGTTAAACTTCCCTTTTCACTAAAACTCCTCTGACATAAATCACACTTATAAGGTTTTTCACCAGTGTGTATACGCAAATGTATGGTTAAACTTCCCTTTTCACTAAAACTCCTCTGACATACATCACACTTATAAGGTTTTTCACCAGTGTGTATACGTACATGTTGTGATAAAGTACTCTTTAGACTAAAACTCTTCTGACTTACATCACACTTGTAAGGTTTTTCACCAGTGTGTATACGTACATGTTGTGATAAATTACTCTTTCGACTAAAACTCTTCTGACATACATCACACTTATAAGGTTTTTCACCAGTGTGTATACGTACATGTTGTGATAAATCACTCTTTCGACTAAAACTGTTTTGACATACATCACACTTATAAGGTTTTTCACCAGTGTGTATACACATATGTTTGGTTAAACTTCCCTTTTCACTAAAACTCCTCTGACATACATCACACTTATAAGGTTTTTCACCAGTGTGTATACGCATATGTTTGGTTAAACTTCCCTTTTGACTAAAACTCCTTTGACATACATCACACTTATAAGGTTTTTCACCAGTGTGTATACGCATATGTTTGGTTAAACTTCCCTTTTCACTAAAACTCCTCTGACATACATCACACTTACGCTTGGACGTACGTTTTTGAGTTGTCCGGATAACTTTCAAGTCTGAGTTTTCTTTGTTCGTTTTCTGGGCTGTTATTGCATCTTCTAGTTTTGTTCTTTGTGTGTCTAGTGTTGGTTTCTCCGCAACGGTCGCCCCTGTGATAACAAAACTGGTAAGTACAATGTTGGAAGATTGACATGCACACGAATCAAAATAATAGCGCTTTGCATAATTCACACTAGGACCTAAAAAGAGGAATTTCTGGTGACAATGAATAAAACACTTGATCATCAGTGACATGAAGTACAAATTGTACTAACATCGACATATGGTCTGTGTGTAGTTTGGTACGAGTTGAACGTTAGAAATAGGATCTCTGTTGATAATTAACAACGTAGATAACAACTCACACTTAATAGGAAGTTATTCGTCCACTAGCGCCACCACTTAATTTTCATTAATTGTGGTGAATTTAGGACTTCTAGGCAAAAAATGTTTTGTAGAAAGGTAAAGGTTATCGGATAACCACATGTTATTTACAATTTTTAAAACAAATCTGTTTGTAGACACTTAACACGCTGTTTTATGCGCAATAGGTCCGCTGGCCAGCAAAATAAAGCTTTGACGCTAGTTTGCCGTTTTAATTAAAATAGAAACTGAAACCATGGCAATAGCTTCACAACAACGCGCACCTAAAATTAGGTTCATGCATAATTAAGTGATGGCGCTAGTGGACGAATAACTTCCTATTAAGTGTGAGTTGTTATCTACGTCGTTAATTATCAACAGAGATCCTACATATTTAGGGTTCCGTACCAAAATGGTAAAACGGAACCCTTATGGTGAGACTCAGTGTCTGTCTGTCACAGCTGGATATCTCAAGAACTAATAATGGTATCAACTTGAAATTTGGAATAGTTTTACATGTGGTCCCCCCTTTATAGCAGAACTTTTTATGTCATAATATTATTTTGCATAACAGCGTATAGCATAAGCTTCATTTCGCAGAAAATCGTTTGGCATACCTACACTCATTTATCATACATTCAAAACTCATAATTTTGTAAGTCAGAATCATCTTTAGGCATAAATTTCATATCCATAATAAATAAAATGTAATAATACCTATACAAAAAAAAAATGTTTTTACGGAGCATTATTTGAAGTACGACAATAAGAGCTTCTGCCCGCGACTTCGTACGCGGATCCTGTTGCTTATGCCAGCGGCAAAGGGGTCGTCAAAATCGGAGATCTGAAACGTCTGATGTCGAATTCTAAGAGCCCAAGGACTGAAAAACAACGGGATGCGCGAGACGATTCGAGACGTCATTTTCAGGCAATAATGAACCAATAAGGTGGTAAACTTGGCCTTGCACTTTGAATGTTCGTTATCAACCCAAGGAAGGTCGCCATGCCCTACGGCTATATCTTGAGACACATCCGATTCTTCAGATGATATCGACATTCTGTTCAGAGAATGTCGAAGTCGATCAGAATTCAAACGTTCGTTGCGCTCTTCTTAATCTGTCTCTTCATGCCGTACTCCAGCAATTCTTTCTTTCTCACTTTCTAACTGATTATGAGTATTTTGTTGTGTGCGTGTTCGGGACAATGTATGATAATCTCACGTTCATCACTTGTTTCAAAAGACCTGTTAGTAGATGTGCGAATACGCTGAGAACTCAAGCGTGATTCTGTATCGGTAAACGTTTCCGATTCGCGAGACAATGAATGTCGCTCACGATCAGCGGACAGTCGCGCATCACGTTCCGCACTTGTCTCTAGAGACCTAGAAGCAGATGCGTAGATATGCTGAGAACTCAAGCGCAATTCTCTATCCTTGAACGTCTCCGACTCGCGAGACAATGCATAACGTTCACGATCAGCGGTCAGTCGCGCATCATATTCTTCACTGGTCTCTAGAGACCTGGATGTAGATGCGTAAATACGCTAAGAACGCAGGCGTGCTTCGCGATCCGAAGAGGTTTCCACGGAGCGAGTTGCAGCCTGATGTTCTCGAACAGCATCAAGTCTCTCCTGACGCTCTTCGGTAGATTCTTGGGATCTTATGATCCGCAATCTTTTAGCTCCTTTGGAACATTGGAAAAGATTTGACCTTTTTCTAGGCATGGTTATAGTTTTATTGTGAAGAAGATACCTGATCAATTAAAATCTAAGTGACTGCTCCCCTACCAAGGGTGGCAGACACGGGGTCGTCTGGCGCCCATGTGCTGGTTTGGTCCCTGGGGTCGTCACGGCGTGCTATGTGTTCTGGTGCGCCGGTGATGGGGAGTACTCCCCAGAGGAGGGTCCGGTGACGGACAGCCGCGGCGGGTTCACGGATGAGTGCTAACGCGTGCCCATATTCCCGCCGTAAGCGGCAGAGGAGGACACCGTGGAGTTTTAGTGGGTTAGAGTCCCACATAACTGTACTATCTCCCCGTGGTAGTGCAGAACGCATGAGCATTTATTCACGTAAAAAAAAAATGGGAGTTTTGGCCAGTAGAGTCAAATTTTCAATGATATACTATCGTCATCGAAAATCAGTCCTAAACTGTTACCGCCTTCACCGCGTGGAGGTGAAATTAGTGATAGTTTTGATTTCCACATCAGATGTTTCTGATCTTCGATTTTTTCGGGTAAAAACGGAACCCTATTACTAAGACTTCGCTGTCCGTTCGTCCGTCCGTCTGTCTGTCACCAGGCTGTATCTCAAGAACCGCGGTAGCTAGACAGTTGAAATTTTCACAGATGATGTATTTCTGTTGCCGCTATAACAGCAAATACTAAAAACAAAATAAAATAAATATTTAAGGGGGGCTCCCATACAAAAAAACGTGTTTTTTTCGGCGTTTTTGCCGTCTGTATGTCGCCAGGCTGTATCTCAAGAACCGCGGTAGCTAGACAGTTGAAATTTTCACAGATGGTGTATTTCTGTTGCCGCTATAACAGCAAATACTAAAAACAAAATAAAATAAATATTTAAGGGGGCTCCCGTACAAAAAAACGTGTTTTTTTCGGCGTTTTTGCCGTCTATAACAACTAATACTAAAAACAAAATAAAATAAATATTTAAGGGGGGCTCCCATACAACAAACGTATTTTTTTTGGCGTTTTTGCCTTGTGGTACGGAACCCTTCGTGTGCGAGTCCGACTCGCACTTGGCCAGTTTTTATAAGTCAAGAGGAAATGCCCATCAGACCGAACAACTTTTGCTAAGACGTCATTCCTATATGTGTTATGGTGTAGCTGGGCTCTTGGAGTTCCACATCAGGTGTTCCAGATCTTCAAATTTATTCTCTCAGCAGAAAATGCTCATCACGTGGAACAATTTTTGCTATGGTACCGTTTTTGTATCTCTTATAGTTTAGCTGGTCTGTTGCAGTTCTGCATCAGGTATTCAAGTTTCCAAGATAAATATAGCTTATATGTTGCCCAGACATAATACCTACACAACAAAAAAAATCATTCAAATCCGTCCAATTTACCTTGGGGTCGCCTGTCAACTGTCAACACGCGTCGGCACGCTGTTGGAGAAATAAGTGACTTTCGTGTGTTACACCGCGAGTTTATGCATAAAAACATTGTGAAAGTGAACTTTCATCTGTGAAAACTGTGAACAATTGTTTGTAGCTTAAAATACCAAGTGATTTAAACAAAAAACAGTGATCAAAAAACAAAAGTGACAATCTAAGTTTTCAAAGTTCTTCAACCCACCCCCAATTTTTTATTTTTCTACGTCAATTTAAAATATGTCAAAATGTCATTTGACATTTGGAAAAGTGTTGCCATTGTAACAAAATAATTACCACCATGAGTTACAAAAATGTTCCCAATTTGGCTAGAGTGGGAAATCAGGCTCAAAGTCAAACTAATGATACTGATGAAAATCAAAAAAATAAAAGTTCGCCTAAGAAATTTGTTCAACAAATATTTCACCCAAGCCTTTTCAATAGACAACGATCTAATTCACTAAGCGAAATTTCATGTAAGCAGTCGGGTTCTTCCAACAGTCCCATCATATTCGCCTGTGAAAAAAACTCTGATGAAGCCTTCGATCAATAATAGTACTAGATGAATGATTAGGAACAAAAATAAGTCGCTAAAGTGGCCACGTTTGCACACAGATAAACATTTATATTTCTTACTACAAACTATAGAAAAAAGTTTAATAATATTAACAACTTCAGATTATTATAAACCTTAACACTCTAACATAAAGTTTAATTACGATTGCAAATGGGTAATATTTAAGTCCTTCTGTCATCGAAGCAATAAATTTAAAATGTCACTTGAAAATAAAAAGTCATTTTTATAATAACTACAAAAATATTTATTCTAAAATGAAACTTAACGTCTAAGCAATAAGGTTAAAAACATTTTGTTGACAATTTCGTACTTACTCGAATTTGGAACTAGACGTAGTTCTTGGAATTACATTTCAATGCTTCAATGTTTGTTAGAATAGTTGGCGCGTTGTCACAAACATTGGCCAAACAATCATAATATTTGCTAATTGATTTATATTTACAATTTAATTGTGTTACTATTTTATGAAAAACATTTATTGATAAAAACTTACCGAAAAAAAGATATTCCGTCCAAAATCTTAGTGTTACGGTGGTTATTTACACAACTTTTGAACGCGCACTGAGGCATTTTGACGTCTTAACATTGGCTATGATTGGACCATACTAATTTGAAATAAGAGCACAAAAGTATTCGTGCTCGTATTTTTCGGGCCGTTTTTGAAGCGCTTATCGGGCATCTAGTACTATTATTGATCGAAGGATGAAGCCTCAGAACCAATGCCAGCCGCACCGCCATCCACCGATGTATCACAACCTCCACCATGGCAACGAGTTCCTACATCCAAGAAAAGAAAAATATGCGACAGCTCGCCTCCTGCAATTGTGTCAGAAAACCGATTCTCAAACCTGCCGATTGACCTAACAGAGGACACGGACACTGAGCCTAAACAACCAAATAAGCCACCTCCTATTGTTCTTTACGGGATTGAGGATCTAAATGAACTGACCAAACTAATTGAGTCCGTAATTCGTCCGGAAGTCTTTCGGTATAAAATAATAAATAAAAACCTCCTACGCTTAATGGTTAGTACTACTGATGATTACAAGCAAGTCATTGATCTGATACGACAGAAGGGATTAATTGGACACACCTCTCGTAAAGATACGAAATGCTACCGAATAGTAATAAAAGACCTCCATCATACTACTCCACATGATGCCATCATTCAGGAGCTGGAAAAATCTGGTAACAAGGTCAGAGGAGAAATCATCAATCACCGCTATGGACGAGACAAAACACCTACCTCCACATTTTTTGTAAATTTGGAACCTAATCCAAATAAAAAACTAGTTAAAAATATCCAATATATCCATCACCAGCGCATCAAAATTGAAGATCCACGTAAAACTAAGACAATCGTCCAATGCCAAAGATGCCAACAATATGGCCACTGCAAGAACAACTGCATGAGACCATACAGATGTGTCAAATGTGGGGAGGGCCACAAAACGTCAGAATGCCACAAAAAAGACAGAAATACACCCGCCAAATGCGCTCTTTGCTCTTGCGATCATCCGGCCAATTACAAAGGTTGTCAAGTTTACAAAGAAATTCTGTCTAGAAAAATTAAGGCAAGAAATTTTCCAACTGGTAACTCCAACTTTCCTACTGAGATAATCCGCCCCAATACAATTACAGAAAGCTCCGCCCTACCCCAACGAAACTCCTACCGCAGATCGGACCAAAAATACTCGGATATTGTCGCTGGTCATCCTAAGGTTCCTCCACCTGACAACGTCGTTACATCTAGTCACATAGAAAACCCTCAACAAAACATAACAGTTATGGAACAACTCTTAATTAAACAAAATGAAAAAATCGACCTACTCCTGCAACAAATCAGTACCCTAATGGGCCTACTGACTACGGTCATTACTAAACTAACACCATAAATGACTCCTCTACGAATCGCAATCTGGAACATCAATGGATTGGCACCCAATATCCAAGAGTTGGAGACTTTAATTCATACCAACAAACTAGACGCAGTACTAATTTCAGAGTCGCACGGGACGTCCAGAAGCTCGTTCCGCATAAAAGGCTATAACATTTACCACTCCCCGCATCCCGATGGTAGTGCACATGCTGGCTCAGCGCTGGTCATTCGAGCGAACCTGAGACATTCACCGATAGAACCATTTTCTACAGTACACTTACAAGCCACCTCTGTTAGACTGGAAGACCGAGCAGGCCCTATTATTCTATCCTCAATTTACTGTCCACCAAGACATAAAATAACTGCAGACATGTTCAAAACCTACTTCAATACTCTTGGCCATAGGTTTATTGCGGGTGGTGACTGGAATGCCAAACATACTTTTTGGGGCTCCCGCTGTACCAGCACTCGTGGACGCGACTTAAAACGCTGTGTTGACGAAAATCACTTAAAACCAATATCTACAGGTGAGGCTACTTACTGGCCTAGCGACCCAAAGAAACTGCCGGATCTCTTGGATTTCTTCATAAACAAGGGTATAGATAGCTTACACACTACTATCGAATCGAGTCTAGACGGGTCATCAGATCACACACCGGCAATCCTCACAATTAGCACTAGTGAACTTACTCGGGAAAAAACTGAGTCTCTGACGAATGGTCGGACTGACTGGAAGGGCTTCTCGACTTACCTCAATGAAAACTTTAATGCTAATATTCCACTAAAGAACCAAAATGATGTAGATAACGCCTGCAAATACCTCACTAACGCCATTCAAGTGGCTGCTTGGATCAACACACCCTCTCGGCCCCAAAGTCCCACCAACCCTACTCATCCACTAGACATAATGCAAAAAATCCTAGAAAAGCGCCGACTTAGAAGAATATGGCATCAATCCCGTCACCCTCTTGACAAACTAAATTACAACAAGGCAGCAAAGGAGTTAAAGGCTATAGTCCAGGAGTCTACTAACTCAACGTTAACAACGAACCTACAGATGATGTCACCTACGGGAGTTGGTGCGAACTCGCTCTGGAAGGCCACTAAAAACTTAGATAAGCCTCAACAATCTAATCATCCAATTAGATCACAAGCTTCCTGGGCAAGAACTGACTTGGAAAAGGCTGAGGTATTCGCAATGCATCTGAATTCTGTATTCAGACCCAACGAGAGCGTTGTTAATGAGCATGAAATTGACACAATATTGGAACAGGATCTGCAGATGTGTATGCCTATTATACCAACAACACCTAAAGAAATAGCGAAGGAAATCAGACTGCTGAACTCTAGAAAAGCCCCGGGATTCGACCTGATCACGCCTTCCATACTGAAAAATCTTCCCAGAAAATGCATTTCTTTCCTAGCTAGTCTGTTCAACGCAATATTTCGAACATCTCACTTTCCCGATCTGTGGAAAATCTCTGAAGTTGTCATGGTCCACAAATTAGGTAAACCTGAACATGAAGCCTCGTCATATCGGCCGATAAGCTTAACACCTGTATTGTCCAAACTGTGGGAGAGGATATTCCTTAACCGACTGAAACCGTGCATGGACGCCAATGATGTTGTTCCGTCTCACCAGTTTGGCTTTAGAAAATCTCACTCAACAATAGAACAGGTTCACCGAGTTTACCATACAGGAAGACAGGCTTTTGAACGTAAAAAGTATTGCTCAGCGGCATTTCTTGATGTTCAGCAAGCTTTTGACCGTGTCTGGCACAAAGGATTGCTGGCTAAAGTGAAGGAAAATCTTCCGCACTCAATGTTCCTTCTCATCCAGTCATACTTGTCCGACCGCTACTTCCAAGTAAAACAGGGCGAAGCAAGATCAAGATTGTTTGAAGTGAAAGCTGGTGTACCACAGGGATCTGTTCTTGGCCCAGTGTTGTACAACATATTTACATCAGATCTACCCACATTGGATAGCATAACAATAGCAACATATGCCGACGACATTGCCTATTTATCAGTAGATGACAACCCAGAAATGGCCAGCAATAGACTTCAAAAACAGCTAGACGAAACTCACAAATGGTTCTGTAAGTGGCGGATACGTGCCAGTGCATCCAAGTCTAATCACATCACCTTCGCGCTCAGGCTCGGAAACACCCCTCCTGTCAGGCTTGGTTCTGATACCCTACCACACACAGATTGTGTGAAGTATCTTGGCTTCCACTTAGACAGGCGCCTAACATGGAAGCATCACATTAAAAATAAAAGGGACGAGATAAACCACAAGTTCCGCAACCTGTATTGGCTCATGGGAAGAAACTCTGTGCTCTCTGTAGACAACAAGCTCCTCATTTATAACTCGGTCCTCAAGCCAATATGGACCTACGGGATCCAACTGTGGGGCGTTGCCAGCAAATCCAACATCCTCTGCCTACAAAGAGTCCAAAATGGTATCTTAAGATCCATAGTAAATGCACCTTGGTTTGCTAGGAACGACGAAATCCACGAGTATCTACAAATGCCAACAGTAAGCTCTGAAATCGAGCGGTACAAGGAACAACACAAGGAACGCCTAACCTTGCATCCAAACCCACTAGTTGCTGAACTGTTAAACCCGACAGCGGTGGTGAAAAGGCTGAAGAGGAACCACCTTCTATAAGTGGGAGGCGCAGCACTGGCTGCTCCACCACAACGCCATTTCGTCATGGAACAAATTCGCTTATGGTCCAACGACCGATTGCAAATAGAAAGAAAAAGGAGGAAAAAAAAAAAAAAAAAAAAAAAAAATCCGTCCAATAGTTCCGAAGATTAGCGTGTACAAACAAACAGACAAAATTTTTTTTTTGGATTCGTGCTCTATTACTTTTTCTAAACCCCCCTCAGTTATTTTTTTTTAAATATATTCAATGTACAGACACAGTTTTTTTACTGTCTTATTATATGTATAGATCACTGCCACAGGATCAATGTCCATTTTTTATTAAATCGGGACCAGTGTGCGCGCCTTCACTTCCTCGCGCCACCGATACAATGACGGGAGTACTTTCGCCTAGTGGTCGCAAAGCGGGGATCCGGCCAGTACAGAAGCCGCCTCGAACTACGATGGTTCTAGTTTATCATCAGTGACTTCGAGTTACAGTCCTTTGGATAGAATGCAACATGCGCATGTAAGCGGGTATGCTCTTTAGGTAATGCGAGGCACTTCTTATCAGGAGAACCATTGGCCTGTTTGCTTACCTATAGAATACTATAGATTAACAAACTAATGCTTACTTTTCGTTTGCCTGGCTCCTCGTTCCTTCTTAGATACTTCTTCTTCTTCTATCACTTCAGTTTTAAACTCCATTAAAGGTACATCATCTTCTAAATCTGACTCAGAATGGTGTGGTGGTGCATCTGCTACATCTAGACAGCTATTCTCTAAATTTCCCGGTTCTAGCTCTGTAATTGAACAAAAACAGTCAAGAGTATTACTTGTTTATTATTAACTACCAGCGCCTCGTGGTTTCATCCGCATATGCCTCGATCCCGTGGGAATATCGGGATAAATAGCATCCTATGGCCTAATCCAGGTCAAGGTTTACCTTTATGGTACATTTCATTCAATTCCATTCAGCCATTTTAGCGTGAAAGCGTAACCAACAAACATCTTCTGCCCACGACTTCGTCCGCGTGAAATTTTTTGCTCCCCCGACCCACCCCATCGCATCGCATCGCCTGTTCGCGCTATTAGCGAAAACTTCTGACTTTTTTTTTTTTGCTCAACTCCTAAGGGTCCTAGCGTGATGTTTAACAGCCTTCCTCAAGAATTAGGCTATCAAATGCAAAAATCCTACTAATATTATAAATGTGAAAGTTTGTGAAGATGTTTGAATGTTTGTTACTCAATCACGCGTAAACCGTTTAACAGATTTGGATGAAAATTGGCACATAGATAGACCATTTCCTGAATTAACACGTAAGATAATATTTATCCCGATATTCCCACGGGATCGATTCGAAACGTACGCGGGTGAAACCGCGGGGAGCTGCTGGTATTTTTATAAATCCGACCGATACTTCCAGAGATTAAGGCTTTCAAACAAACAAACTTTCAGCTTTATCATTAAAGATTTAAAACTATGATATCTCCTAAGATTTTCATTGAAATGAAATGATGTCAATGGAAATTTTCTTTAAAATTAAATACTTGTGATGAATAACGTATTTATTTGGATAAGGATTAATATCATGTTTATAAAAACACCTTCGCAAATAATGAATTATTTAAGAATAATATTTAAATTATAGATTTGATTTATTGATGATATTATTTTTGTTCTTAAAAACATACCTTCACTTTGATGTTCCTCCATTGCCTCAATAATATCATCTAGTATCTCTGAAACAGCTGGTAATTCTTCTTCTTTGATAGCAATGTCTTCTGTTTCACATTCATCAACTATACTTATGTGCACTGTTGGAGATATAATAAAGCCACTGAAAAATCCTGAGTGGTCTTGGTTTATCAAAGAATTAGGCTGTAAGAAAACAAATTTTTCATTATACTAAAGTCACTCAAACGAGCCCCCACAAGTGAGGATACTTAAAGTAGGTCCAATGTTTGTACACTGCTGCACTGGCGTCGGCCATGCTACCAACATCAGTGACCTCTGCACAAGCTATTGTTGCATGGCTCGTGCCAACACAAGAGAGGACCGTTATCAAACTGCCACATACAAGTTCATACAGAAGTTGTAGCAGTAATATAGGTAATTGTCAATGCCTACATTTGACTAAAGTGTACATCATTCAACACTTGATGGTATAGTGTGAAATCCAGACACAATAGGTATGAGCTTGAGTGGATTCACTTCCACGTTATACAGAAACAAGAAATTATGAGAATAAATGGCTGTATAAGATATCTACCTCATAATCCTCATTCATCCTCTGAGCAAACAATTCTTCAGCTTCCAGACATTGTCTCAGTAATCGGTAGCATTGCTTTAGTTTAGTGCAGCAGAAGAAACAAGCAAGAATCGGTCTTCTGTCTTGAGTTACAAACTGGAACAAAATTTGTCTGACACTATTTTGCTACTTCTAATGTTACAAATACATAGTAATTCAGTCAGTGGGATTCTCATCATAAGCTCGGAGTATCATCTCATCTACAGCTACATTATGTTGTCTGGCACTCGCTCGAGGTTCTTGATGATGTAGGTTTCCTGTCTCTCTCAAACGTCGATAAGTTGTAGAAAAGGTTCCGTGATTTGATACGGTAGGCAACAAAACTCCATCAACACTGTAATTTTTACATGTTATAATTGGCTACAATGTTTATCAATAAACTGCTTTATAGCTTTTCACAAAGAGCAAGGAGGTAATATTCTAAAAATTGTACTTCTGCTGCAATTTTCAACAAATATTTTGCTCAATAACTATGATTAAAAATACTGAAGTGTTAATCGACTTTTGTTGCTGACTATTCACGTCGATCAGGATATCGCCCCTGATAAATTGTTAAACACTGAAACTGGAAGGCCCACATCTCAAAGACGTTCGTTGATTCTGTGTTGAGATATGTTACATGGGGTTACTCAACAGAAAGTCAAAGAGTTAATTGTAGAGAAAAAATACATCCGCGCCATAGTGGGGATACGCCCATGGTGGGAATCGTGCAAACCCTTTTTCAAAAAGTTCAAGATATTAACCCTTCCCTGTCTGTATATCTTAGAATGCGCTAAATTTTTTAAAATGCACCCGGAGTTATTTGAATAAGCTCATGAAATGTATCCAAAAAGTAATAGGTAGAATAGTTTTGCCCATAATCGTGAGGACAGCATTAAACAGTAAAAATAGCTAAGCAATGTGTGGTTGCATGTTTAATGCTACTATACCAGACAGTATTAAAATCTTAGGAGCTAATCAATTTAAAAAGTGTCTCAAAGTATGGTTAGGGGAAAAAAATCTATTCGGTAAACAACATATATTATGGTCAGTGGGTCGTCTTAGGGGGATTTGATTTGATACGTATTTATTCTAAGTCAGGTTTCCTCACAGTTTTCCTTCATTGTGATTTCCGACGATCCTCTGACCGAAAGTTCATGTATTTGTGATTTTTAATAAATATAAAAACTTACTGGAATATCAGTCAGCTTCTCATACAGTTCATGTAAGTTCCTGTTGACTACTATACACAAACGTACATCCTCCACCAAACATATCCGACATATTGGCAGCTTTTCCATCTTTTCACTCAATAACCAGCGTCAATTAAGTTTTAGTTAACTTTACGTTTGTATTATAGAAAAACAGTGATGCGTTGCCTACAGATAACGAGTAAGGCTTGTTTAATACGACTTCTTTTTGCTATTAAAAGTTATTTCGTGCACGCCACAGAGTACATTATAGTATACTGAAATAGAGACCAATCTTCGGCCTTAAAATGGGTAACCGCTTACGCCTAGCCTCCAACGCCATCTGTTATCGCTAGTAAGAATCTTTACTCATCCTATCTATAACTATAGCTATATTTGTGTATACAGGGGCCATACGTACGTACATATAGGTAGTATACTATACTATTCATGGATGGTTATACTGTAGGTTATTTAAGGAATTATAAATGAAACATTTTATTAATAATAATAATATATTTATTTGCAAAAAACACGGTATAAAAAGATGGTAAAAGTACAATGTAGAACAAAACATGTTTTGCCAATATAATAATAAGCATGCAAATTTTTCAGTATGTAACTGACATTAACATTGTTTCTCAATGAAATCCTTAACACTAAAAACTATTAACAGATAACCATTCGTAAATTTTATTTTTAAATAACTTAGTATTTTTTTGAAAGTCTACTTTATTTAGACAGGTAAAAATAACAAAATTAAATTCTAACATAACTAAAACTTAGTATTTAAATTTTTGAGATCATTTGGTAACTTATTATATAGACGTACACACATTGCAAGGCAGCTTTTATTATATTTAGTTAACCTAGGAATCTCACTTAGTACGAGCCTGTTGGGGTCTCGTCAATTAATTATTTAATCTAATAATATTATTAATCAAAACATGTTTAATTGTGTCTTTTAAAGCACCTATTTAACTTCTTGGCTTTTATTTGCAGATTGTCCTCATCATCATCAACCTGTCTTCTCCCAGCTAATATTTTATTAATATTTTTACAGTAGTTAAAAACCATGCAACGAATGACAATGCTAATCAAATAATCAATTAATTTGTCTTTATGGATTTTACATTTTATAAATTCAAAATCAACAAATATAATTATCGCTGTTTTAATAATTTCTTTTAGATTGCATTTTTCAATGTTTTCTTTAATGATTTCATTTATTATGTCTTGCATATTCGAAATTAATTGTACTAATTCTTTGCTGGGAGTGCAAAGCCATCGTCGACCTGCATATTCCCTATACTTAATATATTCTATCTCATTTTGCGATGATAAATCTTTTAAGCAATAAGCGCAAGATTAAAAAATTTGGGATTTTGTTTTTTTTAAGAAATATCCGCTCATATATTGAATTGGAGCAATAATGCGGGGATCCCTTTGTTTTACCTCTAGTGGGGTAAAATTAAAATCTAATATTTTTGTAAAATCGAATGTGGTGCAGGTCGACGTTGCTTTCGCATTTTCGTTAATGATGAGAGAGTGCAATGTATCGCAAAAGTCTCCTTCGCAGTTACCGCGGGTGTGGACATTGCTTAAATTATTTATTAAAAGTGTGGCGAAAGCAGATTCAAACTGATCACAGGTCGGGTTAGTGTTGCGACACCCTTGACTTCTCACTGCGCCAAAGAAATTTTCCAAGGGGTCCTGATGAAGGTGCCGCAACCATACTGACGACACGTTAAAATCATCTTTTAATTTTTTTAACAATGTTTGTATTCCATTCAATGTCCACACCCAATTAGTTACAGAGGGAACAGTTTCTTTTTTACCAGCCGAAGTTATAAATTTCATTGATTTAAATATTTTTATGCCCTCCACCCACGTTTTATAGTGGACAGAGTTCGGCGTTGCTGGGCCGAGTAGGGGTTTGGCGTTTTTATTTTTCATTTGGCTTCCATTCACCGAGTCAAATATATTGTCCATGAAGAGCAGCAGGTCCGCAGTTTCCTTGCACTCTGTAGGAAGTATGTTCTTATCTAAAAAAAACAGAAAAAAAAACACAATTAAATGACAATAACTACTCAATAAACAACAGAAATAATGAATGTTTTTCTCTGTTAAATAACCCAAACTGACTGAGCATAGTAGGGAAAATATAATTGAAAGTTACCAATTCAAATCTATTTATTTTAGGGCCGATTTTTCAATCTTCAGTTAACTTTTATCCGAGGAATAAAAATTGCGGTTTGACAGCTTTTGTATATAAAATATGTCATTTTGTTCTTCAGATAAAAAATATCTACTTAGGTTAACTGAAGATTGAAAAATCAGCCCCTAGGGATTTTTTTTAAAATTCAGAATTAAAAATATGTATGTCGTGTGGTGGTGGCCAAGTATGAGCAGTGGTGGGGTAGATTTTCATTTTATGATTTATTTTGACAATTTTTTGAGAAATTTTATTATTTTTTATTAGCTTGGTGGACAAATCAACGACGACTGAGGGGCCGCGCGGGGTAAAGCCCCCGGAATGCGTTCGGATACTTGAATTTAGTTCTTTTGATCGACAAAATTTATCAAACAAAAATCGCTGAAGTTAATGATGAAATCTTTGTGACAAAATTTTAAATGGATAAATAATAACATAAGGGGTAAATTCCGATGTAACTAATATAGTAATTGTTCAGTATACACTATAATTTTTACATATGGGGTGAAATTAAACAAAATTTAGGCAAGAACTTTGAGTATTCATGAGATCAATAAATGTAGTGTAGAAAATAACGGAGAGGTAAATGATTTCCAGTATAGTTTTTTGTAAGTTTAAATATTTTATCATACTTATATTATGATTTTATTTATTACTAGTTACAAAAAAAAATACAAATTATAAACTGAAGTAAATTTTACGCAATGCTTAATGGATATTTAAGCCTTATTGTGGAAGAACAGCAAAAAATGCTATTTTGAAAATCTACCCGGTGGCCAAGTGGTAACGGCCGCGACTTACGAGTTGTAAGTCGTAGGTTCGAACCCAGACAGGCGCTTTACTTTGTGTAAATTATTTCATCACCACTGCTCTCAAAACGGTGAAGGAAAACATCGTGAGGAAACCGGCATGTCCTAGAACCAAAAATTCGAAGACATGTGACGTCTGCCAATCCGCACTGGGCCCGCGTGGTGGATTACGGCCCACTCCCTCTCACCGAGAGGAGGCCTGTGTCCCAGCAGTGGGAACATTATAGGCTGATTATGGTATGGTATGGTATGTCGTGTAAATAACACTTAAAGTTAATAAATTAATAAAAATAACAAAATGATATCGTAACTCAACTTAAACTATTCTCAAACTAAAATATGGCGTCGATAAATTCATCCGCATCGCTGTCGACTGGTAATGTACCCAAGAGACTGGCGGCATTCAAATCAAATCAAAATATTTTATTTCACATAAACCTACATGGGCACTTATGAAACGTCAGAAACTAGGTGCACGGTTCCAATTGGTCGTTTCCTATGGAGAAGAACCGGCATTGCCACGTTGTATGGCAATGCTTAGCCTGTGGCCAAGGTAAAAGCCAGCCTTTGGGTCACGGGAAGTGTCAACCAGCTAACATTTATTCTATTATATAATGTATAAATACAGTCCTAATATAAAATAAGCCAAACATTACCTGCTAGATATCCCATGTTAGATGCCACAGTACAGCTGAATATTTGTGAGGCGAATTTGACTTTCATTTTATTTAGTTTTTCAGGGTTGACGTGATTTTCCGTTAATTTTGGGATCAATCTAATGCCCTTGTAACCTGGGTTTTCATCATAGAGCAGCTTTAAATGAGACCATTTTGCAGTTTTTGTAACACCTTCGTTTGTGGTGTATTCTAAGTTTTTATTTAGGAGGTTATTTCTCATTCCTTTGAGAAGGTGTGGGGGGTCATAGAGAGGTATGATTTCTTGGCCATTTAGTAGAATTATGTTTTCTTTCGGTTCCTCTCCTTTTCGTAGATAGATTCCTCTGGTCTCATTAGCCAACAGTTTGAGGGCCTGTCTATTGTTGGTTCCCTGGTCACATACTGAAGCAACCACTATTAACCCTGCTTCTTGCAAGCCTGTTATTACGTCTTTAATTTGTTTCGCCAGCTCGGGTCCCTTGGTTGCACTTGATGCAAATGTGTACAAAACTGCCTGTTTATAATTATAAATTAGACCACGCACCATAAAAACTTGGGCGTGATCTGCAAATTCACCCTTTCTTTCTTGTCCATTGTCAACAAGACCTGTTATTTTGTCTTTTCTCTCCTGGTATGTGACATTGGCCTTCAGTGAGACTTCGTCAAACATTAGTACACACAGCTTTTCTTCTATTTTCATAAGGCCAGCTTTGGTTTTTAACTGAGAGAAAATGTTTTTGTTAATCCCAGGCTTCAGATTACTCATTTGAACTAATTTAATTAGTGTTTGCTGAGCAGGCAAAATAAAAATCTTCCTGAAAAATCTATACCCTTTGGGACTTTGCTTGAAGATCGATAAAGCGGCAATTTTTTCTTGCAATGTAAAACGTCGGCCTTTTTCTTTTTTTCGGTCCTCCCGGCATTGCATTCGCATTAATAATTTAGCAGTACTTGTGCAATTTTCAAGGGTATCTAAGACTGTAGGACTAGATGCAATTTTTTTTGCTGTTTTTATGTTGGCTGTCTGTTTTTTTATTTTATTTTGTTTATTTTTATTCTTGCAGCAACAAGTTTTTGATGCAATTCTTTTTCCACATTTGTAAGGAATACTTTTTTTGTAGTTTTCCTGACTACTCTCCTTTCTCCTGTAAAATAGAAACATAACATGTTAATCATTTCACATATTTTGAGTAACATTCTAAGTAAATACTGCGTGATCGAAATAGCTGCGTGTCGCAGGTTCGATTCCCGCACGGAACAAATATTTGTATGACCTACAAGTAGTTGTTCCGGGTCTGGTTGTGTGTGTATGTGAGTTTAAATGTTTGTAAACGCACCCACGATACAGGAGAAATTCCTAGTGTGGGGCAACGTTTAAAAAAAAAATGGGATTCAGAAAAAAAAAAACAAGTTACTAGCTATATGAATCAAACTTAAAAGATGTTAATTCAATACAAAATAAACTCATTTATTTATGTAGTAGAAGGAAAACCAACAGCTATACATAAGGGAAGATAAATTGGATAGGCTAATATTCAAGTATCCACACCGCAGTTCACGCGACTCGCGGGCCTTGAACCCGTGATCACCGTTTATAAAATATATATTTTTCTATTTAGATAAGATACTAGCAGCGCCCCGCGGTATCACCCGCATAAGTTTCGATCCCGTGGGAATATCAGGATAAAAACTATCTATGTCCTTTCCCGGGACTCAAACTATCTCTATTACTTTCATCTAAATCGGTTCAGCGGTTTAAGCGTCAAGAAGTAACAGACAGACAGACACACTTTCGCATTTGTAATATTAGTATGTAGATAAGATATTGGTCCCCAACACATCTGTAAAGCTTCGCCAACTAATTAAAGAAGACTTTGCATAATAGGCTGCACTTCAATGTACAATGAGGACAATCCATACTAATATTATAAATGCGAAAGTGTCTGTCTGTTACCTCTTCACGCTTAAACCGCTGAACTGATTTAGATGAAATTTGGTATAGAGATAGTTTGAGTCCCGGGAAAGGACATAGGATAGTTTATATCCCGATATTCCCACAGGATCTAAACTTACGTGTGTCTGTCTGTCTGTTATCTCTTCAAACTTAAACCGTTGAACCGATTTAAGTGAAATTTGGTATATAGTTTGGAGTCCCGGGAAAGGACATAGGATAGTTTTTATCCGGATATTCCCACGAAATCGAATCTTACGCGGGTGAAACAGCGGGGCGCTGCTAGTATCATATAAATATCATAGTTTACATTTATCAAACTTACCTAGATTTGGCTGGTTCTTAATTTTTGGAGTACTTAAAAATGGAACTTGTTCATGCACCAAAGCTCCGGGATCTGCAATTAGTCATAATATGACTTTATAGCATGAATAAGGATGTTGCGCCAATGTTATATTATTATTCATAATAATTATTACTTTAACATATGAAGATATACACACTACACACGACGACCTAATTGTCAAGCTATACATTTCTTGTTTTAACTGACCTCGCATTGTATAGGCTTTTCGTAGTCACACACATGACAGCTAATACTGGAAATGTATCTAGCTTAATACGTCGTCGTACCTACATATTGAAAGTTCTCAGAACTTTTGCTGGTTATCAGTGGATTTTAACCCAACTATGGTAAATAATTTCAAAAAGTATTTTGTGGTCTTTTTTTATTTATTTTTTTAAATGGATTTGCTTTCGACTTTAGTCTAGGTCAGAGGTGACAGAGACAAAGTCGACGATGGAGTGAGCTTACCCAGAAGAAGCCCGTTCACTCTTACTTTGAAGAGATTCGGGTTGTATGAGTCATGGTCACAAAAAACTAGAAACTTACCAAGATTTTGTTTAATATTTTTCTTGGGTATTGTAGGATTTCCAAGTGGCATGTTATGCTCATGCACTGAAGTGTCCGGATCTGAAATATGAGTTTATTTCATTTTAACCATAAGCAAGCTAACAATGTTTTAATATCAAATACTACAAAAAATATTTAATATACAATATTATAATATATAATCTTGTAGTAAGGTGTAAGACCAACAAGTGGCCAGTTTTTTAACAATTTAAAATAGTTACAATTAACAAAGCAAGTTTATTATTTAAGTATAAAAAAATATAACATAATATCACGCCTTTCTTTCCCCGGAGGGTTGGGCAGAGGCGTACTTATAGTAGGTACACCCACATTTAGCCATGTATGTTCAAGTCCCATGTAATAGGGGGCGAGCCTATTGCCATCAACCTGGCAGAAATCCCGATTCCGGGCTGCTACTGAGAAATTCCAGATAGAAAAACCCAATAACACCTCGTCCAACCTGGGAATCGAACTACTTGCTCTGCAGTAGCGCTAGCGACCACTAGACCAGCAAGGCAATCCATCAGTCAGTATTTATAAAAAAAATATATCAATTATATTATTTTCAGTTCTTTATGTTTCTTCTCATATAGACGAGGTTAAGAAACCTTACACACGAGTCAGGACAGAGTATGTAAGGCGAAATTTAGATAAAAACCGGGCAAAAGCGAGTCGGACTCGCACACCGAGGGATCCGCACCATCATAAATGTTTTTAAATTTTCATCGGTGAGGCCTAAAGTCACAACTCTCTAAAGACCAAGTAATCCCTCTTCATTCAGTGGGATTACTTGGTCTTCATGAAATCTTGACATTTGGGGATTTTACTAACTTAATAAGTTGTATTACTGATTCTAATGATTATAATTCTGTAAATACATATTTGTTATGTTCGCGAATTATATTTTATTCAACGTACAACTTAATACTGACCAGCAAATTGCAAAAAACGTAAGAAAATTTGAATTTCGCGGGCTACCTTAGCGCTTCCCCCTAATGTTTTCTTTGCTAAAAGTGGCAAGGTTTATGTATTTCCTTTCACTTTTTCGGGTTTCTTAAAAGATCAAATATCTTATGGCAGTAAAAGAAAACTTCATGATGAATGATGCTCTTTATGATTGAATAAATCAGCAAAAATCTAAATTATGATTAATTAAATCAGAAATAATAAAGACTTACCAATATTTTCTTTTTCTAATACGTCCTTTTCAATGTTCATTGATGTATGCGGCACATATTCAAAATTTAAAATGGGATCTGGAAGAATAATGCATCATGATTAATGATTAATTTATATAAATGCTTTTTACAAATTTAAGCAAAGAATGATGGGCGTTTTGGCCGGTATGTCCAATAAAAACCACATATACATCAAATGGAAGTTTATATCATAACCATTAATTTTAATTCTGAGCAGAAGGCTGTGACACCATTTTTGAGACATAACAAACATACAAACCATTTTTGAGATAAAATGTTTTGCTATGGTAATTGCTGGTAATAAGCAATAAGTTGACATACATTAGAACTCTATTTGTCATCAGGCCTGAGGCCAGGCTCCATACAAAAATGCCCATCATTCAAGAGTATAATAAGGTACCTGATGATGTTGATGGCAGCTCTAGAATTTGTTGTACTGGCTTTCTATTAACTGGTGATGTATGCGGCACATGTTCAAAATTTAAAGTGTGAGCTGGAAGAAAAATACATCATGATTATGATTAATTTAAGTAAATGCTTTTCACAAATTTAAGCATATTAAGAGTACAATTATAAATAGGTACCTGATGAGGTTGATGGCAGATCCAAAATTTGTTTTAATGGCTTTCTAATAACAGATGTAAATCTTTTCAGTACCAATGGTGCTGAAAGAAAGAACCATAAATTACTAAAGCATCAACATAAATCCAACAGGAATACATATAGCACAGTGGAGTATATTCTTTTATGTACAGTGATGATATATATATATTGTTTATTGTTTATTATTATTATACTAACCTACTATTTAATGTTGGAACAGCAATTTTGCCGATTTTATTGTTACGACATAGATATTTATCTTCGAAGTGTGAGTGACACACACGGCGGTACTTAAATATGCGCTCGTTTTCCAAGCCCAAGATATCACTACCAATCGCATAAAGCCATGTGTTGAAGCGTTCTCTATCGCTTTCAGGATTTGGGAACCCATGCAGCACTTGACGCGTACCTAAAATAAATAATGTAGTCCTTAAAATTGGAAAATAATTAAGTCAAGTTCCTAAACACTAATTTTGTTATACTGTCAAGATATAAATATATGTAGATCTAAGATATTAATGTACCATAAACTTAGAAATAAATAAATCAATCTAATCTAAGATCTCTAGCATTCATAAACAAATAGACTAACTATAATGTTGGTGAACTTTGGGCCGATGGGTGCTAATGGTACAGTATCAGTATGACTTGATCAAAGATGACAATGGATGATCAAGGTTTTTTACATTGACCAAGTTCAGTCGCAGTGTTTTCTTATGATAATACATAAGTTTGTACTGTGATGATGAAGATTCATAATAAATAGTGTCAAATTCATGGACAACTTTTATAAGCAATGGATCACAGAGTACTTTCATAAATACGGAAATTAAGGATTGATCAACAGATTACTGTATGTTATGTTGACTGGTAGATAATGCATGGAAACAAAGAAGAAAGCAAAATTATTGTTTATTCTGCACAAACAAAAACATGGCCGCCTTTGTACAACAGTACTTTCAACAAGCAAGTAAAATAACTAAAATTAAGTCTGACATACCTCCACTGTCCTTGCACTATATCTGGAACACAGCAGTGCTTGTCCGAAGACATGGTGCAATAACACAGATGCAATAAAAGAGTCCTATCTCAAACACTATACCAGAGTCCTGTCTCAGTTTTGATATAAAATCACACAATTCCTTTCTGGTCACAATTATGGATAAGCCGGAGGAACTTTAGCTCAACTCAACGACAAATGCAAAACGAAACACAGAAAGATCACAAAAAAAATAGCAAAAATTACAGCATGAAACCGGCGCAAACGTCAGGCATCAGCAGCAGACATTTGCATTTGGGGTTACCAGTTTATTCATCAATAAATAGACCACTAATGAAATATTACCATCGCGTCGCTGCATTCTACTGGAGTAAAGTCTGTTATGATTGATATTATTAAAAAATTTTGGAATATTTGATAGTATTTTCCAATAACAATGAAACGTCTTATTAACTAATTTATATTATTATAATCTTAGAAATTGATCAATAATATTGTCACAAATTATAATAAAATCTACTATTTTAGTAGCAATCAGCCTCACAAAATCGTCATTGTTTGATTTCTTGTAGTGCCATCTGTTGACATTTTTATGAACATTAGTGCAGAGCCGCCATCTGTTTTCCCTAGTTATTATCTTATCCATCTACGTCACGATATAATCCGACAAAATAAAAAAACACCTATCAACTTGTTCGCTTAAGGAATATTACATACGTCGTGATTTAGTATCATTGTACCCACTGCTGTCCCCAGTTTTTTGTACTAAGATTGAACCGCCTGGTGCACGCTTCCTTTGTGGACCACGGCAAGAAGACTTCCTCTTTGGCAAAGACTACAATATGATCACAGAGTACTTTGATAAGATATGATGCTGTATAATAGAGACAGGAAGCTAAGCTCTCTTCATTTTGTGTTGACAGCACAATTTGCCATCTAGTGTACGCGTAACCAAAACTATTACCTATAGTCACGGATATAGATGGTAGATGGAGCTTTATTATATTATTATTGTGTTAGAATTTTTACATTGTCGTATAAATTATTGTTTACTACCTATTCATGTTTTTTTAACAATTACATAATTATTAAAAACACATTAAGTAGTAGTAAACAATAATTTATAATAATAATAATAATAATTAATAATTTATTGCTCTTTGGCAAGCCTGCTAGTTGCTACCACAGAACACTATTACTCATAGGTTGCTACAGCCGAAAAGAGTAAATCTTAATAATAAAGCACAACACAAATACAACAAAATATTTTTACCCCCTACTCTACTAGGGATGTGAAAAAATAATCGATTATAGAACAAATCGATTAATATCGATTTCTTATTCACTGCCTATTTTTTTCACCTAGAAGTTAGAACGGCCGCAACACAGGTCAGCCCGCGAAATTCAAATTTTCTTACGTTTTTTGCAATTTGCAGGTCAGTGTCAGGTTGTATCTTGATCAAAACACACACACTACACGCACAGCTTTTATAAAAAAGTTTGCTCTCTATCTTGGCCCATCACTCTACAATAAAATTAACGCTAAAATTCCGATTTATGGCTTAACAAACTTTAACTGCAAAAAGACTGTTCGCACCTTCCTTCTAAACCTAAACTATGACGAAACCGAAGAATTCCTAAAAAAGTGATTACTCAAACACATACATGCATCACACACTACCTAAATTAACATAACACTCACCACACTAACAGTATACACACCACACCAAATTACTGAACAATGTTCTATTTTTTTTTTTTTCTTTATAAATTTGTTTTTTCAGAAATTTCAATTTTTTAGATTCTAAGTTATTATTTTTTTTGTTTTGTTTAATAACCTAGTTTTAATAATATAACCTCATTTAGTAGCTTGATGTTATGATTACTATTCACATATTTATAATATACATAGATATTTAACACGTGCTGTTATAAGTCAACCATTTATGACGGGGATCGGAACTGTTCCTCCTAAACACAGGTTATTCTGTAGCCTATCTAGGAGAGCAGTACGGCACCCACTAACTAGATTAAGAAACTTTATGCTTGTGCTTTATATTATATTACCTATGCATGTCATCTAGTCCTAGTTGAACAATAAATCATTATTATTATCTCCTTTATTCAAATAAATTCTTATAAATTATATTTTTAAATATTAGTATAAAGAAATATAAAAACATTTAAAAATATAAAAAATATTAGCCCACCGGTATCGGGAACAGGGTCCAAGCTACCGGCGGTCAGGGCTCCAGAGAGAGGCCTCCTAACTATTCGGGCCGTGTCCAGAAGTACCGCTTTCTGGATCAAGCCCTTGATCCAGCTGCCCAACGAGAGCCTCCTCAGGTGTTGGTCGAGGCTCTTGGCTATTAGACCATTGGCTGTCACGACTATCGGCACAATGATCGCGGAGTCCACATCCCACATGTCGACAACCTCGCGAGCCAAGTCAAGATACTTGATTTGTTTATCTTTCTCGGCTTTCACGAGGTTCCCATCATGCGGGACGGTTATGTCAACAATCATTGCGCGCCGCTCTGATCGATCCACCACCACTATATCAGGCTTATTGGCAACAATAGTCCTGTCAGTGATGATGGATCGATCCCAATATAATGTGATATTACCATTTTCGAGAACTGGGTCGGGCACATACCTGTAGTACGGCACCTCCGATTCCACAAGGTTGTATTTCAGAGCAAGTTGCTGATGGATTATCCTGGCTACAAGGTTGTGTCTATGCAAGTACTCTTCGTTAGCTAGACGAGAACACCCGGAGATAATATGCCTGATTGATTCTCCCGGCCGGTGGCATGCCCGACAGATGTCAACCGTGCCGTCTTTCACAATAAATCTCCGGTAATTGTTCGTCATCATAACTTCGTCCATAATTGCACAGACAAAACCTTCGGTTTCCCCAAAGAGGTCACCGAAACGCAGCCAGGCTACGGACGCTAGTAGATCAACATCGGGTCCATGTAGGGCCCGGAAAAAGCGTCCGTGAAGCTCCTTACTCTGCCATACCTCCATGCGATCAATAATGTCAACCACTACTGGCTTGCGCCAATTCTCTTTAGCCAAGGAGAGCGGGGTGAGGCCCTTGTCCACGGCGACTACATCTCGATGCATCCCCACGTCGGTTTCTAGAAAATATTCCCTGAGACTGCATATCTCGCGATTGTGGAGGGCCTTAGCGTTTAAAAACCCTCGACCTCCACACTTTCGCGGGATATACAGCCTCATTACCGATGACCGTGGGTGATGCATTCGATTTGCAGTCAGCAACGTACGGACCCTCCTATCCAGGGCGTCGAGTTCGGTCTGAGTCCATTTGAGTATGCCAAAAGAGTACATCAAAACCGGCATGACCCAACCGTTGAAGGCACCTTGTTTCCGCCTGATAGAAGACTATTAAGTACTTTTTTCAGGCGGCCAAAGAAGCGCTCCTTCAACGATTGCTTCATGTCAGTAACATTGATGCCTAACGCTTCCGACATACCCAAATACTTATAGGTTTCGGATGCGGAGAGGGTTCTAAGGTTTGTGGAATCCGAGAGTTGGGTTCCCACGGATTCAACAATCTCCCCTCGCTTTACATGCATGACCGCACATTTGTCCACACCAAATTCCATCCTGATGGCGCTACTGAAAGTTTGAGTTACTTTCAGTAGCTCCATCAGTTGCAAATTGTTGGGGGCAAAGAGTTTTAGGTCATCCATGTAGAGGAGGTGCGATATAACCTGACCACCTCTCCTCAGCCGATAGCCTAGACCTGAATCCTCCAGCAGCGTGCTTAGAGGATTCAAGGCTAAGCAGAACCAAAGCGGACTCAAACTATCACCCTGAAATATGCCTCGCTCGATCCTTATCGGTTCGCTATTCCTCTGAATATTTCGACATCCTGGATATCGAAGGACCGTCCTCCATTGCCCCATACACGACATCAGGAAGGTGCGCAGAGTTGCATCTACTTTGTACAACTCCAACACCCTCATGAGCCATGTATGTGGCACCGAGTCATAGGCCTTCTTATAATCTATCCAGCATGTCGACAGATCCTTTCGGGAACGACGAACCTGTTGGCTAATGGCCATATCAATGAGGAGTAGCTCCTTAGTACCCCGGGACCCGTTCTTACATCCATTTTGAGAGACAGACATGATGGAGTTGGTGTCTATATGTTTGTTAATTTTAGTTCTCAAAATGGATGTAAGAACTTTATAGACCGTCGGTAAACAAGTGATCGGTCTATAATTTTTGGGATCCGCGGTACTACCTGATTTATGGAGCAGGTGGGTTATTCCTGTCGTTAGGAACTGGGGCAGCGACCCTGACTCTAAGGCTGACTGGAACTGGGATGCCAAGCAGGCGTGCGACCCTTGGAACCATTTTATCCAAAAGTTGTGCAGCCCGTCCGGCCCTGGAGATTTCCAGTTAGGCAACGGTCGGACTGCACGAGCAACATCTTGGGGGCTGATGGTAAGTACCCCCATTTCTGGTATTAGATCGCACGCTCGCTCAATCTTCCCAGTCCAATCACCCTCGGTGTGACTGACAGGCACCGACCAGATGTTTCGCCAGAACGAGCACATGGCGTCATCATCCGGTAGGCACGTGTCAGTAACACCTTGGTCCGGTCGCTCCCAAGCCCTATAAACCCACCTTTCATCACTCTGGAATGTGCGATTCTGAGTGTATCGCTCCGCTCGCCGCCTGTACCGACGAATACGGTTCGCCCATGCATACACTTTCTGCTTCAGGAAGTCGATGCGCTCCGTGACACAAGACATATAGTCTTGAGGACTGATATCAGTTCCCAAGAATGCCCGTCTCACAAAGCGCATCATCATTATTATTATTATAAATATGATTCGCGACAATAACAGGTACATATTTGGAGAATTATAATCTTTGACCTGCAAATTGCAAAAAACGTATGAAATAGTAATTTTTAATCGATATTTCAGGCGTTTAATTTAATCTATCAAAAAAAAAAGGAAAAAAATCGATTATTTTAATAAAATAGAGCTGTTTTGCATTAAAACAAAACAGTTATTATGTTATGGAAAACACATAGCATTGGCTTGAAGAAGCAGTCTAATAATTCTACCTTTAAAGCGAGAAAACCAGAGGAATATATACAAGAGTACATACCTTTCTCTAAATTACCTGTGGTGTGATCTTTCAGTTTGGCAGAAATGATGACAGCTGTGCTGTCACTTCCAAGTGTCATTCATAGATGTATTCATTAAATGTTCAAACCAAAAATTAAGATCTTTCAATCTATTATTCTAAAAAATTCTAAAATTAACAAATCTATAAAATGTTATAGATTATTAACAAATGTATTTGCCTTGCTTGCCAAGGGTGAACATGAAATATAAGGCCATAATGATCGCGGCGGGTTCACGGATGAGTGCTAACGCGTGCCCGTGTTCCCGCCATAAGCGGCAGAGGAGGACACCGCGGAGTTTTAGTGGGTTAGAGTCCCACATAACTGCACTATCTCCCCGTGGTAGTGCAGAATGGATGAGCATTTCTCCACGTAAAAAAAAAAAAAAAAGGCCTTAATGATAATTTAAATCAATGAGATTTAAACTGAATTAAAATAATAATCTCATTTCTAAAGGATAATAGGCTATTTGACAATGTAAAAAATAAGGTCATAATTATTGACACTCGTATAGATTATCGCTTTTAAAATCGATTTGCATTAATTTTACTACAAAACAATGTATTATTTATTAAAAAAATCCCGAAAAAACTTCATCTTTTTAAATCTGGCGCTACGTAATCGAAAACGGTCTGGATTGGCTGAACTTATGATGACGTCATGATATAGTCAATTTGTCTATCGTTGACAGAACAGATGACTTTTGTCTAGTATCTCGACCGTTTCAACGTTTGTTTACGTGTATTGTGACGTCACGACGCCATATTGTTAAAGATAGCGTTTTGGCGGCTTATTTAAACAGTACATTTTTATTTACTATTTTCTAAAAGAAATACATTATGCAATTTGAAGTAATAAGTTTTTGTGGGCTCGTTAGACACCATTAAATAATCTGAGATGTTTATCAGAAACCAGTCAAATAGCCTATTGAATCACTCATTTCCTTAATTAATCAAAAGTACCAATATTTTTGAACCTCAACTTTTATAAAGATGTGGGAAAACAAACTCAATGTCTTACATAATAAAGTTAAAATTCCATTGAAACTGAAATTTATTTAGGACCTTTTATATTACTATGGTTAATAGATTAACCCTCGCATGTAAATGAAGTATAAGTCTCTTTATTTATCAATTAAATTGACTTAACATATGATTCATTTACCCAAACATATTTAAATAGTTTCAATGGGAATTAAAAATTCTCATAATTATGATAAACCCTCATCCCCCTTCACAGAGAGGAGACCTTTGTTCCATCAGTGGGAATATTATAGGCTGATCATTCTAAATACTCTTGAGAGATAGCCCTCTCTTCTTACTTTACAGTCTACAATAAAATGCCTAAAGCTTTACTAGACTGTAACGATTACAATAAATTTAAAAGACAATTACATAACTTACTATTAAATAAGGCGTACTACACAGTAAATGAGTACATGACAGACAAGAACTTATTATGATGTCTATTGGGATTGACGTGAGGGTTTACTGAGTCCGATTTGTTACCTATCTACTATAACGTTAATTTGACCTTGACCAATAAGATAGTATAAGATTTGTTATAGGTACATATTGGCAGTGTTTTGACCAAAATAATATTCTGACATCGTATTTTTATTTGACATCTGATTAATTTCGCTGACATTACATGTATTCAAACTACAATAATTTTTAGGCCTATGTCCAGCAGTGGACTGCGATAGGCTGAGTTGATTGATTGATTGATTGTATAATTTTTGGCAACTGCTATATATAATCAATTGTTAATTTAATTTAGATTTATTTTGAGATATTATCGTTCTTTTAAATGATTTTTAATTGTATTTCATTTTAATTTCTCCTGTGTATAAAAATTATTTTGCATGCCTTAATTGGTAGGACATATGAACTGCGCATTTACTCGACATCTATGTATTTGTACCATCTATGTTCAGCAATAAATAAATTGAATTGAATTGAATTGAATTGAGAAGTAATCATTCTGTAAGCCTAGTGGTTCTTTCAGTTTAATTTTATCTGATGAACTAATCACCAGTCAGCCTCCCGAAGGCTACCACAGACCTCTTCTTCTAACTTCATGAGGCTCCTTTATCTTAGTTTGTTTATAAATCTTTTGAGCAAGCTTTATAGACACACCTGTTATTGTAAACCAAAATCAACAAAGATTATGGTAGCTTTTAGGTAAACTCTTTGTGTCTTTGAGCCAAACCTTGGGCGCACTGTTATTACTTACCCTACTTTTAACATCTCTTGCATGCTGACAATTGTGTTGTACAGAAAGCGTCACTATGTCCTAACCCCTCAAGTTTTAAAATGTTACACTGCTACAACATTGAATTCCTTACGAATAATCTAAAGAATACTTCAAAAAGAGTCCATTGTGTTGACTCGGATTCGAACCATCGCATCACCGAACGTCGTCATACTCATACCGGCAGTTTGACGAACTAGCCAGCGAGCCCATATGAATTGCGATGAAATTGTTATCTACTATCGGCTGAGTCATTGTTGATTTATTCGATTTACTTATTTAGAAAAATCAATCTTTAGACGATTCTGTAATAATCGATATGAAGGTACTTATTTAAAAAAATAAAATTCTCTTTTAACCGCCATCTCTAATATTCTTCACTTGCTTTTTGAGCCTTATAAAAGATGGATGCATAATCCTTCCTAGTGACTTTCTAATTGGCTAATAATATACCACAGAGTACATTATAATATAGGGTAGACTAAGACTAGGGCTAGGCCGATATTAGTGATGTGAACCGATTACAATTTTCAACACCGGTTTATACCGATTAGTTAATTATTAAAACCGGTTTTTTAAGGTTTTTTTAGGTTTTTCCTAAAAAGTCCGTGGTCAGTCGTCCGTACGTCCGTCCGATCATCACAGTCAAATATTTATCAATTTTCTTTTTGTTACTTGCTGCGGTCATTTTCAGAGTAGTACGAAATATGGGGCGTGCGCGTGGAGTCTCCGTTGGTTTTTATTGTGTTGTGCCAGTAGACGTTCCCTGTGCCTGTGTGTCACCTGGCTGATCACCCACTTCACCTCGATCCACCTCCACTGTAGCCTGGGGATGGTTTCTCTTAAGGGGGAAGCTCTAAGGTGGCCCGTGAAATTCAAATTTTCTTACGTTTTTTGCAATTTGCTGGTCAGTATTAAGTTGTACGTTGATTAAAATATGATTCGCCGTTGTAACAAATATGTATTTACAGAATTATAATCATTAAAGTCATCAACACAACTCTCTAATCCCATGTAATCCCCAAATGTCAAGGTTTCATGAAATAGTCATTCTTGGGGATTACATGGTCTTAGAGAGTTGTGTTGATGACTCTATTGATTATAATTCTGTAAATACATATTTGTTACGGCCGTGAATCATATTTTAATCAACATACAACCTAATACTGACCAGCAAATTGCAAAAAACCTAAAAATAGTTGAATTTCGCGGGCTACCCTGGCGCTTTCGCCTTAATATGTGCCAATATAAATTCGAGGTTCCTCCTCCAACTTTGATCACTTTAGCGCATATCTTACACTTTGCAATAAGATTATCAATCTTCTCAAAATAATTTCTTGTACTTGATTTTACAAACAAGTCAACTCCAAATAATTCGCAAGCAAAACTTCGGTGCTATTCTGTAAAAAGATCACCGTCATAACTGTGAAGTGAGCTTAGTGAGCTGTCATTCCACCTGATACTAAGGATTGACACTATTGACAGCTCAGTAGCTCACTTTACCTAAGTATTTTCACGGTAAGATTTTTACTGAATAGCATTATTGGAATATTTTAGTATAGTGAAGTTAGTCGCATATTAAAATGGGATATCGGGGGATTCCCGTATCATAGACAATATTTTAAACGGAAAAGACTCGTGTTCGGATACATATCAAAGACTCGGATACATGTTTTGTGATTGTAATCGGTTTTTCAATGAGAACCGGTGATTATCGGTTTTTACTAAAACCGGTTTTTTTTAGGTTTTTTTGAAACCGGTTCACATCACTAGCCGATATATTACTTTACTCTATGGGCTAGGCTTTAAGGGTGGGTTGTATCAAAAGCTCCGTTATAGTTTGCGTCAAAGTTAAATTTAATCGTAACCATAACCATAACCATAGAATCTACTATCCGCTGTTGCACCGTCATATATTTTACATGTTTTACAGTTAAAGTTAAAAGGGTGACAAGTGATAAGACGTCATATTTCCCCAAAATGTACGTGGGTAATTTTTTGACAAGGGCAACACTTCAAGCTTGTTGTCATCACGCTTTCTTTGTTTGACACTAGTGATGTTACTCAGTCATTAACGGTCAGGCACTCGATTGTCTCTATTATGTAAATTAAAAACACAAGAACAGAATCATAGCAAGATCAAAAATACAGTAACCGTTCTATATTGGTAATGTACCAAGGTGTTTAAGTCAGTGACTGAAGGAAGGGAGGCCTTTGCCCTGCAGTGGGACAGAAATGGCTGATAATAATAATAATTCGGCTAAGATTGGCTTTGTTCGACTTTGTAAAGAGCTTTTTGTCTTACATTCCACTGATTATCAGATTGATCTGATAAAATCAGTGAAGATTTAATGAAAAATTACACTTTATTATCTGACAGCACTAACCCACAGAACATGTATTTTCTCTTATTAAAACTCTGTGACGCTGTACATTACAGTATTATGACGGCTTATTACACGAAATATATTTATTACCTGGTTTATTATCCAAGAATGATAGTTAACTAGTGTGGCAGTGTTGATGATATTTCTAATCGCAACTAAACCGAGTGGCACATCGAGAGAAAATGGACTCGATTCTTTATTTTTTTTTATTTGAGTAACGAGTTAAATAAAATCGAGCCGCATCACTATCTGACACTGTCAGAAAGACAAGACGTAAGTGATAATAACATTCATTTTATTTTTCCGTTTCTTTCGAATTGCATGAAATTGATATTTCTGTTTTCCTGTATGTAATTGAAGGATTGTATTATTGGAAGATGCATTACAGCATTTACTCCAGAAGGATGTTGAGTTAATTGTTCAGTAAGATTGCAACGCAATGTGCGAAAACATTGCCCGAGACTGCTGCAGATGTGATGTGCGGTAACTTGAGAACGCATGGATTCACGAACGCAAATCAAATCATCTGTGCAGTTTAACGAAAGTGCGTATAGACAATGCAAGAAAGTATTGAAACTGTTATACATTATGGAGATTTGGATACAGGAATATTTACATCATATGACGATTTTCACAGCAAACGCATACTGTGCCTGATGAATGCGGGAAAGAACATTATTTTGCAGTGGATTCCAGCACACCAAAAACAACAATAATAATATTAGTTAGAATACGCTTATAACACCGAGCTGCTCTTGCTGGATGCTATTGCAAGGTTGCAACTGTTTGGTGGGCAGACGTTGGTATAGTTGGCTGTTGTGCACATGTAATGTTGAGCATGCGGTATTTATGTATTTTCATCGGTGGAGCGACCTGCATATTTTTTAGATGAAATATTACCTACTTCTAAGTCGTGTGACGTTGAAATTAATATAAGTAGGTACCTACTTGCAGAAATAAAAATGCTTTGTTATGTACAATTTATGTGTTTTTTTTTTAACGTTTGAAAACACCCCTACTCGCTGAGCAGTGGTGTGTCCGTCGTAACAGATGCGACTTACAGCTTGTAGGTCGTAGGTTTGAACCCAGACAGGCACTTTGTGTAAATTATTTCATCACCACTGCTCTCAAAACGGTGAAGGAAAACATTGTGAGGAAACCGGCATGTCCTAGAACCAAAAATTCAGAAGAATACGCAGAAGCATACGCTAGAGCTTAAGTTTCTTTGGCAATTAAAGCAACACACTGAAGAGCAACAGTGAAGCTAGAACTAAAAATAAAAAAACTGAAATTAGAAATCGATATTCTTAAGTAAAATATTCTCAGGGGTTTCTTGTTTTCAGCAAGGGAGGACCCTTGCTGAAAACAAGAACCCTTGGGAACTAAAAACCCGGAATCTGTCCAAAAATTTATTCTCATCACACTTATGAAATCGATCAATGCGATGGTGATTTTTTTTCTCTTCCTAACTGGCAAATCGGATTCACTGTCACTATCATCGCTAGAAGAGCTTTATTCCCACAATATTTCGCGGAGTAAAGACATACCTAATTTGTTTTAATAGGTACTTTATTCAACAACACAATATTTTTATAGGTTACAACTGCAAAGCAGATGACATTACAATGACACTAACCGTAACTATAGCCCTTAACCGGCCGAATTTGGTCGATTAATGTTATAGTTATGTGTGACGTCATTTTAACAATTATGACAAAACTTAAATCGATGCAACCCGACCCTACGTTCCGAGATGGGAAATAATCGATGTGAGCGTGCTTAAACCCGTACCGAATTAGCGTGAGCGCGATAACGACGTTCCGTGAATCGTCATAGATGACGTCATGACATGCGCCATCTTGCGATAACGCCGACCATGCCCAAGAATTATATCACCGTGAGCGCTGTCAAAAATGACAGTGTGTGTGTGAGGATGTCAGTGTGTGTTTTGTTTTGATTTGCATCTTATCATAAAATTAAACTAACGTGGCATTTTCGAAATTGTGCTTCTGGCTGATAGTCGCCACCTAACCAAAGAAGAAGAAATGTGGTGTTTATACAAAGAAATACTGTAATAATATAGTTTTCACATTGAGTAAGCACTGTGAGCGCGCTCACGGGCGTTCCGAATTGTTGACAGCTGTCAGCTGTCATAATCGTGATATCTAAATCGGAACGCCATGTGAGATGATGTGAGCGCTGTGAGCGATTATAGCTAATTCGGAAAGCGCCCCGAATTTCGCTTAACCGGAGATTTGACGTCTGTCAAAGCTTTGATTATAGTTAAAAATGGCTTGTTATAGTTATTTATGACGTCATTTTAACAATTCTCAAACCGATGCAACCCGAATTTTGCTTAACCGGAGATTTGACGGCTGTCATGAGATTGGTTATGGTTATAGTTAGCTGATGCAACTCACTCTAAGCAAAGCAATAAATGATGCTGGCTTTAAGTTAATGTACTCTGTGCTTTAAGTTAAGCATCTCTAGTATTGTAATAGTAGTCTATGACAGTGTTGCCAACTTTGGGGTTTTCCCCCTAAATTTAGGGGGAAGAAGTCTTAAAAGGGGTATTTTTAGGGACAGATTTTTTTTGGGGTTATTTTTAGGGGCTTGCTAAAAGTTTGCTGTGGCGTTATTGACGCTGCTCGTATCTATGGGTATGAATATGGGTCTTGCGTTAAGTTTGAACCTACGGCAAATATGTATGTTAAAAGCCTTTAGCGTACGAATGTATGATTTAAAAAATACATGGACCTTGAACAGTAGCACCGCTGGCGATGATGATGATGCCGTTCTGGAACTGATTAACAATATTACAATTTAGTTAGTAGTTTAGCAATAGGTATTTAGGTACCTAGTCTTTTTTTTTACAAACTATGTGTTTTATTTGGTGAGTTACGAATGACTTAGGGACTGCATCAACGAAATTTACCCTATGTGAACCTATACTTAGGGTTTTTTTAGGGGGATTTTTAAAAAATCTCGGGGGCAAATTTAGTTATGGGTTGGTAACACTGGTCTATGAAGTTAAGTATCAATGGCGGACAAAAGCGTGTTATGGTTTCATCTTAGAATTCATAAAATTAAGTGAAAATTCATTTGAAAAACAATATAATAGTATTTAATTATATAATTTAGGACGTAGACTTGCTATGAGAATATGTAATGTGTGTTTTAAGTGTGTATTAGGGTATTAAAATAGGTGAACATTAGTGGCTTTGCAAAATGACGCAGTTTTTGCCTCCCAACCTATTAGCATTATTTGCGGCAAGGGATCCTATCCCATATTTGCCACCCGCCGCAAAGCTTCCTCATGAGAAGAAACAAAAGGGCTACGATGGGGTCGGAGCCTTCCTTAACATTTTTGAGGTTAGTTGCAATTCAATTATTCAAATTCAATTTTACGTTTGCGGTATTTTTATTTTGCATACATAGATAATTCTTACGAAATATTTAGTCTTCTGTAGAACTGCTGTTTTACTTTTAACTTTGTCATTGGTAAAAGAGAAAAGCGTTGAAGAAGATCTATAATTGCCATTTTAAGCTTTAAATGATTGTGACTTGCCATTTTTATAGCAGTAAATTACTTTCGAGTCGGATAGTAGTCATGCTAATTTTATGGTATTCATTCGCGTTGTTGAATCTTGGGCAAAACAAATTTAGAAAATTAAATATATTTTTCGTGTTATTTTTGCCATCAACACGCTAAGAAGAACTATTTCTATTATTCAAATTGTGCATTTTGCTCATACAATCCACTGTTCTAAAGGACCCATGTAATAATGTACTGAATGGCATCTAAGATAGGGACACGGTATCGAATAGAAAGTATCGATACTGTACTCATGAGTAGTATCGAAAAAAAAATATCGTACTCCTAAAAGTATCGAAACAAAAGTATCGATACTTCAAAGTATCGAGTACTTTTCTTAGTGCCTAATTTGCATAGAGCATTGGTCAATATCAGTCAGTAAACCAGTAAATAACGTCAGTTTAACTTCAATAGAGCAGGACATGAAAAAACAAATGGTATTGGTACACAAATTTAATACAATAATAGAAAAAGAAAACTGAAACTTCAACAATTAAAAAAAAAATAGAAACAAAATTAAATTATTTAGTACTTTAGGCATATACATTAAAGTTCCCACTCCTCCTCCGTACAATCACTAGATGGCGTTGCCATAACCATAAACATAAGCCGTAAAGATCGCAAGTTTTAAATGGGTAATTTCTAAGATTACCCATTTAAAACTTAATTTCTTATTCGATACGATACCTGCCAAAAAGTACTCATTGAGTAAAAGCATCGAATACAAAGTATCGAGTACAAAAGTATCGGTATCGAATGGAAATATACTCAATACCACAAAGTATCGATACTTTTTTTCGTATCCCTAATCTAAGAGTGGGGAAAGAATGTCTAGCATACCATAAATAAACGTATTTTCTTTCTATACCCTATTGTAGTTGTTTTTCTATCAATTTTACTGACTGGCTGACATTTCAAACTCAAACTCAAAGCATTTATTTCAATTGTAGTTGTTTTTGTATCAATTTTACTGACTGGCTGACATTTCAAACTCAAACTCAAAGCATTTATTTCAATTGTAGTTGTTTTTCTATCAATTTTACTGACTGGCTGACATTTCAAACTCAAACTCAAAGCATTTATTTCAATTGTAGTTGTTTTTCTATCAATTTTACTGACTGGCTGACATTTCAAACTCAAACTCAAAGCATTTATTTCAATTGTAGTTGTTTTTCTATCAATTTTACTGACTGGCTGACATCTCAAACTCAAAGCATTTATTTCAATTAAACCATTTACATTACAGGCACTTTTGAATTGTCAAAGTGTCTGTCAGTTAGAAAGTTGAAACTAGTTGCCCATTACAAAACCTCTTTAATTCATAACAAACATAATTGAAATCACTGATTAATGAAATGCACAATCTTACACAGAGAAAGGTGTCTGAAGTAGGTGGTTCTGTAAACAACAATCCATAATTTTTTTCCACAGCATCCCTCAGAAACGCCACCTCCCACACGAGTGGAGACGAGAGAGGAACGTATGGAACGGAGACGCAGAGAGAGGGCGGAACAGACAGCGTACAAGTTGGAGCAGGAGATTGCGCTGTGGGACCCCACGACCAACGCGAGGGCTACCATGGACCCCTTCAAGACGCTGTTTGTGGCTAGGATTGTGAGTATATTAATGACTAGCTTCCGTCGGTGGCTTCGGTCGCGTGGATATCGGAAATTATGCCACGGGAATGTGCTACCAGGACAAAAGGTAGTAAGTGAAAGTCCCGTCAAAATGCGTCCAGCAGTTCAGCCACAGAAAAGCCTATGCAGATTGTTTTTTTTCTGCAGTCATTTTGAACAATGTTGCCCATTGTCCATGATGTACTCAAAAGTAACGTGTATCAAATGGTAATAGCCAGCATGTCACAGCACTGGTATGTATAATGGCGGTCTGTTTACGACGCAACTTACTAACGCGATATTCAACGGGAAGTGCTAAGCTAGCCCGCGAAATTAAAATTTTCTTACGTTTTTACCGACTTCAAAAAAAGGAGGTTATCAATTCGATACGTATGTATGTAATATTATTGGAATTGCATTATATTCACACATGACAATCTATTAGGGCTTCCAAACAAATATACAAAATTTTGTAGACGTATGTATGTTCACGCATATCTCCGTAACTATTAATCGGATCGTGACCATTCTTTTTTATTGGCTTACATTTACTTCAACTTAGGGAACAGTGCAAGTTTCATCAAAATCGATTCAGTAATTTTCAAGATATGGACTAAGACGTGAAAGTGTGACGGCCTGGCTTATTGATACGAGCTACGGGTGTAGTGTCAAAGGGAAAATATCTCAAAACCTTGGTCAAATTCTAGTGCAACAACTAAAAATTACGAAATAAAAAGTAATTTAAAAAAATTAAACCAACTTCAAAAAGAAATTAACTCAAAATTATGAAATAATTTTAATTTCGGAAGTCGGTGGCAAAAAACTAAAACTATAAATAAAATACAGATCCCAATCGACACCGACTTCCGAAATTAAAATTATTTCATAATTTTGAGTTAATTTCTTTTTGAAGTCGGTTTAATTTTTTTAAATTACTTTTTTTTGCAATTTGCTGGTCAATATTAAGTTGTATGTGACTGTAACAAATACGTATTTACAGAATTATAATCATTAGAATCAGTAATACAACTTGTTAAGTTAGTATAATCCTAACATGTCAAGATTTCATGAAATAGTCATTCAGTAGGATTACTTGGTCTTAGAGTTGTGTTGATAACTTTTACTGTGGGACCAAACCTGAAATGTTGGCAACAAATTTTTTACTGATTTCTGTTGTAAGTATACACAACGACACATCAAGGTATACATTTCCAGTCTTAGCTGACCTCGCATTGAATAGCATTACATTTTCTGTTGCTGCTATAACATCAAATACTAAAAAAAGAATAAAATAAAAAGGAGAAGGGAATGACTCCATAGATTCCTGGGCCCAGGTGTTAACTGAATCAAACTAGCCTTATTTGTAAGAGGATATAATAACAAGGCTTCACTGAAAATTTGGTGAAATTTGGCTATCCAGGCACCAAGTTATATGAATTATAGTAAAACTGAGGTTATATTATAACATTGTAGTTTTTTATGTTATTTACGAAATACTTTGAATGTGTAATGGTAATTTAGAGTAGCAAGATCCGTCAAATAGTCCGTTATAATGTGCAAAGCCGAGGTCGTGGGGCTAAACAATAAAACAAGGAAAATACGTGCGCACTCAGAACGAACGAAAACAAATAACATCATATTGTAGTCTTTTACGCGAGTGCATCTGTCAGTCAGTGACTGACGGATGTCCAGGGTTGGATTTAGGTACGTTGAAAAAGATAGCACAAAAAAATGAAAAGGATAGTATTTATAAAAAAATTATAGTACACTTTCATTATTTTTTTAAATTTAACTTAATAGTCATTAAAATCAACACCAGTACTCAAGATGTTTTTTCTTAGGGGTGGATACTTCCGGGCTATGGTCATTTTCATGACCATCACAACCACTTTTCCTAATTAAAACACTAAAAACGTATTATTTTACACAAAAATTCAAAATTCACAAGCTATGATTGTCATGTATCACTTTGATTGAATTTCGAATGGAATGGAAGGAACGAGATTAGTGGAAAGATAGAAGTGTATAATACTGCGGAGGATAATCGGGGAATCCCCGGCCATCGACACAGAAAACATCGCAAGATCAGAATTCTGTCAGATAGGTACACACAAGCACGGTCGAAATATCCATAAAATGTAAAACTAAGCATTCGGGAGCATACTTTAAATTATAGTATTTTAACATACTATCCTTAGATGTGGATAGTATATAGTACAAAGGGCGAAATTATAGTATAAATACTATAATTATAGTACAAAATCCAACCCTGCGGATGTCAGGCACAAGTGTTGCCAGAAGAAAAAAAATCACTACGAATCTATTCAATCGATTCCACGAAAGTTTGAAATGCACTTGTCACTCGATTTTCATACATATTCTCATATTTTACCGATTTATTCATAATCGATTAGTAGATTTAATCGAGTATTTCGTTTCATTAACTTAATTTAAGTTTTTCGGTTTCTAGGTAGAAACCTGGTACCATATTTTGTGATTTCCTTTAGAAAAATATAACGGTTTTTTTAATACACATTTCAACTAGTTAACTGCTGGGCCCAGAAGTCCCCTTCTCCTTTAAGGGGGGCTCCCCTACAACAAACGTGTTTTATTTGGCGTTTTTGCCTTGTGGTATAGAACCCTTCGTGATCGTGTGCGAGTCCGACTCGCACTTGGCCAGTTTTTTTTGTTTGTTGTTTTTATTTGTATGCGTTATATTTGTATGCGTCATATTTGTATGCGTCATATTTGTATGCGTCATATTTGTATGCGTCATATTTGTATGCGTCATATTTGCCGCAAATAGACGTATTGTCTTTCTTTCTTTTTTCTTTCAATAGGCTTTTCGTACAATGAGCAGTTATCTTATATTTACTGGAAATGTTGAAATGTGCTTGACATGTGTCGTCGTGATCACCTATATCTGCGCTATACTTTTGGAAAATTGGCTTCGAACCGCGAATCTAAGCAGACGTGTTTTGTGTTAATTATCATGATTTACCTCTAAATAATCACGAATATTACTTAATTTATCAATTTGCGGACTCAGTCATATTGAATAAAGTGTGTCGCGCGTGTTTTGTGCAATAGAACAACTTTTTCACAGTGCACGATGAATTAATTACTTTTATAAACAAAAGATAGTGTTTTTCTGTATTAGTTATGTCTAACCAAGGGTTTAGCCCTTGTGGTCGGAGCCAACTAATGCGGGGAAGTCCACCGCCTACTCCATCAACCTCTGACCAAAACCAACCAGGTGAAAGAGCGCCACCAGCATCCACGGAGGATGACTTACTGGCTGATGTCGTCGCTACGCCGGAGATCCAAAAATGGTTAGGATCCATAGAGACCATTCTGAGCGAAGTTTGCTCTACTGTTGCCGAAGGAAAAATGAATTCTGACCAGAAGCTCCGCGTCACCAATCTTTGTCGTAAAGTCGCACATGGGACATCCCAAATGGCTATCCTGTACCAATCCCTGAAGCAAAAATCTATTCAGGCTTACAGCACCATCCAGTTCCTTCAAGAACAGCAGGTCGTTGCAAACACTCTGCACCAGTTCAAAGAGGTCGTAGATAAAAAGATAACGCAACCAGAAGCTACTTCTTATGCCAATATGGTTAAAAAGGGTACAGATAAGTTTATTCGCCCAGCAAATTTTAGTTCTGTTGCCATCTATCCTACAGATAAGAATCATTCTAGTGACGAGACTAAAACACTTGTGCAAAAAATTATCTCGCCGGAGGAACTGAAACTTCGGGTCCGTAGCCTAAGAAAAATTAGGAATGGAGGCGTTATTATTAGCACCGATAGCAAAGACGACATTGCTAAATTAAAAAGTTCGGAGAAACTGGTTTCGTCGGGCCTTAAAATCGAAGAACCGTCAAAACGCCGCCCCAGGATAGCAATAATTGGTGTCCCCGTAGCTCTTAGTGAGAAAGAGGTATTGGATTGCATTTTTGAGCAAAACCTATCTGAGAAATTGCCGAAAACTACTCGAGAGGCCTTTCTAGAAACAATAAAAATGAGCCACAAGTCCGGAAAGAAAGATCGTACAACATGTAATTATATACTCGAAGTCCCTCCCAGCATCAGAAAAATACTGGTGAACCAAGGCCGTATTTTTATAAATTGGACATCATGCCCAGTTAGAGATTTTACTCTAGTAACCAGGTGCTTCAATTGCCAGCAGTTTGGTCACGCAGCCAAGTTTTGCCGTGAAACATCCCCAACATGTAACCTCTGTGGAGAGACGGGACACTCGTTCAAAGATTGCAGCAACAAAACTGCTCCTCCTCAGTGTGCAACGTGCAAACGTTTCAAGAGGAAATATGATCATCCAACTGGTGACGTGAATTGCCCAGCACGAAAATACGCTGAAGACAATTATATTAATTCAATAGACTATGAAGGCGCCTAAGAGCGCCATCGAATAATTTGTTAGTTCGCACATAAAAAGTAGATAAGTTAGTTTCTAGTAACATGACTGATCAGCTAATCAGTGATCTAGACAGTTTTTCAGTGTCCGAAGCAATAATTTGTAATCTTGAGGAGTGCAAAAATCTTCTTCAGATCGGTAAGAAAAGGTTAACAGTGCTTACACAAAACATTCGTAGTATAAACCGAAACTTTAACGGCTTTGAAGTGCTGCTACAGAATCTTGAAATAAGCTGTGACATTATTGTACTAACAGAATGTTGGCTCTCCGAACAAACAACGAATATACCATCACTAGACGGGTACAATTTACACAAAACCAATAGCCACATTAATCAAAATAGTGGATTAATTGTGTATATCAAAAATAATTTAGAAGCAGTGGTAGAAGAACCCTTATTTCAAGACTGTAATTGCTTAATAATTAAAATTTCCCCCGATACGGTATTTATGGCTATTTATAGACCTCCATCTCAAAATATTGACAGATTCCTAGACTCGCTTAACTTAAACCTAGAAAAAATATCATCTTTTAAAAATATTATTCTTTTAGGTGACATTAACATTAACATTGCTTCCGGGAAAATCGATACTCATGCACATAACTATCTGAACATCTGCACATTTCATGGACTTCTACCAGCTCATTATTACCCAACGCACCAGAGCGGCTCATGCCTCGACCATATCATTATAAAGTCAAAAGCGCCGTCCATAACACTGGTTACTAATACGTCACTTACCGACCATCAAGCTGTTGTACTTACATTGCAAATACCTTCACCTAGAAAAACTTGCATGCGCAGCTATTCTAAACTCAACATGACTAATCTTGAAAATGACATACGAGCAATTAATTTCGACTCTGTTTATAATAATTCGAGTGACCCAAATATTTCGTTACAGTGTTTCATTGATTTGTTACAATATGCGATTAAGAAAAACACTTTAACAAAAGTAATACCTAGAAAGTATAATAACATTAAGCCATGGATTACGCCAGGACTGGTTCGCTGTATCAGACATAGAGACAGACTACACCAAAAATGTAAACTTTCCCCTAACAATGAAATACTATCAGTCACATATAAGCGATATAGAAATTTCTGCAACAATCTGTTGAAAAAACTAAAAAAACAATATGACAAAGATCAACTACAGAAGGCAGGAAAAAACAATAAGCTTATCTGGAAATATATAAAAAATAACACATTTAGAACTAAAAACTCTGAACCTCCGCTCGAACTTTTAACAACCGAATTGAACCCATCCGCAGCGGCAAATAACGCAAACAATTTCTTTATTAACATTGGGAAAAATCTGGCAGAAAAAAACTTATCCCACAGAATTTCTCCTATTCAAAGTCCATCTATGACTCATACTACACTGAACTCTTTTGTACTATTGGATACGGATGTGAGTGAAGTGTTAGGTATAATAGACGGGTTAAAGGACGTATGCGCCGTCGGTTGGGATGACATTCCTAATGCTGTACTTAAAAGACTTAAATATCTGATTGCCCCTCCACTAACTCACATTTTTCAGTCATGTTTAACCCAAGGAATATTCCCAAAATTGCTTAAAAAAGCAGTAGTCACCCCTGTTTTCAAATCCGGAGACAAAACCTGTGTTACTAACTATAGACCTATCTCAGTACTAACGGGACTCTCAAAGATTCTGGAAAAAATCATTAACAACAGACTAGTAAAATATCTTGAAAAAAACAATTTGCTTTCAGATCAACAATTTGGTTTTAGGCCTAAAAGATCAACCAACCAAGCAGTACACAAATTGACAAATTTTATAAGTTCAAATCTCGATAGTGGCATGCATACCCTTGGGATCTTTTTAGACCTTGCCAAAGCCTTTGACACTATTTCTTGTTCTCTTTTATTACTTAAACTGGAAAAAATTGGGATAAGAGGAACACAGTTAAAATTGTTAGCTGATTATCTTAGCGACCGTTACCAGTCTCTTAAAATCGGTCAGTACACGAGCTCTGAAATTAAAAATAGTAATTATGGAATCCCACAGGGCAGTATTTTGGGGCCCACATTATTTTTAATATATATAAATGACCTTTGCCGTTTACAGCTTCAAAACGGTTTAATTATGTCATATGCGGATGACACTGCTCTACTGTTTTCAGGTAAATCAAGAGCTTGTGTCTATGAACTTGCTCAGAATGGGTTTGATATTGTGTGTAATTGGCTCCATAACAATCTATTAACGTTAAATTCAGATAAAACCAAGTTTATTCTATTTGCAATGAGAAATACTAACCCGATGCTTACTAACGAAAACATTCACGCGCACAATTGTAATACAAACGCTGACACAGCATGCACTTGTCCCACTTTAACTAAAGCTGACTACATCAAATACCTAGGCGTCACGATTGACGCAAACCTAAACTTCCGTAAACACATCGATTTATTATGCACTAGAGTGCGTAAATTAATATATATTTTTAAGAATTTACGGGACATAGCCGACTTTAAATTAATTAAACAGGTTTACTTGGCTTTGTGTCAATCTATTCTTTCATACTGCATAACTTCTTGGGGTGGTGCCGCAAAATCAACTTTACTACTGCTAGAACGTGCTCAAAGAGCAATTCTAAAAGTCGCCACACGTCGTCCTTTCAGATTTCCCACACACCAGCTTTATATGGCATGCAAGGTGCTAACAGTTCGACAACTTTTTGTTCTAAGTATAGTTTTACTGCAGCACACTGAACTAGATTTTAAACCTGTACCGTCAGACAAGAGAAGAAAGGATCTGGTTTGCACGAACGCTCAGACTAAACATGCTTTCTCAAAAAGATTCTATTTATTTCTAGGACCTTTCTTATATAATAAATTTAACAAATTGCTTAAGATATATAATGTAAGTTATAATAGGTGTAGTATAATGTTATTCGATTATTTAGCAAAACTAAATTACTCGGACACGGAAAAACTACTAGAGGTGCTGAACTAAACTAGCTGACTTAACTGTAATTAGTTTACCTAACCTAATATTATTTCATAATAACTTTAGTTATAGATTATATGTAATTATACATCCCATAAACCTAGTTTATAATAAGGTTGCGCAAAATATTGTATCTGCTTAGATACTGGCAATATATGTTAACTTAATTCACTGACTGTCGTATTTAACAAAATACTTTCGTAGGGAGATGGCCTGAAACACAGGTTTAAATAAACCTAGATCAGGCAACGCACTAGATTACCTTTCAGAGTTTTATTTTTGACTGTAATCTCATATTTCTCATACCATAGTCTATCCAGATTTTTATAATCCTATTATAGGCCTAGATTAATATAATACTAATGAACCTTATGTACACTTTTTGTAAACTTATTATTATTTCAATAAATATTTTTTTTATTTTATTATTTTTTATTATACTGGGCCACCAAGATACAGGCTGTGCCTAGTTTGGGGCCTCCGGTTACTTCTACTTAATATGCACTCATTTAACTATCATTGTTACTGTTTGTATGTTTCCTAACTTGTGTGTGTCAATAAATTGATTATTATTATAGTATTGAATTTGAAAGATGTTCATTTTACTGTCATTTATGTTCGCCCTAAATCTTCAATATTCCTTGTCCACAGAATTACGACACGTCAGAATCTAAGTTAAGGAGAGAGTTCGAAGGGTATGGGGCGATTAAAAAAGTAAGTTGTTCTTATTTGTAAATACACCAGTCTTTGGACTTCCCTTTGTAGAGAATATAGGTTTGTTGAGAGTTCTGCTTGGTTCAATGTAATTAATAGTTTAAAAAACACTAGAAAAACACGCTTTTATAAATGCACATAAAAACAAAAATTCCATCATGAAGTTCCAGTTCATATCTTCCGGCTCCATCATCAGATCAGATCAGTTCGACAGTACCATATTATTGTATTTTCATCAGAACTACATACAGCTGCCAATTTTCATTACGCTACGACCCTTGGAAGATGGTTAAATTAGTTACCTTAGATTCCATTACATAGTTAGTTACATACAGGTCGACCTAATAAAAGCGTGTTAAAAAGGAGTCCAGTAACAGGTAGTGTTGCATGCAACGTTGCATGTGAGTGGATCGAGTTCTTGAACAGAGGTTTTTTTTTTTTGCGGATTGGAATTTATCAAATTACCCCTCCCGCTCTGGGTGGAGCGGAAGGGAGTGTCAGACTCTTACTGAGTAAAACCCAACCGTGTTCCTTCCTTAGCCCTTTATGTTCCGGGCCAGCGGTAACCCTTTCGGACAATCCCGCGGCTGAAAAGAGGCTTAAGTGTGAGTTTTTTCACTCACGCTCGATTGCGAGCGCGTTAGAATTTTATAAGGGAAAAAGTTATAGCGCCACCTGGTGGTCAGTGGTCACTAGAAGAAACCTAATTTTCCATACAAAATTCTAACGCGCTCGCAATCGAACGTGAGTCGAAAAAACTCACACTAAGGCCACTGTTTTATACATCTTCTGTTCACCATGATCTGACCCCTGAGTTTGTTGCGCCAGCCCTTCTCAGGGGTAGGTAGGTAGATTGGAAATGTCGACGCCATCTAGCTTACAATGTTTTTTTTTTTAAATATTTCGTGTAAAGAGATTCCGATATCTTATTTACAGAAAAAACAATTTAATTTCACGCTTATGATATAGCGACGATCTTACGCGGCTTTCAGTAAGGTTTTAATACGTCATCGGCCGCATGCGCCATACAGGATCTTCCGCGTCGAAATAGTTCTTCTCTGTTGCTATCTTTGAAACTTACTATTATTAACTTTTTCTACTGCTGTGGGGTAATTGGGTAACACACTAACTGCAGTAGGAATGGTTTTCATATTGACAGTTCAACAACATTCATTGCGTTATTTACATTGTTGAGCAGAAAAGTTTTTTTTGTAAATTACAGATTTTCATGACTACCGTCTTTTTTTGGAACACCGCTTTCCGATATAACCCGAGCTTACTCAATAGATTGACTAGGTCGCTAATGTCGCCCTCTCCGTCTCTCCCACAGATATGCATGATATTTAACAAGGACAGCAACAAACCGCGCGGCTACGCTTTCATCGAGTACGAACATGAACGGGACATGCATTGTAAGTGTTGTTGTGATTTGTAGCGCGCGCAGGCGATGATGTTGGTAGTGTGGGGCTGTGCTGTGTCAAGGGTAAGGGTAAAGTAGGAAGGGTAAGACGTAAAGTGTGCAAGGAACGGGTTTTAAATTGGGGTAACAAGTAAAGTAATAAAGGATGAGGGGTAAAGTGCCAGAGGGTAATGAGTGAAGTATGTAAGGGTAGGGGTTAAAGTAGGGTAAGGGTAAATAAAGTAACATGGGGTAAACCTTGATGAGGTTATCACTGATATGTAGATGCAGTATGCAGATTTGTAAATAATGCAGTATCAGTACAGGTGTGGGTACTATAGGCATATTATGTCCGTGAAGATAGCGGAAGCCACTGTTAGGATTAATTTAGGTACATTTTACTAAGTGAAAAAGCTAAGATTTTTTTCTGTATTGTTTTAAAATGCATGCAGGTTTAATAATTGATTTGGGGAGCTTTTAAAACAAACCAGTATATGATCGCCGCAAATTAAACCACGCTACCAACACGTCAGTCTGTTCATAATTATATTGTTTTACTGTCACCATTATAACCGAGCATTAGAGAAATACAAAAGTATATTTCTTTGTCTACCAAAAAAGTTTTTCTACCATTTTCTCTAGTAGAAAATATTTTTTTCTACCATTAAAAAAACTACCTTTTTTTTTTCAAGTTATAATGGTGATACTCTGCGCAATAATTCGATATTCGCGCAGAGACGAGACATTCTCGGAGGAGATGGTCTCAAGATTTTGGCTTTAAAACATTTCTATAAGCTTCGCATAATCAGCCTATAGGTAATGTTCCCACTGCTGGGACCCAGGCCTCCTCTCTCTGAGAAGAACCTTCAGTATTTTTATTTATCAATGATGCGATTTTTTTGTATGAAATTCTATTTGTTTTCAGCGATTTTGAAGAATGAATCAACTAGATTTGTTTTTCTTCTATTTTTTTTTTCTGTAATTTTAATATTAAAAGGCTTACTATTGGTAACTGCCAGACCAAGCTAGACTTCATTATTTTGAATAGTGATTTTATTATGCAAAATATCCTCAATTTTTTTATATACGACAAAACTATATATCTACTTTCACTACCAAGGTGCAAAAAAAGTAAACAATATAAATGCCATCTTTTTTTTTCAAATCGTTATAAATGACATCTGTCAAATTTTTCTGTAAACTCAAAGTATATTTTTAAAGCTAAGGCAAAGGTCATTCACTTGTCTTACTATCACGTCAGCTATCTCCTCCGAGAATGTACGTTATAAAGGCGCGTCCACACTTGCGGTATACATAAAACTTTTTGTACATGATTAACGAGTAATTTTTCTTTCCGGACCAGACTTGCCGTAGACCTACAATTCGAGCTAACTGCCATAGGTTTGTATGTGGTAAGATGCCAACATACATACAAAAAATAAATAGGCAACAGTGGCCCATTGTGTACACGGATGGGCCATTGTGGTGACGGGCGAGAATTGGCCGAATCGCAAAGTTTTCTTACCTATAAAAATCATTCGCCCAATCGTAGTTGTCTATGTTTTTAGTTCTGTTTTTAATTTTTTTGAATGGCCGTGGAAAGAACGTAGTTTTTAATTGAGATAAGTGTCTAGTTTTATAATGTTTTGCGCACGGATAACGTAAGTAAAGCGCACCAGGTAACGTGTACGTTCGCCGTAAAACGGATAAAAACCGCGGGGTTTCGTAAGTAAAAAAAAAAAGTGGTAAATTTTCAAACGGTAGGTATTAAAATGGTGGGTATGATTTTTTGATATTATAGAGTTTTTCAATAATCTTGGTCACTCGGCAAGGTCGGTAGGTATACAAAAAGTAGGTATACAAAACCTTTTTATTATTATTATTGTTTATCCACTTTGACCGGGAATTTTCTGTGAATCTCCGGTGAAAGTTGGTAACTCTTGGACGGTATCGGTCTACTGTGGACTGGTCAAAACGCGGAAAAGTGAATATCTTTTGCAGGTTGTATTATTTATAACACAAAACAACGTTATTGTATTCGTGTCTAAAAAAAGATCAATAATTCAATAAAAAGACCAGGAAAGGTAAAAATGACATTATACAGCGTGTTTCGGAAATGGGTGATCATATTTCAGGGTGCGGTACTTACTATCGAACTGAACAACTTTCTCTATGGCATCAACATCGTAATCGCGAAAAATTATCAACTGCCCCATACACAACTTCAATACCTGCCTAATCGACCCAAATGTACTGGCGATGCCGTCATAAAGAAAAAGGGCCTAACTAACATTTTTTCCAAAATTGAGTTATATACATATTTGGAATCAGAAAAAAAGGCGCATCTGCCAGTTTTTTAACTCAATTTTGGAAAAAAAATGTTAGTTGTGCCCTTTTTCTTTATGACGGCAGTATATCGGACGGCGGATTACTTTTTCGCGATTATGATGGTGATCCCATAGAGAAAGTTGTTCAATTTGATGCTCTATACCACACCCTTCAATATGAGCACAGCTTTCAGATTCGTTCTGTATTTGCACTTTGTTTGGACACAAACAATAAAATATTTACGTTAATGATGGTCTTAACCTGGACAAACACCACCCCTCATGATATAGGTAATAAAATCCATACTTATAACAGCCCATAATATACACTAATAAAACCTCATTTGTGCACACCCATAACGGTCAATGTTGATAATGACTGGTAATTCTACAAAATACATAGACAACACCGATTTTTTTTTTAAGTTTAATACAGCGTTCCGTAAATTTTGAATAATGTTAAAAATAATAAATATGTGAGAAGCGTTGCGGGTGCGCATAAAAGAGAATACAGGCCCAGGGACAGATGCACGTGGTTTGTGACAAAAAAAATGTGGTTGTCATCTTTTTGGGATCGATTCTGAATTAAAATTAAAAAAAATATCGAATTTATTTCTAAAGTTAGGTATTTTTTCCAAAAATATAAAGAATTCATATGTTTTAAAGATAGGGCGCTATTTTATGCCAAAAGGCGACGAAAGATATACAAATTAAATTAATAGTGAATGGCAAATGTTACATTTAAGTATAACATTTTTTTTTTAAATGTCTGAACTATAAAGGACAGTTTATGTTAAGTTTTCTATGATGCAAGTTTCGTTTCAAAATAATTAGTGTTTTTCATCAAAAGCCGGTCTTATAAAACACAACTGACCACTGCCAGAGTAAATATAAGATAACTTAATTATTAGTAGCATATTTACCTTAACAATACAGGAAAAAAAAATAACCATTGCGCAAACTTTGTCCATGACTTTAGCACATGATTTTTGAAATATATATATTATTATCCCCACAGATATAGATAGACCTAGATAACGCAAGTATCACGATCTGTATGAAAACCAAGCGTGCCATTTTTTGACTACCTACTATGACGTCACAAACATTATTTAGTGATGAGAAAATCAAATCGATTCAAAGACTCCACCGCGTGCTGCACCCGTCTCGCCCCCCCCCCCCCCCCCCCCGGGGGGCCTAGCGCCAGCGCTCACGCACCCAGCCAGCAGTACACAGGACTGAGCGCAAAAGTGGCGGCTTACGATTTTTGTACAGACGCCAGCAGGTCAACCTACCCGAAACTGTCAGATTTTCCCAATCAACCTTGAACCTTATGCTTTAGCAATAAAGTCGAAAATCTAATAAAGAAATCTGACAGATTGTAGTAACTTGATGTGCTGGCGTCTGTACGTAAGCTGGGCTCGCGAAGTAGTTGCTCTTGCGTTATCTATGTGTATCTATATCTGTGGTTATTTCATACATTTTGACAGCGTAGGTGTTTGCAAAACAGCTGCTTTTTTGATAACCGACGAAATATTTCTATGCTAGCTAGTCATGTGCTGATTTTATGGATACAGTTTACACGATGGTAAAAAAAATCCTGTAGAAAGCATAAAGTTTCTGCCAATCCCCAATCCCCCATGGGAGATAAACGCGAGTATATGTATGATAAAGATTTTCGACGAAAAAAAAAAAATCGAAAGTGTAACAAAATAGGCGCCACACTTCATTCGAACCGCGTGTGTCTGTCACTACCGGCCGCACCCACAACCCTCGCTCGCTTGCAGCTGCTTACAAACACGCGGACGGCAAGAAGATCGACGGCAAGCGAGTGCTCGTCGACGTAGAGCGGGCTCGCACGGTCAAGGGATGGCTGCCGAGAAGACTGGGTGAGCAACTACCTTGATTTACTTTACTTTCATAGCGACTTCCACCTTGATTTATTTTACTTTCACAGTGACATTGTCCGACGGGCTTGTTGCCAAGTAACAACTGCCGCACGAATCGAGGTTAAGCTACGCTTGCCGCGGTTGGTCCGTGGATGGGTGACCATCTTTACTTACTAAGAACCCTCCGTGCCTCAGAAAGCATGTTAACTCGTTTGTCCAGGCTGTCATTCGTGGATCTTTGACAGTCGTTACGGGTCGTCAGAAGCCCGTAAGTCTGACAACCAGTCTTACCAAGGGGTATCGTGTTACCCGGTAACTGGGTTGTGGAGGTCAGATAGGCAGTGGCTCCGTGTAAAATAATAGTATTCAGCTGTAACCGGTTTGACTGGAAGCCGACCCCAACTACCCGTAACGACCGTCAGATCCACGAATGACAGCCGGGATCAACGGCTTAACGTGCTTTCCGAGGCACGTAGGGGTCACGGTATGTAAAGATGGTCACCCATACACAGACCAACCGCGGCAAGCATAGCTTAACCTAATCGATCAACCTGTGCGACTGTTATTATTTAGCCACGGGCCCCTCTCACAATAAAGAATATACTTTCCATTTATTATTTTCAGGACAATTATTATAAATTGGAACCTATTTGTAATGAATTGTGATACATTCTCAGGCGGAGGGCTTGGCGGCACTCGACGAGGAGGCGCCGACGTCAACATCAAGCATTCAGGGCGAGAGGACAACGAGAGGGAGAGGGAGCGATACCGTCTGGAGCAGAGAGAGCGAGACGACCGGCCTAGGCACGAGGCGCGCGCCGACCGACCGCGTGAGTATTGTGCTATGATGTTCGTACTGCTGAGTCACACTGAGAGGCCGACCTCCTCTCTGTGAGAGGTAGGGGGCCCAACTCCGTGCGGGTTGGTGGCGAGTTTTAGGTTTCTTGGCCGTTTTGAGAGCATTGAAAGAAATTTTCCAAAGAAGTGCACGCTTGGTTCCGAACTCACGACCTGCAACTTGAAAGTCGAGAACGTGGCCAGGTGACCACCATTACTCGAATTGATTGCTACTTTTATTAATATCGATAGTTTGTGTCGTAATACTGCGGTCTGAGTTCTAGGATTTTTAGTAAGCAATGGCACATCATCCTTACAGCCTTCGCACACAAGAACAACTCAAGAAAGACACTTCATTTAGGGTTCCGTACCTAAAGGGAAAAAACGGGACCCTATTACTAAGACTCACTGTCCGTCTGTGTGTCTGTCACCAGGCTGTATCTCATGAACCGTGATAGCTAGACAGTTTAAATTTTCACAGATGATGTTATCTGTTGCCGCTATAACAAGAAATACTAAAAACAATAAAATAAATATTTAAGGAGGCGCCCTAACAACAAACGTGTTTTTGTGGGCGTTTTTGCCTTGTAAGGAACCCTTTAGTTTATTTTTATTTTTACTAAATGTCAATGTATTTCACATGATCTCAAACTCTCATTTGGTTTCAGTTTCGGTGTGCGACGGTCATTCTAGAGAAACTTGTGTATCAGTTGAAACGAGGAGAGTTATTTTGTTGTCAGGATAAAAATGAGCATACTATTTTACCGGGTTCTATAATAGGCTATTTGACAATGTAAAAAATAAGGTCATAATTATTGACACTCGTATAGATTATCGCTTTTAAAATCGATTTGCATTAATTTTACTATAAAACAATGTATTATTTATTAAAAAAATCCCGAAAAAACTTCATCTTTTTAAATCTGGCGCCACGTAATCGAAAACGGTCTGGATTGGCTGAACTTATGATGACGTCATGCTACAGTCAATTTCTGTCTATCGTTGACAGAACAGATGACTTTTGTCTAGTATCTCGACCGTTTCAACGTTTGTTTACGTGTATTGTGACGTCAAGACGCCATATTGTTAAAGATAGCGTTTTGGCGGCTTATTTAAACAGTACATTTTTATTTACTATTTTCTAAAAGAAATACATTATGCAATTTGAAGTAATAGGTTTTTGTGGGCTCGTTAGACACCATTAAATAATCTGAGATGTTTATCAGAAACCAGTCAAATAGCCTATTATGTAGTTTCACTAGATTATTATTAGACTAGATTGTATGTGTAAAATACGAAAGTACAGACAGACAGAATGTGTTACGTATTTAATTTTATTTTATTTATTTATTTGGGAAAATAAATGGTTACACATTACAGTATTACACAAAATTTGTGCCACAGTGAGTAAATGTATAACCAACGCCATTTTTTAGATTTATGATAAAGACAAGTTATAAAACTAATTCGATATGCGCTTACAATTTGATAGGTACAATAAAATTATATAATGTGTTAATGATATGCAAATAAAAAACTACAAATAATGAAAATACTAAAATTGATGATTCCAGCGGCAGGAGGCGCGGGCGGCCGGCGCAGGACTCGCTCGCGCTCGCGGCGTCGCTCGGCCTCGCGCACGCGCCGGCGCGACCGCGAGCGCGAGCGCGAGCGCGACCGCGAGGCAAGGGAACGCGAGCCGGAGGAGGGCGAGCGGTGAGTGCCGTGCACGATACGATACTCAAACTCAAAGCTTTTATTTCAAACTAGCGGACCCGGCAAACGTTGTTTTGCCATATAAATTATTATTTCTAGCTGCCCGGCGCTACTTCGTTCGCGTGGTGTCCTACCCCTTACCCCTTACCCTACCCTACTCGTACACTACTCCTACCCTACTCCTACACTATTCCTACCCTACTCCTACCCTACTTCTACCCTACTCCTACCCTACTACTATAAAAAAAAGAAAAAAAAGTATTCTATGTCCGTCTAGTGATTCTAAGCTACCTCCCCACCAATTTTCAGCCAAATCGGTTCAGCCGTTCTTGAGTTATAAATAATGTAACTAACACGACTTTCTTTTATAGATAAACCAATTACAGGCATTTTTGAACTGTTAAGGGGTCATTCAGTCCGAAAGTTGCCCATTCCGAAGCTTCGTAGGTACCTATGGCGAAGAACAGGCAAGAAACTCCACGGACACTCTTTTAAATAAAAATATTGGTTACATCATTCATGTTGAAATTATACATGTGAGAACGATGTAGAAAGGCGTGCACGTTGAAAGCGTCCGTAACAAAAATTATAAAAACAAAAAAATACAATTCAATTATCAGAAACACGTCTTGTTCTTCGCGATCCGTGCGCGCTGCACTCAGGCGCAACGCCGCCGAGCGCGACGGACAGTACACCGACAGTTATTTACTCAAGGGGCTTACAGGACCTAAACGCAAAAAACACAAGTTTTAGAAACAATAAAACTATATGATCGGCTACAGTAAACAAAATCAGAAAAATATATGATATTCTTCAGGATAAATGCTAGGTAGATAGTGTGTTGAAAACATCAAATCAAACAGTTTATTGTGATACACACAAATACAGGTTACATTATAGGTCTTACAACATACAGTGAGTTCATGCTGAGATCAGCCTCATGGGCATATAAATTTATAAATAAAATAATAATTAAACAATTATTAATACTCAATCAATCAGACAGTAACACTTTATTTAAAGCATAAAACATAATACAACTAATTTGATACGATAAAAAAAAATCATGAAGATACCTCTAAAAACCTTATTTTTACAATAAAAACCATACTAATAAACATACAATAATTCTGATTTTTTGTCAGATTTATTCTACAAGCAACATACTAAAATACTAGTGTTTTAATTTTTTATTCCAAACAATAGATTTTTTGTAATTAAATAATTGCTTCATATTTTGCAATAAATTACCAGCGTTGTGTCATCGCGCTTCTCTTTCTTTTCTATGCAGTCCGACAGTGACCGCGCTTTAGGTCATGTAAGCCCCTTAAACCACTACTATTATACTACATTGTATGTATAGTTTTGCGACAAGAAAACTGACAAATTGAAAATTTGATAAATATTTATCAACAATGTCATTCAGACTCCAAAGCAGCACGTTACATAAGTCATTCCAATACTGCAGCGCGGCCGGGCGCCGGCGCCGCTCCCGCTCGCGCTCCGAGCGCAGGCGCGAGCGGCGCGACCGCGGCGACCGCGACAAGGAGCGCGAGCGCGACCGCGACAAGAAGCGCTCGCGACGCGACAAGGAGCGGAAGGAGCCGAAGGTCAAGCCCGAAGACATCAAGATCAAGGAAGAGCCGATGGACGGTGAGTTCGGTAAATATCACCCTTTTGTTGTACACTAACACTGTAATACTCACGAACACTTTGCACCTCGTCCGCTGCCGGATAGAAGCGAGAGTGAAGCTTGCAGATGTGAAGGAGTTTGTCGATGGTGAGTTTTTTTTTATTTAGTATATAGCTGTGGTTACCATAAGGTCGAATGTCGCTTGCACGTCATAAAGCGACAAGGTATGTTTGTCTACAGTCCGTTTATAGTTATTTTACCTAACAGCAACCTTATTGTAACGAGAATAAAGATCACAATGATTTTGACAGACTGTGAAAAGTACAAAGGTCACTTTGATTTACAGACGCAAAATCAGAGATAAAATAAGTGTGACCAGACTGTATGTGACAGTTATACAACGTTATTTTTAGTATAATGCGAAACCTGAATATAGTTTGTTCAGAATAAGTAACTGAATCGATTTCAATAATTTTTACCCCATGTTATATTTTGTCCCAAAAATATTAAAAAAAGGTTAAAAGTTGGACACCGAGCGACACTGAGTAGGTTATCCAATCTCTGCGCCGAACGGTTAGGTACCTAGGTACTATTATCAATGAGCGCAAGGCGGCGCGGCGCGGGTGAGCATGTTTTTGTACGGACAAACAGGTAACTTAACAAGCTTATAACTTTGTGATTTTTCATGATACAGTTTTGATATTTTCTACATAGATTCTTTACGTAAAAATACTAGACATGTGTTTCGGGTTTCGCATATACTAAAAATAATGTTGTATAGTTTCATCGTTAGTGAAGTTCAATGTGCTGGGAGTTGTTCTGAACATTCGTGAAGTGCACTCGACTGTACAGTCACGAGCATAAGTATGTATACACTTGGCTTTATTCAAAGACGATTTTCTCCTTAAGTTTTGAATGAAATTTTATGTTATTACGAACAAAGTATTTTCGAACCCAGAGGTTTGTGTAAAGTGTATTAATTACACGTTGCATTCGTTATTTCACGAGAAAATCGCAATTGAAAGTTGCCAAGTGTTGACATATTAGTGCTCGTGACTGTACAGCACGCGGCCTTTAACAGAACACATTGACATGTATGTGAAGTTCGTGCTTGTCTCTCGTCCCTGTCACTCACAGTGTGTGCCGTCTCTCTCTAACGCTCGATGCTCATATGAACGCCGGCTACTGTATATTACTCTTACTTCGGCCACTTTCAATGCTATTTTGACTGGAGACAAGTTTAAGCGTACTTAAGAAGGTATTTATGTAAAATATTGGTTTTTAACTCATAGCACACGTATCAAACCGAAAAGGGATCGGCACCGTATCAGCTCGAGCCGTTCAGTATTCTTTGTATGAAATTCCCTACTGCAACGCACACTAATCGGAATCGTAACGTAATCGCCTCGCCTCGGGAGAAGCTCACGAACCGCGGTGCGGTGCGTTACGGGTCCCCCCCCCCTCGCCCCCCTCCCCCCGGCCTGCTGCACCATCACCCAGCGGTCGGCGAGAGAGGTAAGCGCGGCGTCGCCTAGCCGTAGCCGAGTCAACGTATCGGAGCTTCTGACCCGCTTTGGTTACGTGGTTACTCTAGGTTGACGCCTGTTTGAGGGCGAGGCGAAAGGCGATACGGTGCCAATCCCTTTCCGATTTGATACGTGTGCTATGACCTTTAACTCTCAATTCAGAAACCAAAAACTAAGCATGTATTTGTGACATTTAATGTAATAAACTAATGATGCTATTCCTCCGCCTCCACAGACTACCCAGAGTTCAGCCTGGCCCCCCTGGAGGTGCAGATCAAGCAGGAGCCCAATGAGGACGAGAATAAATATAACCCGGAGGACACCAACGGAGAAGACTATAACTATTAGATATTGTGTGTGTGCGAGCGAGACAAGTAACACGTTGTGGAGAGATGCGGACAAGTACACACGCAGTCACGTGCTATTGAGCTCACCCGCGCGGGATGCGGGACGCGCCAGTTGGAACACCTCCTGCATCCCGCGCGGGATCGCTCCAGTGTGGCCACAGCTGTATGTCAACGCTATGTTGAAAACAATGTTGCCAACTATTGAAGCTACTGCAGAAGGTATAGCATAATCAGCCTATAATGTTCCCACTGCTGGGACACAGGCCTCCACTCTGTGAGAGGGAGTGGGCCGCAATCCACCACGCGGGCCCAGTGCGGGTCGCGGAAAGCTTCTTTAGTCTGGACAGTGACGTCACGCTCGGGTCGGTGAGTCGGGTATAAGTGTTCACTTGTACCGCGTCGTCACGGGCACGGGGGCTGTTCTTGTACTATCAGCCGCGTCTCTCTACTTGTCGTCCAGCTCTTAGATATTAGACACACGTAATGCGACATGTCAGTTGTAAGCGCTCTGTATCAATACGTTGCTTGTATTGACCTAATGTTAACTTGCTCGTCCGCTGCGTTGTGTACTGACTCCACTCGTCGTGTGTTGCGCACACGTCGACTTTAGGGTAAGTTATGAAATAAAATATCAATATAAATGACGTTGAGTTTTATTTGGTCCTCAGCATCCACCCTCCTGTCCTCATCTGTAAGGAGTGTGGAACCTAAGATAGAAACACGCCTGTACGATACGAGTACCTACAGAAAGCACAGCTAATATATTAATCTCTTTTCCTAGACAGCACGCAATGACACGCGCCCGTTGTTCTTGGTGAACGACAAATGCGGTAATGCGACGCGACGCAAAAATATCGAATAGTCGTTATATGCTCAATAATAATAATAGGTTTATTGATCCAAAGATATACACACAGGTTGTATGAGTTACATGCTAAGACTTAATCAACTAACAATCGACACAAGGGGAGAAAAACAGTTGTCTTTAATAACATAATAAATTAAATCCTGTCTCAGAGACAGTGATTCGATCGATCTGTACTAAATAAATGATGGACCTTAGGTTTCGAGTGTCGATGTTAATCTACCATAAAAACAAAAAAAGTGTTTTTAGATTTATTTGAGCATATGAAAAAAATAAAATAAAAAAGTAAAAAAGGGGGTGTGAATGGGAGAGAGGTGTGTGTGCTTATGTTCGTGAGTGTAGTGTTAGTTGTGTGGTGTGGATGTGTGTTGTGTGTTATGAGAGGTGATCGAATTGAACACAGAAAGGAAATAAAACCAAAAAATTAATAACAAACGGTATTTATTTACTATGAAAATCACGTGTCACTGACTCTGGCAGAGCCACCATCAGGGATTTTAATTTTGATAGCACAAAAAAATTGTCGCTAATTAGTCGAAATTTGTCGCCAAATATCAGAATTTGTCGGTCACTGGTTCAAAAGTTATAAGGGTTTATAGGTGGCCGATCTGGAGAAAGTTTCCCCAGCAGGGCCACATTTATATCTCAAAAACTAGGGCACCTAGCGAAGACCTGTTTTCTCCCATATTTAGTCGCCAATTAGTCGGAATCAGTCGCCAAATATCAGAATTTGTCGGTCACTGGTTCAAAAGATATTAGGGTTTATATGTGTTAGGTATAGTCCAAGAGCTAGATCGAATAGTTCACGAAAAAACTTCGACTAGCTCTTGGACTATACCTTACTAATTGAACTCATTATATCTCCTAAACTAAGACCCGATTAAATCTGTGACTTGGCGACTGATCCCGACTAATTGGCGACTAAATATGGGAGAAAACAGATCTTCGCTAGGTGCCCTAGTTTTTGAGATATAAATGTGGCCCTGCTGGGGAAACTTTCTCCAGATCGGCCACCTATAAACCCTTATAACTTTTGAACCAGTGACCGACAAATTCTGATATTTGGCGACAAATTTCGACTAATAAGCGACTAATTTTTTGTGCTATCAAAATTTAAATCCCTGATGGTGGCTCTGCCAGAGTCAGTGACACGAAAATCACAGGCATATTGCAGTATCATGGCTACACAGAGTGCTACAAGGATGTCAGTGCGCGCGCCATGTCGCCATCTTGTCTTGTCAATACTTCAGAGTGCGTGTAAAATAGTCTGCGCGCGGCTGAAATCGGAAATAATCATTTGCAGCCATCTTGATGTTTATTTCAGGTGTCAAGAGAGTGCTGTGCTCTGTGTTTTCCAAAGTAAATAATTGCCTTCATTACGCCGTTAGTGATTAAAAGTGCTGGCATGTATGTCAAAAGTCGCGCGCAGACTTATCTTGCGCGCACTCTACAGTCATTTCAGTTTTTTTACTTCTGTATTGCATCACCTTTAAAATCACAGTGATATTTATTGTCGTGGCAATAAGGTTGCTAATGGATTACTGCCACTGACAGGTCTTACAAAATCATAGTGGTCTTTATTTTCATTCCAATAAGGTTGCTATTCGGTTGCTGCAGTCACGGGTAAAAAAATTTAAGGGACTGCTCGGATCATTTTATTGTGTCATGCTCTGCCGCAGAGCCACCTTCTTAGAAACGGATCAATTATATCTTAAAATGATGTACGTAAAACGTACATAATGTACGTACTGCCGTTATCGCTGTACGTGCATTAGATAATGAAAAAATAGACATTGATTGTGGCTCTGCTGCAGAGCATACTCTGCAGCAGAGCCACCAAAGTACATGTACTCAGGAAAGATAAACGCCACTGTTTTTTAATAAAAACTGTTGTACGAATAGTGTTTATTGTGTACGTGTTGAAAAATATCATTATTAATCAGTGGTTTTATTTATTTTAACTTTACTAAAATTTTCATAGTAAGCGCCTGATTATTTTGTGTCGGCAAAAGTTTTTGTAGACAATCTGTTACCGTCAGGATGGCTGGACCCAACGAGATATGTACAGACGCCAGCACATCAAGTTACTACAATCTGTCAAATTTCTTTTACAGATTTTCAACTTTATCTCTAAAGCATAAGGTTAAAAGTTGATTGGGAAAATTTGACAGTTTCGGGTAGCTTGATGTGCTGGCGTCTGTACATGAGACTACGTGCACTGTTTAATACCTATTTGCTACCTCTATTGAAATATTTGCTACCTTTGCGTGAAAAAATATATCAAAGAAATAAAGCGATCAGCCATTCTGACGTCAGGTTGGCTGATCACTTTCAAGTTCTCATAGTTTTAAGTAGTAGCAATAATTTATATGACAATGTAAAAATTCCAACAATAATAATATAATAGAGCTCCATCTACCTATCTTTAGCCGTAACTAATAATAATATAATATCACATTGTCCTGGGATCGATCCATCATCACTGACGACTATTGTTGCCAATAAGCCTGATATAGTGATGGTGGAACTGGTGGATCGATCAGAGCGACGCGCAATGATTGTTGACATAACCGTCCCGCATGACGAGAACCTCGTGAAAGCCGAGAAAGATAAACAGATCAAGTATCATGACTTGGCTCGCAAGGTTGTCGACATGTAGGATGTGGATCATTGTGCCGATAGTTGTGCCAGCCAATGGGTTAATAGCCAAGATCGTCGACCAACACCTAAGGAGGCTCTCGTTGGGCAGCTGGATTAAGGGCTTGATTCAGAAAGCGGTACATCTGGACACGGCCCGCATTGTTAGGAGGTTCCTCTCTCCAGAGCCCTGACCGCCCGCGCCGGTTGCTTGGACCCTGTTCCCGATACAGGTGGCTAATATTTTTATATTTTTAAATGTTTTTATATCCTAATATTTAAAAATATAATTTAATGAAATATAATATAATAAATATATTTAATGAAATAAAGGAAATAATAATAATAATTAATAATGACGCAATGACTGGCAATGCTGCCAGTCTTCTGGGCACGTTTCCGGATGACAGCGATGCGGTCAAGTACTTCGACGCCTTGTCCTTTGTTTTTGTATTTATTTGTGCAGTTAGTTAGTAATTTAATTTAGTATCTAGTGTAAATAGTTAGTAATGTCATTTTCTCTAAATAACCTTTAATTAAAACTATTTAAATTCGTCTATTAATGTAGACTTTAAAGAAAGTAATGCACTGTTTTCGTTTCGCACATAAATATTATCATTTTTAATTATGTTTTTAATTTAATTGAAAGTCAGATTGTCTACAAAAACTTTCGCTAACACAAAATAATCAGGCGCTTACTATGAAAATTTTAGTATTTCATTTTAGGCACATTCGAAAAATAAATCTAGTAACACTACAGTAATAAATAACATGCTAATTTTCGTCGATCATAATTATCATATTATTTATGATTCTGAAAAAATGTCTCAGTGGGCAAACGCACTAGCGGTTAACCGCGCGGCTGGCCGCTTTTCCAGTTTAATATGCAACCGCTTATGATTGTACGGCGGTTTAGTGCGTACAATCATAAGCGGTTGCATACAAAATTGGAAAAGCGGCTAGCCGCGCCGCTAGCCGCCTCCGCGGTTAACCGCTAGTGCGTAAGAGGGCTTAGTGGTCAGCCATTCTGGCGTCAGGTTGGTTGATCACTTTCATGGCAAATAGGTAGTAAATATTTACATTAACAACGCAGTTAATACAACGCTAAAACTATGAGAACTTGAAAGTGATTAGCCAACCTGACGTCAGAATGGCTGACCACTTTATTTCTTTGATGTTTCTTAACGCAAAGGTAGCACTTGGCAACTTTCAATTGCGATTTTTTCGTGAAATGACGAATGCAACGTTGAAATATGACACTTTACAAAAACCTATGTATGGGTTCGAAATACTATGTTCGTAATAACATTAAATTTCTTAAAAAATATTTTTTTTTTTAAATAAAGGAGCAAATTGCCTTTGAATAAAGCCAAGTGTATACATACTTATGCTCGTGACTGTACATATCTCGTTGGGTCCAGCCATCCTGACGGTAACAGATTGTCTACAAAAACTTTTGCCGACACAAAATAATCAGGCGCTTACTATGAAAATTTTAGTAAAGTTAAAATAATTAAAATAAATAAAACCACTGATTAATAATGATATTTTTCAACACGTACACACTATACACTATTCGTACAACAGTTTTTATTAAAAAACAGTGGCGTTTATCTTTCCTGAGTACATGTACTTTGGTGGCTCTGCTGCAGAGTATGCTCTGCAGCAGAGCCACAATCAATGTCTATTTTTTCATTATCTAATGCACGTACAGCGATAACGGCAGTACGTACATTATGTACGTTTTACGTACATCATTTTAAGATATAATTGATCCGTTTCTAAGAAGGTGGCTCTGCGGCAGAGCATGACACATTTTATTACAAGCTAATATAATGGCAGGCAAGACTTAAAGGCACAATAGTAATATTATTTAGAACAAGGAGTGATGAATATACATGTTGATGGATGGAGAGGGAGAGGAAGGCCGAAGAAAACATGGATGGAATCTGTGGGCAATGATATGAAAGAGAAGGGAGTGAATGATAGCGTGACGGTTGACAGGGGCGAATGGAAGAAGAAAACGTGTTGCGCCGACCACAAGTAACATGGGATAAGGGCAGGAAGATGATGATGAACAAGAAACGACAAGTATTTTAATAAAGATGGAAAGAGACGGCAATAGTATGGACAATTTCAGAAGTTGACAGTCATCATCATCTGTCTAGCCTTTTCCCAACTATGTTGGGGTCGACTAACCAGATGCAGCTGAAATAATTCTAACTTGACGAGTAAGTTATTGTATTTTGAACTTTATTCCGAGTGACATCTGACATATGTCTGCGAGGAAAGTTTTGAATAGGAATGCGATGGCTATAAGAGTAGAGGAAGACCAAAGAAACGATGGATGGTCAGTGTGATGATGTGGTTAGAAAGGGGGGCCGATGATGACTACTGAGATGCCGCTAGCCTTTTGGGTTCGGCTTCCAGTCTAACCGGATGCAGCGGAATACCAGTATTTTACATGGAGCGACTGCCTATCTGACCTCCACAACCCAGTTACTGGGTAATACGATACCCCTTGGTAAGACTGGTTGTCAGAATTTCGGCCTCCTGACTACCCGCCACTGTGAAGGAACGAAACTTTTTCTTCCCACTCGTGCCCAGTGGGGACGACGGGGCGGGGACGACCGGGAATAAACCCCCGCAACGACTGCCAATGATCCACGAACAGCCGGGACCAACGTGCTTTCCGAGGCACGGAGGGGTCTCGGTATGTAAAGATGGTCACCCATCCACAGACCAACCGCGGCAAGCGTAGCTTAACCTGATCAATCGACCTGTGCGGCTGTTATTATTTAGCCACGGGCTAATAGAGAAGTATGGAAGAAAGACTTGTTGCGCCGACCGTAAATAAATTAGAATAGGGGGAGGAGGATAAAAAACTGGCCAAGTGCGAGTCGGACTCGCACACGAAGGGTTCCGTACCACAAGGCAAAAACGCCGAAAAAAACACGTTTGTTGTATGGGATTAAATATTTATTTTATTTTATTGATTGAAGTGAAAACTTCTTTAGCGGCGTTGTACACTTTTTTTGTAATGGGTAAAAAATGATAAACTCGCGTCAGGACTACTCAGGACACGTGACCCTGATCGAAAATTCGTCAGACGGATGGAGAAAATTTTTGTTGTCTAATTATTTTACTTATTATTTTTGACGTGACAACGTCTTAAATTAGGTTGCGGCTGGGAGTCACTTATGAAAAAGTGTAACGCTCGGTAACGTTACGTTCTTATTTTAAATTAGGTTGCGGCTGGGAGTCACTTATGAAAAAGTGTAACGCTCGGTAACGTTACGTTCTTATTTTCATTTAATTCCTTGTTCCTATTGTGCAATTTAATTATATTCATATCAATAAATATTCTACCGAGAAAAAGACGTTGTCACGTAAAATCTTCGCCCGTAAAACCGACTTTACAGGCAACCATTTTTTCTTTTCAGTTTATTTTTTTTACTTGACATTTCCATGGCTTTCGAGGACGTTAAAGCCGATAGTGCAGTCAAAACGAAAATCCAAAATGGCAGCTGCAAAATTTTTCAAATTTTTCATCATAGGTAGCGTCACCAAGAATTTCAAGGGTGCTGACAACGAATATGAGGTCATAATCAAAATTCAAGATGGCGGCTGCGAAAAAATTGTTTATTCGTCATAAAGATACTGGGAATTCGATTTTTGAAGTGAAAACTTCTTTAGGCGCGTTAGGCGACACCGCGCGTATTTTGTTTATAAGACGATTTAAAAATACCCGCTTCGGATGTCTTCGGGTGTCCTCGAGATGTACTCGGTTTTAATGTATATCCAATATGTCAGTGAGTGATGGCAAAGTATTCTGTTTGTGTTTTGTTTTCACTTCTGTCGGCACTCCCGGAGTGCCACTGTTTTTTTAAAATTTTATTATTTATTATTAAAGTAAAAATACAACTGAGTATTTTGTGAATATTTCAAGTGCCTACCTGTTGCCATTATTGATATCGAGCAAAAAAGGGCAAAAAAATCGCGTTTGTTGTATGGGAGCCCCCCTTCTATATTTATTTTATTTTGTTTTGAGTATTTGTTGTTATATCGGCAACAGAAATACATAATTTGTGAAAATTTCAACTGTCTAGCTACCGCGGTTCTTGAGATGCAGCCTGGTGACATACAGACAGACGGACGGACGGACAGACAGCGAAGTCTTAGTAATACCCTTTGGGTACAGAACCCTAAAAATGACAATTTAGACTCGGAATAAAGTTCAGAATGCTATAACTGGCTAGAAGTTTAGGCTAAAATTTAAATTCGTCATATAATAAGACAGTTTTAATACCGAAATCTCGTCTATTAAAACCACCCTTATTGCAGAACACACTATAGATCTCAAACTGAATCATTTTGAAGTATATTGGTAATCCATTGCTTCATATTATTATGTTCGAAAAAGGACCCCATTCAATAAAGTGTCGAACATTTTATACCCAAAATTTAAAGTGGCTCCAGAAAAAAGAAGTACAAACAATTTTCATATGGGGAATGACATCTTGAACATTTTTTTACTATTACAAAATAATTGTTCGAAATTGCATCAGAAGTAAGTAATTTTGAACAAATGTTTTGTTCAATAACAGAGATTATAAAAACTGAAGTGTTAATCGACTTTTGTTGCTGACTGTACAGTCACGAGCACTAATATGTCAACACTTGGCAACATACAATTCCGATGTTTTCGTGAAATAATGAATGCAACGTAGAAATACGACACTTTACACATACCTATGGGTTCGAAAATACTTTGTTCGTAATAACATAAAATTTCATCCAAAACTAAAGGAGAAAATCGTCTTTGAATAGAGCCAAGTGTATACATACTTTTGCTTGTGACTGTACCTACCTAAATAAAAAAGAACACAGTTGACTAAGCGTGCTGATCAATGCTTGTGCCTCCTCTGTAGGAGGAGAGCGCTCAGCCCAGCTGTGGGACAGTTACAAGCTGGTATTAACCTATTATTATGCCTTGAAATACAGCCTTGTGGAATCGGAGGTGCCGTACTACAGGTTTGTGCCCGACCCAGTTCTCGAAAATGGCAATATCACATTGTACTGGGATCGATCCATCATCACTGACAGGACTATTGTTGCCAATAAGCCTGATATAGTGGTGGTGGATCGATCAGAGCGGCGCGCAATGATTGTTGACATAACCGTCCCGCATGATGAGAACCTCGTGAAAGCCGAGAAAGATAAACAGATCAAGTATCTTGACTTGGCTCACGAGGTTGTCGACATGTGGGATGTGGACTCAGCAACCATTGTGCCGATAGTCGTGACAGCCAATGGGTTAATAGCCAAGAGCCTCGACCAACACCTAAGGAGGCTCTCGTTGGGCAGCTGGATCAAGGGCTTGATTCAGAAAGCGGTACTTCTGGACACGGCCCGCATTGTTCGGAGGTTCCTCTCTCTGGAGCCCTGACCGCCGGTAGCTTGGACCCTGTTCCCGATACCGGTGGGCTACTATTTTTTTATATTTTTAAATGTTTTTATATTTTCTATATTCTAATATTTAAAAATATAATTTATATGTGATATCTAATGAAATAAAGGAAATAATTAATCTCATGTTATTCGACAACCTTCGTTATTCTCTGGTGTACCTAATTTTAGCTTCTCTTGTGTTGCTTCTGCCGTCTGAAAGAATAAATATTTTTATAAATTACATACATAACATTCGAAGAAATAATTTTTAATTGTACTCAATACTCAATATCTTCATTTTTTTTTTTTTTTTTTTTTTTTTTTCTGTAAGTATGTTTGTACAAACACTTTTACACGTCAATCATATTTTTTTTAAACTAGATGAGGTCGGCGTTTCCTAACTGACTATTCTGAGAAGAAAGGCCGAAACAAACTCAGAAGTCACAGTCTCTTTTAAAGTCCAGACAAAATTGCTTTACCATAATGTGTACTTATGTGGTAACTATATAATTTAGATCGTTATGAACCTGTAGGGCACAGCAAAAGGGTATGAGAGAGGAAGTCCTGTTTTAGGGGATATTTAATTATTATTTTTGTCATATTATTTTATAAAATAAGAAGGTTATTAGCTGTTAGTAAGTAACAGTACAGCTCTTTGTGATGGCAACGCATCTGTTATGTCTGGTATAGCAGCAATTTTTTTTTTGCGCGTGGGTGAATGTCTTGTAGTGTTCCTTTTCGAGACACGATGTGTGTGTGGTGCTGCGCATGCGCCGGTCCCCCCCCCGGCGTCGAACAAAATTAGTTTTAATGTTGGTGCACACGAAAAACGTGAAACTTTACGGGGTTTGGTCTTATTATGTTGTCTGTTTGCTGTGATGCCAGCTACCGATTCACATAGATTAAATGCCGCCATTTTGAAAAATAAAAAACAAAATGGCGCGATTGTATGTATGGGCCAGTCTCCATATAAAAATCTTCAATCCCCTTTACAGATGACCCATTACGGCCCACTCCCTCTCACAGAGAGGAGGCCTGTGTCCCAGCAGTGGGAACATTATAGGCAGATTATGTCAAAGGTTGAGTTATACTTACAATACTAGAATCCTTGGTCTCTAGGTAAGGAATGGAGGGCTGTCTTCCGAAGAACCTCTTAAAACCGAAGCGGGTTGTTGAGCGAGGCGGCGTGGCGGGCTGTGGTGGAGCTGCGGTCTGAGAAGGAGAGTTTATATTGTATTGTAGTTGATTTCAAAATGGACGAATTGCAATTTTATCACAAAGTTCTAGCCAGTTATAGTATTCTGGAACTTAACAGAAAATCTGACTTTAAAACCGAGTCTAAATTGTCTATTTATTATCGTCATCCCTCCCCCTATTCTAATATATTCATGGTCGGTACAACATGTCTTTTTCTTCCATACTTCTCTATTAGCCCGTGGCTAAATAATAACAGCCGCACAGGTCGATCGATCAGGTTAAGCTACGCTTGCCGCGGTTGGTCTGTGGATGGGTGACCATCTTTACATACCGTGACCCCTCCGTGGCTCGGAAAGCACGTTAAGCCGTTGGTCCCGGCTGTCATTCGTGGATCTTTAACAGTTGTTACGGGTAGTCAGAAGCCCGAAAGTCTGACAACCAGTCTTACCAAGGTGTATCGTATTACCCAGTAACTGGGTTGTGGAGGTCAGTTAGGCAGTTTGACTTAACCTGATCGATCGACCTGTGCGGCACTGGCTGCTGATAGAGAAGTATGGAAGAAAAAGACATGTTGCGCCAACCGCAAATAAATTGGCATAAAGGCAGCAGAATGATGAATGAGGTCGGTTATGGGCAGTTTTGTAACCTTAACTTACTTGTTCAACAACCTCCGGCTGCTCTACGACGCCATGCGCCTGTGGACACGCGCACACTGCGCATGCGCATGCGCCGCACGCGGGCGCGGCTGGGGATATTATACACTCAGTAAGGAGAGGTTAAGACCTTGGTATATGAGTGTAAGAGAGCAGTCGTGGCCAGTGGTACCGGCCGCAATTTAAGAGTTGTAGGTCGTAGGTTCGAACCTAGAGAACGACTTTACTTCGCTTAAATTAATTCATCACCACTGCTCTCAAAACGGTGAAGGAAACATCGTGAGGAAACCGGCATGTCCTAGAAGCAAAAATTCCTACTATTGTTGTAGTTGCAGCTGTTCGCAGCTGTGTTGACGTGGCAGGACGCTGCAGTACTGCTGGGCTGCTCTCGGGACAGGCTGCCCGTCTTCAGGTACAGCTTGAGTTCTTCAGCGCGTTCCATGTATCTGAAAAGACAGGATTTGTTGTTAGATGGCTTCAAAAACATTATGAACAACTACAATATATTAACAACCAGGTGCGCCCCGCGGTTTCACCCGCATAAATGTCGATTCCGCGGGAATATCGGGTTAAAAAGTAGCCTATATATTAATCCAGGTTAACAGCTACCTCCATACAAAATTTTATCAACATTGGTCCAGCCGTTTTAGCGTGAAGAAGTAACAAACCTCACAAAATTTCGCTTTTATAATAATAATAATTTATTCATAAGTTCACATAAGTATAAATTACATAGAAGTTACATCATTACAATGTTACATATTAATATTACGAGGAAAATTATTAAATTATGCCTAAAATAAATCTAGTGTATAACTTATATATTGGTTAAAAGCCTACTGAATTCAATAGCGACCTGCCTGATGTAGGTTTATTCAAACCTGTGTTTCAGGCCTTATAATAATAAAATTAGTGTGATAAATCAACTCAGCCTATCGCAGTCCACTGCTGGTCATAGGCCTCTTCCTGACTGCGCCACAACCCCCCCCAGTCCTCCGCCTTCCGCATCCAGTCTGTCCCGGCCACCTTTTTCACAAAATATTATAACTTATCGAAATGAATAAATTAAGTATTTTAATTGTGATTATAATATTTCTTCGTTCGATTCCCGGTTCAGGTATAGTGTTATTGGGTGTCTTCATCAGGAATTTCTCAGTAGCAGCCCGCAGTTTGAATTAATGGCCTGGCGAAATGAAATCCGGGATACCCACATAGCCCACATCCGGCCAGCACTAGTTATACCTAGTAAACTGTCTCTATTTTTTTTTTAAACTTTGCCCCACACTAGGAATTTCTCCTGTGTTGTGGGTGCGTTTACAAACATTTAAATTCACGTACACAAACAGCCAGACCCGGAACAACTACTTGTAGGTCATACAAATATTTGTTCCGTGCGGGAATCGAACCCGCGACACGCAGCGCAGCAGTCAATCGCTTAACCACTGCGCCAACCGTGCCGTCAAATCCAAATATGACGTCACGGTCACCCATCCATTTCTAAGCCTCACCTGCTCAGCTTGGCCGCCAGTGCCGCTCGCCGCAGCGAGTCAGTCTCGCAGCCCACACACGGCACTAGGTACAGTAGACTGTCTCTATATGATGTAAATGCGTCTTCTAAGTTTCCAGCTGAATCTAATTCTATGGCTTTCTTGATTAGAGTCACCGCCTGTAAATAAATAAAATTAAATACTTACAGTAATAATTTACGTCATACGAACTGTCTGGCAATAATTTAATTATTTCGAAATGATCTTACTTTTAACAAGAAAGAAAAAAAAAACAGTGGCACTCCGGGAGTGCCAACAGAAGTGAAAACAAAACACAAACAGAATACCTTGCCATCACTCACTGACATATCGGATATACATTAAAACCGAGTAAATCCAGAGGAAAGCCGAACCTCGAAGGGGGTATGTTTTGAATCGTCTTATAAACAAAACACGCGCGGTGTCGCTTACGGTAACAGTGGCGCGAGTTCAATGGTATTTTCCCCTCTCGAAAAATGCCCAACGCGTCTAAAGAAGTATTCACTTCAAGAATAGGCTATTTGACTGTCTTCTGATAAACATCTCAGATTATTTAATGGTGTCTAATGAGCGCCCACAAAAACCTATTACTTCAAATTGCATAATGTATTTCTTTTAAAAAATAGTAAATAAAAATGTACTGTTTAAATAAGCCGCCAAAACGCTATCTTTAACAATATGGCGTCGTGACGTCACGATTCACGTAAACAAACGTTGAAACGGTCGAGATACTAGACAAAAGTCATCTGTTCTGTCAACGATAGACAGAAATTTACTAAATCATGACGTCATCTTAAGTTCAGCCAATCCAGACCGTTTTCGATTACGTAGCGCCAGATTTAAAAAGATGAAGTTTTTTCGGGATTTTTTTTATAAATAATACATTGTTTTGTAGTAAAATTAATGCAAATCGATTTTAAAAGCGATAATCTATACGAGTGTCAATAATTATGACCTTATTTTTTACATTGTCAAATAGCCTATTGTATGTGGTTTGGTATGTTTCAACAAGAATGGGTTTAAATTGTTACATAACATACCAGCGTGGGAAACTTTTACCAATAGGGTTTTCCCATCAAGCTTTTCTAAATAGTGGCCCGGGAGTCTGGATCTGTGCAGGGAAATTTCACCAGGATCACCCCTATTACATGGGACTTAAACATAACTAGCGAAATGAGGGTGTACAGTCACGAGCACTAATATGTCAACACTTGGCAACTTTCAATTGCGATTTTTTCGTGAAATAACGAATGCAACGTTGAAATACGACACTTTACACAAACCTATGGGTTCGAAAATACTTTGTTCGTAATATCATAAAATTTCATTCAAAACGAAAGACGATTTTCGTCTTTGAATAAAGCCAAGTGTATACATACTTTTGCTCGTGACTGTACATTCACGAGCATAAGCCATACTTAGCTATAACACTTGGCTTTATTCCAAGGCGATTTTCTCTTTAATTAACACGCTTTTATTAGGTCGACCTGTATGTAACTAACTATGTAATGGAATCTAAGGTAACTAATTTAACCATCTTCCAAGGGTCGTAGCGTAATGAAAATTGGCAGCTGTATGTAGTTCTGATGACAATACAATAATATGGTACTGTCGAACTGATCTGATGATGGAGCCGGAAGATATGAACTGGAACTTCATGATGGAAAATCGTATTATAACTGTTTTGGATTTCTTAGAAAAGTCTTGTAATGAACTTTGACCACGATTAGGTTTCAAGGTCTGATGATGAAGCCGCATGGCATTCCATGATAGAATATCGTATCATAGTTGTGTTTGCACTTGTGAGAAAGGCCACGTAATGGACTTTGAACACGATGAGGTTTCTTTTTTGTTTTTACGTGCATTTATAAAAGCGTGTTTTTCTATTTATTTTTTGATGAAATTGTATGTTATTACGAACATAGTATTTTCGAACCCATAGGTTTTTGTAAAGTGTCGTATTTCAACTTTGTATTTGTTATTTCGAGAAAAAATCGTAATTAAAAGTTGCCAAGTGTTGACATATTAGTGCTCGTGACTGTACTACTACATCACTAGCCTACCCCTACAGAGTACAGGCGTGATGTTCACATCCCTTCTCATAGTTCTACTTAGAAGGCATGTGGTTGGGGGAAATCGTTGTTGAAGATGTCGTCGTAAGATATCCAGTTGTTGAGGGACATAGCTTCATGTTGACTGGTCACCCTCTAATTGTTTGTTAAAACTCCCTAATTCTTTCTTCAGTTCCGAATTGTTTGCTACACGTCCCTAATTGTTGGTTCATGGTCCCTAATTGTTTGATCAGCAACCCTAATTGTTTGTTACAAATCCCTAATTGTTTATTAGACATCCCTAATTCTTTTTTCAAGGTCCCTATTCATCAAACCTACCTTCTCATAGTTCTCTTTAGAAGGCATGTGCTGTAGGTCAAGGTAGTCGTTGTTGAAGAAGTCGTCGTAAGTTATCCTGTTGTTGGGGTCGTGTTGTAGCAGGCGCAGGAGCAGCTCGCGACAGCCAGGGGATATTGACGAGTTGGCGGGGATCTGGGAAGGAAGAAAATAAGGAAATATAATTTATTTATTCTGAATTAACAATAACATACTTAAATAAAATCTGCAAACCTGCATAACAATTTTTCGGCAATGGACATTATTTTTTATAATAAAATATCAGATAAAAATATGATCTAAGGAAATTAAATAAACTTTCAATTGTATGAACAATTCTAGAAGTTGCTGAATTGCACCCGCACACAGGGTCAATTCACAAAGATGGTTCAGTAAACAATAGCCCTTTTCTATGTACTTATTCTGAAATCAACTTACTTTACATAGAGTTGATAAAGTGAAAAATGCACTCACCTCAATGGGTGCCTGCCGCTGTATCTTGTCGACCAGTTCCTTGAAGGTGCTGGAGGAGTACGGAGCGCGCCCGAACAGGCACTCGTACATTATCACACCTGTACAACATTATTGGTTATTTGGTTGTAACTAAGTAAGAAAATACAGTGGCATCTATCGATGCGCAAACTGAAACCATGGATTTAGCGCATGATTTTTTTTTGCTACTTGTTTTTTAGCGATTTATTTTTAGCGATATTATATTTTTTGCGATTTTTTAAACAAAATTATTTATTTAGCGATGTTTTTTTAGCCTATGTTGTCCCAATTCAGGGCAAACACCTCTTCTTTACCCTTTCTCAGATCAACTAAAAAAAAAAAAATCTGTTTCATAGAAAAGTGCAGTAATACCTACGCGCATGGGCCGGCAAGTTTATTTTCAGGGGGTGCATCTTCAGCTCAACAAAACAGGCTCGATCATTTTTGCACTTCACCTATGATGTAGTAGATATGTTAGGTTACAGTAGCGAAGGGTCAATTTTTGTAACAGGTAAGCCGGAGTAGGTATCTATATCTTCTATACATATAATAAATCTGTAGACGAGGCGTTTCTGTACATTGAAATTATAAAAAAAAAAATAGGTGGGGTGTTAAAGGATGACCAACAAATGCCATTTCATCAATTTTTTGAATTTTTGTCTGTTTGTCGGTTTGTCTGTTTGGATGTGACAGATTTTTTATTTGAACAAGTTCAACGTAAAAAGTACCAAACCAATATGGTTCATTTTTATACTCAAATATAGTGTAGAACTCGAAGTAGTGATTAGTCTTTGTTTCATCGCAATCGCTTCAGTCTATCAAAAGATATAATCAATTTAAAGCATTCTTTATCAACTTTTTATTGCAATAAGTGGAAACACGTAACGACATCTATTGGGACGATATAGTACTAAAGAAAACATATTGTGATCTTTAAAACATTATTATGTGTATTATTAACTCTGATACTTATGTCTGTGTTATTTAAAAAGTAATGATAATGATTATAATCTATAAAAATATAGAAGAAAGTCGTGTTAGTTACACTATTTATAACTCAAGAACGGCTAAACCGATTTGGCTGAAAATTGGTGGGGAGGTAGCATCGTGGGAGGTAGCTTAGAACCAGAAGACGGACATAGAATACTCTCTGTCCGGTTTTAGACGGACATAGTATTAGTAATACTTTTATTTACTTATAGGAGTAGGGTAGGAGTAGTGTGGGAGTAGGGTAGGAGTAGGGTAGGAGTTGGGTAGGAGTATTGTAGGAGTAGGGTAGGAGTAGGTTAGGAGTAGGGCAGAAGTAGGGTAGGAGTAGGGTAGGAGTAGTGTAGGAGTAGGGTAGGGGTGGGGTAGGGTAAGGGGTAGGACACCACGCGAACGATAGCGCCGGGCAGCTAGAAATAATTTATATGGCAAAACAATGTTTGCCGGGTCAGCTAGTCTTTAATATGATTATATATTTGTCTATAGAATACTGACTGTGCCATTTTTCAAAGGGAAGCCGGTAGGAATCGAGCTGTATGGAACCTTCGCCACTGCTACGTTATCGTTTGTCCAGTCGATTAGATTTTCTGAAATAGGAGTTCGATACTTTCATGACTAATGAACAAAAGGTTTAGAATCGATAGATTGCAGAATACAATCGAAAATTTTTGAGTTCTCTATTATTCTATTAGCCGTATTCGGATATTTTTAGTTCTGAATGTTTTTACACCTGTATTTTATTTTGAAGTCAGAGAGGTGCAAGTGCAGTTCTTGCACCCCGCTCCCGGCGCCTGCGCCTACGCGGTCAAAATGTATGTAATTTGTAGTGTTGTTCACAGAGTGTGTATTTATATTGCCGCTATAACAACAATAATAATAAAACTAAATGGAGTTAAAATTTAAATGGGGTCAAACAAGTTCATAAAAGAAACGTGTTTTTTTTCGGCGTTTTTTGCCTTTTGGTAGGGAACCCTTCGTGTGCGAGTCCGAATCGCACTTGGCCGGTTTATTTATAAACTCGCGGCGCCCTGCGGTTTCACCCGCATAACTTTTGATCCCGTGGGAATATCGGGATAAAAAGTATCCTATGTGTTAATCTTGGTTACAAAATATATGTGTGCCAAAGGAGGTGTTTCTTCTTTCATACATTTATGGCCAAACAATGTACCTTATGAACAAAAGTACTGAAATACAGGTAAAAAATCGCAGATTCTGAAAAAAAAAAAATTGGATTTATTTATACATTTTTACCACATGAAATTGTCGTTCAAAGATGTTAATAACTTGCAACCCATTAATTAATTTGGCAATCTCATGATACATGCTTCCGTTTCGTTGAACGCAGTTACGATGTGAGGTAGTGATTTTTTATTTCTTAATCTATCAAATATTGGAGGATTATAAATACTGCTAATAACACAATTTATTGCAAGGAATTTAACTTTTAATTTGTACCTCGGTACAAGTTTGGCCGAAAAAAAAACACCTCCTTTCATCCATTCATTGCCTCAGATACTTCTAGAACCTTCTACTGTAGAAACATCTAGAATGTTCGAGTACGTACGAAATCGATTTGCATTAATTTTACTACAAAACAATGTATTATTTATAAAAAAAAAAAAACCGAAAAAACTTCATCTTTTTAAATCTGGCGCCACGTAATCGAAAACGGTCTGGATTGGCTGAACTTAAGATGACGTCTTGATTTAGTAAATTTCTGTCTATCGTTGACAGAACAGATGACTTTTGTCTAGTATCTCGACCGTTTCAACGTTTGTTTACGTGAATCGTGACGTCACGACGCCATATTGTTAAAGATAGCGTTTTGGCGGCTTATTTAAACAGTACATTTTTATTTACTATTTTTTAAAAGAAATACATTATGCAATTTGAAGTAATAGGTTTTTGTGGGCTCGTTAGACACCATTAAATAATCTGAGATGTTTATCAGAAACCAGTCAAATAGCCTATTGTGGCGCGCAACAATACTAATAGTGTGATAATGAATACTCACCAACGCTCCACAGATCAACTCTAGCGTCATACTGTCCGCTCACCATCTCAGGAGCCATGTACAACGGAGAGCCGCGCACCGACCGACCTGCCTCTGACGTCATGTGTTGTGCGAAACTAAAACATAACAATAATATCATGTAACCGGTTTGACAGCGAAGACTTCTGACCAACATCTAGAGAATCTATCGCTAAACAGCTGAAGTCAGATTCAGAAGGCGATCGACGTGCACACGGCCTTAAAATTACAAGATATTAACTTTACCGTGCTTGTACATATTAGAAGTGGCTGTGTTTGTTAAGTCGAATCCGCATTACTATAAGCGTCTAGCCGACATATAGACGTGACAATGGTCAACTTTGTCTCCAATCCGTTAAGACGACTCTAATGCGTAAAAGTGTGTACTGTATGGCTCCAGTCATTTATAACAAACTACCTAAAAGTTGGAGAGAACTACCTCAATGTATGTTTAAAAATAAACTTCGTACTTTTTTGACCGCCATCGCCATCGCGCCAAAGCATATTTAGCGTTACTTTCTTAATGAAAAGGAATTCGTCGTGACATAAGTAATTAAATTAATTTGGAGCTACTTCTATAATAATGTTAATTTACTCTATAATAACCCATTATTAATATATAAGACAATTTTTTTATTGTAAAAATCTATTATTTTGCACGTCACGTAGTGACACTCATGTTTGCGCTTAATTTACTTTATCATCTTGAATGCACATTCTATGTATGTGTTTGTATCCGAACATAGATTTTAAGTATATTTTTATGTAGCTAGCAACATTTTGATGTGACTTTTTATTACTACTGGCAAGAGAGAGATGTTTGTAATTGCTTGATAAAAATGGTCGAAATGTGACAGACCAACTTATAATTAAATAATATTATAGACCATATCAAAAGTGATTTTCTTTATATTTCACTACATAAGTTTATTTATGTTTTCGCCACGAACATAAATTTGGTTCCGATACCGGGAATCGAACCCGAGCCTCCTGGGTGAGAGCCAGGTATCCAAAAGCACACACATGTTTAAGCAAATAAAAATTTCTCTTTCTCTCTGACGGCATGCATTGATAAGAAGTGCCACAGGCCACAGGGGTGTAAAGGCTGAAAAGCCGAAACAGTTTTTTATAGTGTGTCATCCCACTCACTGGCGAACCATCACAAGAGAGACTGAAACTGTGGCGAGACAGTGCTTCCTTACCCAAACCGTTCGTCCCACCCGTTGAAGACCTCCCACCTGGACATGAGTTACCTTGGGTAACCTGGAAGTCTTTACCACAAGGCAAAAACACCGAAAAAGACACGTTTGTTGTATGGGAGCCCCCCTTAAATATTTATTTTTAGTATTTGTTGTTATAGCGGCAACAGAAATACATAATTTGTGATAATTTCAACTGTCTAGCTATCGCGGTTCTTGAGATACAGCCTGGTGACAGACAGACGGACAGACAGCGAAGTCTTAGTAATAGGGTCCCGTTTTTACCCTTTGGGTACGGAACCCTAACAACAACTATAAATAATTAATAGATAAATGATAAATGATTTATTTTCTGTAAGTAGGTTTGTACAAACACTTTTACACGGCAATTATATTTTTTAAACTAGATGAGGTCGGCGTTTCCTATCTGACTACCCTGAGAAGAAAGGCCGAAACAAACTCAGAGGTCACAGTCTCTTTTAAAGTCCAGACAAAATCTTGGTCAGATCGTGTGAAGACCATGTAGATTGGTGTCTGAAATGGTCATTTGAGGAAAGAACCACACAGATTGAGCGGACCTGTCCAATCAGTGCACGCATTTGTCAAAAATCGTGCAGCTCAACTCAGAACTTGAGGAGCTCAACGATTCGACGAACAATACCAAAGAAAGGACATTTGGGTAGGCCGCGTTAAATATAAGTATAAATAATAATAATAAATAGTTTTTTTATTTTTTTTATTTGAAATGGGTTTGCTCTTGACTCTAGTCTAGGTCAGTTGACAGAGACAAAGTCGACGATGGATGTGTACTCACCCAAAATCAGCGACTTTCAACATATATTTGCCGTCCGATCCTTTGTGCAATAGCAGGTTGTGAGGCTTCAGGTCCATGTGAACTACACCTGTAAACATAACATTATAAAATTGAATAACTTTCAAAGGACATCATCACCTGCTTGGCATTTTTCCCAACTATGTTGCGGTCGGCTTCCAGTCTAACCATATGCAGCTGAATACCAGCATATTACATGGAGCGACTGCCTATCTGACCTCCACAACCCAGTTACTGGGTAATACGATACCCCTTGGTAAGACAGGTTGTCAGACTTTCGGGCTTCTGACTACCCGTAAAGACTGTCAAAGATCCACGAATGACAGCCGGGACCAACAGCTTTCAAAGGACATAAGAATGGTTAAATGCTTTATAAACTTACCCTTTTCTCTAAGAAACTTTAACGCTGAAGCCAATTGTTGAAGAAAATATCGAACCTGTAAAAATTATAACTTTAATTATAATTAGCTGCGCCCAGCGGTTTCACCCGCACAAATGTCGAGATAAAAAGTAGCCTATATGTTAATCCAGGGTGGCAGCTTAATCCATACAAAATTTTATCAAAATTGGTCCAGCCGTTTGAGCGTGAAGAAGTAACAAACCTATAAACACACACACTATGAGTATAATCACACTTATATACATACAATCATTCCGATTTTTTGTCAGATTATTCTACGAGTGTTTTAATTTTTTAGTCTAAAACAACAGATTTTTTGTAATTAAATAATTGCTTCATATTTTGCAATAAATTACCAGGGTTGTGTCATCGCGCTTCTCTTTCTTTTCTATGCAGTCTGACAGTGACCGCGCTTTAGGTCATGTAAGCCCCTTAAGAATTGGGCTATCAAATGCAAAAAATATTTTATTTTTGGTGTGAAAAGCTGTGAGCAGTAGTGCGCAATGTAACGCTCGCAAGACATTGTGCTTATGACTGCATGCAACCGTACAGGAGTCGTGGGGGTATTTAAAGTTGTGTTTATAACATTACAAAGTTGTTTACGTAAAAAAACCTCAGTAAAAGTTGGAATTTTGACCTACAATATCTCCGTAACCAGAAGGTTTACCAGTTTTTTTGTACCACCAGTTTGGCCAAGTGCGAGTCGGACCCTCACACGAAGGGTTCCGTACAGTCAACAGCAAAAGTAGATGATCAAAGTCAGAAATTCAATACTAATGAACGGAGTTCGCGTCAGAACTGTGTGGCGTCGGAGTGATTCAAAAGCACACCGACACCGACACTGAGTCTACGTAGTAAGTATTTTAAGTAGTAGTACTTCGACGCGAACTCCGTTCATTAGTATTGAATTTCTGACTTTGATCATCTACTTTTGCTGTTGACTGTACCACAAGGCAAAAACGCCGAAAAAAACACGTTTGTTGTATCCCTATACAACAAACGTGTTTTTTTCGGCGGGCCCCCTTAAATATTTATTTTATTCTGTTTTTAGTATTTGTTGTTATAGCGGCAACAGAAACACATCATCTGTGAAAATTTCAACTGTCTAGCTATCACGGTTCATGAGATACAGCCTGGTGACAGACGGACAGTGGAGTCTTAGTAATAGGGTCCCGTTTTTACCCTTTGGGTACGGAACCCTAAAAATAATTACAATGTTGGGGAGTACAAGTGACCCTCGGCTTCGTAAAGTGTCTTTTTACACCCGTTATAAATAAATAATAATATGACAGTCACCTGTTTTTCTGGCACTCGTCCGTATCTGTGAATGTATTTCGACAAGTCGCCGCCGCAGCAGTATTCCATTATTATGTAGATATTCCTGAACATAACCATTGTCATTTATATTAGCACTATAGTGTAGGTAATTACAGATGCTAAGCCATATTTATTGTAATAGTGATGAGTTCCGTTCGTTCAGTTCATCACACAAAGTCAATGTTTCTATTGACTTTGTGTGAATGAACTGAATCACAACGCATCAACAAACATCGCATCGCATCAACAAACATCGCGTCGCATCAACAAACATCGCATCGCATCAACAAACATCGCATCGCATCGCATCAACGAATGGCTTAGCATCTGTCAGTTTTTCTCCAGTGAATTAATAATTAGACTGTAGCTGCGTCCCGCGGTTTCACCCGCGTAAATGTCGATCCCGTGGGAATATCGGGATAAAAAGTAGCCTATGTTAATGCAGGGGATTAAAATATACTTAGGCAAAAAAGAAAGCACCGACTGCCTGCGCTTTTATTTTGTTTTCACTTAGTGTAATAAAAGTCAGAAAATCCGACTTGTTTTTTTTTTTTTGAATAGCTTATAGTCTCTCTAAAGAATTGGGTTATCAAATGCAAAAAAAAAAAATATATATCTGACCGGTAGTTCCGGAGATTACCGCCTCCAAACAAACAAACTCTTCAGCTTTATTATTAGTATACAACGTTATTTTTAGTATATGCGAAACCTAAATATAGTTTCAGAATAAGTAACTGAATCGATTTCAATAATTTTTACCCCATGTTATATTTTGTCCCAAAAATATTTAAAAAAGGTTAAAAGTTGGACACCGAGCGACACTAAGTAGGTTATCCAATCTCCGCGCCGAACGGTTAGGTACCTAGGTACTATTATCAATGAGCGCAAGCCGGCGCGGCGCGAGCGGCGTCGAAGGTGAGCATGTTTTTGTACGGACAAACAGGTAACATAACAAGCTTATAACTTTGTGATTTTTCATGATACAGTTTTGAAATTTTGTACATAGATTCTTTACATAAAAATACTAGACACGTGTTTCGGGCTTTCGGGTTTCGCATATACTAACAATAATGTTGTACCTATATAGATATAGATTTAGAAAGAAGACTTGACTAGATCGCTAATTAATTATAAGTTTGATAAGATAATTGATTAGATATAGCAAAACAATTCTAATCTCAAGTTTGAAGTTATGTTTACACTTTTAATAAGATTCATTCAACTCCTAATAGATATACAAGTATGATGGTAATTAATATTATCTTTCAGCCTATAATGTTCCCACTGCTGGGACACAGGCCTGAGGGAGTGGGCACGCGGGCCCAGTGCGGGTTGGTAGATGTCACATTTATTCGAATTTTTGGTTCTAGGACATGCCAGTTTCCTCACTATATTCTCTTTTACCGTTTTGAGAGCAGTGGTGATGAAAAATTATTTACACAAACTGAAGCGCCTGTCTGGGTTCGAACCTACAACCTACTTGTAAGCAAGTAAAGGAAGGGGTAATGTTTTTAAATGACTAGTTATTTACCACATTTTAGTTAACAATTCTGTTAATTAATTTATATTTTTAGCATGCAAGTATGCCTTTACTCACTTGTCATCCCAGGTAAAATTCTTCATATGTACAATATGAGGGTGTGTCAAAGTCTTTAGCAGTCGGATCTCCGTGATCAAGTTGTCTACGGCTGAGCCGGAGTACTTCACTCGGGATTTGTCCACACATTTTATAGCCACGATGGAGCGTGCTCCAACCTGTGGGATAATACATCATAATGATAAGACTATGGAATGGTTAAGGAGTGTAAAAACATCAAAAAGAACCTACAGAATGCCACCTCATTCTGTAGGTTCTTTTTGATGTTTTTATAGGTGACTAGCTGCGCCCGCGCGACTTCATTCGAGTGGATGTCGGAAAACAAATTGGATTTCATAGGTTTTAATGTTTTTGTGCAGAACCCTTATTTATTTTGTAAAATAAAAGTAGCCTAAGTTACACCTTACAACATCAGCTATCGTCTAGTGAAAGTCCCGTCAAAATCAGTCCAGCCGTTTCGGAGATTAGCCGGAACAAACAGACAGACGAAAATTTTATAAATATATATTGTTTTTTTTTTGTTCTATGTATAGTACCTATATACTTTCAGCATTTAGTAAAAATCTGTTATTTTGATATTACAAAGACACTTCAATTTTATTAGAAAACTTGAAAATTAGATATGTAAATGGATGTAGGTATGTATTCATCTGCCTGCCTTTTCCCAACTATGTTGGGGTTGTCTTCCAGTCTAACTGGATGCAGCTGAATACCAGTATTTTACATGCAGCACCTGCAGCCTATCTGACCTCCACAACCCAGTTACTGGGTAATACAATACCCCTTGGTAAAGACTGGTTGTCAGAATTTGGGACTTCTGACTACCCGTATCGACTGTCAAAGATCCACAAATGACAGCCGGGACCAACTGCTTAATGTGCTTTCCGAGGCACAGAGGGGTCTCGGTATGTAAAGATGGCCCACACACCCATCCACAGACCAACCGCGGCAAGCGTAGCTTAACCTGATCGATCGCCCTGTGTGGCTGTTATTATTTAGCCATAGACCCCTCGTGTTATGTTTTTTTTTTTTTTATTTGAAATGGGTTTGCTCTTGACTCTAGTCTAGGTCAGAGTTGACCACAGAACACTATTACTCATAGGAGTTGACAGAGACAAAGTCGACGATGGAGTGAAGCTCACCCAGAAGAAGTCTATAATGTTTCCCACAGCTGGGATTCGTCCGATTCTCTATGAGAAGGAATGGGCTGTAATCGTGCAGGCCCAGTGTGGGACTATAGTAGTATAGTAATCATAATTATTATCTTTATTTATCTCAACATCATATTTCAGGTACTGGTTAATAAAATGCACAATCTTAAATTGAAAAAGTTGTAGGCATAATTTATGAATGAGTAGGTGAAAGTAGGCACAGACTACAGGCTGCTACTGAGCAATTCCTGACAGGAAAATCCAATAACATTTTCAAATGTATCAGGTAGTCATTTTATTTTAACCAGTGCCTTTTTACTTAAAATATCACCTAAAAATTCATTTAAGCGTACTATTTGTTCGCGTTTTATTAGTATTTGCCTCTGAAAGATAATATAAAATAAATAAAACTATATTGTTTACATAGAAACAAAGAAGATTATAAAATTATATTATTTACCTTTGTGTGTGCTTTATAGACTGTGGAATAGCTCCCGGAGCCTAGTTTTTCAGTCACCACATACCCGTCTATTTTAGGGAAAGCCATATCGTACAATGATAATTAATATTATCGAAGAGTTTTCCTCATTTTTTCAAATAATTTCCCCTGAGTTTTGATCAGTTTTGATAACGATAACGTCATTAATGTCCACAGAGTGCTTTGATAAGTAATTTGATTGACATTTGATGATTTGACACTGGCAGCCGTAGTGCTACCAATTTTTAGTGATGGTAGTTTTTTACCATTTGTACCATTTTTTTACATAAAATAATATTTTGATGTAGCCGGTGGTTATTTCATTGCTAACTTCTTAGCTATTCTATAAGTAAGAAAATAATGATGATAATGGCTGCGTGATTTCCAGAATTTATTCAATTAGATTTGACTTTATTGCAAACGAAAGGCAAATTTGCATCAAATCTTCTTCAAAGTCTTCATCTGACTCGTTATTTATTAAATCCATAATACATAATCATACACTTCCACTGCTGTTAGCTAACTGGATTCAGAATTTGCTAGTATGTCGTGGCGTCGCGTGTTGGTAATGTGCATGGTGCAAATCGGGTGTCGATACGTTGCGTCGCGTCGCGTTTTAATAATGTGTTATAGAGGAAGGCAGATGTGTGTATGTGATAGAATCGATAAATTTTTATTGGCAGCACGGTACAGTACCTACACTATAAAAAAAGTACTCTGTGGTTGTGAGTTGTGATGTGATTAATAAAATAAATTATGTGATTGTAGGACTTTCCACAGGGACTTTCTTTAGTATCTCTGCCGTCGATTTAAGAGTGGGCCCAATGACAGGATAAAATCTGATTTCACCCGCGCGTCTCCCAACCCCCGCATTAGTGCAAATAACAACCGCGGGTGGCGTGACGACGCGCGCAACGAAACTCTGTACACTAAACTTCAAGTGCAGTGCGTTTGCGTAGTATATGCAGGATATTCAGATAAAAATTGGCCAAGTGCGTGTCGGACCACGCACAATGAAGAGTTCCGTAGTTGAAATGAATTTACCCAAGAACAAACTTAACATTATAGTTGAAAATCATGTTCTCCCAATGTAAATTCGTAAACTTGTAAAGCCTACTTAGCCGTGATAGTTTTCCTTTTAATTTCGTTATTATATACTACTACCATGAATTTTTTCACATATCCAAAGACAACCATTTAGATGGCAGGGGGGAACCCCTGTCAGCTAAATGGTTGTTTTTGACTCTAACTAAAATTAGCACTTTAAAGCTATATATTTCACAAACGGATCCCTGAATCGCAAAATTGTTTCGACAAACCCGCAAAAGACCTATACGATGATACCCCACACCACGGGGTAAACTGGTACATACCATATTTTTTTTTTCAAAATTTTATTTTACCACTTTCTCGGTGTGATTAATATATATGTCGTATCGGATAGATGGCGCCACAGTATAGCGAACAGCGCCATCTAACAATTTGATTGGTAAACGAAAAATCATGTGATCGGAAACGCAAGCGAGTCCTACCGCTTGGACACGATCATCGGTGGAGGGGATGCAGCGAGGACTGGTGGAGAGACCGAGTGTTGCGACAGTCGAGCTCGGGCATTCTAGGCAAACGCTCAATACCAACGCACGTGTTAGTTTCCGACACACGTGTGCGTTTCGGTTGTTAATCGCTAGTTTATTAAAGTTACTTCAAATTCAAATAATCTTTTCGTTCGAGTACCCACTGCAGTGCCCACACATATCTAAACTATGTTGGATCGTGAAGAAGACGCATCTCGGCCATCCAGTAATGCGACATATAATATCCATGCCAAATTATCGCTATCTAGTACTAAGAGTCTCTGAGCTAAGCTGCGGACGGACAGACGGACAGGGCGAAACTATAAGGATTCCTTGTTGACTACGGAACCCTGAAAACAAAGACTTTTTTTAAATTCTATCTTTGGACAAAAAAGTAATATGCGCTACGCTCTCGGTTTCACAAAATCATCAATTCGCAAAATGTAGCAGTGCTAATGTGCAGGGATAAGAATGTCTTTACTTGTGTAATTTAAACAATGCAATCCTATTTTGTGTTTGTATGTTGAGAAATAAAAGTTCTGTATACTCCATTCCACCATAAAAAATTAGAAGTGATAAAATAGGTGATAAAAAATCCAAAAGGTATAAAAGCAAATCAAACACAGTGATAAGAAATATCTTATAATCATCTCAATGATTGTTTTTGAATTTATTTTTCGTCGGGTCCTTTATTCAGTGTCGATTCAATGGATGAAAAAGTCAATCTGCTGACAGAAAATCAGCTATACGATGTTCACGCTCAATTCATGCAGTAAAAATCAAGCATCTGCGACGATATTAGAAGCATCATGCATATAAGAAAGCTGAAACTAAAACAAAATTGAAGTATCGGCCCTCTTCGTCAAACCGTCCTTGTGGATGCTCACAATCGCTGCAATAACAATAATACCCACCGGTAGAGATTCCCAACGCCGCCATAACCACACATCACTTGAAAACAGAGATCTAGGTAAAGTCTGGAAATTTCATAAATCCATGGAAGTTAAAATCACGCCAAGAATCGATTCTTAGATACATATTATTGATTTACTGAATCAACACTTCTCATCTACACCCTGCTGTAATGGGAACTTAAAAGCAGCTACAGTAAACTATCTTTCAAATGTTCCAACTCCGGACCATCCCCCATTTATTTTTAGTAAATTTTCTGATTGTTAAGAAGAGCGTTGTTAAAATCACGTCTAATGCAGTTAGTAGTGACTGTGTCAGTTGGAAAATGATGCTGGGATGTCCTCGACGAAATCCTTCCTATTCTATCATCATCAGCCTATAGCAGTCCACTGCTGGACATAGGCCTCCCCTAATGAGCGCCATAGCGCCCTGTCTTCAGCTTGACGCATCCAGCATCTGCCTGCAGTCTTTCGCAGATCGTCATCCCACCTGGCCGGAGGGCGTCCCACACTACGTTTGCCGAGTCATGGTCTCCACTCAAGAACTCGTTTACCCCAGCGGTTGTCGGTTCTTCGCGAGATATTTCCTATTCTATGCTATATCCTAAACTACTCTTTAACCTATGGTGTCTTTCCTTCCGATGTGGAAAGAGCCAAAAATCACTGCTTTACCCAAAAAATCTAATCTTGCTTCCTTTTCAGAATACCGACCTACTTCCATCTTGCCTTTCCTCTCCAAAGTCCTTGAACACCTTGTTCACAATCAGATTAGTGCATTTCTTTGCAAGAATAGTCTGCTGAATATTTTCCAATCCGGATTTCAACCTGGTCACAGCACCGCTACTGTACGCTAGTGAACGTTACTAATGACATACGCTTAGACATGGGGAGGAAATCTGACGATTCTTTGCTTATTGGATTTAAGCAATGCGTTCAATATCGTCAATTTCGATATCCTGCTTGGCATGCTTCGCCCGCTTCGTAGTTACCTGTATGGCCGCCGGCAACGTATATGCATAGAACAGACGTGTTCTTCTTGTTGTTACACTTCTGCCGGTGTACCTCAGGGTGGTGGTTTAAAATTGTTTTCGACCTCAATGGTACTACCGATAGAACCATCAACAAACTCAATCACTCGATTAATATCCTTTTCCGGGAACTGATACCTAAAACAAGCGAGTTTTTGGAACAATCTTATATTCTTTGTTTTAATACCTCACTCGACTAGTTGTAAAAAAGTAACAAACAAAGAAAGAGACGGGTCGAGAGGGAGGGATATTGTAATTCTTTTATATTTCTAATTTTAGTGAGGAAGCGTGGACAACACTCACATATTATCAAAAATAAATTCTAGCTAAATTATATAATTGATAAATGATAAATGATAAATGATTTTTATTTCTGTAAGTAGGTTTGTACAAAAACAATAAACGATCATATCGAGCGGTCAAATCATCTGTTTATTTTGCGTATACTATACGCATAAGTACCTTGATATAAATACAAACCTTCGACTTCGGCAATTAGCAATCATTTTAGTCTTCAAGTGTTTAAGTTCTCGCTTTTTCATTGTATTTTATTGTTTCCCATTTATTATTCAACAAAATGTCGATAATATTAATGGTTGCTAGGCGCGGAAAAAATTGTCATAGACTTCCCGTCTCAACAGAGCGAGGGGTACTGACTGGTGAAACAAACTGATGCCTCAAGCTCGTGTCACGCGAGACGGAAGACAGCGTATCTCGCGGATTAAAAATGTAGTAAGCGCCAAATGCTTTTTATTCGATTATCTTTTAAAATAGACATTATTTTAAAAAATCGCTTGGGTCAACGCTAGGTTATAATGAGTGTTATTATTTGTCTAATTTGTGGTTCAGTAATATGCACCAAAATAGAATGCAAACCAAATTAGATGAAAATTAGAGGTAACTTTGTGATGGTTTTCTATCGAGAAAATTTTATCGTATCATGTTTTCGTCTGGGTCGACCCTCACATTTATAATGAAGTTTCCTGCCATATACTTTTCTTCCAATTTGAACATGATTTACTACTGTTTAAATCTAATCTAAGATTGAAGATTTTCCTTTGGGCCTGCCCTTAAGGGTAAATCCGCCCCCTAAGACGACCAGCGTTGCCAGAATGTTACTTTTGTATTGTAACATTTTACGTTACTTTTGACCCTATCATGTTACCTCCATGTTACACGACTCAAAATGTTACTTTTATGTTTCTTTTAGGACTCTTAAGGCGAAAGCGCCAGGGTGGCCCGCGAAATTCAATATTTTTTACATTTTTTGCAATTTGCTGGTCAGTATTAAGTTGTACGTTGATTACAATATGATTCGCGGCCGTAACAAATATGTATTTACAGAATTATAATTATTAAAGTCATCAACACAACTCTCTAAGACCATGTAATCCCCAAGAATGACTATTTCATGAAATCTTGACATTTGGGGATTATACTAACTTAACAAGTTGTATTACTAATTGTAATGATTATAATTCTGTAAATACATATTTGTTACGACCGCGAATCATATTTTAATCAACGTACAACTTAATACGGGCCACCTTAGCGCTTCCCCCTTAAGGGGGAAGCTCTAAGGTGGCCCGTGAAATTCAAATTTAAGACCATGTAACCCTCCAGACCGCATTCACACAAAGAAGAGTCCCTCACGCGGATTTTGGCCAAAAAAACTGGTGTGCAAACAAACCCAAGTCGGAGCCTAATTATGACAGAGGTGGCTATTTTACTAGAAAATTTAAGTTTGCTGAACCAACATTTAGATGGAATGAATGGTTGGATAGAGCCGTAAAATCTACCCTTCGATAATAGGGCAGCCATCTTGTCTTGTTTGTCAAACAAATATCATTGTCACCGGCCATCAGTGTTACCAACTTAGTAGATTTTCCAAAAAAAATTGTATATATTGTTTTTTTTTGTTCTATGTATAGTACCTATATACTTTCAACATTTAGTAAAAATCTGTTATTTTGATATTACAAAGACACTTCAATTTTATTAGAAAACTTGAAAATTAGATATGTAAATGGATGTAGGTATGTATTCATCTGCCTGCCTTTTCCCAACTATGTTGGGGTTGTCTTCCAGTCTAACTGGATGCAGCTGAATACCAGTATTTTACATGCAGCACCTGCAGCCTATCTGACCTCCACAACCCAGTTACTGGGTAATACAATACCCCTTGGTAAAGACTGGTTGTCAGAATTTGGGACTTCTGACTACCCGTATCGACTGTCAAAGATCCACAAATGACAGCCGGGACCAACTGCTTAATGTGCTTTCCGAGGCACAGAGGGGTCTCGGTATGTAAAGATGGCCCACACACCCATCCACAGACCAACCGCGGCAAGCGTAGCTTAACCTGATCGATCGCCCTGTGTGGCTGTTATTATTTAGCCATAGACCCCTCGTGTTATCTGTTTTTTTTTTTTTAATTTGAAATGTGTTTGCTCTTGACTCTAGTCTAGGTCAGAGTTGACCACAGAACACTATTACTCATAGGAGTTGACAGAGACAAAGTCGACGATGGAGTGAAGCTCACCCAGAAGAAGTCTATAATGTTTCCCACAGCTGGGATTCGTCCGATTCTCTATGAGAAGGAATGGGCTGTAATCGTGCAATTTGCTGGTCAGTATTAAGTTGTACGTTGATTACAATATGATTCGCGGCCGTAACAAATATGTATTTACAGAATTATAATTATTAAAGTCATCAACACAACTCTCTAAGACCATGTAATCCCCAAGAATGACTATTTCATGAAATCTTGACATTTGGGGATTATACTAACTTAACAAGTTGTATTACTAATTGTAATGATTATAATTTTATTCTGTAAATACATATTTGTTACGACCGCGAATCATATTTTAATCAACGTACAACTTAATACGGGCCACCTTAGCGTTTCCCCCTTAAGGGGGAAGCTCTAAGGTGGCCCGTGAAATTCAAATTTAAGACCATGTAACCCTCCAGACCGCATTCACACAAAGAAGAGTCCCTCACGCGGATTTTGGCCAAAAAAACTGGTGTGCAAACAAACCCAAGTCGGAGCCTAATTATGACAGAGGTGGCTATTTTACTAGAAAATTTAAGTTTGCTGAACCAACATTTAGATGGAATGAATGGTTGGATAGAGCCGTAAAATCTACACTTCGATAATAGGGCAGCCATCTTGTCTTGTTTGTCAAACAAATGTCATTGTCACCGGCCATCAGTGTTACCAACTTAGTAGATTTTCCACTAAAACTGATGGTTTCGATTTTAATGGCGAAATATTGCTTTTAGTGGCTGGTGGTTTTTCTAGTGGTCTATTAAAATTCAGTTTCAATTACTGAAAATGCTATCACTCAACCACTAAGTCACTAAAACGTTACGAAATATATTATTTTTACTTCATTTAATTTTCAGAAGTAGTACTTTTACTGTGTAGGTAAATTCCAATAAAAGTTATAAAAGAAATCGGTACCAAAGAATCATATTTATAAATGTAAAACCGACGATGGTGCAGACAAAAATTCATCTGAAGAAAACTAATTTTAGAATATCACTTTTTTTTTTTTATAAGTCATAAGTCATAAGTTATTTATTTCATAACAACATACATTGTGTTGAAAATATTACAGTGATGATAAATAAAACAGGTAATAATAACCAACAAAAAGAGAGAAAAAAGAAACATTAAGCACGTTCATACTATTTAAAATACGCGTACAGGTACGCGACTACGCATTCAAAATGGAACAATATAATAATAAATAGTTGTATGTCAATAATTCAGTAACAAAATTAAATAATCACCAAAATTACATATTAGTATAAGTTTGAAATTCAATATCCGTTATAAAAATAAAAAATAAATAATCATATGAACACAAATAATAATTCACAAAGCATTTAATTGTGGCTGTCGTTTGTCATCTATGAACTCGTCAATACTGTAATAGCCCTTCCTCAATAAATATGTTTTTAATTTGTTTTTAAACAAGTTAATGCTGTTTATACTTTTAAATTCTATTGGCAACTTGTTGTATAAAAAGACCGATTGAAATCTGGGACTGTGATGAACGACGTTCAATTTCGGTTGGATTGTGGAAGGTAAGTCTTTCCTACGAGTACTATCCCTTGCTTGTCTTTCCTCATTAGTCTCGTGCAAATTTTTAACCAAGTTGGTTAACAACACTAGAATATACAGACATGGCACTGTTAAAATGTTAAGTCTGATGAAGTGGTCTCTGCACGAATCTGTCTGTTTCAAGCGGAGCATTGTCCTTATGGCTCTCTTTTGGATTATAAATGCCGAGTGGACGTTGTACTTGTAGCTGCTGCCCCAAAACTCAATACTATATCTGAGCCTTGACTCAACCAGCGCAAAGTACACCATCCTTAGTTGGTCCAAAGTGAGTTCATCCCTCAGGCTTCTGATTGCGTAACACGCAGAGCTAACAGATTTCGATATAGACAATGTCTCAACCTTCCAGTTTAATAACGCGTCTATGTGGACACCTAAGAATTTAACATTTTCTACTACTTCGACATAGTTACCACAAGACACAACTTTAAGACTAGCGTTATTTCGTACCGTTGACCTAAATAATAAACATTTTGTTTTGTTTACGTTGAGTTTTAAATTATTTGTAGCAAACCAGTTTTCAAAAGCTTTTAAAGCACTATTAATCTTGGATTCTAGATTACATATATTATCTGCAGAAACTATTGCATTAGTGTCATCAGCAAAAATAATTAGTGTCATGTCCGCTATTCGTTTTCTAATATACTCAACCAAGTCATTCAAGAATAGGATGAAGAAATTGAATGTTGCTTGTTAATGAATAATTTTTATTTTCCTCATCTTGAATTGTGGAAATTTTAGCGATTTTTACAAATTTTTGGAGTAGGGCCAATTTTTGTTAGTGGTTTCTGGTGGAGAGCTAGTTTATCTGCTGGCAACACTGCCGCCGGCTTTCCTTCCCGACTTTCAGTATACTATAATGTACTCTGTGTACTATACATAGAGTATAGTAATGATTTGGGAATAGAGAACCCACTCTGGATTTTTTCTGCAACCTTGTAAATGTCATTTCAAGCGCCATCTGGTATCGTCCTCCTAAATTAATCGGCACGTATAGGTACATACATACCTATACTCAATATACTGCCTATAGAATATATTCTATTCAGGATGTACCAGAAAGGTGGTCAAATTTACGGGTGTTGAGACCATCAAACTGAACAATTTTTTCGATTACGATTTTGATGCTATGGAGAAAGTTGTTCAGTTCGATGGTCTGTACCACACCCATAAATTTGACCACACCGTTCTGGTACACCCTGTTTATACATAGAGGATGTTTGTTCATGCCTACAAAGTACGTTACAAAATGTACACTTGATCTGTAGCAAATAATTATTTAACAATGCGTAGTACAATATTAGACATAAAGATGGAGATGCTACGGAACAATATTATTTATGTACATTTTGGAAGTACAGTAGGCAACCTGGAATGAAATAAAAATCAAATATTATATACTTATTTATGTTTATTGTAATAAATTTGTGCTGAAAGTTTAATTTCATCATCCTCACCACGGTATTGGATTTTACCAGATAAAATCCGATTAATTGATCGGCACCAACTATAAATTATGACATTTATTGTTGTGTTTTCAAAATAAATTTTCTCTCCCACCAACAATATTAACCCAGGCTTTGAATCCTTCAGGATTCTTTTCTGGGTGTGGAAATTGATGGTATGTAACATCTGAAAAAAATGAAACACATGAAGTTTTTAGCTGATTTTGGCTAAGTTGCCATAGTAGTAAAAAAACTGGCCAAGTGCGAGTCGGACTCACAAACGTAGGGTTCCGTACCACAAGGCAAAAACGCAGAAAAAAACATGTTTGTAGTATGGAGCCCCCCTTAAATATTTATTTTATTCTGTTTTTAGTATTTGTTGTTATAGCGGCAACAGAAATACATCATCTGTGAAAATTTCAACTGTCTAGCTATCACGGTTCATGAGATACAGCCTGGTGACAGACAGACAGACGGACAGTGGAGTCTTAGTAATAGAATAGGGTCCCGTTTTTACCCTTTGGGTAAGGAACCCTAATAAAGGGGTGAGGAATGACAAGAAAATTCGCTATGTTGATTAGGTCAGTGTTATCGGGGTGGACAACCACTACTAGCGATGAAGTTACTATTTGAAAGTGCGAGTTTCTATTCAAGACTTTTGAATAAGTAAGTTTATCAAAGAATTAATCTGTATTTATGTAAAAATCTCGTGTCACGGTGTTTGTGGTCCTCCGAAGAGGCTCGACCGATTTTTATGAAATTTTTGGATAAACTTTCCATTAAGTACCAAAGATTTGGAAGTTCATATTTTTTTTGTAGATAGTACTCATAAATAGAAATGTTTTTACAAATTTTGAAGTTGCGGAGACTCACGGTTTACGAGATATAATTTTTCAAAGTTTCCATACAAATTGGAAAATATCACGCCATTAGCAAATTTTTAGGTTGGATAAATTGTCATGATGGACGTCAAAGTTGACATTTCACGTTTCGTTGACAGTAGACGTGTATTTTATTCAATTTTATGTCATATTTTTTACTTAAATATAATTTTATTTTTAATATTCACATATTAAATTTTGTGTGTAATTAATGTGCACAATAACCGTGCTGTATTATGCAATTACATTGACCTTTTTACACAAAAAATAACGAATTTTTGTTTACACTGCGGAACGAAACGTGAAGCGACGCCATTTTGTTTTATAGCGTCTTTTTATCTGTTAGCTGTCACTCTGTCAGTGGCTCCGTCGACATAGGATGCAAGAGCGAGCGAAGGGCACCCCGAGGTTCGGTTTGGTTAGGTTACTTTAAACCCTTTACCCAGAAATAGGGGCCCCGCGAAGCGGGGCTCCGTCGACATAGGATGCAAGAGCGAGCGAAGGGCACCCCGAGGTTCGGTTTGGTTAGGTTACTTTAAACCCTTTACCCAGAAATAGGGGCCCCGCGAAGCGGGGCTCCGTCGACATAGGATGCAAGAGCGAGCGAAGGGCACCCCGAGGTTCGGTTTGGTTAGGTTACTTTAAACCCTTTACCCAGAAATAGGAGCCCCGCGAAGCGGGGCTACGTCGACATAGGATACAAAAAAAAACTTTAACCATGGATATCTCCATAACCATGGGGTTCCGCGGGGTGGGGATGGTACAGGGGGCAAACTGGAGGGGGGAGAGGGAATCTTTCCCCCCCAATTTGACTAAATAGTGCTATTCTAACCTAACCTAACCTAAAAACTTTAACCATGGATATCTCCATAACTATGGGGTTCCGCGGGGTGGGGATGGTACAGAGGGGGTTATAATATACGAGATATTATGCATTGCATATCTATAGGTAGGTGTATATTTATATCTATAGGTAGGTATATAGCCGTAGTTCACCGACCAAACTCAAGGTGGCAGCACTTTCCATACATGCAAATTTTACCACAGAGTTGTTACTCTTTTCCTACATAGTTACTTTACTCCTCTCGACTACTCTTGAGTAGTATATTCCTTGAGTATATTCCTTGCTTTACTCCAGTAGTATATTCCTTGCTTCTTGCTTTACTCAGTTTACTCTTAAAAAAATCGAATATTAATCGATTTTTTCTATAATCGATTATTTTTTCACATCCCTACTTGCTTTACTCAGTCTCAGTCTATGAGTAATAGTGTTCTGTGGTCTCAGTTTACTCCACAGAGTACATATATTACTTTACTCTATGGAGTACATTATAGTATACATTATACATACTGAAATCTTTGGTTACCCCAAAGAGTATAATAATAATACGGGAGAAGAGAGCCCTCTTGTGCCATTTCAAAGCATTCCGATTCGAAACGCCATCTACATATCTTAACAGGAACTAAGGCTCTATTAAGACAGATGTATATATATACCTATAACTTACGTATAGGTTTATATTGTTTACTATAATTAAATTAAACTCTTTGCATGTGATCATTCAAATTTTCTTGTTTTTTTGCAAATAACAGCTATGTTTACGTCGTATGTCGATTAGAATGCGATTTGCGAATCTAATGATGATACATTTATTATATTACAATCATTAAATTAATCATTTTTTATTAGCGAATACGATATGAACACAGCTTCTATTTGAAAAAAACATAAGAAAACTTGAATTTCACCCGCTACTTGAATAGAATTGGCAGTTACAGTTTTAACCATTTCGTTATAACACAAATTAAACACAAAATGGACTTAAGAAACATAAACAAACGCAGACGCAAGTTGCGGCAACCATATTGTGTGATGTTGCCAGCCAGAATATGTCACACAATTTGGATTTCCGTGACAAGGTTGCCTTATTTGATAATGCTGGACATGTATGAAATAAAATAATGTGATAATTTTGTTGAACTTGATTATAATTTTTCTTTAGAAAAATACTTTATATTAAATTAGAGAACTTGATAAATTGATTTTCTTATTTTCGTTAAAGTTGGGATTACAGAGACATCTATCGATAATTATGAAACTAATAGTTTCTCTGTTAAGTAAAGTAGATGGCGGCTCTTTCTTTACTGAAGTGGTGCTTGTTCTAACTGTCTCCCCCCTGGGCAGGCGGTTCAATCTTAGTACAGACGCCAGCACATCAAGTTACTACAATCTGTCAGATTTCTTTAATAGATTTTCGACTTTATTGCTAAAACATAAGGTTCAAGGTTGATTGGGAAAATCTGACAGTTTCGGGTAGGTTGACCTGCTGGCGTCCGTACAAAAAACTGGGGACAGCAGTGGGTACAATGATACTAAATCACGACGTATGTAATATTCCTTAAGCGAACAAGTTGATGGGTGTTTTTTTATTTTGTCGGATTATATCGTGACGTAGATGGATAAGATAATAACTAGGGAAAACAGATGGCGGCTCTGCACTAATGTTCACTAAAATTCCAACAGATGGCACTACAAGAAATCAAACAATGACGATTTTGTGAGGCTGATTGCTACTAAAATAGTAGATTTTATTATAATTTGTGACAATATTATTGATCAATTCCTAAGATTATAATAATATAAATTAGTTTTCGTTTCATTGTTATTGGAAAATACTATCAAATATTCCAAAAAAATTTAATAATATCAATCATAACTTTACTCCAGTAGAATGCAGCGACGCGATGGTAATATTTCATTAGTGGTCTATTTATTGATGAATAAACTGGTAACCCCAAATGCAAATGTCTGCTGCTGATGCCTGACGTTTGCGCCGGTTTCATGTTGTAATTTTTGCAATTTTTTTTTGTGATCTTTCTGTGTTTCGTTTTGCATTTGTCGTTGAGTTGAGCTAAAGTTCCCGCCCCTAAGACGACCCACTGACCTTCCTCCGGCTTATCCATAATTGTGACCAGAAAGGAATTGTGTGATTTTATATCAAAACTGAGACAGGACTCTGGTATAGTGTTTGAGATAGGACTCTTTTATTTCATCTGTGTTATTGCACCATGTCTTCGGACAAGCACTGCTGTGTTCCAGAATGCAAGGAGAGTGGAGGTATGTCAGACTTAATTTTAGTTATTTTACTTGCTTGTTGAAAATACTGTTGTACAAAGGCGGCCATGTTTTTTGTTTGTGCAGAATAACAATAATTTTGCTTTCTTATTTGTTTCCATGCATTATCTACCAGTCAACATAACATACAGTAATCTGTTGATCAATCCTTAATTTCCGTATTTATGAAAGTACTCTGTGATCCATTGCTTATAAAAGTTGTCCATGAATTTGACACTATTTATTATGAATCTTCATCATCACAGTACAAACTTATGTATTATCATAAGAAAACACTGCGACTGAACTTGGTCAATGTAAAAAACCTTGATCATCCATTGTCATCTTTGATCAAGTCATACTGATACTGTACCATTAGCACCCATCAGCCCAAAGTTCACCAACATTATAGTTAGTCTATTTGTTTATGAATGCTAGAGATCTTAGATTAGATTTATTTATTTATTTCTAAGTTTATGATACATTAATATCTTAGATCTACATATATTTATATCTTGACAGTATAACAAAATTAGTGTTTAGGAACTTGACTTAATTATTTTCCAATTTTAAGGACTACATTATTTATTTTAGGTACGCGTCAAGTGCTGCATGGGTTCCCAAATCCTGAAAGCGATAGAGAACGCTTCAACACATGGCTTTATACGATTGGTAGTGATTATCTTGGGCTTGGAAAACGAGCGCATATTTAAGTACCGCCATGTGTGTCACTCACACTTCGAAGATAAATATCTATGTCGTAACAATAAAATCGGCAAAATTGCTGTTCTAACATTAAATATGCCAGGTTAGTATAAATCATCACTGTACATAAAAGAATATACTCCACTGTGCTATATGTATTCCTGTTGGATTTATGTTGATGCTTTAGTAATTTATGGTTCTTTCTTTCAGCACCATTGGTACTGAAAAGATTTACATCTGTTATTAGAAAGCCATTAAAACAAATTTTGGATCTGCCATCAACCTCATCAGGTACCTATTTATAATTGTACTCTTAATATGCTTAAATTTGTGAAAAGCATTTACTTAAATTAATCATAATCATGATGTATTTTTCTTCCAGCTCACACTTTAAATTTTGAACATGTGCCGCATACATCACCAGTTAATAGAAAGCCAGTACAACAAAGTCTAGAGCTGCCATCAACATCATCAGGTACCTTATTATACTCTTGAATGATGGGCATTTTTATATGGAGCCTGGCCTCAGGCCTGATGACAAATAGAGTTCTAATGTATGTCAACTTATTGCTTATTACCAGCAATTACCATAGCAAAACATTTTATCTCAAAAATGGTTTGTATGTTTGTTATGTCTCAAAAATGGTGTCACAGCCTTCTGCTCAGAATTAAAATTAATGGTTATGATATAAACTTCCATTTAATGTATATGTGGTTTTTATTGGACATACCGGCCAAAACGCCCATCATTCTTTGCTTAAATTTGTAAAAAGCATTTATATAAATTAATCATTAATCATTCTTCCAGATCCCACTTTAAATTTTGAATATGTGCCGCATACATCAATGAACATTGAAAAGGACGTATTAGAAAAAGAAAATATTGGTAAGTCTTTATTATTTCTGATTTAATTAATCATAATTTAGATTTTTGCTGATTTATTCAATCATAAAGAGCATCATTCATCATGAAGTTTTCTTTTACTGCCATAAGATATTTGATCTTTTAAGAAACCCGAAAAAGTGAAAGGAAATACATAAACCTTGCCACTTTTAGCAAAGAAAACATTAGGGGGAAGCGCTAAGGTAGCCCGCGAAATTCAAATTTTTCTTACGTTTTTTGCAATTTGCTGGTCAGTATTAAGTTGTACGTTGAATAAAATATAATTCGCGACCATAACAAATATGTATTTACAGAATTATAATCATTAGAATCAGTAATACAACTTATTAAGTTAGTAAAATCCCCAAATGTCAAGATTTCATGAAGACCAAGTAATCCCACTGAATGACTAGTGGGATTACTTGGTCTTAGAGAGTTGTGACTTTAGGCCTCGCCGATGAAAATTTAAAAACATGATGGTGCGGATCCCTCGGTGCGCGAGTCCGACTCGCTTTTGCCCAGTTTTTATCTAAATTTCGCCTTACATACTCTGTCCCGACTCGTGTGTAAGGTTTCTTAACCTCGTCTAAGATATGAGAAGAAACATAAAGAACTGAAAATAATATAATTGATATTTTTTTTTTTATAAATACTGACTGATGGATTGCCTCGCTGGTCTAGTGGTCGCTAGCCTACTGCAGAGCAAGTAGTTCGATTCCCAGGTTGGACGAGGTGTTATTGGGTTTTTCTATCTGGAATTTCTCAGTAGCAGCCCGGAATCGGGATTTCTGCCAGGTTGATGGCAATAGGCTCGCCCCCTATTACATGGGACTTGTGTACCTACTATAAGTACAGTCACGAGCACTAATATGTCAACACTTGGTAACTTTCAATTGCGATTTTTTCGTGAAATAACGAATGCAACCTTGAAATACGATACTTTATTTAAACCTATGGGTTCGAAAATACTATGTTCGCAATAACATAAAATTTCATTCAAAATTAAAGGAGAAAATCGCCTTTGTATACATACTTTTGCTCGTGACTGTACGCCTCTGCCCACCCCTCCGGGGAAAGAAAGGCGTGATATTATGTTATATTTTTTTATACTTAAATAATAAACTTGCTTTGTTAATTGTAACTATTTTGAATTGTTAAAAAACTGGCCACTTGTTGGTCTTACACTTTACTACAAGATTATATTATAATATTGTATATTAAATATTTTTTGTAGTATTTGATATTAAAACATTGTTAGCTTGCTTATGGTTAAAATGAAATAAACTCATATTTCAGATCCAGACACTTCAGTGCATGAGCATAACATGCCACTTGGAAATCATACAATACCCAAGAAAAATATTAAACAAAATCTTGGTAAGTTTCCAGTTTTTTGTGACCATGACTCATACAACCCGAATCTCTTCAAAGTAAGAGTGAACTGGCTTCTTCTGGGTAAGCTCACTCCATCGTCGACTTTGTCTCTGTCACCTCTGACCTAGACTAAAGTCGAAAGCAAATCCATTTAAAAAAATAAATAAAAAAAAGACCACAAAATACTTTTTGAAATTATTTACCATAGTTGGGTTAAAATCCACTGATAACCAGCAAAAGTTCTGAGAACTTCCAATATGTAGGCACGACGACGTATTAAGCTATACATTTCCAGTATTAGCTGTCATGTGTGTGACTACGAAAAGCCTATACAATGCGAGGTCAGTTAAAACAAGAAATGTATAGCTTGACAATTAGGTCGTCGTGTGTAGTGTGTATATCTTCATTTGTTAAAGTAATAATTATTATGAATAATAATATAATATTGGCGCAACATCCTTATTTATGCTATAAAGTCATATTATGACTAATTGCAGATCCCGGAGCTTTGGTGCATGAACAAGTTCCATTTTTAAGTACTCCAAAAATTAAGAACCAGCCAAATCTAGGTAAGTTTGATAAATGTAAACTATGATATTTATATGATACTAGCAGCGCCCCGCTGTTTCACCCGCGTAAGTTTCGATTTCGTGGGAATATCCGGATAAAAACTATCCTATGTCCTGTCCCGGGACTCCAAACTATATACCAAATTTCATTTAAATCGGTTCAACGGTTTAAGTTTGAAGAGATAACAGACAGACAGACACACGTAAGTTTAGATCCTGTGGGAATATCGGGATATAAACTATCCTATGGCCTTTCCCGGGACTCAAACTATCTCTATACCAAATTTCATCTAAATCAGTTCAGCGGTTTAAGCGTGAAGAGGTAACAGACAGACACACTTTCGCATTTATAATATTAGTATGGATTGTCCTCATTGTACATTGAAGTGCAGCCTATTATGCAAAGTCTTCTTTAATTAGTTGGCGAAGCTTTACAGATGTGTTGGGGACCAATATCTTATCTACATACTAATATTACAAATGCGAAAGTGTGTCTGTCTGTCTGTTCCTTCTTGACGCTTAAACCGCTGAACCGATTTAGATGAAAGTAATAGAGATAGTTTGAGTCCCGGGAAAGGACATAGATAGTTTTTATCCTAATATTGCCATGGGATCGAAACTTATGCGGGTGATACCAATTTATCTTCCCTTATGTATAGCTGTTGGTTTTCCTTCTACTACATAAATAATGAGTTTATTTTGTTTTGAATTAACATCTTTTAAGTTTGATTCATATAGCTAGTCACTTGGTTTTTTTTTCTGAATCCCATTTTTTTTTTTTTTTAAACATTGCCCCACACTAGGAATTTCTCCTGTATCGTGGGTGCGTTTACAAATACAAATATTTGTTTAATTTTTAAAAAAAGTTAAATTAATAACATGTTATGTTATTAATTTCACATGACTGGCCTGTTGGTCTAGTGGTCAGTGACTATGACTGCTATGCCGGAGGTCGTGGGTTCGATTCCCACCCAGGACAAATGTTTGTGTGATGAGCATGATCATTTGTTCTGTGTCTGGGTGTAATTTATCTATATATGTATGTATTTAGAAATATATAAGTATGTTTATCAGTTGTCTAGTACTCATAACACAAGCTCTGCTTAGCTTGAGACTAGACGGCGTTGTGTGATAGTTGTGGAATATTATTATTATTATTATGTTTCTATTTTACAGGAGAAAGGAGAGTAGTCAAGAAAACTACAAAATAAGTATTCCTTACAAATGTGGAAAAATAATTGCATCAAAAACTTGTTGCTGCAAGAATAAAAATAAGCAAAATAAAAAAAATAAAAAAAACAGACAGCCAACATAAAAACAACAAAAAAAATTGCATCTAGTCCTGCAGTCTTAGATACCCTTGAAAATTGCACAAGTACTGCTAAATTATTAATGCGAATGCAAAGCCGGGAGGACCGAAAAAAAGAAAAAGGCCGACGTTTTACATTGCAAGAAAAAATTGCTGCTGTATCGATATTCAAGGAAAGTCCCAAAGGGTATAGATTTTTCAGGAAGATTTTTATTGTGCCTGCTCAGCAAACACTTATTAAATTAGTTCAAATGAGTAATCTGAAGCCTGGGATTAACAAAAACATTTTCTCTCAGTTAAAAACCAAAGCTGGCCTTATGAAAATAGAAGAAAAGCTGTGTGTACTAATGTTTGACGAAGTCTCACTGAAGGCCAATGTCACATACCAGGAGAGAAAAGACAAAATAACAGGTCTTGTTGACAATGGACAAGAAAGAAAGGGTGAATTTGCAGATCACGCCCAAGTTTTTATGGTGCGTGGTCTAATTTATAATTATAAACAGGCAGTTTTGTACACATTTGCATCAAGTGCAACCAAGGGACCCGAGCTGGCGAAACAAATTAAAGACGTAATAACAGGCTTGCAAGAAGCAGGGTTGATAGTGGTTGCTTCAGTATGTGACCAGGGAACCAACAATAGACAGGCCCTCAAACTGTTGGCTAATGAGACCAGAGGAATCTATCTAAGAAAAGGAGAGGAACCGAAAGAAAACATAATTCTACTAAATGGCCAAGAAATCATACCTCTCTATGACCCCCCACACCTTCTCAAAGGAATGAGAAATAACCTCCTAAATAAAAACTTAGAATACACCACAAACGAAGGTGTTACAAAAACTGCAAAATGGTCTCATTTAAAGCTGCTCTATGATGAAAACCCAGGTTACAAGGGCATTAGATTGATCCCAAAATTAACGGAAAATCACGTCAACCCTGAAAAAGTAAATAAAATGAAAGTCAAATTCGCCTCACAAATATTCAGCTGTACTGTGGCATCTAACATGGGATATCTAGCAGGTAATGTTTGGCTTATTTTATATTAGGACTGTATTTATACATTATATAATAGAATAAATGTTAGCTGGTTGACACTTCCCGTGACCCAAAGGTTGGCTTTTACCTTGGCCACAGGCTAAACATCGCCATACAACGTGGCAATGCCGGTTCTTCTCCATAGGAAACGACCAATTGGAACCGTGCACCTAGCTTCTGACGTTTCATAAGTGCCCATGTAGGTTTATGTGAAATAAAATATTTTGATTTGATTTGAATGCCGCCAGTCTCTTGGGTACATTACCAGTCGACAGCGATGCGGATGAATTTATCGACGCCATATTTTAGTTTGAGAATAGTTTAAGTAGAGTTAGGATATCATTTTGTTATTTTTATTAACTTTAAGTGTTATTTACACGACATACATATTTTTAATTCTGAATTTAAAAAAAAAATCTCTAGGGGCTGATTTTTCAATCTTCAGTTAACCCAAGTAGATATTTTTTATCTGAAGAACAAAATGACATATTTTATATACAAAAGCTGTCAAACCGCAATTTTTATTCCTCGGATAAAAGTTAACTGAAGATTGAAAAATCAGCCCTAAAATAAATAGATTTGAATTGGTAACTTTCAATTATATTTTCCCTACTATGCTCAGTCAGTTTAGGTTATTTAACAGAGAAAAACATTCATTATTTCTGTTGTTTATTGAGTAGTTATTGTCATTTAATTGTTTTTTTTTCTGTTTGTTTTAGATAAGAACATACTTCCTACAGAGTGCAAGGACAATATATTTGACTCGGTGAAAGCAAGCCAAATGAAAAATAAAAACGCCAAACCCCTACTTGGCCCAGCAACGTCTAACTCTGTCCACTATAAAACGTGGGTGGAGGGCATAAAAATATTTAAATCAGTGAAATGTATAACTTCGGCTGGTAAAAAAGAAACTGTTCCCTCTGTAACTAATTGGGTGTGGACATTGAATGGAATACAAACATTGTTAAAAAAATTAAAAGATGATTTTATCGTGTCGTCAGTATGGTTGCGGCACCTTAATCAGGACCCCTTGGAAAATTTCTTTGGCGCAGTGAGAAGTCAAGGGTGTCGCAACACTAACCCGACCTGTGATCAGTTTGAATCTGCTTTCGCCACACTTTTAATAAATAATTTAAGCAATGTCCACACCCGCGGTAACTGCGAAGGAGACTTTTGCGATACATTGCACTCTCATCATTAACGAAAATGCGAAAGCAACGTCGACCTGCACCACATTCGATTTTACAAAAATATTCGATTTTAATTTTACCCCACTAGAGGTAAAACAAAGGGATCCCCGCATTATTGCTCCAATTCAATATATAAGCGGATATTTCTTAAAAAAAAAACAAAATCCCAAATTTTTTAATCTTGCGCTTATTGCTTAAAAGATTTATCATCGCAAAATGAGATAGAATATATTAAGTATAGGGAATATGCAGGTCGACGATGGCTTTGCACTCCCAGCAAAGAATTAGTACAATTAATTTCGAATAAGCAAGACATAATAAATGAAATCATTAAAGAAAACATTGAAAAATGCAATCTAAAAGAAATTATTAAAACAGCGATAATTATATTTGTTGATTTTGAATTTATAAAATGTAAAATCCATAAAGACAAATTAATTGATTATTTGATTAGCATTGTCATTCGTTGCATGGTTTTTAACTACTGTAAAAATATTAATAAAATATTAGCTGGGAGAAGACAGTTTGATGATGATGAGGACAATCTGCAAATAAAAGCCAAGAAGTTAAATAGGTGCTTTATGTTATTATGATTACAATTTAAATTTTATTACTATGATCTTATGGATTGAAATAAATGATTTTGAATTTGAATTTGAAAAGACACAAATAAACATGTTTTGATTAATAATATTATTAGATTAAATAATTAATTGACGAGACCCCAACAGGCTCGTACTAAGTGAGATTCCAAGGTTAACTAAATATAATAAAAGCTGCCTTGCAATGTGTGTACGTCTATATAATAAGTTACCAAATGATCTCAAAAATTTAAATACTAAGTTATTTAAAAATAAAATTTACGAATGGTAGTGTTAAGGATTTCATTGAGAAACAATGTTAATGTCAGTTACATACTGAAAAATTTGCATGCTTATTATTATATTGGCAAAACATGTTTTGTTCTACATTGTACTTTTACCATCTTTTTATACCGTGTTTTTTGCAAATAAATATATTATTATTATTAATAAAATGTTTCATTTATAATTCCTTAAATAACCTACAGTATAACCATCCATGAATAGTATAGTATACTACCTATATGTACGTACGTATGGCCCCTGTATACACAAATATAGCTATAGTTATAGATAGGATGAGTAAAGATTCTTACTAGCGATAACAGATGGCGTTGGAGGCTAGGCGTAAGCGGTTACCCATTTTAAGGCCGAAGATTGGTCTCTATTTCAGTATACTATAATGTACTCTGTGCCCCTGGGTTACCCGGCACCTGTAGGCAACGCATCAGTGTTTTTCTTTATTAAAAACGTAAGGTTGAACTAAATAACACACCACGCTGTAAGATGGAAAAGCTGCCAAGGTGTCGGATATGTTTGGTGGAGGATGTTCGTATGTGTATAGTAGTCAACAGGAACTTACATGAACTGTATGAGAAGCTGACTGACATTCCAGTAAGTTTTTATTTTTAATAAAAATCATTAATTAATGTAAATTACCTACTTAGTATGTTTTAAATAGCTCTCCTACACGAAGATTCATATTACATATAATTATGAACTTTCGGTCATAGGGTCGCCGGAAGGAAAACCGTGAGGAAACCTGGACTTTAAAAAAATACTTTAAATAAGTATTCTGCCTTGACTATAAGTATATTAAATTAAATCCCGGTCAGTGGGTCGTCTTAGGAATCCCCAATCTGCCTTGAGCAAGGCCCCTAAGATGACCCACTGACCAAGAGTGGTGATCAATGCTCATGCCTTCTCTGTAAGATGCGCACGGAAAGCATTATGGACCACCAACTGTATTAATATATGAAGTATTTTCTTATAAAAACAAAATAGTTTAAGACAAATTTTGTTGCAGTTTGTAACACAAGACATTAGACCGATTCTTGCTTGTTTCTTCTGCTGCGCTAAACTAAAGCAATGCTACCGATTACTGAGACAATGTCTGAAAGCAGAAGAACTGTTTGCTGTAATGACTAAGGATTATGAGGTGAGCTATTCCTCCACAGCTATTTATTCTCATAAGTTCTTATATCAGTATAACATGGAAGTAATTCCTCTCAAACTCGTACCTATTGTGTCTGGATTTCACACCAACTGGTACAGTTGGTGTGTTGAATGTTGATATGTACACTTCTGTCCAATGTATAGGTAGGTGTTTACAATTATTACATGTATACTCCACATAATACTGCTATAACTTCTGTATGAAGCTTGTGTGTGGCAGTTTGATAACGGTATTCTCGCATGGGGGCACTAGCTATGCCACATCAGCTTGTTCAGTAGTCAGTGAGGTTGGTAGCATGGCCGTCTCTCCAGGGTACTTTAAACCAACTTAAGCAGGAGGATACTTACTTTTAGCCCCAACAAGTGAGGACTTGTGAACGCTCTTTTTGAGTGACTTTGTACTTGTGGAACTGTGATACCATATTTTCCTAATACTATAATCATCTTTTTACAGCCCAATTCTTTAAAAAACCAAGACCACTTACAGTTCTCCAGTGGGTTTATTATATCTCCAATAGAGTTCATAAGTATAGTTGATGAATGTCAAACAGAAAGCATTGCTATCAAGGAAGAATTACCAGCTGTTTCTGAGATACTAGATGATATTATTGAGCCAATGGAGGAACATCAAAGTGAAGGTATGTTTTTAATAACAAAAATAATATCTATAAATAAATTAGAGATAAATCTATTTAATTTATATTGATCAAAAAATTACTTTTAACTATTATAAAGTTTTTGCGGTTTTTAGTTTAATTCAACTTAACGGTAAATGAAATGATGAAATGAAATTCATCATTTCACACTAGTAGTAGTGCTAGCACTGGTGGTAGTCACATTATGTTGTGAAATAAAACGAAAACTTATTAATAATAATTCTTGACTGTTTTTGTTTACTTACAGAGCTAAAACTGGAAATTTTAAACAATAGCTGTCTAGATGTAGCAGATATACCACCACAGCATTCTGAGTCAGACTTAGAAGATTATGTACCTTTAATAAAAATTAAAACAGAAGTGGAAGAAGAACTAGACATATCTAAGAAGAAACGAAGAGCCAGGGATACGAAAAGTAAGTATAAGTTAGTTAATCTATAGGTAAGCAAACAGGCCAATGGTTCACCTGATAGGAAGTGGTTAGCGTTACCTAATGGCCAGCAAGATGATCAGTCACCACAAGCAGCACTAATTAACAAGCATAACACTAAGATCAGCGATTACACCCTCGCTGTTCTTGTTCCTCGACGTTGCTGCAAGCAAGTGACAACTAGGGAGCATGACGAGCTTGAACTCAAACTCAAAGCATTTATTTCAATTAAACCATTTACACCTACTTTTGAATTGTCAAGAAGTCGGTCAGTCAGAAAATATGAAGCTAGTTGCCCATTCCAAAGCGTAGGTACCTATGGAGAAGAACGGGCAAGAAACTCCATGGACACTGTTTTAAATTATATTTTTTCAAAAATATTAATTACATAAGTATTTAATGTTGAATTTACAATTATATGTGAGAACGATGTAAAAAAGGCGTACACGTTAAAAGAGTCCAGATTAGAGCAAATAAAAAGAAAACGACAATCCAAAATTAAAATAATTAAAAATAAGCCAAGGCAGCTGGGTGATGACCAGCCCCAACTGGCGGCGCCCGTTCACGAACATGACGCATAGATCACCACCATTTAGCTCAACCATTTTTAAGGGAACTAAATGATCCAACACACACTAGAAAATTTTGTGATGGGGACGATAATGATAACCTGAATTTGTGACGGAGAAACTTTGAGTAGTTTCAAAGATATTGATGATTTAAATTTTCCCAAACAAACACTGCAATTTTCCCATGCAAAAAGTTGTCAAAATCACTGCCGTTACCGAGATTGAGAGACCAGCGAAAAGTTGTTTTTCAAGCTGGCTGGACACGTTTTCGATCGATTATCTAAGATTCTGTAGCGTCACCAATTCTGAAATAAGGGTGTTTAGCCGTCACATAAAGTGCCCTATTGACCTAGTAAAACGAGAGCTATTTGGAAGATTGGTCCAGCCAACCTGAGTCACATGAGCGTGATCCCCAGGAAAACAGTTTTATCGACGAATTCTAGTTTCTCTTGATTCAATATTATCTCACAGTCACTACCCTTGGCATTTGGTAAAGAAAATCTTATGCATTTAGTTTTTTTTCCATTTCTATTCTATTCTATTTTTTTGAGGTTCTGGCTCCATCGCGATCGGTAACATTCGATGATTTTGCCAATGTCAAGGTATGAGAAGATAACTGGATTTTATTAATGCTAATGAATTTATAAAGGATTTTAACTGCAGGGGTATGGGCTAAAGATAATAGGAAAGGAATGTTAATGTTTTTTTTCTCCATTTAATACTAAATTATTAGCAGTGAACCAATTTTGGACCTGCAGTAGGGCGTTATTTACGCCGTCAAAATTTGTAGCACGTCTATTTATTATTAGTATATAGATTAGTATAGATTTAGAAGCGCTCCATGCTTTTTTAATTCAATTTAAGTCAATTTGTCAGCAGGATTAATTTCTTATTGGGATCGGGTCTGAACAAAATACGAATATTTTCCACATCTTAACGAATCCCACAAAATGGGATCCGATCAGAGTCAAGCCTCGAGAGCGCACCCGAAGACGCCTCACGCCATAGAACGCCCCCTAAGACGCCTCACGCCATAGAACGCCCCCTAAGACGCCTCACGCCATAGAACGCCCCCTAAGACGCCTCACGCCATAGAACGCCCCCTAAGACGCCTCACGCCATAGAACGCCCCCTAAGACGCCTCACGCCATAGAACGCCCCCTAAGACGCCTCACGCCATAGAACGCCCCCTAAGACGCCTCACGCCATAGAACGCCCCCTAAGACGCCTCACGCCATAGAACGCCCCCTAAGACGCCTCACGCCATAGAACGCCCCCTAAGACGCCTCACGCCATAGAACGCCCCCTAAGACGCCTCACGCCATAGAACGCCCCCTAAGACGCCTCACGCCATAGAACGCCCGGGACGCTCGCTGATACCGAAGAACGCATATAGTGAGGTGGTCATGTCTGTCTATAGTCTATTCCTAAAGTATCTAATGAAAATGTAAAGAAATGGCTCAGAAAACGTACACGTGGATACAAATTTGTGATGCCACTTACAAGTTGAATGCTTTAATTTGATTATTTGAACACTTAAACCCGAAATTCTAATTTTAAGACACTTTAAAGATGTTGTTCATAGATAATTTCGTCGCTTATGACAATTACGCAAATGATTGCTTGAACAACATTATTAAATTGCAGATTGAGAGATTGATTGGATTGTAACCGTAAGGCATTATTTTTGTATGCCTTTAATTGACTGATCATATTATCGCTCTTTAAACTATAAACCTGTCATTGTACAGACGCCAGCACATCAAGTTACTACAATATGTCAGATTTCAGAAATATGATTCGCGGTCGTAACAAATATGTATTTACAGAATTATAATCATTAAAGTCATCAACACAACTCTCGAAGACCATGTAATCCCCAAGAATGACTATTTCATGAAATCTTGACATTTGGGGATTACATGGTCTTAGAGAGTTGTGTTTATGACTTTAATGATTATAATTCTGTAAATACATATTTGTTACGACCGCGAATCATATTTTAATCAACGTACAACTTAATACTGACCAGCAAATTGCAAAAAACGTAAGAAAATTTGAATTTCGCGGGCCACCTTAGTGCTTCCCCCTTAACCATTGAAATTGATAGTGCTGAGTCCCCATAGTATTTATCGAGCCTTTCCTTGGTTTCGGTAATGGTTTTTTGCGCAAAAAATAATGCTTAATCAGCACAAGAAATTCACTTTTTATCCATTTTCGCTAAATTTAAGAGGTTGTCTGCTTTCAATGGCTGTCAAATACGAACTAAATGACACAGATTACTGAAACTTTGACAGTAGTCTATTCATAGACGGCAGTTGACGGGAGCAGTATTGCATTTAAAGTTACTGCGCGGGAAACTCAAAAAGTCACTGACTTATCAAACTGCCCTCGTATCACAAATAAAAATGTCTAATTTCAGATATAAGGTTGAAACTTTCTGAATACAGATAAATGTGTTAATATTTCTCTTGAACACAGTTTGTTTAAGCTTTGGTCAGATAGTTTTGGAACAGATCATATGTTGACGTTTTCTTTTGTCTCTGGTGATTAAGATAATATCATAAAAACAATTCTCCTTTTCGGTCCTAGTGTGTAAAGCGCTATTATTTTAATTCGTGTGCACGTCAATATTCTTCCAACATTGTACTTAACAGATTTATAATCACAGGGGCGACCGTTGCGAAGAAACCAAAACTACAAGATGCCGTAACAGCCGAGCAAACGAAAAAAGAACTAGACTCAAAAGTTATCCGGACAACTCGAAAACGTTCGCCCAAACCTGGCACTTCTTTTAAAGAGCCTTACAATCAAACTCGTACACAAATTGGTGAAAAACCCAAATGTGATGTATGTCAACGTAGTTTTAGTACCAAAAGAAATTTAACATATCATATTATGCGTGTACACACTGGCCAAAAAACTTACAAATGTGATGTATGTCAACGTAGTTTTAGTGAAAAGGGTCATTTATCACGACATATTCGAATACACACTGGTGAGAAACCTTATAAGTGTGATGTATGTCAGTGTAGTTTTGGTTGCCAAGGCAGTTTACTATATCATATTCGTATACACACTGGCGAAAAACCTTACAAGTGTGATGTATGTCAGTGCAGTTTTATTAAAAAGCATCACTTATCACAACATATTCCAATACACACTGGTGAAAAACCTTACAAGTGTGATGTATGTCAGCGTAGTTTTAGTAGGAAACTCAATTTAATACATCATATTCGTATACACACTGGCGAAAAACCTTACAAGTGTGATGTATGTCAGTTTAGATTTAATCAAAAGCATCAGTTATCACAACATATGCGTATACACACTGGTGAAAAACCTTACAAGTGTGATGTATGTCAGCGTAGTTTTAATTACAAAAGCAATTTAACAAGACATATTCGTATACACACTGGCCAAAAAACTTACAAATGTGATGTATGTCAACGTAGTTTTAGTGAAAAGGGTCATTTATCACGACATATTCGAATACACACTGGTGAGAAACCTTATAAGTGTGATGTATGTCAGTGTAGTTTTGGTTGCCAAGGCAGTTTACTATATCATATTCGTATACACACTGGCGAAAAACCTTACAAGTGTGATGTATGTCAGTGCAGTTTTACTAAAAAGCATCACTTATCACAACATATTCCAATACACACTGGTGAAAAACCTTACAAGTGTGATGTATGTCAGCGTAGTTTTAGTAGGAAACTCAATTTAATACATCATATTCGTATACACACTGGCGAAAAACCTTACAAGTGTGATGTATGTCACAGGAGTTTTAGTCAAAAGGGTCATTTATCACGACATATTCGTATACACACTGGTAAAAAAACTTTATAAGTGTGATATTTGTCAACGTAGTCTTCATCGAAATAGTGGTTTATTAAGACATATTCGAATACATGCTGGTGAAAAACCTTATAAGTGTGATGTATGTCAGCGTAGTTTTAATTACAAAAGCGATTTAACAAGACATATTCGTATACACACTGGTAAAAAACCTTAATAAGTGTGGGTGTGGTGTGTGCAAAAATTAGTACTCCTAAAGAAGTTATAGCGACCAAAATTTCAGATTCCTAAGTGTTGTATTTTAAGAGAAATTAGCTTTCATTACTTTTCCGTACTAAATCTTCGCGTATAACCCGACCAAATTAAGTTGTCAATGATAATGGCGCCGATTCCCTTGTTCACAAGCACAACTTTATTTGGTCGGGTACGGGAGTCAGGGACGGGAGTACTAATTTTTGTATAAATTTAGGGAAGAAATCACAGAGTTTTCAATAAATCTTGAAATAAAAATTTGCCACCGTGACTACCGCCAGCACCAATGGCATGGTATATCTCGTAAACTACTGGAGTACTAGTTTTGAATTTTGGGTACTAATTTTATCTTGCAGGGTAATAACTTTTTATGTAGGTTTGAGGAAAGCGACAAGCTTGGAATCAACATTCAAAATCGTGGTCCTGCTGAACAATTGCGAGAAAGTTATCATCGTTGATTTCTCGGTAAATACAAATGTTAGAGTTCTGTTTTTTTTACGAAATAAATCATATTTATGGGTACTAATTATTTGTATACTTAGAATAGCTGTAGCGTGCCCCCTTTTTCGGCGCCCATGGTGGTCCTGCTGAAGGGAGCGTGACTACCGCCGGATCACCTTCAAGTCGATTTTCTCGAAAACTACTAAGGTACCAATTTTGTGGTTCGAGTACTAATTAGTACCAATTGAGTACTAATTATTTACAAAATATGGAAGCGATTGGCGTTGGTGGTCCGGCGGTAGTCACGGACATTATATTTACCTGTACAAAATGTAGTAGGACCGTAAATAAATTTTACTCTATTTACGGGGGTGAAAAGGGGTGAATTTGTTTATAAATCTTAAGATAAATCGAATACGTACCAAAGTGTTGGCTATTGTTTTGTTTAATTATGTTTAAAACATGCTCTAAATATTGTTTATATAGGTAATCATCATGTATTTGCAGTTTTAATATTTTATTTTATAAAGTTGTTACCATGTGCCCAAGTGACATTACATTGAATGGGCGCTTTCCGAATTAGCTATAATCGCTCACAGCGCTCACATCATCTCACATGGCGTTCCGATTTAGATATCACGATTATGACAGCTGAGAGCTGTCAACAATTCGGAACGCCCGTGAGCGCGCTCACAGTGCTTACTCAATGTAAAAACGATATTATTACAGTATTTCTTTGTTTAAACACCACATTTCTTCTTCTTTGGTTAGGTGGCGACTATCAGCCAGAAGCACAATTTCGAAAATGCCACGTTAGTTTAATTTTATGATAAGATGCAAATCAAAACAAAACACACACTGACACATCCTTACACACACACTGTCATTTTTGACAGCGCTCACGGTGATATTATTCTAGGGCATGGTCGGCGTTATCGCAAGATGGCGCATGTCATGACGTCACCTATGACGATTCACGGGACGTCGTTATCGCGCTCACGCTAATTCGGTACGGGTTTAAGCACGCTCACATCGATTATTTTCCATCTCGGAACGCAGGGATAGTTAAACTGACTGTTGCCGGTTGACAGCAACTTGGTGTCAAACCGTAGCCTACGTGTATAATCTCACTTGTGAACGTGGCAGTCGAGCTTGAGCACTCACCGAGTGAATACGTATTTTGTGTAAAAATTAGAACAACTTCCTGTGTTACATGTTGTGAAGTGAAGCAGTAGTAATCTTTCCCAAGCAGTAGTAATAGAAGTACTCCGCTGCCCCTGCTGTAAACCCTTACATGTGACGCCATAAATCAAACGTTATTACTGTTTCACATTGCGTCACTAAATGTTAGTAAAGGAACCATATTTGAAAACGCTCCCGTTATTGAGATTCGTAAGTGCCAGTCAGAAGTTTTATACGTAAATTCAAGCTAAATAATTTATCCAGAAAGGGAATTAAGTATTGACGAATCAATGGTTGGATTTAGAGGGCGTGTCATTTTTAGTATGGCATTATATTATATGTTTTGGCCGATTCTAAAGGACTATATACTTTTTTTTTATAGTCCATAAAATACACATGTATAAAGGTAGCTCCGATAATGAAGTTGGCGGTAAAGGTCATGTCGACAAGTAGTTAAGACACTTTTAAAGGATTATTTGTTCAGCGGCCATTCCATTTATATGGACAATTTTTTATAATAGTGTCCAGTTAGCAGAAACCTTGTTGACAAAAAAACATACTGTACTGGACCTTTGGCTGCCAAAAGAAAAAATAATCCGAAAGCTGTTGTGGTGAAAAAACTTTTGAAAGGTGGAAATATTTTTAGGTATAACGGAAAAGGTGTTTGTGTCAGTAAATGGAAAGACAAGAGAGATGTGCTCACTATTTCCACTGAGCATTCACCCGACTTGATGCCAGTGGAAAATAGGCGTGGTCGTGTGGTCAACAAACCAAAAATAGTCCTACAATATAATAAATACATGAAAGGTGTTGATCGACACGAACAAATGTTAGCCTATTATCATAGCACAAATCCATGAGATGGTATAAAAAAATGGCATACACATCATGCAAATGATGTTTACTAAATTCCTTTTTTTTTTGTTTAAAAAAGGTACAAGCAGTACTCTTTCCTTAGAATCATAATACAGTGTGAGTCTTCATAATGTGCACATAACGAAATGAGGGAAACATAGCTTAATTTTGAAAAAATAAAAAAATATTTAAAAGGATCTTTACCTGCTAAAGTATAGTGATTGCAAGGCCTTTCTTTAACAGTTGATAGGAAATGTTGTGATTGAGTTATAAACATGGTATTTTTACGTTTAGGAATCTGGTACGATGGAGAATAATTTAAAGTAATCAAAAAGGGTAGGTAATCGGGGCTTTTATTGAGTAATTTTACAATTATTGTAAAAATTTATGAAAAAATTTCAGATTTTTGTTAAAAAAAAAACCACAATTCTCAATTGAGGGGCGATTGTTTACACAGGGGTCACAGCAGCGAAAAATAATTTAAAAAATGCTACAATTTTTTTGACGTGACAACGTCTTAAATTAGGTTGCGACTGGGAGTCACTTATGAAAAAGTGTAACGCTCGGTAACGTTACGATGAGTCACCGAACGAGAGAGGCCCGCCGAATGCCTTGCGTCTCTCTCCCACTCAACTATGATCGGATGATCGGTCGTTGTCACGTAAAATCTTCGCCCGTAAAACCGACTTTACAGGCAACCATTTTTTTTTTAGATTTTTTAAAATATTTTTTCCGTCGATAAAATTAAGCTTAGTTTCCCTCATTTCGATATGTGCACATTATGAAGACTCACACTGTATAGGGAAAAAGTGCTGCTTGAACTTCTTCCCCATAAAGCTGACACATTTGCGCCTCAAAGGGCACATGCCCAAAGAACGTTTAATTTGTTCAACAATTGATTTGTAAAGTCCGTTTCACGAAAGAAGTCCCGCAGACGCGGCGCCACCGTCGCGCGAAGGAATCATAAATATTTATTTATGTATTTATCTCGACATCATATTACAGGCACTGCCTAATAAAATGCACAATCCTAAATAAAGAAAGGTGTATGACGTAGGAGGGTTGTTGTAGGAATGTTGCTAACTGGATACTGGTGCCGATTCTGTTGTTCACAAACTAAACTAAATTTAAGTTCAGGCATCTTTTTCTTTCTATTTCATTAAGAAAAGGACAGAAGATAAATATTAGTTTAGTCCTGTCAAATTAAGATACTCCATAGACAATTTAGACGAGATAAAAAAATTGCTTATTAAAAATATGTCAATTTACGTCAGGCGCTGACTAATTTGACAGGACTAAATTAATATTTATCTTCTGTCCTTTTCTTAATGAAATAGAAAGAAAAAGATGCATGAACTTAAATTTAGTTTAGTTTGTGAACAACAGAATCGGCGCCAATGATAATTAGTTCCACTTATTGCCGCGGGACTTCTTTCGTGAAACGGACTTTAACTTGTTTTTGATTAATAAACAATAAAAAATTAAATAGAAACGACAATGGGTGTCTTAAAAGGCGCAAATGTGTCAGGTACTGGGTAAAAGAAAAAAAAAGGAAAGACACAAAAATCATTTGCCCGGATTGTGATGTTGGAATCTAGTCTTTCATGTTACGGCCAATACCACGATGAAAATCCGTGAATTCGTGACTTAGGTAAGTCGCTAATTCACGGATTTTCTGTATAGTAATATGTATATAGGGTGACTGGTAATTAGTGATTGTCGCGAAAAAAAAATCAGCTGTTCCCTACATTTATGTTCGTCTAACTTGTCAAAATGTAGAGAACAGCTGTTTTTTATTTCACGATTTCAGGTTTGGTCCCATAGTAAAAGTTGTTCATAATGATGAGTAAAATCACGTGTTTAAGTATCGGTCACTAATTACCAGTCACCCTATATAATAACATTATGTATTAGCGTGTCTTATGTAATAAATGTTTTTACTGTAAATATTAATTAGTTTTATTCTACTACTTACCTACCTAATACATAAAAAAGAGCGAACCTTACAGTAGTCGCTTAAGATGTAACTTATCATTTCAACGGCCAACTCTAGCAACGCACGCGCACATTGGTCAAATTGAGAATGCGCGTTTTACGCACTTCCGTCCTGACACACTTCAGTCCCTGACGAAATCACTCCCACAGATTGCAGGAAAAGGAGAAGAACGATGTTAGACTATAATTATAAAAATAAAAAAAACATTGAGTATGGGTCTGATAGTGTTGCTCTACTAAATAATTAATAAATTCGTATACCACTAAATGACAACACTAAGTGTTCAATTTCATTCATTCGTTCTATGCGTTTGTAACACTGACCTCTCTCATTGATAGAGGTCGTGTTCAATTTCATTCTTCATTCATTCGGTCTATGCGTTTGTAACACTGACCTCTCTCATTGATAGAGGTCGTGTTCAATTTCATTCTTCATTCATTCGCTCTATACGTTTGTAACACTGACCTCTATCATTATAAATGATTTTATTTTTGTAAGTAGGTTTGTACAAACACTTTTACACGTCAATCATTTTTTTTTAAACTAGGTGAAGTCGGCGTTTCCTATCTGACTACTCTGAGAAGAAAGGCCGAAACAAACTCAGAGGTCACAGTCTCTTTTAAAGTCCAGAATCTAGGTCAGGTTATATGAAGACCATGTAGATCGATGTCTGAGGTGGTCTTTTGGGGAAAGAATCACAGATTGAGAGGACCTGTCCAGTCGGTGCACGCATTTGTCAGAAATCGTGCAGCTCAACTCAAGACTTAAGGAGCTCAACGATTCGACGAACAATACCAAAGAAAGGACATTTGGATAGGCCACATAAATTACTCAAACTGCCAGACCATGAAAAAAAACTAACAGAACAGAGAGAATAATAAAAAAATATATAAAATGACCCACATCGTCTTCACATTCACAATAAAAAAAAACAATATAATACTTTACAAAGTAAGCAAATGTCAATTATTATCAGCCATTTCTGTCCCACTGCAGGGCAAAGGCCTCCCTTCCCTCCTTCCACTTATCCCTATCCAGTGCTGTTAAACGCCAATCCTTCTGAAAAGAGTCGAGCTCGTCCCGCCACCTCATTCTGGGCCTGCCGCGCCGTCGTTTACTGCTGTTTGGGACCCATTGTGTGATTACTTTAGCCCATAGTTCCTCCGGCATGCGACAGATGTGACCAGCCCAGTTCCATTTTAGCTTGGCAGCCGTGTGACCTACATCAGCAATTTGAGTTTTAGAATGCAGTATAGAGTTCCTTATACGATCAGAAAGTTTAACTCCAAGGATACTGCGCTCCATTGCTCGCTGACAGACTCCAAGTGCGGACTTTTGACGATTGGTTAGTGACCATGTTGCGCTCCATAGGTGAGGGTAGGAAGAATGCACATGTCCATGAGTTTTCTCTTCAGTGAGAGAGGTAGACTTCCTTTCATTATTTGCTTCATCGACCAATAGCCCTTCCAGGCGTTCTCGGTGCGTCGAGCAACTTGTTACGCTTGGTGCTCTTGGTCATCACCTTGGTCTTCGCCATATTCATCGCGAGTCCGACCTCGAGGCTGGCACTGTTCAGTTGGTCGAGCATTAGGCCTAACTCGGCTGCCGTGGAGGAGAAAAGAACAATATCGTCGGCGAAGCGGAGATTTGTTAATCTTCTATCGCCCACGACGATGCCCACTGTTTATAAAAAAAAATTCATCAATGTCAATGTGTACCTATATAAAATAAAATAAACATTCAAAATGCAGAAATTGGTAGCAGCTCAATCCCAAGCCTTTTTGTCCTCAATATAATCTTTATCGGTATAAAAGGCTTTCTGGCACAACTTACGTTTCATAAAAGATTTGAATTTATTAAGGCTTAGATCTTGAACGTGGCTTGGTAGTTTATTATAAAAGCGTATCCTTTCAAACAAAAAAACAAAATCAAAATCGGTTCATCCGTTCGGGAGCTACGAGGCCACAGACACACACACACACAGACACGTCAAACTTATAACACCCCGTCGTTTTTGCGTCGGGGGTTAAAAAGCAAGGCGCACTATGTTGAGCGCGAGGTGCTGCTTGCACCGCCCCTCGCAGGCTCCCGACCCGGGCCATATATGGCCCTTTTGGCCCTAGGGTAAATACGCCACTGCGTTACAAAAAAACAATATTTTCTTAGATATTGCTAGGTATTAAATTCGTGTTTGTAAATACCTAGAGTGCTGCCCGTTAAATAATATTCTACAATAGTCTATTCCTTACCAACATACAGGGGGCCTAAAAAGGCCACTTTGGCAGAATCATAAAAGGATAATATAATGAACAGTTAACCGTTAAGTTAATCGTATCAAATCCCATTGGTAAAGCCTTTTTCAGTTTTGTTTTTTTTTGTCTGTGCTAAAATACCAATCAATCCGATACAAATCCAATCCCAATCTCTTTGATTATACCTACGTAGTGCAGCGAAAAAAAGAAAAACACGGACTGTCTTCGCCATATTACGAGTCATAATGTTATCCTTTTATGATTCTCCAAAGTGGCCTTTTTAGGCCCCCAGTACAGGAGCCAAATAAACTATCTTTCTAAACATATAACGTTATAATGGCGCCGATTCTGTTGTTCACAAACTAAACCAAATTTAAGTTCAGGCATCTTTTTCTTTCTACAGAAGATAAATATTAGTTTAGTCCTGTCAAATTATTCAGCGCCTGACGTAAATTGACGTAATTTTAATAGCCAATTTTTTAATCTCGTCTAAAGTTGTCTATGGAGTACCTACTTATCTTAATTTGACAGGACTAAACTAATATTTATCTTCTGTCCTTTTCTTAATGAAATAGAAAGAAAAAGATGCATGAACTTAAATTTAGTTTAGTTTGTGAACAAACAGAATCGGCGCCAATGTCAATGAAACTAATTTGTTAACTTTCTTGCCACAAAAAGTACAAGTTAGCTCAAGCATAGTACAAACTCGTTAGCTCCTCTCGTCTACAATACAGTTGACTTTTTTCAAACTTGATGTCCGAGAGATTTATTATAGCTAGGTCTGCGTTTGTTCTCAAGTAATGGCGACTTATGTCGACTGCAGAGTCGTGTTTGGTTAGAACAACGACGATATTGAAAACAAAACACAAACAGAATTCTTACTTTGCCATCACTCACTGACATATCGGATTTACATTAAAACCGAGTACATCCCGAGGACAGCCGAACACATCCGACGCGGGTATTTTTTAATCGTCTTATAAACAACACACGCGCGGTGTCGCTTACGATAACAGAGGTGCGAGTTCAATGGTTTTTTCCCATCTTAAAATAATGCCCAACGCGCGTAAAGGAGTTTTCACATCAACAAGCTAATCCTAAATAGACTGCCTGGTTGCTCATAGCGCGATAGCTAAGCAATGAGCATGGACTTTGAATTCTTCTAGAACCTGTGGTTAGTGCAGTACCCGGGCGTTTACATGGCTCATCGAATTTTAGAAAAGGGAGTGTTAGCTTATGACCACATGATATAATTCTGAAAGGTCTCGATATGTAATGGATGGTCACCCATCCCCGAGCCGACCGCAGCAAGTGTAGCTTAACCTTCGATCGATTTGTGCGGCTGTTATTATTAAGGCGCGGTTGGCGCATCGCGGAAAAAAAATTTTCAAAACAGCAATTTCATAAATATGTTTGAAGGTCATTCTTCCTAAGGAAAATGTACCGCGCGTTGATGTCTTTATAATGGCCAAAACTTAAAACAGAGGGGTCGGTTACGGTAACAGTGTCGCGAGTTCAATGGGTTTTTCCCATCTCAAAAAATGCCCCTAAAGAAGGTGTCACTACAAAAAAAAAATGCACGACTCTGGAATAATTTTTAAGTAAGTATTTCTCTAATTGATTGAATTCCCTTTATTATCATTACATAAAACATGATAGTTTTCGACCATAATTTTTTATGAGGTCTGTTTTATGAAATACTAGCTGCGCCCCGCGGTTTCACCCGCGTAAATGTCGATCCCGCGGGAATATCGGGATAAAAAGTAGCCTATATGTTAATCCAGGGTGTCAGCTACCTCCATACAAAATTTTATCAAAATTGGTCCAGCCGTTTGAGCGTGAAGAAGTAACATATATAAACACACACACACAGAGAAAATTTCGCCTTTATAATATTTAGTGTGATTTTTGATTGTGTTTTTATTTGAACATTTGACAATACACTATTTTTCCTGGCTTGTAATAGGTACATATTTACCAATACGCTTAACTGCGTCAAAAAACTGAGCATTTTACAGTGTCCTATGTTTGGGTAGTACATACCTTTTTTTTTTTTTTTTTTGCGTATGGGAAATCATCAAATGACCCCTCCCGCTCTGGGTGGAGCGGAAGGGAGTGTCAGACTCTTACTGACTAAAACCCACCCGTGTTCCTTCCTTAGCCCTTTATGTTCCGGGCAGCGGTAACCCTTTCGGACAATCCCGCTGACCCGGCAGGCTTCGGCCCTATGGGGCCCCTCCTCGATGCTGACATCTCTTTGAGGCGCGCGTGGAACACGTACGCGCCGTCCGGCACGGGCCTGGTCCTGATCGGACGGTGAGCTACCCATTACTCTCCGCCCGCAGGCCCGCGCCTACGGTGGCCGGGAGTCGTCGCGCGGCTCCCGACGCCCGGAGCGTCTCCCGCGGCGGCTGGGACGGGAGGCTCTCTCCCTGAGCCGTCCCGCCATCGCCACCTCCTTCGCTAGCATGACTGCTTCGCAGAAGGAGGTGACTGCCTCCCACTCCCTCTCGCCCCGGACCATGGCTTGCACCAGGGCCGGGCGCGAGAGGTCGCCGCCGCTGCCGATCGCCTCTACGAGGACACGGCGGTGCTCCGCCCAAGCGGGGCAGACCTCCACCGTGTGCTCCACCGTGTCCTCTGGGCGATCCTGGCAATGGTGACACCCGGGCGTTTCCTCCCGCCTGATGATGTGCAGGAACCTCCCGAAGCTTCCGTGTCCGGTGAGGACCTGCGTCAGGCGGTAGGTGAGGGCGCCGTGGCGCCTCTCTAGCCACTCCTCAAAGAGGGGTCTTATCGCCGCTGTAGTACATACCTTGAGCTACAAAAGCCCGTTGCTATGTTATATACCTACAAAGACGTTCCTAATAATCGAGACAATGTAGAATTCAGAACAACTACGCCCTGGAGTGTAGTTTTCATAGCACTTGCTCAGTAATAGATAATGTAACACGTAAAGTTTCGGACGCTATAGGTCGTGACTTTGATTCCCACTCGATGCAATATTGGTGTAAAAGCGAACTCAACTGCGGCGAATCTTAAAAGAAGGCTATTGTTAGGGTTCCGTACCAAAATGGTAAAAACGGAACCCTTATGGTGAGACTAAGTCTGTCTGTCTATGTCTGTCTGTCACAGCTGGATATCTCAAGAACTACTAATGCTATCAACTTGAAATTTGGAATAGTTCCAGATGACGTTTGCCCAACTATTTTGCAAATAAGAAAGAAATAAAAATATATGTATATAATAATAAATATAATAAATAAATTCTTTATTCCACCAAAAGCCAATTTATTACAAAATCCAAGGACAAAAGATATTGCAAAAGGGACTGAACGTCCCACTTCGAATTTTTAGACCCCCTGGTCTAAAAATTCGAAGTGGGACTACAAGGGCATGTGGGGTATCATATGAAAAAGCGCAGTTTGCACATTCTTAAACATTTTTTTTAGGCCTCATAGTTTTCGACTTTTAAAAAATACCGTTCCCCCCCCCTTATCTCCGAAGTTTGAAAAGAGTTAAATCTGAAATAATTCTATGTGATAGAAGTTTATGTAAAGATTACAGGAAAAATAAAACGATGTCTCTTAATAGCACACTTTTTCAGAAATCATCAACAAAAATTACAATAGTTCCACTTTCGGTCAAGAGGCGGCGCTTACCTAAAACTGCAATATTCTACACCGCAGTGCGCGGTGTTAAAATTCTCTGACGAATATAGGCCTCGCCGATGAAAATTAAAAACATATGAACGGAAACCTCGGTGCGCGAGTCCGACTCGCTCCTGCCCGATTTTTTTTTCATATTTTTAAGTATTTACTTAAATAAAATTAAAGACTACTTAGTAATAGATTACTAATAACATTCCACCAAAATCAAAATACAGACGATACGATACGAAATTCATATTGAAACTATCAAATAGTTTAGTGAAGTTTGACCACCTTTGGTACCTTCTATTATACTTACTACCTACACAAGTAAAGTTCCCGACACAGATCCAAAATACCTATTGTTATAAGGACAGAGAAACTACGACCTCCACGGAATACCCGGCCACTTTGCCAAAGAATATTCACGAAAATATAATTTGTAAATTATATCTCTTGGAAAACTTTAATCCTTGAAGTCTTTTTAGCCAATTAACAGCATAAATTAAAATGAATTCAGTTTTATCTGCACTGTGTCCAAGCCCGCCAAAATATATTGTCCTTTATCATTTAGATACCATTGAACGCTAAATTCAACTCTATTTCTTTGAAATACATTACAAAATTGCACGAAGAAAATTATACGGAATTTGCAAACTATCGTTTTTATTTTGCGGTCACGGACATTTAAAATCGACTTTACTGCTCGGAGATAAGAGGGTTGACTGTTAAATAGATGATAAAATAAATTGGTACAGTGTTCAGGATGCTGCATTGTTCAACATACGATATTCAGTATGTATAGTGAAGGCTTCGCGGACAGTCGTGAACGTGATAAAAACAACGCGCGTTGTTTATAATCTGTGCTAATAAGTTCATTCAACATATTTAATCTGTGCCGTTTATTAATGATCTGTGATTGATTTCCCGCGCATTTTATGGTAGTTTTTTGTTTTTAATTAGTGCCTTAGTGGCAATTATAATTTGGTATGCAACGAAAATTATACGGAAATTATCGATAGTTAAACATTCTAATTTAATAAAAAGTGACAGTAAATATAATTTAAATTACCTAATAAAAGTTATGAGAGTTTCGTACTTCAGTTAAATTAATGCAGAGAGGTGTAAAATTAAGTTCAATACAGAGCAGATAAAAAAATAGCTATAAGTAATTATATTTTTAAACTGAGGACTTGCAAAATACTAAGTAATGTTTTTACTTCTATTTTAACTAAAAAAAATGCAGTATGTTTTTTATGTGGCGGCTCTATGTACTTAAAAAAAAGCCTTTCCAAATGTAATAGATTAAAATGTAAAAAAAATTGTAATATTAATGAAAAACCTAAGGTTTAAGTTTCTTTAAGTTTCGCGTTTATGTAGGGTATTCAAATATAATCAAATCCAAGCGCTCATTTGTGACACTACAAATTAACATCCAAAGGGCAAGGCATATGCGAGGATATCTAAACACGATAAAAGAAAGAAAAATAGAGATTTGTTAAAGTTTTATTTATTTAGTGGTCTATCTATAATCGTTACACTGTTCAAACCAAATTAACACAAGCAAATATAGGGGGAAGCGCTATGGTAGCTCGCGAAATTCAAATTTTCTTACGTTTTTTGCAATTTGCTGGTCAGTATTAAGTTGTACGTTGATTAAAATATGATTCGCGGTCGTAACAAATATGTTTTCACAGAATTATTATTTAGCCACGGGAATGTTATTAAACTTTACACTTTCATCACAAACTCACTCAACAACATTTACGTAAATACTTAGTAAGAATGGAAGTACAACACAACGTAGCGGGGAAAACGCTTGAAAAAGCTTTTTCTGCCTTTCACTGTTTTTAATTTGTAAATTCCTGTTTGCTAATGGTCCATCCTCCATCATAGCTACATTGTAAAAAAACAGAGTTAAGCAATGGAAATTAACATTCTGGCAACATTTGAAATTATTATATTTGAAAGGGACTCTTTAAACAAATCAACCGTCTTTGTTGTGTAAATAACGTTTTGTTTTTCTAACAAATTTGTGTATTTACTCACCGTACGGTCACAAGGGGTGGCTTGCCAGCGGTAACAGCCACGACTAACGAGATGTTAGTCGTAGGTTCGAACTTCGAACCCAGACAGGCGCTTTACTTTGTGTAAATTATTTCACCACCACTGCTCTCAAAACGGTGAAGGAAAACATCGTGAGGAAACCGGCATGTCCTAGAACCAAAAAAATGAAGACTGTGACATCTGACCCGCACTGGCTCGCGAGATGGATAACGGCCCACTCCCTCTCACAGAGATGAGGTCCGTGTCCCAGCAGTGGGAACATTATAGGCTGAATATGTTGGGCAATTTGAACTTAGAGAGTTGAAAGGATGATTTTAATGATTATAATTAAACTTAATTTTCGTGGGCTGCCTCAGCGCCTCAGGCCGAACCCAATAACCTAAACGACGCCGGTAGCTAGTATAATCTTAACTGCCAGTATAATTATAATTATACAGTGGGGTAATTACGTAACACACTAACCCCCACTATACCACTGACATAGTTGCACACTGATTTCTATCTTTCAGTCGTCAGTAATTTGACATTCGAAAGAAGAAGACAAAGCGTTGTGTAACTATACATACGCTATACAACGTTTATTAGTAAGGGGGTTACAGTAAAAATGGCTTTCATTTTGACAGTTCAACAACATTCATTGCATTATTTACGTTGGTGAGCAGACAAGTTTCTCGAACATATGAAGCAATGGATTAGCAATATCCTTGAAAATGATTCAGATTGAGATTGATAGTCTGTTACGCAATATGCAGATCGCTACTGGATTATTGGGACGTTCAAACCAGAGATAAATAGAGTTTTCTACCTTCAGTACCTATGGCAAAAGTGGTGATAGAGGGTTCGGCCGTTAGAGAAAAGGTGGGTACACACACTGACCTGACACTGACATGGAAAACTAAAAAAAAATTTGAATTTTGCTACTTTAACGTCCCGCGTCCCCATTAAGAAATAAGCCAATTTTATCCAATTTCAAAAGTTTAAATTAAAGTAAAGAAACAAATAAACTAAATATGAACTAATTTTTAGTAAGTGCAACCCACAATCTCCATGAGTACAATCACAAAGTTTTAATAAAATATGCAAGAAAACAGTACCATAATGTGGCGTATCTTTATAACGAAAGCGCAACTTTATATTTTAACTTCCTTACTTGCTACTGTTAGCTCGCTGAAAATGTTGTTGAAAAAAGGATTTTTAAGTGTGACGCAATAGTTTTGATACTTGCACTAAACTTATTTGAATTTGTTTTTTTTTTCGAATGTTACTGTTCGATTCTACCACAGATGAAAATACACAAGAAAGAAATAATAAAAATTGAAAAGAGTAGGTATGCATCAATGGCTTTTTTATATTTTTTTTATCTGTGCTAAAATACCAATCAATCTAATCCAAATCCTCTTTGATTGTACCTACGTAGTGCAGCGAAAAAAAGAAAAACACGGACTGTCTTCGCCATATTATAATTCATAATGTTATCCTTTTATGATTCTCCAAAGTGCCTTTTTAGGCCCCCAGGTGCATGGTACTCAATTCAATTCAATCTTTATTGCATCCATAATGTACACATACAGGATTGACGTATAAAAGTGTTTGTACAAACCTGCTTACAGAAAATAAATCATTTATCATTTATCAGGTGGTAAGTATATAACAAAAGAATCCATTATCGACCCTGTCGCCCTGTCTCCCTGTCTGTGTGTGTACTGGCAAACCAAAACCATAAACGAAATCCTTCAAACTTGTTTGTCATTTTGATTATGTAGTCGTAAAGTTGCCATAGACATGGCGGGGGATTGGGGTATTGTGGCTGAATTTGGAGGGGAAGTTGTGAATAGGATAGTTGAAATATCTTATCTTATATCTGCAAGTTTGTACTTAACTGCTGTAAAATATGGGTCTTCTTATTCTCGCTATCTCTACAACAAAGGCGTTGCCCAAACGTAGGACCAATCGTTTAGGTTTTTGTCGCACAGTTAGGCGTATTGGTATTGGTACAGTCACGAGCACCAATATGTCAACACTTGGCAACTTTAAATTGCGATTTTTACACGAAATAACGAATTGAAAGTTGAAATACGATACTCTACGTATACTTATTTCATATACTAATATAAAATTTCATTCAAAAATAAAGGAGAAAATTGACTTTGAATAAAGCCAAGTCTATACACACTTTTGCTCGTGACTGTACATATTACAAGCCAGAAAAAATTTAGTGAATTGTCAAATGTTCAAGAAAATGCTTATTAAAATATTAAGTATATGTATTTTTTAAAAATAAAATAATGTCATGAAATGTATCATGAACCAGTTAAATGAATACAATAGTATGATGATAAAACAATCGTAAAAATGAGCTCAAAAATACTTTTCGTCGCATAATTTTCAACATGTTGAGCGTAAAAATGACAATAAAGGGTATTCAATCAACCATAGGAATACCTAACAATTATTCAGCCGTGCATTTATTTTTTAACTAATAGCGCCCCGCGGTTTCACCCGCGTAAATGTCGATCACGTGGGAAGATCGGGAGAAAAAGTAGCCTATATGTTAATCCAGGGTGTCAGCTACCTACATACAAAATTTTATCAAAATTGGTCCAGTCGTTTGAGCGTGAAGAAGTAACAAACATATAAACACACACAAACTTTCGCCTTTATAATATTAGTGTGATTAGTTTTTTTATTTAATTTTATTATCATAGTCCTATGTATTATAACTATGCATAACAATGTGTGGAAAATTATTAGTTCTTAGTTCTTAATTATTGATCAGAATGGATTAATAATGCCCTGAAAAAATATTGAATTATTTTAATTTCTTAATTCTTTGATTGTTTCACTATTATTTTGCTTCGTGGACAATGAAAGTGTAAATAAAAGTGAATCAGTGTACATTATATGAATCACTGCACAGTATGAAGTGTTGAAAGTGACAAACAGTGTTTAAAATGTACGGTGTAGTGGCTGGACAGAAGGAGAGTGCCAAGGAGAGAGCGCAGCGACGAGATAGAGAACAGGTGAGTCACTTTTTATTGGAACGTAGTTCTACGGAGCTTGCGGTACGAGTAATTTTGGGAGTAATCGTCACGTAACGAAAAAGCGTTCTGCGACTTTTTTACACATAATAGAAGGAGACAGAGAGAGATGGTTTTTTATGGTTTTCGAGGGTGCTGATGCCAATAGTGAAGTCATAATGAAAATCCAAGATGGTGGCTGCCAAAATTTTCAAATTTTTCGTCGTCGTCGTTGTCATAGTTTTCGAGGGTGCTGAAGCCACAGATATAGATAGACCTAGATAACGCAAGTATCACAATCTGTGTGAAAACAAAGCGTGCCATTTATTTTGATTACCTACTATGACGTCACAAGAACTATTTATTTAGTGATGGGAAAATCAAATCGATTCAGAGTATTAAAATACCCCTTGGTAAGACTGGTTGTCAGAATTTCGGGCTTCTGACGACCCGTAAAGACTGCCAAAGATAGATCTACAAATTAAAGTTGGGACCGACGTGCGTACAACGTGCTTTCCGAGGCACGGAGGGGTTTTGATATGTAAAGATGGTCACCCATCCACGGATCAACCGCGGCAAGTCTACCCATGCGGCTGCTATTACTTAGCCACAACTCCACAAGCCCCTCCTTTAGCGCGCTTTTTTATAATAACGCTTATTTGCGTGGATGTGACGCATGTTCCCCTAACTTGTTTTTTTTTTGTGTTGTGATTATGCGTCGTGTTTACCGCAAATATAAACGTATTTTCTTCCTTTCTTATAACTGTGTGTGAAGTATCAACTCTAATAATCGCGCTACACCCACGCGTGTCGCACGGTATAACATCGCTGTTATCAGCATCGCAATAAATTAAGTAAAACACACACAATGCTCTTTTAAACCAATTTCAACAATGCATTTAAATCGAGGGTCAAATTAAATTAGCTAGCGAAACTATGCAGACGTGATGGGCATCGATATAAGACATGATAAAATAAAGTTTAAAAAACTGGCCAAGTGCGAGTCGGACTCGCACACGAAGGGTTCCGTACCACAAGGCAAAAATCCATCTCAAATATTTATTTTATTTTAATTTTATTATTTATTATTAAAGTAAAAATACAACTGAGTATTTTGTGAATATTTCAAGTGCCTACCTGTTGCCATTATTGATATCGAGCAAAAAAGGGCAAAAAAATCGCGTTTGTTGTATGAGCCCCCCTTAAATATTTATTTTATTTCGTTTTTAGTATTTGTTGTTATAGCGGCAACAGAAATACATAATTTGTGAAAATTTCAACTGTCTAGCTACCGTGGTTCTTGAGATACAGCCTGGTGACAGACAGACGGACGGACGGACGGACAGACAGCGAAGTCTTAGTAATAGGGTTCCATTTTTACCCTTTGGGTACGGAACCCTAAAAACTAAAACCCGACTACTGAAAAGGATGAAACAAGAAAGTACCCTCCCGTGGTCGCATGCCGCTGTACTAACATTACTTATAAGCTATGGTATCTTGTGAAGGTCAGTAATTTCATAGGCAGTCGCTCCATGTAAAATACTGGTACTCAGCTGTATCCGGTTAGGTTTTAGTTGGGAAAAGGCAGGCAGATGAGGTGATGATGATGGCAAATAGGCTCGCCTCATATTATTACGTGGGGCTTTTACATAACTGGCGAAATGTGGGTGTAGTATACACCTCCGTGTAATTCTTCCAGGGAGACAGGGAATACAGTTATCTATACTTATAATAAATCGGGAACTATATTTTCTATCACCAAAATTTATATTTGTCATCAAGTTGTATCACCTAATAAATAGATCTATCGCCACGAAATATTTTCGTTCTCAGATAAACAAAAATTGTTCCCAGGTATGAATTATCAAATTAATGTTAATATATGTGTAAAATAAGAGATCGATAACCAATAAAATTATATTGCATTACATGAATATAAACTTCGTTCTTATAATAACAGTTTTGTTACTTGAAATGGACATTATCGAGAACCGAATTAGTTACGAGGTTAATTATTTAAAAAAAAATGCTTAGGTTAGGTTAGGTTAAAACTGTGACCTCCTACGCACGAGCCGAGCGAGCGAAGCGAGCGGTGCCGCGGCAGCGGCCGGCGAGTGCCAGAAACGACTAAATTTTAAAGAAAAAAAATATGGAAAAAGAGATTATTTAAAAAAAAATTTATTATAGACCTTATATCTCAGGATTTTAGGTGATTTATTGTGGAACTGATTTTGCATTGTTTGGTGACTACATTTTGGTGACAGATCTACTATTTGGAGGACAAACCCTATTATTTAAGAAACACAAAACTAATTAAATTGGTGATAGCTTAAATGATACCCTAATAAATCTGTAGAAGTGAAAATTCTGTACATTGAAATTATCAAAAAAATAAATGGCAGGGGTGGTGTTACTAGACCGACACCGAACCCAAAAATGTGATTAAAAAAATGTTTGTCTGTCTGTCTGTTTGTTCAAGCATCACGCAAAAACTACCGGTTCGATTACGATGAAACTTGGTATAATTATTCTTTAATGTCCTGGGCACCACACTGGGTACTTTTTATCCCGGAAAAGTATCTATCTGGGGGCACGGGAGTGCCCCCGCCAAGACGAGCCAAGCGAAGCGCAACGGCACTACCTACCTTTTCTCGAAGCACTTCGTCGTATTTTTGAACCTTCAGAACTTGGGTTTGGATTATACCAGTTAAACAAAATTTTCGGGATATGATGTCAGTGGTTGACTTATTAAACCTATAAAGTTTCAATTGCATAGCTCTTATACTTTAGATTTTATTGATATCTAAAATACCCCGATTTCGTCACTGACTCTGACTCACTGATGATCATCAATATTCTAAGGGTCTTCCTGAAGTCCTAGAAAGCTGAAATTTGGTATGTGAGCTAGTAATAGTACACAAACAACAAAACAATTCTAAAACTTGGAACTTTTACCCTCCAACCCCTTAAACTAGGGGATGGAAGTTTGTACGAGACTTCCGCAAATTTTGATGCTAGAGTTCTGAAAATTGATATAGGGACTCCTTGTAATAAATAATAAAATACATAATTATTTCAGGATTTTTAGTAAAGAAAACCCAAAAAAATATATTTCATAATCAACTTTCAAAAAGATGTGAAATCCCACCAAAAACATTTTCATGTAAAATGTTGCCAAGATGAGACCAGATATGGCTCGCATTGCCAAAAAGTTACCAGATCTCATGTAGAGCCAAGCTTCTAACTCTACACGCCCTAACTTCACAAACTCTACACCTTAGTCAAAATATGTGGCTTGGCCGTTTCGCTACCATCACACAGTATTGGGAATGATGTAATGAATCATTTAAGTAAGGTGAAAAATTTATTCACTGTTCATTACTTTTCTGTTATACAATAGTTTTTGTAGTAACGAAACGGCCAAGCCTCATATTTTGACTAAGGTGTAGAGTTTGTGAAGTTAGGGCGTGTAGAGTTAGAAGCTTGGCTCTACATGAGATCTGATAACTTTTTCGCAGTGCAAGCCATATGTGGTCTCGTCTTAGCAACATTTTACATGAAAATGTTTTTGGTGGGATATATATATCTATAATTCAAAGTCCTGACTGACTGATATATCAACGCACAGCCTAAACCGCGGGTCCTAGAGACATGCAATTTGGAGGGTGTGTTATTTGTGAAGAGTAGGTATCCACTAAGAAAGGGTTTTTCGAAATTTCACCCCTAAGAGGGTGAATGAGGGGAGGGTGAAATTTCACGCGGACGAAGTCGCGGGCAGAAGCTAGTTTGTCATATTATCCATACAAGAGAAAGAGGAATAATAATAGATTTGCTAGTGGCATAGAGTTGCGCCACTTCCTGCAGACAAGCCATGGTGTCTACGTCGAAGATGGCGCACCGACGCCTCAGATGTTCGTGTCTTCGAAGTATGCATTCCAGTGCCGTTTTGTGAAAATAAACTACTATAAATAAGAGCAGTGGGAACTTACTTGTTGTAGGCCGTGGGTTCGAACCCAAGCAGGCAATTTACTTTGTGTAAATTATTTCATCACCACTGTTCTCAAAACGGTGAATGAAAATATCACGATATTTCACGATATTTTCATTCACCGGTTTGAGAGCAGTGGAAACGGTATGTCCTAGAATCATAAATTCGAAGACATGTGACATCTACCAACCCGCACTGGGCCCGCGTGGTGGATTACGGCCCACTCCCTCTCACTGAGAGGAGACCTGTGTCCCAGCAGTGGGAACATTATAGGCTGCGGTGCTATTCTGTAAAAATCTCACCACGAAAACTTAGTTGAAGTGAGCGTGGAGTGAGCTGTCAATAGTGTCAATTCCTAGCAAAAACAAACTCACTTCACCTAAGATTTCACGGTGAGATTTTTACAGAATCGACCGGCTGATTAAATGCAAACAAGGACACTGCATCCTTTTCTGAAATCCAGGCAAATTTCCACTGGGTTTAGTACCCATATCAGCATGAAACAGCTCATAAATTTTCAAGCTATTGTGCCTTATATAAAGCGTGCACACGTGCTTTATGTCCAAGCAAGCTGTAAGCTGTAAACGTGAAATATATAGCTTGATATTTTATCTACACACTGCGGATATTTGAAGCAATAGCCCCACGGACAGCGGCTATAAACCTAAGTTAGTGGCCGAGCTCTTTGTGAAGCAGCTCGTCCACAATGCCGGATTAAGACTACTTGATGCCCTAAGCAATCCACGCCTGTAGGCCCTCCTATCCACTAGTCGCCTCGTATTTTTCCAAAACATCGACAAGCGATTTGCAAAGATTGGCGCACATCTCTAGCTAGAGTGACTTTTGGGTCTTATAATATCGTCGACCGTAGGTTCAATTGAGGTAAGGGACTTAATACGATTTTTCAGGAGAGGCCGACAAAGTTTTTTTTCAGACTAAATCGCCTATAACTTTTTTTGTTATTAACCTTGTAACATTTATTTAAATAAGTTAGCTATTTAAGAAAATAGACGTCCCTTACACCAACGTATTTTGTTAGTAATGTCCCTTACATTAAATTGATCTCTACGTTGGATCCAATCTATAATGAAAAATAGTGTAAAGGTCTTGTTGAAAAAATGTGTGAAGAATAATTCGTTGATTGGGAAGACCCCTACCTTATTTGAAGTGGATTGGCGGCGGTAATTACACCATTTCAAGTTGCTATATTGCATAGTTTTTCAGATACATTGTTATTATGGGGCTGATTCGAAATTCGAATCCAAAAATCAGTAGGGTAAGGGACATTTTTTTTAAGCTAGAATTTTTTCATATACACCATTCGAAAGAACGCAAAATTCTGAACAAAACTGTATACTCAACTCATTTTGGGTATTTTGTCCCTTACCTTAATTGAACCTACGGTCGACGAATATCTTGCTGATAAACAGCCTTGCCTTTCATGTGCTAGAAAGTACTGCAGTGCGATTCTGTAACCACCTTACTGTGCAAACTTTGGTGAAATGACCGTGGAGTGAGCTGTCAATATTGTCAATTCCTAGCAAAAACAAACTCACATCACCTAAGTTTTCACGGTGAGATTTTTACAGAATCGACCGGCTAGTTTCTGCCTTATGGTGCTCCCCGAGACGTGATGCCCTAAGCAATTGCTTAATTTGCTTATGGGCTAATCCGGCACTGCTCGTCCGGGTAAGCACTGCTATCATACATATTTGTAAATAAATAAAATAGTCGTTTATTTGCGTTAAACATGACGCAAAGTAAGAACACAAACACAAAAAAAACGGTCGAGTGCAAGTCGGACTCGCGCACCGAGGGTTCCGTACAAATTTGTAGGTATGTATGACACTCTCACGCACACACACTTGTATGTAATGACAGAGATAGAGATTAGAGATAGAAGAAGAGCCATCTAGTATGAGTTTTTAGAAGCTTTCATAAAGTTGTTTTTTTTTTCTTTCATTCTGTAACAAATATATAAACACACACACACACTCACAAACTTTCGCCTTTACAATATTAGTGTGATTATCTGCCTAGCTTTTCCCAACTATGTCGGGGTCGGCTTCCAGTCTAACCGGATGCAGCTGAATGAAGCGACTGCCTGTCTGACCTCCGCAACCCAGTAACTGGATAATGAAATACCGCTTGGTAAGACTGGTTGTCAAACTTTCGGGCTTCTGACAAACCGTAACGACTGTCAAAGATCCACGAATGACAGCCGGGACCAACGGCTTAACGTGCTTTCCGAGGCACGGAGCGGTCTTGGTATGTAAAGATGGTCACCCATCCACGGACCAACCGCGGCAAGCGTATCTTACAAGCTTTACCCTTAAATTTGGCAACACCTTTCTAGTACATCCTGTATAATAAGTTATCTGCCTAATTATAAGTTACAAGTAACATTATATTATAAGTTACAATGAAACAGATCATGAACTCTCTTTAAATGATAAATAGGAACATGACGGAATTTGTGCATTTTTAATGATCGGGCGACACCCCTGCTTACAACTTCGGTCCCGAGGGTGAAGTTCAGCGAGTTTGTGAATTGCGACAATCGCGATATTATTAATATCATGTTTTATTTTCAACGCACGTTAGTAAGGAGGTCTGTTGCGCTTCAATTGGGTCACAGAGTATTTGACAGATTTTTTAGTGTTCCGTACGCTAAGGATACTTTTACTAAGCCTGCGCCATCTGTCAGTTGAAACCAAATATTTAAACTATGGTCGATATCAAGGCAAATAATTACATTTGATAAAGTCTTACGACACGGGGGATTCCGATACCCCCAAAAAAAATGAATGAACCTCAATCAGCAAAAAAATAAATATTTTCAACGTTTTTAGCCTTAAAAACTGGCCTAGTGCGAGTAGGACTCGCACACGAAGGGTTTCGTACCACAAGGCAAAAACGTTGAAAAAACACGTTTGTCGAAATCCGTTCAGTGATTTAGGCTTGAAAAGGTAACATACAGACAGACAGACAGAGTTACTTTCGAATTATTTATAAAATTAGTGTAGATTGCACAAAAATAATTGTTGGGAAACGACTTTTGTTTTTGGTGTGAAAATTTGCTGTTTGCAGTAGTGCGCAATGTAACGCACACAAAACATTGTGCTTATGGCTGCATGCAACCGTACAGGGGTCGTGGATTTAAAGTTATGTTTTAACATTAAAAACTTGTTTTCGACTCTTTTTTTCGACTTTCAATATCTCCGTAACCAGAAGGTTCCCAGGCATGGTACAGTACAAAAAAAAAATCACAATGACGAGTAGTACAATCGGATCTCGGCTTCGTTAAATGTCTTTTTATTTTATACCCATTAAACTCTGTCTACAACAATAAAATTCGTTCCTTCACAAAAATAACTGACGTCAATTGTCAAACGAAAAACATCTGTATGGGCTGATTTTTCAATCATCTGTAACTTTAATCGAAGAATAATTTAAAAAATTTGACAGTTATTTCATACAAAAACTGTCAAACGTCAATTTTATTCCTCGAATTAAAGGCTAACTGGCGATGGAAAAATCAGCCCTATTTCGGATTTAAATAATCAAATCAGAGTTGAGAATTTGTAAGTGTAATTAGGCGTCCACAAATACGGAACAAACCGTAACTATCTAACAAACTGTAAGCATAGACATAAACACCAATGTCAATAGATATTAACGTCAACCATAGATTATGCGACGTAATCCGTCTATAAGTTATGGTACTGGCCATACAGATAATATCTTTGGACATACGTTTAATCTATGGTCACTAGTTTAGACACTAATTTATAGTTGTCTATGGGTCTTTTGGCGCGTTACCAAAATCGGAATGAGCTCCGCCATCTTGTTTTTTCAATACAATAATAATAATACCAGCCAATGTCCCACTGCAGGGCAAATGCCCCTCCTCATACAGAGAAGGCACGAGCATTGATCACCACGCTTGCTCAAGACACGTTGGCAATTTCAGACCTATACTAACAGTCCAGGGTACGGACAATGGTCCACTGAAGGACTAAGAGCGGAAACCAAACCCATAACATAGAACATAGAACTAGTCCAGGGTTAGAGGGGTCCTTGGCTAAATAATAACAGCCGCACAGGTCGATCGATCAGGTTAAGCTACGCTTGCCGCGGTTGGTCTGTGGTTGGGTGACCATCTCTACATACCGAGACCCCTCCGTGCCTCGGAAAGCACGTTAAGCCGTTGGTCCCAGCTGTCATTCGTGGATCTTTGACAGTCGTTACGGGTAGTCAGAAGCCCGAAAGTCTGACAACCAGTCTTACCAAGGGGTATCGTATTACCCGGTAACTGGGTTGTGGAGGTCAGATAGGCAGTCGCTCCATGTAAAATACTGGTACCTATACAGCTGCATCCAGTTAGACTGCAGAAGCCGACTCCAACATAGTTGGGAAAAGGCAGGCAGATGATGCAGTTGATGAGTAACTAGTCCAGGTTTCCGCACGATGTTTTGTTACACTGACGCTAACAATATTATAGACTGATTGTGTTCCTAACTCTTTAGGCAATTCAGGCGTGAACTTATTAATAAAAAATATCTTATTCCATTTTTACTGCACTTTAAGTCGAGTCCAGACCTACCCTCAAATGATTAGCCGTGAGCATATTACCATAATGATAGCCACCTAGCGCCAACATTGGCTGTGTGCCAGAAAGTTGGCCCAACACGTGTGCCACACAAATGACGCGTTAAATCGAAACACGTTCTCACAGTTTCAAACGTTTGGTAGACGTGTCTGGAGGCGATATTAAAATACATTTTTTGGTTTGTAGATTTCTGAATTATGTAATGTAGTACTACCTACATTTCTGTAGAGAAGAATATTTTAGCATTTTAGCCGTAGCAGACTGCACTACTGAAGTGGAGTAAGTACTGTATAACTGACGTGGAGTAAGCTACGCCGTAGCAGACTGTACTACGGGCGTAGAGTAAGCTACGCCGTAGCAGACTGTACTACGGGCGTAGAGTAAGCTACGCAGTAGCAGACTGTACTACGGACGTGGAGTAAGCTACGCAGTAGCAGACTGTACTACGGGCGTAGAGTAAGCTACGCCGTAGCAGATAGTAAGCTACGCCGTAGTAGATAGTAAGCTACGCCGTAGCAGATAGTAAGCTACGCCGTAGCACACCTGTATAACTGACGTGGAGTAAGCTATGCCTTAGCAGACTATACTACGGGCGTAGAGTATGCTACGCCGTAGCAGACTGTACTACGGGCGTAGAGTAAGCTACGCAGTAGCAGACTGTACTACGGGCGTAGAGCAGATAGTAAGCTACGCCGTAGCAAATAGTAAGCTACGCCGTAGCAGATAGTAAGCTACGCCGTAGCAGATAGTAAGCTACGCCGTAGCAGATAGTAAGCTACGCCGTAGCAGATAGTAAGCTACGCCGTAGCAGATAGTAAGCTACGCCGTAGCAGATAGTAAGCTACGCCGTAGCAGATAGTAAGCGACGCCGTAGCAGATAGTAAGCTACGCCGTAGCAGATAGTAAGCTACGCCGTAGCAGATAGTAAGCTACGCCGTAGCAGACTATACTACGGGCGTAGAGTAAGCTGCGCCGTAGCAGACTGTACTACGGGCGTAGAGTAAGCTACGCAGTAGCAGACTGTACTACGGGCGTAGAGTAAGCTACGCCGTAGCAGATAGTAAGCTACGCCGTAGCACACTGTATAACTGACGTGGAGTAAGCTATGCCTTAGCAGACTATACTACGGGCGTAGAGTAAGCTACCCCGTAGCAGACTGTACTACGGGCGTAGAGTAACCTACGCCGCAGCAGACTATACTACTGACGTAGAGTAAGCTACGCTGTAGCACACTGTACTATGGGCGTAGACTATAGGCTACGCCGTAGCAGAAGAGTTTTTCCGGGTTGTGATTTATTACGAATCACGAAAAAGAGTATTCGTTGGCTATGCCATCTCGTCAATGACAAACCATGATTCAGGAACAATGAATCATGGATGAAGGTAGGCGTGAAGGCTATATTATGACTATGCGCAGACTTGAGTAGCACGCAATGAAACAGTCATCTTACAGCCCTTTCACATTTATTTTACCTGTAACAGCAGCAACCGAAAAGCAACGTTATTACAACTAAAATAAAGATAATTTTGATTTTGACAGACTTGGCCATGGCAGCAACCCAATAGCAACTTTATTGCCACGAGAATAAAGATCACTGTGATTTGACAGTGATGCGAAATCAGAGGTAATGTGAACGGACCTGTAGTGTAGAATAGATGTCTAAACTCACCAATGTTAACTGTAAGCAGTTAAAAGTTAACCCAAAACTATAAATACGACTATAGACCAGTAACTGTGTCTATAAATACGACTATAGACCAGTAACTGTGTCTATAAATACGACTATAGACCAGTAACTGTGTCTATAAATCTCTGTGGCCTGCGTTTTATAGCCTCCATCAGTGGCTCGAAGTAAATGGCCGATTTAAATGGTATAGTAATAATTGGACAAGTTCAATGTTATGGTGTATAGACAAACAATGAGAAAATATTACCGTTATGATATTTTTTTTTTTTAAACGTTGCCCCACACTTGGAATTTCTCCTGTATTGTGGGTGCATTTACAAACATTTAAACTCACATACACAAACAGCCAGACCCGGAACAACTACTTGTAGGTCATACAAATATTTGTACCGTGCGGGAATCGAACCCGCGACACGCAGCGCAGCAGCATATTTAAATGCTTTGAGTTTGATATTCCAAATAAAGTATTAATAGACGAACCTATCTATTGCCTCTAACCGAGAGCTTATAGTGCCTCAGTGCTGCTACATAAATATTTTTTTTCTAAACAAATATAAAACACTTTGCCCGACGGACATGGGAATCGAACCTAGGACGAGGCAGTCAATATTTTACTGACACTTTTACACACTTTCACTACCACCGTATTGTTAGTGAAAAGCGTCAGTAAAGACTATCGACTTCGACGTATCGAAGCACTAAAAAGTTTAATGCACTGTTGGATTTTCAACTCTCACAGCTGAACCGAACGCTGATAGTCAAACACTGGGTTTTTACTTGACAATACTACATTGTCGCGTTGTTTTAGTAAAACGGGCAAAAGTGTTTTTTTTTTATAGCAGTGGTTGTTTTTACGGAAACCGCCGCCGCGCGCCGCCGCTTTACGCCTGCCGCTTTACGAAGGCATACAATTCGGCTTTAATACCCAGTAAGCCGTAAATAAAGGTTAACAAAGCGCCAGACAGCACAATTGGCGCAATCCAAATAAAAAACGACCAATAAAAATGTATTAAAAGGATATGAACTGCCAATAATGGCGTTTTTAAACGCCATGACGCATATAGACGTCAAGTGACGGTGTTTGTGACGTATGTGCGCGTGAGTGCGTTTTATTGGTGAAGAGCTGATGCGGCAGACGTTGTCCTGTCCAAATTTGAATAATTTTACACAAACGTCCCATACAAAAAAGGATATCTATTATTTTAGTTTTTTTTTTTTGAAAATTTCCAATTTTTCTTACCATTAATGTCATCGGTTCTACGGCTAATATGGCCGGCCCATTGTCACTTCAGCTTGCTTATTCTGTGAGCTATGTCGACGACTTTGGTTCTCTGCCGGATCACCTCGTTGCGAATTCGATCCCTCAGAGAAACTCCAAGCACAGCTCTTTCCATAGCTCGCTGACCTCGAATTTATGGACCAGCCGACATACACGTATTATGATGATTGGGTTGATTTTCATATGATTTATCATATCAAACACTAGTTTCTGCCCGCGACTTCGTTCGTGTGAAATTTCTTGTTCCGCCGACCCACCCCGTCCACTTACCTCTATCATACTTGAATTAAATAAAGTCTATTGAAACTTATGTTTCAAATTAATGTTATTTCAAGATAAATGGATATCAACTGTATTTAAATGGTAATTAAGTTGAAAAAGTTATAAAATGTTTGAAGTTGTAGTGCAAACTGAACTTTACTTTTTTTTTTAAGTCGATTTAATTTTTTTAAATTACTTCTTTATTTCGTAATTTTTAGTTTTTGCACTAGAATTTGACCGAGGTTTTGAGATGTTTTCCTTTTGACACTACACCCGTAGCTTGTATCAATAAGCCAGGCCGTCACACTTACCTACACGTATTAGTCCGTATCTTGAAAATTACTGAATCGATTTTGATGAAATTCGCACTGTTCCCTAAGTTGAAGTAAATATAAGCCAATAAAAAATGGTCACGATCCGATTAATAGTTGTGGAGAAATGCGTGGACAAACATACATACATACATAGGTCTATAAAATTTTGTATATTTGTTTGGAAGCCCTAATAGATTGTCATATATGTGAATATAATGCAATTCCAATAATATTACATACATGACATACGTGTCGAATTGATAACCTCCTTTTTTTGAAATCGGTAAAAAAATAACAAGTAGAGGGAAAATATGCGTCATATCCACGCGAAACGGTCATCACTATACGAGGCAGAGTCCCAGCGATGGTTTTCAGCGACAATCGGCGTTGACGTGATGACGTCAACCGGTGCAGCATACGATAACATAAAAAACTGGCCAAGTGCGAGTCGGACTCGCACACGAAGGGTTCCATACCACAAACAAGGCAAAAGCGCCGAAAAAAACACTTTTGTCTTAAGGGAGCCCCCCTTAAATATTTATTTTATTCTGTTTTTAGTATTTGTTGTTATAAACATTATAGCGGCAACAGAAATACATCATCTGTGAAAATTTCAACTGTCTAGCTATCACGGTTCATGAGATACAACCCGGTGACAGACGGACAGTGGAGTCTTAGTAATAGGTTCCCGTTTTTATTACCCTTTGGGTACGGAACCCTAAAAAGGAATGCTTGTAGAAGGTAGGTATACCTTCCTATGAGTATTCGAAAAGCCTACAGTCGCCCCCGACTGTGCTTGTTTGTGCGTGCAAGATGTATGGAAACCGTGCTCACGGTGCTGGAAAATCACGCAAAGATTCGGAAAAAACGGCACTTATTCACTTACGGTACGAGGAATTCGAGAAAAGCTTAACCATGGGTATGGCAAAGTTAATTTATAGTACGTTAATGAACCTAATAAGGACCAAATTTGCTGCCAATTGAAGCAGCTGTAAACGGATCGCATCGTTTGCCTTCAAAAAGATGCGATCCGTTAACTGCCATTCTTCTTCTTCTTCGTGTCGCTGGCACGACTGTATTTTAAATCTTGTTTTCCCAAAACTTCGCCACTTCCACGGCGTTGTCGGTGGCAGCGCAGAGGTCACTTTGACTGCATGTTTTGGGACACAGAGGGCAGGATAGGAGGTGGAGCATGGTTTGTGACATAGCTCCGCAATCACACCCTTCTGCCGTTGCGTCAAGGTAGCCCCATTAACTGCTGCTTACCTCCCTTACTTAGTTTTTTTTAATTTTTATTATTTAATAAGTATGGGGTAATAAACAACTACAACATATTAGACAAGGTGTAACAGAATAAACGCAAGTCCTGCAAGTAGTTTGTTCATAATTGATCAATTTCGATATGATTTTTTTTCAAAAATTATGTCGATTGAGCCAAAGAAAATTAAATCTTATTTCAAGGCAATAAGACTCAATTTTAAATGCATAAAGTAATGTTAAGGTCAACTTTAAAAAATAATAGTTTTGATCATTGTATTGGGGTGTATGAGGTCTTGCGTTAATTATGTTACACATTGTATTATTGGCGAAATGATACTATCACCTCTGCCTACCGCTTCGAAGAATTGAGGCGCGTTATATTATGTATCGCCACGTCACAAGACACCTTTAGCTCTCAACGGCATCACTATTGCACATGAGGCACTTAACGCGCAGATTGAGACGTAAATATTGGAGCAGCTGTGAGATGTGGCGCCAGAGACATCTAGCGGCGGTCGGGGGAACTATTCTATTAATAGTGTTAGTTTCGCTAACTTGTTGGTGTTATAGTTACGAGCGTGATTGCTGTGCCGGGGGTCCTTCGGGCTTCGATTCCCTGGTCGGTAAAGGCGATTGGGTTATATTCACCAAGCGAGCTCGTGGGTCACATGTAGGTAGTAGGAGTGAGGCGTATATATCGTAACAGCTAAATATAACAGGTTTCACAAGGTAACAGACTGTAACTGTGACAAACAAACTGAAATAAAAGCTTCTGTTCCACGATGAGATAACAGAATCTATCCAGTCACAAGCTTTTCTCTATTCATGCTTATGACAGTTACCTTAGTTAGAATAAGATAAAAAATGTTGCTGGTACACTGTGACACCCTGTTACATCGTCTGTCACAAGCTCTTTCCTTTTTTCGCATAGGTGTAACACCTTATTTAGAAAGAGAAGTACCTACGTGTATCAGCTGTGGTAACAGAGAACACACAATAGTTTGTTCCCACATATTATGAAATCACAGCCTGTTATTTTGTTTTCAACCTGATAATAGGTTTTTGGAACTGTTATTTACGTAGGACAGGAACAGGTGGAACAGATATGCGATTTTACCTGTTACAACCCACTCTAGATAGTCTTCATGGTTGTTAGTAGGCCATATTATGCCAGTTTCCTCAAGATGTCTTCTTTACCGGTTGAGCAGTGGTGATTAAATAATTGCACAAAGTGTTTACCTGTCCAGGTTCCAACCGACCCACCTGTTCTATTCTACTTGCATTACTTACTGCATGTCATCATTATTCAGCCTGAAACTGTCTACTGCTTGCCACAGGCCCAAACGTCGCAAATAGGAACAGAAGCGTGCATTAGCATAAGCATAGTCAGCCTATACTGTTCCCACTGCTGGGACACAGGCCTCCTCTCTGTGAGAGGGCGTGGGGCTGAGATCCACCACGCGGGCCCAGTGCGGGTTGGTGGATGTCACATGACATGGAATTTTCGGTCCTAGGACATGATGGTTTCTCAATTCAATTCTCAATTCTTTATTGCGTACCATAATGTTACATGTACAGTCACGAGCATAAATATGTATACACTTGGCTTTATTCAAAGGCGATTTTCTTCTTTATTTTTGAATAAAATTTTATATTATTATGAACATAGTATTTTCGAACCCATAGGTTTATGTAAAGTGTCGTGTTTCAACGTTGCATTCGTTATTTCGTGAAAAAATCGCTATTGAAAATTGCCAAGTGTTGACATATTAGTGCTCGTGACTGTAGTTGCATTTATTTTATGTTTATTTTACACGCCTACACAGGGTGTCGGCTAATTTTGTGAATTTACTCTTGTTACAGAATGACAGAGAAGAGAAGGAATCAAAGAAGAGAGGCATCACGGAGAAGTTTATGGAGTATGTCAAGAGGAGACTGAACCCTCAAACAGGTCAGTTTAGAATTAAGAACAATGTTTCTTTAATCTTTTTTAGGTATCTATCTATTTTGCCCATCACTGTGTATTAATGTCCGGTTACTTACATACATACATACCTACATATTCGTATTTCGGCTTATACATATTTCGGCTTTGGTGACTGCTACTGTTTCCGACAACCGTAGCCCTTAAAGTTTCCGGTTTCATAATCAAGTAAAAATACATTTTTCTGCTAAAATTGGCTGCTTGAAATGTGAATCTGAAAGCTTTATTTGCGGCAAAATAAACCTTTTGCCAGAGCTCTAACACTCATGCGAAACAGAAATCCAACTTAGAAAAACTCTTTTTTTTTAATGAAATAAACGCGAATGTTTCAGGTAATTCAACTCAGAAGCTAATTTACTTAGCGTCTTTTCTATCAAAGATATCGGAAATTACAGCAATAGAAGATTCACTTCATAAAGCAGGATTTTACAAAAGTACCTAATTCGCAAAATGCGGGAATGGGGAATTCCCGCATTTTGTAGTACTCACACCGTATTCATTGGCCAAAACAGTACCTATACAATTTTTTTGAAACAAAGATAGTGCCACCCTCTATACGCTTTGCACCCAAACAACTGTTTTGCAAACAACGCCATCTACGCAAAGTAAAAAGTACTATGACGAACCTCGCCTGGTACGACATCTGTTGGGAATTAAGAGAACTAAATAGCTGGGAAGACCTTTTGAAACTTTTGTCCGCGTACAGTTACTTACAAAAGCGTGGCTAGAGGGCGTTGCATTACCATACATTGTTTAATTTGAGGAAAAAATACGATTAGAATGAGATTATGTACCTACCATTATTTAAAAGGGACTACAGTACATAGGAATACACTGCGTTACAGCAATGCAATATAGCTTGAATTCTTGCTTCTGCATACGCTATGCCGAAGGTACGCAACCGAAGTTCGGAATGATTACGCCTGCAAATCCTGCAATGCTATTTGAATTACTGACGACACATTATGCCGAAATTACGTTGCGTTAAATAGCATTGTAGGCGTAATCATGCCGAACTTCTGTCGCGTACCTTCGGCATAGTGTGTTTATTTTAGAATTTTCGAGCAGAAGCAAGAATTCAAGTTATATTGCATTGCTCTAAGTGACGACAAACAAAACATCAACAATAACAAAAGCCGTATAATTTATTTATGCTTATAACAAAATGCGTGCGGCCATTTTGTCGGCCGCCATTTGCAATAAACTGTGAGTAATGTTGACAGCTTGCAAAGCGTTTTTATTATCAGAATTCACAGCTGCGTGTAACATTTTACATTTACGTAAAAATATTTTTTATTTTAGCAATTAAATGTTGGTTTTGCAGCTACAAGTACCTAATTTGCATGATTAGATTTTAATTTCTACCTCATTTTTCCCATCAGCAACCTTGAAAAGTTGGTTGGATGGTTTTCGACGAAAACCATGGTCGGATGAAATTCTGACACACAAAATGCAATATCTACCTGACCAGTGCCACATAGTATTAGTACCTACTTAAAGTTTGAGGTAGGTACTCACGCTGTGAATGTGTGCGTGAAGAAGAGTAACGTCAGCACATAACACACATACTTACGCTATTCACACACATTCACAGCGTGTTTGTATACCTGCAGGGCTAACATGCGCAAGTCGACAAGATTTTGTCGACGCATTATCTCGTGCTGAGACGACATATGTCTGTTTTTCGATGGGAGCTAACATGGCGACACTTTTAGGTCGTGTCGTTCTGACATAGAAGTCATGTCGTTCTGTCAAACCTGTTTTTGTCGTCAGGCTCTAACATGCGCGCTAAATGTTGTCGAATTTTGACATTTTCCTATGACAAGTTTCTCGTCGATGGTTTTCGTAGACGAGAAACCGCGACAAACAGAAAAAACTGAAAAGGGGTAACGGAATTCTGTCTGTGAACTTAAACAATTTAAGTATAATGGCGGTGCCGTACTATAATTATCTATTAACTGTGTATGCGGAGAGGGAGGAAGCTAGAAAAATACAAAGGAAGGTCATTCGCGATGTCTGCAACCCATTCGACTTACGGGATAACGAGTTCCAGTCCCTCTGGCGAATTACAAAGCCTATTTATTATTTATGAAACCTATTTATTTGTAACAACTTGTAAACTACATGAATGCAATATATGATATGATATTATTGTACAGTACACACATGACAAGTTAACTTTCGTTGGTATTACGAATAATGTTTCACAGCAATGACAGAATGTTGTACTTGATGAATAGTCAACATTCAATGTTCATTTATGTATGGCATAGTGTGTTTATGTTCTACATTACAGTTAGTACATTTCATCGAGATTATTAATGTAACATGATATTATGAATACATAATCTTATAACTCGTAGAAAAATCTATTCTTCACACGGTTTGTTTTGTAAGTCAATCTATACAACATTGAATATAATATGCATCTGTGACGGGATTTTGATCTAATACTTACAATTTCTTTGATGCCAAAGCCATCTTCTTTGTAACAATCCACAATTTCAAATTGTTTTGAAAATATTTGGCGCGAACCACAAGTACCACAACAAACAAAAACCAATTTTGAATTGACCAAAATGTCAAAGAGACAATTGTATCGTCACGTTCACAAATATGGCAGCGTTCACGCAATTCCCACCAATAATAGACCGAATGAAATGAATGAAACCGGCGTTACTAAATTATATTATGGTATGTTTTCTACAATAGCAACATCGGTTATCTCGCGTCGAGAAGGCGAAGTCACGACGAGATATCTTCTCGAGCGTGGTGCGCATGTTAGGAAAAGTGACAAACTAATCGAGAACGACAAATTTTGTCATCTCGTTTATGAGCTATGTCGACTTGCGCATGTTAGCCCTGCTGGTAAACTCAAGTAAAACGCGGTTCGCTTCGTGAGACAACAATAGGTAGCAGTGGCGAAGGTTCCATACAACTCGATTCCCACCGGCTTCCCTTTGAAAAATGGCACAGTCAGTATTCTTTATACAAATAATATAATCATATTAAAGATATTTATTCCGGCTTACCTCTTACAAAAATTGACCCTTCGCTACTGATAGGTAGGTACTATAATAGGCATGGAAGGTCAACTATAATAGGTTTTGGGGGAGGCCTATGTTCAGGGGACTTTCGGCTGAAATTATGATTTATAATGAGGTATGGAAGAACAGTGTAGGCCTGTCAACAAGTACTACAGTTAGACGTTAATTGTATTCAACATGACTCGTAAATAAGTAAGTGCTTGGCCAGACTGCAAACGTGGGCGCGGGGCGGGTGCAGCGCTGCGTAGGTACTCAAACATAAGTGCTTGTTTACGTAGGAACGCGCGGGCGCGGCGACGGGTGAAGGCGCGGTGGACTTGGTTCGCCGCACCTGCGTTTTGTACCTACTACATGAACACTTGCATACTATGCTGTGTGTTTGATATTTCGTGACCGCGCCCGCGAGTCTACGTGTTCAAGCACTAAGAACTTCATTTGAGCGTCTATAGTGGACACGCGAGCGCGATGAGCGGCGAGGGCTGGTTGGCGCGGGGAACGCGCGTCAAACTCACGCCATAGCTCGTTCATACAAGTGACCGCAGTGAGGGCGCGGGCGGCCCCTGCGGGGACCGGGGTTCACAAACTAGTTCGAGCTTTTTTCTAGTAAAAATAAGTCTTCTTCATCCAATATATATTTTGACAAACACTGGACACGACAACACGCAGAACGCAGCCGCGCTCGACTGCGGACAGGTAGAACGCGCGCGTTCCCGCACCCGCGCCACTCCCCGCTCCACGCTGCCAGTCTGGCCAAGCACTAAGGTTTCTAACTACAGCATACCTAAAACAATAGAGTTTATCAACAAGTACATAATAATACCTTTACATAACTAAAACTTACTGAACTATTATTAATGGTGTCGGGACGTGACGCACCGCATGGAACGTGCAAGTTTGTACTTAGGTAATGTAATGTTGCGCTTGTAATGCTCGAAGGGAAAATCAGGGCGCCTAAAAAGGCCACTTTGGCAGAATCATAAAAGGATAACATTATGAATCATAGTGGACAGTTAACTGTTAAGTTAATCGTATCAAATCCCATTGGTGAAGGATTTTTCAGTAATTTTTCTATGTCTGTGCTAAAATACCAATTAATCCAATTCAAATCCAATCCCAATCTCTAATGATTATACCTACATAGTGCAGTGAAAAAAAGAAAAACACGGACTGTCTTCGCCATATTATGATTCATAATGTTATCCTTTTATGATTCTGCCAAAGTGGCCTTTTTAGGCGCCCTGATGCCCTGATGTAGGTACAGCTTGTATTAAAAAGTATGGCTCATATTTGCGAACCATGGTGTGGTACAAACTACAAACCATCATACACCTGCCTGCCTTTTCCCAACTATGTTGGGGTCGGCTTCCAGTCTCACCGGATGCAGCTGAATACCAGTATTTTACATGAAGCGACAGCCTATCTGACCTCCCATTCCCGGACCAACCGCGACAGCTTAACCTGGTCGATCGATCAGTGCGGCTGTTATTACTTAGCCACACAAGATGGGGCTTACCCTTTTAGGGATACAACGGTGATATTCTGTTTAGATTTAGTTAGGTATTACCAGTAATAATAGCCTCCCCGACCGTTTTCGGTCACGGTGGCCAATCTCAATGGAGATTAGCCAGGTACGCAGGAGATATTATAGTGCACAAGTGTGTGCGCAAACACAGGTGCACTCTCTGTTCCTTTACTCTCATAGTCCGATGGGACGGCAATCCGACACGACCGGGGAGAGTTCAGGCGCAGGACCAACGGCGACACGTGCTTTCCGAGGCACGGGGGTATTAAACCGCCAACTTCCAAACTCCGGACTGTTACTAAGAAATTCCTAATGGAAAACCCAATAACACTGTCCGACCCGGGAATCGAACCCAGGACCCCACGCTCAGCAGTCGCGCTTGCAACCACGAGACTAACGGGGCAGTCAAGGTATTACCAGTAAGCTCTCAGTAACAACTAAAGCTCGCAACAGACTGTAGCCTTCAGGCCTCGACTGAACTGTACGTCAATCTGGCGTCACCGCAGATTTATGTGACGCCCGCAACGAATGTGTTGTGTATGTTGCAGTGACACGTTGCTGTAGCGTTAGAGATAGATATGTTGGAGGCTATAGGACTACTGATGATAGAAAACATAACAGGACATCAGTGCAGGAGGCTAATTCCTGTAATTAAAAACGTTCAAAACCTAGTCGCAATTTCATCTCAGCGACAATCATTGTCAAAAACATGTTAAAAATGTAGGGAAAGAGCTAGGTATTTTTGACAGATTGAGACAGATCAGGGGGCCTAAAAAGGCCACTTTGGCAGAATCATAAAAGGATATTATAATGGATAGTTAACCGTTAAATTAATCGTATACTTATCTCTTTTGTTGACTGTACCGACTTATTCTTCTCATTTTTGTTAGTCTAAACCTACTGTGCCACAGCTGGGCAAAAGTCTCTACACAATGGGAGGCACCGCCGAAGCCGGCCTTAGTATGCAACTAAGGTCACCCATCCACGGACCAACCGCGGCAAGCGTAGCTTAACCTGATCGATCGACCCATGGGGCTGTTATTATTTAGACACAAGCCTATGTGCTTGGGAAAAACATGTAAAGTAAAAATATGTGGGTATATAAATATACCTACCTATATAAAATAAATAGCTACATCAGTGCCTAACTCTTCGGTTATTACAGGCGTGATGTTTTGTTGTATTATGTAACAAAACCATCTTTCTACATAACCCACTACCGAATCACTCGCCCGCATTTTTTTTTTTTTTTTAAACTTTGCCCCACACTAGGAATTTCTCCTGTATTGTGGGTGCGTTTACAAACATTTAAACTCACATACACAAACAGCCAGACCTGGAACAACTACTTGTAGGTCATACAAATATTTGTTCCGTGCGGGAATCGAACCCGCGACACGCAGCGCAGCAGCCAATCGCTTAGCCAGTGCGCCAACCGTGCCGTCACATTATTCGTTCGCCATTATTCTCGATGGTTCGCTCTATAAATCTGTGGTTTAGCGCGTCACGTCCCCGACGCGTCACGACCATGACGCGTCAGTCGCGTTAAAACAGTTCAATTAAAATAGTGCTGTATCTTCTATCTATTCTATATACATATAATAAAATTGTAGAAAAGTGGTGTCTGTACAATGGAAATATATAAAAAAAAAGTAGCAGGGGTTGTTATTATATCGATGCCGAACCCGAAACTGTAATTAATTTTTTTTTTGTCTGTTTGTCTGTTTGTCGGTTTGTCTGTTTGTTTGTGCACGCTAATATCAGAAACGGCCTATTAGATTTAGATGCGGTTTTCACTAATATATTGTAGTAAGCTTCACTTAACATTTAGAGTTTATTTCATGTCAATCGGTTCATAAATAAAAAAGTTATGTCAATTTAAAGAATCACGGCGAACATTTGTTAAGGTATTCTATCAGAGTACGTACACTCGTACAATAATGCCTTTCAAATGACATCTTTTGTTGCGAAACAGATTTCAGAAGGCCCATTTATGCCAACATTCAAAGTGCAAGGCCAAGTTTACCACCCTATTGGTTCATTATTGCCTGAAAATGACGTCTCGAATCGTCTCGCGCATCCCGTTGTTATCCAGTCCCCGGGTTCTTAGAATTCGACATCAGACGTTTCAGATCTTCGATTTTGACTACCCCGTTGTCGCTGGCATAACCAACAGGATCCGCGTACGAAGTCGCGGGCAGAAGCTAGTTTTAAATATTATCTATAAAAATCCCTTTAATTATACGAGTATAATGTCATAATCAAAGATAAATCCATAGGTACTAATATTATGAATTCGAAAGTAACTCTGTCTGTCTGCCTGTATGTTACCTTTTCACGCCTAAACCACTGAACGGATTTCGTTAAAATTTGGCAGAGAGATCTATAGATTGCATTCAGGGGAAGGACATAGGATAGTTTTTATCGACATACCTCGCGTGCGAAGCCGCGGACGGAAGCTACTAAATAATATTGAAGTGTCTGATTAGTTTAACATCAGCCTATAATGTTCCCACTGCTGGGACACAGGCCTCCCGTCTGTGAGAAGGAGTGTGTTATAATTCTCCAAGCGGGCCCAGTGCGTGTTGGCGGAAAGCGCCACATGTTTTCTCCCAAATTGTTTCTTTCAAATCTATATACTCCGGGCTGCTACTGAGCAAGTTCTGACCCTATGTAATAACGTTAGGTATGTCCGTCCACTGAACATTCGAGATTGCTACCACCAAACAAAAGAGGAAGTCTAGTAAAGAGAAGAGTTCTTACTTCATTCTTACCCGACTGTGGTGAAGCCAGAAAGGAGGCTAATGTTTTAAACAGAAAAGTTAGAGCAAGGCTGTGGTTTACTTATGTTGTTTAAGTTTTAGAGTTAATAATTAAAGTTTGCGGAATTTAAAGGAGGTGAGAACAGAGGTTGGAAGTTTAAAGTTATAAATATACTAAGTTGGATTAGTAAGTTAATCCTGAGGTAAGGAAGTCCGCGAAATTCTATGTCGTCTTATGTTTTAGCTGATTTCAGCTCTGTGTGTAGGTAGGTACCGGTAAAATGGGGTTACATTGATTAATTTTGAAATAAAACTGACTGTAACTTCTTCAGTTATTTATAAAAAAATACAAAAAAAAAATACTGTAATGGCGACTCATAGTTTTTTATTGATAAAATTATTTATTTAATTTTTACGCCCTGTAGGTTCCGAGAAAAAAAACATTAAGTGGCTTATCATCTTTATACTTAATATGGGGTCGCTTTGATTGCCCCCGTTTTTTGTATGTAATAAGAAAGTAGCCCCCTAACAGGAAATAAAAACAAAAATAAAAATAAATTGTTCACTCATTAGTTTTAGAATTAAAACACTCCATCAGTAATCATCAAAGACACCCCGCTATTCAAATGTCACCCCATTTTACGGTACTACAGATATACATAGACCTAGATAACGCAAGTATCACGATCTGTATGAAAACCAAGCGTGCCATTTATTTTACTATAATATGATGTCACAAGCACTATATTTAGTGATGGGGAAATCAAATGGAGTCAAAGACGCCGCCGCCGCGTGCGGCACCCGTCTCGCCCCCCCCGGGGCCTAGCGCCAGCGCTCACGCTCACCCAGCCAGCAGTACACAGGACTGAAAGTGGCGGCTTACGATTTTTGTACGTAAGCTGGTGCGATTTTTAATAAATATATCTAGGTGTATGTAAATAATATAACATAGCAAGAAGTGTTATACGAATTTGTGTGGGGTAAGTACAACTTAAAAGTGAAAAACAAAACTTTTTTATAAAAAAAAAACAACCGACTTCCAAAAAAGACACTACAAAGTAAAAAATTACTTTAATTTCGGAAGTCGGTGGCAAACAACGAAAATGCGAACCCAACGACACCGACTGTCTCTTTTGGAAGTCGGTTGTTTTTTTTTTGTAAAAAAGTTTTTTATTTCTTTTTTTTTTTTGCATCATCGCTATCATCATTTCAGTCGACAGCTAGACATATAGGTCTCTCCAGAGCACCGCCAGACGTCGAACAGTTCCGTGCTTCCAGTGGATTCCTGCGGCTTTCAGCAGGTCGTCGGTCCACCTTGTGGGAGGGCCCCATCGGCCATCTGTTCTGCGAGCAATGTGCCCTGCTCACTGCCACTTTTTTTGTTTGGCAATCCTTCGGGCTATGTCAGTTACCTTGGTTCTCCTGCGGATCTCTTCATTTCTGAATCAATGACGAACTGAAACTCCAAGCATAGCCCTCTTTATGCTCTTTGGGTGACTTTTTTACCCGACTACGGCGAGGCAAAAAGGAGGGTTATGATTTTGACCGGTATGTATGTAAGCATGTATGTTCATCTGTTTGCTCATAACTTCTAAACTACTTGTCATAATTTGACAAATGAGGTCCTATCGTTGGAAGTCGTGTTGTATTGGAAGCGTCTTCATCGTCCGGTGGTTATAGGCTATGTGACGTGACACTAAATGTAATATGGCGGCCCTCTAGCGGAAATAAAGTCATGAGCTAAAAAATTTTTTTTTTAATCATGCCGTTGGGTATCAAATTGAAAGGGCTTAATTAGTACCTACATTTCAAAAATATAATACTACTGAATCAAATAAAAAAATAGTTTAAAAATTAAAACCCGACTACTGAAAAGGATGAAACAAGAAAATACCTTCCCGTGGTCGCAAGCTTATAGGTATGTTAGTACAGGCACGGCATGCGACCACGGGAAGGTACCTATAACTTTCTTGTTTCATCCTTTTCAGGAGTCGGGTTTTAGTTTTCAAACTCATAACCTTCTAATAAGGTCCATTGAGAGCAGAGTTAATTCTTCTTCTTCTTCTTCGTGTCGCTGGCACGACTGTATTTTAAATCTTGTTTTCCCAAAACTTTGCCACTTCCACGGCGTTGTCGGTGGCAGCGCAGAGGTCACTTTGACTGCATGTTTTGAGACACAGAGGGCAGGATACGAGGTGGAGCATGGTTTGTGACATAGCTCCGCAATCACACCCTTCTGCCGTTGCGTCAAGGTAGCCCCATTTTACCAGGTTGGACTTACATCTTCCCACTTGTGTCCGGAGACGGTTCAGAGATTTCCAAGTGGGCCACGGAAGGTTACACCCTGCAGGGAGATGCTCCTTTGGTGGTAGGTAGTGAGTAGGAGGGGGAAGAGTATCCTGCCGCAGTTTTTAATTAATATACTTTTAATGTTCTGATGTTAATTAAAAAGATACTTACGAGTATCATAGCTCAATAATTACTTAAGATTAAAATACCGAAGTGTCCATCGAATTATCGCTGACCGTGCGACCACTGTGTCCGTAAGTTTTGGTCAACAAAGTATTAGCAATTTAATCTTACAAATGAAAGAATTGGCAATGCAACCTGTTATTGTCATAAACTTGCTCCGTTGCAACTGCCAAATGTTAAGTTAAAATGCTGATAAAATGATATTTATCTCTGTAAGTAGAGTACCTAGGTAGATTATCCTACTCCTACTAATATTATAAACGCAAAAGTTTGTGAGGCTGAATGGTCTTTTGTTACTCTTTCACGTAAAAACTACTGAACGGATTTGTATGAAATTTGGCACACGGATATTTTATTATAAATAGGATTAACACATAGGATTCCGTACGCAAAATACGCACGGAGTTGCGGACACAAGCCCGTATTACCTAACACATAGGATTCGGTTTATCCCGATATTCGGATCACGGGATCGAAACGTGGGGCGCTGCTAGTTATGAGTATGTGTGTGGTTTATAACATACATAATCAGCCACTGCTGGGACACAGGCCTCCTCTTGGTGGGAGGGAGTGGGCCGTAATCCACCACGTGGGCCCAGTGCGGGTTGGTAGATGTCACATGTCTTCAAATTTTTGGTTCTGGGACATGCCAGTTTCGTCACGATGTTTTCCTTCACTGTTTTGAGAGCAGTGGTGGTGAAATTATTTACACAAAGTAAAGTGTGTGTCTACCTGCCGCATGTCGCAACAGAAATGGGCAAAAGTAGCTGACTGGATTCCGAATAACAGGAATCGGCGATAGAGCAGTGGTGGCCAAGTGGTAACGGCCGCGACTTACGAGTTGTAAGTCGTAGGTTCGGACCCAGACAGGCACTTTACTTTGTGTAAATTATTTCATCACCACTGCTCTCAAAACGGTGAAGGAAAACGGCATATCCTAGAACCAAAAATTCGAAGGCATGTGACATCTGCCAATCCGCACTGGGCCCGCGTGGTGGATTACGGCCCACTCCCTCTCACCGAGAGGAGGCCAGTGTCCCAGCAGTGGGAACATTATAGGCTGATGATGGTTAGGAATCGGCGACGCGGCAGGCCCAGAAAGAGATGGCGTGACGAATTGGACGCCTATCTGAAGGATTGGCCAGATGAAGCAAGAGACAGGAAAAGGTGGAAAGACGGAAGGGAGGCCTTTGCCCTGCAGTGGGACATAACAGGCTCATAATAATAATAATAAAAAGCGCCTGTCTGGGTTCGAATCTTCGAACTCACTATCTACAGTTCGTAAGTTGTTGCCACTGAGACACCACTGCTCTATCTTTCCTATAAAGAAGAATAATTCATATGAAAATATTCATACATAGTTTGTGGTCAGTAGCTCACGAGTTGTTGTATTTAAACTCAGTGGTGTAACTATACCGTTTGGGGCCCGAGGCAAATTCAAGGGATGGGGCCCTCCCTCAATGTACAGAAGCTCAACCAACGTTATAGTTTTTTTTTACTGGCACTTTTCCGCGACTTCTTCCGCGTAGATTTCATATTTTCCCCAACATTTAACACCTGACTGCTTCGTTGGTCTAGTGGTCGTAAACGCTACTGCTGAACATGAAGTCCTGTCCAAAAAATTTGTGTGTCCTTTGTTGCACATTTAAAAAAAAAACAGTGCATTTATAAACTTACTAGCTGCGCCCCGCGGTTTCACCCGCGTAAATGTCGATCCCGTGGGAATATCGGGATAAAAAGTAGCCTCTATGTTAATCCAGGGCGTCAGCTACCTCCATACAAAAGTTTATCAAAATTGGTCCAGCCGTTTGAGCGTGAAGAAGTAACAAACATATAAACACACACTCACAAACTTTCGCCTTTATAATATTAGTGTGATGTTAGGATCCTCCTGTGGTCATAACCCTCTCGGGCCGGGGGCCCCTTCTGGCTGGGGGCCCGTAGCATTTTGCCCCAACGCCACCCTATAGTTACTCCACTGTTAAACTACTTCATATCTCTCAGAGTTCTTACATAAACTAAACGTATAATCTCTGCGAAACATCTGTCTTAAAAGTTTCTTCAGGAATATAACAGTTACAGAATAACGTTACCTATAAATAAAAGGTCCCATTAAAATAGATGGACAATATTTTAGAAATCATTCAGACCACCAAAATAAGGACTTTTTAATCTATTGTACAGAAATGGGCCTAAGAATGTTAAAAATCTTCCTACGAAGACATGTTCTGAGGTAACATTATATATACTCGTACTAGATCATTCCGTCTCTTGTCAGTGTTGTCGGCATTGCAGGCAAGCATGGTGTTCTGTTTGTATACTAGGTAAATAGGTACATCATGAAAAGGTGGCGAACAGTTAGCCTAGCCTCCCTCCCCGACCGTTTTCGTTCACGGTGGCCAATCTCAATGGAGATTAGCCAGGTACGCAGGAGATATTATAGTGCACAAGTGTGTGCGCAAACACAGGTGCACTCTCTGTTCCTTTACTCTCATAGTCCGATGGGACGGCAATCCGACACGACCGGGGAGAGATCAGGCGCAGGACCAACGGCGACACGTGCTTTCCGAGGCACGGAGGTATTAAACCGCCGACTTCCAAACTCCGGACTGTTACTAAGAAATTCCTAATGGTAAACCACCTAACACTTTGTCCGACCCGGAAATCGAACCCAGGACCCCACGCTCAGCAGTCGCACTTGCAACCACGAGACTAACGGGGCAGTCAATTTTCTAATATAAATTCTAAATTTTGCATGATGTTATGAAATGGTTTCTTACACTCTTTCAATCCGCGCCCCTTTTCAGCGCCAGTTGGTATAACATTTTAATTATAACTCATTATATTTCATAATTTTAAGCGAGTTGACGCGAACACGTTCAAAGGTTAGGGTGAGGATATGTTGACAAGCGGAGCGAGCAGCGGGTAAGGCCATCATCACCATCATTCATTCGAAAGACGTCGCAGCGTCGTCCAATTATCGTTGCAGCAGCGCCCGGTCCCATACTTTCCGCATTCAAACTCAAACTCAAAGCATTTATTTCAATTAAACCAATTACAGGCACTTTTGAATTGTAAAGGGGTCGGTCAGTCAGAAAGATGAAGCTAGATTGCCCATTCCAAAGCGTAGGTACCTATGGAGAAGAACGGGCAAGAAACTCCATGGATACTCTTTTAAATCAAAATAATATGGTTACAAAGTCTTGTTTACATCATTCATGTTAAAAATTATGCATGTGAGAACGATGCAACGTTAAAAGCGTCCGTAATAAAAAGACGAAAAAAAACAATTCAAATATTTAATTAAATTCAAATAAGTAAGCCATGGCAGCAAATAATTTTATTAAAATAAGCATTGCAGCGAATTGCCGCAGTTTTTAAGATGGTTATAAGCGTTTGAGTTAAAAGGAGAGCGAAAAGGAATAGTCTGGAGGTACGAGCAACGCCGCATGAAATGTATTGTTTTAGTTTTTAGGGGTTCCGTAGTTCTGTCAAGGAACCCATATACATAGTTTCGTCATGTCCGTCTGTCTGTCTGTCCGAGTTTTTGCTAAAATACCGTTAGTACTAGAAAGCTGTAATTTTGTAGGAGTGTGTATATCAATTACGCCGACAAAGTGGTAAAATAAAAGTTGAATAGGTCTTATAAAATGACTTGGGGGTTGCTAAAATTATTTTTCGATTTAATGCTCTATAAATTTACGAAATATTAAACTTTAAAGTGCAAATTTTTGTTCCAGTAGGGCGTCCCCCCCCCCCCTCTAAAAGCTAAACTGCTGGCTTGCAAAATCTGGAAAAATTCTCGATGATAGTGAATTTCATGAACTTTAAAGAAAAACTATAGTGGTTAAGATAACTTTATCAAGTTTAGTAGTAACAGTCGTTGAACTTTTGTGTTGGATAATTTTGTACCAAATACAAAATCCTTAGCATTAATCCTTTAAAGTGACTAAGATGAAGTAGTTGCTTGTTTATAACGGGTAAAGACTTGCATTGAAAAACAAAATAGGAAATAAAAAAACTAAAAAAGTCGATTTTTGTTATTATAACCATTACTCCTTATATCTTTACCATTAGATACTTTATATTCAGAATAAAGAACAACAGAATCGTACTATAATGTACGGGCTACTACTACTACGGAACCCTACACTATGCGTGGCCCGACGCGCACTTAGCCGGTTTTTTAATTTTTTATAATACGTCGTATGTTTCCGTTATCCTACTTACAGAATTAACATTTTACAGAATTAGGTAACAATTTCATTTCATTTCGCTCGCCTAAGCAAAGTGTTTCACAATGTTTTTACATGTCAATGGGTTTAAAACGAGAATTTTTAACTGAAAGAAAACTTAGTGTGGGCTTTCAAAACTAGTGATGAAACAAGTTTTAATTAAGTTAACAAGTCAGAACTAAACTAGTTTACGTCTGTGACTTGCCTTGGAGAAATAAGTTTTTAGTGCCTATCACATTTTTTCACTAACTTAAAAAAAACTACCTCGTTAAGGCTCCTTCAAACAGGCGCGACACGCGATAAAATCGCGCGCGACACAAAGGCACTGCAACGAGCGGTGCCTTTGTGTCGCGCGCGATTATGACCAACGACTAAAGGCTCCTACAAACAGGCGCGACACGCGATAAAATCGCGCGCGACACAAAGGCACTGCAACGAGCGGTGGCTTTGTGTCGCGCGCGATTATATCGTGTGTCGCGCCTGTTTGTAGGAGCCTTTAGTCGTTGGTCTTGTGGAGTCAAGCGCGACTGCTGAAAGTTATGTCCTGGGTTCGGTTCCAAGGTCGAGCAAAGTGCTGTTGGGTTTTTCCATCAGGTTCCTCAGTAGCAGCTCGGAGTCTGCATTCGTGCCCGGTTGATGGCAATAGTTTTTTTTTAAATAATTTATTTAATGATATTAAAAATACAGACATAGTTTACTATGGAACCAAATCTGAAATCGCGAAAAAAAAATCAGCTGTTCCTTACATTTATGTTCGTATAACTCGTGAAAATTTAGGGAACAGCTGATTTTATTTCGCATCTGTGCAATAACGGGTCGTGCAGTACGTCCTGCTCAGCAGTAACATTTGCGACCATTAGACCAAAGAAGCAGTCAACGAGGCAGAAATCCCAGAATTTGTCATTAAATATTACTATTCTCATCATCAGTCTCTTCCCTTATCCCAATGTATTTGGTGTCGGCGCAAGATGTCTTTTTCTTCCATACTTCTCTATAAGGGCGCGCTCCCACAATGTCGTGACGATTAATTTATCGTTGGGCGACTATCGTCTCTAGCTGTTCCCATTATATGAACTGTTTATCGTCACTGTGTCGTCGAAATATTTTATCGTTGAATGACTGTCGTATCTAGCTGTTCCCATTGGATCGTGACGACATTTTTACTGTTCACGGCAGTCGCCTTGTCGTTTTTGTGATACGTGCTACGATAGATAGGCACATGATTTGTCGTCGCCATAAGTCGTGACGTTTTTCATCGTTTTACGACTGTCGTGCTAGCTGTTCCCATTGACTTGACAATCTGTCGTCACTGCAAAAAAAAGTCGTGGACGACAGTTAATCGTGTAGACCTATATTATGTGAACCTCCCCATTTAAATACACAAGCCGCGACGCGACTCTTTAAACGACACGATAATCTGTCGACACGACATAGTGGGAATGGGGCCTTAGTCGCCATGTATTTTACATGGAGCGACTGCCTATCTGACCTCCACAACCCAGTTACTGGGTAATACGATACCCCTTGGTAAGACTGGTTGTCAGATTTTCGGGCTTCTGACTACCCGTAACGACTGTCAGTCAGAGATCCACGAATGACAGCCGGGACCAACGACTTAACGTGCTTTCCGAGGCACGGAGGCGTCTTGGTATGTAAGGATGGTCACCCATCTACAGACCAACCGCCGCAAACGTTGCTTAACCTGATCGATCGACTCGTGCGGCTGATATTACTTAGCCACAAGCCCCTCATTCACACAGTCCATCCATCTTTTCTTTGGTCTTCCCCTACTCTTATAGCCATCGACATCCATACTCAAAACTCTCCTCACGATATTTTCCTCATTTCTCCGTAACACATGCCCATACCATGACAACCGATTCCCACACAACTTTTCAGTTACCAGTGCTACTTTCCTCTTATGTACTCATTTCTTATTCTATCCATTCGTGTAACACCACACATCCCTCTTGGCATTCTCATCTCAGCTGCATGCAATAGGCTATTTGACAATGTAAAAAATAAGGTCATAATTATTGACACTCGTATAGATTATCGCTTTTAAAATGATTTGCATTAATTTTACTACAAAACAATGTATTATTTATAAAAAAAAAAACCCGAAAAAACTTCATCTTTTTAAATCTGGCGCCACGTAATCGAAAACGGTCTGGATTGGCTGAACTTAAGATGACGTCATGATTTAGTAAATTTCTGTCTATCGTTGACAGAACAGATGACTTTTGTCTAGTATCTCGACCGTTTCAACGTTTGTTTACGTGAATCGTGACGTCACGACGCCATATTGTTAAAGATAGCGTTTTGGCGGCTTATTTAAACAGTACATTTTTATTTACTATTTTTTAAAAGAAATACATTATGCAATTTGAAGTAATAGGTTTTTGTGGGCTCGTTAGACACCATTAAATAATCTGAGAGGTTTATCAGAAACCAGTCAAATAGCCTATTGCCTTTCATTCGTCCTTATAAATATTACTTTTCCAAACTCTAAAATACCGTACCTATTGTATGGCATCCATTGTATTGAGCGAATTTCCCCATAAAGCCCTTTCAAAACAAAAGCGTTTTGGAAATAAATTATAATGAAAATGCGTTTAATGGAGTGCGACCATCTGGCTCCCTTCTTAAAGCTTATACTTCTAGTGCGTTTGTCCACTCCATCCGTCACCGGGACCTCAACAAGTCAAAGTCAAAGTCAAATCATTTATGTAATAGGCACATTAAAGGCACATTTGAACGTCAAAAATTACAACTAAATAGAATTGATTCTAGTCGCCCATTCCAAAAGGTAGTATTCGTATGGAGAAGAATGGGCAAGAAACTCCAACGTTACTCTTTTAAAATGTTTTACAAAGTCTTGTATACATAATATAATTATATGTGAACACGATGCACCTAGAATAAAATTAGTCTACCACAAAAGCTAAAAAGAATTAAAAAATGAAGCAATGACAGGTACGAGGTGACGGTGCGTGCCGAGTAGCGAGCGATGCATACAATTATTGCTATGACCACGTGTTCTTCACACGTCCGTCACCCGAGCGCCCTCATCCCGGCCGGATGCCGGCAATACAAAAAAGGTTTTATCTTGTCCACACATTGCCGTTGCACTGGCGCCGTTCGCCGTGCCTTTGTTTTGGCATAATCAGCCTATAATGTTCCTACTCCTGGGACACAGGCCTCCTCTCTATGAGAGGGAGTGGGCCGAAATCCACCACGCGGGCCCAGTGCGGGTTGGTAGATGTCACATGTCTTCGAATTTTTTGTTTTAGGACATGCCAGTTTCCTCACGATGTTTTCCTTCACCGTTTTTGTTTTGTTTATCATAAATAACATACTGAATGGCCGAGTTCGGTCGCGGTGGACAAACGATCGCCGTCACCGGGACGTCACTATAGTTTCTCCATGACGTCCCGGTGACGGCTGTGGTGGATAAACGCCCTTAAGTCTGAAATATCAATAAATACTTACCTGAGTAATTGAATTATATTGGTTCACTTGCTTTGTAAATTACTTTGCGCTGAATGCTGATGTTTTGTTATCGTTTTTAATTTCATAACACTGCCTGTATTTAGAGGGGCTCGTGGGCCAATCGATCAAGGCTTACCGGGGTAGGTCCGTCGATAGGTGCCCCTCCCCCCCCCGGGAACGACATAGGATAGTTTTTATTGACATACCTCGCGGGCAAAGCCGCGGGCGGAAGCTAGTAATAAATAAATGAATATAAAGCTAGACAGATGATGATGAAACACATCACAGCTGAAGATTGTCAATTACAAAATACTCGAACATTCCTCGCGTCGTGCTGCCGACTGTACAAGTACCTACGTAGACAGTACATAGCCTACGTACCCGTGACGTCACTGCACCGATAATATTGAAATAGTTCGACAGCTGGAATTACTAGCGATGGCGGTTTGTGGGGCCAGGAGTCTGGCGATAAAGTTGCAATAGATTTATAGAAGAAATAACGGCCCATCAGAGCGGTTACTTTCGTGTCTTTATGAATGTTCCAATTTTAATCTCAATCCCACTGCTGGGACACAGGCCTCCTCACTGTGAGAGGGAGTGGGCCGAAATCTACCACGCGGGCCCAGTGCGGGTTGGTAGATGTCACATGTCTTCGAATTTTTGGTTCTAGGATATGCCGGTTTCCTCACGATGTTTTCCTTCACCGTTTTACGTTTTCCGTCACCTGTAGTAATTTGTATGAGGAGGCCTTAAATAGAGTTAGGGACCTAGAAGATGAATTAGTTCATGCTAATAGTTGTATCACCCAGTTAGAAAAAGAAATAGAATGCAATCAGGTTAGAGAAACAAACCACTTATATAATGAATTATTAAATAGTAATTGTAACCCTCATTCCTTGACAACTATTGACCTTACTGAGGATTCCTTGCTGAAACAGAATTATAGTTATAAATTTAGTCATAACAAAATGAAAAAATATGCAAGAATGAATAGAATAATTAAAAAATGTAATCAATTTAGAAAACATCAAAAACACTTTTCCAAACATATTCCACTGAGGAAAGAACGTGTTGATCTAATGAATAAATTAACCAATTATCAAATCAAATTAGAAGACAGCAAAAAAATCTATGAAATTGATACACAGCGCTTACAGTCTGACATACAGGAACTTGAAAGCAGACTCAGTTCTCTTTACATTAAATATGTGGGTTCTCAGAACCAAATTAAAGAACACATTCTTGCTGCTAATGAGTTAGTAATGTGTCAGTGCACTTGTCAGACAGTTATACACCCTGTCGCTGTCCAGCCTGAGGTAACGGAGGACCCGTCCCAGACTGAGAGTTTGTCTCAAGAGTGTATCCTTAACCAGGATGTATATGATATAGTAGAAGATCTTTCTCAATTGGTACAGCTTGAGACTGGTAGTTGTCCATCTTTCAGTAGTCATGATTGTTATGATTCGGTTATGTTCTCGGATAGTATAGGAAGAGGTTTAGGTAAATTAATTAGTAACAACCTGAGTTATTCTACTCAAAATAATTGTATGCCAGGGTCAACCTACAAACAAATAATGGCATCAGTAACAGGAAATGTATTTAATCCCAAAACTAACATTACTGTATTTGTAGGTAACAGTTCTAAGGTCAAAAAATATGAAATAACTGACTGTGTAACTGAGTTGTTAAAGTTAAATTGTAATAAAATAATATTGTGTGCTTTCCCATATTTTAAAAAATTAACAAATAGACAAAACAATTATATTCATATGCTTAATAAGCATATGCACTTTTTAGTTAGTCATTACAGTGACAAGCTTGTATATTTTGACACCAACTGTTATGTTGAAACTTTAAAGTCGACTAGGGGTACTGTGTATCTGCCTGTTAGTTTTAGACACATAATAGCAAGGCTATTAGCTTTTTATATAAACTCAGACATAAGTATTATGTCGAAGTCTTGTATTATTAACACCACAACAGTTAGTAATAATACTAATAATAAGGTGGTTTGCCTGAATGAATGTAGCTCAAATGCTATAAATATTTGTACAAATTATACGAAGGAGGTTCCATTTCTCTCACGCACTATGAGCTCACTGCCTGGTGATGACATTGAAGTCTTGGGATTAACTCCGGATAATCATTTAAACTAGTTTGTAAGACAACAGAAGGTACCAGTAATAATATTCTTATACCTAACAACAACAAGGTATCTTCTTGCTCTAAATTATGTAAATATCAAAAAGGAGATCAGCAGAATGCCTTGACAGTATTTCATCAAAATATTCAAGGCATTTCTTCCAAATTATTAGAAATTGAAATGTTTTTAGAAAAAACAAAGTTTGACATTGTTTGTTGTACTGAACATTGGTTAAAGGATTACCAAATGTTAATTAATTTTGAGAACTATAGTGTGGGCAGTTGTTTTAACCGTAAATCTATGCTGCGTGGAGGTTCTCTAATAATGATAAAAAAATGTTTAAAATCCAAGCAACGAAATGACATAGTGGGTTTATCAGTTGAACATTGCATCGAACTGTCCTGTGTTGAGCTAGATAAGCATGTCATAGTGTGCGTTTACAGACCCCCTAATTATCAGAACTTTTCTTTATTTGAGTCAATAATGGAAGATGTCTTAGCGAAACTTGCATCCAATAACAAAGCCGCAATTATTTGTGGGGATTTTAATGTTAATATTTTGGAAAATAATTCTAATAGCAGTAGATTATTAAGCCTTTTTAAATCGTTCAATTTATATAATGTGTTTGCAGAACCTACTAGAATAACTCCAAATTCTGCTACTTGTATTGATAATGTCTTTTGCGATTGTGATTATTTAGATAAAGCCATCGTTAATTATCTGCCGTCTGATCATAGTGGACAAACGGTATCTTTTAAGTTTAAAACACCTTTGCAAAAAGTGCAAATTCAATTTAGACCAATAACGACTGGTAAACTAAATAGATTCAATAGTACCCTAAATAATAAGTTAAATGATCTGGGCCATGATGGGGATGATGCTAATAAATTGTACGAGGATTTCTTTTCAGTAGTGCACACTCAATTTAATACAATTTTTGAAAAGAAAACAAAAAACATTTGCCCTAATTTTGTTTTTAGTGACTGGGCAACTAGAGGTATTAGGATAAGTAGGGAAAGACTTTTCGAGCTGTATGGCCTTAAGCCTTACATCAATACTGAAACTTTCAGCAAGTATGTTGCTACATATTCCAAAATTTTTAGAAATACTTGCAAAATAGCCAAAGCCCTGTACATTAGCAATAAAATCAAATCAGCAGAAAATAAGATAAAAACGGTTTGGAAAATTATAAATAACGAAACTAGTAGGAATAAAAAACGAAACACTGATTACACATTGGAGACTTCACGTGGTGCCATAAGCTCTAACTTAGAAGTAGCTCAGGAATTTGTAAATTTCTTTACTAATATACCATCAAAAACGACGGAAGCCTTAAATTCCTCATCCGACGTATCAATTGATTTATTAAGAGCGAACGTTCCAGCCTGCCCGGTTGAATTTCAATTTAAACATATAAACCCCGCTTCAGTAATAAAAGCTTTTAAGCAAATTAAGATCAAATTGACCGAAGATCTTTGGGGAATGTCCATTAAAGTCTGTGCCTCCATAATTGAGACTATTGCACCTTACTTAGCCTTAGTATTTAATTTGTGTGTTGATCAAGGAATCTTCCCCGATTTAATGAAATACAGTAAGGTAATACCACTTTTCAAATCTGGGGACAGTAAAGACACCAATAATTATAGACCCGTATCCGTGTTGCCGGTTTTCAGTAAGGTGTTCGAAAAGATAATGCTTAATCAGATGCTCAATCATTTTAACATGAATAAAATCCTTCACGATCAGCAATTTGGTTTCACCAAAGGACGTTGTACGACTGACGCTGGTGTAACCTTATTAAAACACATTTTTAACGCGTGGGAAGAGGCCCAAGACGCCATTGGAATCTTTTGTGACCTCTCTAAGGCATTTGATTGCGTCGATCACGAAACCTTGCTTTTGAAACTTGAGCATTACGGACTTGGAAAACTTGCGCTCAGTTTAGTTAGTTCTTATTTAAATGATAGACAACAGCAAGTCCAAATAAATGGTGTCAATTCATATGGTTTAAAAGTAAAAATGGGTGTGCCACAAGGCTCGATATTGGGTCCTTTCCTCTTTTTAGTGTATGTTAATGATCTACTCCATTTATTAAAAAATCAACCACAAATGGTGTTATTTGCTGATGACACTTCCTTAATTTTTAAGGTAAATAGACGTGCTACAAATTTTGACGACGTAAATAACGCCCTACTGCAGGTCCAAAATTGGTTCACTGCTAATAATTTAGTATTAAATGGAAAAAAAACTAAGTGCATAAGATTTTCTTTACCAAATGTCAAGGGTAGTGATTGTGAGATAATATTGAATCAAGAGAAACTAGAATTCGTCGATAAAACTGTTTTCTTAGGGATCACGCTCGACTCAAGGCTACAATGGGGTCCTCATTTAACATCTCTTGCAGGACGGCTAAGTTCAGCAGCTTATGCTGTCAGAAAAATCCGTCAATTTACTGATGTGGATACCGCGAGACTAGTCTATTTTAGTTACTTTCATAGTGTCATGTCTTACGGTATTTTACTTTGGGGACGGGCTGCAGACATCGATTCTATTTTTATTCTGCAGAAAAGAGCCATCAGAGCCATATATAACCTCCGCAGGCGCGATTCTCTGAGGGAACTGTTTAAGGAAATTAACATCATGACGGTACCTTGTCAATATATCTACGAAAACATCATGTATGTAAGAAAAAACTTACATCTTTTTAGTAAAAGAGGTGAAAGACATAATTATAGTACTAGAAATAGGGACCTATTAGTTCAACCAGGTTTCAGACTGGCTAAAGTAGACTCATCTTTTATGGGGTACTGTTTAAAATGTTATAATAAAATACCTCCCCACATTCTTCAACTGAATGAGACAAAATTCAAGTCTTGTATAAAACGCACACTATGCAGTCAGGCATATTATAAGTTAGGGGATTACATAGCTGATAAAAATGCCTGGCTCAATGCTGGTCCTGCTCCACAACCACAACTAATTGATTAACACCTGAAAATACTGTTGGAGCTGCTGAAGATTGTAAGACTATCTTTGCATTGTATAAACTCAATTTCATTTGTATTGTATAATTGCATAGCACAGATGTGAGTTCTATGTAATTACTATACCTTATTTTACCATTTACCGGGTAATATGTCTTTCATTGACTCGAATGTGCCCTGGCGGCTGATAGTATGTCATGCTCACACAAATGTCTCGCTGACGGTGGCGTGTATGTTGGATCATTTAGCTCCCTTCAAAATGGTTGAGCTGAATGGTGCTGATCTATGCGTCATGTTCGTGAACGGGCGCCGTCAGTTGGGGCTGGTCATCACTTAGCTGCCTCGGCTTATTTTTAATTATTTTATTTTTGGATTGTTGTTTTAGTACTATTTGTTGTACTCTGGACGCTTTTAACGCATACGTCTTGTTTATTTTTACATCGTTCTCACATTATTTAATTATAAATTCAAAAGTAATGATGTAACTAATATTTTTGTAAAATATAATTTAAAAAGAGTGTCCATGGAGTTTCTTGTCCGTTCTTCTCCATAGGTACCTACGCTTTGGAATGGGCAACTAGCTTCACACTTTTCTGACTGACCTACTTCTTGACAATTCAAAAGTGCCTGTAAAATGGTTTAATTGAAATAAATGCTTTGAGTTTGAGTTTGAGTTTTGATGTGTGATGAAATAATTTACACAAAAAGAGCGCCTGTCTGGGTTCGAACCTACGACTGCTCTGCACTGGTCTCCTATGCTTAAGGGCATTGCAAAACTATGTTGCAAAACATTTAATTGTAAACTGATTTACATTCGTTACCTCACACATCAGGTCCAGTTGAAAACCAGCGTCAGGCACTAGTTGTCTGGCATTTTTGCTGAACTGGGCCTTTTTACCGCAGCCGTGAGGCACAATGTTTGAAAAAAAGTGTAAAGTCCGATGTAAGAAATTAGCAGGAATGCTAATTTCTTACATCGGACTTTACACTTTTTATCTAATGCATGTATCTGGTGTATTGCGTGTATTTTAATCTATGCTATATAAATGTATTTTCTTTCTTTTTACCGACTTAAAAAAAAAGAGGTTAACAATTCGACACGTATGTATGTAATATTATTATTATTTATTTATTTATTCAAGTTACAAAGACTCATAGACAATATACAAAATTCAATAAAATACATCACACATACATCAAAAAAATTAAATAAAATACATTAATAATTAACAAAACAATAACAAAAGACCACCGTACCTCCGACCCTTACACACGACTGTAGGTAACGTGCAAGTCACAGCAGCGTCGCATGTAAGGACAGTCGAGCCTGTCCGCTATCATCATCAGCACGCTGTTGGGGCTGCCGCGCACCCTGCGCACCAGAGACGCACTCCGCTTACGCATCGTTGCATAGAAGCAGTCGACGCTAGCTTCGGCAAACATGCCCGAGGCACTACAGTGTCGCGGCAGCCCCATCAGCGCTCTAAAGGCGTTGTTATACTGGACGCGGAGGGCTTCGTATGCTTTTTGGGTGTGATTCACCCACAGGCTGCACGAGTAAAATGATGTACAATAAGCTCTAAAAAGTGTATGCTTGACCGACTTTGAACAACGTGCAAACCTGCGGGCTATCATATTAGCTCTTATTGACAACGCCCTCCGCTCCCTCTCGATATCGATATCGTCTTTGAGACCGTCAGTAACTAAATGCCCCAGGTATTTAAAGTGGTCCACTTTTGCCAAGGGAATCCCGTACAGTTTGATGGGTGGTACTGTTATAGGACATTTAGAGCCGGCCCCAAACACCATAAGCTGACTTTTTGTTACATTATATTTCAGACCGTGTCTCTCAGCATATGCCTCACAAATCTGCAACAATGTTCTAATACCACAAACCGATGCGCTCAGCAGCACCATGTCGTCCGCATAGCTAATATTATTCAGGCAAACTCCATCAACATGACAACCGACATGAGTGCTGCTGAGAGCAACAATCAGCGCATTAACATATAAGTTAAAAAGTGCGGGGGAGCTCAACCCTCCCTGCCTCACCCCACACTCCAACCCATATGGTTCCGAAAAAGAGCCCGCCCATTTCACGCTATTGATCTGGCCTCCATACCAACATTTAAACAGGTTAATAAGTTCTGTGGGGAAATCTATGTCCTCCAGCTTCCTCCATAGGATGTCATAGGAAACCAGATCAAAAGCCCTGGATAAATCGAGAAAGCACGCGTACACTGGAGTATGTCTGTCCGTATAGTACCTGACGGCATGCTTGAGACACAGTATAGCACTCTCTGTGGACAGTCCTGGCCGAAAACCAAACTGATTATCGTGCAGATGCAGATATTCATTTAACTGTGTGTCAAGCAAGCCGTCAAGCACCTTAGCAATAACAGTCGCCAATGAAATCGGCCTATAATTAGCCTTATCTGACAGGTCCCCTGTTTTATTTTTTACCACAGGCACTACAATTGTCTTAACGAGGTCAGAGGGTAAGTATGCATGACTAATACAAAAATTAAAAAGCATTGCCAAAACTCTAGGTAGGTGATGTCCAGCCTGCTGAAGATGTTCAACGCTGAGACCATCGTGGCCAGGGGACTTGCCTCTGGACATTGAGTTAACAGCACACGCTACATTTTTGAAGCTGATTTTCGTACCCACTTGACCACAACAAGTGTCAACATTAAACATCCCCCGCGAAGGCGGCCCGAGGGGCGATTTCACATGAAAATGTTCTCTAAAGAGATCAGCAATGTCCTTGGGGTCACTCATACCATTGACACGCACGGGGAGGCCAGGCCGATGTGCCACTTTATTTGTGCCTTTCCAAAAGTTACGAAAATCCTTTTTAGAATGATGTGAAGCAAGGATGTCCATCTTTATCTGGTGCTGATGGTCTTGGCACCATTTAAGCCTGGACTTAAATATCTTTCTACTCTGACACATCTCGTCATAAGCAGGGCCGGCAGAAGGCCCCCCGCATCGTTGCCAATCATGAAACTTCAGCCTAGCCACCCCGTACGCCGCACTTACGTGCCTATTCCACCCAACAATGCATCGCGATTTAACCCTGCGTCGCGCACTTCCTCGACTCACAGCCGCAGACTCACTGAGTGCATACACAACATCCCCATACAATTTATCTATAACCGATCTGTGACTAAGCTTGTTACAATATTTGTCTGCACAATCAATAAATTCTGATGGAAAATCAATTAATTTCAATTTACTGTTGCATTCCTCTCGGTACAATTTGATCTGTTCATCAGTCCTCTCCCCCCATATTACACTCGTACCAATATTATTTGTGACATTTGCTTTTGGCGTTAATAAATTAAGTTTACATTCTAGTATGAGGGGGTAGTGGTCAGACCACGTAATATTATAATTAACATAAACACTGAAAACGGAACACAATGCGGATCGCGTCACAACACAGTGGTCTAGCCACCTCTTCGAGCCATGCGCCTCACTAACAAAGGTATAAGTGCCCGACTGAACACCTAACATATTAACATCAACACACACCCAGTCTTGTTCATGACAGAAATTTGTAAGTTCATTATAAAATAATTCACTAGGATGTGCATTAAAGTCACCTAATAAATAAACAGAATCTATCCCATATTCATCTATAATTGCACTCACCCTGCCAAGGCAATCCGTAAACTCAGGCAAATTACTAAGCGCGTCCGTAGGCATGTATACACTTAACACAATAATCGGTCTATCGGCCGTCACTATTTCAACTGCACACACACGCGGATTATCACACGGAACAACACTAACATTTTGGCATACGCTGTGTCTCCACATCAGAGCTACACCGCCGTACGGTCGGCCTCGCAGCATCCCAACCGACGTGTCCACCGCGGATGTACCGGTAGTGCTAAACTCGGGGTCTATGGTGCCCAGATAGGGCAATTCATCCGGCATCAGCCACGTCTCTTGCAGTGCTATTATATCCGATGTCCGACATAATTCTCTGACACTGTCTACAGTACGTTTAACACTCTTGCAATTAAAACTTGCCAAAGTATAAGTTTCGGTATTGAAATTTTTGTTAGAGATGGGCCGTAACTTATCCATTATTTATTTGTAAGTCGTCAACAAATAAAGATCTGTTCGATTTTTGGCGATTAAAATGGACAAATCGTCTGAATATGATGCCCTGTGGCCAAAGATTTTCATCCAAATATAATGGTAATTTGGATTCGGAAACTAAGAACTTGTAGGCAATATGACCCCTTTCTTTCTTCATCAGAATTCTTTCGAGAGAAACCGTGTCCTGTGTCTTTGAGCGGATGTGATTCACTATTTCGCTTTCGGGCGTTTCACTATGAATATTAGTGATGAATATGGGAACTTTCCTATCTGCTGCTCTAAATTGGCATTCCACATCTCTCGCTATGCCCGTCTTGCCCACATAACGGTATTTAGACGGCTTCTTTTTATATGATACTTTTTGCCATCCTTCACTGTTATTGTTCACCGCGCACGGCGGCGGCGCCCCGCACTGGGCCATTATATCGTTGTCAGTAGCGCCTGCATTGGCTGTAGGCAAAACCAGCTGACTCGCTCTCGTTCCATGCACAGTGTGTCTCGAGCGCTCAGTTGTCAATGCCGACGACGTCACTGCTACACTCGCAACAACATCACCGGTCGAGCATGCCCCCGTCACCTGCGCGTGAGTCATCGCGGCTCTCGCACCGTCCTCCGCCGACAACTGTTGCTGCGTACATGACTTGCGATTATTTTGTTTTTCTTCTACCCGCATTATTTCTCTATATTGTGGTGATAACTTATTTAAATCACTATCACTTTCGTTATGTTTGTACAACTCGTTCAGAGAAGAATTATGCAGGTGTGGTGAAAGTCCCACAGGACCACTATCAAGTAACCATCCGCCTCTTTTCGCATTTACTTTAAACGCAGACGTAGGTGGTAACGAATCATTTTTGATTTGTAGGAATTCCGTTCTCAATTCCTTCAAACTATCTAACGTCGCATACGTAGTCTTTACTTCGTCAATTGTTGCTTGCATGCGAACAAGATCCTTCAACAGTTTGGTACAGTCTAAATGGTCAAACGTAATCGGTGGCAGTTTTTCTAGTTGCCGTGCCACAAACACTGGAATATCGTCTGGATCGGCAGATTTGAACAGATTTATGATATCTGCTAAATCTCTTTGTTCTTTCCCTTTGTTTTTTCGCATGATTTTTCGCATATTCGATGTAATGGAATCGAAAAGAAGCGACTTCGACCTTTTGATTTCATCACTGGTAAATGATGAAACACAAATCCTCACTAGTGTTTCTTCATCAATAACTGACACTTTGTTTTGGATGTAAGATAACATCTCGTCAATAACTATGTTACATTTATCGCACTTTAAAATGTTCGTCATTTTACTACGACACGTACAATCAGCGCTGTCGAAAATACGCAACCGTCACGGAAAGATGCGCGCGCGCGACTGGAACTATTATTGGAACTGCAACAAACACAACAATATAATATATTAAATAATATAATATATATTTTTTTATAGATGTATGTATGTTTGTCCACGCATTTCTCCGCAACTATTAATCGGATCGTGACCATTTTAAAATACAGATCCCAAGTCCGAAATTAAAGTTATTTCATAATTTTGAGTAATTTCTTTTTGAAGTCGATTTAATTTTTTGAAATGACTTTGTTTCTTTTCTTTCATTGTATTCTCCGCTACTGCTATTATGTCATCAGTCTAGCGGTTCCCGAACACACTATAGCTCTGGCTTATTTCGTGGCCACACTGACAGCCAGCGTGCAATCGATCATATAATCCCGCGGAAGCCGAGTTTGAAGTCTTTGAATTAGTTCGACTTATTTGAATGTTATGCGACTTTGAAAGCCGCGACTTTCAAAGGCTCTGCTTTGTTTGCGGTTGTAGTTTCTTGTAAGGGTTTATGATTAAGGTAAGATTGGTTGGTCAAGTGGCTGTAAGCAGCTAACAATAATGAAAAAGAAAGATGTATAGAGGTATGAGGAACAGGGTGTAAAGTTCACTCATACTCTATAGAAAAGGGAGGATCCTTCGACCAGGCGGGTGTTGTGTCTGGCGGGCCACTGCCCAATGATTCATGTCGGGCCGTTTTATCTATGCTAGTTGCGCGGTAAACTCTGCTTGCGAGATGCAGGATTTTGCGTGACGAGTTGTTCTCAAGTGACGTTGTAGATACCGCTACAGATGTATGAACTGTGTGAATGATGACATGGTTAGAAAGGGGGTGACTACTGAGATGACGACTAATAGAGAAGTATGGAAGAAAACGACATGTTGCGCCGACCACTGATACATTGGGATCTGAGCAGGAGAATGAGAAAGATGAATGAATAAATAAAATTGTACAGACACCAGCACATCAAGCTACTACAATCTGTCAAATATCTTTAATAGATTTTCAACTTTATCGCTAAAGTATAAGGTTCAAAATTGATTGGGAAATTTTGACAGTTTCGGGTAGCTTGATGTGGTGGCGTCTGTACAAGATTTTAAGTTCGTTACAATGGGTAAAAGCTTTTAAATATCTGGGACATTGCAATGAAAAAAACTATTTCTAACTACACCACATTAAAGTGATTTCATTAAGACTTAGATACCTTTTTAATCCATCCAAAGGTTGTCTTTAAAAGATCGCTTTTAGCGGTAAGACCGCCCATTGTGTCAACCTATGTACAGTTTCTATTTTTATGTCTGTAATTTATATGGTATACATAATAAAGAGTTTTTCTATTCTATTCTATTTTAATCTAGATATTGACTTTAAGTATACAGTAAGAAGAAATGTTTGTAAAACAGTAAAAGACAAAACAGTAACTTTAATGATTGAACATACTATTTACTGAAACAAAACAAAAAAAAAAAAAAGGAAAACCACCTTTACTGTAATGTATGTAAATTTCAATGGTTTGAATTGAACGATATCACCAAATGAATAAAACAGTTAATTTTGTAACCTTTTAGCTACTTAAAACGTTAAAGTTTACTGTCTGACGGTAACATTTTGTCTCAAGCTTTAAGTCTTGTACTTAACTGTTTTCAGATCAGTAAAAAATACTGTTGTGAACGTTAGATTATGGAATTGTTAAGGAGGAGATTGCGTGAAAACGGTCATAAAGTTGGTTTTATAAAGCAGTGCATCTCTTAAACCGAAAATAAATTTGAAAAAAAAAAGAAGGTATTTTCAAGTCTTATATACTTTAATACAGTGATGGAACTCAAATCATAATTAAACATACATTAATGCATCAAAAAATCTTCAAATACACCTCTTAATTGTCTTTAAAAGCAGTTTATCCCTTCATTAACAATTTGAAATTATAATTAAAAATATACCATTAAATTTCTTAGGCATTCAGTGATGGATTATTTGTTATTCATCATTTCAGCCAAAAGACGTCCACTGCTGGACATAGGCCTCCCCCAAGCACTTCCACTTCGACCGGTTCTGTGCTTCTCGCATCCAACGGGTTCCTGCGGCCTTCACAAGGTCGTCGGTCCACCTTGTGGGAGGCCTTCCAACGCTACGTCTTCCGGTACGTGGTCGCCACTCCAGAACCTTTCGGCCCCATCGGCCATCTGTTCTGCGAGCAATGTGCCCTGCCCACTGCCACTTAAGTTTCGCCACTGCCATTTCGGGCTATGTCGGTTACCTTGGTTCTCCTGCGGATCTCCTCATTCCTGATTCGATCACGCAGGGAAACTCCAAGCATAGCCCTCTCCATTGCCCTTTGGGTGACTTTTAGCCTTCTTATAAGGCCCATTGTGAGCGACCACGTTTCAGTGCTATAAGTCATCACTGGCAACACGCACTGGTCAAAGACTTTCGTCTTGAGACACTGCGGTATGTGGGACGAGAAGATATGGCGTAGCTTCCCGAACGCTGCCCAGCCGAGTCGGATTCGACGATTGACCTCTTTCTCGAAGTTAGACCTACCTAACTGGACAGTTTGTCCTAGGTAAACATACTCGTCCACGATCGCGTCTCCGATCTTTATGGGAGTGGGTGTTACATGGGCATTTGACATGACCTTCGTTTTGTCCATGTTCATTTTAAGACCCACTCTTTCGGAGGCTCTACTGAGGTCATCGAGCATTGTACTGAGGTCCTCCATAGTCTCAGCCATGACTACGATATCGTCGGCAAACCGAAGGTGAGTTATGTACTCGCCGTTGATGTTGATGCCAGCCCCTTTCCAGTCCAGAACCTTGAAGACATCCTCCAGTGCAGCGGTGAACAGTTTCGGAGAGATAACGTCTCCCTGTCTTACACCTCGCTGCAGAAGGATAGGTTTCGAGGTCTGATCCTGGAGTCGGACTGACATAGTGGCGTTTTCGTACAAACACTTCAGCACCTCGATGTACCGATAGTCGATCTGGCACCGTTGAAGAGACTGCAGCACAGCCCATGTCTCGATCGAATCAAAGGCTTTCTCGTAGTCCACGAACGCTAAACAGAGAGGCAGGTTATATTCTTCGGTCTTCTGTATACTCTTTCGCAGCGTATGTATGTGGTCTACGGTGCTAAAGCCTTTACGGAATCCGGCTTGTTCGGGAGGCTGGAAGTCGTCAAACCTGCGCGCGAGACGGTTCGTGATGACTCTCGAAAACAGCTTGTAGACATGGCTCAGGAGTGAGATGGGCCTATAATTCTTAAGAAGGGCATTGTCGCCCTTCTTAAAGAAAAGTATCACCACGCCTCTGTTCCATGCCTGTGGTGTTTATTATTAAATACATTAAATAGTGTTTGTAAATAGATAATTTCTTCATATTTTGCAATGAATTACCAGCGTTGTGTCATCGCGCTTCTCTTTCTTTTCCATGCAGTCCGACACTGACCGCGCTTTAGGTCATGTAGGCCCCTTAATGTAATGTTCCACCATAACTCATGTCTAAACTTACACAATCGCCGTCCTAATCCTCGTGCTAATCACCGGCGATGTTCATCACCACATTATGCTCATTTCCGTCATTATATCACACTTCGTCCTCAGAGGGGATTTAGCTAGGGGTGGCACGTATCACGTAACTACAGAAATATTTGAAGATTTTTGAAAAGAAAACCTTTACGTGTATCCAGACTAGGTTTTTTCGCCTTCGCCCTAATTGCATGTCATGATTTCATTGATTTAATTTTAAAAAACATACATTATTTTAATACCGCATTATAATATCCACTGTGGCAACACTATCAACAAACTTTTAAAATGTATTTCCACTATGGCAACTTAATGTATTATTCTACTTTGGCAACACTTAGAAATAACAGTTATGATATTTGTTATTTCTGGGTGGGGCAAATGTCGTTTTAAATGGTAAAATGTAGTGCAAAGCTAGTCGTTGTTGGATTGTGAAAGAGTACAGTTGTGCGATTAAAAAGTATTAGCAAGAAAATGGTCTATTTCATTTTGTGCGTAACACACTTTTAATGAAATGAAATTTCTATTTTATAACCGCTTCTTATTTTTTTATCCGATTAAAGTGCTGGGTCGTTTTATCAAACAATTAGCATTGCCATTCAACGTGGCAATGTTGCCAGTCTTCTGGGCACGTTTGCGGATGACAGCGATGCGGACGAGTACTTCGACGCCTAAATGTCATTTGTTTTTGTATTTATTTGTATAGTTTTATTTTTTTGGTCCCATTTTTATCAAAATACAGTTCTGATGATGGGATCCATGAGTAATTGAGGGAACTCCTCAAATATTATTGGCACACCTATAGCGATTTGGGTATTTTTTATAGTAACTCGTGCATTTGCTTTCGAAAACCACCAATTGGTGAAGTGGAACTGATGAAGAAGACAGATGGCCACCAGAACTACTCAATAATAAGTATTTCACGGGTTGCGATTCGATTACTTTAATATGGTTGCTAAGCAATTTATGCTCGTCACAATGCGAATGGTGAAATGGAGCTGATGGTGGAATACTAGGAGAACTCCTCAACAATGAACGTCCCTGCATCGGTAAAAGCAATATTTTGTTAATGGCGACGGGCAAGTTGAAATTAGGCTATTGTAACTTACATACATTATAAACAGACCCACTAAAAAGCGAAAAATAAAAACTTTTTAACAAAAAAAAACCGAGTTCCAAAAAAAACACTACAAAGTGAAAAATAACTTTAATTTCGGAAGTCGGTGGCAAAAACTAAAATACAGATCCAAAGACACCGACTTCCGAAATTAAAGTTATTTTTCACTTTGTAGTGTTTTTTCCACAAAGTTTTGTCAGCTGTACCAACCCTACACTCACCGTACCGCGGTCGGCGGCGCGTTCAATTTCCGCTAACATTTTAATAATTTGCTAAACCGTAACCGCGCCGTACCGGCCGTCCGAACCGTCCGGATATTACGCCACTAATGTTTACCGGACCGCCGCGCGCCGGCTAAGCCCATTAGCTAAATTGTTTAGAGACAAAAATTAATTTAAATGACTAAATTATAAGTGTGAGTGTTTAGCGGCGGCCCAAGATTTTTTTTTAGGTGGTGCAAAATCTTAACCTGGCCCCCCTCTATGTACCATGTTCCTATGAAATATGCATATGCAGTTGCTTGCTTGCTTTTGGTTGCATGTGGACAATCGGCTTCATAGTAAGTTACTATAGTCATCAATGACTCCACCAGGCACCAGTGCAGTGCAGTGCAAATGCGACCACTAGTGGTGTTCGCATTTCGGTTGATTTCAGCGCCTCTCCCATGACGGCGCCCGGTGCCCTCGCACCGGTCACACCGCCCTAGGGCCGCTACCAGTGTTTAACATTGGTTTAACTTTAAAACCCATAAAATGAGATATACGTATTCCCCGATGATGTGAGCCGAGATGTATGTATGTATAATGTTCCTTCTACTGGGACACAGGCCTCCTCTCTGTGAGCGGGAGTGGGCCATAATCCACCACGCGGACCCAGTGCGGTTTGGATATCACAAGTATTCGAATTTTTGGTTCTAGGACATGCCGGTTTCCACACGATGTTTTCCTTCACCGTTTTGAGAGCAGTGGTGATGAAAAGTAAAGCGCCTACCTCGGCCACCATTTCTCGTCCTTATAGTACCCAGTAAGGGAAATTAATTGTTTATCAAATTGACACCTTAATGTAGGTAATAGGTAATACGGGCTGGTTTCCGCAACTCCACGACAAACGCGTATTTTGCGTACGGCACCTTAATGTATTCAATATTTTGATTTAAGAGGTATTTTAGCATGGGGCCCGTGGCTAAATAATAACAGCCGCACAGGTCGATCGATCAGGTTAAGCTACGCTTGCCGCGTTTGGTCTGTGGATGGGTGACCACCTTTACATACCGTGACCCCTCCGTCAAGCACGTTAAGCCGTTGCTGGTCCCGGCTGTCATTCGTGGATTCGTTTTTGGCTGTCGTTACGGGTAGCCAAGGACCGAAAGTCTGACAACCAGTCTTACCAAGGGGAAACTGTGTTGTGGAGGACAGATAGGCAGCAAAAGAGTAACGGTGGAGTTTCTTGCCCATTCTTCTCCATACGAAAACTACCTTTTGGAATGGGCGACTAGAATCATTTCTATTTAGTTTTTTTTTTGACGTTCAAAAGTGCCTTTAATGTGCCTATTTGAAATAAATGATTTGACTTTGACTTTGGTCTGTAACTGGTGCTGTCGCGAAGTTTTGTAAATTTTAATAAGTATCTATTGTTCTCAAGTAAGTGACATGTTATGTTTCCATTGAGAATAAAGTTTCTTTAAACCTAAACAGTCATCCCGTATATTTGAGAGGCCCGTGGCTAAATAATAACAGCCGCACAGGTCGATCGATCAGGTTAAGCTACGCTTGCCGCGGTTGGTCTGTGGATGACCGTGACCCCTCCGTGCCTCGGAAAGCACGTTAAGCTGTTGGTCCCGGCTGTCATTCGTGGATCTTTGACAGTCGTTACGGGTAGTGACAAGCCCGAAAGTCTGACAACCAGTCTTACCAAGGGTTATCGTATTACCCAGTAACTGGGTTGTGGAGGTCAGATAGGCAGTCGCTCCATGTAAAATACTGGTATTCAGCTGCATCCGGTTAGACTGGAAGCCGACCCCAACATAGTTGGGAAAAGGCAGGCAGATGATGTTAGCACAATCTTACATAGAGAAAGGCGTCTCAGGTTGGAGGGTTGTTTTAGAAATGTTGCTAACTATCACACTAATATTATTATAAAGGCGAAAGTTTGTGAGTGTGTGTGTGTTTATCTGTTTGTTACTTCTGCACGCTCAAACGGCTGGACCAATTTTGATAAAATTTTGTATGGAGGTAGCTGACACTGTGGAATAACATATAGGCTACGTTTTATCCCGATATTCCCACGGGATCGAAACTTATGCGGGTGAAACCGCGAGGTGTAGCTAGTATAAAATAAATTACTACTTGCACAAACCAAAAATAACTAAAATACACTAAAGGCCCTAATTTCAAAAGCACTATTTGTTTCCTAAGCATGTTAACGCACAAAATCTCTGCTGTAGAAAATATTTATACCCTCCATCAATACAGACGTGTCTATAATATATAAAGTATACATACAGCTGCCTGTCTGTAGTCGAGTACATTATTTACTAAGCAGGAAGGTCGCAGAAGTATCTATAGGTTACCGGAGAGACGAGTTAGTGGCGTAACTATGCCGTTTGGGGCCCGTGGCAAATTCAAGGGATGGGGCTCTCCCTCTATGTACAGAAGCTCAACCAACGTTATAGGTATAGTTTGTTTTTACTAGCACTTTTTTTTTTTGTTAGATGTGAAATAATCGAATGACCCCTCCCGCTCTGGGTGGAGCGGAAGGGAGTGTCAGACTCTTACTGACTAAAACCCACCCATGTTCCTTCCTTAGCCCTCTATGTTCCGGGCCAGCGGTAACCCTTTCGGACAATCCCTCTGACCCGGCAGGCTTCGGCCCTATGGGGCCCCTCCTCGATGCTGACATTTTACTAGCACTTCTCCCGCGACTTCTTCCGCGTAGATTTCATATTTTCCCTTACAAATTTTAACACCTGACTGCTTCGTTGGTCTAGTGGTTGCAAACGCTACTGCTGAGCATGAGGTCCTGTCCAAAAATAAGACAAACAATGGGAAAAAAGTACAAAATGTTCGAAACCTGAATGATGTCATTTGTTGCACTTAAAAAAAAAAGGTTTGCATTTATAAACTTGTATGTTAGGATCCTCCTGTGCTCATGGCCCTATCGGGCCGGGGGCCCCCTCTGACTGGGGGCCCCTGGCATTTTGCCCCAATGCCACCCTATAGTTACGCCACTGAAGACGAGTCGCTGTATTTATTTCAATAAAACCTATAGAGGTATGAGGAACAGGGTGTAAAGTTACTCATCCTCCATAGAAAAGGGAGGATCCTCCGACCAGACGGGTGTCGTGTCTGGTAGGCTACTGCCCGATGATTACCGTCGGGCTCATCATCATCATCATTAATTTCAGCCGAAAGACGTCCACTGCTGGACATAGGCCTCCCCCAAGCACCGCCACTTCGACCGGTTCTGTGCTTCTCGCATCCAACGGGTTCCTGCGGCCTTCACAAGGTCGTCGGACCACCTTGTGGGAGGCCTTCCAACGCTACGTCTTCCGGTACGCGGTCGCCACTCCAGAACCTTTCGGCCCCATCGGCCATCTGTTCTGCGAGCAATGTGCCCTGCCCACTGCCACAAGTTTGGCAATTCTTCGGGCTATGTCGGTTACCTTGGTTCTCCTGTGGATCTCTTCATTTCTGATTCGCAATGCTGTCAGCTTTTTGGGCACTGTTCCTGTTGACAGCGATGCGGACAAATTTTTGATCCCCTATGAATATTTTGCTTCTTTTTTCATATACATGTACATATTATTACTTTAAGTGTTAGATTATATTATGTAAACAGTAGGAACTGCTTCGTTAGATAAATAAAACCTGTATAGGTTTATTTCAACATTGATTTTAAGAATACTCCAAAAAATATTTCGTATTGCCACTTATTACTTGGTTTACTGTGAGCATGTCTGTTGTATGAACACATTACCCTACCATTACGTAGTTTATTTTGTGAACCAGGAGGTAGGAAAAGGTGGAGGAGGATTTAAAATACCTAAAGGCAGTGTACCTGACGGCCTTATTGTATTGGGTTCCTGGGTTTTCAGGAAGTCGGACAAAATGTCCTATTGTATTATTATTATTCATTTATTTCAGGCATCAAGGCCCTTATAAAACACATACAATACAATATTAATATAATTTAAAAATACTATAAATACATACAACATTTTATTTACACTAAAAAATTAACAAGCTATAGCACACGAAGTGTCTGCGTCGTGTTTCGCTGACCGAGATGATGTGTCGGAACGTGTACCACGAACGACTTGAAGTTCGTGTTGTGACGCGACTCCAACTTCTCGACCCTCAAAGTCCAGTTGGTCTTCACACGTACTCCACGATCTCCTCAACCTTCGTGGAGTGGTGCAGTCTGGACACGTACAGCTGCACTATTGCACGACTCGTAATGTTTTTGAGTTTTTATTTTGCCTCCTATTTGCAACTGTGTTCAAAAATTTATATATTGCAATAAAAAAAAATCCCGTCAATCAAGTGTGAAAACATTGTAGCTTGCGAAAAGTCAATTAATTGAGTTATGTGAAAACATTGTAGCTTGCGAAAAGTCAATTAATTGAGTTATTTTTTTTTATAGATTCGTTTCCCCCAAAAAATCCCCAACGCGCTTAAAGAAGTTTTCACTTCAAAAACATTAATGAAATGTGGATGTACTGGTCACCTCAGACAACCCCTTCGGAGATTTCAAGCGTTATATTATGATTACATTCAGGCCCCTCTTTTCCATTGGGCACTCTGGGCAAGTGCCCAGGGCCCCGCGATCTTCGGGGGCCCCGGCCTGCTCTCATAAAAAAACATTATTTGCAGCCGCCGTTCCATTATACGCATTATTAGTACCCGATTCAATGACAAAATAAGTTATTTGCAGTGCGATTTACAATAACTTTCTAGCCCCTCAGTTATGAAATATTAGTATGTTTCTTTTATTGTCTCTTATCTACACAGGGGCCCCGTGATCCTTATGTGCCCAGGGCTTCCAATAGTATCTAATACCTACTTTGAAGGATATTTACTCTAAGGCTCAACTCACACCAAAAGAGCGGCGAAGCGTGGCGAAGCGCCCTGTAGAGAAGGCGCACGGATTCCAGCGACTGCCCGAGAAGTCGCTGGAATGCTCGAGAAGTCGCGGGAATCCGGGCGCCTTCTCTTCTTCTTTCATGTGTTTATCGCTGTAATGCCTTGATTTGATATTGTATAGGCAGTCGTACATTTGCACCAAATAAATAAACTTTTCTTCATCCATTTCCATCACTTTTGTATTCGTTGCACTGCAAGGAATGAATGCGAATGCTCGCGCGCAACATACGCGCGCGGGGAGCGGGCGCGAGGGGCGGGATATTGCCAGCGGCTGCTCGCGGCTGCTCGAGCATTCTCGGGACTTCCCGCGCCTTCTCGCGCAGTCGCACGGCTAATTAGCTGGAATTCCAGCGGCGCCGCTGGCATCCGCGCGATTCGTTCGATTTCTCATGCGATAATAAGTATTATAGTAATGAAAATAAAGTTAAAATTCATATGACACTGAAACTGCGATCCGCTTCGCCGCGCTTCGACGCTCTTTTGGTGTGTGTTGAGCCTAACAATTTGTAGCTCGTTGTCTTTCACAAATTCGGGACTACATCGCAAAAGGTTCCTTTCAATTCCCGTCTAATGTGAGGGAGAGAATATTCATAATATATTATACACAGACACTATTATTGTATACGTCTTTATTATTAAAAAGATTACCTAATAGTGTATTGAATGGTGAAGGAACATTTCGTGAGGATTCCTTATGTATTTATCCTACTATCACGCGAAAGTTTGTGAGTGTGTGTGTGTGTTTATATGTTTGTTACTTCTTCACGCTCAAACGGCTGAACTAATTTTGGTAAAATTTTGTACGGAGGTAGCTGACACCCTGGATTAACATATAGGCTACTTTTTACGCGATATTCCTACGGGATCGACATCTACGCGGGTGGAACCGCGGGGCGCAGCTAGTAATCCTATAAACCTGGCTGCCAAACTAAAATAAGCTAAAAACTAATTTAGCGTGAATTGTAAAATATCATAGAGAGTTTTAATAACGAACACTAACTTTTATGATATCGTTACAAAAGGGAATATTATTGAAGTTGTACTTAAGGCGAAAGCGCCAGGGTGGCCTGCGAAATTCAATTTTTCTTACGTTTTTTGCAATTTGCTGGTCAGTATTAAGTTGTACGTTGATTAAAATATAATTCGCGGTCGTAACAAATATGTATTTACAGAATTATAATCATTAAAGTCATCAACACAACTCTCTAAGACCATGTAATCCCCAAGAATGACTATTTCATGAAATCTTGACATTTGGGTATTACATGGTCTTAGAGAGTTGTGTTGATGACTTTAATGATTATAATTCTGTGAATACATATTTGTTACGACCGCGAATCATATTTTAATCAACGTACAACTTAATACTGTCCAGCAAATTGCAAAAAACGTAAGAAAATTTGAATTTCGCGGGCTACCTTAGAGCTTCCCCCTTAAACAAAATGGTGGGATAAAATTTAAATACAATACGTTTGTTGGTTCTCTCTCTGCTCTAACTAGCTCTGTAATAATTTAAATATAACTCAACTAGACAAGTGCTTTACTTTGTGTAAATAATTTCATCACCACTGCTCTCAAAAGGGGCGAAGGAAAACATCGTGAGGAAACCGGCATGTCCTAGAACCAAAAATTCGAAGACATGTGACATCTACCAACCCGCACTCATAATATCAGCTGTCTTCTAGTGCAAGTCCCGTTAAAATCGGTCCAGCCTTTTCGGAGATTAGCCGGAACAAATCGACAGACAGACACAAATGATAAAACTGATTTTTTGTTATAAGTACCGTGTAAAATGCTATTATTTTGACATTAGAAACAGACACTTCAATTTTATTTATTTGTATAAATATAGATCATCATCATCATCTGCCCAGCCTTTACCCAACTATGTTGGGGTCGGCTTCCAGTCTAACCGGATGCAGCTGAATACCAGTATTTTACATGGAGCGACTGCCTATCTGACCTCCACAGCCCAGTTACTGGGTAATACCACACCTCTTGGTAAGACTGGTTGTCAGACTTTCAGGCTTCTGTCTACCCGTAACGACTGTCAAAGATTCACGAATGACAGCCGGGACCAACAGCTTAACATGCTTTCCGAGGCACGGAGGGGTCACGGTCATCCACAGACCAACCGCGGCAAGCGTAGCTTAACCTGATCGATCGACCTGTGCGGCTGTTATTATTTAGCCACGGGCCCCTCAAATATACGGGATAACTGTTTAGGTTTAAAGAAACTTTATTCTCAATGGAAACATAACATGTCACTTACTTGAGAACAATAGATACTAATTAAAATTTACAAAAGTTCGACAACACCAGTTACAGACTAATCAACATATTCGAAACCCGACCCACCCAACGCATTTATTTCTCCAGAAGAATGAAAAATGAAAAATGAATGAGTGTAAATTTATTATTCGTGAGGGTATTTTATTATAAAGTTGTGCTCCTTCAAATGTAAGCATTTTTTTGCCATAGTTTAATTGTGACATTTGTATACCTAAATATAGATGTCATAATTAAACAGTCATCACGTATATTTGTGGTGTGCAATCAAGCTAGCACTCGACAGCTTCATACGCGATCATTAGCGCGATTACCGACACAAATATTAGCAGTTTGTAGTGTTTGTACAAGATGACATTATTACACGTTGTGCGATACCTCTATGATATCCCTCGTTAGAATTCTGAAGGCAAGTTCCCCGTAATTAAAAACGTTCAAAATCGAGTCGCAATTTCAATGTCAAAAGCTTGTCAAAAAAATGTAGGGAAATTAAAGGTATTTTTACCGACTTCAAAAAAAGGAGGTTATCAATTCGACACGTATTTATGTAATATTATTGGAATTGCATTATATTCACATATGATGATCTATTAGGGCTTCCAAACAAATATACAAAATTTCATAGACGTATGTATGTATGTATGTTTGTCCACGCATATCTCCGGAACTATTAATCGGATCTGACCATTTTTTTTATTGGCTTACATTTTCTTCAACTTAGGGAACAGTGCAAGTTTCATCAAGATCGATTCAGTAATTTTCAAGATATGGACTAATACGTGTAACAAGTGTGACGGCCTGGCTTATTGATAAGAGCTACGGGTGTAGTGTCAAAGGGAAAACATCTCAAAACCTTGGTCAAATACTAGTGCAAAAACTAAAAATTACGAAATAAAAAGTAATTTAAAAAAATTAAACCGACTTCAAAAAGAAATTAACTCAAAATTATGAAATAACTTTCATTTCGGAAGTCGGTGGCATAAAACTAAAATACAGATCCCAAGCCACCGACTTCCGAAATTAAAGTTATTTCATAATTTTGAGTTAATTTCTTTTTGAAGTCGGTTTAATTTTTTTAAATTACTTTTTTTGACAGATTCAGACTGAGATCAGGGAGCCTAAAAAGGCCACTTTGGCAGAATCATAAAAGGATAACATAATGGACAGTTAACTGTTAAGTTAATCGTATCAAATCTCATTGGTGAAGTATTTTTCAGTTACTGGCTGCGCCCCGAGGTTTCACCCGCATGGGTTTCGATCCCGTGGGAATATCGGGACAAATGGTTATTATTTCGGTATGTGATACATAAGAATACAGTGTATCAACTCCTTTACTCTGGACCACTATTTACGACACAACCTGTATATATATGTATATACTACTGGTATATGTATATTCAGCTGCATCAAGTCAGACTGGAGGCCGACCACAACATACTTGTTAAAATTCTCTACATTCCCAGTGTAAAACTAGAAAGATAAAGATGATATTTATTATCTTTCTCACAAATACAAAGATACATAAAATGTATCTCGTAGAACGTGCTACGGCGTAGGCACGTCGTAGCGCCGCCTACGAGAGTGCTACGGCGTAGCTGTTTTATTTCGTGAATTGTGTTCTAGTTCTTGTTTCTAGAATTATTTCGAAACGTTTATATTGTATTGAAAATAGGAGTTTAGTTTTATTTAAAAGTGAATGTTTTAAAATCAGTCAAGTGCGATTCGTACTCGCGCATTCAGGGTTCCGTAGTACCACCAATATTTTTATATCAGTAATATAATCAGCCTATAATGTTCCCACTGCTGGGACACAGGCCTCCTCTCTGTGAGAGGGAGTGGGCCGTAATCCACCACGCGGGCCCAGTGCGGATTGGTAGATGTCACATGTCCTTGAACTGTTGGTTCTAGGACATGCCGGTTTCCTCACGATGTTTTTCTTCACCGTTTTGAGAGCAGTGGAGATGAAATAATTTACACAAAGTAAAGCACCTGTCTGGGTTCGAACCTACGACCTACAACTCGTAAGTCGCGGCCGTTACCACTTGGCCACCACTGCTCTAATAATAATATTTATTTCATCATCATCATCTGCCTAGTCTTTTCCCAACTATGTTGGGGTCAGCTTTCAGTCTAACCGGATGCAGCCCAACGCCTTGTGAGTTCAATAACTCGTTTTCCGATATCGAAAACTTTTGTACGTCAGCGGAACTCGACGTTTGGGACTCAGTTTACACTCCATGGCTCTCTGCGCAACTTTCAGCCTGTGCACAGCCTCCTGCGTGAGCGTTCACGGTGGACAGAACACACTGGTTATAAAGGCGGGTTCGGACAACTTGCTATCTACTTCGGGTAGTAAGTTTTAGATCTTTGGGTAATAAGACAGCCCTGTGACAGATGGATACATTACACATTGATACAATATTATGAAACACTTATAGTAGACATTCGAATGAATTGTATACGACCCTTTGATGTTCACTGTACTTTTACAAAAAATCATAAAAAGTTTCACAGTTGTAGCGCAAGTTAAACTTTATGTGTGAGTGTCAAAGTTGTTTTTCCAAAAACCGGAGGGGCCCGTGGCTAAATAATAACAGCCGCACAGGTCGATCGATCAGGTTAAGCTGCGCTTGCCGTCTGTGGATGGGTGACCATCTTTACATACCGTGACCCCTCCGTGCCTCGGAACGCACGTGAAGCCGTTGGTCCCGGCTGTCATTCGTGGATCTTTGGCAGTCGTTACGGGTCGTATTACCCAATAACTGGGTTGTGGAGGTCAGATAGGCAGTCGCTCCATGTAAAATAATGATATTCAGCGGCATCCGCTTACACTGGAAGTCGACCCCAACATAGTTGGGAAAAGGCAGGCAGATGATGACACACTGCAGTCATAAAAGGCCACAACTAATTTTTTTTCCAAAATTGAGTTATATACATAATTATTTGGAATCAGGAAAAAAGGCGCATATGCCAGTTTTTTTACTCAATTTAGGAAAAAATTTTAGTTGTGCCCTTTTTCTTTAAGACGGCAGCAAAGCTGGTTTACATGTTTAGATACTAACCTTTCAGTGGTCAGTAATTTGACTTTCGAAAGAAGAAGACAAAGCGTTGTGTAACTATACAGATGCTATACAACGTTTATTAGTAAGGGGGTAAATAAATTACGAACGCAAAATACATAGCTTTATTAAATCCACATTTCCAGTTCACTTTGTCAACATAAGTAACAATAACAACCAAAATGCCGCATTAAAACGAAACTAAAACAACAACATTGCGAAACTATTTCGTTAAAAGTTACGAAATTCGCTCCAGCGAAACTCGTAGCAGGTTTCAAACGAAAATTGCGTGGCAGCGCTACACCGTAGCACACTCGTAGCGCGGAGCTACGCCGTAGTGCAGTAAGTACTTATGTGCGTTATTTAGCGAGTTAAGAGGAATTTGTACTAACGTTAGTAATTATGTTTATTAATGAAACATTTATTTCCAGTTTCAGTACCTTTGGATAAGCTAGGCCGACCAAGATTATGTCAAATATATTAACCAATAACATATTTGACATAATCTTGGTCGGCCACCAAGATTATATCAGGACTTTAAATAACGTTACCTCTGAGTTTGTTTCAGTATTTCTTCTCAGAGTAGTCAGATAGGAAAGACATACATTCATACCGTGACCCCTCCGTGCCTCGGAAAGCCCGTTAAGCCGTTGGTAACAAAATAATTACAATAAGAAAAATAAAACTAGAATAAACTAAATACTTGAATATAAATATAAATAAGTACTTGAATTCGTAATCTCAGATAATTGACAATCTACACGCAGTTACATTGTTGAATGGAGAAAGTTTCCCGTTAGATGGTTTGTAACTCGCCCTTAAATATGACCACAACTTTCTGACAAATAGAAATAGAAAATATTTACTGTCCAAGTTGTTACAGTAAGCAGGTGGTTAACAGTAAGTTAAGACGACATGAGTAGCTTAAAATATTACCTACAGCTAGGTTACAATATAGTATTAACTAGTGAACCCCAAACTAGACAGTTAGTCTGTATCTTGGGGCTCGGAGTACGAATTCCAGAGTCGAGACTAGAGGGGTGATTTCAAGTATGGTATGGTACGTGTGTATGTGTGATATTTGTGTGGAGTGTGTGTATTATTATTTTCGTTTATTTGTCTATTTACACATCAAATACATTTTTAAATATTTCTTAAAATATAAAATAAGTATAAAAAACATTTAAAAATATAAAAAAATAGCGATCCGCCGGTGTCGGGAGCAGGGTGCAAGCTACCGGTGGTTAGGGCTCCAGAGACAGGAACCTCCTCACAATGCGAGCCGTATCGAGGAGTACTGCCTTCTGAATCAGGCCCTTGATCCAACCGCCTAACGAGAGCCTCGATAGATGTTGACCGAGGCTTTCGGCCATCAGTCCATTATTATTTGGTTAGACACACTAGCAGCTAATTAGCTGATGCGTGTGTATCGTCTATATGTGTGATGTGTGAGTGGTGTGTGTGTAAGTCTGCGTGTTTATGTGTTATCTGACTACCTGCTATATTGTGTGTCTTTTAGTCTGTGCTAAATAAATGTATTTTCTTTCTTTTTCTTTCTTTTGTTTACATCTCTGGCTACCCCTTCCGTGAATACAGGCGTGATGTTATGTAATGTTAATACCAGTGGACTATCTCGGTTTTGTCCGCGTGGATGTACTGATAATAATTATATATTATGACATAATCCGATGAAGCCGCGAGCCATTACTCGTGATATCATGGTCGTTATAAAGTTATCACTAGATTAATCGATCGTTTACTATTTAATAAGTATTATGAACACGTTGTCATGTTCTATTCATTTATTTATTAAAACTTTTCGCACATAAAGGTACAAAGGCGACAGTAGCGAAGGGTCAATTTTTCAATTTGTAAAAGGTAAGCCGGAGTAGATATCTTTGCCCCCGCCAAGACGAGCCAAGCGAAGCGCAAGGGTACTACCTACCTTTTCTCGAAGCACTTCGTCGTATTTTTGAACCTTCTTCTTTGGCCGTTTCGCTACCATCACATGGGCGTAAGGTGAAAAATTTATTCACTGTTCATTACTTTTCTGTTATACAATAGTTTTTGTAGTAACGAAACGGCCAAGCCTCATATTTTGACTAAGGTGTAGAGTCTGTGAAGTTAGGGCTCTACATGAGATCTGATAACTTTTTGGCAGTGCGAGCCATATGTGGTCTCGTCTTGGCAACATTTTACATGAAAATGTTTTTGGTGGGATATTATTTGTCTATAGAATACTGACTGTGCCATTTTTCAAAGAGAAGCCGGTAGGAATTGAGTTGTATGGAACCTTCGCCACTGAAAGGCCGACTTAATCCCTTAGGCATTCTTTACCAGTCCACCAAGGGTGTCGAAGCAGGGGCCCATACTATGGAGTAGTCTTATTAGAAGCGATATTGGTAAAATGTAATCGGAAATCAGATAAGCAGTCGTGCTAAGAAAATACATTTATTTAGCACAGACTAAAAGACACACTGTAGGTACACCAGATAGTCGGACAATAGTCGTACAGGTATCAGATAAAAACAAAAATAAAGAAAAAAATAAAAAGTGCAAAGTCCGATGTAAGAAATTAGCAGGATTGTGTGCCTCACGGCTGCGAAAAAAAGGCCCAGTTCAGCAAAAATGCCAGACATCTAGTGCCTGACGCTGGTTTTCAGCTGGACCTAATGTGTGAGGTGACGGATGTAAATTTTTATACTGCATCGTGATGTGTGTATGCATAGTTAAATAAATAAGTAAAATTGCAAAAAAATATACATACATTTATTTCTTTCATATTTGCAAAATAGTTGGGCAAACGTCATCTAAAACTGTTCCAAATTTCAAGTTGATAGCATTAGTAGTTCTTGAGATATCCAGCTGTGACAGACAGACAGACTGAGTCTCACCATAAGGGTCCCGTTTTATCATTTTGGTACGGAACCTGAATAAGGTGCAAGAAAAAAATTACCTTAATGTTCTTACTATATGTTCATTATTTGACTGTACATTAGCTAGGCTTCTTAATATCAATCATATTTATATGAAGTAAACAGTAATATGAACTCTGCGGGACATATAGCGGATATGAACGTGAATGATGGATGGATACGGGACTAGGGGGGGCGAGGGGGGATGAATAAATGAGGGTGACGGATAAATAATATGTGGGCTTCATACTGAAGAATGAAAATAAAAGAGGGGATACATTATTTGTTTCGGAGCTTATGGTAGTTTACTTAGGTACCCAAATGCGTGTAACAGGCGTAATTTAGAGAACATTATACATGGTCCGATTAAAATAGATGGACAAATTTTAACACACAGCGCTCAGTTCGTCTAACCAAAGATATCCAAGCAAAAAAAAAAACACTGATTAAAGTGGTTTTATTTTGACCTAAAATAATAAATTGCCGGCACATTAGTGTATTTTCGTTAGATGATTATTTTTCTTGTAAGTATCTATGCGTTTTTCTTACCATCGTCCTTATTTTGGTGGTCTGAATGATTTCTAAAAGTTTGTCCATCTATTTTAATGGGACCTTAATAACGTCACGCTTGTATGCACCGAAAGGGTAGTCAGAGGTGTGTCCTAGTCCACGATTTTTTTTAGTTTTATTACAAATCTCATGTACTTACAACAAGCTAATTGACATTAACAAGACACAAATGGAGTGGAGACCGCATATCGGCAGGCGTAGTGTGGGAGGCCCCCCAGCTAGATGGACGGACGACCTAAAGAAGGTGGCTGGGGTAGACTGGATGCGGAAGGCGGAGGACTGGGTGTTGTGGCGCAGCCTGGGAGAGGCCTATGTCCAGCAGTGGACTGCGATAGGCCGTTGATTTGTTTTGAAGGCACAAATCCAAATACTGCTACTGCGATTTTTTTTTTGGAAGAATCAGTCATTACATTACACACACACGTCACATCATATTTATATTTGTAATTTATATGGTGTACATAATCCATACTAATATTATAAATTCGAAAGTAACTCTGTCTGTCTGTCTGTATGTTAGCTTTTCACACCTAAACCACTGAACGGATTTCGATAAAATTTGGCAGAGAGATAGATTGCATCCTGGGGAAGGACATAGTATAGTTTTATCCCTTACGAGTTGTAGGTCGTGGGTTCGAACCCAGACAGGCGCTTTACTTTGTGTAAATAATTTCATCACCACTGCTCTCAAAAACGGTGAAGGAAAACGTGAGGAAACCGGCATGTCCTAGAACCAAATAAATATTGAAGACATGTGACATATGACACCCGCACTGGGCCCGCGTGGTGGATTACGGCCCAATCCGTCTCACAGTGAGGAGGCCTGTGTCCCAGCATTGGGAACATTATAGACTCCTTACCAATGCCGGATTAGCCCATAAGCAAATTAAGCAATTGCTTATGGCATCACGTCTCGGGGGGCACCATAAGGCAGAAACAGCACCGAAACAGTATTTGCTAGCACATGAAAGGCAAGGCTGTTTATCAGCAAGATATTACAAGATCCAAAAGTCACTCTAGCTAGAGATGTGCGTCAATCTTTACAAATCGCTCGTCGTTGTTTAGAAAAAATACGAGGCGACTAGTGGATAGGAGGGCCTACAGGCGTGGATTGCTTAGGGCATCAAGTAGTCTTAATCCGGAATGGCTCCTTACGCTAAGCGGCCGAAGCTGCTGACAAAAGCTAGTTCTCTATTGAGGCGAGCCAGCTTGGCCCACTATGTAAACGATTTTAGTTAAAAGGCCCATCATGGTGGGTTGGTGAGGTACCATAAATTCCGATTATCTATGGCAGTCTCTCTAATGGCTGACAAAGGCCGGCCTTATATCTTCATATTGGGGCTCACCGTATTATCGGCAATGATAATGGAATGAAACGTATTGGGTTCGGTTCTCGGCGAAGTCAAGATTTGTGACTGTATATTATTTTGTGCTAACGTTGGTTGGTAACTTTACATTGGTCCCGGCTGTCATTCGTGGATCTTTGACAGTCGTTACGGGTCGTCTGAAGCCCGAAAGTCTGACAACCAGTTTTACCAAGGGGTATCGTATTACCCAGTCACTGGGTTGTGGAGGTCAGATAGGCAGTCGCTCCATGAAAAATAGTGGTATTCAGCTGCATCCGGTTAGACTGGAAGCCGACCTCAACATAGTTGGGAAATGTTGGGCAGATGATGAGTTAAATGAATCAGGGAATTTGTTTGAAAACCTTTGAATCATCTGAATATTTTAGTTCAAAGGGAATCGGTAAATATTAGAGCACATTCAAATGTCTTTTAGAAAATATCTAACTTCTGTCCGCCCGCGACTTTGTCCGCGTGAAATTTCTTATTTCGGGCCCCATGCTGTCCCAATGGTCAATTTTCGTATACTCAAACTCAAACTCAAAGTAGAAATCTTTCTGCAATCTGTCATTATGTCTGTTTTTCCGTCGACAAAACGTTTCTATGGTCATCATGCTACGTGTGGAGAAAGAAAGAAAGAATATATCGAACCCAAGAACAAAGGGGAAACGACGCGCGACGTACCTAGTTAATTTCAAGATTACTATTAAAGTTCTCTTCACATTTCTAAGGAAAATGTCTAGTTTAGCTCTAATAGTAGATTTGCGCCTATGCGGGTAGACTTTCGTATCAAAACGTCTTAAATAGGTCTTCAATTTTAAAGGATTATCGACCTTGTGTCAATCTAAGCAGAGTTGACTTCATTGTACGGCATTTTGTAAAAGAAAAATTGGTATTTTTAGCTCTTATAATCATGTTTGAAAGTTTCAATATATGAATTTTGAACTCTATCTTTCGAGAAATAGAGTCGTCATTCAAGTGAATAAATGTTTGGTTTAAGACATTAATTTTCAAAGCTGGCACGTATCTGCTAATTTGAAACAATAGAAATGGAACTTGAAGATACACGTAATAAAGGTTAAAATTGTGCGATGAAAATTTGGAGGGAGTTCGAAATATGAAATGGCATGACGCAAGCGCGCGAAAAGCGTAGTGTTGCTGTCTGCAAAAAAAATGTTTTCCCTATGAAATTATTATTTTTATCTCTATGAAAGTATTACATCGCGCTTGATTTCACCGAAGGGGTGGCCAGACGAGCATAGTACACCCACATTCGCCAATTATGGTTAAGACTTAGGTGTTCTAAATAATCACACTCATATTATAAAGGCGAAAGTTTGTGGGGGTGTGTGTGTGTTTATGTTTGTTACTTATTCACGCTCAAACGGCAGGACCAATTTTGATAAAATTTTGTATGGAGGTAGCTGACACCCTGGATTAACATATAGGCTACTTTTTATCTCGCTATTCGACACTTATGCGGGTGAAACCGCGGGGCGCAGCTAGTTGTAAATAAAAATCCAGACTCCGGGCTACCATTTAGAAATTCTTGATAAAAATCCAATAACTCATTGTCCGACCTGCGAATCGAACCTAGGACTCTGTGTAAGTTTATCTGTATGTTTATGTTTTTTATTTATAACTAGCTGCGCCCCGTGGTTTCACCCGCATAAGTTTCGATCCCGTGGGAATATCCGGATAAAAAGTCAAATTGTCTCCGTACAAAATTTTATCAAAATTGGTCCAGCTGTTTGAGCGTGAAGAAGTAACAAACATATAAACACACACACACAAACTTTCGCCTTTATAATATTAGTGTGACTTTTTTTATTTGTTTAAAGTCCCATAATTATAAACGTGGCTAGGTAATAACAGCCGCACGGATCGATCAGGTTAAGCTACGTTGCCGCGGTCGGCCCATGGATTTCACATACTGAGTACCCTCCATGCATCGGAAACCACGTTAAGCCGTTGCTCCTGGTTGTGTTTCTTGGATCTTTGACAGTCAGTACGGGTCGTCAGAAGTCCGAAAGTCTGAAAACCAAGGGGTATCGTGTTACCCAGTAACTGGGTTGTGGACATAAGGTAGGCAGTCGCTCCATGTACAGACGCCAGCACATCAAGTTACTACAATCTGCCAAATTTCTTTAATAGATTTTCAACTTTATCGCTAAAGCATAAGGTTCAATGTTGATAGGGAAAATTTGACAGTTTCGGGTAGCTTGCTAGCTAAATCTCACCGTGAGAACTTAGATGAAGCGAGCTGTCAATAGTGTCAATCCCTATAGCACCAAGTGGAATGACAGCTAACTTCACCTACGTTTTGTTACCGACTTCAAAAAAAAAAGGAGGTTATCAATTCGATACGTATGTATGTAATATTATTGGAATTGCATTATATTCACATATGATGATCTATTAGGGCTTCCAAACAAATATACAAAATTTCATAGACGTATGTATGTATGTATGTATGTATGTATGTATGTATGTATGTATGTATGTTTGTCCACGCATATCTCCGGAACTATTAATCGGATCGTGACCATTTTTTTTTTATTGGCTTACATTTTCTTCAACTTAGGGAACAGTACAAGTTTCATCAAGATCGATTCAGTAATTTTCAAGATATGGACTAATACGTGTAAGTGTGACGGCCTGGCTTATTGATAAGAGCTACGGGTGTAGTGTCAAAGGGAAAACATCTCAAAACCTTGGTCAAATACTAGTGCAAAAACTAAAAATTACGAAATAAAAAGTAATTTAAAAAAAAAATTAAACCGACTTCAAAAAGAAATTAACTCAAAATTATGAAATAACTTTAATTTCGGAAGTCGGTGGCATAAAACTAAAATATAGATCCCAAGACACCGACTTCCGAAATTAAAGTTATTTCATAATTTTGAGTTAATTTCTTTTTGAAGTCGGTTTAATTTTTTTTTTAAATTACTTTTTTTTTTGTTTTCACCGTGAGATTTTTACAGAATTGATCGGCTGGTATTCAGCTGCATCCGGTTAGTTTGGAACCCGACCCCGACATAGTTTCACTGAGTTGCTACTGAGAAATGTATAATGGTACTATTTTCCCGGACAAGCTCCTCCACAAACACCCCAACTACCATTAAACCTCCCAGTTTTCCTTACTCTAGCAACCCTCACCACTGACCAGCTCAAACACTCCAGTATTGTCCCGCGCGCTCACCGGAGCGGTCGTGTCGAGGCTCTCTCTTGCTACACTCGCGCAGAACCACCTGTTCCTTATCCCTCGGTATTTATTTGTTTTTCCATTGTTATTCTTTTGTTTTTTATGTGATTATTTTTGGTCAAGGTAAGGGTAGGTTTAAGCTGATTGTAATGACGTTGTTATAAATAGTTGTGGAGTATTGATTATAGTTTGTCTGGTGTCGTTAGTTTATTAATAACTTTGAGTGGTTTTTTAATTGATTTTGATGAGTATTAGAATTTATTAACAAAGGGTATAATTAACTAGCTTTTGTCCGCGACTTCGTTCGCGTGAAATTTTTTGTTTTAACATAAAATGCACAGGGTGATTTGTAAATTGACGTATTCCTTCCAGGACCTGTAAATGTGACACATTTGCAACAATTAGGCACCCCAACAAGCCTAGGCAAAATCCATTGAATTCAAGAAAATTTATTTTAGAAAATTTCCCAGAAAATCGTCACTAAATATCACTTTTCTCTAAACTAATTGAATCGCCTCCATTGCTATTCCATTGGTTACCTAATACTTTAACAAACCTTTTGTTCTTAAAAAAAATCTAAAATATCAAACAGTTAAAAGTTATAGGAAGAAGATTAGGTACTAATCATTATCAAAAATCGATGTACCCAGTAACTGGGTAATACGATACCCCTTGCTAAGACTGGTTGTCAGAATCATGTATGTACTGAATTTGTGGTTATAGTTCGCGCGTCGATGTCTTTGCCACAAAGCACAGAGAATTCTCGTAACTTTAAGAACGTTCACAGTCTGATCTCAGTCTCAATCTGTCAACAAAAAGCTTTCCCTACAGCAAAAGAATTTCCCTACATTTTTGACAAGTTTTTGACATTTTTTCTTTCGAGATGAGACTGCGACTAGATTTTGAATGTTTTAAATTACGATAGAATTTACCTTCTGACATGGTGTCATACATAGATATCTGAGAGATATACTTTCCCTCTATATTTGTTCGAATTCAAATGTCGCCACCTTTTTCCCACTCCAGCCGGTCGATTCCGTAAAAATCTCACCGTGAAAACTTAGGTGAAGTGAGTTTGTTTTTGCTAGGAATGGACACTATTGACAGCTCACTTCACCTAAGTTTTCACGGTGAGATGGTTACAGAATCGAACTGCAGTTCGTAAAAGCTTGAAATATAAAACAAAAGACTACACGGACTTTACGAATACTAAACTAAAGACTGAACAATTACACAAAAGGACTTTTAAATATCCAACAGTTTAACTTGGAGAACAGTTTCAATATTCTCTTTTAAATTTTTTCTCGTGTTGGTTCGACCTATATGAGGTTAGCTTAAGGCGTATTGTGTTAATTGTGGTGGCCCGACTTAGGAGGTGTAGGTCGTGAGTTCGAACCCAGGTAGGCACTTTACTTTGTGTATTTAATTTCATCACCGCTGCTCTCAAAACGGTGAAGGAAAACATCGTGAGGAAACCGTCATGTCCTAGAACCAAACATTCGAAGACTGTGACATCTACCAACCCGCACTGGGCCCGCGTGGTGGATTACGGCTCACCTCACCCTCTCACAGAGAGGAGGCTGGTGTCCCAGCAGTGGGAACATTATAGGCTGATCATGCTATGTTGTGTTAATGAAACATTAACTACTCCGTTAGTCTCGTGGTCGCAAGCGCGGTCCTGGGTTTAAGTCCCAGGTCGGACAAAGTGTCATTGGGTTTTCCCATTAGGAGTTTCTTAGTAACAGCCCGGAGTTTAGAAGATGGCGGTGTGATACCTCCGTGTCTCGGAAAGCAAATTTTCGTAGAGAATAACCTTCCATTTTCCTCCTTGCCAGCACGTTATAGTATGATTCCGGTATAAAACCGGTACTGTCTCGCATTTCGCTGTATAATATATCCCGAGATTTTATGTCTACCATGAATCTCGGATGAAGCTGTGAAGAGTACATAAATATTTTATATACTCTTCAATTTCTGAAGGGGTGAGCTGTGTTTAACATAAAAGTCAAGTCAACGTCAAAGCATTTATTTCAAACTAGCTCCTGCCCGCGACTTCGTCCGCTTGAAATTTCACCCTCCCCTTATTCACTCTCTTAGGGGTGGAATTTCGAAAAACCCTTTCTTAGTGGATACCAACTCTTCACAAATAACACACCCTCCAAATTTCATGTCTCTAGGACCCTCGGTTTAGGCTGTGCGTTGATATATCAGTCAGACAGTCAGGACTTTGAATTATATATACTTTTCCGGGTAAAAAGCACCCAGTGTGGTGCCCAGGATATTAAAGAATAATTATACCCAGTTTCATCTTAATCGAACCAGTAGTTTTTGCGTGATGCCTGAACAAACAGACAGATAGACAAAAAAAATTTTAATCACATTTTTGGGTTTGGTGTCGGTCTAGTAACACCCCCCGCCATTTATTTTTTTGATATTTTCAATGTACAGAATTTTCACTTCTACAGATTTATTATAAGTATAGACTAGCTGCGCCCCGTGGTTTCACTCGCGTAATTGTCGATTCCGTAGGAATATCGGGATAAAATGTATACCATGTCCTTTCCCGGGACTCTATCTCTATACCAAATTTCATCTAAATCGGTTCAGCGGTTTAAGCGTGAAGAGGTAACAGACAGACAGACACACTTTCGCCTTTATAATAGTCTCTGATATTAGTATGGTAAGGCACATAAAAGACAATTTTGAAAGTCAAAAATTACAAAAAAAATATAATAGAATTACCGGAATAAAACGTATACATACACTTTGAAGGACACTTCACTGGAATTCTCTCACGAAATGTCAAAGGTCTCGAAACTCACCGGATTTCAATGCGGACGTGATTCCCGTCCGATCCAATATGGCTGACTTTTAAACCTTTGCAGCTTTGTGCCTGTTCCATTGAATTCAGCGGGAATAGAGGCGCGTGTGATCGGCACAAGTCTCAGGAATATTCACAAAAAGAAAGTGATTTTATTCTACTGTCATCAACTGCCTGCCTTTTCCCAACTATGTTAGGGTCGGCTTCCAGTCTCACCGGATGCAGCTGAATACCAGTATTTTACATGGAGCGACTGCCTATCTGACCTCCACAACCCAGTTACTAGGTAATACGATACCCCTTGGTAAGACTGGTTGTCAGACTTTCGGGCTTCTGACTACCCGTAACGACTGTCAAAGATCCACGAATGACAGCCGGGACCAACGGCTTAACGTGCTTTCCGAGGCACGGAGGGGTTTCGGTATGTAAAGATGGTCACCCATCCACAGACCAACCGCGGAAAGCGTAGCTTAACCTGATCGATCGACCTGTGCGGCTGTTATTATTTAGCCACGGGCCCCTCATTTTATTCTAGTGATACTAATAATATTATATTATATGACATAGACATAAGCTTCAGTTTTTTTATTATGCCTATTTTGGTTCTCTATTCGAATCCCTCGAATTAAAATGTGCACTAGGAAACCGGATCTTGACATACTCTGAGAGTCTGGACTCTGGAATCACCTCGTATGATTCTGTCCCATGGAATTCGAATTATTATAACCCAAAGATCGTCGTTGTTATAACCTAAAGGCTGATTTCTCCAACGCCAGAAAATTTTATCCGAGGAATAATTTTGACTTTCTGACAGTTCTTCCATACAAATCTGTCAGACGTCAATTTTATTTCACGAATTATAATCACACTAATATTATAAAGGCGAAAGTTTGAGAGTGTGTGTGTTTATGTGTTTGTTACTTCTTCACGCTCAAACGGCTGAACCAATGTTGATAAAATTTTGTATGGAGGTAGCTGACACCCTGGATTAACATATAGGCTGCTTTTTATCCCGATATTCCCACGGGATCGAAACTTATGCGGGTGAAACCGAGGGGTGCAGCTAGTATAATTTAAAACAAGGTATAAAAATAAAAAATAAAACTTTGCATCCTACCTCAATATCATAGGAGGGGCTTATAAAATATTAAGAAACACTTACCATACAAATAGTAAAATGCTTTTAAAAATATTGTGAGGAGACCTATCTCCGGCGGTTGTCGGATATAGGCTTCCTTACGTGTATTGTATAAGAATTATTTATTTATATTCTGCATTTAGAATATGTATAACATGACAACATCCCGCCCACAGATATGGATAGACCTAGATAACGCAAGTATCACGATCTGTATGAAAACCAAGCGTGCCGTTTATTAGATAAATAAAACGTTTATTCAGTGCAACAAAAGACACAATACAGGTATTAAAAAACATCACACAATACAGGTATTAAAAATATCAGAAAAGGTGAAAAAAAATAAAAATAACAATGACTAAAAAAAGATAAATTGACCCATAGACACCTAGCTCTTACTATTAACATCTATAACGGTCGATCACTACTGTATAAATTATGTTCTGTGATCACTACTGGGGGCCTAAAAAGGCCACTTTGGCAGAATCATAAACGTATTTTGCTTTTTTTCGTTGCAAGAGATTGGGATTGGATTTGGATTGGTATTTAAGCACAGACAAAAAAAAATAACTGAAAAATCCTTCACCAATGGGATTTGATACGATTAACTTAACAGTTAACTGTCTATTATGATTTATAATGATTTGATGAATTCCTTTTATGATTCTGCAAAAGTGGCCTTTTTAGGCCCCCTGGGCGGTTTGTGTTTCATGGTCGCACCAAATACTTACTACTGCCTACTATGATGTCACAAGCACTATTTAGTGATGGAAAAATCTAATCAACTTGCGGATGTGGCTCCGGACACAGACATCTCCAGACGGACACGTACTTAGTTTAGAATCTGTCAGTGTCCGGTGTTCGCGGATCGTCCGCAATCTGTCCGTGCCGGTGCGACCGATCCCCGAGTGAAATAGTGCATAGTTTGGTAGTTTTTAAGGTTAGTTTTTATTACATTATGTGTATCTAACGGGCGCTTCTCGCCATCAAACTCGAAAGTTTGGCGAGTAAAATATGTAAAAACAAAAAAAAAAACGATTCAAAAACGCCCGCGCGCTCACGCTCACCCAGCCAGCAGTACTCAGGGGGTCTACTCCGAAGCGGTTAACCACTGTATCGGCCGAATGTTTCATTTTCTGATTCGAATATTGTTGTCCTACTACGAATTAAAAAAAAAAGGGTTAAGGGTTCTAAAAAGGTTCGGATTGGCACAGTTTGGTCGGGACCAATAGTCAATATAGGAAATTAATGGGAGTAGAAAATGACCGAACATTCGGCCGATACAGTGGTTAACCGCTTCGGAGTAGACCCCCAGGACTGAACGAGAAAGTGGCGGCTTACGATTTTTGTACGTAAGCTGGTGCGATTTTTGGCACGCGAAGTAGTTGCTCCTGCGTTATCTAGGTGTATCTGTATCTGTGATCACGCCTTTAATATGTGAAGTGTTAGGTAGAGGTGTACCTATAGTATCCACATTTCCCCAGTTATGTTTCATCATCATCATCATTTCAGCCGAAAGACGTCCACTGCTGGACATAGGCCTCCCCCAAGCACTTCCACTTCGACCGATTCTGTGCCTCTCGCATCCAACGGGTTCCTGCGGCCTTCACAAGGTCGTCGGTCCACCTTGTGGGAGGCCTTCCAACGCTACGTCTTCCGGTACGCGGTCGCCACTCCAGAACCTTTCGGCCCCATCGGCCATCTGTTCTGCGAGCAATGTGCCCTGCCCACTGCCACTTAAGTTTGGCAATTCTTCGGGCTATGTGTGTTCGAGTTATGTTTAAGTCCCATGTAATAGGGGGCGAGCCTATTGCCATCAACCGGGGACACATCCGAACTCCAGGCTGCTACTGAAAAATTTCAAATGTACACCCCCAATAACAGTTTGTCTGACCTCGGAATCGAATCGTAGCGCTTCCAACCATTAGACCAACGAAGCAGCCATCTATATACTCTACTAGTTTCTGCCCGCGATTTCGTCCGTGTGAAATTTCACCCTCCTCCCATTCACCCTCTAAGGGGTGGAATTTCTAAAAACCCTTTCTTAGTGGACACCTACTCTTCACAAGGAACACACCCTCCAAATTTCATGTCTCTAGGACCCGCGGTTTAGGCTGTGCGTTGATATATGTCAGTCAGGACTTTGAATTCATACTTATATAGGTACTTGTCCATACTCATCATCATCATCTGCCTAGCCTTTTCCCAACTATGTAGGGGTCAGCTTCCAGTCTAACCGGATGCAGCTGAATACCAGTATTTTTTTATATACTTATCCATACTAATATTATAAATTCGAAAGTAACTCTGTCTGTCAGTATGTTACCTTTTCACGCCTAAACCACTGAACAGATTTCGATAAAATTTGGCAGAGAGATAGATTGCATCCTGGGGAAAGACATAGGATATTTTTTATCGACATACCTCGCGGGCGAAGCCACTTGCGGAAGCTAGTTTTATATATATAGAAGATTTTTTCTCAATAACCAGCGACCCACCAAAAACTTGACCCACCACAACCACTACAAACTTTCAAACGATTTTAATAACAAAACTATCGATACCACACAGCCCCTCACTATGACCGCTGGCATTTTTCCTGTAGCTATAAAGTTTCCCGGCACATTTGAGTGCAATAAAATTAAAATAATGATCGTTACCCGCTGCGCGCTGCACTGGCTGAGATCCGACTGTTTTTAACGTTACTGTAACCGTTGCGTATCGGTTTTGTTATTTTATTGTTTGTTGGAAACTCATCATCATCTGCCTAGCCTTTTCCCAACTATGTTGGGGTCGGCTTCCACTCTAACCGGATGCAGCTGAATACCAGTATTTTACATGGAGCGGCTGCCTATCTGACCTCCACAACCCAGTTACGGGGTAATACGATACCCCTTAGTAAAACTGGTTGTCAGACTTTCGGGCTTCTCACGACCAGTAACGACTGTCAAAGATCCACGAATGGCAGCCGCGACCAACGGCTTAACGTGCTTTCCGAGGCACGGAGGGGTCTCGGTATGTAAAGATGGTCACCCATCCACAGGCCAACCGCGGCAAGCGTAGCTTAACCTGATCAATCGACCTGTGCGGCTGTTCTTCCCTCCCTTATTAAGACCTATGTTTACTTATTAAATAAATAAATGTACAGAGGCGGACTTCATGAGCATTTTCTACCAGTCAACCATGTTTTCGTTCACTGTTTTAAGTCGACTGTTTTACAAACAATAATACTATATTCTAGGCCTCAATAATAAACTAGGCAGACTGAATGACAGGCAAATTGATGGGTAGACTTATTTGTCGTATTTGATCGATTGCTTCAATAACTGTCATGTTCAGACCCCAGCACATCAAGCTACTACAATCTGTCAAATTTCTTTAATATATTTTCAACTTTATCGCTAAAGCACAAGGTTCAAAGTTGATTGGGAAAATTTGACAGTTATGGGTAGTTTGATGTGCTGGCGTCTGTAGGTACCTACAATACCCGGCTATTACTGTGACACATAGGACACTTTCTATAAGTCGATATGTCAAAGTCAAATCATTTATTTCAATAGGCACTTTTATGGCACATTTGAATTCAAAGTTTACAAAAAAAAATATTGATTTTAGTCGCCCTTTCCAAAAGTTAGTTTCGTATGGAGAAGAATGGGCAAATTGAAACTCCACCGTTACTCTTTTAAAATATTTTACTAAGTTTAACTGGAAACACGTGCTTTGATGTGGAGTTGCGGACACCAGCCTGTAGGTACTACCTATAATTATAAAATAAAATAAAATTTTATTCAAGTAAAAATACCCTAACCCTTTCGGACAATCCCGCTGACCCGGCAGGCTTCGGCCCTATGGACCCCTCCTCGATGCTGACATCTCTTTGAGGCGCGCGTGGAACACGTACGCGCCGTCCGGCGCGGGCCTGGTCCAGATCGGACGGTGAGCTAGCCATTACTCTCCGCCCGCAGGCCCGCGCCTGCGGTGGCCGGGAGTCGTCGCGCGGCTCCCGATGCCCGGAGCGTCTCCCGCGGCGGCTGGGACGGTAGGCTCTCTCCCTGAGCCGTCCCGCCACCTCCTTTGCTAGCATGACTGCTTCGCAGAAGGAGGTGACTGTGTCCCACTCCGTCTCGCCCCGGACCATGACTTGCACCAGGGCCGGACGCGAGAGGTCGCCGCCGCTGCCGATCGCCTCTACGAGGACACGGCGGTGCTCTGCCCAAGCGGGGCAGACCTCCACCGTGTGCTCTACCGTGTCCTCTGGGCGATCCTGGCAATGGTGACACCCGGGCGTTTCCTCCCGCCTGATGATGTGCAGGAACCTCCCTAAACTCTGGGTGAGCGCTCGCGCTGGCGCTAGACCCCGGGGGTGGGGCGAGACGGGTGCCGTACGCGGCGGCGTCTTTCACTCCATTTGATTTTCTCATCACTAAATAGTGCTTGTGACGTCATAGTAGGTAGTCAAAAAATGGCACGTTTGGTTTTCATACAGATCGTGATACTTGCGTCATCTAGGTCTATCTATATCTGTGGTTTGACGTAAGTCAGCGGCTTCTTTGAATACATAATAATATGCATTTGAATTCACAGCTTTGTGGTACTTAACTTTTGGTTGTTCAGCTTTGCCCCCAGCTATGTTGTGGTCGGCTCCCAGTCCAAACAGATGCAGCTGAATATTAATATTTTAGAATTACCGAATTCTCGAATGCAAAATAAAGCCCACGCCTGATTGTGAACCTACAAGCGGTGCAATAACAGTCAATTTTCCAGTAACTGTGTTGAAAAATCTTTATTCGCCTTCTACGATACCAAGTGAAGACTACTTAATATATTTTTATCGCTTATTTATAAATCTAACATGGCCGTCTCTCGGTCCGTGGATATTAAATAAAAAAGAACTTCGCTACAAATGCATCGTGTCTATAACTTATTTTCATACGGTGTCAGGGTTGCCACGCGGGGAAATTGGATTTTAAAGTTGTCTGTGCTTTTCCGAACCTCTTTTAGACTATTTGATAGAAAGATACAACATCAAAATCGAAACCTACACAAATGCACCTACACTAAGTCATCATCATCATCATTTTAGTCGAAAGACGTCCACTTCTGGACATAGGCCTCCCCCAAGCACCTCCACTTCGACAGGTTCTGTGCTTCTCGCATCCAACGGGTTCCTGCTGCCTTCACAAGGTCGTCGGACCACCTTGTGGGAGGCATTACAACGCTACGTCTTCCGGTACGCGATCGCCACTTCAGAACCTTTCGGCCCCATCGGCCATCTGTTCTGCGAGCAATGTGCCCTGCCCACTGCCACTTTAGTTTGGCAATTTTTCGGGCTATGTCGGTTACCTTGGTTGTCCTGCGGGTCTCCTCATTTCTGATACACTAAGTGTGCATAATAATATACGCGAGTGACACGCGTCGACGAAAGAGGGAACTGCAACCGTCGACGCGTCGGCAGTTGCTATTGGCATCGTGTCGCTTGTGGGTTTGAGTGACACGTCGTTAATACACGAGTGGCATGTTGTCGGCAACCGTCACCATTTGTCGCATCGCTGTCATCTGAAATCGTGACCAGTAGACTGGCAGCATTGCCACGTTAAATGGCAAGGCTAATTCTTTGGCCAGAGAACAAGCCAGCTCTCTGGTCACGTGAAGTGTCGATGAGAAATTTCTTTAAAAGGGAGACGCGCACTCGGGCCCCGTGAGGCCCCGTGACCCGAGTGTTTCGACCCCAAACGGCTCAAAGCTATAGTTACCCTTATGGTTACAGTATATGCGCCTCTTGAGGGTCGCACAGCCCGCCGTGCTAGGTGCACACGATCTGTATTCTGGCAGACGTTTGCCCATTGTAATAATTGTCTCCATTTCAATGAATATAATATACTAACTTCCGCCCGCGGCTTCGCCCGCGAGGTATGTCGATAAAAACTATCCTATGTCCTTCCCCGGGATGCAATCTATCTCTCTGTCAAATTTTATCGAATCTGTTCAGTGGTTTAGGCATGAAAAGGTAACACACAGACAGACAGACAGAGTTACTTTCGGATTTATATATGGTTGTACCGTTGTACCTTTTGACGTGTGGCGGCACACGTCAAAAAATCAAAAACGTGTCCTCGGCGTCAAAGTCTGTCATGTAGTCGAACCGTGGCGTGCTGGGCACATTTTGGTTTGTCATCTAAGATACATGACTGTGGCGGTCAAAAGGTTAATTAACTAAAAATGAATAAATCAATGCTAATTAAACAAAACAGGACTCGGTTCGATTCCTGAAAGTTTTTGGGAACTATATTTTCTATCACCAAAATTTATATTTGTCATCAAGTTGTATCACCTAATAAATAGATCTATCGCCACGAAATATTTTCGTTCTCAGATAAACAAAAATTGTTCCCAGGTATGAATTATCAAATTAATGTTAATATATGTGTAAAATAAGAGATCGATAACCAATAAAATTATATTGCATTACATGAATATAAACTTCGTTCTTATAATAACAGTTTTGTTACTTAAATAAGGATAATATTTTTGTGTTCACCAAAAATCTAAAGGTACATCTATGTATGCATTTCTAAAATATTATTCTTCCCCGAAAAATACTGATCGTGCACCAAATATTACAAAATATTTGTAACTTACTATTTTAATTTTTTTGAAATGGACATTATCGAGAACCGAATTAGTTACGAGGTTAATTATTAAAAAAAAAATGCATAAGTTAGGTTAGGTTAAAACTGTGACCTCCTACGCACGAGCCGAGCGAGCGAAGCGAGCGGTGCCGCGGCAGCGGCCGGCGAGTGCCAGAAACGACTAAATTTTAAAGAAAAAAAATATGGAAAAAGAGATTATTTTTAAAAAAAAATATTATTATTTAAAAAAATAAATGCTTGTTTTTAAAATTAGGTGTATTACTATTTTTACAAATTTGCAACAGTTGTTAAATAGATGCTCGTTATGACATATTTTAATGAACATATTTTGGTGCACATTCAGTATATTTGGTGGAACACAGGCAAAATTAGGTAAATGAAATGGGAATAAATTGAAGTACTTTTAAATACCATCCCTTAAATAATAGCTCTGTGCTCAGAATGGTAGATCTGTCACCAAATAAATCGATTATCGATCCCTGACTGCGACTCCTTTTTATTTGATATTTTGTCACCAATACAGTAGGAACATTTTATTTCGTTCAGATATTAAATTAATAGTATTCGTTACCAATTTAATACATCAATTTATAATTTTAATGCAAAAATGATCAAAGGGGCGGAGACAAATTGGCGCGCTTTAAAAATTGACCAATCCGGCCTCAACGATGGGTTGTAGGTAACTAGGTTCGATCACACGATGCGCGACGCGGGCGGCGTGCGAGAGGATTTATTGTGGAACTGATTTTGCATATGATGACAACCCTAATTTTTTATTTGAACTTAATGCAATTTTCTAGTAACATAATATGATTTATTGGTGATCTCTTTAAATTAGTTTGCTTAAATACTTATTAGGACACACCTATTATAATACATACAAAAACATTTATTTGGTACTAGACCTTATATCTCAGGATTTTAGGTGATTTATTGTGGAACTGATTTTGCATTGTTTGGTGACTACATTTTGGTGACAGATCTACTATTTGGAGGACAAACCCTATTATTTAAGAAACACAAAACTAATTAAATTGGTGATAGCTTAAATGATACCCAAAGTTTTTGTTTTCTGAATGCATTTTCAAGAAGCTTTCTTTACACATTTATCTCTATTATTTTTACACTTTTCGCAATCACGATTTAAAATCATACAATTTGAAAAAATCAACCGTCAACCCTACTCTCCCTACATTCGCTCACAGACCGAAAAAGAAAAAGTTTTTAATGCGACAATTTTACCTCGAAATGAAAGATAAAATATGTATTTATATAAAGATAAAATATATCTGAACAAAAACTTTGAACGTCCCTAAAGATAAGGGTTTTAAATGGAGGGTACTTGTGTTATTTTGTTTGTAAGTAATGTTTCATGTTTTTCGGAAAACTTTTTCGTAAAACAAAGTACTTACGTTTAAATAGATATTGGAATTGTTTTAGTTAGGAACCCAATATTTGTTGAAAAATTGGGACAAGAGTTCAATACTTTTGAAGAGGTATGAGGAACAGGGTGTAAAATTCACTCATACTCTATAGAAAAACAAGTAATTAAAAAAACAAAAAACCCCGACTGCGGTAAAAAAAAATAGTTTAAAAAAAACTGAAAAGCTAAAAACAAGGCCATTTTAAATTAAATAAAAGTTGGAAGCAGGCGGGACCCATACCATTTTTTTATTATATTTTCAAACTCAAATGGGTCCCGCCTGCTTCCAACTTTTATTTAATTTAAAATGGCCTTGTTTTTAGCTTTTCAGTTTTTTTTTAACTATTTTTTTTTACCGCAGTCGGGTTTTTTAGTTTTTTTAATTACTTGTTTTTTATTTCCAGCTTTTTAGTTTACAAATTTGAAAGATTTCGCAGACGATTTACTTACCTATGTATTAATTATTAGCTGACCCGTAAAGTCACTCAACAGGGAACAAGAAATAATTATTTTATTTAACGTGTTTTTTACGATTTGTCACTTCGAATTACTTTTAACCATATAAGTTGTATATATTTTTGTAATCACCGTTTAAAACCCTTAATTTTGATATTTCACTCGATGGTATTAGAAGAAAAAAAAAAATTCGAACTCCACAATATGGCACCCTAAATCCGCCATTTTACTTTGTTTTTGATTTTAATGTAGCCAGTGACACTCGCGCTACCAAGAGAAATCTAAAGACGTATAATTTATCCAAATCCGTTCATTCATTTAGAAGTTACGAGGGAACAAAGAAACGGACATACATACATACATACATACAGGTCAAACACATAACCCTCCTTTTGGGCTTCGCCGCAGTCGGGTAAAAAGGAGGATCCTCCGGCCAGACGGGTGTTGTGTCTGGCGGGCAACTGCCCGATGATCTATGCTAGTTGCACGGTAAACTCTGCCTGCGAGATGCAGGATTTTGCGTGACGTCAGTATGACGCGTTGTTCTCATGTGGCGTTGTAGATACCGCTACACGAAGACCCTTGCGGGCTGCGGCTGTTATTACTTAGCCACGAGCCCCTCTATTATTATTATTTTTAAGTGTGTCATTGCCAATAGTGTCATCACTATGTCTGGATTTCTTCTATTTTTTTAAAGTGATAACTTCTTTAGGCGCTTGGGACTTTTTTTGAGATGAAAAAAAATGAGAAAAAACCATTGAACTCGCGACACTGTTACCTTTTTTTTCAGGCCACAGACGGATTCGTCATCACACTAATATTATAAAGGCGAAAGTTTGTGAGTGTGTGTGTGTGTTTATATGTTTGTTACTTCTTCACGCTCAAACGGCTGGACCAATTTTGATGAAATTTTGTATGGAGGTAGCTGACATCCTGGATTAACATATAGGCTACTTTTTATCCCGATATTCCCACGGGATCGACCTTTGCGCGGGTGAAACCGCGGGGTGCAGCTAGTACTGGTATAAAAATGCCTGTATACCGTACATTCACAGTTATTTGTATTCACAAATAGCACTACACTCTGTATATTTATTCACTAGTCAGACCCGCAGTTTCACTCACGTTTTATTTACATTTAAAAAATAAATAAACCGAGAATGTTTGCAGTAAATAAATACAGGAAGCTTTGTCGTGTAACGAATGGATTTTATACTAAAAAAATATTGCTTCAAGTCCCTTCGCTCGTCATCAATATCTGCCTGCCTTTTCCCAACTATGTTGGGGTCGGCTTCCAGTCTAACCGGATGCAATTGAATACCAGTATTTTACATGGAGCGACTGCCTATCTGACCTCCACAACACAGTTACTGGGTAATACGATACCCCTTGGTAAGACTGGTTGTCAGACTTTCGGGCTTCTGACGACCCGTAACGACTGTCAAAGATCCACGAATGACAGCCGGGACCAACGGCTTAACGTGCCTTCCGAAGCTCTTGGTTTATGAAGATGGTCACCCATCCACGGATCTACCGCGGCAAGCGTAGCTTAACCTGATCGATCGACCCGTGAGCCCCTCGGATATTTTTTAATATACAGTCATGTTATTTTAAATTGTTAAGCCAATTGACACACTACGTCAAGATGCCGTGAGCAATATCATACAACTGTCAAAGATTGACAGTTGTGATTTGAATATAGGTACGGACAATTCCAGTTGGTAGTCCATTTGCTTATGGCGCTGCCCAAACGTAGGACACACTATAGGGTTTATTTATAAACGTTGCTTAAAGTTAAGAGACGTCTAACCGTCAAAAATGTGTGGTTAAACTGTCCTTAATCATTACTTACCTTTATGCAATGTTTATAAATAAACTCCTCAGTTTTTTTATCGCATAATTGGGCGTATTGTTACTAGCCAGAAAAAAAATTGAGTGTATTGCCAAATGATCAAAGTAAAAAAAATATTTCTTAAAAATAAAATAGTAAGTAGGTACTTACTACTTACTATTTTATTTTTAAGAAATTAAAATGAAAAAAAAATGTTTTCGTTGCATAATTTTCAAAATGTTGTGTGTAATTTATCATATTTTATGTAATGGGAATTCAATAAACTAACGAATACCCAAAAATTATTCCACTGAGCCGTGCATTTATTTTTTAATTTAATTAGAACTGCAAAATTACTTTTATTTTGTTGTTGCGATGCGCTGTATATTACTTACAAATTTGCCTATAACCGCGCCATAAAAATCAATTACACGTCTTCATAAATATTATGCAAGCTATCTCGACTTCGTTTCGTAGCTCTTCGACTTTGAAAGTCCACTTGAAGACGGTCTTCATTATGAATGAAACATGAAGTCTTCCGTTAATTCATGGACATTATGATGCAGACATCATTACTGTTGAAAGTCCTACTACTAACAATCCTACTTTCTACTAATAATATTATAAATGTGAAAGTTTGTGAAGATGTTTGGATGTTTGTTACTCAATCACGCGTAAACCGTTGAACAGATTTGGATGAAAATTGGCACATAGATAGACCATTTCCTGAATTAACACATAGGATATTTTTTATCCCGATATTCTCACGGGATTGAAACTTATGCGGGTGAAACTGCGAGGCGCTGCTGGTTGTAGATAATAGACCCTGTTAGTGCGCAGCAAGATAACTTAAAACTAGTAATATACATTATAATTATATTATGTTTTATGTTCTTCACATACAACCAGCTAACATAAACTATATGTGACACAGTGAGGTAGGCTCGACGCTCGTAATGTGCGGTAGTAAAGACAGACGGCCACTGAATTGTGTATGAGTGGTGTTACAATGTAATATTAGTAATGACTGTTCAGACACTAGTGACCCAGTGGTAACGGTACTACCCCTACTTACGAGTCTAGGTCGTGGGTTCGAATCCAGGCAGGCAAATAAGTAAATTCTAAAGCAGTTAAGTGACAGTGGGTAGGGCACATTGCTCGCAGAACAGATGGCCGATGGGGCCGAAAGGTTCTGCAGTGGTGACCGCGTACCGGAAGACGTAGCGTTGGAAGGCCTCCCACAAGGTGGTCCGACCACCTTGTGAAGGCCGCAGGAACCCGTTGGATGCGAGAAGCACAGAACCAGTCGAAGTGGAGGTGCTTGGGGGAAGCCTATGTCCAGCAGTGGACGTCTTTCGACTGAAATAATGATGATGATGACACAAGTAAATTATTTATTTATTTACTAGCAGCGCCCCGCGGTTTCACCCGCATAAGTGTCGATCATGATCGAAAGACACGTGGCGCCATCTATTATCATAATTACGTTATTGTTATTTTCCTCGGGAACAGCAGTTTTTTTCGGGATGAAAGGTACCCTATGTGCGTTTCTGCACACCTGACAACGTATATGCAAAATTTCAGGATGATCGGTTCAGTGGTTTAGGCGTGAAAAGATAACAAACATACTTTCGTATTTATAATATTAGTAAGGATTTAATACTTCAAGCACATAAATGTACAGAGGCGGACTTAATGCCATAGGCATTTTCTATCAGTCAACCTTTGGGTGATGCAGAGACAAACTGTAGTAGGTGCAATCATGAAGAAAAAAAAAACAGTGGCACTCCGGGAGTGTCGATAGAAGTGAAAACTTGAACAATTACGTGTGTATTTTTTGAATCGTCTTATAAACAAAACACAAACAGAATACTTTGCCATCACTCACTGACATATCGGATATACATTAAAACCGAGGACATCCCGAGGACACCCGAACACATCCGAAGCGGGTATATGTTTAATCGTCTTATAAACTAAACACGCGCGGTGTCGGTTACGGTAACAGTGTCGCAAGTTCAATGATTTTTTTCCCATCACAAAAAATACCCAACCCTCATAAAGAAGTTTGCACTTCAAAAAAAAATGTTAATTGTGTAAATTATTTTATCGCCACTACTCTCGAGACGGTGAAGGAAAACATTGTGAGGAAACCGGCATGTCCTAGAACCGAACATTCGAAGACATGTGACATCTACCAACCCGCACTGGGCCCGCGTGGTGGTCCACTCCCTCTCACAGACAGGAGGCCTGTGTCCCAACAGTGGGAACATTATAGGCTGATTACTCTCAAGACACTGGACTTTTACAACCTTATTGGTCTGGTGGTGGCAATCGCTGCCGCTGAGCATAAGTTCCAAAGTTCGATTCGGTCGGACCCTTTTTAACGTGCACATCTTTCTACGTCGTTCAGACAGTCTCAGTCTGCCTAGCCTTTTCCCAACTATGTTGGGGTCGGCTTCCAGTCTAACCGGATGCAGCTGAATACCAGTATTTTACATGGAGCGACTGCCTATCTGACCCCCACAACCCAATTACTGGGTAATACGATACCCCTTGGTAAGACTGGCTGTCAGACTTTCGGGCTTCTGACTACCCGTAACGACTGTCAAAGATCCACGAATGACAGCCGGGACCAACGGCTTAACGTGCTTTCCGAGGCACGGAGGAGTCTCGGTATGTAAAGATGGTCACCCATCCACAGACCAACCGCGGCAAGCGTAGCTTAACCTGATCGATCGACCTCTGATGTATTATGTAATAACCTCACGTGTCCCCGAGGAGGGAACTTATTACATCTGTCGTGTATATATAATTCAGTCGCGGTGTCGCACTCTCTTTGAATAAGTAGTGAGTGAAAATTATACAAGTTTTTTATTAAAATGATGTTTCATCACGTTCGGTGTTTTCCAGCGGGATTTGAGTTTAATGGTATTTTTAATAAACTCTGTTCATTTCATCCATATTAATATTATAAATTCGAAAGTAACTCTGTCTGTCTGTATGTATGTATGTTACCTTTTCACGCCTAAACCGCTGAACGGATTTCGATAAAATTTGGCCGAGAGATATATTGCATCCCGGGGAAGGACAACGGATAGTTTTTATCGACATACCTCGCGGGCGAAGCCGCGGGCAGAAGCTAGTACTATGGTTAACTTTAAATATAGGGTAGGTATAATAATAGATTTGATGGTACGGAACCCTCAGCGAGTATTTCTTTTTTCAAAACTAGGTAAGTACTAAGTAAACTATCAAAGCACTTGAAAAATGCGAGCCTAGGCTGAAAGTAAGGCAATTTGGTAGGCAAACTTTCAGCTTTAACGACCAACTAAGCTTTTGATTTTTTTTTTGTATTAGAACAGCTTAGTTAGCAAATAAAATTAGGAGAGTTGGTTGTCTATGACCTAGAGTTTTTAACTTGATGTATGCACTGAATTTTACACTAAGACTAGCTTATGCCCGCGACTTCGTTCGCGTGAAATTTCACCCTTTTAGGGGTGAAATTTCGAAAAACCCTTTCTTAGTGGATACCTACTCTTCACAAAGAACACACCCTCCAAATTTCATGTCTCTAGGACCAGCGGTTTAGGTTGTGCGTTGATATATCAGTCAGTCAGGACTTTGAATTTTATATATTTAGATAAATATTTATTTATGGCAATAGACTTATTACATGGGACTCACGAAAATTATTAATTATCACTTGTTAAAATTTTAGGAAAATCATCTAATTTTACAATATTTGTAAATAAATGAGCACCATGTATCTATCACATAATTAATTTACCTGCCATTGTTGCTTTATTTTTAATTAAGTATTTTTACCGTTTGTGGTAGAGTAATTTTATTCTAGGTGCATCGTTTTCACAATATAATTAATGTATACAAAATATTGTAAATGATTTTTAAAAGAGTAACAATGGAGTTTCTGGCCCATTGTTCTCCATACGAAAACTACCTTTTGGAAGGGGCGACTAGAATCATTTCTATTTTATTGTATAAGACGTTCAAAAGTGTCTTTTATGTGCCTATCTATACTTATAATAAATCTGTAGAAGTGAAAATTCTGTACATTGAAAATATCAAAAAAAATAATGGCAGGTGTTACTAGACCGACACCGAACCCAAAAATCTGATTAAAATTTTTTTTGTCTGTCTGTCTGTTTGTTCAGGCATCACGCAAAAACTACCGGTTCGATTACGATGAAACTTGGTATAATTATTCTTTAATATCCTGGGCACCACACTGGGTACTTTTTATCCCGGAAAAGTATCTATATATATAAAATTCAAAGTCCTGACTGACTGACTGATATATCAACGCACAGCCTAAACCGCTGGTCCTAGAGACATGAAATTTGGAGGGTGTGTTCTTTGTGAAGAGTAGGTATCCACTAAGAAAGGGTTTTTCGAAATTCCACCCCTAAGAGGGTGACTGGGGGGAGGGTGAAATTTCACGCGGACGAAGTCGCGGGCGGAAGCTAGTTTGATAAATAAATGCAAACAAAACTTCCAAAATATGGGTGTTATACTCTTCTGTCTACCCCTTTGTGGATTAATAGCGAAACGTTATATCTCTTTCGTATTTGTGTCGTATAAGTGCAGATATTATTGATATGACTCGGCGCCTATCAATTATTTAACGGTAGGACGGACGCGGCGAGACGCGACTTTAAAATAGATAATATAATGGGCCATGAGCACTGGAGGAACCTAACATAAGGACAAAAGCAGTCAGGTGTTAAATTTTGTAGGGCAAAATCTGAAATGTAGGTACGCGGAAGAAGTCGCGGGAGAAGTGCTAATAAAAAGAAAACAACTAATTATATAATAATAAATTTATTTTCAGAAAAAACACATCTGATCTAACACACAAAAACAATTTTCCAACTAAAATGAATATTACAGAAAAAAGTGTATCGTTGGTGCCTGTACTAGTGAATGAGAATCATTGTAGGTATCACAGACACCAAAAACTATAACGTTGGTTGAGTTTCTGTACATTGAGGGAGGGCCCCATCCCTTGAATTAGCCACGGGCCCCAAGATAAGATAATCATTTATTTGCTCAAACATGAGTAGGTACAATACATACAAAACAAATTGTCAGCATGCAAGAGATTTGAAAAAAATGTAGGTACTGGAACAATTAACATAATGATGACGAAACCTTTCGACGCGGGACACGTGGGTGGTTAAAATAAATGTCATGTTATTATGAGAACATTAAAAATATTATAGATTATCTATATATATAAAAGAAAGTCTGTTAGTTACACCACTTATAACTCAAGAACAGCTGAACCGATTTGGCTGAAAATTGGTGGGGAGGTAGCTTAGAACCAGGAGACGGACATAGGATACTTTATATATATATATATATATTTTTTTTTTATAGTAGGAGTAGTGTAGGAGTAGGGTAGGAGTAGTGTAGGAGTAGGGTAGGAGTAGGGTAGGAGTAGGGTAGAAGTAGGGTAGGAGTAGTGTAGGAGTAGGGTAGGAGTAGTGTGGGAGTAGGGTAGGAGTTGGGTAGGAGTAGTGTAGGAGCAAAACAACGTTTGCCGGGTCAGCTAGTTAAACAATAAATTAGAATTAGTAAACATGGTCAAAATCTCTCATAGAAAAAATCGTTTAAATTATAATAGGCTTTATCTGCTAGGAAATTTCTGACTTTCTTTTTGAACGCTACGTCAGGTAACTGCTTCCAGATTTTAGGTAGTTTTTTATTATATATTTTTGGAGCCATGCAAAAGACACTTTTCCGCTTATGTGCCGTTCTATATTGATGTAGGCATAGTTATAATCCAAACGCCAAACGGTATAGTTACGCCCACGGATACCTACGTTATGTTGAACTAAGAGTATCTTTGATTGAAATAGCTCAAACTATTTTAGAGTTCGGGTCGATTGCTTCACAAGGTTATAAAGCTGAGTTATCTGCATCAGACTGTGATTGGTTCGGTTTAAAGAACTTTATTTCTAGACAATAGGTACCAGGTGACAGGCTCGACGAGATGACAAGTTTGAACTCTATGGAGACTGTTCTTTGCCTAGGAATGTACAGTCAACAAAGGAGTTAAGTATACAGGAGCGTCGGATATTGTTGAAGTTTACTAAGAAACCGATGGATATTTTCGAATAAAATTTTAGTTTATTAATAGAAAACAAACAGCTCATTTATTAAATTAAATTTCAGTCCAGAACATCCATCGGTTTCTTAGTAAACTTCAACTATATCCGACGCTCCTGTATACTTAACTCCTTTGTTGACTGTACGTAAAATAACGCCTTGAGGCCCGGCGCCCACTATCGGCGTCGGCACGGCTGAGGATTTTTATGCGACGAATAAAAATGTAACTTAATTGTATGACAATAAAATTTAAATTTCAATGATACGGTATGTCGGATACCCTATCTTTATTTTTGCTCCCACGATTATTATTTATAATAATTGAAATTTCAATTTTATCGTCATACAATTAAGTTACATTTTTATTCGTCGCATAAAAATCCTCAGCCGTGCCGATGCCGATAGTGGGCGCCGGGCCTCAAGACCCAAAGAGATAGGCAGAAAGGTAATTTCATCCACATTTCGCCAGGTAGATTTAAGTACCATGTTATGGGGGCGAGTTAATAATCACTAACTGGGCATAAATACAAAAAAAAATCATGAAGATACCTCTAAAAACTTTCTTTTTATAATAAAAAACATACTAATATACATACAATCATTCTGATTTTTTGTCAGATTATTCTACAAGGAACATACTAAAACACGACTAGGTATTTTAATTTTTTAGTCCAAACAATATATTTTTTTTGTTAATTAAATAATTGCTTGCAATAAATTATCAGCGTTGTGTCATCGCGCTTCTCTTTCTTTTCTATGCAGTCCGACAGTGACCGCGCTTTAGATCATGTATTATCCCTTATAGAAAGACCAAACAAGTAACACGCCTGCCTCAGGAATTGAGGTCAGCAGCCAGCAGTCTACTTGCGTACCACACTATCAGTTACAATAATTTGGGATATTGCTAAATTGGTACTGGGTATTGGTTCGAAAAATGTGTCTGCTCACAACGTAAATAACGCAATGAATGTTGTTGAACTGTCAAAATGAAAGCCATGAAGTACTACTGTTAGATTGTTACGAAATTATCCCGCAGGATCCCGTGCTTAGCATTCGCGCTTGCAAAACTAACGAAAGCAGGTTTTATATACTACTAACTTCCGCACGCGGCTTCGCCCGCGAGGTATGTCGATAAAAACTATCCTATGTCCTTCCCCGGGATGCAATATAATTCTCTGCCAAATTTTATCGAAATTCGTTCAGTGGTTTAGGCGTGAAAAGGTAACATACAGACTGACACAGTTACTTTCGAATTTATAATATTAGATACTAGCTGACCCGGCAAACGTTGTTTTGCTCCTACACTACTCCTACCCAACTCCTACCCTACTCCCACACTACTCCTACCCTACTCCTACACTACTCCTACCCTACTTCTACCCTACTCCTACCCTATTCCTACCCTACTCCTACACTACTCCTACCCTACTCCTACACTACTCCTACCCTACTCCTACACTACTCCTACACTACTCCTACCCTACTTCTACCCTACCCCTACCCTACCCAAACTCCTACCCTACTCCCACACTACTCCTACCCTACTCCTACACTACTCCTACCCTACTTCTACCCTACTCCTACCCTATTCCTACCCTACTCCTACACTACTCCTACCCTACTCCTACACTACTCCTACCCTACTCCTACACTACTCCTACACTACTCCTACCCTACTTCTACCCTACCCCTACCCTACCCTACTCCTACCCTACTCCTACACTACTCCTACCCTACTTCTACCCTACTCCTACTGTAAAAAAAAAAAAAAAAAAGTATCCTATGTCCGTCTCCTGGCTCTAAGCTACCTCCCTACAAATTTTCAGCCAAATCGGTTCAGCCGTTCTTGAGTTATAAGTGGTGTAACTAACAGACTTTCTTTTATATATATAGATTAGTATGGACTCGTAAAATACCACGTTTTAACGAATGGGGTAGGTAGGTATGCCTCCACAAACTTGACTCATAAAAGTTGGAAACGGCAGTGAAATCCGACAAAACGCAGCTCAATCCCAATCCGGTCCGCCGATATCCGGCCGGACATCCGTGTCCGGCCTCCGGTGTCCGGTGTCCGGCAGCCGTCCGGAACACGAGAACGAAGCTATTCAAAACGCTATCTCTAATTGATTTCGAGTTATTAGTCCGAATTGATATTAGAATATTAATTTTGTAATTTTGATTTGGTATGCAGTTTGAGGGTAGTTTTAATTAATTATTATGAGAGCAGTGGTGGCCAAGTGGTAACGGCCGCGACTTACGAGTTGTAGGTCGTAGGTTCGAACCCAGACAGGCGCTTTACTTTGTGTAAATTATTTCATCACCACTACTCTCAAAACGGTGAAGGAAAACATCGTGAGGAAACCGGCGTGTCCTAGAACCAAAACTTCGAAGACATGTGACATCTGCCAACCCGCACTGGGCCCGCGTGGTGGATTACGGCCCACTCCCTCTCTCCGAGAGGAGGTCTGTGTCCCAGCAGTGGGAACATTATAGGCTGAATATGTATTCCGAACTGTAAGATCAGCCAGTATAGAATGTTAAGATAGTAACAACTAACATGCAGTGGCACATATGGATAAAGTTATAATACAAATGACTATAATGAAAATACAAAAAACTGGCCAAGTGCGAGTCGGACTCGCACACGAAGGGTTCCGTACCACAAGGCAAAAACGCCGAAAAAAACACGTTTGTTGTATGGGAGCCCCCCTTAAATATTTATTTTATTTTGTTTTTAGTATTTGTTGTTATAGCGGCAACAGAAATACATAATTTGTGAAAAATTCAACTGTCTAGCTACCGCGGTTCTTGAGATACAGCCTAGTGACAGACAGACGGACGGACAGACAGCGAAGTCTTAGTAATAGGGTCCCGTTTTTACCCTTTGGGTACGGAACCCTAAAATAATAGGGTCCCGTTTTTACCCTTTGGGTACGGAACCCTAAAATAACAAAATGGCGCGACCAAACACTTGCTCGTACAGAAATATTGTAAACTATGTAACATTCCTGCGTGCGTCGGCTATTTTTTTAAACGATTTCTAAAAAAATAAATAAAAAAATAAATTTAAAAAAAGCATGATATAAAAAAATAAATTAAAAATTTAAATTTTAAAGTTTTGCACTAGAATTAATTTAATTTTCAAGTTTTTAGTTTTCATTTCGTTAGTTAATATTCCTCATTCCCTTTCAATAAAGTGTACATTATTCTACTTGTCAAGCCCTTTTATTTGATATCCTTAATGAGGGAGTAGTGAAAATAAAATGTAATTCGCCATTTTGTGGTCGCGGCCATCTTGGATTTGAAATTTATCATAGTGTATAGCATTCTACTAGTCAAACCCTTTCATTTGATACCCATATTGAGAGTGTTATGAAAAAATTTGTAATCCGCCATTTTGTGGCGGCGGCCATCTTGGACCGATTTTCATCAAACATAGCTAAGAACACTCCCGACATATACACCTTTCAAACAAAAAAAAGAAAATCAAAATCGGTTCATCCGTTCGGGAGCTACGATGCCACAGACAGACACACCCCCACACACACACACCCACACACACCCCGACACGTCAAACTTATAACACCCCGTCGTTTTTGCGTCGGGAGTTAAAAAGAACGAGGTTTTCAATTCGACATGCTGTTTTTTTTTCTTTAGCTTTTGCTAGTAGTTTTCTCTTACTAGTTTTAATGAAGAATGGGTAAAAAGTGCGTAACCTGTCGTAGTGAGGGGCTCGTGGCTAAATAGTTGAGTATTTTTATCTCACTAAGTGACGCGCGCTTTACTTGTGGTAACCAAGTGTACAAACACGCTGTGAATGTGTGTGTAAGCGACTTCGCCACGTTACGGTGGCGAATCATATTTTAATCACCCATACAACCTGACACTGACTTGCAAATTGCAAAAATATTATGAAAAATAAAAAAATAAAATCGTGGACTCTTCGCTTCCGCCATATGAGAAATGAATTCTGTATTTTCTGTTTGATTTTGTTTACAAATTCATGTTTTTTCTTCATCCCTTTTCAGTCTCCTTCCTCAGTGTTCTGTGTGTAAATTCCAGTCATTCAGTGAATATAGTGTGCCCAGTGTCCAAGGCGTCAAAGTTTACTTCAGGGGACCACAGGCGTACAGCTGGCAGACCTAATGGGTTAGTGATTATTTAATTATTCTTTTTAATTACTGGTCTCAAAGAGGCTAGGATTTATTAGTTTTTGAGTGAAAGAAAAGGACATTATGTAAGTATTAATATTTAACTTGAAAATGATGCACTTTAAGTACTTACAATATACAGGGTTATTGGTAAAACTCATAATTATAAACAACTTTTACTATGGGACCAAACCTGAAATCGCGAAATAAAAATCAGCTGTTCCCTACATTTTGACGAGTTATAGGAACATAAATGTAGGGAACAGCTGATTTTTTTTTCGCGATTTCAGGTTTGGTCCCATAGTAAAAGTTGTTCATAATTATGAGTACAATGACCCCTTAAGAGGTTGCTGGTGTTTTACCAATAACCCTGTATAATACTAGCTTCTGCCCGCGACTTCGTCCGCGTGAAACTTGTTCCTTCGACCCACCCCGTCGCATCTCATCGTCTGCCCGCGCTATCACTTCGTTTTTGCTTAACGTTCTTTCTGACTTTTTTTCTTTTTGCTCGGCTCCTAAGGGTCATAGCGTGATGTTAAATAGCCTATAGCCTTCATCAAGAATTGGGCTATCAAATGCAAAATTAATTTTTCAAATCTGACAGGCAGTTCCAGAGATTAGCGCGTTCAAAAAAACAAACTCTTCAGCTTTATTATAAGCATATAGAAGATAGATATAGATAGAAGACAAAATAACTTAAATCAAACTTAACAACGCTTGCAGTTGCCTCTGACGTCGACGCTTACAGTTGCCTCTGACGTCGACGCTTGCAGTTTACTCTGACGTCGACGCTTACAGTTGCCTCCGACGTCGACGATTGCAGTTGCCTCTGACGACGACCCTTGCATTTGCCTCTGACATTGACGCTTGCAGTTGCCTCTGACGTCGACGCTTGCAGTTGCCTCTGACGTCGACGCGTGTCGCTCGTGTGTATGCTCGAATAATACGAACAATTAACTTCCCAGTCAACTTGCTAAATAATACGTTTGGCAAACTATAAGAAAATAATATTAACCTCAATCTGAAATAGTAAGCACAACTATTCAGAAACAAACTAATTGATTCAAATCATCTTCATCGTAAATATCAGCCAATCCACTTATTAATCCTTCTATCTTCATAACAAAAGTAAATATATTATGAATGAACCTCAGTTCCTGCTCATCCATTAAGTCTCCGGCGTGACGGATCAAGTATTCATTAATTAATCATTCAGAGAAAGGAAGAAACAAATAGATATTAATTATATGTCATAAGCTTTTAGCAACGCGACGAAGTTATGGTGAATAATGTATCGTATTATATAAAAGGTATATTAATGTAATGCATTACGAGAATTAATATGAATGAGTAAATGAATTAATAGAATACAGGTAAAAGTGACCAGCCGGTCGATTCTGTAAAAATCTCACCGTGAAAACTTAGGTGAAGTGAGTTTGTTTTTGCTAGGAATAGAATAGAATACTCTTTATTATGCGTCCCTTTGTTTTTTACCGACTTCAAAAAAAAAGGAGGTTATCAATTCGATACGTATGTATGTAATATTATTGGAATTGCATTATATTCACATATGACAATCTGTTAGGGCTTCCAAACAAATATACAAAATTTTATAGACGTATGTATGTATGTATGTTTGTCCACGCATATCTCCGTAACTATTAATCGGATCGTGACCATTCTTTTTTTATTGGCTTACATTTACTTCAACTTAGGGAACAGTGCAAGTTTCATCAAAATCGATTCAGTAATTTTCAAGATATGGACTAATACGTGTAAGTGTGACGGCCTGGCTTATTGATACGAGCTACGGGTGTAGTGTCAAAGCGAAAACATCTCAAAACCTTGGTCAAATTCTAGTGCAACAACTAAAAATTACCAAATAAAAAGTAATTTAAAAAAATTAAACCGACTTCAAAAAGAAATGAACTCAAAATTATGAAATAACTTTAATTTCGGAAGTCGGTGGCAAAAAACTAAAACTAAAATACAGATCCCAAGACACCGACTTCCGAAATTAAAGTTATTTCATAATTTTGAGTTCATTTCTTTTTGAAGTCGGTTTAATTTTTTTAAATTACTTTTTATGTTGTGTGTGTATGTGTGTGTGTGTGTCTCTTATGAATGTTGGAATTGACACTATTGACGGCTCACTCCACGCTCACTTCACCTAAGTTTTCACGGTGAGATTTTTACAGAGTAGCACCGTGCCTCAAGGAATACATAATAATGTATACTTCATACCTATACATGACTTTTTCAATTAAACGGAAACGCGCAAAATAATTAAGATAATAATTAGCCTATAATGTTCCCACTGCTGGGACACAGACACAGGCCTCCTCTCTGTGAGAGGGAATGGGCCGTAATCCACCACGCGGGCCCAGTGCGGGTTGGTGGATGTGACATGTATTCGAATTTTTCGTTCTAGGACAAGCCGGTTTCCTCACGGTGTTTTCCTTCACCGTTTTGAGAGCAGTGGTAATAAAATAATTTACACAAAGTAAAGCGCCTGTCTGGGTTCGAACCCACGACTGCCTGCCTCCAAAGACGGGGTCGTTACCACCTGGGTCACCACTGCTCAAAATACTTTTTATAATTAATTGAAAAATGGAAATCTTGTTACAAAAACTCAGAAAAAGTCTGTACCTATTTATTTGTATAACAAAAACAACAGAACTCAACAAAACAAAAACTGTAGTTTTAAAGAACAGTTGAACTGAAACCGGGAAGTACTCGGTGCGGAGAAATAAGTTGGAAAATGAAAACACAATTTCAAGTTTCTTTTGTTTAAAATTAAGGTTTGAAATGAAGCGGAATTTCGTCGTCATCGACCCGATGTAATTACGTATTACTAGCTGTGCCCTGCGGTTTCACCCGCATAAGTTTTGAGCCCGTCGGAATCATCATCTGCCTAGCCTTTTCCCAATTAACTAAAAAAAAAAAAGAAAAAAAAATAACTATGTTGAGGTCGGCTTCCAGTCTAACCGGATGTAGCTGAATACCAGTATTTTACATGGAGCGACTGCCTATCTGAGGGTAATACGATACCCCTTGGTAAGACTGGTTGTCAGACCTACGGAATCCCGATCGGAATATTGGGATAAAAAGTAGCCTATATGTTAATCCAGGGTGTCAGCTACCTCCATACCAAATTTTATCAAAATTGGTCCAGCCGTTTGAGCGTGAAGAAGTAACAAACATATAAACACACACACAGACTCAATAATGTAAAATGTATGTACAGACGCCAGCACATCAAGTTACTACAATCTGTCAGATTTCTTTAATAGATTTTCGACTTTAATGCTAAAACATAAGGTTCAAGGTTGATTGGGAAAATCTGACAGTTTCGGGTAGGTTGACCTGCTGGCGTCCGTACATTTATATGAAAAAAAATAAGCAAAATGATCATAGATAATGTAAAATAATTTTTCCTAAGTTGTTTATTCAAAGTTAAGTCAATTTTTAATTCATGTATTGGCATCACTTTCAACAAAAACTATGTGGGTACTTAATTAAAAAACCTGTATTGATTTTTTTTGTCTTACGTAATCAAGAGATTTATTTTGTGTTTTGTATTTGGGTAAAGTTTAATTTGTTGATTGTTTATTTGTGTAAATTGATGTTTTGAGTGTCAGTAAATCTGACAAACTTCGATTTGTATTATTTATTTTAGTATATGTGCATGCACCTACCCATTTTACTGATTAAACATTACTACAGTACCCCTCTGTGTTGTACACCTACTGGCCCTTGACCAGTTTTTTTACTGATGAAAGGAATGAATGCCTGTTTGAGGAAGGGGACATTTTGCGAAAGGGACATTCTACGAAAGGGACATTTTGCGAAAGGGACATTCTACGAAAGGGACATTTTGCGAAAGAGACATTAAGCGAAAGGGACATTTTGCGAAATGGACATTCTGAGAAAGGGACATTTTGCTGGGTGTGTAATGTTTGGTATAACAACAGATGGTCTAATTTCGTTTGACATAACTCTCATATGATATAATTTTCATATGCTATAAAAACATTTAACCTAATGTCATATGATCGAATGTTATATTTGATATAATTTTCTTTTTCTCTAATTTCATTTAGTATAACGTTCATTTCATATAATTTTCATTTTGTATAATGCTCCTTTTATATAACGTTCATTTGACCTAACATTCATATTAACTAATTTTCTTTTTCTCTAATTTCATTTAGTATAACGTTCATTTCATATAATTTTCATATTGTATAATGCTCCTTTTATATAACGTTCATATGACCTAACATTCATATTAACTAATTTTCTGCCCTTCGCTCGATCCAGCATTCTATGTAAAGAATCGCTCTTGTGTTCTATGTGTGTGTGTTCTATTTCTGAGTGAAGGGTTTAAAATAACCGAACCTCGGGGTGCCCTTCGCTCGCTCTTGCATCCTATGTCGACGGAGCCCCGCTTCGCGGGGCCCCTATTTCTGTGTAAAAGGTTTAAAGTAACCTAACACAACCGTACCTCGGGGTGCCCTTCGCTCGCTCTTGCATCCTATGTCGATGGAGCCCCGCTTCGCGGGGCCCCTATTTCTGTGTAAAGGGTTTAAAGTAACCTAACACAACCGAACCTCGGGGTGCCCTTCGCTCGCTCTTGCATCCTATGTCGACGGAGCCCCGCTTCGCGGGGCCCCTATTTCTGTGTAAAGGGTTTAAAGTAACCTAACACAACCGAACCTCGGGGTGCCCTTCGCTCGCTCTTGCATCCTATGTCGACGGAGCCCCGCTTCGCGGGGCCCCTATTTCTGTGTAAAGGGTTTAAAGTAACCTAACACAACCGAACCTCGGGGTGCCCTTCTCTCGCTCTTGCATCCTATGTCGACGGAGCCCCGCTTCGCGGGGCCCCTATTTCCGTGTAAAGGGTTTAAAGTAACCTAACACAACCGAACCTCGGGGTGCCCTTCGCTCGCTCTTGCATTCTATGTAAATAAAAAATATCCGTCCACCCTCATAAAAGCAAACTATGTAGTATCAGCGATAACAACGCCTGGCACTTTCGTGCTAGCAAAAACAAGCACCACTTGTTCTTTGAAAGTGCCAGGCATTTAAAATCTAATAAATTTTTGGAAAAATAAAAGTAGATATTTCTAAATTATATTAAACGTTACTTATAGATTTTGTATATTATAGCAACTGAATATTATATTATGTGAATATTATTTCAAATGTGCATTATAAACTGTTCATTATACCATTTGAAATTATGTAAAATGTTCATTATACCATATGAAATTAGGTAAAATGAAGTTATATCAATAATTCATTATGACCGTTGACCGTTATGTTAAATAAAAATTATAACAAACGAAATTAGGTCTTATGATCGTTAGAACTTTTGTTTCTATATCAAACGTGACACACCCCATTTTGCTACCAGTAGTAATTTTGAGAAGTGGTCATTTTGCGACTGAGCCTCACAAACTTTCGCCTTTATAATATTAGTGAGATACTGCACCCTAAAAATTGCGTAACACACTATAAATCTCAATCTGAATAATTTTGAAGGATAATGCTAATCCATTGCTTCTTACGATCGAAACATTTGTCTGCCCAACAACGTAGATAACGCAATATATGTTGTTCAACTGTCAAAATGTTTTCTGAACGAAGAAAAATTTCTGAACAAAAAATCTTGTCAGTCCTACCACTTCAGAAATGCATTGTAATATTTTTTTAATTATTTATCTTCCTTTGTTAATTTAATTAACTTTACGTGATTAGTATGTTACTGCATGTTGTTAATACATACCTACTTCATCATGACTTACGAGTTCATCACCACAGCTCTCAAAACGGTGAAGGAAAACATCGTGAGGAAACCGGCATGTCCTAGAACCAAAATATCGAAGACATGTGACATCTACCAACCCGCACCGGGCCTGCGTGGTGGATTACGGCCCACTCCCTTTCATCGAGAGGAGGCCTGTGTCCCAGCAGTGGGAACATTATAGGCTGATTATGGTAAGACTGGTTGTCAGACTTCCGGGCTTCTGACGACCCGTAACGACTGTCAAAGATCCACGAATGACAGCCGGGACCAACGGCTTAACGTGCTTTCAGAGGCACGGAGGGGTCTCGGTATGTAGAGATGGTCACCCAACCACAGACCAACCGCGGCAAGCGTAGCTTAACCTGATCGATCGACCTGTGCGGCTGTTATTATTTAGCCACGGGCCTCTCTTTAATACATACCTATTCATGTATTAAATATTTGCATGACATCATTACATGGCGGAATGTGTCTTTGCACTACAATTTTACATTATCATCTTTTGTATATACAAATAAACGATTTTGATTTGATTTGAATGAAAGCCATTGCTACTGATAGTATGTTACGCAACTACCCCGCTACGCTATCCCTCAATTCGTACGGGGTTTGTTCGGAACTAAGAGATTTAAGATATAGATTTTCAACTTTATCGCTAGAGCATAAGGTTCAAAGTTGTTTGGAAAAAATTGACAGTTTTGGGTAGCTTGTCTGTACAATTTAATGTGTTTGATTCAGAACTACATAGTTTCTACCCGCGACTTCGTTCGCGTGGAAGTCATAAGACAGCACAATATACTAAAAGAACAGTCACATTTGTATAAAACTTCCGTTTGAAGTTTTGGCCTCAGCAGCCAAAATGTGAAGAGAGTCAGGATTGGTGACGCGGGAGCAAGAGACGTTCAGTTGTCCGTGAAGCAGATCGTTTCGAATTAAATTAAGACGTAAATATGACACGTGATCGAATCAGAAATGAGGAGATCCGCAGGAGAACTAAGGTAACCGACATAACCCGAAGAATGGCTAAAGTTTCACCAGTACTGGCGTGTGGTGTCGGCCTCTGGATAGAAAATTCTATCAGTAAATCCAACCAATGCCAGTCGAGTGTCCGTCGGGTCGGTTCAGTTAAATGTTAGTTAATATTCCCTTTCAGAGAGTGAATAGCTGATGCGGTGTGATGAGAGGAAGGGAAGAGAGGGGCGCGGGGGTGTGGGAGAGTAGGTTCAAAGGGGGCACGGGAAATTGGTATGAACGAAAAGTTACAAGGTGCATAGTAAGGAACGAAGCCTGAATTGTGGGTAAGTGATCGCTACCTACTGCTGAGCATGAGGTCCAGGTTCGATTCCTGGCGCAGGAAAAGTGTTATTGAATTTTTCTACCAGGAAATTCTCAGTAGCAGCCCGCAGGCCGGGTTTGTGCCCAAATCAATAAGCTCGCCCCATTACATGGGACTTAAACATAGGTAACAGGTGAAATGTGGATGTACTATAGATACCTACCTACTTAGCTGCCTATAACTTCAACCTATATTTCACAGTTAATAAAACTATAATTCACCTTTCAAACAAAAACAACAAAATCAAAATCACTTCAGTCAGACTTTTGGGCTTCTGACTGACTACAACACTAACTAACCAACGACAATAATATCCAATCATTGTCAATTTGAGGCCTTCCCTTACAGGGAAAGAGCCTCCAGTCCCAGCCGCCGCGGGAGACGCACTCGTCGGGCGCCGCGTGACGACCCCCGGCCACCGTAGGCGCGGGCCTGCGGACGGAGAGTAATAGGTAGCTCACCGTCCGATCAGGACCAGGCCCGTGCCGGACGGCGCGTACGTGTTCCACGCCCGCCTCAAAGAGATGTCAGCATCAACTGAAGGGGCCTGTTAGGGCCGAAGCCTGCCGGGGTCAGCGGGATTGTCCGAAACGGTTACCGCTGGCCCGGAACATAAAGGGCTAATGAAGGAACATGGGTGGGTTTTAGTCAGTAAGAGACACTCCCTTCCGCTCCACCCAGAGCGGGAGGGGTCATTTGATGATTTCCCATCCTGAAAAAAAAAGCCTCCCCTTACATTATAAGAGCGCATTTCAAAAGGCAGTATTTCAATGAAGGATTATTTGTGAGTTTTTATAGCTTTCACAAAATAAATGCGAACTCATTGGGCATGTGTCTCTTGAGGGGAAAAGTTTAAATTGTGGGCAGAATTGAAAATGTTAAAAAGGGACGGTGGTGTTGTATTTTTGTTTGTGAACGATAAAAGAAGATTATTTAAAGCGCTGTGTTTTTGTATGTTAATACATGTTATATTTGCTGTATTTCTGATCACATATCGTACCGAATAAGGCCCATTGTGAGCGACCACGTTTCAGTGCCATATGTCATCACTGGCAACACGTACAGGTCCAAGACTTTCGTCTTGAGGCATTGCGGTATGTGAGACGAGAAGATATTGCGTAGTTCCCGAACGCTGCCCAGCCGAGTCGGATTCGACCATTGAACTCTTTCTCGAAGTTGGACCTACCTAACTGGACAGTTTGTCCTAGGAAAACATACTCGTCCACGACAACACAAATACACCGAGCGCACCACTTCTGTCACGGACCTCCTTCAAAGTCGTAATTTTGGTCGTTGTGAGAGTAAACGGTGACACGCTTGATTTGTATGGAAAGTGTTGACAAAACTGCCTCTAGTAGCGAACGGTGAAGTGCCTCCGTGCTCTGTGGTGCTTTCCGAGACAGGCACCGCAGAAGTCAGACTACATTTTTTTTTTGGGTAGGAAATTATCAAATAACTTCTCCCGCTCTGGGCGAAGCGGGAGGCCGTGTCAGACTTTTACTACCCACCCGTGTTCCTTCAGTTGCCTGTGCCAGGGGCCACGGTATCTCTTTCGAACAACCCGCGACCCTGGCAGGCATTGGCCCTAGCGGAACCCGTCAGTTAGTGCTGACATCTCTTTGAGGGGCGCGTGGAACACAACGCGCCGTCAACCCGGGCCTGGTCGACGCCCAGGGCGTCTCCTGCGGCGTGAAGCGTGAAGGCGCGTGAAGGCGGAAAGATTGCCTCTCCCTCACGCGCTCCACCTCTTCCTTCAAGTCAAACTACCTTAATTTGATTAGTGATATTCTATGTTCTTGTGGTTATAGATAAAATATGAGGTCCGACCACGCCCGTAACGTGTTAGTTAATGAAACTAACGGTTCGGATAGAACGTGTTAGCGAGTTTCTTACTCGGCGTGCCAAATTAACTTAGATGCAAAATTGTCTAAATTAATTTAGCACATCGAGTAAACGGCTATGTCTCACGTCGTCTAAATTATACGGAAAATTTTCTGGTGGTTTCATATTTTAAAATAATAAAAAGAAAACAATTCTTTATTGGCATAAAAATTACATCAAACAAAGTGAAGCCTTGAGTCCTGCTCTAGGTAAAAACACCTGTTTTTTTTATTTTATTCTGAACCTAAAAGGAGAAACGGAACCCTTAGAAGATCACTTTGTTGTCCGTCTGTCTTTCCGTCTGTCAAGACCCTTTTTCTCAGGGACGCGTGGAGTTATCAAGTTGAAATTAATATCTAATACTCAAAGCTGCAACACCTTGAACCAGTGAAAAAATCAAACTTCTAAGTCAACGCAATCAAAAGATACGGGCGTTTGTTCCGTTTCTTCTGCTTATTTTGACACATTTTCGAAATTTCTTATTTAAAAAAAGATAACTGGAAACCTCTGTTTCTATGGAAAATTTAAAATCGGTCTAATTTAGCTGTAACACTATTTTTCGAAAATGTTCTTGACTAACTTTTTAGACCTTTGTATCCTGCTTACGCGTATGAAGTTTCATTAATATCGGTTCATTCATTTCGAAAAACAACGGCTTGAAAGTTTGTATGAAAATGCCGTACGTCGTAAACACTCATAATGGCTAATAATCCAGGTATTTAAGTTTCTGGCAATGACTATAACCTACTTAAAAAAGCCTTTAAAGAAAATGTGACCCATTTATCGTACCAGTCATGTCCACACAGCACAGTTTAAAAACACTTTCCGACATTTCGATGCCAAATAAAAGAGCAATAAATAAACAATAATATTCTCTGTTCGTTTATATAGCGGCCATTTTAAATACTGTATGGCTGAAACATTTGGCGGCGCCTATAATATGTCTACTGTGAAATAATGTGGAATTCGTACCTATGTTCCCGCCGTAAGCGGCAGAGGAGGGGTTAGAGTCCCACATAACTGCACTATCTCCCCGTAGTAGTGCAGAATGCATGAGCATTTCTCCACGTTAAAAAAAAGGGTGCCAACGGAACCCTATTACTGAGCCTCTGCTGTCCGTCCGTTCGTCTATCTGTCAGCGGGCTGTATCTCATGAACCTACACCCCTAGTTAGAGGCACAACTATAATGTTTTTTTGTCTACACCTTTCGTTCGTTTCACGTGGCACTTGCGGAGATCCTGTACTTACTTTTATGGCACCAATCGATGGGGTCAATCATAAGGAAGGAGGGAGAGGATGTCATTTGTATTCAATGCAGTACTTGGTCATTAATATGGTAGTTGGTGGTTGTTGGTTGGTGGTGGTGTGGTGGCGGTGGTGGTGGTGTGGTAGAAAATAAAATTAATGTTAAATAAATTCGGCACACCAGAACTTTTTACTCTGACTGTACTGTAAGGTGTGTTAAGTAGCGTTACCAAACGGGAGTAACCCTCTGCTACAAGCAGTTCCTTCCTTCAAAAGTACCCCCATTTTTTTAAGTAAAAACTTCTTTAGGCGCGTTGGGCATTTTTTTAGATGGGAAAAAACCATTGAACTCGCGCCACTGTTACCGTAAGCGACACCGCGCGTGTTTTGTTTATAAGACGATTAAAAAAATACCCGCTTTGGATGTGTTCGGCTGTCCTCGGGATGTAGTCGGTTTTAATGTAGGTATATCCGATATGTCAGTGAGTGATGGCAAAGTATTCTGTTTGTGTTTTGTTTTCACTCCCGGAGTGCCACTGTATTTTTTTTTCTTGCTTTCTGTCTACCGTTTTGGGGAATACAGGCTTGAAGTTATGATAGCTAAATAATACAAATCGACTCGAAATCTAAATGATTGTAATGTTTCAAAGACTGTGGTTATATTTCTCTTTGTAATGTTCACACCATTAGAATGTGTGAGTGGATACACTCGAATCCAAGGACGATCGATCGAAACTAATGTTAGGAACGGTTGAAAGTGACGTAGGTACCAGCACATCAAGCTACTACAATCTGTCAAATTTCTTTAATAGATTTTCAACTTTATCGCTACAGCTTAAGGTTCAAAGTTCATTGGGAAAATTTGACAGTTTCGGGTAGCTTGATTTGCTGGCGTCTGTACATACTTATTATGTACATTACACCTACATAAAGCTAGTTTCCTAGAAGAGTACTGACCGCTACTACATGCGTTCATTATCTATACAAAATCTATAAATATAAAATTCAAAGTCCTGACTGATTGATATATCAACGCACAGCCTAAACCACTGGTCCTAGAGACATGAAATTTGGTGGTGTGTTCTTTGTGAAGAGTAGGTATCCAACCTACTCTTCACAAAGAACACATAAGAAAGGGGATTTTCGAAATTCCACCTCTTTTTTTTCCGGATGGTATATCATCAAATGACCCCTCCCGCTCCGGGTGGAGGGGAAGGGAGTGTCAGACTCTTACTGACTAAAACCCACCCTTGTTCCTTCCTTAGCCCTTTATGTTCTGGGCCAGCAATCCCGCTGACCCGGACATTCAACTATGCTGGGGTCGGCTTCCAGTCTAACCGGATGCAGCTGAATACCACCAAACCAGCTTTAACTGGCCACGGGTCATTTAATAAACACCTCTATGTCATAGGAGTAACAGACAGTCCGCTGTGCAGAGCCTGCATGGAGGATGACGAGACAGCGGCACATGTGCTGCTAAACTGCCCGGTAGTCGCCACGTACAGGGCAAAGTACTTCGGTAACCCAGGTACCCTACGTGAGACGGTCAGTAACATCAAGACGTTGCTGGCCTTCCTTGAGGAGCTGGGGTGGATCGAATAATAGTCGATTTTCCCACCCGTACGCAAAATACGCGCTTTGTCGTGGAGTTGCGGAAACCAGCCCGTATTACCTATTACCTATTACCTACCACCAAACCAAACCTGAAATCGCTAAAATAAATCTCCTGTTCCCTACATTTATGTTCGTATAACTCGTCAAAATGTAGGGAACAGCTGATTTTTTTTTCGCGGTTTCAGGTTTGTTCCCATAGTAAAAGTTGTTCATAATGATGAGTACAATGAGGTCATTGTACTCATGAGGTTTTTGGTAAAACATTAACAACCTCTTAAGAGGTCTTAAGAGGTTGTTACTGTTTTACCAATAACCCTGTCTCTATAAAGCTGAAGAGTTAGTTTCAGCGCACTAATCCCACATCGAATTGGGCTATCGCATTTGATAGCCCGCCCAACTTTTGAGGAAGGTTACGGGCTATTTAACATCACGCTAAGACACTTAGGAGCTGTGCAAAAACAAAAATAGTCAGAAAGAACGACGAAGTAATGGGCAGGCGATGCGATGCAACGCGGTGGGTCGGGGGAACAAGAAACACGCGGATTGGTATTTTAGCACAGACAAAAAAAAACTGAAACATGCTTCACCAATGGGATTTGATACGATTAACCATTCTGTTATCAATTCCTTTCTAGGCCCCCTGTGCTATTGTTACTAAATAACATAAAACTAATTAAACACAAATTCGCCTTACAGCCTCTTTTCTAAACTTACGAAAGTAACTGAAACTTTACGAAAGTTTCAAAACAATCTCGTTTATTGAAAGAAAGCCAAGATGTTCGGAGCTCTAACAATGAGTTTCCATTGTGAACCTATTTTATTGGACGGAGAATTACTCGCCTGAAGTTGGCGACGGTATATAAAAAATTTGTATAAGAGCGTTTACGCTATTCGGCGTTTCATACAAACTTTCAAGCCTTTGTTTTTCGAAATACAATGTATGAACCGATTGTAATGAAACTTCATACGCATAAGCAGGATACAAAGGTCTAAAAAGTTACTTAAGAACATTTTCTAAATGTCTTATTTAAAAAAAGATAACTGGAAATCTCTGTTTCTATGGACAATTTAAAATCGGTCTAATTTGGCTGTAACACTATTTTTCGAAACTGTTCTTAAGTAACTTTTTAGACCTTTGTATCCTGCTTATGTGTATGAAGTTTCATTTAAATGTAAATGCTCTTAATAATTTACTCCACCATTTGATTGGTTTAGTGGTATAAACGCGACCGCTTAGCGATAGGTCTTGAGTTCAATCCCCGTAGCCGGAAAACGGTTATTAGGTTTTACCATTAGGAGTATCAGTAACAGTCTTTGAAACTGGTCATCTCTTAACTGCCAAGGCTTATTTTTACCGACTTCAGTAATCTTATATTTTGAATTGTTTCTTCATTTGCGTCTTTTTTTACATTGTTCTCACATATAGAAGCAACAAGAATAATGTACCCAGGATTTTGTAATATCTTGATTTAAAAGAGTGTCCATGGAGTTTCTGGCCCGTTCTTCTCCATAGAGATCTACGTTTTGGAATGTCTGTCTGTCAACAGGCTGTATCTCAAGAACCGCGATAGCTAGACAGTTGAAGTTTTCACAAATTATGTACTTCTGTTGCCGCTATAACAACAAATACTAAAAATAAAATAAATATTTAAGGGGGCTCCCATACAACAAACGTGATTTTTTTGGCGCTTTTGCCTTGTGGTACGGAACCCTTCCTGTGCGAGTCCGACTCGCACTTGGCCAGTTTTTTTTCTACTTTAATTTTTATGTATAAAATGTCCTACACTTGAATAATGTCCTTTCGATTTTTTATATACGAAATATACGTAACCCTATATTGGGCAATAACCCATTCAGGGACTACAAACGCGAAATTGTGTTGTTAAAAGTTTTCTCGACAATTTTCTATAAATTGAAAGTGCGCCAAGAAGTAAGATTCTATCACAATAAGGTTCTATTGTGCAGTATTTATTGTGAAGCTATTTATTGGACGGCAAATTAACCGTTCGAGTGACGTGGGCCGACCGGACGGGGGTCGTACGGTGACCATACGGTGGATAGTTGAAAGATTTTAAGGAGACATTTTTGCGACAGTATGTTGTGTAATATTACTATGGGCGCTTCTTTCTGGGAATACGGATTGTACTGTTATGTAATTGAACATGTGTGTGCGCAGACATAGGTGCTCTCTCTCTTTCGTCACTCTCATAGTCGATGGGTCAGCAATCCGACACGACCGGGGAGAGATCAGGCGCAGGACCAACGGTTTAACGTGTTTTCCGAGGCACGGGGGTATCACACCGCCCACTTCCAAACTATGGGCTGTTATTAAAAAAATCCCAATGGAAAAACCTTTAACACATTGTCCGACCCGGGAATCGAACCCAGGACCCCACGCTCAGTAGTCACGCTTGCGACCACGAGACCAACGGGGCAGTCAATTCCGCAGACTGTTCAATAAATAAAGTGAATCAGAATATCCCACATTTCACCACCACACTGTCACCCTACATTTGGCAAGACGCCTGTCAGAAACGCTCTCTCACAAGCAATGGTTACGTTCAAACGACTTTATTTCTCGACTTCCATACGACTTCAGACTTCAAAATACGTACAAAACAAGAAAGAACCAAACTTTATAGAGCGTAGACCATTCTGTATGGTTGGTGGGTTTAGTGAAATGTGACTATGGAATCACGTCAGTTACGTACATACAAAGAGAATATAACCATGGATAAATAGTCTTTGGTTTAGAATTCTTTCACCCACTCTTTTTAGGGTTCCGTACTAAAATGGTAAAACGGAACCCTTATGGTGAGACTCAGTCTGCCTGTCTCAACTTGAAATTTGGAATAGTTTTAGATGAATTTTGCCCAACTATTTTGCAAATAAGAAAGAAATAAAAAATGTATATTTTTTGCAACAGGGACTGAATGGTGGTCTGAAAAATTCGAAGTGGGGCTACTAGGGCATGTGGGGTATCATAATTATGAAAGAGCGCAGTTTGCACATTCTCAAACATTTTTCTTTTTTTTTAGGCCGCATAGTTTTCGACTTTTGTTGAAAAATGTAATTCCCCCCCCCCCCCCTTATCTCCGAAGTTTGCAAAGAGAAAAATCTGAAATTATTCTATGTGATTGAAGTTTATGTAAAGATTAAAGGAAAAATAAAACGAATCTCTAAATAGTACACTTTTTCAGAAATCATCAACAAAAGTGACATTAGTTCCACTATCGGTCAAGAGATGGCGCTGATCCAAAACTGCAATATTCTACACCACAGCGTGCAGTGTTAATAATCTCTGACTAATATAGGCCTCGCCGATGAAAATTTAAAAACATATGATGGTACGGAACCCTCGGTACGGTGCGCAAGTCCGACTCGCTCTTGCCCGGTTTTTATTATTTTACGCAGATGAAAACTTCGGCCAGGGCGTCCATATAGTTGCAACAAATCGTTTTATGAGGGATTAGAGAACTCTTACAAGAAGTGGGAACTTCAAGTTCTTAAACAACCATCAGACAAAGCCTGCACGATACTAATTTACGAGGTCCCGTCGTCGCCAGAAAAAAATTGTAATCATCTATCTGTAAGAGGTGAGTTCCATATCGTCATTGTAAGACATACAGTTGCTACGGCGACATACAGTTTGCCAACATCGATTCTCAAATAATTCAAACGTAAATTCATAGCTAATAAGCTATGAATTTACGTCAACTGTCATCCAATAATTTAAAGATTTATCAAAGTACTTTTAAAGGAAAACAAATCTAGCATTCTTTCCTAAGGTCGAACTAGTCGCGAGCTCGAACTCACTGGTGGTGAGCAGTTAGACGCTAGTCAACACGCACAACGTCTAGTTCGCACGGACACAAACACCGTTCCGAACTAAAACACGCGTAAAAAAAATACGAAAATTCTTTTGGAAAATCGAGTTTTATGAAAAAAAAACTGCATAAATCAATTACAAATAAAGTTTATTGAACTCTACGATAATTGAGCTTTTCGTTGTGGAGATATTACACTTCTTTTATGACTTATTTACAACCCATAGTTACGTTAAAATTAGGAAGAAAAACCAATCTTTGTTGACTCATAACTTTTTATAATCGATATCATGAAATAACCTCCCGAAATTTGTATGTAAAAAAAATCTCGACTAGTGCCACCTTAAGAATCCTAGCGTGATGTAAAATAGCCTATAGCCTTCCTCGAGAATTGGGCTATAAAATGAAAAAATATTTTTTCAAATCCGACTTGAAGTTCCGGAGATTATCGCGTTCAAACTATCAAACAAACTCTTCAGCTTTATTATTAGATTAGAAGATTAGACTAGCTGCACCCCTCGGTTTCACCCGCATAAGTTTCGATCCCGTGGGTATATCGGGATAAAAAGTAGCCTATATGTTAATCCAGGGTGTCAGCTACCTCCATACAAAATTTTATCTAAATTGGTCCAGCCGTTTGAGCGTGAAGAAGTAACAAACGTAAAAACACACACACACACAATCTTTCGCCTTTATAATATTAGTGTGATTAGAAGATAGGTATACTCGTAGATTAATTAGTTAGTATTATTAGTATAGATATACTCTAGTTAGTAAGCTAATATTACTAGTGACCTGGTGTGGTATTTTTGATGTATAGATTGAACCTATTAGAGGGCCACGAAGGTAGCGGAGAGCGACGCTGAAGAATTCTTAAGAAATTGGATGATTAAATTATTCATTCGAGGTTATAGGTACACGAAAAGGACATGAATCCTACTAATATTATAAACTAGCTGCGCCCCGCGGTGTCACCCGCGTAAATGTCCATCCCGTGGGAGTTTCGGGATAAAAAGTAGCCTATATGTTAATCCAGGCAATCCAGGGTGTCAGCTACCTCTATACAAAATTTTATCAAAATTAGTCCAGCCGTTTGAGCGTGAAGAAGTAACAAACATAATTATAAAGACACACACACTCTCACAAACTTTAACCTTTATAATATTAGTGTGATTCTGATTAATATGGATTTGCCCTTTCTGTAGGACGTCACCAAAAAGGTCAGTATCAATTCCCTCCTCCCCGCTGCCTGCCTGGCCACACATACCACAACTGGCATAGGAAGCAATCAGGCGATTGCTTCCGCCACACCCCTCCGCTACCGACCTCACCCCCACCGTCGTCTGCGACAGTATAAGGTTGTTATCGGGAATTCAGTTCAGTGGGACCATTCCTTACGACGTGACAAGGGGAGGTAGTCGAATCGTTATGATAACTGCTATCTAAGTACTTATCTAGCCTTTCTACAGTATTAGGTTTTTCTTAACTTAGTAATATGAGTAGGCTCCCGACCATTGATATATTATTTTCGTAGATACGTTACTCAGTTCGCGACAAATAACTTTGCCGCTCTGAAGCTAGGCTCTTTCCTAGCCGCGTCAATCCGCGCCATGCGCGCTACTGTTATATTCATAGGATTAACTACTGCGCAGTGACTTGTTGCCTACTTCAGAGCGGCAAAGTTATTTGACGCGAACTGTAAACTGGGTAATTGCACCTAGTAGGCACTCAGTCGCGCACGGAACATCGTTGATCACACACCTCAATAATTTCAGTTTTTTTTTGTAATAAATACGCATTAAAATGACCTCTTGTGCAGCTAAACAGCGTTTTAATAATGCAGATGTCACATGTCTTGGAATTTTTGGTTCTAGGACATGCCGGTTTCCTCACGATGTTTTCTTTCACCGTTTTGAGAGCAGTGCAATGGTGATGAAGTAATTTACACAAAGTAAACTAAGTAAAGTGCCTGTCAGGGTTTGAACCGACGACCTACAACTTGTAAGTCGCGGCCGGTACTACTAGGCCACGACTGCTCTCTTGATACATACCCAGGAATAAACATGTGATATTACGTTTTCTTCATCATCAACTGCCTGCCTTTTCCCAACTATGTTGGGGTCGGCTTCCAGTCTAACGGGATGCAGCTGAACACCAATATTTTACATGAAGCGACTGCCTATCTGACCTCCACAATCCAGTTACTGGGTAATACGATACCCCTTGGTAAGACTGGTTGTCCGACTTTCGGGCTTCTGACTACCCGTAACGACTGTCAAAGATCCACGAATGACAGCCGGGACCAACTGCTTAACGTGCTTTCCGAGCCACGGAGGGATCTCGATATGGAATTACGGTCACCCATCCACAGACCATCCTCGGCAAGCATTTCATCGATGACCTGGCTGTGATTACTTAGCCACGACTTGTAGACGAGACTACAAAAAAAAAAAACTCGGATTTCAAACTAAATTTTAAAATTGCAGTAGAAAGTATAAAAGGCTTTTCATGCAAAAGTCACAAAGAATAGCTTTTCTCTAAGAACGACTTAAACCGGGCTCCGACTTGGCCTGGGATAAAAAGACTAAAAGATTGAGACTGACAATCTACCTAGATTTTTACATTAGATCTACCTTATTTCTAGGTGGTAGATTTTCTAGGTGCTATACGCCATAAACTAATTAAAAGTAAGAATATAATTATATACCTAATTACATATAAATATAAGCACAAATTATGCAATATTTACTTTTCGCACAAAAAGGCACAAAGGCGGACTTAATGCCTTAGGCATTCTCTACCAGTCAACCAAGGGTGGTGAAGAGATTGGATGGCAGGTGCTTAATATTGTACCCTTTAACTGAGTTGGTTAAATAGCTTCAGTTAATTGTTGGGTTACAACTTAACTATAGGGTCCGCGTGTGTTGGTATTTCACTGTTTGTATTTCCGAGGTCATTTGGGACCCCTAGTAATTAAATGTGTTCATTTTATTTCAAAACTTCTTGCTGAGACCGAAAGCCTGACAACCAGTTATATCCCATGGTACCGTGTTATCCAGTAACTGGGTTGTGGAGGTCAGATAGGCAGTCGCTCCATGTAAAAAACTGGTATTCAGCTGCATTCGGTTAGACTGGAAACCGACCCCAACATTTATACGCTTTATGACTATTCTAAAATCTGATGTTCCCACTGCTGGGACACAGGCCTCCTCTCGGTGAGAGGGAGTGGGCCGTAATCCACCACGCGGGCCCAGGGCGGGTTGGCAGATGTCACATGTCTTCGAATTTTTGGTTCTAGGACATGCCGGTTTCCTCACGATGTTTTCCTTCACCGTTTTGAGAGCAGTGGTGATGAAATAATTTACACAAAGTAAAGCGCCTGTCTGGGTTCGAACCTACGACCTACAACTCGTAAGTCGCGGCCGTTACCACTTGGCCACCACTGCTCTTAACATGAGATAGCTAGGAACATGAGATGGCGCAAATTGATACTGACCTGCAAAATGCAAAAAATGTAAGAAAATTTGAATTTCGCGAGCTATCCAGACGCTCTCGCCTTAAGTACTTGTGTAATTTCAAACTGCCATACTAGTGTAGTAAAACATTACTGCCTGTAATATAACGTTAGCATGTGCGTGTTTACTGATAATAATACCGCCGTCACACGCCGTAGTATCCTAATACTGAAACTGAAACTCTCCGACAGTAAAATAAGATATGTTATTGTTAGTCTTAAGCACAAAATACAGAGAGTACAGAAGGCAATCACATGTATGTACTTCACTTTTCATACCTACGCTCGGCGGTCGCGCTAGGGTTGTCAACTTTGGCTTATGCACAAAACCCTATCGTGGTAGTGGCACTCGTATTTAGTTGTCTGATTTATTGTTGAGCTTATTCGACAATATCAAAACAAAACAATAAACATAGTATTACAATACAAGAAGTTTACAAAACAAAAACATAAAATTTTACATTTGTCAACTTTCACTATCGAAAATCCCTAATAACTTCAAAACGGATTACCCTATTTACACAATTTATTTTGCACTATCCGTTTTAGACCTAAACCTATCAAATGACTCTAAAAACAACACAATATCTACACAAACAAAAAATCATGTTTTCAACTTACCTACGTAATTTGGTTGCGTGAATTTACCTTACAAAAAAGTTCCTTCGTTTATACTGATTCAAAATAGGAAACTATTATATAAATCGAGCTAGGCAATAATAGGCGGCATTTTTTGTTGCTTCATTTTTGCACTTCACAGACGCGTGTCTCAAGCGGATGGCACCCGCGCTCGCACTACTCCCAACCCGTCCGAGATAACGTGTCCGTGAGCGGTGTCTATGTGTGCGTTGCTCGAGCGCATTTTGTATGTAGATTGCCTTCTGTACTATATGTATTCTGTGTCTTAAGTGTGTGGGACGCGAATTGACGCGATACGAATGTGATCACACACGAATAACTTTTTAAGGGGATTACAGGATCTAAACGCAAGTTTTAGAAGCAATAAAAGTTATGATCGACTACAGTAAACAAAATCGGAAAAATATATGATACTAGCTTCTGCCTGCGGGTTCGCCTGCGAGGTATGTTGATAAAAACTATCCTATGTTCTTCCCCGGGATGCAATCTATCTCTCTGCCAAATTTTTGTCGTAATCCGTTCAGTGGTTTAGGTAACATACAGACAGACAGAGTTACTTTCGAATTTATATACATAGATTATGTTTTTTTTCGTCCGTTAAAAATTGGTCAACAACGTAAATAACGCAATGAATGTTGTTGAACTGTCAAAATTAAATCCTTTGCTAACAGTTAGGTACAACAGTTACGCAATTACCCTGCACATAGACGTTCCACGCTACTTATCGCCACATCTACCACTAAAGCTATTTGAAACGATAACAACGAAAATAAATATTATCTTAGGCTCCGCACCCTCACAAGTCTACAGACACACATTACCGTGTGTAAACAACTTTCTGGCACGTCACAATGAAGTTACAGAAGCACCACTTTGTTCATTGCACTCTTTGTAAAGAAGCTCGCCTGTCCGAAGTAATATCATCATAATTTGCCCGCATTTTCCCAACTATGTTGGGGTCGGCTTCTAGTCTAACTGGATGCAGCTGAATACCAGTATTTCACATGTAGCGACTGCCTATCCGATCTCCACAACCCAGTTACTGGGTAACGTCTTGAAATAATTCATCATTAGTGTTAATTGACCAGCCATATCAACAAAATTCACATTAAAATGTTCTCAGTCTTTATCGATTTTTTATAATTGAAGTCTTATTGAGAGAGTCATTAAATTGTCTGCGCAAATAAAAAGCTGTCTTTATGTCAGTCAGTCAGATTATTAGATTTAAACCGAAACAATTCTTAGAGCTATGGAACGGAGTATTCTGGTTATTAAACTCGTGAACCGGGTTAAGAATACAACAACCAGTTCCTTCACTAAAATAACTGAGGTCATTCGGAAAGCTTCCACGCTTAAATGGAATTGGGCTGGACACATCTGCCGCATTGTCAGACGATCAGTGGGCCAAACTAACGACCCAGTGGGTCCCGCATGGCAAACGACATCGCGGCAGGCCCAGACGGAGATGGCGGGATGAGCTGGACTCCTTTGATAAAGATTGGTCCGTGACAGCTCTGGATAGAGAGAGTAGGGAGGCCTTGCCTTACCTAGGAGTGCCAAAAAAAAATTTAAATGGCTAGACCGACCTCCTGGGTAACACGATACCACGCGGTAATACATAGCTGTCAGAGTTTTAGGCTTCTGGACTACCCATAATGAATGTCAAAGACTTAAGTATGATAGCCGGCAGAAACTGCTTCCTGAGGTATCACTATAATAGTCCATACCTCAGAAAGCAGTTGGTCGTGGCTTCACTGAATGGGCTCAATTGGGACTTTATAATAAAATAAGTAGTAGACTTGTTAAAACAGATGTAATACCATGATTTACATCAACTTAAAAGAAAGAATGAAATGCCCGTAGCGGAGCGCGTCTGTGAGCTGAGTGGAGTGAAGGGTACGCAGCGGCCGTCGCGTACCGGGTTTGGTACCCTGACGCCCCGCGCCGTCCCCTCGGTCAAGTGATGCGCCAACATGTTTTGTGTAATGTTTCAAAAAAACACGCGCAGGAGACAGCTTGATATTGAGTCAATTGTTACTTGATCATCATCATTTCAGCCGAAAGACGTCCACTGCTGGACATAGGCCTCCCAAGTACCTCCACTTCGACCGGTTCTGTGGTTCTCGCATCCAACGGGTTCCTGCGGCCTTCACAAGGTCGTCGGACCACCTTGTGGGAGACCTTCCAACGCTACGTCTTCCGATACGCGGTCGCCACTCCAGAACCTTTGGGCCCCATCGGCCATCTGTTCTGCGAGCAATGTGCCCTGCCCACTGCCACTTAAGTTTGGCAATTCTTCGGGCTATGTCGGTTACCTTGGTTCTCCTGCGGATCTCCTCATCAAAGACTTAGTTACTCGATGATAAATACTAATATTATAAATTCGAAAATAACTCTGTCTGTCTGTCTGTATGTTACCTTTTCACGCCTAAACCACTGAACGGATTTCGAAAAAATTTCGCAGAGATATAGATTGCGTCCCGGAGAAGGACATAGGATAGTTTTTATTGACATACCTCGCGGGCGAAGCCGCGGGCAGAAGCTAGTTGTCTATAAGCCTTCTGAAATTCCCTACAGTGTGTTAGTAAGTAAATATAATTATACTTTAAGGAACATGTCGCTACAATATGCCTGTCAACTTCAGAACATGTTCATGATACTCATTTGATGTAAATGGGGACTTCCTTGTGTCCTTAGATGTATGAGATCGTTCGGTTATGAAAATTGTGATTTTTAAGTGAAGGTAATCTGTGGTAACTGGCTCGTTAGCCTAACGACTCCTAAACATGAGGTTCTGGGTTCCATCACCAGGTTGGGCAGTCATTGTGTTTTTCTACGACAGATTGCTTACCAGGAGTCTGGATTTGTTCTCGGTTGCTGGCAATAGGCTCTATTACATGGGACTTGCGACATATATTTTTTAAATTTTTTATTTAAACTTTTTTTTATTACCCTAGGCTGTCTCACTCCTGGGCAAAGGCCTCCCTTTGCCTTTTTGGTTTTTTATTTTACATTTTTCATCAAAATTCGAAAACTATGCGGCCTAAAAAAATCATCATCGTCAGATCGTCATTTTGAGATATCCAGCTGTGACAGACAGACAGACAGACTGAGTCGCACCATAAGGGTTCCTTTTTACCATTTTGGTACGGAACCCTAATAACGTTTAAAATCTAGTCGCAATCTCATTTCAGCGACAATCAATGTCAAAAACTTGTCAATTTAGGGAAATTAGAGGTATTTTTGACAGATTGGGACTGAGATCAGACTGTGAACCTACGACGCCAGCACATCAAGCTACTACATTTGTCAAATTTCTTTAATAGATTTTCAACTTTATCGCTAGAGCATAAGGTTCAAAGTTCATTGGGAAAATTTGACAGTTTCGGGTAGTTTGATGTGCTGGCGACTGTACTTAAAATTACGAGAATCGCCCCTCTGCGCTGTGCTATTTATTTTTTAAATAACGCAGCGTTATGCTGAGATAGGAGCCTTGTCGGCCTCGCGCAGGTCTTTTATTTCCTGCTTTTTTTTGTTGGCTGTTTTTATTGAACCTTTTTTACTGTTTGTATTTCCTGTGCGTGTCATCATCTCCCTGCCTTTTCCAACTATGTTGGGTCGGCTTCCAGTCTAACCGGTTGCAGTTGAATACCAGTATTTTACATGGAGCGACTGCCTATCTGACCTCCACAACTCAGTTACTGGGTAATACGATATACGATACTGGGATATACGATGGTAAAACTGGTTGTCAGACTTTCGGGCTTCTGACTACCCGTAACGACTGTCAAAGATCCACGAAAGACAGCCGGGACCAACGGCTTAACGTGCTTTCCGAGGCACGGAGGGTCACGGTATGTAAAGATGGTCACCCATCCACAGACCAACCGCGGCTATTTAGCCACGGGCCCCTCTTTTTCCTGTGTGTCCCAAATCAAATATTTTTCTTTCTTTATAGCCAAGAATTCTACCCAAAATTTTACAATCGCAGGCTTTGCCACGAAAGCAGTGTTTTTCAATATAATTCCTCGGTTACAAGCAATCCGCAGCGACGTCAGTGGTGCAGCGCTGAATTATATGCAGCGCTATCTGTGCAGCGGTGCAGCCGCTTTAGTGGGAGGTCGTGCAAGTTATAACCTGTAGCGGGGAAATTGCTGATCTTTTCTTTTTATATTATACTAGCTTCTGCCCGTGACTTCATACGCGTGAAATTTCATGTTGTAATGAAATCGAGATTTCTTTATTATATTTAGGCTTAATATTAATGTATTGTATGCACAAATCTTCCAGAATAATATAATCAGCCTATAATATTCCCACTGCTGGGACACAAGCCTCGTCTCTGTGAGAGGGAGTGGGCCATAATCCACCACGCGGGTCCAGTGCGGGTTGGTGGATGTCACATATCTTTGAATTTTTGGTTCTAAGACGTGCCGGTTTCCTCACGATGTTTTCCTTCACCGTTTTGAGAGCAGTTTGGATGAAATTAAATACGCAAAGTAAAATGCCTGCCTGAGTTCGAATCCACAACCTACAACTCGGAAGTCGGGGCCAATACCACTGGGCCACCACTGCTCTTCTTTCGGAATAAATTACCAAAATGATGGTGAAAACTATATTTATTTATAAAAAGTATAAAAAGTATGTTGAAACTGTGTGTACTCCCCGTCACTTTTCCCTAAAGGTTCACTAGAAAACCAGCGTCAGACAGCATCTGTCTGGCATTAATGCTGAACTGAACCTTTTTGGCGCAGCCGTGAGGCAAACACTATTGTTGTTGAAACATAATTTTCATTTTGTTAATTTTGTATTTTGTGTTTCACGAACTGTGTCCAAATAAACTTTTATCTTTCTTTACATCAAAACCAATTTTGTAGTTTAGAAGAAATAAGCGGTCACATATACAGACACAATAAGCTACTTTAGGAAGTGTATACATATTTACAAACATCGCTACAAAAAAAAAAAACGAACGAATTACAAACCACAGATAGTATTATTTGTAGATTTTTTTTAAACACCCCAACTTCCGAACTCGCTCCCCGCCCCCGCTACAGCTCACAACTCGCAGGCCCACCACAATATCCTCGACCGCGCCTCATCCGCACACAGTTTAGCGTCGATATTGCCGCGAATGCAACTGTCATCGTATTTTAATGTTCTCCTCTCTTCTCTATGGTTTGCTGACTGAGCGTGAAGGATAAAGTATTTTCAACACACTTGCTCGTAAAGTGGCTCTTATTGAACCGCTTTAAGGTCCATAATGGAGTGTATTACGAACGCGTGCTTTTTCTTTACTTTAATCCACATGTGCTGTAATACCACAGATAACTATTTACTAGTCGGAGACGCGCGCTTTTTTAATCTCATCAAACCCTGCGTTCCGAATTGGGAAATAATCGATGTGTTCCGAATTGGGAAATAACCGAATTAGCGTGAGCGCGATAACGATAACGATGTCCCGTGAATCGTCATAGATGACGTCATGACATTCACCATCTTGCGATAATGCTGACCATGCCCTAGAATAATATCACCGTGAGCGCTGTCAAAAATGACAGTGTGTGTATGAGGTTGTGTCAGTGTGTGTTTTGATTTGAGTTGCATCATCTTTAAATTAAACTAACGTGGCATTTTTGAAATTGTGCTTCTGGCTGACAGTCGCCACCTAACCAAAGAAGAAGAACTGAAGAAGAAATGTGGTGTTTATACAAAGAAATACTGTATTAATATCTTTTTACATTGTGTAAGCACTGTCATGTGAGCGCGTTCACGAGTGTTCCGAATTGTTGCCAGCTCTCAGCAGTCATAATAGTAATATCTAAATCGGAACGCATGTGAGATGATGTATGGACGTAATATTATGTCCATGGAGATGATGTGAGCGCTGTGATGTGAGCGATTATAGCTAATGCGGAAAGCGCCCAAAGAGACTTCATGCCAAAAGAAAAAATCCGCGGGCTATATTTCAATTTTTTTTAAATAGTCTGTATTGTTCGTGCTTTTTTTTTCGGGTAATCACTGTGGTGGACAGACGTGTGTCATTGTTGGTCCTCAATATAATAATTTTCAAGTTGTTAAAAAGTGTAAAAACCATCATTGTAGCTGTGTGAATTTGAAACATAACCTAAATTGTACGGAAAAAGTGCTTTACGGATATTGAAACACAAGAACAAGCACGAAAAACATTGGTGAGAAAACACTTCTGTTCCGTTATTTTTCAAAACACTGCATTATGTAATATTAACAAACATTATAAACACATTCTAAGCCATAAAACAGCTGATTGGTTACAAGTAATTAGTTATCACCGTTTTTTTTTTGACAACTAAAGGGAATGAAAAATGAATGCAGTCTATCAAAAAGTACTCTGTGAATGAATGTGAACTAGATTGACCACAGACTGGTAATACAGGCTAACTACAAAAAACGCCATCTAGTTTTAAGTGTTTAAGAAATTGAGGTAAAAGTATTGCCATCTTGTGAGCATAAAGGAAATAAAACTAATCTGGAATATACTTCACTATTTTGGTTACAAATGTAAATGTTACGTTGGCGCGGAGGCAATACTGAGCGCTTTTAGTGATCTACGACGCGGGTTCAAATCCAAGAAAATAACCTAATAACAATTTTATTTTTTCTAATATCACATAATTGATATCCGAGCTATTATATTAATATGGACGAAATCACAGGCATAGAACACGTAAATACACAAAGAAGACTGAGACCAAATCTGAGTTTTAATGACAGCGAGTTCGACATGGATGTATCATACCAAAGTCAACCCAATACTGCTACAAATAAAGATGAAATTATAGATGAACTTAAAGATAAAATAAACAAGTTAAATATTGAATTAGAGATTGCTAACACGGAAATTGAAAACTTGAATTTAGAAAACTCAACCTTAAAAAAAGATGTACAGATTTACCAAAATAAAATAAAACTTTATAAATCAGTGGGAATTGGACAACTAAATTATAAGAGAAATGCAGAATTCTACACTCCATTAAAGTTTTATTCACCTCAGTACAAACGGCGTTTCAAGCATTATAATAACATTGAAAACGAGCAACCAAGCTCTTCATCATTAATATACCAAGATCCCCAACCCGCCAGGTCGAAGGCATCATCTACAATAGAGGACCTCTTCAATCAGAAAAATAAAGAGAGTACGAATATTAAAATTGACTGTAATCTGAAGAACACTACATACCAAGTAAGCCCACCCAGTCCTAATACGGTCAACAGGATGGATATGGCGACAGTCGTGGAGGATGAGAGCACTAGGCAAGACATTCATAAAAAAATTAAATCTGCCCCTCACACACATTCGTGTGACAGTAAACATGCAGCAAATCAAGCACGGACTGCGACTAAGAATCGAGTAATGATTTTTGCTGATCAAACGGGATACGACCTGAGAGATATACTGCAAGATTTACTAGGAAATACTTTCACAGTAACATCAATTATCAAACCTAATGCATCTATGACTGAAATATTAAGTTCTTGCATAACAATGTGTCAAAGTTTCACCAAGTCTGACTACGTGTTAATTTTGGGAGGCTTAAATGATCATAATCCGTTACAATTTCAGTCATTCTTGTACTACATTGTGAATCAGATTAAATCCACAAATGTCTTAATTGGTGAAATTTTAAAAAATAGATTTTTAAATGTATTTATGTTGAATAATGTACTCAAGATTATAAGTCGTAACTGTACAAATATATCTCTCATACCACTAGATACGTCTTATCAAGGTAGAACATATAATTTCAAGTATTTTAATAAAATAAATTTCAGTAAATTATTATATAGGGAAATTCTACGCTTAAATTACAAACATGAATTCATTACTTACAAAACAGAGTTAGACGAGGTACGGAGGCGCTCCCCACAAAAAAATCTTAAAAATGCATGCACTCAGACTTGTGACTTATTGAATTCGAATGTACCGTTTATAGATGCTACTTCCCAAACAAACACTATTAACGTAAATGAAGAGTTTTTTCGAGCCTAACAATATGCTAAACTCTCAAAAGAGTCAAAAATATGTGGATACCCACGACATAGCTGGTTTAACTATTTTTCATCAAAATTTATGTGGAATTAGCAATAAAAAAGACGAATTGGAACTTTATGTGGACAACTTATTACCTAAATTAGACTTCATCTGTGTGACTGAACATTTTCTGAACAAATTAAATGCTCCTTTATTTGCTCTGACTGACTACAACTTGGTTTCACATAATACTAGAGTAAACAAAAAAAGAGGTGGAAGTCTCATCTTAGGTCATAAAAACAGGGAAGTTTTAAATTGCATGCAAATAAACAAATTATATAAATCCGAGTCTTTTGAAGTATGTTGTACCAAAGATATTGACACTGGGCTTTACATATGCTGCTGTTATCGAAGCCCCGATGAAAAGAACTTTAAAATATTCATGGAAAATTTTGAAATAGTGTTGGAATATTTTTTTAATAAAAAGTGTATCATATGTGGCGATTTTAATATTGATCTCAATTGCGAAAATAAAAAGCGTACGGAGTTTATAAGGTTATTACGATGTTATAATTTTAAAACTCTTATTCAAACGGCGACTTTTATTCGAAATCAATCATCTTCATGTATCGACAATTTCGTCACCAACTTAGATGACATGTACATACAGAAAGTTTCCGTAGACCACAATGGCTTAGCAGATGGGCATGCAGGACTTTTTTGTGAATTACAACTTCATAGGGTAATGGGGAAAACATCAAACAATAGCCAAAAAATTATTATTGAAAAACGAATGTTCACAAAAAAGAACCACGAGATCTTTAAAAATAAATTACTTGGTATTAACTGGTCTTCAATGGGAGTAAACACGTTTCTCAATAAATTTAATAATGCATTTCATGGTAGCTTCAGAAAACGAAAAAAGCACGTAGATTTGAATACCAACTGTGCTGGTATAAAATGGACCTCAAAAGGTATAAGGGTGTCGAGTAAAATGAAAAGATTTTTGTGTGTAAATAGTGGGAGTTGTCATGACACCATGCTCACCTATAAAAAAAACTACATCAGGTTATTTAGGAAAGCTGTAAAAGGAGCGAAACGTATTGCTGTGATGGGCCAAATACAGAAAGCTAAAAATAAAGGCAAGGAAATCTGGAAAGTCGTTAATCGCCATAGGAACAAAGACAAGCAAATAATTAAAAAAAAGCTAATTGTGAAATTTAATGATAAAATTATTGACAACCCCAGGGAAGTCGCAAATGTTTTCTCTGAACAATTTAATAATTATAGTAATTCGTTAGATATTGCAGACGAAGAAAATACTCTTTCCTATTTAAAAGATTCCACTGATAGGGTAAATAATGAAATGCGTTTGACATCCGTGACTCCTCAAGAAATTGTTAAACTTGTTGGGTCAATGCCAAATAAAACTTCAAGTGGATATGATGATTTGCCGATAAGTGTTATAAAACAACATATCAAAATTCTTGCATTACCTCTATCAGATTTTTTCAATAAGTGTTTTGAAGATGGTATTTTTCCTGAACAACTTAAGATAGCGAAAGTTATTCCATTACATAAAAAAGGTTCACAGACGGATCCAAAAAATTATCGGCCTATCTCAGTTTTACCAACACTATCAAAAATCATGGAAAAATTAATAAAAATTCGTTTAATTATTCATCTCAATACCAATAAAGTTATAAATGATAGACAATTTGGATATCAAAAGGGTGTTGGAACTGCAGAAGCTATTAGCACTTTAGTAAACGACGTTGTTGATAAGCTAAATCAAAAATTTAAGGTAGCTGGAGTCTTCTTGGATTTGAGTTCGGCTTTTGACACTGTAAACCATACATTATTACTCGCTAAAATGGAACATTATGGGGTAAGGGGACAGGTTCTGGAGCTTTTTCGCTCCTATTTAACAAATAGGAAAATGTATGTAGAGGTTAAGGACATGGATCAAAATAAATTCCAAAAAGTCTACCGCTCAAAATTAAACAGGGTTTTGACAGGTGTCCCTCAGGGTTCTATATTGGGTCCAATACTATTTTTAATTTTTACTAACGATTTACTTAGACTTGTAATAAAAATCAAATCAAATGTAAAACTAGTAGCATTTGCAGATGATACAAATGCTGTAATAAGCGATGCTACTTTAGAGTCGTTGAGTATCAATATAACCACGGTCCTGGAGATTTTTCAATCATGGTTTAAGGCAAATAAACTAATAATAAATACTAGGAAAACAAACATCATATTGTTCAAGTCCACATCACGTGATAATGCAAATTTAGATATAAAGTTAAATGGAGACAAAATAGATATTGTAGACTCAGTAAAATTTTTGGGAGTTCATATTGATTCCTTGCTAAATTGGAAAAATGAGCTAAAAGCAATAGACGCGTCAATATCATCAGCTTGCTATGCTCTTAGGAGCCTACGAGACGATCTTAGTATAAATATTTTAAAATCAGTTTATTATGCACTGGTCGAATCACGATTGAGATATAGTATTCAACTATGGGGAAATAGCTACAAGTATAACTCTGATAGAGCATTTGTACTTCAGAAAAGGGCAATACGAACAATAGTTCGCATTCCACAAATCGAGTCTTGTCGGGAATATTTCCAGAGTCTATCCATACTTACGGTACCAAGCCTTTACATATTAATGATCATGACCAGCCTGGCAAAACATATAAATGATTACGAAACGAAGGACGAAAGACACAAAAGGGAAAGCACACGGAACAAATACTTAAAGCATAAAATAAATACCAAAATAAAAATTGTAGAACATTGTGTCCAGTATCAAGCAGTGAAAATATTTAATTGCTTACCTAAAGATATAAGAGAACTATTATATGAAACCACCTTATTCAAAAAGAGACTTAAGGAATTTTTGTTGGAAAGGTGTTTCTATTCTATTGATGAATTTATGACCCTAAGTTAATGATGATTACTGAATTATTTCTATTATATTAATAATGTTATAAATGAAATCAGTTTTTTATGGTATGACATGTTTCAAATTATTGTGATAATGATAATCTATAGGTATCTATGCAAAGTGACTTGATTTTATCGATAGTTATTTTTTGTTGACATTGTTGTATATTTTTTCTATTGATTGTGATGTTTTATTTTTTTGTCTTTTTTATGCATGTTCTATAATTATGATTGGTTTTTAATTGAATATTGTTTTTAGCTTCAAATATTATTTTTGTAAACATTCAGACACAATTTGTTAATTGTTAATGAATAAATGAAATGAATGAAATGAATGAATGTCCTTGATCGCAAAATGAACTCGCAGGGGACCACAGACAATTTAAGGTGAATGCGCAGTGGTAGACCGTGAAATTCTTAGGGTTTTGCAATTTTCAGGTCGGTGTCAGGTTGTATCTTGATCAAAATATGATTTGCGGCTATAACAGGTACCTCTTTACAGGATTATAATCATTAGAAACATTAATACATCTTTCTAAGTTAGATTTGTTCCTTATGAAAAAATCTCTTAAGGAAAAGTTCTTAAGGAACAAATCTAACTTAAGGATTAAATTCTAATGACTATAATTCTGTAAATACATATACATTAAAGGTAGTCGCGAATCATATTTGATCAAGATACAACCTGATATATAATAAGGTGAATACCTTAAATTGACCGGGGTTCCTTCCGAAACCAAACGGAAAAGACCCTGACTGGCGTTCTATTATTGTGGATTCTCACTGAACGAATGTATATTTCTCTATGCCAATTTATAGTACTTTCTAATTCCATAAATAAAACTACAATTTGACGTACAACACTACAATCAGTCTAAACATTAGCTAGTTTGTGTTTATTATATTTTTTCTATAGGCTGTTTAGCGGTTTTGTCTGTGCCATAGATTAATATATTTAAAATGAGTCAACGTTGCGCGCGCATCGCTAGTGCTGGCTAGCACGGCGCGCGGGAAAACAAAACCAGCGCGCCATTTTCCATACAAGTTAATATTTAACAATACAAGTCTGCTTTTTTTTCCTCGCAAGTGTGTTGAAAAATGTCGTATAAAACGCGTGTGCATTAATCAATATACACTCGGCTTTCTTATCGCTCTCGCCTGCGGCTCGCGCGAATAATATCGCCTCGTGCATAATGATCAACTTAGCACACATGTATCATAATGTAATATTGTACGACTTTTCACGGGATTTGAATTGTGATATTAAAATAATAGAAAAAAAAGCCTGGGCAAGAGCGAGGCGGACTCGCGCACTAATGTTGGTACAGAAGATACACCGGTGTTGTGGCGGAGCCTGGGAGAGGCCTATGTCCAGCAGTGGACTGCGATAGGCTGAGTTGATTGATAGATTGAAGATCGGAACTAACGGCATCTTGTTTTGACAATATAATTTTTTTACTTATATAATTAAATAATATATTAATGTTTACCAAGAACGTACTTTATAGCACTCTACAGACTTGTGACATACAGACAGACGGTGTGTGTTTGGTAACAGTGTTCCATTGCCAATCTTTAGAAAAAAAAAAAAAACAGTGGCACTCCGGGAGTGTCGACAGAAGTGAAAACAAAACACAAACAGAATACTTTGCCATCACTCACTGACATAATATATCGGATATACATTAAAACCGAGTACATCCCGAGGACAGCCGAACACATTATATTTTTTCAATCGTATAATAAACAAAACACGCGCGGTGTCACTTACAAACAAATATTTCAAAAAATGCCCAACGCGCCTTTCTTAAGGCGCATTTTTTTTTTTAAGTGAAAACTTCTTAGTTTTCACTTAAAAAAAAATGACTGACGAATAACTTCACAGCCAATAACAAGTCTAGTAAATCCTAGCCACCAAACTGATCTAATCTCAGTCACCACAAATCTAACGTGTTGAACATACAACGCTTTTACGATTCGACCTCTCACTATCTTAGTACATTCCACTAGAATGCACCGAAGAAATTATACAGTCCAAGGCATAAGCTGACGCGAGAGCGGATGTGAAAGACAGACCTATTACCTATTTTAGCCTTTTTACAACTATGTGCGGGTCAGCTTCCAGTCTAACCGGATGCAGCTGAATACCAGTATTTCACATGGAGTGACTGCTTATCTGACCTCCAGAACCCAGTTACTGGGTAATACGATACCCCTTGGTAAGACTGGTTGTCAGACTTTCGGGCTTCTGACGACCCGTAACAACAGTAACTGTCAAAGATCCAACGGCTTAACGTGCTTTCCGAGGCACGGAGGGGTCTCGTTATGTAAAGATGGTCACCCATCCACGGACCAACCGCGCCAAGCGTAGCTTAAACTGATCGATCGACCCATGTGGCTGTTATTACTTAGCCACAAGCCCCTCTTCATTCGTCTCATCTTCTTGGCATAGACACACAATTCCACGACTGCAGCGGCCAAATTCAATAATTCTAAAAAGTATAAAATAGATTTATGTATTAGATTATTCACACGAGCTCCTTACCCGACTTGTCGTCGTAAAAGAGAGTTATGCGCGAGTGTGCGCGAGATAGCCGCGCATATTTATATTCTTTCGAAGTTAAGTATGGTATCGGATGGGTCGGGGTGGGGCCGCAGGGGAAGAGGAGTGTTGGTATGACGTTGGCCACTCTCCCTATCCTCTGCGGCCGAAAATTGGCAGGCGGCGGGGCCAATGACCTGACCCGTCGCAGGGGGGCCAAGGGTGGCAGAGACGGGGTCGTCTGGCGCCCATGTGCTGGTTTGGTCCCTGGGGTGGTCACGGCGTGCTATGTGTTTTGGTGCGCCGGTGATGGGGAGTACTCCCCGGAGGAGGGTCCGGTGACGGACAGCCGCGGCGGGTTCACGGATGAGTGCTAACGCGTGCCCGTGTTCCCGCCATAAGCGGCAGAGGAGGACACCGTGGAGTTTTAGTGGGTTAGAGTCCCACATAACTGCACTATCTCCCCGTGGTAGTGCAGAATGCATGAGCATATCTCCACGTAAAAAAAAAAAAAAAAAAAAAAATGGTATCGGATGGGTACAAAAATATATCTCTCGTATGAGATTTTAGCAATGAGGGGCCCGTGGGTAAATGATAACAGGTGCACAGGTCGATCGATCAGGTTAAGCTACTCTTGCCGCGGTTGGTCTGTGGATGGGTGACCGTCTTTACATACCGAGACCCCTCCGTGCCTCGTAGACCACGTTAAGCCGTTGGTCCCGGCTGTCATTCGTAGATCTTTGACAGTCGTTACGGGTAGTCAGAAGCCCGGAATTCTGATAACCAGTCTTACCAAGGGGTATCGTATTACCCAATAACTGGTTGTGGAGGTCAGATAGGCAGCCGCTCCATGTAAAAAAATAGTAATGGTATTCAGCTGCATCCTGTTAGACTGGAAGCCGACCCTAACATAGTTGGGTAAAGCTAGGCAGATGATGATGATTTAAACTTTTTTTTAACTTCCCTACTCTGTCCCACTCCTGGACAAAGGCCTCCCTCCACTCCTTCCATCTTTCGCGAGCCCGTATACTGGTTGTCAGACTTTCGGGCTTCTGACTACACGTAACGACTGTCAAAGATCCACGAATGACAGCCGGGACCAACGGCTTAACGTGCTTTCCGAGGCACGGAGGAGTCTCGGTATGTAAAGATGGTAACCCATTCACAGACCAACCGCGGCAAGCGTAGCTTAACCTAATCGATCGACCTGTGCGGCTGTCATTATTTAGCCACGGGCCCCTTCTCCAATCCATGTTCCCACTGCTGGGACTCAGGCCTCCTCTCCGTGAGAGAGAAAGGACCGTTAGTATAATAATAGCATCAGCAAGGAATGCGTACCATCTGCGGTCGCCGGGAGCCATAATGAGGCTCGTCGTTTTAGATGGGGGCTACGTGTCGTATAGCGAGGACTTCGTAAACTACGTTTGGAGAATGGTTTCAAATTATGAGATTTTTTTTATGAATTTTATTATCTAGAGTACAGCTGCTGGAGTCGCGTCGCAACGTCAACTTTAAGGCGTTTGTGGTGCGCATAGCAACATGCTACCTGCAACTGGTGATGGAAGAAAGCTTTGGGCCGCAGGATGTGGTTAATTTTAGTTTAATCAAAATTAAGTAAGCAAACCATTAGTTCAGTCGACCAATATGTGTTATGAACACCCGTGACACCCCGTGTGTGTGTGAATCACCCGTAGTTATATCGAAAATAATATAACTGAAGTTATTATAATACGTAACCTCTCTCACGTGGGCCCAATGCGGGTTGGAGATGTCACATGTCTTTGAATTTTTGGTTCTATGACATGCCAGTTTCCTCACGATGTTTTCCTTCACCGTTTTGAGAGCAGTGGTGATGAAATAATTTACATTAAAGTGACGTACCTGCTTGCCTTTTTTTTTCACGATGGGAAATCATCAAATGACCCCTCCCGCTCTGGGTGGAGCGGAAGGGAGTGTCAGACTCTTACTGACTAAAACCCACCCGTGTTCCTTCCTTAGCCCTTTATGTTCCGGGCCAGCGGTAACCCTTACGGACAATCCCGCTGAATACCTGCTTGCCTGCTGCTTACAACTCGTAAGTAGCGAGCTGTATACCCCACTATACATACGTATAAAGTTATGGCGCGACCTCTGTTTCCGCAATTCCATTTCAATTGTTTGACTTACGGCCACTTCGCGCTCTCAATAGCTCTTCAAGCTCTATTAAAGCTGAAACTGTGAAACAATAAGCGGTTATTATATCTGCTATATTAACGCTTGTACTCCCTTAGGTTGACGTGTATAGGGGACACCCACATTTCGCCAGTTATATCATATAGTTATATGTGGTTGCAAGTGCAAATTATTACCATGTTCGGTTTGAGTCCCGAGTTCGATCTTTGTGTAAGGCAAAGTGGAATTTAGAATCACAGTTTCTGCATGGCGGGTGTTGCATACTGCATAGCAAGCTTACAAGCATACCTATGTATTGTAACAATCCGTTCATGCATAATTCCGGCAAGATGAGGGTTTCAGTGCCACTTAAAAAAATAATTAAAAAAATAGCCAGTCTTCTGGGCACGTTTCCGGATGACAGCGGTGCGGACGAGTACTTCGACCCCCAAATATCCTTTTGTTTTTATTTATATAGTTAGTTAGTCTTTTAATTTAGTACCTAGTGTTGTTGTGTTGTTGTTAGTTCCTAACTACTACACCAACAGTTAACAGTAGCAGTTAGTTTGAACGGCCAGTTAAACTATAAGCAGCCGTAACAAGTCTGCTCATTACAACAAATTATCAAGTGGTAGGTACTGTACGCAAGTATCGTCATTGTAGTAGTTAGCCATAGGGCTGATACTCGTTTGAGTACACCAGATGACAAAGACATCGTCGCACAAACTGTAACCCGAATTCAGCACATTATTCTAAACGCAAAAAACGCAAGTTTTAGAAACAATAAAAGTATATGATCGACTACAGTAAACAAAATTAGAAAAATATATGATATTCTACAGGATATATGCTAGGTAGATAGTGTGTTGAAAACATAATACAACTAATTTGATACGATAGAAAAAACTCATTACGATACCTCTAAAAACTTTATTTTTACAATAAAAACCATACTAACATACATACGATCATTATGATTTTTTGTCCGTTTATTCTACAAGCAACATACTAAAGCACTAGTGTTTCAATTTTTTAGTCCAAACAATAGATTTTTTGTAAATAGATAATTGCTTCATATTTTGCAATAAATTACAAGGGTTGTGTCATCGCGCTTCTCTTTATTTTCTTTTCTATGCAGTCCGACAAAGACCGCGCTTTAAGTCATGTAGTCGCCTTAAGCTTAGAAATGTTTCGTCGGTTGTCAAAAAAAAAAACAGCCGTTTCATGTCCGCTTGACAATAATTTATTGTTGTTGATTGTCTTGTGTCTGTCATGCATGACTAATAGTAATAATGGAATTTATATTTAATCTTCAATGGAATTTATATCAAATCATTAGAATTACTAATCATATTTTCATTATTAATCGATTCCGTGGGAATATCGGGATAAAAAGTATGTCCCAGTCCAGGTTATATTCTACCCATGTGCCAAATTTCATCTAAAACCGTTCAGCCGTTTAGACAATAACACCTTAAATCTATCTTTACAGGTTTATAATACTAAAGTAAAAAAAAAAACAAAGAAAAAAAAGAAAATGATAAGTACCATAACTTAGTGTCGCTTTCAAGAAAAAAAAACAAAATAACATACATCATTCGTTTAAATTAATTTAAAAAAAAAACTAAATCAGTGACAACCCTACAAACTGGCTTTTAGTTACAAATCAGCAAAACTTTATCCGTCCATTCTGCTAATACGCCACGGACAGTGCTACGGCGTAGCACGTAGCGGCCATCTTTGCGCTACGAGCTCCGCTAATGCTACGTGGCTACGGCGTTTCTTACTGTTTACGTATTTCTATTAGATCAAGAAGCATTTAATTCCAATGTTTTTCTAAAGAGGGAGCGATGCGTACGCGACGCGCGGGCGTAATAATCCCGCTCGTGTGAACGCGCAAATAGAGATAACGAGGTGACAGTTAATATTAAGGTAACATTCATTATCTGCCTTTTCCCAACTATGTTGGGGTCGGCTTCCAGTCTAACCGAATGCAGCTGAATACCAGTATTTTACATGGAGCGACTGCCTATCTGACCTCCACAACCCAGTTGCTGGGTTATACGATACCCCTTGGTAAGACTGGTTGTCAGACTTTCGGGCTTCTGACTACCCGTAACGACTGTCAAAGATCCACGAATGACAGCCGGGACCAACGGCTTAACGTGCTGTCCAAAGCACGGAGGGGTACGTAAAGATGTTGGGGTAGGGTATGTAAATATTTCACGGATGAGTGCTAACGCGTGCTCGTGTTCCCGCCATAAGCGGCAGAGGAGGACACCGTGGAGTTTTAGTGGGTTAGAGTCCCACATACCTGCACTATCTCCCCGTGGTTGTGCAGAATGCATGAGCATTTCTCCACGTAAAAAAAAAAAAAAAGGGTATGTAAATATGGTCACCCATCCACAGACCGACCGCGGCAAGAGTAGCTTAACCTGATCGATCGACCTGTGCGCCTGTTATTATACCCCTCCGTGCCTCTGAAAGCACGTTAAGCCGTTTGTCCCAGCTGTCATTCGTGGATCTTTGGCAGTCGTTACGGGTAGTCAAGCCCGAAAGTCTGACAACCAGTCTTACCAAGGGGTATCGTATTACCCAGTAACTGTGTTGTGGAGGTCAGATAGGCAGTCGCTCCATGTAAAATACTGGTATTCAGCTGCATCCGGTTAGACTGGAAGCCGACCCCAACATAGTTGGGAAAAGGCTAGGCAGATGATAATGTTTCAGTAAGATCAACCTATAATGTTTCAGTAAGATCAACCTATAATGTTTCAGTAAGATCAACCTATAATGTTTCAGTAAGATCAACCTATAATGTTTCAGTAAGATCAACCTATAATATTTCAGTAAGATCAACCTATAATGTTTCAGTAAGATCAACCTATAATGTTCCCACTGCTGGGACTCAGGCCTCCTCTTTGTAAGAGGAAGTGGGCTGTAATCCACCACGCGGGCCCAGTGCGGGTTGGTGGCGTCACATGTCTTCCTATTTTTGGTTCTAGGACATGCCGGTTTCCTCACGATGTTATCCTTCACAGTTTTGAGAGAAGTGCTGATGAAATTAAATATGTACATAAATTAAAGTGCTTGCCTGGGTTCGAACCCACGACCAGTACGTAAGTCGAGGCCGTCACCACTGGGACACCACTGCTCTGTCCATTTAATAGGGAGCGAACCTAATCTCACTAATATTATAAAGGCGGAAGTTTGTGAGGGGGTGTGTGTGGGGGTGTGTGTGTGTGTTTATACGTTTGTTACTTCTTCACGCTCAAACGGCTGGACAAATTTTGATAAAATTTTGTATGGGTGTAGCTGATAACCTAGATTAACATATAGGCTACTTTTTATCCCGATATTCCCATGGGATCGACATTTACGCGGGTGAAACCGCGGGGCGCAGCTAGTATACAATAAAACTAATTTAACAACAGATTCCCACTACAATTTACTTCTCAATTAAAATCATGACACTCTAAACACCACTCCAGTACCGCAGGCTGGCTACACACGAGGCTCTCTCCCATTTCTCGACAGCCTAATAACATAAACTACGCGCGCGCCGACTGTGGCCATCTTTATTAATTTGCTCTAAGTGATGTACGTTTGTGAAGTACCCCGCGCCCGGGCGACTAGTGATGTAGATTTTGAAGTCCCGGGAATTTTAAGTGGGATGTTTTGTTAGGTATTTCTGTATTGGAAGGGCTATAAGGGGTAAAATGGACTCTGCTGAACGTTGTTTTCATACTAGATAGCTACATATATGTAACATAACAGCTCGCCTGTTTTTAACCGACTTCAAAAAAGGAGGTTCTGTATTCGACCCGTATGTGTATGTGTGTGTATGTATGAGAGCAGCGGTGGCCCAGTGGTAACGGCCGCGACTTACGAGTTATAAGTCGTAAGTTCGAACCCAGACAGGCGCTTTACTTTTTGTTAAATATTTCATCACCACTGCTCTCAAAACGGTGAAGGAAAACATCGTGAGGAAACGGCATGTCCTAGAACCAAAAATCCGAAGACATGTGACATATCGCACCTAACTGGGCCGCGTGGTAGATTATAGCCAACCGCAACTGACACCTCTGTTTTAAGTATGAATATCTGGATAAAAACTATCCTATGTCCTTTCCCGGGGCTCAAACTATCTTTATAGCTAATTTCATCTAAATCGATCCAGCGGTTTAAGCGCGAAGAGGTAACAGACCGACAGACACACGTTATGGATTAGAAGTTTGTCCAGTATACGACACCACGTTACTAAAGAAATATTTATACAAATAAATCGTTTACAGTCAGACAAAACGAGAAACACCATTCCCATTGCTTGCACACATAATCGCCTCCCCCCCCCCCATTCTATTCCGAACCATTACATCTTTGTGAAGCTAAAACAAAAGGCTTTCATCGTCTCCAACAAATTGCCTCCAACGGGTCATTAGCCGTCGATGCAATCTGGGGAAGCGTCCCGGGGTGGCGTCCCGGGGCGGCGTCCCGGGGTGGCGTCCCGGGGTGGTGTGTGGAATGTCCCTAGTGTGTGTTTTAAATGGTAATAAAATAAGTGCAAGACTGGACAATGTTGGACAGTACAATAAGAGTGCTGTAGGAATAATTTACAACGGATGTAACGCTGTTACTAATTTTATGAGATAGAAAAAAAAACAATGGCACTCCGGGAGTGCCGACAGGAGTGAAAACAAAACACAAACAGAATACCTTGCCATCACTCACTGACATATCGCCAATACATTAAAACCGACATCCCGACGGCATCCGAACACATCCGAAGCGGGTATTTTTTTAATCGTCTTATAAACAAAACACGCGCGGTGTCGCTTACGGTAACAGTGTCGCGAGTTCAATGACTTTTTCCCATCTCAAAAAATGCCCAATGCGCCTAGAGAAGTTTTCACTTCAAAAAATAAGTTTATTTGACCCAGGTCAAGTACCAAAGGCACACAATACTCACACAAAAACAAAAAAAAACTTGAAATAGAGGAGACAGTCGTTTTTTGCGGCATAAACGGCCGTATCACAGCTTCATGGGACCGTAGACCTGAGTACCTATATGGTTTTAATTTCAACTCTATACCTCCACGAGTTCCCGAGATAAAGTGTCTTGACAGACTGACAGATGGCCAACAAAGTGATCCTATAAGGGTTCCGTATTTTTCTTTATAAAAAATTCTAACGCGGTCGCAATCGAACGTGAGTCGAAAAAACTCACACTAAGGCCACAGATCACGTATCTTAGATCATTTGTTTCTTTGTTCCGAAAGGTTCTTCACAATAAATGTTATAGAGGTGTCTTTATTCTATTTATTTATTTATTTTGTCTTGAAGAGTAACAGCTAAGGGCCTGTGCACACCACGTTTTTTAAACGCGCGCTTTTATCCTACAGAGCAGTGCCTGCTAGTATCTGACTCGCGTGCGTATCGCGTCTGTATCGCTACAAACGCGCGTCAACGGCGCGTTTAAAAAACGTGGTGTGCACAGTCCCTGAAAAATAACAAAATTAAAATAGCAAGTGCAAAACTATAACTTTAGAATTCAGTTAACAAACCAAAACCAGATTATACCGACATAGCTCTTATCAAGTACTAAACTGAATTAAAAATTGATCATATCAATCATATTTAATAAGATTTTTGATTACCTAAATCATAAAATTTTCTTACGAAAATATTATTGAAATTATAATTTTTTTTATTGGATTGGGATTGGATGGGAATCCCGTGCCATCCCATCCCTAATTCAACCATATTACATTCAACTCACGGGAGCGACTCCCAGAAAAACATACGTCTTGATCGGGCCCTGTTTCTGATTGAGTTGACACGTGAACGAATGCATAATGTAATATAATTTTACGCGTTCATTGCGTAAGGAGATGTATGAACTATGGGAAGTGACATATTAAAGTGGGAATGTTCGTTGATTTGTAGAAGGAATGGGTGGTAGTCATTTGTTTTTTTGGTTGAGTTATTTGAATGAACTTTTTCAATGAATACTCGGACCGTTATAGAGAACAATGGTTGCCCAGAGGTATAACGGCAGCGACTTGCCAGGTGTAGGTCGTAGGTTTAAACCCAAACAGGCGTTTTACTTTTTCTAAATTATTTGTTGTTAGAGCGGCAACAGAAATACATCATCTGTGAAAATTTCAACTGTCTAGTTGTCACGGTTCATGAGATACAGCCTGGTGAAAGACAGACAGACGGACATTGGAGTCTTAGTTGTAGGGTCCCGTTTCTACCCTTTGGGTTCGGAACCCTAAAAATCCATTTTTTAATTTTTGTGGACTACATTTGCTAATGACCTCTAGTATAACCCCTTTCAAGGAATACGTCGAGTTTCCCTGTCATGCAGCCTGTATGCACGCTGCACTATTGATATCATCATCTGCCTGCTTTTTCCCAACCATGTTGGGGTCGGCTTCCAGTCTAACCGGATGCAGCTGAATACCAGTATTTTACATGGAGCGACTGCCTATCTGACCTCCACAACCCAGTTACTGGGTAATACGATACCCCTTGGTAAGACTGGTTGTCAGACTTTCGGGCTTCTGACTACTCGTAACGACTGTCAAAGATCCACGAATGTCAGCCGGGAGCAACGGCTTAACGTGCTTTCCGAGCCACGGAGATGTCTCGGTATGTAAAGATGGTCACCCATCCACAGATCAACCGCGGCAAGCGTAGCTTAACCTGATCGATCGACCTGTGTGGCTGTTATTATCAAGCCACGGGAATATAAACGTGATATTAAGCTATTAACGTCTGCCAATTTACCTCCAACCGTACTAATCTAGTGCCAACAGAAATAGAAAGTGTCCCTCCACTATGCTAACACACTTGTCACAAAGACGCGAGGCCCAAGTTGAGAGTCGTCAGCCGTCACCCGCGGCGTGTCAGATGTAGTGCCGAGCTCACACGTGCGCGAACGGTGGACGGTCACAGATTGAAAATGTTAAGCTATTTTCCAACGAATTCATTTCACACCTAGCGGGCGTGTATCATCTTTTGATAATTGATAAATTAGGATTTTTTTATTGTTGATTTTTTTTTTCTCTTGACCTTGATCGCGCCTCATGGAAAGCGATGGATGAGGTCTATGATGGAACGAGCGTGCCCAGAAGTTGCCTAAGGCACTGGAAGTCCCACGCATCGACGAAACACAGCAGGCTGCTCGACGCCGGACTCCGGTGGGAGGGTGGTCGCAAAGCAGGCGGGCGCTAGCCCTACCACCGCAAGGGAAGAATTGGCTAGTCAAATAAGGTGTTGGGTGTGACTGTCCACGATTACACACACGAGCCGCGTGGCGACTCCCGGCCACCGTAGGCGCGGGCCTGCGGGCGGAGAGTAATGGGTAGCTCACCGTCCGATCAGGACCAGGCCCGTGCCGGACGGCGCGTACGTGTTCCACGCGCGCCTCAAAGAGATGTCAGCATCGAGGAAGGGGCCCCTTAGGGCCGAAGCCTGCCGGGTCAGCGGGATTGTCCGAAAGGGTTACCGCTGGCCCGGAACATAAAGGAAGGAACACGGGTGGGTTTTAGTCAGTAAGATTTGACACTCTCTTCCGCTCCACCCAGAGCGGGAGAGGTCAATTGATGACCCGCAAAAAAAAAAAAATCTGGCCCCACATTTCCGTTGTATTCAAATGAAGGCCACACATCTTTGACTTGCATTAAAGAACACTCACTTTGACAAATGTTACCTGCGTCAAAATGCACATACATTTACATGTTCGCGACACTACGTTCGCTGAAGTCTGTATGTGACTTAACATACAGTCCTCTTCGTACGAAAGTCTTTATGAATTGTTAGTTCCTTTGTTTAGACTAGTAAAGAATGATCACCATAAAAATAAAAACCTGAAGTCCAATTCTCGTAATTTAGAACGTTCAAAGTCTCGTCTCGCCGACAAACAAATGTCAAAAACTTGTCTAAAATCAGGGAAATTGAGGTATTTTTGACAGATTGAGACTGAGATCTGGGGGCCTAAAAAGGCTACTTTGGAGAACCATGAAAGGATAACATTATGAATTATAAAATGGCGAAGACAGTCCGTGTTTTTCTTTTTTTTGCTGCACTATGTAGGTATAATCGAAGAGATTGGGATTGGATTTGGATTGGATTGATTGGTATTTTAGCACAGACAAAAAAAAATAACTAAAAAATGCTTCACCAATGGGATTTGATACGATTAACTTAACAGTTAACTGTCCATTCTGTTATCCTTTTATGATTCTGTCAAAGTAGCCTTTTTAGGGCCCCAGACTGTGGACGTTCTTAAAATAATACGAGAATTATCTGATCCCATCCATCGGTCCTTCGACTTAAAATGAGTAACATGGCCAGTCCACTGCCACTGTAGTTTGCTTACTCTGCAAGCTACATATGTCGGTAACTTCGGTTCTTTTCCGGATACTTCCATTTCTGATTTTCATCCTTAACGAAACTCCGAGCATAGCCCGCTTTTTTACTTTTTAGGGTTCCGTGCCCAAAGGGTAAAAACGGAACCCTATTACTAAGACTTCGCTGTCCGTCCGTCCGTCTGTCTGTCACCAGGCTGTATCTCAAGAACCGCGATAGCTAGACAGTTGAAATTTTCACAAATTATGTATTTCTGTTGCCGCTATAACAACAAATACTAAAAACAAAATAAAATAAATATTTAAGGGGGGCTCCCATACAACAAACGTGTTTTTTTTGGTGTTTTTGCCTTATGGTACGGAACCCTTCGTGCGCGAGTCCGACTCACACTTGACCACTATTCCAAACGATAACACTCGTCCCTTTATCTCTAAAACTATCCTCTATATCTTTTAAGCGCATAAACCGCCTCTTACCGATATAAACCGATGTAAACCCGTATAAACCGGTGATATTTTATCCGACAACGGTTCGCCGGCACAATTTAAAATAAGAGATGGATTTTGTCGGTTTTAGGGAATTCTTTTTGGAAATCCTGTGACTTATTATGTGGAAGCAGTACCGGTAAGTTATGGCTTTTTGTATTTTTATTTTTATTTAGCTTCCAGACTATGTAGGACTAGTGCAGTACTCCAAATATAATTTCCAAAAACTGAAGAATACAATGTGCATGCAAATGGAAAGCACGTTAAGCCGTTGGTCCCGGCTGTCATTCGTGGATCTTTGACAGTCGTTACGGGTAGTCAGAAACCCGAAAGTCTGACAACCAGTCTTACCAAGGGGTACCGTATTACCCAGTAACTGGGTTTTGGAGGTCAGATAGGCAGTCGCTCCATGTAAAATACTGGTATTCAGCTGCATCCGGTTAGACTGGAAGCCGACCCCAACATAGTTGGGAAAAAGGCAGGCAGATGATGATGACAAAAAATGAGCATGATTGTATGTATTAGTATGCTTTTTATTGTCAAAAGAAAGTTTTTAGAATTTAGAGGATCAAATTAGTTGTATTATATTTTCAACACACTATCTACCTAGCATATATCCTGAAGAATATCACATATTTTTCTGATTTTGTTTACTGTAGTCGATCCTATACTTTTATTGTTTCTAAAACTTGCGTTTTTTGCGTTTAGATCCTTTATACCCCTTAATAAACAATAATAATATATAATTTAGGATTTTTCACATCGTTGGTCAAGCTAATCACAACGCGGCCCTCTTCTTGTCATGGTATGTTCCCGACGTTGATAAAATGTAGTTTTTGACTGCTAATGACGGGAAAAAGGTTGCGTCTCAGTCGGTTGCAAGAAAAATGGACATAAAAGCCATTTATGGACACTCGATGGTAACAGTAACTAACTCCAGGGTAAAAGTAACTGGGTTGTAGAGGTCAGATAGGCAGTCGCTCCATGTAAAATACTGGTATTCAGCTGCATCCGGTTAGACTGGAAGCCGACCCCAACATAGTTGGGAAAAGGATAGGCAGATGATGATGAATACCAATATTTAACCGATATTACATTCGGCTATGTAGCGGCGAATATTGAACCGTTCACATGGCGGTGACGTGTGTCACGTAGCCCCGACGCGCACCGCCCTTGTGGCCGTGTCATGTCACGCGAACGAAACACAGCGTGACACCTTTGTTTCCAACAGCCGTGTTTGTGAAACATTCACGGGCTCTCTACAAACTATGTGTCAATACTGTGGGGTAATTGCGTAACACACTATGAGTAGCAGTTGATTACATTTTGACAGTGTAACACCATTCATTGCTTCACAAAGGGACCTATAATGCACTCCGTGTCCAATATAATAACATTTTCAGGGTTCTGGTGCGGCTTCCGCGGTACTGTAGTGCTTCAGGCATGTTTGCAGACGCGCACATAGATGATTTCTATGAAATCATACGTAGGAAAACTATGTCTGTGGTGCACACTTGCACAGTATGAGGGAGAGCCGTAACAGCATCCAGAAAATGATAGCGGACAGGGGACCAAGTCTGCTATTTTTATAAATTCGTCATTCCAACACGATCCCATTGTCATTTTGCTAAAAGTTCGTAATCTGCTAAATTCACATAATGGTCGATCATTGGTCGGTCAATGGCACAGAACATATACGATAGATACTCGTAACGACTTAAAAGCAATGACTGCACAATGACGTTCTAATGGTAGATCAGTGATCAAAGGAACTGTCAAAATTTTAGCAGATTAGGTACTTTGGAATGGGCAACTAGCTTCATATTTTCTGACTGACCGATCCCTTAACAATTTAAAAGTGCCTGTAATTGGTTTAATTGAAAAATGCTTTGAGTTTGAGTTGAGTTTGATTTGGTCTGAGGTATGTGAGTTAAAGAGTTGTAAGTGTGGGTTTTGATGTGAAGCATGCCTGTTTATCCAGGTGCTCATTTGCGGCTGAATATCAGTACTTTACATGGAGAAACGACGCCATCTGATAACATGCCTATTCACAATCACGTAGTACAGAAAGCGTCACTATGTCCTAACCCCTCAAGTTTTAAAATGTTACACTGCTACAACATTGAATTCCTTACGAACAATCTAAAGAATACTTCAAAAAGAGTCCATTGTGTTGACTCGGATTCGAACCATCGCATCACCGAACGTCGTCATACTCATACCGGCAGTTTGACGAACTAGCCAGCGAGCCCATATTAATTGCGATGAAATTGTTATCTACTATCGGCTGAGTCATTATATCTTTAGGTCCCTGTCTAATCGAAAGATGTTATAATTTGAGGGTATCCATTAATTTTACTTACTTACGTTGTCTTTATAAAATTAATCCATACCTTCAAGTTAGAACTTTGTATACGTTCACTTAAAACGGCGAAGAGCAAACGACTACTATTTATCAATTATTTTTTTAAATGATTTCTGATTTTATGAGAACTAAAATAGTTGTTCTGTTTGTTGTAAAATAAGATCATAGTTTTGTTAAATAATAGCAATAATAAATATTATTAAATGATTAATAAAGTATTTTATTTTTCTTGAATTTTTAATTCTTTATAAATAATTACTACTTAAAAAAAATAGAAAAATATATCAAAATAATATAATGAACAAAAAGCACATTTCGTGCCTATGTAGGATTTGAACTTCCAATCTTATGCACGGTAAGCGGTCTTGAAACCTCCAGTCTATTTAGACGATGAATAAGTTGTCGTAAATGTTAACCCTATTATTGTTGCTTGTCGTCGCAAAAGTATTGTTTTATTGAAAAAAACAATAATAAAAACAGAATTAAAAAAAAATACTTACTTAAACTTATTTATTCACTAAAACAATACATTATTTAAAATAAAATGTTTTTGCAAAATACAAAAACCAACTTGGGCCTATCACGGATTTGAACGCACATGTCTTTTGGTGGGGTAACTACTTAATGGGGCTGTGTGTACATGCTAGTGAGGTCTTTTCATTGCGGCCTTTAGAAGCGAGTTGACGTGAACAGTGTGACACTTTTGTGTTTCATATAGTGAAGTGTTGAATGCCTGATCACATAACGTCACGCCTATATTACTTACTAGCTTCTGCCCGCGACTTCGTCCGCGTGAAATTTCTTGTACCCCGTCGCAACACTTCGTATTCGCTTAGCGTACTTTTTTCTTTTCTTTTTAAATTTCATTCTGACTTTTTTTCTTTTTGCTCGGCTCCTAAGGGTCATAGCGTGATATTAAATAGCCTATAGTCTTCCTCAAGAATTGGGCTATCAAATGCAAAAAGATTTTTTCAAATCTGACCGGTAGCAAACAAACTCTTCAGCTTTATTATTAGTATAGTATAGATAAGTATATGTAGATAGAGGCAGGCAGAAGAATAACAAACACATTTGAACTACGAAACCCTCAGTGACCAAACCTGAAATGGGGAAAAAATATCAGCTGTTCCCTACATTTTGACGAGTTATACGAACATAAATGTAGGGAACAGCTGAATTTTTTTCGCGATTTCAGGTTTGGTCCCATAGTAAAAGTTGTTCATAATGATGAGTACAATGACCTCTTAAGAGGTTGTTAATGTTTTACCAATAACCCTGTATATAATTACATATTTATTTATTTCTGTAACTGCCCGTGACATCACAGCGGGCCCTATCAGAATACCAGCGCTGCGACATTTATTTTTTAAATGTCGCAGCATCATGCTGAGATAGGAGCCTTTTGGCCTCGTATAGGACTTTCTGTTTTATTTTCCTTTTGTTACTTTTTTTTATATAACTTGGATTTTTATTTTACTGTGTTTAGTTTAGTTTGTGATCTTCCTGTACGAGTCGCAATAAATACTTTTTTTTTCTTTCTTCGTGCCGTCATGTCGTGTTTGTTTAACAGCTGTGCTGCTGGGAGTTTGTTGCTCCTCTTCTTCTATCCAGCTGAAGTCAGGTTCTGAAAAGGGTTCCGTAGTTGGGATGAATTTATCCCCAGAACAAACTTAACGTTGTAGTTGAAAAACATGTTCTCCCATACATTCCAACTGCAAATATAAGCTAATAAGGGCGAGCCTATTACCACCAACAGGGCACGACTCCAGCCTGCTACTGAGTTACAATGGAAATGACTTTATTTATTGTTCAATAAATAATGTTATTCTACCCGCGTTTGCTACTAACAGACGATTCATTTTAAATACAAAGATGGCTCATAACTTACTGTTACTCTGATTTATTTAGAATATTATTTGGAGGCATTCTCGGATTACTTAAGAATGAGAGAATTCTGTATTTTGTTTTGAATAACAATTTGTTTCTTTACAATATTGAAAACGAATGAGGTAAGGTCGACCAGATGGGTGTTGACTGTTGTGTCTGGTGGACAATTACTGCCGGATGATTGATGTCGGGATAATGTTTATAGGGTGGTCAAACAGTCGTGGATCAAACAAAATAGGGAGACAAAGGGTCCTACAAACGCGCGACACAAAGACACCACTCGTTGCGTGCCTTTGTGTCGCGCGCTATTTTATCGCGTTTCGCGCCTGTTTGAGAGAGCCTTAAAGGAGGTAATTTCCAACAAAAAATCTTTCTACAGCATGGCCATAATTCAATTATCCTAAAAGTTATGAATATTTTTGTATGGGTACTGTAGAGGCTGGCTGTGTATCTTTAGTAATACAGGCTGGATATAATCGCCGGGGTGTTCCATTCGAACGTTCAAGCGAGTGTCAAATATTTTAATATGGTCTTTTTGTTTAATAGAAGCAGTATAGAAATAACGTGAATCTGTAAAGTCTTCAAAATATGATAGTTCCAAATCTACATTCTTTTAATTAAACTGTGGAGTTCTTTTACAATTAGACAAACTACAAACAAATGTGATATTTAAACAATAAAACAAACGGTGTTGTGTTATTTCTAGAAAATGTATCAGCACTACAAAAGTTCTATAGAAGCTCTGGGTACCAAATTTCAAGTTTCTTTTTTTTTCTTTTTTTTTCCAAAAACTTTGAAGCTTTCCCAAAAGTTTTTTCTCACTTTAAAAGCGTTGGAAATGACTTTATTTCCCTATTTCGTTTGATCCACGACTTTTTGACCACTCTGTATATATGCCAGTTGCGCGCTAGATATGTGTGAGCCAGCGTTTGCAATGAAATGAATTTCTCGACTTTTCTCTACTATAATATGCATCTATTATGCATATAAACCTTTCTCCTGAATCACTTTATCTATTTTGCTGAAAATTGCATGAAAATCCGCATTGACATAATAAAAATATTGCAACGGATGGGGTTCGAACTCCGACCCTTTCCTTGCTAACTCAATAACTAACTTTTCACCTTACGACATTATTTTCTTTCTTCACATTTTCTTTACAAAATATTTCTAAGTTCCATTAAATCCTTTTAAGCCAACAGCCTCAAAGGCCTACATTTGTATAAAAAGCAGCTATTTACATAAAAAAACTGGTATATTTTGAGCTGCGACAAAGTATCATCATCTGCCTGCCTTTTCCCAATTATGCCACTATCAAACTCAAACTCAAAGCAATTAAACCTTTTACAGGCACTTTTGAATTGTCAAAAAATTTAATAGTCTGTCAGTTAGTCAGAAAGTTGAAGCTAGTTGCCCATTCCAAAACGTAGATCTCTATGGAGAAGAACGGGCAAGAAACTATATGGACACTCTTTTAAATCAAGATATTACAAAATCCTGGGTACATTATTCTTGTTGCTTCTTTAAGAGAGAACAATGTAAAAAAAAACAAAATGAAGGAACAATAAAAAATATAAGATTAAAAATAAGCTTTGGCAGTTAAGAGATGACCAGTCTCAACCGACGGCGCCCGTTCACGAACATGACGCGTGGATCAGCACCATCCAGCTCAACCATTTTGTAGGGAACCGAATGATCCAACACACGCGCCACCATGTACAGACGCCAGCACATCAGGCTACCCGAAACTGTCAAATTATCCCAATCAACTTTGAACCTTATGCTATAGCGATAAAGGTGAAAATCTATTAAAGAAATTTGACAGATTGTAGTAGCTTGATGTGCTGGCGTCTTACTTGTATTCTTCCAAATAAATAAGTAATACTTTCATTAACATCACGCGTGTTTTTCCTTGAAGACGAGGTGTAGGACCTATTATAGTATATGAGGAAAAGGGTGTAAAGTTCACTCAACCTCCATAGAAAAGGGAGGATCCTCCAACCAGACGGGTGTTGTGTCTGGCGGGCAACTGCCCGATGATTCATGTCGGGCCGTTGTATATGCTAGTTGCGCGGTAAACTCTGCTTGCGCGATGCAGGATTTGCGTGGCGTCAGTATGACGCGTTGTTCGCATGTGCCGTTGTAGATACCGTTACAATAGTACCTTCATTTCCCCAGTTAAAAAGTACCAACTTATACTGGGCAGGCACCCCGGTTCTGTTTATAGAGGCTTTGGTTCCCGCAGTACCATTCATTCGCTCACAAAGTCGGTCTTTCATTCACTCTCATTCAGTCGTTCTTTCATTCAAGCTTGCTCGTTCAGGGAAGTTTATTGTAGCATATTATGGGTATAAGACTAGCTATCTTGTGTGGCTTTGAACGCCTTTTTAGGCTTTTTCTTTGGAAGAAAAAAATGTTGAAAAGAGAGTTTTCTGGTTTTTTGTAGTGTCTCGTTGTTCTAATGGTTGTAAGCGAGACTGCTAAGTATGGGGTCCTGGGTTCATTCCCCAGGTTAGGTTGCGTTATTACATAATCAGCCTATAATGTTCCCACTGCTGGGACACAGGCCTCCTCTCGGTGAGAGGGAGCGGGCCGTAATCCACCACGCGGGCCCAATGCGGGTTGGTAGATGTCACATGTCTTCGAATTTTTGGTTCTAGGAAATGCCGGTTTCCTCACGATGTTTTCCTTCGCCGTTTTGAGAGCAGTGGTGATGAAATAATTCATACAAAGTACAGCGCCTGTTTGGGTTCGAACCTACGACCTACAACTCGTAAGTCGCGGCCGTTACCACTTGGCCACCACAGCTCCCTGGTTGCGTTATTGTTTTTTTTTAAGGAATTTCATAATCAGATGGCTGGATTTTCCAGGGTACCCGGTTGATGGTAAAAATTGTGTAAGTAATTACAAAATTTTTCGTTTTTTTTTATTTATTTTTTTGATTCGGGTCAAATTGAATTAGCGAGCGAAACTCCGCAGTCGTTATGGCTATCGATATCTAAACGTGATAAAATTAAAATAAAAAAACTGGCCAAGTGCGAGTCGCACTCGCACACGAAGGGTTCCGTACCACAAGGCAAAAACGCCGGAAAAAACACGTTTGTTGTATGGGAGCCCCCTTAAATATTTATTTTATTCTGTTTTTAGTTTTTGTTGTTATAGCGGCAACAGAAATACATCATCTGTGAAATTTTCAACTGTCTAGCTATCACGGTTCCTGAGATACAGCCTGGTGAAAGACAGACAGACGGACTAAAAAGATTTGATGGATTTTGTAAAAAGTGATTCCGATATTTACAGAACAAACAATTTCATTTCTATTTTACAAAAAAAAAAAAAACCAAACAATTGACCATCGCTGTCTGGACTTTTCAAAGGTCATTCATTTGTCAGTGGGAACGAATACGGAGGAACTCGTGAGTGACTAATGTACTACAGAGTACCTCCAGAGTGACCAGTAGGCTTGCTTGTGATTAATGATAGTGGGGTAGGCAGGGGTAGGGTCCGAATTTGTGTTAGAAAACAAAATAATGAAGTTCTCAACACCTATTTCTTTCGTTCATATATTTAAATCAGAGATGTAATAAAATTAACCGATGTAGAGGACATAACGAATAAACTATGCCTTCACGTTCTCATTGACTTATAATGCCAATACACAGTAACATGAGCGAAGCCGCCAGCACAGCTAGTACAAAATTAAACTACATATGAAAATCTAATAATTTAGGGAAGTAAAATAACCATAGATATTCGAAAAATAACCCACTAATTATTATTGTTTTATTTATTTTTTGTTTTACCTTTTTTAACTAAAATTTTTGTAACAAAAAGTTTACCACACAAGTGTAATAAGTCATCTACCTGCCTTTTCCCAAAGATGGTCACCTATCTACAGACCAACCGCGGCAAGCAAGTATATGTATTAAGGACTAAACTTTAAAGGAAACCATAAATAAAACCGCGAGCCATTTTTACAAATATTTACTACAAAAACTTATTATGTAAGTAATATGAAATCTACTTTGTGTTTTCCTCCTAAATGTGTTGAAAAACGTCGGTCGTTTGTAACGCGTGAGCAGTTGTCAAGGCGAGGGCGTAATGGAGCCGAGAATAAAATGATTTTACACGCCCGTATCAAAATGTACTTTCTAACCACTCTTTGCCCTTGTCCACAGAAGAAGAATGCGAGGAATCAATCTTTCCGACGGGCGTGGTGCGTCACCGGCCGGAGCCGCCCGGCACGCTCGCGCAGTCCACCCGGTTCACGACACACGAGATCAAGCTCATGTACCGCGGGTTCAAACAGGTAAACGGTTTTGTGACGATCTGACCAAAGACACGATGGATTGATTGTGTAAAGGATGATAATATGGCTAGATAGGGGGTGACTGCTATAAGGGCGGAAAGGAACGACAGGCCGTATAATGGAAAATGGTCGTAGCCACCTATGGCTCATGTGCTGATATTCCTGTACAGCTTACAGCACAATCAGCCTATATTGTTCCCACTGCTGGGACTTAGGCCTCCTCTCTGTTAGGGGGGCCGTAATCCACCACGCGGGTTGGTAGATGTCACGTGTCTTAGAATTTTTGGTCCTATTAGGACATGCCGGTTTCCTCATGATGTTTTCCTTCACCGTTTAGAGAGCAGTGTTGATAAAATAATTTGCACAAAGTAAAGCGCCACAGCTCTACAACCAAAATTGCAGATTGTGAAGACCCTGCATATCTCTGTTTGTTTCAGGAGTGTCCTTCAGGCGTGGTGGATGAAGAGGCTTTTAAGAACATCTTCTGTCAATTCTTCCCACTAGGAGGTACGTATCACACTAATATTATAAAGGCGAAAGTTTGTGAGTGGGGGTGTGTTTATATGTTTATTACTTCTTCACGTTCAAACGGCTGCACCAATTTTGATAAAATTTGGTATAAAGGTAGCTGACACCCTAGATTAACATATAGGCTACTTTTTATCCCGATATTCCCACGGGATCAAAATTTACGCGGGTGAAACCGCGGAGCGCAGCTAGTTTCATTCATAAATACGAGAGGTAGATATTAATAATTGTTATGACTATTATTTTCTATGATTCTAGAAAAAAACATTCCAGTGCTAGTTGGTCTCTATGCTAAAGCCTGGAATAGTACACGTATAGCATGCTTGCTATAGGTACTAGAGCACAAAAATAAGTTCATTGCGTTATTTACGTTGTTGAGTAGACTTTTTCGAACATGCCTACCCAAATGTCCTTTCTTTGGTATTGTTCGTCGAATCGTTGAGCTCTTGAAGTTCTGAACTCAGAGCTGCACGATTTTTGACAAATACGTGCATTGATTGGACAGGTTCGCTCAATCTGCGTGGTTCTTTCCTCAAAAGACCATTTCAGACACCAATCTACATGGTCTTCACACGATCTGATCAAGATTTTGTCTGGACTTTAAAAGAGACTGTGACCTCTGAGTTTGTTTCGGCCTTTCTTCTCAGAATAGTCAGATAGGAAACGTCGACCTCATCTAGTTTAAAAAAATATGATTGTACAAACCTACTTACAGAAAATAAATCATTTATCATATGAATCATTGGATAAGCAATATCCTTAAATTCAAATCATCTTTATTGTGGATCATAGGAAAGTGACCATAATACAGCTGGTGTTAATTCAGTGTTTTGCGAACAGCTATGTCCTGCCCTTAGAGCGTACAATAAAACGTATGTCATGTATATAAAGTGAGTTTACATGCATGTCAACAATAATATTATATAACAAACTAGCTTCTGGCCGCGACTTCGTCCGCGTGAAATTTCTTGTACCCCCACCCCGTCGCAACACTTCGTATTCGCTTAGCGTTCATTCTGACTTTTTTTCTTTTTGCTCGGCTCCTAAGGGTCGTAGCGTGATAGCAGCCTGTAGCCTTCCTCAAGAATTGGGCTATCAAATGCAAAAAGATTTTTTCAAATCTGACCGGTAGTTCCAGAGATTATCGCGTTCAAACAAACAAACTCTTCAGCTTTATTATTAGTATATAGAAGATTACATTTCAAATTAAATTACAAATTTTAGACAATTAAATGCTTGTTGGAATCCTTCAAAATGATTCAGATCGTGCGTTTTTTTGTGCAGAATAAATAAAATTTTCTTTTTTTCTTTGTGATCGAGTGTGTTACGCAATGTTGTTCAACTTTCATATAATAAGTGAATGTTTTGTTTCAGACGCCACTCAATATGCGCACTACGTATTCAAGACTATCAAACACAAACAGAGCGGGAAGGTGAACTTCGAGGTAAGCACAGACGCCATCACATCAAGCTACCCGAAACTATCAAATTTTTCCAAACAACTTTGAACCTTATGGTTTAGCGATAAAGTTGAAAATCTTTTTAAAAAAATTGACAGACTGTAGTAGCTTGATGTGCTGCGTGTTTACAACAATACAGTTAAGGGGCTTACAGGACCTAAACGCAAAAAAACGCAAGTTTTAGAAACAATAAAATTATAATGATCAACTCCAGTAAACAAAATCAGAAAAATATATGATATTTTACTATCTACCTAGGTAGATAGTGTGTTGAAAACATACCATAATCAGCCTATAATGTTCCCACTGCTGGGACACTGGCCTCCTCTCAGTGAGAGGGAGTGGGCCGTAATCCACCACGCGGGCCCAGTGCGGGTTGGCAGATGTCACATGTCTTCGAATTTTTGGTTCTAGGACATGCCGGTTTCCTCACGATGTTTTCCTTCACCGTTTTGAGAGCAGTGGTGTTGAAATAATTTACACAAAGTAAAGCGCCTGTCTGGGTTCGAACCTACGACCTACAACTCGAAAGTCGCGGCCGTTACCACTTGGCCACCACTGCTCTACCTCTAAAAACTTTCTTTTTACAATCACTCAAACTCAAGATGACAGGTCTAAACCTCACTGATGCGTCGAATTAGGAGTAGTGGCAAGGGAATCCTAAAGATGATCGCTGAAAGTCCAGAGTCATCAGTGTGGGATAGGTTTATAAAACTGCATATTAGGTAGGAATACTTAAAAAGGTTAATTTGTTTTTAATTTTTACCGACTTCAAAAAAAAAAGGAGGTTATCAATTCGATACGTATGTATGTAATATTATTGGAATTGCATTATATTCACATATGATGATCTATTAGGGCTTCCAAACAAATATACAAAATTTCATAGACGTATGTATGTATGTATGTATGTATGTATGTATGTATGTATGTATGTTTGTCCACGCATATCTCCGGAACTATTAATCGGATCGTGACCATTTTTTTTTATTGGCTTACATTTTCTTCAACTTAGGGAACAGTGCAAGTTTCATCAAGATCGATTCAGTAATTTTCAAGATATGGACTAATACGTGTAAGTGTGACGGCCTGGCTTATTGATAAGAGCTACGGGTGTAGTGTCAAAGGGAAAACATCTCAAAACCTTGGTCAAATACTAGTGCAAAAACTAAAAATTACGAAATAAAAAGTAATTTAAAAAAATTAAACCGACTTCAAAAAGAAATTAACTCAAAATTATGAAATAACTTTAATTTCGGAAGTCGGTGGCATAAAACTAAAATACAGATCCCAAGACACCGACTTCCGAAATTAAAGTTATTTCATAATTTTGAGTTAATTTCTTTTTGAAGTCGGTTTAATTTTTTTAAATTACTTTTTATTAATTGTGACATTGATATTGGTATTGACATTCAGATTTTTGAATTTTAATTAGTTTGACTAACATAGTTTTTAAGTTCCATAATACTAACCTCATATGGACATGCAAAAATAGTCTGAATTAAATGTTTTTTTTTTTTTTATCTAAAATTTATCTTCTGTCCTTTTCTTAACGAAATGGAAAGAAAAAGATGCGCTAAACTTAAATTTAGTTTAATTTGTGAACATCAGAATCGGCGCCATTGTCGTGATATTGTGATGCCTCACATTATTATTACTTTCTTGTCATAACTCGTATAGCTAGCAACAGGTGGCAACCCCGTTCAAGTGGAAAAGTCGACGTCAGACAATGCCGTCTTATGTACAAAATCAACGAAGATCGATGCTCAGTGTCAAACGTTTTTTAGGGTACTTTACCTCAAAATAAAAAACGGAACCCTTCGTTGTCCGTCTGTCAGGACCCTTTTTCTCAGGAACGCGTGGAGTTATCAAGTTGATTTTAATATCAAATACTCAGGGCTGCAATTCCTTGAAGCAGTGAAAAAATCAAACTTCTAAGCCAACGCAATCAAAATATACGGGCGTTTATGTTCCGTTAATGCCGCATGTTTTGACACTCGCAAGGGAATCAAAACCTTTAAGGTACTTCCCGTTGACATAGAATCATGAAATTTGGCAAGAAGCACTGTCATGTAGCATAAGTAAATGAAAAAATCCGAAAACAGAGCAGTGGTGATGAAACAAATTACGCGAAAACAGATTGTCTGATTTTGATAGATGGCGGTACGAAGTTCGCCAGGTCAGCTAGTTTTATAGTAAAAGTTTGAAATTGCCATCAAGTACTTATAAGCAAAGGGATTGGAGCTCTCGCTGGTCGTTGTTCGCCAACTATATAAGCAATGGGGTCTGCTGCCTTACAGGACCTCTAATACTTATGTGATAAACTACAATAGTAGGTAAAGATCTAAAGTTAGTTTTGTAGAAATAATGTATGAAATCCATTGAGCTACCCCTTTCGATTCTATTCCTCAAGCTTTTGTAGTTCAAGATATAAATGTCAGTCTTTACTTTTAGCAACAAAACCACTCTAACTTGATATTTCTTTAAGAAAGATCAGTTTAAACTGGTTTTCTGTATAAAAAGGCAATTGAACCAATATATTTAGAACTTCATCTTGAAAACTTCTGGGTACTTTTGAAGTAAAGTTGCTTTTAACTAAATTACTTGAATTTACTTCGAAATTTTGGTCTGCCTTGTTGGTGGTCGCTAGTGCGGCGGCTGAGCGTCGGGTCCTGGGTTTGATTCTCAAGTCGCAAGTCAGACAAAGTGTTATTAGGTTATCAATCAAGAATTTCTCAGGTGCACTGAAAAAAATAATTTCTTACTACAGAATAGAATAGAATTTATTTATTTATAAGAATGTAGTTACCAAGGTAACCGACATAGCCCGAAGAATTGCCAAACTTAGTGGCAGTGGGCAGGCCAGAACAGATGGCCGATGGGGCCGAAAGGTTCTGGAGTGGCGACCGCGTACCGGAAGACGTAGCGTTGGAAGGCCTCCCACAAGGTGGACCGACGACCTTGTGAAGGCCGCAGGAACCCGTTGGATGCGAGAAGCACAGAACCGGTCAAAGTGGAGGTGCTTGGGGGAGGCCTATGTCCAGCAGTGGACGTCTTTCGGCTGAAATGATGATACACTCTACCATAACATACAAATAGTGTACAAATATTCAAATGTCATTTTTGTATAACTAACTACAATTAATTATGATTAAAAATACATATGTCCAATATGAATTATTAGATTTATTTAGGTAGTCGTTACTTTAAAACCAATGTCAAAATTAAGTACATGTCATCTTGGATTTTTGACAGCACATTGAAATGGCTGTATACAGTAAGAAGAAATGTTTGTAAAACAGTAAAAGTCAAAACAGTAACTTTTAATGATTGAACACACTATTTACTGAAAAAAAACCAACAATAAAAGAAAGGAAAACCACCACTACTGTAATGTAAGTAAATTATAATAATAATTTATTGTTAAAAATAAAATAGACTCTCGATACCGGTGGGCCACTATTTTTTATATTTTTAAATGTTTTATTTGTTTTTATATTCTAATAATTAAAAATATAATTAATATGTTTAAAATGAAATAAAGGATATTAATTATTTATTATTATTAATTCATTATATAATACTCAGCAAAAAGTTAATTACAGAGCTTCGACTCGGCAAACTTAATAATTATACTCGTTACTTGATCCCTAAGCTACGATAGAATTATGGAGTAATTTGAACAAAAGCCAAATCGCAGCCTTTTAAATCAATGATGGCGGGCCTCGGGTGACAGAGAGGGACACACATATACATGTTATACTATGCAAGAGAGAGAGGTAATCAAATAGAATGATTGTTGGAGAATAATTCGATAGCTTTGTTCGTAATTGAAATTAATTATGTAAAACGTCAGTGCAGTGGTGGCCAAGTGGTGACGGCCGCAACTTACGAGTTGTAGGTCGTAGGTTCAAACCCAGCCAGGCGCTTTACTTTGTGTAAATTATATCATCACCACTGCTCTCAAAACGGTGAAGGAAAACATCGTGAGGAAACCGGCATGTCCTAGAACCAAAAATTCGAACACATGTGACATCTACCAACCCGCACTGGGCCCGCGTGGTGGATTACGGCCCACTCCCTCTCACAGAGAGGAGGCCTGTGTCCCAGCAGTGGGAACATTATAGGCTGATTATGTATGTAATGTATAAAAGTAATCTAACATAACGTCGTATTGACTATATTAAAGGAAAAGGTTAGAGAAACCAAGGATTGAAAACCGGTACGAATTTGAGTTGTGGTTCTTCATTTCGGTTCTTAAAAAGGTTCTTCTTTTCGGTAGGGTTCCGGTTCAGGTTCCGGTTTGGTTCTGGTTCCAAAGTACCGGTTCCAAATAAAGTTTCCAATATACCGGTTCCGTATCATCCGATTTAAAGGTTCTCTAAGAAAGAAGGGATAATGTTAGACGCGTGGCTGGCGTATCTTTTCTTCGTATGAACTCGTTTTGAAGAAGAACCGGTAAAATAAAGGTTCTTATACACTCACAAAACACATTTTCACAAATCACTACCGTCTTTCGTTATGGGTCCGTGAGGACGCGCGGGCGCGGGACTACTGACGCGTCTGTAGAATCGTCGTTCATTCGTTTGAAGTACTTGACAAGGATTATATATCTTTCTTGTTCTGTTTAGTACACTCTGTGCAAGTTTGAGCAAGATAGAATAAGTAGTTATGAGGGAAATAGACGTCAAACATACGAGTGTGAGCGCGTCCGAATTGGACGCATCACAGTCAACTGATTGACAGCTCGCGGCCGAATCGGACAATCAACATTGCAAGGTTCTAATTTAGATTCCGGTTCCGGTTCGGGTTCTAGTAACCGGAACCAGTAAATACGGGTTCTTTACCGGTATTTTAGGGACCTTTTCAATCCCTGAGAGAAACGATGAATGGACTGTGTGAATGATGATATGGTTAGAAAAGTAAGTTTGACGGCACGGTTGGCGCAGTGGTTAAAAGCGATTGACTTCTGCGCTGCGTGTCGCGGGTTCGATTCCCGCACGGAACAAATATTTGTATGACCTACAAGTAGTTGTTCCGGGTCTGGCTGTTTGTGTATGTGACTTTAAATGTTTGCAAACGCACCCACAATACAGGAGAAATTCCGAGTGTGGGGCACGTTTTAAAAAAAAAAAAAAAAGAAAGGGGTTCACCACCGAGATGACTAATAGAGAAGTATGGAAGAAGACATGTTGCGCCGGCTACTGATACATCCATACTAATATTATAAATTCGAAAGTAAATCTGTCTATCTGTACGTTACCTTTTCACGCCTAAACCACTGAACGGATTTCGATAAAATTTGGCAGAGAGATAGATTGCATCCCGGGGCAGGATATAGGATAGTTTTTATCGACGTACCTCGCGGGCGAAGCCGCGGGCGGAAGCTAGTTAAGATATAAGGGCAGGAGATCAAGACTGTTTCCTTCGTTGGTGACCTTACATTCAAAGGACCATGGGCTTTTGGACCAACGCTACGAACCGTTCAAAAGTGAAGAGTGAAGTGACCTATGGCGTATGGAAGCCTGAAGGATGCCCTTTTTAACCGACTTCAAAAAAGTCGTATTTTATTTTATTAATTTTAGGAAAACACACACACACACACACACACCCCCACACACACAGCACACACACACACACACACAGCACACACAGCATTTTAATATCTAGTACAATGTGTAAACGATGGCCAATTACATGCTTCCAATAACGATTAATGTGAGTAACATTAACAAATACGCGAAAACAGTAACGTAAGAGACACGCAAATGAATTATCTCGCGCTCAAAAAATAAGATAATAAAGAGAAGAAAAAAGAAAATTATGTTTATACATCGAAAAAACGATTGTTCAAACTTTGCTTTACTTCCTTAACACTACTAGTACTTAAATAAATCTAAACTTATCGCGACATCCTGGCACACTACAAGCTCTTATCACGTACGAGTTCTGTCTGTAGATAGTTGTGACTTGAGGCACATGGAGAAGACGTGGTCTACGAAAAAATGCACTCGGTACACGAAGCCCGATCTTTCCCGAGCTAGGCATCGAAACTATGACTCCATACTCAGCTATTTTACTAATAACAACTAAACCAAAGAGTTGCGGCTTTTTTTCCACATTGAATTTAATTTTTCAGAAAATTACCTATCCTTTCTGAGATATAATTTTCTTGCATAATAAATATTCAAATACCCAGCCATTTTTCCTCCATATTTGTCTTCATGCATATTTTATAAGTTTATTTATTGACTGCCAGACCCAATCTTGTTCTTTCGCGCCAATACCTTCATCTTTTTTTTTTATATGTAGAGGCACAAGAAATTATTTCTATTCAGCCTGAATGTAGGGAAAAAATGTTTTGGAATTCTTTTTTTTTTCATACTGTTGTTGTCAACTGGGAAAGATGTAAAAAAAGATTTTGTTAGGTAAGTAAGTACTTTATTTTTAGGGAAAATATTGGAAACGATTTCTTACTTCATTTTTGAGTCGAACTTTTTTTTCTCGAAATGGTATGTTGTTGCTGTTTCAATCCTGCCTCACGGTTCTTTTTATGTAAATCCGAAACGGTAGGAAAAGGTATCATTCATTCAGACCAGTATTTCTTTTTCTTAGTTCATTTTAGTGATGGTCTGGCAGTTTGAGGCAAAATAGGAAATGGTCAACAAACCTACAGTTGTTGACCTAAAGTGTTGTGAAAAGTGGAAGGTAAACCAATGCGTAACACACGATTACGCTCATTTTGAATCATTTTGAAGCATATTGCTAATCCATTGCTTCATATGTTCGAAAAATGTGTCTGCTCAACAACGTAAATGTTGTTGAACTGTCAAAATGAAACCCATTGCTACAGATAGTGTGTTACGCAATTACCCTGCAGGTCGACTACACAAGTACACGCTTTTATTCTATAAATCCCAAATACTCAGCCAACAGCTGGCAGTAACTAATATTGTACAAAAGAATAATGTGACAATACGACGTGACCCGAAATCTCGATACCATTTGTAACGAGCTCGGATAGCACTTAACATGCAGATAATCTGTACATTTTCTTTGACAAGAAAATTGGTTGGTTAGTTACTGGGGCTTGAGGGGCGCATGGCTAATGGTAACAGCCGCACGACGCACGAGTCGGTCGGAGGTTAATCTACGCTGTCCGCGGTCGGTTTATGGATGGGTGACCATCCCTTACATATCGAGACCCCTCCGTGCCTCAGAAAGCACGTTAAGCCGTTGGGCTGCTGTCATTCGTAAATCTTTGACAGTCGTTACGGGGAGTCAGAAGTCCAAAAATCTGTCAACCGCCACCACCGGAGTGTTACCGCGTGATCGTATTACCCAGTAACTGGGTTGTGTTGAGGAGGTTAGCAGGATTGGGCGGGTCATCACATCAGCCGTAAGCACGATGACGTTGGGCAAAAGTCTACACACGGGTGCCTGAAGGTGGAAAGAAAGAGGTGGCGAGATGACTTGGGTGCGTACCGCGAAGGCTGATTAGAGATGGTGTGGGCAGGGCCGGATTAAAACTACTTGATGCCTTATGCAATCCATTCTTGTGGGTAGCTGGAAGGAATACGTCAAATTATAAGTCACCCTGTATAATATTATAAGTCACCCTATATAATATTATAAGTCACCCTGTATAATATTATAAGTCACCCTGAATAATATTATAAGTCACCCTGTATAATATTATAAGTCACCCTGTATAATATTATAAGTCACCCTGTATAATATTATAAGTCACCCTGTATAATATTATAAGTCACCCTGTATAATATTATAAGTCACCCTGTATAATATTATAAGTCATCCTGTATAATATTAAAATTTGGCAGAGAGATAGACTGCATCCCGGGGAAGGACATCATAATCAGCCTATAAATGTTCCCACTGCTGGGACACAGGCCTCCTGTCTTCGAGAGGGAGTGGGCTATATCTACCACGCGGGCCCAGTGCGGGTTGGTAGATGTCACATGTCTTCGAATTTTTAGTACTAGGACATGCCGGTTTCCTCACAATGTTTTCCTTCACCGTTTTGAGAGCAGTGGTGGTGAAATAATTTACACAAAGTAAAGCGCCTGTCTCGGTTTCCTACCTACGACCTACAACTCGTAAGTCGCGGCCGTTACCACTGGGCCACCACTGCTCATGGGGGGGAAGGACATAGTATAGTTTTTATCGACATACCTCGCGGGCGAAGCCGCGGGCGGAAGCTAGTACAAAATCTTTGACACCTCGTTCTAAACCTGCTTGACTGTTCGAATGTGGCTAGAGCCACATAAGCATGTTGCCAGCCTATATAAGGTCGACTTTAGCGAACAACCTTTACAGTACTAATAAAGGTTACAAATATTTGGATTTAAAACGTGAATTTAAAATAGCCATTTTAAACGTTCGATCTTCGTTGGCTTCGAATATGCCGAGCAATATATTTCGTCGTGTCGACAGTGATTTACGTGTCATATATTATGTGCACAATATGTATTATATAGATGGTAAATGTATGCAAACGATTCCCAGGGCGAGGACTTGGCGATTTATATATTTATGCTTTAAGCAAATATGTGTTAGCATAATACAGGGTTATTGGCAAAACATTAACAACCTCTTAAGAGGTCATTGTACTCATCATTATGAACAACTTTTACTATGGGACCAAACGTGAAATCGCGAAAAAAAAATCAGCTGTTCCCTACATTTTGACGAGTTAAACGAACATAAATGTAGGGAACAGCTGATTTTTTTGTGTTATACATTTAGGTTTAGGCGTGAAAAGGACATACAGACAGCCAGAGTTACTTTCGAATTTATAATATTAGTATGGATTAGGTTTTTTTTAGAATAAAACAGTGATAATATTTTAGTCGGGGAAATGTGTTGAGGTATCTATACACCACATGCGAACAACGCGTCATACTGACGTCACGCAAAATCCTGCATCTCGCAAGCAGAGTTTACCGCGCAACTAGCATAAATACAACGGCCCGACATGAACCATCGGGCAGTTGCCCGCCAGATACAACACCCATATTGTCGGAGGATCTTCCCTTTTCTATGGAGTAAGAGTGAACATTATACCCTGTTCCTCATACCTCTACACACTAATCCAACTATTAATTCTACAACTTCATAAATTCCAGGAGTTCCTCGACATCCTGTCCCGCGTGGCGCGCGGCTCGGTCCAAGAGAAGCTGTCCTGGGTGTTCACACTCTACGATGTGGATGGAGATGGCCGTATCTCCCGGTCAGAGATGCTGGCTGTGGTGCAGGCTATATACGAACTGCTTGGGAGGGCTGCGGCACCCCCGGTGCATAGTACTGCCGCTAAGGACCATGTTGATCGGATATTTCATGTGAGTTTTGATTTTTGCCTTTAGGTGCTAAAAGATTACTTGGCTGGCATGACAATTTAAGAAAATTTTGTAGTGTTTGCCTATCCTAATGAGTTGAGCTGCACGATTACTGATAAATGCTTTCACTGACTGGTCGAGCCCACTCAAATCTGAATGGTTCTTCTTCTCCTCAAAAAACAATCTATAATCTACATTGTCCTCACATGATCTAACCAAGACAATGGTCTGGACTTTAGAAGATACTTTGACCCCTGAGTTTGTTTCACCATTTCTTCTCCGGGGTAGTCAGATAAGAAATGTCGACTCCATCTAGCTTATTTATTAACTTTTTTTATAAAATGACATGTAAAACTGATTCAGATATCTTATTTACAGTTTTTTTATGCATTATATTCTCATTCACCTCTTCGTTTCTAAGCACAGCTCTTTAAAAAAGCTAGTTAATGCTACTGCTGCTGACGATTCAAGCTATATCTCTGTTTCCAGCTCATGGACACGAACTGCGACGGCGTGGTGACTCCGGACGAGCTGGCTCGCTGGTGCAGCCGCGACCCCGCGCTGCTGAACTCTTTGGATACCATGGACACGGTCTTGTGATCCACGGGTCGCAGCGCCGAGCATAGGTATAAACACACCTTCTTACATCATACACATCCACTCACATCTTCACACTCACGTTCCTAGATTAGAAATGACGAAAATGTCGACACAAAAGATTTGAGCAAGGTTGTGGATGTCTATAAGAACAGAGGTACCTAGAAACCAAACCCAGAGGTGGACCAAAGAAATGATGAAAACTGTGTGAACGATGATATGAACATTCCTAGACTTGAAGTGACGAAAATGTCGTGAGAAATGATTTGAGTATGGTTGTGGATGCTATAAAAGTAGAGGAACACCAAAGAAATGATGGATGAAAGAAAGAAAATATATTTATTTAGCACAGACAAAAATAAACACAGTACACCAAATAGCCAGATAATAGTCGTACATCAGATAAAAACAAAAATAAAGATAATAAAAACTTATTTACAAAAAAAAACAACGGACTTCCAATAAAAACACTGCAAATTGAAAAATAACTTTAATTTCGGCAGTCGGTGTCAATAAACGAAAATGCGGAACCAAAGACACCGACTTCCGAAATTAGAGTTATTTTTCAATTTGCAGTGTTTTTATTGGAAGTTGGTGATTACTGAGATGACGACTGATAGAGAAGTATGTCAGAAGAAGACATGCTGCGCCGACCACTGATACATTTCTGTGAGTAGGAGGATGATACACGAAAACATACACATTGAATTGATTCAAAGTCCTGACTGACTGATATATCAACGCACAGCCTAAACCGCTGGTCCTAGATACATGAAATTTGGAGGGTGTGTTCTTTGTGAAGAGTAGGTATCCACTAAGAAAGGGTTTTTTGAAATTCCACCCTTAATATGGGGAATGGGGGGAGGGTGAAATTTCACGCGGGCGAAGTCGCGGGCATAAGCTCTGTGTATAAAATTGGTGAACGTACACAATAACATTGAGTTAATGTCATGATTTGATGATGATTGTCTAGTAATAAACTCGAAATGAAGTGAGTTTGTGAAACTCCGAATTTTATTTAAATAAATTTTAAACTATTTCAGGTCGGACTCGGCGCGCGCATCCTGTTCCACGGCCGCAGACAACTGTTCTCCGTCTCCCTCTGGCCTACCGACTACTCACTCTACGACCTTCACACCTCACACCCAACAGATAGACAAGGACAGAACTAGTATCGAGAGCTACGCTCCCCAACTGCAACACCAGAAAGACAAAAGCATGACTGAAAGCTTCGCCTCAGTCGAAACTCATGTGGATAGAAGTATTGTGGAAAGTGAATGTGAGAGCGGGATAGATAGCGGGGCCGCTAGTGCGTCTACCAGTGGAATGAAGAGTGTAGTTAGTAGTGGGATTGGAAGGAGTGAAGAGGATAAAGTTGTAGTTGAGAGGAAAGTAGAAGAGAAGAAGAAGCAGCCGCCTCCTGTACCAGCTAGAGTTACTGCAGTTACTGCTTGTGTGAGTATATCACTTAATTATTTACTGTAGCTTTCTAATAAAGAAGTATGAGGAACTGGGTATAAAATTCACTCGTCCTACCTAAAAAAGGGAGGTTACTATTATGCTAGTTGCACGACAAACTCTGCTTGCGAGATGCAGGATTTTACGTGACGTCAGAATGACGCGTTGTTCGCATGTGACGTTGTAGATACCACTACACTAGTAAATAGTCACTTTAGAACTATGGGGATTCGCAGGATAATCATGATAACCAACATAGCCCTAAAAATTGCCGTAAGCACTTAAGTGGTATTGATACCAGCAGATGCATGGGACCAAAATTCCGGAGAGGTGCCATGAACCCAAAGAGACGGCGAGGCCAACAATTTGGAACGAACGACTAGCTTTCTGATTAATTGCGGCCCACTCCCTCTCACCGAGAGGAGGCCTGTGTCCCAGCAGTGGGAACATTATAGGCTGATTACGTATGTATGTTATGTATAAAGTTTATGTTTGGAGCCGCGGAGGGCGAGATGGGAACTCATGATTTACATGGTCGTGGTAGTTTAGTCTTTGGTAAGAAGAATAAAATGTGTACATTTCACACTAAGTCATGGTGATAATATTTTTCAGATAACTGAAGAAACAGTCCAACGCAAAGTGAAACGCCGACCACGAAGATCAAGCTCACCGCAGCTGCCGCGGTGAACCACACCCTAACACATTGAGATAAGGTTTATTATCCTTCGACCGCTGTGCTTATGATACTACGCATTCCAAAATGTACCTTACGCTATTTTTAAGGCGGTCTATATTATTAGATTCTACAAAATATTCAAGAAAGAAACGATTAAATGAATCGATTTTGGAATCGAGTTAGTAGCCAAAAATTCAATTATTTGGGTCTAAAAAGCAGGGCTCGGTAACCGGTTGAAATTCTTAACCGGTTACGGTCATTGACCCCAAACCGAAATCGATTTAGGTTAAGGTTTGTACTTTACCGGTTTTTACCGGTTTATGGGAACCGGTTTTTCATGAATTTACGGAATTACGTAATTAACCGGTTAATTTGGGTGTCACAACCGTTTGTGCTTAAGTAACCGGTAACCTTTATCATTTGGGTTTCATAAGAACTGTTCACTTGTTTAACCGGTTATTGAAGGAGCGATATATTTACCGGTACTTAATCGAAATTAACCGCTCTTTTAAACCGGTTCAGAGCCCTGCTAAAAAGTTTGATTTTAAAGCACAAGATACTATCTACAAAAGGAAAATGAAGGCTCTTCCCCACAGGCGTGTTATTATCGTTTGATAATATCGGACACGTTAATGCGATATCTGATTTCAGTACATTTTGTATTAGGACGGTCACGAAGTTACACACTGCTGCGATAATAACGACGCAATCAATACAAGTAGGACGCTTGCGTTCCTTCGTCCTGCGATATTCCGATATGAGTTCTTAGAATATTTTGTATTTGGACGCATACGATCTTACACACACCTGCGTTAATAACGTAGTAACGCGTAATGTGGGCTCCCAGGCTGTAGGTTACACGCACACGTCAAAAATATCGGACGACATATTAAATCGGGACGCATTATCGCAATAACGCATCCGATAAAAAGCGCCTGCGGGGGAGATCCTTTAAGTCTTCATTACTTAAATCCTATTTGTTTGAGTTGGAAACAACAATTAAGCATTGTTTTACAAGTAATTAAATTAAACAACAATTAACAATTTCATAATTAAGTATGTAGTATTATTATTTCACAAAGTAAGTATCTTCTTATCATAAACATTAATTGTTTAAAATAGCCGTGAGCATACTATAAATAACTGTATAACATCGTCAATGTACACGAAAATTATTTAGATTTAATTATTATGAACGATACCTACATTTATCTAACTATTATTCTTAATATTTCAACAACAAACTTATGACATTATTAAAACTAAGTATTATTATAATAAGATGAATGCAATGATGCGTGTATGGGCACCTGATAATACCCTTTGTGTGAATCCTTAAGTTTATTTACTTAATCTATCCGTAGAATATTATTCATATTTTTGGCTTATAAATCTTAAATGATTCTGGATTACTGATTATAATAAAACTCAAATATTATAATAACTATTATAAAACAAAAATAAAGATACAGGATAAAATGAGGGACACCATCGTTTGAGTTGGCCCATGATAGATTAAGAACAGTGGTGACCATAGATAAGGATAAGTACTAACGTAGTGGTGACCCAGTGGCAACGATCTCGACTTACGAGTTGTGGGTGGTGGGTTCGAACCCAGGCAGGCGCAAATAATTGTAAATTGGTGGGTGTAAATAATTTCATCACCACTGCTCCCAAAACGGTGAAGGAAAACATCGCTTGTCCTAGACTCGAAAACTCAGAGACATGTAACATCTACCAACCCGCACTGGGCCCGCGTGATGGGTTACGGCCCACTCCCTCTTGAAGAGAGGAGGCCTGTGTCCCAGCAGTGGGAACATTATAGGTTGACAATGCATAATAGCTATTACGACAATCTGCTTTCAATATTTAACCAGCAAATGATTCGGATTCCTGATATGTGTGTTTATGATGAGTGTTTATTATAATCAGTAACGGTGAAAATATTCTATTATAATGAAACGAAGAGCAATATGTTGTATTCGATAATGTTCAAGCTTGATTAAACTCTGGTTTCTGAAAGTTTATTAAATCTTAGTATTCTGTTTTCAAATATCATGTCAAAGTATAATTGGTTGTTGTTATTTTTGTCAACCAATCACAACACCTGACATGATAATTATTTGACAGCAGATTTATCGATTGAACTGAACAAAATTGAGTTTTAACTTTAGTCCAAGCTTTAATCTTCGAGCCAATGTTCGTATTTTGAACTTTATTCCGACTGAGGTAAAATTCTTAATACAAAATTGAGAAATTATGCTCGGGTTTACAATCAGTTTTTGCACTTAGAACTTTAAATGTGTGTGGCCTAAAGAAGAACTTCGTTTGTTTTCAGAAACCGAGTTTTGAAGAGTGATAGAACCTTGTCACCCTACTATTAGATTCCTACTCTTATCTATACTTAGATAATAAACCTCAAATAGTTAATAAAAAATTATGTCTACACCAATGTTGATAGATATCTAAAGTTAAGGCGTGAGTTCTGCGGCTTTGAATTGGATGGGTTACCGAAGACCCATCTGAGTTTAAGCCGTAGATGCATTAATTAAGGTGCAATTTCGAAAGCAACTGCAGACCGCAGACTGCAGCAGCACTGCCGCCCAATCTCAATGACAGACCGCAGTGACACTACTGGTTTCTATGTTTGTCAAAGGAATTTCGTGGAACTAAAGAAGAGAAATGCCGCAGCTGTCGTAGATGTGACGTCAAAAACTGCAGCGGCACTGTCGCCTGCGTATAGTGCCAACCGCAACGCCGCTACTGTCTGCGGTCTGCCGTCGCCTTCAGCATTGTACCTATTTCCATTGATTCTAGAGGTCCAAATCACGACCATGTTTACTGTGACAGGGTTGCATGTTAGTAAGTGCATGTGCTTTAACGTTTGACCTTATTACTGCAGAGGTAACTGAATTTTCAATATTTTGCACATCTATTTCAACAACATAGGTACAGATGCCAGCATATCAAGCTACCCGAAACTGTCAAATTTTTATTAATAAAAAATAAATAAATAATAATATTTTTTTTTTTTAATTAATTTTTTTTTTTTTTTTTACTTTTTTTTTTTTTTTTTTTAATCTAAAGTGATAAAGTTGAAAATCTTAAAGAGACCCAACATGAGACAAAAATCATTTTATATTTGTCTCTAAAATCGGCAACACAGTCAACTTCTAATCTTGCAAGTTATAAACAAGCATAAAATATTCATATATTTAATACTGCTTACATATTACTCACATCTATAGTTCTATACTATGAAACAAAACAAATTCTTCAAAATGCTAAATAATATTTACAATCGCTAGTTTATAAAGTTGTTCTTCCAAATCTAGTGTTTAGCTTTTAGCTAGATTTACTTCTCTATTGTTATCTCTCTCGCACTCGCAGATTCTTCTATTTATAGCTGATGTGCGAAAGAGACCTCTATATGGTGTGCGTGACCAATTATATTGTAAGGTGGAACGACCATTTTCTTTTAATTGAATCATCATCGTCAGATGCTTATGATGATTCTCCAACAATTCCTTCCCAAGTCTAACCCTTTCTCAACTATGTTGGCTTCCAGTCTACAGCTGGATAGCAGTATTTTACATGGAGCGACTGCCTATGTGACCACCACGACACAGTTGCTGGGTGACATGATGCCCTTAGAAGGACTACGAGCTCCAGGTGGCTCCTCAATTCAGACGTTTAGATTGTGGAGCCACTTTTGCATTAAAATAACTAGTGATATATTTTGCTGCTAAATCTAGAATTCGTGCTGCAAAATAAGCTACATTACTACTAAATAATGGTGAGATCAGATTTTTAAAATCTGATCTGGCTCCTCAATCTTTACGGACATCATATTTTTGGTATCAACACCACTGCACTTAAAACAATGAATGCAAATATTGCGAAAGCAGCATGTCTTAAAAGCAAAAATTCGAAGACGTGTCATATGTCTGTCATATGTCATCATCATCATCATCTGTCTTATGTGTGCCAACACAACTAAACCGCACAGTTCCCGCGTCGTGGATTATGCCCCACTCCCTCTCACAGAGAACCAGCAGTCCCAGGCCTGAGTCCCAGCAGTGGGAACATTATAACCTATTTTATTTGTTCTCATCATCATCATTTCAGCCGAAAGACGTCCACTGCTGGACATAGGCCTTCCCCAAGCACCTCCACTTCGACCGGTTCTGTGCTTCTCGCATCCAACGCGTTCCTGCTCTTCCGGGGATTCTTAGCACCCCTTGCCTCACCGTGGCCTTGGCCGCTACCGTAACTAAGGGTAGGCTGGCCGCCGGGTACTAGGGGCCAAGGGGGGGGGGGGGTATTTGTTCTATCTGCTGCATATTATGGTCGTTCCACCCAAATCTTGTGGAACACAGTTAAGGCAATACTTCGTAGTTAAAAGTAGTTTAATATATTCTACGCTCGTTGACTCTATAGTTATATATTTTCTCTCTTGTTAATAATAAAGACCATTTTCATGAGCCTTACCTAATAACTATATAGTAGTTTTAAGACGTTATGCTCCACTAAATTGTACCTTTCTACCTTTCTGGAAGTCTGATCATGTTTCTGATCAGTGTGTGCGAATTGTAATATGTTTTTGTTCCAATGAAATATTTGTATTTGTAGTGACGTTTTCCACAGACCAAGGAGTTACCTCGGTGGCTGTTGCTAGAGGCGGCAATGTCAGTACTATCAATACAAACCAAGCTTGTCAAAGCGTGCACTGACTGGACAGGTCCACTCAATCTGTGTGGTTCTTTCATCAAAATACCATTTCAGACATCAATCTACATGTCTTCATGTCACATGATCTGACCAAGATTATGTCTGGACTTTAAAAGAGACTGTGACCTCTGAGTTTGTTTCGAACTTTCTTGTCAGAATAGTCAGATAGGAAACGCCGACCTCATCTAGTTTTTAAAATATGATTGACGTACAACCCGAATCACTTCAAAGTAAGAGTGAACAGGCTTCTTCTGGGTAAGCTCACTCCATCGTCGACTTTGTCTCTGTCACCTCTGACCTAGACTAGAGTCAAGAGCAAACAAATTAAAAAATAATAATAAAAAGACGTGTAAAAGTGTTTGTGCAAACATACTTACAGAAATAAAATCATTTATCATTTAACGTTTACTCACACTACGACTCTAATGACGTGTAGAAACTGACAGCTTAATGGCGGTTGTAACAGAAATTGTGCGCGCAACGCAGTTTTTGGCGCCATGACTTGATTAGTACTTGCAGCCGTCTCTAAATTCAGCCGGCGATTGCATGCTCTATGGTTGACAGACATGAGATGTAATAAAAGACTTCCAAAAACAAGTGAATGTCGTGATTGCCCCAATAGGAGGAGGTGTAACAGTTCACACTTCTTTAAAGGTCTTTCAAGATATTATATATATGAAGTGGAGCCGGTAACAATAATTAATAAACGTTTGGATACATGCAGCTAATAATGTCAAAGTCAAAGCATTTATTTCAAATAAGCACATAAAAGGCACTTTTGAACGTCAAAAATTACAAAAAATAAAATAGAATTGATTCTAGTCGCCCCTTCCAAAAGGTAGTTTTCGTATGGAGAATGGTAGCGGCGGCGATGAAAGACTTAAGGTCATAGCACACATATCAACTCGGAAAGGGATCGTCGCCGTATCGCCTTTCGCCTCGCCATCAAACAGGCGTCCACCTAACGTAAGCACGTAACCAAAGCGGAACAGCAGCTCCGATGCGTCGACTCCGCTACGGCTAGGCGACACCGCGCTTACGGCTCGCCGACCGTTGCTTGATGGTACTGTAGGCAGGCCGCGGGAGGGGTGAGAGGGGCAAGGGTGGGCGAAGAGACGTAAGCTCGGGTACGGAGAGACGTAAGCGCGGGGACGACGAGCCGTTAGCGCGGGAACTGCAAGTTGACCACGCACCGTCGCGGTTCGTGAGCTTGTCCCGAAGCGAAGCGATTACGTTCCGATTCCGATTACTGTGCGTTGCAGTAGGGAGTTTCATACAAAGAATACTGAATGGCTCGAGCTGATACGGTGACGATCCCTTTCCGAGTTGATATGTGTACCTTTATTGACCGAATTAAAGATAATAAAGAAAACCGGAGAACAATGTCTGAGAAACAACGTCTGGGGATTGAATACGAAGCTTCAATCCACGTTCTGCTTTTACGTTAGTGACCAGTAAGATAGTTTTTTTTTTTATCACTTTACATGTATCCTTTGCCATTACAGATAATAATAAATCTAATGCGACAAAGTAACTTACATTAAACTTAACTATACACAGTACATGGACCTTGTGAACTCACCCAGTGTTCAGGTGAATATGTCTATGGCATCCGCCACCGTGTTGAGAGTGCGCAGCGCAGGAGTCACCGGTGCGCGCTCCAGCAGGACAGTGCGCACACTCGGCACCTCCAATGCCGGATTAGCCCATAAGCAAATTAAGCAATTGCTTAGGGCATCACGTCTCGGGGGGCACCATAAGGCAGAAACAGCACCGATACAGTACTTGCTAGCACATGAAAGGCAAGGCTGTTTATCAGCAAGATATTACAAGACCCAAAAGTCACTCTAGAGATGTGCGCCAATGTTTACAAATCGCTCGTCGTTGTTTTGAAAAAATACGAGGTGACTAGTGGATAGGAGGGCTACAGGCGTGGATTGCTTAGGGCATCAAGTAGTCTTAATCCGGCACTGGGCACCACCAGCAGCTGTGACTTGCGCCGACGTGTCACGTGCCTATCCGGTAAATTAAAACCTATTTCTGATAGTATACCTGAGTTTTGTATACTACCTCTTAAAAGTTCTACAACATATTCTTCTTCTTCTTCGTGTCGCTGGCACGACTGTATTTTAAATCTTGTTTTCCCAAAACTTTGCCACTTCCACGGCGTTGTCGGTGGCAGCGCAGAGGTCACTTTGACTGCATGTTTTGGGACACAGAGGGCAGGATACGAGGTGGAGCATGGTTTGTGACATAGCTCCGCAATCACACCCTTCTGCCGTTGCGTCAAGGTAGCCCCATTTTACCAGGTTGGACTTACATCTTCCCACTTGTGTCCGGAGACGGTTCAGAGATTTCCAAGTGGGCCACGGAAGGTTACACCCTGCAGGGAGATGCTCCTTTGGTGGTAAGTAGTGAGTAGGAGGGGGACGAGTATCCTGCCACAGTTTGCAACGGGCGTCGGCCGGGTTTCCTGACAGAGACGCTGTCGATTTCAAGAAGCTGTGTCTGCTTTTTAGCCGTTGCGTTGGTAGCTGTGCGCCAGATAGTGGGTGTCTGGTATCAGATTCCTGTTTGAATTTCTCCACTGCGCATGCAACTTCTCTTCGGACTTGTGGTGGAGCTATGCCAGCTGTGGGATAAAGTGTGCTGATCGGGGTCGATTGCAGGCAGCCTGTAATCGTGCGGCAGGTTTCATTTAGGGCAACATCTACTTCCTTGGCGTGGATGAACTTACAACATAATAATATTATGAACATTCCTTTTAGCGCTACCGGGTAAAGATAACCAGCCAAACATTTGCATGTATCCAAACTAGGTTGTAATAATTGTAAGAGTTTTTCGACCAATAAAGTCTTGTGTATGTGTGTGTGACTTTCTGTCTGTGTACTAATACGCTGGTACATTATTTTAGTTCATATTGTTTTGTTTTCAAAACCAAATATTTGAGCTAAAGAACCTATTTTTGTCCTTAATTAATTGTAACCGTTTATTTAATTTACATCATCATCATCTGCCTGCCTTTTCCCAACTATGTTGGGGTCGGCTTCCAGTCTAACCGGATTCAGCTGAATACCAGTATTTTACATGTAGCGACTGCCTATCTGACCTCCACAACCCAGTTACTGGGTAATACGATACCCCTTGGTAAGACTGGTTGTCAGACTTTCGGGCTTCATCATTTCATTTATTATAAAGTATTTTTGATGTATTTTTTTTTTTCGCAAAGCCAGATAGTTTTATTCGAGAAATAATTTTGAATTTTTGACAGTTCTTCCATATAAAATCTGTCAAACGTCAATTTTATTCTACGATTAAAATTGAAATTGAAAAATCAGCCTCTAAAGGCTCTACTAATAGAGCATTGTCTTTGTCACTGTTACCTGTGTGACAGATTCTTTAGAAAACTTGATAATTATGTGTCATATTTACGCCTGAATACTGTACATTTTCTTCTTTAAATATTGTTATTATTTTCATCAAATAAACTATTTAACTGGATGCCTGTAATTTAACTTAACTATAATTTAGTTACCAGCAATACATTACACGACAGAATACATTGTTTTATTTATTTCCCTAGAACCTACATTACTGAAAATCAGTTTCCAGTATAATTGAACCATGATTGAAACCAAATCATCATCTGCCTGCCTTTTCCCAACTATGTTGGGGTCGGCTTCCAGTCTAACCGGACGCAGCTGAATACCAGTATTTTACATGGAGCGACTGCCTTTTTTTTTTTTTTTTCGCTGAGAAATGACGTTACGCATCTCCGCTCGTCGGGGGAAGAGACGGAGTATGTGGGACTCCCTGCCAGGGTGGCAGTATACCCACTAAAACTCAGCGGTGTTCCCTCATCGCCTTGATGGGGAGGTCATGGGAATCCGGCTCAGCCTTTGCATCCACAACCCCCCCGGCGCATGCCCGCCTAGCTGGCGGGCCCCGCATGTCCCCCCGTCTGGGGGGCTACGGAAATGGCCGGGAACACCTGGCCATTCCCGTCCGGCACTGGTGGAAGCCTGTGCAATACAGGCGAGGGTGCCCCCGCACCCGTCGCCTGCTGGTTTCCAACTGGGAGGAGTCGGAGATGACTGTCATACTGACGTCTTCTTCGACCCCTCCTCCGCCTTCGGAGCGGCGCCGCGAGAGGGTCTTCCTCCCGCACGCGCTCCGCCGCCTCCTTCTGGGACATGACGTGTTCACAGAAGGAGGCGACTGCCGCCCAGGACCCCACATCCCCTAGCATGGCGTTGACCAAGCCGGGGAGCGAGAGGTCCGTTCCGATCGCCGCGGTGAGACTGCGGCGCGGCTCGGACCACGACGGGCACACCTCGAGAGTGTGCTGCGCCGTGTCCTCCGCCGCGCCACAGTCGTGACACGACGGCGTCTCCTCCCGCCCGATACGGTGCAGGTACGATCCGAAACAACCGTGTCCGGACAGCACCTGCACCAGACGGAAGGAGAGGAACCCGTGCGACCGCTCGAGCCAGTCTCGCAGGACCGGCCCAATCGCGTCGAGGGTTCGGCGGCCGAAGGCTGCGGCGGCGAGGTCCCGCGTCCAGTGGACGACTATGGCGTCCTTTGCCTCCCGCCGGACGGCCTCCCGCTCTTCCGGGGCTGGGCGTTCTCCTCTCGCCCTTCGCCCCGCCGTCCATTCATATACTCTGGCGAGCACCCACGCCTCGAGTTCCCAAGGCGGGGTGCCGGCCAGAGCACATGCCGCGGAGAAGCCGACCGTGCGGTAGGCCCTCGCCGCCCGCTGGGCTATGACCCTTTGGGGGGCCCGCAATGCGGTGGCGTTCTCCCTCCTGTGGAGGGAGTCCTCCCAAATAGGGGCCCCGTAAAGGGCCATACTCCTCAAGATGCCGGCGTAGAGTTGCCGGCATCTCACGCTGGGCCCCCCCAAGTTGGGGAGCAGCCACGAGAGGGCGCCCGCAGTCTTCAGCAGGCGCGTCGATAGCCCGCTAAAATGCGGGCCGAAACGCCACCTGCTGTCGAGTACAAGGCCCAGATATTTCACCTGGGCCTTCACCTCGATTCGGACGCCCTCCACGAAGATGTGGGCGTCTGGTGGTTGGCGCTGCCGAGGCCCGTGGAAGAACACGGCCTCGGTCTTGTGCAGCGCCACCGTCAATCCTAGGCGGCGGATCCTCCCTGCGACCAAGGATCCGCCCGCCGAGGCCAAGTTGGCCGCCTCCCTGAAACTTTCGCGGTATTTACGGTGATAATCATGGAGCGACTGCCTATCTGACCTCCACAACCCAGTTACTGGGTAATATGATACCCCTTGGTAAGACTGGTTGTCAGACTTTCGGGCTTCTGACTACCCGTATCGACTGTCAAAAATCCACGAATTACATGGGTGTCCCATGTAATAGGGGGCGGTAACCGACATAGCCCGAAGAATTGTGGCAGTGGGCAGGGCACATTGCTCGCAGAACAGATGGCCGATGGGGCCGAAAGGTTCTGGAGTGGCGACCGCGTACCGGAAGACGTAGCGTTGGAAGGCCTCCCACAAGGTGGACCGATGACCTTGTGAAGGCCGCAGGAACCCGTTGGATGCGAGAAGCACAGAACCGGTCGAAGTGGAGGTGATTGGGGGAGGCCTATGTCCAGCAGTGGACGTCTTTCGGCTGAAATGATGATGATGAATAGGGGCCGAGCCTATTACCATCAACAGACGACGGACCACTTTAAAAATCCCATCATCAGAATGATGTTGGGAATAGAATGACAGCTCCTTTCACCTAAGTTTTCACGGTAAGATTTTTACAGAATGGACTGCCAGGACTCCGAACTGCTTTTATGAAATTTCTGAACGAAAACTCGACCTGCGACCGTCAATCAGCCTATCGCAGTCCACTGCTGTACATAGGCCTCTCCCAGGCTGCGTCACAATACCCTGGCCTCCGCCTTCCGCATCCAGTCTGTCCCAACCACCTTTTCAAGGTCGTAAGGGTCAGTTCACACCGAGACGCGACGCGACGCGCAGTTTTCAAGATAGAAATACAATTACAGACCTTATCTACTACACTAAAAGGTACACAATTCAGTGTCTACCTACTACGTCGAGTTACGCAGCGCGGCGCCGCCGCCGCGCGGCGTAGCTCACTGAATCATGTACCTTTTTTTAACCGACTTCAAAAAAAGGAGGAGGTTTCTCAATTCGACCGTATATTTTTTTTTTTGTGTAGTAGATAAGGTCTGTAATTGTATTTCTATCTTGAAAACTGCGCGTCGCGTCGCGTCTCGGTGTGAACTGACCCTAAGTCGATCTAGCTGGGGGGCGTCTTACACTACGCTTGCCGATACGCGGTCTCCACTCGTGGACTCGTCTGCTCCACCGGCTTGCGACCGTGCTTACAAATACCTAATTAGAGGAAAATTTATAATCTCGGTAGAATATACTTATATAATAATAGGTAGGGTAACGATTGTACCCAGAAATGTTTAAACTGTACAGGCGAAACCGCGATACAAAACATGTGGGTACGTAGGTATGCACAACAAAACCGCAACTAATAATATTAAAATAATTAAAGTTTTTCCGTAAATCTCATAATATTTTATCAAAAATGACTTCACTTCGTTGTTGATATCGAAGAGTATGCCACATTGAAATTACAGATCATTCCGTGATTGAAGCATTTTAAAATTAAATGATCATCAGTAAGTTTTTAAGCAATTTTTTTGAAGTGAAAACCGAGTTTATCCCGAGGGCAGCCGAACACATCCGAAGCGGGTATTTTTTTTATCGTCTTTTAAACAAAACACGCGCGTACGGTATCGGACACGGATATCGAAAGACCCGATGGATAATCATATTATCCAATAGACAAACTGTGTGATGGAAAAATATATTGATATTCGCCTACATTTTTTGGCTAAGAATTTAACACCTAAATTAACCAAAAAACACTTCTCTTTTTTGTAGTTGATTTCTATCGATATTTTTATCGATCAAATATTTCTATTAACCCATCTTCCCTACCTGATGCTAGTATTGCATGTGTGCATTCAGTGACTCTATCTATACTTTCTAGTGCCCGCCCCTTTTGAGCATGTGTGCAATAAGATATCACAAAAGTGTTACGCTTGTTTTCTTGTGTACGTGCGAAAAAAGCCGCCCCTTTTGATAATGTGTGCCGTTTCTATTTCTTTTGTTTTTGTGGGAGTTTCCGAGGCGGGGAAAATGTGGCGACACTTGAACTTGAACAAATATGCAGTGAAGGCATATCTCCGGATATCTATGGTATCGGACTAAACAGTGGTGCGAGTTCAACAGTAGAAGCTTTCACTTCAAAAATAAAAAAACGACTTTCTCTGTCACCTCTAACCTAGATTAGAATCAAGACCAAGAGCAAAAACATATCAAATAACAAAAAAAATATTCTTGAGATTCGTTCGATAGACATTTTCTTTTAAAGTAAAAAATATAGATATTCAGAATTTCACCCATAGATACCCAATGAGTTGTAGAGGTCAGATGCCAGTCGCTCCATGTAAAATACTGGTACTAAGCTGCACCCGGATAGAGTGGAAACTGACCTCAACACAGGTGGGAAAGGGCTATTTTTTAAATTGTTTCTTCATTATATTTTTTTTACATTGATCTCATAAAAAAGCAACAAGAATTTTGCAATATCTTGATTTAAAAGATTGTCTTTAGTTTCTTGCCCGTTCTTCTCCATATAGATCTACGTTTCTTCAACTTTCTGACTAACTGCCATGACCGACTATTTGACAATTCAAAAGTGCCTGAAAATGGTTTAATTGAAATATTTATGCTTGGAGTTTGGGTTTGAGCTAGTCAGACAATGATGGCAATAAAAAAGCTAATTATTTAATATTTAATTAAATATTAATAAATCACACTAATATTATAAAGGCGAAAGTTAGTCAATGTGTGCTGTGTGTTTATATGTTTGTTACTTCTTTACGCTCAAACGGCTGGACCAATTTCAGAGGTAGCTGACTCCCTGGATTAACTTAAAGGCTACTTTTATCCCGATATTCCCACGGGATCGACATTTACGCGGGTGAAACTGCGGGGCGCAGCTATAGTTATTAAATAAAGGAGCTAATTAATAAAAACAATAAATTGGGTTCCCTACTTGATATCGAAATTAAATTATATTCCTATATTATACCTGTGATTATACCATACAAGCCGTGGAAATTACCATCGGCAAAAATGACGAACAACTTTCATTATGAAAATCAGGAAGAATTTTCAAAAATTTCAAGCTTCTAGACCTAGGCTATGCAGTGGTCAGTGAATTTGAGATTTTTATTAAGGGGCTTACACCTAAACACAAAACAAAAAAAGTATATGATCGACTACAGTAAACAAAATCAGAAAAATATATGATATTCTTCAGAATATATTTTCAGGTAGATGTACATATGTATATATGTATTATGTTTTAACACAAGTGTGTTAAAAACATAATACAACTAATTTGATACGATAAAAAAAATCATGAAGATACCTCTAAAAACTTCCTTTTTACAATAAAGACCATGCTAATATTTACATACAATCATTCTGATTTTTTGTCAGATTATTCTACAAGCAACATACTAAAACACTAGTGTTTTAATTGTTTAGTCCAAACAATAGATTTTTTGTAATTAAATAATTGCTTCATATTTTGCAATAAAGTACCAGCGTTGTGTCATCGCGCTTCTCTTTCTTTTCTATGCAGTCCGACAGTGACCGCGCTTTAGGTCATGTAAGCCCCTTAAGTAGATAATTCAGCGTAACACTATAAAACAGTGGTGACAAAAATACATAACTATTTCTATTTACAGTTCGCGCCGCTTCTTATGTGAAACGAAAACCGTGGACTTGTCAACCGAATTATTTATTTTATATAATAAATATACTTATAGTTTTATTGTCTAAACCGTTGTATGTCTGTCTGTGTATTAGAATCGAACTTCTTTTTGGATTTCTTTAGAAAAAGGACAATTATTAATTAACCGAATTACATAGTACCTATACCCACATATCAAGCCATAGACAAGTAACGAGGTTACGTCTGGCGCAGATTAAAAAGAAAAAAATATTTTATTATTTGCTAATATTTTACATATGAATTATACATATAATCTGTAACTGCCCGTGACATCACAGCGGGCTCCATCAGAATACCAGCCATATACCAGCGCTGTGACATTTATTTTTTAAATGTCGCAGCATCATGCTGAGATAGGAGCCTTTTGGCCTCGTATAGGACTTTCAGTTTTATTTTACTGTGTTTAGTTTAGTTTGTGATCTTCCTGTACGAGTCGCAATCAATCCTTTTATATCTTTCTTTCATATAGTTTTATGGAAACCGATCTCAATTAAGTAGGTAATTATGAGATCGGTTCGCGCATCGCTTCGTGATGACAAATATTATACAATTATCTTCTTTTTTTAATCTAAATAATAAAATAAATAAAATTGTTAAATTGTTTTGTGAAAATTACATTGAAAAAAAACCGGCAAGTGCGAGTCGGACTCGCATACGAAGGGTTCTGTACCACAAGGCAAAAACGCCGAAAAGTATCTTGTATGGAGAGTTGGAGACTCCCTTTATTTTTTAGAAGTTTATTTAAAGATTAAGTACTTACAGGAAAAATATAACCAAGTCTTTAAATAGCACACTTTTCCAGAAATCATCAACAAAAGTTACACGAGTTCCACTATCGGTCAAGAGATGGCGCTGAAATAAAACTGCAATATTCTACACCACAGTGCAGTGTTAAAATTTTCTGACGAATATAGGCCTCGCCGATGAAAATTTAAAACCATGACGGGAGTCCGACTCGCTCTTGCCCGGTTTTTTTTTTTTTCTATCGTATCAAATTACTTAGTTGTATTATGTTTTCAACACACTATCTACCTAGAATATATCGTGAAGAATATCATATATTTTTGATTTTGTTTACTGTAGTCAATCATACTTATACTTTTATTGTTTCTAAAACTTGCATTTTTTGCGTCTAGGTCCTGTAAGCCCCTTAACGTATTAAACATCAAACGAAGTAGCGGTACAAAGCTAGTCTCACACCCGGCCGTCTGATTACAAATGATTAGTAGTAACCACGTTATGCACGGCGGGTGCTGATTAATTAAACCTAATCCGACATGCGCACACGCATCCACTCACGCCTTTTATCCATGGGGCTACTAGGCAGAAACTATGAAACTCAAAGTCAAAGGATTTATTTCAATACTAGTTTTACCCCGCAGTTTTACCCGCGTAAGTGTGGATCCTGTGGGAATTTCGGGATAAAAAGTAGCCTATATGTTAATCCAGGGTATCAGCTCCATACAAAATTTTATCAAAATTGGTCCAGCCGCCTGAGCGTGAAGAAGTAACAAACATATAAACACACACTCACAAACTTTCGCCTTTATAATATTAATGTGATAAAAAAATAGAGGCACTTTTGAATTGTCAAAGGGGCGGGCAGTCAGAAAGATGAAGCTAGTTGCCCATTCCAAAACGTAGGCACCTATGGAGAAGAACGGGCAGGAAACTATGGAGTCTCTTGTCCGTTCTTCTCCAAAGGTGTGTCCAATAAGGACACCCTTTTAAATTATTTCTTTAAAAAATATTAGTTAGGTACATACATACTGATTACGCAGAGATTTGATAAAATATTAATTAATTATGTAACTATAATATTTACATAATGTATGCTAATAATAATATGTACATTTATATGAAAAAATAAGCAAAATGATCATAGGGCATCAAAAAATTCGTCCGCATCGCTGTCAACAAGAACAGTGCCCAAAAGGCTGGCAGCATTGCCACGTTGTATGGCAATGCTAATTCTTTGGCCAAGAAATAGGCCAGCCCTCTGGTCACGTGAAGAGTCGACTAACCGCTTGGCGATATCTCGAAAAACCAAGTGGGCACTCGGACCCCATGGCCCTAGTGTTTCAACCGCAAACGGCTCGAACATATAATTATTAATTGTTATTACTTTTTGAATTATACTAACATCTCGCTTGTATTATCCCAAGGGTCAGGCAGAGGTTTAAAGCATATACAGGAAGATTTTTTTATCACCATCCAAATTTTTACAGGGTGTTCTATTCTATCCATGAATATGAACAACTTTCACTAGGGGACCAACACTGATCTCACGAAAAAAAAACTGGCCAAGTGCGAGTCGGACTCGCACACGAAGGGTTCCGTACCACAAGGCAAAAACGCCGAAAAATACACGTTTGTTGTATGGGAGCCCCCCTTAAATATTTATTTTGTTTTGTTTTTAGTATTTGTTGTAATAGCGGCAACAGAAATACATCATGTGTGAAAATTTCAACTGTCTAGCTACCGCGGTTCTTGAGATACAGCCTGGTGACAGACATACGGACGGAGAGCGAAGTCTTAGTAATAGGGTTCCGTTTTTACCCTTTGGGTACGGAACCCTAAAAATCAGCTGTTTAATACAAAAGTTCAATACCTACTTGACCAAAATGTATGAAACAGCTGATTTATTTTTCGTGATTTCAGAGTTAGTATTCATGGGTAGAACACCCCGTAAAAATTTGGATGGTTATAAAAATATCTTCCTCTTTAAACAAACATTTTTCAGTTATATTGAAGCTATATGTAATACGGAGAGAGCGTATGTATTGCCATCACCCACACAACAAACACAATTATACTTTCCAAGCTAAAGTTCGTATTTTTATTCCAGAGACTAATCTGACATATTTGCGTTTTTTTAATATAGAAGTTTGACATTACACCTGTCAAGTCTCTGAGATTAAAAAACGAACTATAGAAGAAGTAGTTATAAACTTTTAATTTACTTTGGAGTTCTGGCAGGCTTCGGCCTAATATTATTATGTCCTTTATTTCATTAAATATCACATATAAATTATATTTTTAAATATTAGAATATAGAAAATATAAAAACATTTAAAAATATAAAAAATAGTAGCCAACCGGTATCGGGAACAGGGTCCAGAGAGAGGAACCTCCTAACAATGCGGGCCGTGTCCAGAAGTACCGCTTTCTGAATCAAGCCCTTGATCCAGCTGCCCAACGAGAGCCTCCTTAGGTGTTGGTCGAGGCTCTTGGCTATTAACCCATTGGCTGTCACGACTATCGGCACAATGATTGCTGAGTCCACATTCATATATTATTATCCATTTATTTCAGGCATCAAGGCCCATATAAAACACAAACAACACAATATGAATTTATCTTAGAAATACTATAAATACATACAACATTATAATTACACAAAAAAATTAACAAACTAAAGCACTCGAAGTGTCTGCGTCGTGTTTCGCTGACTGGTGTCATGTAGCCGGCCACGAAACCGGCGGTACACAACACCTTTCGGCCAGAACTCTTCCTTGAGGAACTTCTCGAGATGATGTGTCGGAACGCGTACCACAAACGACTTGAAGTTCGTGTTGTGACGCGACTCCAACTTCTCGACCCTCAAAGTCCAGTTGGCCTTCACACGCATGTACTCCACGATCTCCTCAACCTTCGTGGAGTGGTGCAGTCTGGACACGTACAGCTGCGTCGTCGGGATTGCTGGACGCAGCAGCATGTTGGGTCCCGCCAGCGCGGTGTCGCACTGTTCCGGCAAGGAGGCTTCTTCTTCTTCTAATGCTTGTACCTACTTATCCCCTAGTGTCTGGCGTGAGGCCTATGTCCAGCAGTGGCCTACTATAAGCTCATGATCACGAACAGGCTTTAACGACCAAGGGTTTCCTAATCCTTCTCTTTGAACTAAAGCTATCCAATCCATTACAAATTAACGAAATTCGCAGCTGTTCGTCACGCTATTTCACGCTCTCACATATGGTTATATACTCTGTATAAATATAAGCGCAGGCGCACATACAGCGCGCACTCGCCTAGCACAGATGTACCTCATAGTTGGTAAGTACACAAACTTTAAGTTTTCTTTACATTAGTGTATGGATTCATAAAGACAGGGTGTAAAAAAAGACCCTTCACCAAGCCAAAAGTCAGAAATCCGTCCCGATAATGCAATGATTTTTTCTTTGTGCTGTACCTATACCTGGAAACCTGTTTTTAGGGTTCCGTACCAAAACGGAACCCTTATTGTGAGACTAAGTCTGTCTGTTTGTCTGTCACAGCTGGATATCTCAATAACTACTTATGCTATCAACTTGAAATTTGGAATAGTTTTAGATGACGTTTGCCCAACTATTTTGCAAATAAGAAATAAACAAAAATATATGTATAATTCTTGCAACAGGGACTGAACGGGGTCTGAAAAATTTGAAGTGGGGCTACTAGGGCATGTGGGGTATAATATGAAAGAGCGCGGTTTGCACATTCTCAAACATCTTTTCTTTTATTTTTTAAACCGCATAGTTTTTGACTTTTGATTAAAAATATAAAAAAATACCGTTTTCCCCCTTGTCTCCGAAGTTTGCAAAGAGAAAAATCTGAAATTATTCTATGTGATAGAAGTTCATATAAAGATTACAGGAAAAATAAAAAGAAGTCTCTAAATAGCAAACTTTTTCAGAAGTCATCAACAACAGTTACATTAGTTGCACTATCGGTCAAGAGATGGCGCTGACATAAAACTATAATATTCTACACCGCAGTGCACAGTGTTAAAATTCTCTGACGAATATAGGCCTCCCCGATGAAAATTTTAAAACATATGATGGTACGGAACCCTCGGTGCGCGAGTCCGACTCGCTCTTACCCGGTTTTTTCTACAAAAACAGTTTGAAATTTTAAAACTAGATAGGTACACCTTAGTTAAATACCCACGTACCACGTCTCGTTCTTTACACTCGTGCGTTACAAGTGTTGTTTACATTGCTCAAAAATAAAAGTCCATGGCATGGACTTTTATTTGGCTAGCAATTATTTCAAATTTAATTTATCTATCTATCTTCTATCTATCTATATATATAAAAGGAGAAACTGACTGACTGACTGACTGACTGACATATCAACGCACAGCCGAAACTACTGGGTCTAGGAATGTGGAATTTTGCACACGGCTTCCTTTTATAATGTAGGGGAGCACTAAGAAGGGGTTTTTGGAAATTCAACCTTTAAGGGGGTGAAAAGGGGGGATTTCGTTTGTATGAAAAATCTTATTCCTTCAGTTAATAAACTTGAAACTTGGCACGAATACTTATGTAAGTAAATTATGAAGTTTGGCATTTTTTGTTTTTCTAAACTACCCCCTAAAGGGGGATTGGGGTGTGTCAAAATTTGTATGGAAGAATTTTAACGCGCGGTCCGATTAACTCGAAACTCAGTATTTATACTTAAGATCAAAAATAAAGAATGACGTGTATCAGGGTTTTTCGAAAATCTACCCTTAACGGGGTGAAAAGGGGTAGTTAATTATACAGGCGAGGATTTTACTGCGTGGCTTGATTAAGTCGAAAATTTGTATAAATAATCTTTGAGTCAAGTAATGAACATATCCCAAAAGATTTTTTGAAATTCCACCCCTGTGGGTGTGAAAAGCGGAAATACAGTTTATATGAAAAATCTTATTCATTTGGTTAATAAACTTGAAACTTGGCACGAATGTATATTATGAAGATTGACACTTTTTGTTTTTCTAAACTACCCCCTAAAAGGGGATTGGGGGGTGTTAAAATTTGTATGGAAGAATTTTAACGGGCGGGCGGTCCGATTAACTCGAAACTTGGTATTTATACTTAAGACCAAAAATAATATGTATCAGGGTTTTTCGAAAATGTACCCCTAACGGGGTGAAAAGGTGTAATAAAGTTTAAGGGGTGGATTGCTGGGAAATATAGTAGGAAATGCTGTATCCACTAGCAGCAGCAGCAGGAATAGCGCCACCAGTGGTTCGCAGAGCACTGGCTCCAGCGAAAGAGCCAAAATGGTCTCCGACACATGACCCTTTGCACGACAACATCCTTGTGCCACAAAGGCTGAAAAGCCGAAACAGTTTTTTAAAGTGTGTCGTCAACTCACTGGTGAACCATGACAAGAAAGACTGAAGCTGTGGCGAGACAGTCCTTCCTTACCCAAACCGTTCGTCCCACCCGCTGAAGACCTCCCACCTGGACATGAGTAACCTTGGGTAACCTGGAAGTCTTTAAACAGACTCCGGACCTAGGTTAGCTAAAGCAAGGAAAATCTGTTCAGGTGGAGATTCATAGACGACTCCGCCTTGGAGTGTAAATGTGGTGCTGTTCCACAAACGATGGGACACTTAATATCGTGTCCTGCAAGTCCTGTCAGCTGCACGTTGTAGGAACTGGTGGACGCTGGTAATGGCGCCAAACAAGTAGCCGAATTCTGGGCCGAGTCCATTTAGATTGCTATCGACACGCTAAGAAGAAGAAGGGGTGGATTTTACTGCTTGCTTCCATTAACTCGAAAATGAGTAGGTATCGGTCTTTGAGTCAAGTTATGGACACGTCATCCCAAACGATTTTTCAAAAATCCACCCTTGTGGGGGTGAAAAGCGAGGATCCTGTTTATTTGAAAAATCTGATTCCATTGATCTACAAACTTAAAAATTGGCCCGAATACTTATTAATCTAAACAAATTTTTTGAGGAAAGTACGAAATACACGCGGACGAAGTCGCGGGCAAAGTGCTAGTTGTTCATATAAATAACTTTTTACACTAGGTACTAAATGAAATGACAAACTAACTAACTACGCAAATAAATACAAAAAAAAAGAACACTTAGGGCTGATTTTACCAAAGTCAGACATCTTTTATTCGTGGAATTAAATTGACGTCTGACAGTTCTAGTTTAGAAAAACTGTCAAAAATTCAAAATTTCGTAGTTCGTAGGTCGTCGTCCGCATCGCTGTCGTTTGAGATCAAAAATTAAATAGTTCTTCTATCAGTTTCTAAATAACAGCTCGAAGTCTGGATTTACGTTCGGCTTGTCCTTTATTTTATGAGACTTAAACATAGCTGGTGAAATGTGGATGTACAGACGCCAGCAGGTCAACCTACCCGAAACTGTCAGATTTTCCCAATCAACCTTGAACCTTAGCAATAAAGTCGAAAATCTATTAAAGAAATCTGACAGATTGTAGTAACTTGATGTGCTGGCGTCTGTACCTACATCTACATCACTATACCTACATCTTTACCGGGGAATACAGATGTGACGTAATATCTAACCATTCCTTTCTGTTCCAGCCTTGTGTCTTTTGTGTGGTTGGGTGGCGCCGCACGCGTGTCGCTCCGTCGACGTCCGCGACCCTCCCTCCGAAGATCTAGAGCCTTTCGTAGCCCACCATCATCATGAAGGCAACATCGCCGAACTCCTCATACCACTCTTAGAACGAAGCCTGGCTCAGAGTGAAGCTAGGTCTAATGAGAGACAGCATAGGAGAAACAAGGCAGCCAAAAAGGTCATACAGGTTCTACCTTATAGAGGTTCAGAAGACCATAAACGTAAGGGATGGCGTAAACTGAACTCCCATAAGAAGCAGGTAGTAGAAATTACTCCTCTACATGGAAAGAACAGAGCTAAACCTCTAGCGTACATCCTCTCTGCTGCAAAACCAAGCCATGCAGAACATGCTGAAACAAATGACGACGTTAGTTCTTCTAACACCTCAGAATTAGAACATGATAAGTCTACCAGTGAAGAACAACAGTCTTCTGAGGAAAATAAGGACAATACTGAAGATGTAAACGTTAATACGTTACGAGCAGGCGATGATGACCCTCCAAGCGCTTCAAGCAATGCAGAATCCAGCGAAGACGTTAATACTAAAGAATCTAAAGACTTAAGTGCGAGTGATAAGGAAAGCGCTGATGTCACTGCCGAAAGCGATGTAACTGTTGAAAAATCCGAGGAAAGAAAAGTTGTAGTTGTTGAGGAAAGTGAAGAGGATGAGCCGCTTAGTGTTAAATCTCCGAAACATACGCATCATGACCATCACCATAAAAGTAAAGCTACCGTGGAAACTGTTACAGAAGAGGAGGACGCTACAGCAGAGGACACAGGAGCTACTATTGAAGATGTTGGGGTAACAGTCGAAGATGCTACCACTACTGCAGAAGACAAAGACGCAACTGCAGAAGACGTCAGTACTACCGTAGAGGATAAGGCTGTGACAGCAGAAGCAGACGTAACAGTAGAAGCTGCAGATGCTACGGCAGAAAATAAAGCTGTGACAGAAGAAGATTTAGGAGCCACTGTTGAGGATGTTGAAGTGACAGTGGAAGATGAAGCCGTTACCGTAGAAGATGTTGAAGTGACAGTAGAAGACAGGGCAGTTACCGTAGAGGATGTCGAAGTTACAGTGGAAGATAAAGCAGCCACAGTCGAAGAAGAAACAGCCACCGCAGAGGAGAACGCAACTGCAGAAGATAAAGCAGCTACTCTGGAAAACGAAGCAGTCACTTTTGAAGACCAACTTGCAGTCGCAGACGACGCAGCTGTCGAAAGAACTGCAACAGCTGAAGCGGATGCTACTGCCGAAAACGCAGATGTAACCGTCGAAGATAACGTCACAGTTGAAAGAGCAGCGACAGTTGAAGATACTGAGACACACTTAAGACCAGCACACGTACACACTCACCCACATCATGTAGAGGATGTGTCAGATATAAATCATTTAATTGATACCATCGGGCGGGACGCGACGGTCGAAAATGAAGACTCCCCCGAACATGGCCGAAACGGATACATCGAAAATGATATAGTAATTTCTAGAGGGCAACCCGAATCTGATTCGGCTGAGAAAAGTATTAGTAAACTCTTCAACGCGAGAGCAAAAGATATCATTGAGTTAATACAGTCCTCTGTTGAAGCAAGTACAGCTGCTCAAAGAGATTGTTTAGAACCCGCTGAAAAGCACCATGATCATAAGTCGTATAGACTTTCGTTCTTGTTTAATAAATAAATTGATGGATTTAAAGGTTTAAATTGAAGGTGATAAGAAATAAGGAATAATAATAACAATACTAAAGCTCTCTTCTCATACAGAGCAGGCACGAGCGTTGATATATTAACTATATGTCCAGGGTTTTTCTTCCCTCATGTCAGTAATATTCAAGAAACACTCAGAAAATACATATTATGAATTGAAAAAGTCACATTGATAGTCAGCGGTTTGATAACGGTTTTTTTGTATAGTATTCGCATGAACTCTAGGAACAGCGGGGCAATTTCGTTAACACATTATCATTCGGAATCGGTTTCATTTTGACAGTTCAACAACATTCATTGCGTTATTTACGTGTTGAGCAGACAAATCTTTCGAACTTATGAAGCAATGGATTAGCAAACACACGCACAATGGTCCACTTGAAGGAAACTAAACCCCATAACATAGAACATAGAACACGGATTAGCAATTTGCTTCAAAATTTCAGATTCCGATTGATAGTTGTTACGCAATGAGGGTGCAGTTCATATGCCGTTACAAGAACTGGTGAACGCTACTGAAGGCGCTGAACTCGTTGCCAAAATCCGGGCACACACAGTTAGATTGACATCGATAAGTTAAGAAAAAGATACCGTAATGTGATTCGTGATAGCGTTCATTCGGGATAAAGTGATTCGGAATTTCGAGTTTCGGCCTAACGTATATGCGTGAGTCGATAAATACATATTATCCAAACAGCAAGATACTAGCTGACTGTCCAGGGCGCGCCCATTCGGGGCCCGTCATCAGTATCTTTCTTCTATTCATGAGATATGAGTGACTATACCTCGGACACCCCTCCCGGGATTGTAATCGTGATGTTTCTGTTTTTATAGCTTCTCATCATATTCTTTATTTTTGTCATCTGATGTGTACACCTTTTAATAAAAAACGACATATGCAAGCATAAAGATATTCGATTGTATGCTTAAAAAGCAATATTTTTATTTTTTATTAGATTTTAAATGAGCATCATAAAATGTAAAAAAAAATGTCGTCACGTCACAAACCTGTGATGTTATGAAATAGTATTACCAGATTATTATGTAAGTTAAAAAAAATAAAAATTGGCTATTGGCTATTGGAAGCCAGAAATAAATCTTCTAGATTCCTATGTATATTAAAAGGTTTAATTTACTTTTTCGTTTGACGATCTCTGACCATTTTGCAAGTCGTCTACAGTATGGTTTCTTAATAAATATATTTTAAACGTATTTTTTTTGTTTTATTTTTGTAGGTTTTTGTGTCCGTTCAGGAAACAGTTCCACGTTACCTAGTTAACAACCAAATATTTTGCTTACATAACATACATAATCAGCCTATAATATTCCCACTGCTGGGACACAGGCCTCCTCTTGTCGAGGAGTAAGGAGTAAGCTGTAATCCACCACGCGGGCCCAGTGCGGGTTGGGAGGGTAGATGTCACATTTCTTCGAATTTTTGGTTCTAGGATATGCCAGTATAGTGGCGGTTTTCTCACAATGTCTTCCTTCGCCGTTTTGGGAGCGATGGTGATGAAATAATTTATACCTAAGGAGTAAAGCGCCTCACTGGGTTCGAACCTACGACCTACGACTCGTAAGTCGCGGCCGTTACCACTAGGCCACCACTGCTCGCTCGTAATACTATACGTAGCCTCCTTTAATTCATTCTAAAGTATCGAAAAATTCGAAATCGACTTTGGGTATCGGAGAAATGCTATAATGTCGTGATTACCCAGTCACCAAGATTGGTGAAGCTTCAGCAGTCGCCTATAGAGGGCACTTTTATTTGTATAGGCTAGTTTAACGTATACACATTCCACGGCAGTATTACTTATACACTTGAAATGAAAGCAAGGCGCCATCTCGACAAAAGCGCCTGGCAAAAATATGTTAGCAAAGTGTTGTTGAACGGCACTCGACAATGATATTGCTAGGCGCATGAACAAATTATATTATTTTTCTTTAATTTTTTTGGACTGTTAACAAGCCACGGTCATCATCATCATCATCATTTCAGCCGAAAGACGTCCACTGCTGAACATAGGTCTCCCCCAAGCACATCCACTTCGACCGGTTCTGTGCTTCTCGCATCCATCGGGTTCCTGCGGCATTCACAAGGTCGTCGGTCCACCTTGTGGAAGGCCTTCCAACACTACGTCTTCCGGTACGCGGTCGCCACTCCAGAACCTTTCGGCCCCATCGGCCATCTGTTCTGCGAGCAATGTGCCCTGCCCACTGCCACTTAAGTTTGGCAATTCTTCGGGCTATGTCGGTTACCTTGGTTCAAGCCACGGTCACGTAGATTTATATTGCAGTGTTCATCTTTTTATTTACTTACTAACTAATCTGTTTGCCCAACTAGGTATCCCTGTCACATATTTACACAGTTGGCGCCGATTCCCTTGTTCACAAACTAAACTAAATTTAAGTTCAGGCATCTTTTTCTTTCTATTTCATTAAGACAAGGACAGAAGATAAATATTAGTTTAGTCCTGTCAAATTAAGATACTCCATAGCAAGTTTAGACGTGATTAAAAACATGGCTACTAAGAATACGTCAATTTACGTTAGGCGCTGTCTAATTTGACAGGACTAAACTAATATTTATCTTCTGTCCTTTTCATAATGAAATAGAAAGAAAAAGATGTACTGAACTTAAAATTAGTTTAGTTTGTGAACAAGGGAATCGGCGCCAGTGTGTTACTTTAACGAGGTCCGTATACGAACCCTACAATAGTTCATGCTTACTTATAAAAATATACTACCTAGAAACCTTAGTAAAAATGTAGTCACGCGTGACTGACCTAGTACCTACCTAAGTATAATCCGTTTTCTCTCTTCGTGCGGCTAGGACTTTAAACATAACAGGTGAAAAATGTGGGTCTACTATAGCTTCATCTCTGCCTAACCTTTCGGTGACCACAGGCGTGCAGTTCCGGATTAGCCCATAAGCAAATTAAGCAATTGCCTACTAGGGCATCATAGTGTCTCTTTTGAGTTTCTTGCCCGTTCTTCTCCATAGAGATCTACGTTTTGGAATGGGCAACAATTCAAAAGTGCCTGTGAATGGTTTAATTGAAATAAATGCTTGGAGTTTGCGTGAAAAAAAACAACATATATTTTCACATAATTTATTAAAAAATATAACTAAAAATTCACAATTTGTTTTGTTTTATGCTACAGAGTTATACATTATATATTATTTTATTATAATTTCGAGTTTCATGGCCTAAACATTATTTCCCGTGTGTTAAAAAGTACCATTTAAGCACTATTTTGGCGTTTAATGGCACTCAAGACAGGCATGAAATTCTATTAATGTCATACAATACATTTGTTCTTAAAATTAATATTTACAAATCTTATAATAAATGCTAGTAAGCGTAATTGGAATTAAGACTTTAGTATTAACATTTTTCCAGAAAAAAATATGGGAAGCATAGACTATTGGTTCTTCGACTAAGATCTCTTTGTAGAAGAAGGTTGGTCATAGACAAAATTTAGTTTTTATGGGCTAAGGTAGTTTTTTTAACAGAAATGGGGATACAAAATTATTAATACTAAAGTACTTGTATTTTAATTGAAATAATTAAGTTTAAATACGTATTAGTTACTGCATTGTTCGTAAAGCCTGTATTAACAAATTATTTCTAATTTTTGAATGATTTTCATTTTTTTAAACGGAATTTATCAATTGGATAGTGCTGTTGGTCCGACATCTTGACAGATTGTATTTCTTAACATACAAATAAGCTCTGGTTTCGTAGGAAAGAGATGAACTGTCACACAATAACGACTGTCAAAATAAAGAGCGTTTTTTGACACCTTAATGTCAAAAACTGGTGAAAATTATACAATTTTCAAGATGGCCGTTCATATGACAGAACCGCTTTCCTAGAAAAACGTAGCTCCGTATAGGTTTCAGAATTTATAAGTAACTGTTCTAAGTATTAAAACATAATCATTTTACTCATCCTATTAATAACCGAAAAATACTTTTAAATAAAATAAATCTAAAAACATAATCAAAGCGTAAAATATTGCAAATTAATATTCTTTTGAAAAAAAAATTATAGAAAAAAACCAAAAAATTAAAATTTTTAAAAAGTTAGTTTTTTTGAGGTTTTCTTTTTTTTTAGAGAAACTGTCGCCGATTTTGACAAAAATCGGTGATGTCACCACGAAATTTTGCCTAAATTTGTAACAATTTAAGAGATAAATTGAACTAAATTAACTATACAAGGAACTTAAAATTAGTCGGGCCACTAATATAAATTTAAAGCTTAAAACTTATATTTTAGCTACAATATAAAATTGGGTATATTAGGTATATAACAAATCAACATTTTACATGCTTTTGAATGACACAGTAATTATTTTAATAAAAAATCATGTTTTTCTTCTCTATAAAGTCTACTACAATCTGTCAATTTTTTTTAATAGATTTTCAACTTTATCCCTTAAAACATAAGGTTCAATGTTGATTGGAAAAATTTGACAGTTTCGGGTAGCGTGATGTGCTGACGTCGGTACATATGAATTGAAAAATCCAATGTACTTGCCCGGACTTGAACCCAACTTGGCTATGATATTAAAAAATCAAGAAATGGTTTTTAACCTTTTGAACGCCATTGTCACATATTCGTGACAAGCAAGCGCGTGCCCTGTACGTGTCGTGTGTCGCCTATCCTATTACGAGCGACACAAATATGTGACAAAAAATGCGGTGCACTTTATCGCGAAATAAACAATTAAATCATTACTTTTATGTGTTTTTATTTGTATACCTTAAATATTTAAAAATTGTGGCTTGGCGTGGAGGGCACGCGCGTGCGTTTATGCTCTGGCGTTCAAAAGGTTAAACCTAGTAAATCAGTGGTGGACCAGTGGTAAAGCCCGCGGCTTACGAGTTGTAGGTCGTAGGTTCGACCCCGACAGGCGCTTTGTGTAAAATTATTTCATCACCACTGCTCTCAAAACGGTGAAGGAAAACATCGTGAGGAAACCGACATGTCCTAGAACCAAAAATTCAAAGACATGTGATATCTACCAACCCGCACTGGGCCCGCGTGGTGGATTATGGCCCACACAGAAAGGAGCCTGTGTCCCAGCAGTGAAAACATTTACGCTACATAATGTTTAAATGTTATATACCCAATAATTCTAGTACAACGAACGCAAAGCTAACCGAAATAATCTAGAGAAAAATCCACAAAAAAATCTAGTAAAATACGGAGAAATATAATTTCGTCTACATTACTTTTTTACTTTTCAATAATATAATATGTATTGCAAATGTCAAACGCACTTAGAACTAACGCAACTAAACTAAATAAGAGGTGGGAAATATTTTTTATTACTTAGAACTAAATTTATATGATTGGTTTTAGTTAAAAAGTGACTTAGCACTAAATCTTTTTTTTTGAAAATCATGTTAGTCAAAAAGGCCACTTTGGCAGAATCATAAAAGGATAACATAATGGACAGTTAACTGTTAAGTTAATCGTATCAAATCCCATTGGTGAAGTATTTTTCAGTTATTTTTTTTTGTCTGTGCTAAAATGCCAATGAATCCGATCCAAATCCAATCCCAATCTCTTTGATTATACCTACGTAGTGCAGCGAAAAAAAGAAAAACACGGACTGTCTGCGTCATATTACTATTCATAATGTTATCCTTTTATGATTCTCCAAAGTGGCCTTTTTAGGCCCCCAGATGTAGCTGAATATCAATGTTACTTTGAAAACTGTGTTACCCAGTAACTGGGTTGTAGAGGTCAGATAGGCAGTCGCTCCATGTAAAATACTGGTATTCAGCTGCATCCGGTTAGAATGGAAAAAACTAGCAGATGATGGGTTTTTTAATCCGTGATTAACTAAACCAATTGTTAACTAATGGAGTATGTAATAGTAACTATAGTTAGTTTTTTTAACCCAGAGACAAATCTGACATTTAAGTCCAATCCAATCTAATTTTATAATAATGGCTCCATCGTTTTATCAATGATTCTGCCAATGTCAAGGTTGAAGGAAACAAAGTGTATTCGCTGAGGTTGACCGGTTATACTGCCTTAAGCACGGTTTAATTACAACTGGATCTGTTTGAGTAGCCTGTAGGGACAACACAATATATTTATTAGGGTAAATCTATACTAATAATAAAGCTGAAGAGTATGATTGTCTGCCCAACGGATATGAAAAATGATTTTTGCATTTGATAGCCCAATTCTTGAGGAAGGCTTTACGCTACTTAACATCACGCTATGACCCTAAGGAGCCGAGTAAACAGAAAAAAAGTCAGAAAGATCGCTAACCGAAACCGAAGTGATAGCGCGGGCAGAACATACATTTCACGCGGGCGAAGTCGCGAGCAGAAGCTAGTTGTTAATAAGCAGACAACACTAATTTTATTGTGGGACGAACACAATTAAATTTTAGTATAGAAGTTTGACATTACACATGTCAGATTAGTCTCTGGTATTAAAAAACGAACTATAATGGTCAACTGTGTCAACTAATAGTTAATTATTTGACAATTCAAAGACGAATGTTTGATCAAAAAACACATTTTGCCAAAATTTTACCAATAGTTACTATTTTTAACCAACCAACCAGTCTAACCAACAACCAGTCTTACCAGGGGGTATTGTATTACCCGGTAACTGGGCTGTGGAGGTCAGATAGGCAGTCGCTCCATGTAAAATACTGGTATTCAGCTGCATCCGGTTAGACTGGAAGCCGACCCCAACATAGTTGGGAAAAGGCAGGCAGATGAGTTACTATTTTTAACAATTGGTTGAGTTAACTACTCACACAAACATACATTAAACTATTTTTTTTTGTTCTCCAAGTCACAGTTACCCAAAAACTATCATATTTTTGTACTAATAGCATAACATTTGTTAAAGGATAATATGGCATCTTTTATGTACATAACTTAAAAATAAATTCAGATATACTTTGCATTTTATACTTCGAAAAAAAATAAAAACAAAAATTTTGAAAAACATTCTTTAGAGACATAATCTTTTCGGATATTTCTCGCGGATATCATACAACGTTTTTATAAGATGTTTGCACATCACTAGTTCTTCTTTTAAAACCCTCATACTGTGATAAATATACAAGGTTTACGTCCTGTTACCTTGGGTTCAAGTACACACGCCAGCACATGAAGCTACTACAATCTGTCAAATTTCTTTAATAGACTTTCAACTTTATCGCTAAAGCATAAGGTTCAAAGTTGATTGGGAAAATTTGACAGTTTCGGGTAGCTTTACGTGCTGGCGTCTGTACATGATTCCGAGACCCCTACGTAGAAATTTTCGTCGATTATTAAAAACAATATCAGCTGTTCCATACATTTTCACCGCGTAGGTAGGTATTGCACTTTTCTATAAAACAGCTGAAGTATTGAAGTGAAAACTTTCTTGAAAACCATTAAACTCGCGACACTGTTACCGTAACCGACACCGCGCGTGTTTTGTTTTAAGACGGTTAAAAAAATACACACGTGATTGCTCAAGTTTTCACTTCTGACGGCACTCCCGGAGTGCCACTGTTTTTTTTTTAACTGACGAAAAGTTTCTACGCAAAGAGTCTAGAATCTTGTGCCAAATTCATGATTACAGTTAGCGCGTCGACATCCCTAGAACCCTGTATAGTCAAAAGGTAATTGCAGAAGAGTGTTGATAATAGTATCACTTTCCGGCGCGGTCCTTTATTAGGCAAAGACAGTAGAATTTTTCATACAAAATCACAATACTGTCACTACCGTACTACCAACAATATCACGGAAAATTAAATCGTTTTTTTCGAGTCGCTATGAATACTTTTTCTTTCTTTACCTAGGGTGGTAGACGGCTATAACCGTATCCGTATAGTGTTGCGGATGAAATCTGTTTACATGTGGGTATGGTAGACATTGATAGCATGTAAAGACTTGTTTTTTACAATAAATTAACGTGATTTCAGCCTTATTGTTTTAAGCATAAAGTCTAGACAATAAACAGATAAATCTTACAGTGCGGTAGCCGTGTTTGACGTAAAGAAAGTACCAAATTATACGGCTGTCGCCGTACTGTCATTCCATGAACTTTTAAAATACGGTTATAGCCGTAGCCGCGCCGGAAGGTGGTATATTTTGAAAGATTTCGTTAAGTATTTTTATTACCAGTTGTTATCGTCATCGTAATGCTATTTGGCATTCATGTCACTGCTGTAGACCATTCAGTTATTTTACTTTTGACAGCAGTAACGTAATAGCAATCTTATTTTGACGATAATAAAGATCACAATGATTTTGACACATTTCTTCTCCTGCTTATTCTTTTACAATGTTAGGTTGTAACAATTACCATGATTCTTATAGACCTGTAGGTTTGTAGGTCATTTTAGCTCGTTATCTGGTAGGTTTGTCTCCGTAGATAGTGTGTCGTTGGGCCATTTTAGAGTAGACCATTCTCCAATTTGATAATTTCAGACACTTTTGACTCATCTTTTGTTCATTCTTTCTTCATTTTTGTGTTGAAAGATTTGGGACACTTTAGATTGCTATTTAGGCACATTTTGGACCATTTTTAAGACACTTTGCTGGTTTAAACGTCATTTTTAAGACACTTTGCTGGTTTAAACGTCATTTTTAAGTTTGAATAGATGTGTGGGAGTCACGTCTGGTCCCTGTGGCGCCTGTAGAGCGCGGCGTGGCCGGGGTCGCGCATGCGCGTGTAGCCGCGCGGCGCGCACAGAGCGCCGGCGCGCGCGTGGAAGGCGCGGTACCCGCCGCGCAGCAGGTAGCACTCGGGGAAGGCGAGGCGCGGGTAGCGCTCCAAGTGCGCCGCGCGGTCGCACGCGCGCAGGTAGCGGCAGCTGGGGGAGGAGGGGGATTAGATACTTCTGTAGCGGTATCTACAACGCGTCATACTACGTCACGCAAATCCTACATCGCGCAAGCAGAGTTTACCGCGCAATTAGCATAGACATCATTGGACAGTTGCCCGCCAGACACAACACCCGTCTGGTCGGAGGATCCTCCCTTTTCTATAGAGTATGAGTGAACTTTACACCCTGTTCCTCATACCTCTATACTTCCATCATCGTCATTTCAGCCGAAAGACGTCCACTGCTGGACATAGGCCTGCCCCAAGCACCTCCACTTCGACCGGTTCTGTGCTTCTTCCTGCGGCCTTCAGAAGGTCGTCGGACCACCTTGTGGGAGGCCTTCCAACGCCTTTTAAATACTTGTTTATCGCTATTTCTCGTATTTTTAAGAACTTTCACAGTCCGATCTCAGTCTCAACCCATCAAAAATACCTTTACTTTCCCAACATTTTTAACAAGTTTTTGACATTGATTGTCGCTGAAATGAAAAATTGTGACTAGATTTTGAAACTTTTTAATTACAGAAATTGACCGTCAGATATTTTGCGGAAGTCATGTTTTAAGTAATAATCAAGGAGATCAATGGAACAAGGTGAGTTCAATAACACTCGAATTCGAAAAAGCACGAGTTAAAAACTGACCAAGTGAGAGTCGGACTCGCACATGAAGGGTTCCGTACAAGGCAAAAACGCCGAAAAAACATTAAATTTGTTGTATGGGAACCCCCCTTAAATATTTATTTTATTCTGTTTTTAGTATTTGTTGTTATAGCGGCAACTGTCTAGCTATCGCGGTTCTTGAGATACAGCCTGGTGACAGACAGATGGACAGACAGCGAAGTCTTAGTAATAGGGTCCCGTTTTTACCTTTTTGGTACGGAACCCTAAAAAGACGTACGCTTTAAAAGCGTCCAGAGTACAGCAAATAGTAAGAAAAAAATAAACCAGTGATGACCAGCCTCAACTGACGGCGCTTCTGCTTTGAGTCAATCTTTCTTTTATTATTATTATTACTTACAGCTTAGGCCCCCTCTCCAGGGAGAATTCACAGTGGAACACGAGGATGGTGCGACCCTCAGCGGCGGCTCGGCGGGGCTGGTTCACGAGCGCGTGGATCTGCGACGTGGTGTAGTAGTTCACTGCGTTCACTATGTGGCCGCCTTCGAACTCGTACGGGTAGCGGCAGTCTATCACCTGGAGAGATAAGGGATGGTTAAATAAACTACCACCCGAAGAATTGCCGCCAGGGTAGCCCGCGAAATACATTTTTTTTTTAGGTTTTTTGCAATTTGCTGGTCAGTATTAAGTTGTACGTTGATTAAAATATGATTCGCGGCCGTAACAAATATGTATTTACAGAATTATAATCATTAAAGTCATCAACACAACTCTCTAAGACCATGTAATCCCCAAGAATGACTATTTCATGAAATCTTGACATTTGGGGATTACATGGTCTTAGAGAGTTGTATTGATGACTTTAATGATTATAATTCTGTAAATACATATTTGTTACGGTCGCGAATCATATTTTAATCAACGTACAACTTAATACTGACCAGCAAATTGCAAAAAACGTAAGTAAATTTGAATTTCGCGGGCCACCTTAGAGCTTCCCCCTTAAGTGGCAGTGGGCAGGGCACATTGCTCGCAGAACAGATAGCCGATGGGGCCGAAAGGTTCTGGAGTGACGACCGCGTACCGGAAGACGTAGCGTTGGAAGGCCTCCCACAAGGTGGACCGACGACCTTGTGAAGGCCGCAGGAACCCGTTGGATGCGAGAAGCACAGAACCGGTCGAAGTGGAGGTGCTTGGGGGAGGCCTATGTCCAGCAGTGGACGTCTTTTGAAATGATGATGATGAGAACTTCACGCCTGTTAGCTAGAGCAGCCGGTCGATTCTGTAAAAACCTCACCGTGAAAACTTAGGTGAAGTGAGTTTGTTTTTGCTAGGAATTGACACTATTGACAGCTCACTCCACGCTCACTTCACCTAAGTTTTCACGGTGAGATTTTTACAGAATAGCACCGCAATACCAGAAGTACGCCGACATTTCTTCAGTTATGTTTACAGGCCAGCCTATTGCCATTGGTTAGATAAGGTAATTAAAAATCTGACTGAATATGTTAGTCATCATAGTCTGCCTAGCGTTTTATTTATTTATTTCAGGTGACGCAGGCCCATAGATCACCAACCAACAAGAAAAATCAGCTGTTTAATACCAAACCCTAACCTATCCAAATGTCCTGTGTTTGGTATTGTTCGTCGAATCGTTGAGCTCCTCAAGTTCTGAGTTGAGCTGCACGATTTTTGACAAATGCGTGCACTGATTGGACAGGTCCGCTCAATCTGTGTGGTTCTTTCCTCAAAAGACCATTTCAGACACCAATCTACATGGTCTTCACATGATCTGACCAAGTTTTTGTCTGGACTTTAAAAGAGACTGTGACTTCTGAGTTTGTTTCGGCCTTTCTTCTCAGAGTAGTCAGATAGGAAACGTCGACCTCATCTAGTTTAAAAAAATATATGATTGACGTGTAAAAGTGTTTGTACAAACCTACTTACAGAAATAAAATCATTTATCATTTAAAGTTCAATACCTACTTGTACCAAAATGTATGAAATAGCTGATTTTTTCGTAATTTCAGAGTTGGTCCCATAGTGAAAGTTGTTCAGTTCGATGGTCTAAAGCACCTCTTTAAAGTTTGTTGGGTTATTTTGAAACATCTTATCTAGGGTTATTGGTAAGACATAACAACCTCCTAAGAGGTCATTGTACTCATCATTACGAACTTTTGCTATGGGAACAAACCTGAAATCGCGAAAAAACAAAATCAGCTGTTCCCTACATTTTGACGAGTTATACGAACAGAAATGTAGGGAACAGCTGATTCTTTTTTCATGTCGCATTTGTTCTTATAAAAAAAAAATAATTTCTCTTTTTTTTATATTAAAATATCTTACCATAAAATCGCTGATAACATTTTTATATTCGCCCCTTATCAACGCGGCGAGTGTGTCACACGATATGCTCTTCAGGTCAGAGTGGTCGCCGCTCGTCAGAGGTAACGCGTAAGGCACGGAGAAGTCTCCTATCAGGTCCGGTTCTACCATCGCTGGAAAGAGACAGAAATACAGGTTAGAAAGGGATAAAATTCAAATTATTTGTTTAAGGTGCCACTAGTCGATATTTTTTCCATACAAATTTCGGGAGAGTATTACTCCACTGTTTGACATTGAGCACACAAAGTTAAACATGATATCGTTTTAACTTATTATTAATTGTGTCTGTACGGAAACAGAATAGTAAAATTAAAAACCATTAAAAAGTTATGAGCCCACAAAGATGCTATCTTTGACGTAACTTTGGGTGTAAATAAGTAATAAAAGAACTGTAAAATCTTAAAATCCAAGGATCAGTTATCGAAGAGTTCAATAAACTTTATTTATAATTGATTCATGCAGTGGGTTTTTCATAAAACTCGATTTTCCAAAGTACTTTTCGATTTTTTTTACGCGCCTATCAGTTCGGAACGGTGTTTCTGTGCGTGAGAACTAGACGTTGTGCCTGTAAACTAGCGTCTAACTGCTCATCACTGATACTAGCTCTGTCAGACATGAATTCAGGTGAGACAGCGTGCTTTTTGGCCATGACCACCAGTGAGTTCGAGCTCGCGACTAGTGTACTCTTAAGCGAATGGATAGTGGTAGCCCGCGAAATTCAAATTTTCTTACGTTTTTTGCAATTTGCAGGTCAGTGTCAGATTGTATCTTGATCAAAATATGATTCGCGACAATAACAGGTACATATTTAGAGAATTATAATCATCAGTATCATTAATATATCTTTCTAAGTTAGATTTCTACCACCAACCACCAATCTCTTTGGGAAAAGTGCTTATGGTAGAAATCTTTTATTTATTATTATCCTATCCATGGGATAATTTAAGGAATAATACTGTATTGTTTAAAATAGCTTGGTAAATAGCCCATAATTTTTTTGTAATATGTAAAAGATAAAAAAATTACTGTGGGTTATCCTTAGGAGATAAACATATACCATCGCGGACCTTTTTATCGATCTTTTTAAGATATACAATTCTGTAGTACATTAATTTGATCTATCTCGTAAGTTTTGGCCAGCGTTTGCAATGTAAGCGCACAAAAATATGTTTGTTACGACATCACATTACAAATCTTTGAATTTCTCGGCTTTTCTCTAGTATAATATGCATGTATTATGCATATAAACCTTCCTCTTGAATCACTATCTATTGCTGAAAAATCCGTTGCGTAGTTTAAAGATCTAAGCTTACAGACAGCGGAAGCAACATTGTTTTATCCATACTAATATCATAAATTCGAAAGTAACTCTGTCTGTCTGTATGTTACCTTTTCACGCCTAAACCACTGAACGGATTTCGATAAAATTTGGCAGAGAGATAGATTGCATCCCGGGGAAGGACATAGGATAGTTTTCATCGACATACCTGGCGGGCGAAGCCGCGGGCGGAAGCTAGTACTTACAAAATATTTAAAATATTACTTATTTTTTTTTTTTACTATACAATGCGTAACATAATGAACGCAAGACTTCAAAATTGAGTCGTATTGCCTTGACATAAGATTTAATTTTCTTTGGCTCAATCGGCGATCAGTATGGCAAAATTCATAATTTAAAAAAAAATACCTATCTTAAATGTTACCGAAATTGATTCAGTAATCAATTATAAAGAAGTATGGGTACTTACATCGCGCCATAGCAGACATAATCAACGCATTGTTCTCAGAGAAGGCCCTCTGTAACACAGGCCGCTGTAATCTCTCCACCTCAGGAGTCTCACAGTTCGATCTCCTCCGTTTATTCGAGACTTCATTCTCACTCCGTTCCACTCTCTTCTTGTTTCTCTGAGCGGGATTCTCTAGAATTGAGAACAGAGAGACCCTCGCTTTACTTTCTGGGTTGAAACTTAGACTCCTATTCAACGGTCGCCGAAGAAAACTCTTTTCTGATATAACGTTGGATTTTATCTGTCCGGAGAGTAGATCATTGAAGTTAGCAACTTTGGGAGAGTTTGATTCTTCAATTTCTAAGAATGGTTCTTCGAGTTCAGAGATGAAACCGCTTTCCATAGATGTGGTGGATTCCGTGGTGTATAGTCCAGTTTTAGGTAGCGGTGACTGACTCATTGACCCGATACTGGAATCAGACTTCTCATGCCTAAGTTTAGTTGGTGTCTCAGAGAATTTCAGGGACTTCTTAGCCGCTTGCTTTTTAACCGCTGGGGACGGGAACTCAAAATCTTCATCATCGAAGTTGAGCATCCGTGTAGCGGTGACCGTAGGCTTGTTGAAACTTGTCGAAGCTTCATCCTCAGCCAACGGTGCTCCAAAGACAAAATTCCTTGAGGTTACTTTTCTGGAAGAAGCTGTACGTCCTCTGGAGATGATGTCAGGACTGTCCGTGGAGATAATTTCATATTTAGTGCATTCATCGAAGTTGTCCGCTTCGAATTCTTGCTCCAAATCGTGAAGGGTCTCAAAATCATCTGTGTTTTGGATGATTTCTTTTTCCGGGACGTAGAGTTCTTGTTTTGGTGACTTTTGGAGAGTGTGGGTGAAGTCCAGCTGGAATAATAGAGACAGACTTTGTTAAATAAATTATTTTTTATAATGCTGTTATGGATATGAGAGATCTTTGCACTATAAAATCAATTAATGTTAATAGAAGTATTTTAAGGCAGGTTTCATTACAATAATCACAGAAGGGGCAGGGGTGTAAAATACCCACATTTCGCCAGTCAAGACCCGCGATTAAATGAGAAATATAAAATAAAAATGGCATTTACTAGGTAAGATTACAGACTGCTTATGACAAAACCCAATAATCTCATTAACACTTTGCTCAACTTGGTAATCGAACCCAACACCCTACATCCAACCGTTGTGCTTGCAAACACTAGACTAGACCAATCTATTGTCCCATATTTTTAAAACACAAAAACAGACAAATATTGACTTGCATTACATAGAGATAAGTATAAAAGGATTTGGAGGAGGCCTTTGCCCAGCAGTGGGACAGCATAGGGAAGCAAAAAAAAAAAAAAGTATAAAAAACTTCATAATGAACAATACCCACCTTAGTTGTCGACCAGTTTGTAACCTTTTCCCTCGTAGCCTCAAATCTCTCCCCGAACAGAAAGTCCCTCGTTTCCTCCTCAACATCTAACTTGACGAACGTCTCACATATAAAGGACCCTTCATTCTCCTTATTCGACATCTTAAACCTAGTCCGTTCCTCCATAACCTTTGTAATCCGTGACCGTTTCACCCTCGTTGATAACGGAGAAGTCCTATTCATAGGTGAGTTTTGGTTCAAGAACGGTGACGTCCTATTCAGTAAGGGAGAGTTGATACTTTGTAAAGGTGATTTGAATGGCTTCGGTGAGTTTGTTAATGGTGATTTCAGTCTCTCTAAAGGAGAATTTGGCAGCTGTATCTCTCCCAGTATCCTTCGTTTGGTTGGTGTGTATATCGGCGAAAGCGGTGACTTTGTAAAGTCTATAGCATGCGGGTTCATCTTTATTTTGTAGTTGTTTGCTAACGAGTCCTCTTGTTTCCGTTTCGTTCCATTGCTGCCGGAGTTTATTTTGAAGTTTTCGGTTATTAAGCTGGAAAGAGAGAAAGGTTTTTGTTAGTTTTAGATTCAACTGTACATAGATGAGCAACTGTCTTGTGTATTGAAATATTGAACAGTTAATTTGTTGGGAGATTCTATAGAAAGACGAAAAATGAAAGAAAATAAATTTATTTTGGCACAAAATACAAGGCACACAATTTTTATCTTATTTATCAAATAAAAACAACCAAAACTTAGTTAGAATATAGAATAAGTACTTGTTATTATATAGGTGTACTATAAAAGCTAGGTGCATGTATTGTACATAGTAAACAGTAAGGATAGAATCATATACATATATATATTTTTTTGAATAAATAAATATAGTGGTTTAATTCCTCTGATAGAAAATATATGACACCATTTATAGCATAGGCACAAAATATAATAGTAGTACAATAAAAGGTGCTTAACTATGTGCGTACGAATTTATAACAAATTACCTAGAAATCTGAAAATGTTAAACTCGAGATATGCTTTTAAGAATAAATTGTATGAATGGTTAATTGATAACAACTTCTATAGTATAGTAGCACCGACTTCCCTGGGGTCACTTGATGGGCGATGATCCCCATTCTGTGCGCCCGCGACAACGAAGATCCATCTACCTTGTTTGGTAAGCGGGTTTCGGCGTGTTAGGCGCCAAGGTGGTTGCCACACCAACACCTCCTTCTCCGAGTAATATTTACACCTAAGTATTTCTATGAATACTTATATCATTAAAAGCCTGTGGTGTTCCCACTGCTGGGCAAAGGCCTCCCAACTCTCTTTCCACTTCTCTCTGTTGTATGTTTAAAGTTTATGGATTATAACAACATTTAAAGTACATTACTAATACTAAACAGCTGATCCAGGTACTGGGTCAGTGGGTTGCTGAACAGCTGATCCAAATAACATTATACATAAAGCCTACAGCAAAGGGTGTAAAAACTAATCAATCAACCTTTTTTTAAGAATCAAGCTAACAGAACTAGATACTTATTTCAACTTGTACAAATGATCTAAATTATTTTCTCAGGGCTATGAACTAAATTCTACCCTAATCAGTAACCTACAGGTCATGTGAACATAGCTTGCACCTTATTTCAATCCCTAGCATGGAATAAAAACTTTTTGTTAAAGAATTCCACCGAAAATGTTAACAAAGAGACTGACATACCCCTTTGGTTTTTTTTATAATATAACCTATCTATAGTCGTAAATAAATCGAAGTAACTGGTTCTACGTACCGGTAAACCCTTCCTCGAGTCCTTAGGGCATTATTATACACATAATTCGACGTAAAAAAAGCAACAAAAGAGTTTGACGAAAGTTTATTTTAACCTCCGTGGTCACAGTTTTAACACTAAATTCTCATGCGAAACTTACTTATCACGTTTTGTAGACACTTGTACACGATTACTTTTAGGTTTTCGACTAGTTTTTAATAAAAAATAATAAATAAACAGGGTAGTTTAGATGTTTTGTGAAACACCGCTTTCGGCGATTCGCGCGCTAAGGTTAGGTTTTAAATGTCAAATGTTGCGAGGTTGAGGTATTAGCCATACTGCCAAAGGATGACTTAGACGGAGGTTACACGTTCATTCTGATGTCAGTTCAGTCTGTGACCTTGATCACGTCTAGAATGATGCCAGAATGATGGAATGACGCGCGGTATTACACGGTAAGTCAGACTGACGATCAGTCTAACCGAAAACTTCTACGCGATAACACGCATGCATTTGGTATGGATTTTAACAAGAAAAATAATATGCTCCCGTTGCCTTCGTTGACAGGGCTAATATTATAATATATATATTAGTAGAAAAAGAAAGCGGTGGTATAAAAAGTGGCTAATGAAAAGACCATAAATTCACTTTTTACTGAATGAGATATGAGACAGATAAAGATAAAGATATATTTATTGCATAACTGTGTACATAAAGTTCATATACATATTTTTTTGTTTGTTTCAACAGTCTACCCAAGTCGGATATGCAATAGTAATAAGAAATTGGGTACTTACAAATTCTATTTTTTATCAAAAAACTCATGCAGATTAGGGATGTGAAAAAATAATCGATTATAGAAAAAATCGATTAATAATTGATATTTTTTCTATAAAAATCGATTTTTATAATCGATGTACATATTACAAAAAATCGATTAATAAAAAATCGATTTCTTATTCACTGCCGATTTTTTTCACCTAGAATTTAGAACGGCCGCGCAACACAGCTTTTTAGTCAGGAGCGCGAAGCCGCAAAGTACCGCGAAGTTTACCACTAACTAATAAATGAATGACGCTAAAGGGCGCTCCACACGGCTAAGATACTATAATATTTTATCTTTGTAATCCTTTTGTAATCCCCATAAATATGAAATAAATAATATTATCTTCGTCGTGTGTTATTGTATCTTAAGGGGGAAGCGCTAAGGTGGCCCGCGAAATTCAAATTTTCTTACGTTTTTTACAATTTGCTGGTCGGTATTAAGTTGTACGCTGATTAAAATATGATTCGCGGTCGTAACTAATATGTATTTACAGAATTATAATCATTACAATCAGTAATACAACTTGTTAAGTTAGTATAATCCCCAAATGTCAAGATTTCATGAAATAGTCATTCTTGGGGATTACATGGTCTTAGAGAGTTGTGTTGATGACTTTAATGATTATAATAATTTTATTCTGTAAATACATATTTGTTACGGGCGCGCAAAACTTTAACTTAGAAAGATGTATTAATGATTCTTAGGATTAAAATTCTCTAAATATGTACCTGTTATTGTCGCGAATAATATTTTGATCAAGATACAACCTGACACTGACCTGCAAATTGCAAAAAACTTAAGAAAATTTGAATTTCGCGGTCTACTACTATCCATTCACCCTAAGAAATTTCTTCCTGCGAAAGGAGAAATTAAAAAAAAAACCTTTTTTGTGTAAAATTAATGTTTCGCTTGTTGATATTATTATTATTAACCCTTCGCATGTCGCGTGTACAGGGTATGTACAGATAACAATAGAATTTCATGCGACGGGTTAATAAAACTGAGTGCTGTGATAGTGATTATCGTTATTTCAGGCGTTTAATTTAATCTATAAAAAAAAAGGAAAAAATCGATTATTTTTTAATCGATTTTATTACTAGGCAAAATAATCGATTAATTAATAATCGATTTTTTATGTATACTGTCACATCCCTCATGCAGATTATAAAATACCTTATCAATTAACATTTTCTTCAATTTATTTTTAAACATATTTCCATTTAATTCTTTAATTGCTGGCGGTAACTGATTGTACACCCGAATAGCAGTAACATAGGTACTTTTATATTACATCATATTGTTAATAACTGGTAAATTAATGTCATATTTATATTGTTTCCGAATATTTAGACACAGGAGAAGAAGATGACTATGCTGATTATTATCGAATTAAAGAATTTAATTTAATTTTTTTTTATTCCAAAGAATAGGTAACATTTCTAATGTAAGAATAAATTCTTTCTCCGGGGCTAATGGTAGAGATGGGGACGTCGGGAGCGGCGAGGGAGTCGGCGCAGGCGGCGACATGTCGTGCGACTCCATCGCTGTCTAAGCAGTGACTGACATCAGACTGATAGCTAATAAACACACGTTCATTCTGGCATCAGTCTGACCAGACTGACAAAAATTATTAAAATATTTAAATAATCATCATTCTGGACCATCATTCCATCATTCTACGTGTTACACAATCAGTTTCCCGTCATTCTGACGTAAATCACAGACTGAACTGACATCAGAATGAACGTGTAACCTCCGTCTTATTTTTGCCGTTTTTGCTAGAAGTGAAAAAATTACTTATTCAGTTATATTAAAGATAAGTTTATTTAATTACTTAGAATTTATAAATGGAATGTAATTCCTCATCGTTTGAATATACAAAAGTACAGAATAAATCTGATCTAGGTATTCTAATCCTTTAAAAGTTATCACATACATGTCATATTTACATGAATCGGTTGCATAAATTGTTAAAAATAGATAAAGGGGGCGCAGAGAAGACTTCGATGCTTTAAGATGCATATTACACACATTCATATTGTAATCGATTAAATAAATTAGTCGATAAGTATTTATACAGTAGGGATGGGGTCATTTATCAGATTTTAATGAATAATAACGGATTTTTGTAAAAAAATATTTTCGGAACCTACTTAACGACTTAGATTTTGAAAGGGTGTGGCACAAACTACTTAGAGATACTACGTATCAGACGACCCACTCCCATAGAGAAAAAATGGTTAGTAGTGGATTGTCAAAAGTTGGAAGTTTAGAACATGACAGTTCGTTTTTTTTTTAAATCCAGGTGTTGAGTTTTTGGCAAAGGCTCACACATACAGCCTCGATTACCCCGTTGGTACTGTATTCGGATCTCAATTTTTTTTTTGCTGTTAGCAGCAAAAAACTAATGAGCTCTTAGATGAGCTCATCGGTATAATTACCAGGGAACTACTGAAAAATATGTAAATTAAACACAACAAATACTTATTCAAATTTTTATTTTTTTAATTTAGTTTTATATTTATTATAAGCTTTATGTTGCATTCTGGGAAGAGATTTACGAAGCTTCGTCAACTTTTGTTGGTATTCCTGAGGTAATTTCATCAGCCGAAAAAAATGTTGGATATGAACCAACTTTGAGCCGATACTTCTCACTGATGCTTCTTTTTTCAAAGTATTTCTGACAAACACATAGTTTTTGAAGTTCTTACGCGCTTAAGCTACGCAAATAATCACTGTTAATGCTCAGAAGCCACTTTTTGAGTCATAACTCACTACAAGGAAACGGATGCATTTTAACGTCCTTTCGTTTAGCACCACAATGTTCGATACAACACTTGTACACCTTGCATGCACTACCGATGCAAAATATTACAGTTTAAAATCACTGAGAGGTCAGGTAAGTACGGAAATTAATCAATGCAAATTTCACTCGATCAACAACAAACAACAAAACTGTAATAATGGCCACAGAGTACTTTTTGATAAAGTAGCGAAAAAGTCACAGCCTACGAGCCGTCAACCGCCTTAATTTGACAGTGACATTTGTATTATTGTCTATAGTTTTGGCACCGGGTGTAAGAGGGGTGAAGAATGATAGAAGGGGGCGAGGAGACCTGTCATGTTCTATTCTTCCAACCATAGAGTATACGGTTGAAATTTTTTGTTCTAAGTTTGCGTGCCGTGGGGTGTGGGCTGGGCTGAGATGGTAATTGACACATACATATTTAAAAGTAAGATGGAGTACCCACTTATCAAACCTGTTTTTTTTTTCAGTAAAGTAATTTCGATAGATTAGTTTGACATTAGACTTTGTGTGAAGAAATGTAATATGTACTTTGTGGAGATTATTGTTTTTTTTTAAATGCAATCCTCTGTTAATTGATGTCATGACAACATCTTTGTCTCAAGATTGGCAGCAAAAATATCTAAAGCTTAGAGATTATTGTTTTTTTTTTAATGCAATCCACTGTTACTTGATGTCATGACAACATCCTTATCTTAAGATTGGCAGCAAAAATATCTAAAGCTTAGAGATTATTGTTTTTTTTTAATGCAATCCACTGTTACTTGATGTCATCATGACAACATCCTTATCTTAAGATTGGCAGCAAAAATATCTAAAGCTTAGAGATTATTGTTTTTTTTAATGCAATCCTCTGTTAATTGATGTCATGACAACATCTTTGTCTTAAGATTGGCAGCAAAAATATCTAAAGCTTAGAGATCTAAAGTGACTAAAACCCGGATATACGTAACCACATCTAGTATTTTAACATAAAAACTAAATAATCTTGCAAAACGATATCCGATAATGATGTCATTCGTCCATTCACATCTTTACACGTGTAACAAAACCGTCATTCATTATTATTAAAAACTTAGACATTTTTTTTTTGCAAATAATTTTGCTTATCTTTAACTAGGTAACCTTGCACAATTGTCGAATATAACAAAAATAAAACATAAAAAAAATAATAACGATAACAGAGACCGTTATGCGTAATCATATCGGATAATAACGGATATTAATTTTGAAAATAGAAACTGTTGAAAAACTCGTTATGAGTTTATGGCTATGCAAATTTTAAATGCAGTAATATATTATGTACAGACGCCAGCACATCGAGCTACTACAATCTGTCAAATTTATTTAATAGATTTTCAACTTTATCGCTAAAGGATAAGGTTCAAAGTTGATTGCGAAAATTTGACAGTTTCGGGTAGTTTGATGTGCTGGCGTCTGTACAAAACAATTTATTTTACCGGAAATAACCTATACATCATCTGCCTGCCTTTTCTGAACTATGTTGGGGTCAGTTTCCAGTCTAACCGGATGCAGCTTAATACCAGTATTTTACATGGAACGACTGCCTATCTGACCTCCACAACTCCGTTACTGGGTAATACGATAATACCCCTTGGTAAGACTGGTTGTCAGACTTTCGGGCTTCTGACTACCCGTAACAACTGTCAAAGATAAACGAATGACAGCCGGGACCAACGGCTTAACGTGCTTTCCGAGGCACGGACGAGTATGTTAAGATGGTCACCCATCCACAGACCAACCGCGGCAAGCGTAGCTTAAGCTGATCGATCGACCTGTGCGGCTGTTATTATTTAGCCAGGGGCCCCACCGTAAATACCCTCTATAAATAGAATACAATTAATATTACAAGGTTACCTGAATTATTATTCTATTTTTCCAACGTATTCTATCATCTATATGAAGGAAAACGTATTTTAAAATAACAATATCCTAGGAATATACAATAATATTATTCCTTAATAATTAACAATTTCCTGTCTTATCGTAACTAAAAACATATACAGCTTATTATTTTCCAAAACTCGACTAAATTGGGTTACTAAAACTGGCAGATAAGGTGACGTCACGTCACTACTTTAAACAATATTTAGGTGTCAAAACAAAACATAATTGACTTTATTACAAAACAAGGTTTATGTTTAGAACCAGGTTTAAACCACCGAGCCATTTTTAGGGTTCCGTACCCAAAGGGTAAAAACGGGACCCTATTACTAAGACTCCAATGTCCGTCTGTCTGTCTGTCATCAGACTGTATCTAAAGAACCGCGATAGCTAGACAGTTGAAATTTTCACAAATTATGTATTTCTGTTGCCGCTATAACAACAAATACTAAAAACAAAATAAAATAAATAATGTATACCTAATAAAAAGTTGACAGAACTTTTTACAGGGCATAGTATAGCTACAAATACAATTAGAACTGTATCCTTTACCTGTTTATTTAGCCACACGTGCCCAAATATCGATAAGAAACTGATATGAATATCCTTTGACCTAATTTCGTTATTTCTACAACGTTATTTTGTAAAAGCTATTAAAATACACTATTCTGTCGAGTTCGCTTGGAACCTCATTACCTCACTCGAGGGACCATACGCCATTCGAAAACGAACTTATTTGTTTTTATTGACGTGACAACGTCTTAAATTAGGTTGCGACTGGGAGTCACTTATGAAAAAGTGTAACGCTCGGTAACGTTACGATGAGTCACCGAACGAGAGAGAGGCCCGCCGAATGCCTTGCGTCTCTCTCCCACTCAACTATGATCGGATGATCGGTCGTTGTCACGTAAAATCTTCGCCCGTAAAACCGACTTTACAGGCAACCATTTTTTTTTTTAAATATAGAATCATAGTGGATTCAAAACAACGAGACAACGTTCGAATTCTGAAGTGATGTTAAGATTCGATAGAAATTAGATCGATATAATAATTATCTTCATTTCATAGCGGTTTTTATCCCGACCACGGACACAAACAGCCAGCTTTATTTTTTATATAAAACCTCATTTTATCTAATTGCGCAGAAACAAAGCGCATTCATTATTATTTTAAAACTAACAGACATGTGGCCTAGTTAGATTATAGTGGTGATGTCAGAGCTCAAGAGGCAGTTAGTCCGTTAATTAGGAGTAATGGCTTCTGACCTTACGTGATGAAAGGACTAAAGAGTTTGTGGATATAAATCTTGAGTAATATGATGGGAAGATGACAAAGAAAATGAAAGGAGGATTGTATCAGTTAATTTTTGGTTCGATTGAAGCCCTAATGTTGCGTTTTCGTAGAAACTAGAAATACACCGCGACAATAATTTTTAGACATAATGTGGAAGTGTGAAGGTATAGAAAAATCAAAAACAAGTCGAGAGGTGTCGTCAAAAAGTTTCGTAACTGTCAAAATGTGTCACTTTTTTGACGTATTCCACATTGGGCAGCTTGAATGGCACCTGAGTGAATGTGCCGCTGTGTGTCAGGTGCCATTTAAGCGGGTGCCCAATGCGGAATACGTCACTTTTGACGTCGGTCTAGCTCTCATTCGGCAAGTATGCAGAGTATAAACATGCGAAAGGAACTTCTACATTGTTGATTGTTTATAGCAATTTCTAAAGATTTAACTCAGGATTTTTAGGATAATGTGAATTATTAACAAATGGCAGGAAGTGAATTTAATTAACATTATTATCGCAATAAGCCATCACATCACATGTGGAACGTGGCAGTTTTATCAGTAAATGATAATGCGATATTGTGCCTAAATAACAAAATATTATATTTCCAGTTACAATAATAATCACACCAGGAAGCTTATAAACCATATGTGATAAATTTACAGGTACTTTGTTAATGGAAAATAAAAAATTATAATTAAAAAACATCATTTGCCTGCCTTTTCCCAACTATGTTGGGGTCGGCTTCCAGTCTAACCGGATGCAGCTGAATACCAGTATTTTACATGGAGCGACTGTCATCTGACCTCTACAACCCAGTTACTGGGTAATACGATACCCCTTGGTAAGACTGGTTGTCCTTGTCACACTGAACTAAACTGACTGGATAAAAAAATCTTTAAACCGACCATTTTTTTTTTCTTCAACCTTTAGACAAAAAAAATCATTAAAATTCAGCAAAAAAAAAAAAATATCAGCTGCTTTAGAAATAAGAAATGTCGTGCATTTCATGATTTCACACACAAAAACTTAATAAACATTGCAACGGCCCGTCTCGTTATTTTTTCGCCCCTCTAAGGTCACGAACTCACGACCTTTCCGTTACAAGACCTTACCGTTAAGAAAAAAAACTTCCCTTTTATAAAAATGCATCTATTGTTAAACAGGGGTAGATACAGCATGTATTTAAGGAGTTTATATAATGCGTTTAGTAGAGTATATAATGATGTATAAAGAATTAACAAGTAAAGTCTGGTATTGCACCCTTGGTATATAATAATGTAACTGTCAGATGGGACTGACAATGTCGCGAAATTTTTGATGGGTGCAGTGCGGTTTCTCGTTTCAAAGTGGTCCTGGTTTTGTGCAAGATATCGGAGAAAGAATCCATACTAATATTATAAATTCGAAAGTACATAACTCTGTCTGCCTGTCTGTCTGTACGTTACCTTTCCACGGATTTCGATATTTGTCTGAGATAGATTGCATCCCGGGGAAGAATGAAGGGTAGTTTTTATCGACATACCTCGCGGGCGAGTCCGCGGGCGGAAGCTAGTAAGTAATAAGTCAATCTACATTCCAGTGCAGATACTAATACTAAAGACCAAAGTATTAGAATTTATTTAAAACTCTGACGTTGTTAAGTAACGTTGTAAAATTACTGTTTAATTTTTCCGCATGTGTGTGTGGAGATACCACAACATCTGTCATAAATGGAATATGGGATGTGATGTTATCAAGGCGTAAAATTGTCTAAAAAAAAATTTGTAACAAAATCAATTATTTTATCCAGATAGGTAATTTCCTTTACTTAGTTACTTTTTAGTCGAGTTTGATACTATACTATAGTTCGTTTTTTAATCCCCGATACTAATCTGACATTTAAGTCTTTTCAGTTTGCGTTTGTTAGTATAGTATAGAAGTTTGACGTTACACCTGTCAAATTGGTATCTGGGTTTAAAAAACGCACACTTTCCCAACACTAGACTTTGAGAAAAAAATCTTCACTCATTCATTCAAAAACCTGTCACAAAACCAATAACGTATCGATAACAGCTAATTTTAACTCAAAAGTAACCGCTACCCGAAAATAACCGTTACCCGTTTCTCTTAAGGTTTAATTTTGAAGTTGAGGGGGCGCTAGACATAAATATTTATTCAAATCAGTGTTGGTTTGTATAGTGATGTGGTGCATAATGCATTCGGGGAGGGGTGTAGCTGGTTTTTATAACCGTTCTTCTTTTTTTTTCGGTTTACAAGACACTTGTTCTTAGTCTATGGATTCAAGAATGCATGTCGTTAAGGATGTTTGTATGAGCCGTTAAAAATGGATGTCACGAGTTAATGTGAATAGAACCGTCTTTTAGAGATTTCTTGAGTTTTCGAAAAGGGTTGCCGGTAAAAATACTCAATTTTAACTCAAAGTAGCCTTTTCGGATTCATCCAGAATCCTACATAATATTATAAATGTGAAAGTTTGTGAAGATGTTTGGATGTTTGTTACTCAATCACGCGTAAACCGTTGAACACATTTGGATGAAAATTGGCACATAGATAGACCATTTCCTGGATTAACACATAGGATACTTTTTATCCCGATATTCCCAAGGTATCGAAACTTACGCGGGTGACACCGCGGGGTGCTGCTAGTTAGGGCAAGGAACTGCAATATTTTGTAAATGACAAGGACAAACAACTAAACTAATCTCTAGTTCTGTACCTCCCAGCATTTATACCTAAACCAGAAAACCGTTACAATGCAAAACAATACCATCATTCCTAGACAATTATCTATCCATACAGGAAAAACAAGAACGCAGAACTATTGTATTGTAGCCATATACAACATTATTTTTAGTATATGCGAAACCCGAAACACGTGTCTAGTATTTTTATGTAAAGAATCTATGTACCTACAATATTTCAAAACTGTATCATGAAGAATCACAAAGTTACCTGTTTGTCCGTACAAAAACATGCTCACCCGCGCCGCGCAGTAGCGCTCATTGTAGAACCTAGGTACCTAACCGTTCGGCGCGGAGATTGGATAACCTACGTAGTGTCGCTCGGTGTCCAACTTTAAACCTTTTTTAATATTTTTGGGACAAAATATAACATGGGGTAAAAATTATTGGAATCGATTCAGTTACTTATTCTGAACAAACTATATTCCGGTTTCGCATATACTAAAAATAACGTAGGTATACAGGTAAAACTTAAAACAGTAGGTAACCACTTGTTGTCATGCCATATTGTTTACCAGGAAGTTTGAAAATCAGTTGGTATTGGAAACAGGATGTAGGCACAGTCAGCAACAAGTCGATTAACAGCCAGTTACTGGGTAAAACGATACCCCTTTCTAAGACTGGTTGTCAGATTTTCGGGCTTCTGACTACCCGTAACGACTGTCAAAGATATAATATTTTGCTCAATAACTGAGATTAAAAAAACTGAAGTGTTAATCGACTTTTGTTGCTGTCCGTATCAGACCCAGCACCCTTATTGCGTAACACACTATTATTATCAATATGAATCATTTTGAAGGATATTGCTAATCCATTGCTACATATGTTCGAAAAATTGATTTGCGCAACAACGTAAATAACGCAATGAAGGTTGTCGAACTGTCAAAATTAAACTCATCGCTACTGATAGTGTGTTACGCAATTACCCCGCAAATATCCTTCCCCTAAACCTTCATTCCAACCACATGTGAGGAAGTGGAACCATTTATATTTGCCATACACTATTGGCTTATTGGGTAAAAAAAAATGGTTGCCTGTAAAGTCGGTTTTACGGGCGAAGATTTTACGTGACAACGACCGATCATCCGATCATAGTTGAGTGGGAGAGAGACGCAAGGCATTCGGCGGGCCTCTCTCTCGTTCGGTGACTCATCGTAACGTTACCGAGCGTTACACTTTTTCATAAGTGACTCCCAGTCGCAACCTAATTTAAGACGTTGTCACGTCAAAAATATTTTTGACGTGACAACGTCTTAAATTAGGTTGCGGCTGGGAGTCACTTATGAAAAAGTGTAACGCTCGGTAACGTTACGTTCTTATTTTAAATTAGGTTGCGGCTGGGAGTCACTTATGAAAAAGTGTAACGCTCGGTAACGTTACGTTCTTATTTTCATTTAATTCCTTGTTCCTATTGTGCAATTTAATTATATTCATATCAATAAATATTCTACCGAGAAAAAGACGTTGTCACGTAAAATCTTCGCCCGTAAAACCGACTTTACAGGCAACCATTTTTTGAGCACGTTCGGGAGCTCGGGAAATGAGAGCATTGCAAAAAAATTGTCGCTCTGCTGCAGTCTTGGAGTTGTCAATTTTGACGGGAAACGAGTGCATGCTGAAGTAATAATGAGTCGTGGAGAAATGGGTTTTAGAGGCAGTGGAGCGTTTGTTTTTAAACCTCTTATTGAAGATTTGCTGAAGAATGTCTTTTGAAATTAGAGCCGCGTCAATGATTCTATTTCTGGTAAGTATAGGTCTACCAGAATCTCAAGGTAAAAAAAAAGTGATTTTTATATGGATTGACATTGACAATGTATGAAAACCACAATGTTTTTTTTTTCTACATACATAGTATGTAGTTATGGCTTATGTCAATCAAAGTTAAATCCTACTAATATTATAAATGTGAAAGTTTGTGAAGATGTTTGGATGTTTGTTACTCAATCACGCGTAAACCGTGGAACAGATTTGGATGAAAATTGGCACATAGATAGACCATTTCCTGGATTAACACAGAGGATACTTTTTATCCCGATATTCCCACGGGATCGAAGCTTACGCGGGTGAAACCGCGGGGCGCAGCTAGTAGTACGTAAGGTATGATGCGGTTATTATAACCGTATGGATAAAATCCCTCTTTTGATAACAAGGAATAAAAGAAGGAAAAAACCGGCCAAGTGTGAGTCGGACTCGCACACGAAGGGTTCCGTACCACAAGGCATAAAACGCCGAATAAAACGTTTCTTTTAAACCCCTTTAAATTTTAACTTTATTTTTATTATTTGTTGTTATAGCGGCAACAGAAATACATCATCTGTGAAAATTTCAACCGTCTAGCTATCACGGTTCATGAGATGGTGATGGAGTCTTAGTAATAGGGTTCCGTTATTACCCTTTGGGTACGGAACCCTTAAAAACTAAAACACTAGCGGAATTAACTAGCGATAACCACTAACGATTAATAGAAAGAGTGGGACGCGTCTTCGTGGATAGCACTATATGTACCGACCGTTATGAAGTACCTAATGAACTGTTCCCCATAACGCTAACACAGCTTGTTTTCCCTATTAATTAATTAAACAAAATCTGGACAAAAAAAAAAATGGTTGCCTGTAAAGTCGGTTTTACGGGCGAAGATTTTACGTGACAACGACCGATCATCCGATCATAGTTGAGTGGGAGAGAGACGCAAGGCATTCGGCGGGCCTCTCTCTCGTTCGGTGACTCATCGTAACGTTACCGAGCGTTACACTTTTTCATAAGTGACTCCCAGTCGCAACCTAATTTAAGACGTTGTCACGTCAAAACAGACAGATGGTTTGATATCAAATGGTGAATCACCAAACGATAGCTACCCCTTAGTTGAAATAATCGATAAAACCGTTATATCGCGGCAACGGGCGTACAACACTAGAGGGTTGAGTTGGCTTGGCAAGTCGATTTTTTTTGACGTGACAACGTCTTAAATTAGGTTGCGGCTGGGAGTCACTTATGAAAAAGTGTAACGCTCGGTAACGTTACGTTCTTATTTTCATTTAATTCCTTGTTCCTATTGTGCAATTTAATTATATTCATATCAATAAATATTCTACCGAGAAAAAGACGTTGTCACGTAAAATCTTCGCCCGTAAAACCGACTTTACAGGCAACCATTTTTTTTAATTATTTTTTTTTTATTAGTGTCATCACTAGAAAAATTAAGAACATTATTACGATTAAATTAAAAATGTAGTTTTTTTGACGTGACAACGTCTTAAATTAGGTTGCGACTGGGAGTCACTTATGAAAAAGTGTAACGCTCGGTAACGTTACGATGAGTCACCGAACGAGAGAGAGGCCCGCCGAATGCCTTGCGTCTCTCTCCCACTCAACTATGATCGGATGATCGGTCGTTGTCACGTAAAATCTTCGCCCGTAAAACCGACTTTACAGGCAACCATTTTTTTTTGCTTACCTACATACTACATAGTAACCTAATTAATTTCTTCGTGCCGCTGCGCGCTGGCACAACAGTATTTCAGATTATGTTGGCCCAAAATTTCACTGCTTCCACACTATCGTCGGTGACAGCGCAGACGTCACTTTGACTGCATGTTTTAGGACACAGAGGGCAGGACAGGAGGTGCAGCACAGTTTCCGATATCCACACCTGCTGCCGTTCAATCGAGGTACCTACACACTTTACCAGATTTTATATATTTTTTGTATATTATTTCTCTGAACGGACAGCGAACCGAGACTATCCCCCCCTAACGACTATTGCTCTATATAATTAGACCTTTAAAACTGTATAGTGTATATAAATTAGTTTTATTGGTTGCCATGTTTTTCGGGTACCAGCTTCCATACATTTTTGCCCATCCTCCTTTAGTTTCCTCAGTTACTGTTATAAATACGGCTTTGTAACACTATTCAAATTAACAACCGCCATTTTTTTTTTACCCAAAAATCTGTTCCTTGACCTTTCAAGAAGTTTGTATCCATTTGACATGATTACTAATGCCCCCGCGGCCCCGTGCACCCACGAGTTACGCACACATTCTATTTAACACCGTATTGTTCGCAAAATAAAGTTTATTTCGCCTTAACGTTTATAAAACCGTTAGCACGTGCCGTGGGGGAGTACTGCTATTGTCGTTCGAAATTCAATTGATTTAAAAAAATATATGATTTAGAGTGAAATCTTGGCGCGTGCTACGGAACAGCTGATGGCTGCAACGACCTTTGTGCTCATACCTTCTTGGGGGAGAGCATCCAGTTGTCTGGTCAAGATACTACGATTGTATTGAAGAAATATGACATAAAAGTGAATGACATTTATGGGATGTTGTAATATTGGCAAAGGTAATATGGATATTCAGCCGCATCTGTCAAGCTCGGATAATGAATTAGTGACCCCACAAGAATGGTTTGAAAAAATAATATCATTAACTAAACGTGATAACAACTCTTGAAAGTACAATAATTTTTAATAATTAACATTGGCCTGGGATTAACATTAAAAACTGATGAAAAATACAAAAAATCTGTTTGACCCATATTTTCTAAAAAAACGCTCGATAAAGCAACGACCATTCATTGATTCAGCCTTTTAATACACAAACCAACAATCGATGAATCGTTCCTCATCCCTAAAAAAAACCAAATGCTCTAATGGAGGACCTAATCACGGGCGCTTGTACTCGGTATTAAATAACTAAATGAGTATTTTTTACGCTTTATAAGCATCAAGTAACACCCTCAGTGCAAAATGAACTACAATGTGCCACCATCGATCGGTAACGGTTCTGTTCTGGCTGTATGCGTGTGTCCTCCTGTGCCTCGTGTCGTGTGGCATATGGAAAAATACGTTTGCGCGGGGCGTAGACAGAGTACTCTGTCTACGGCGGCGCGGGGTTTAAAAGTGTTCCGAGTTTTGTAGTTTTAGTTTGTTATTACCTTGTTACTTATTTATTTTTGCAAAAAATGTTAAATTATTGTGTAAATGCGTTGTTTTACTAACTTATTGTACACTAATAACTCGACAAAATGTATGGAGATTTTTTTCGCGATCTTTCGTGTTGGTCGCATAATAAAAGGTGTTCGTTATGACTATAATTATGATGAAAGTTAAATGACCCCTTTTTTGAGTTTTCAGTTATTTCAATTACCTTGCATAAAATACTAATTTGACTTTGATATCGCGAAAATGCTTATTAATAATTTATTTAATTGATATCTTGTCACTGATAGATAAATAATTGTAGGCCGCAAACCCGATAATGTTTACGCTAACAAGTGTGCCAACGGGGTAAACGTACTATTGTCAAAACACATGTTCAATACATTCATTACTTCATTGAATGAAAGTGAATGGGATGCGTTGAACGATCTTTGTATGGCGCGCACGTGCGTTTCCGTTTCCGGATTAGACAGGCTGAATCCTTGACTTTTTGTCTGTGATAAAAAAACAGCTGTTTTTCACCAATGACATCTATTTTAATGTAGATGGTAATAATGATATCGTCTACAATAAATAAATTAGGCTTGTAAATTGTAAAATAGGTTAAATGTGTTAGAAATAAATTCAATTAGGCTTCAATTAAGTCTATTGTCATTTTTATCGTTACGACTGTATAAAAAAGTTCATCAGTGCGCCAATCGAGAATACAAACAATAAAATTAATTTCCAATCGAATTGCTGAATCGATTTACGAACTGCAACCACAAATCATTCGGTAATCTTATCGCGAATACCATCTGCCGACTTCTCTGTCTGTAAGTATGAAATAAAAAAATAGTTTAGCTCAAGCTATAGAGATAAAATTCATGTTTTAAGTTATTCTATTTTCTTGAAACTGAGTGTTTTCGATGATAAGCAAGGCAATAGAAGGCCCTTTGTATTTTTATTAGGAGGCCATAGCAGCCATGGTTTAAAATTCAACGTACCTATTGTTTAAAACGAAAACGGAACGGAAACGAAGAAGACTCGATTTAAATTTTTCAAATAAGTACTTATTTCTATTTCATTTTCAGATCTTTAATAATAATCATAAAGCAGGTGGCGTTCTATAGTTTCTGCCTTCATGGAAAAAATGCGTGATTATCTATTAATAAATAAAATTAAAAGTCCTGACTGACTGATAATTATCAACGCACAGCCTAAGCCGCTGGTCCTACAGACAAGAAAGGAGTCAAAGGAGGATGTTCATTGTGAAGAGTAGGTAGGTATCCACTAAGGGTTTTTCGAAATTCCATCCCCATCCCCATTTACCCTAATGGGGGGAGGGTGAAATTTCAAGCGGACGAAGTCGCGGGCAGAAGCTAGTGCATGAAAAAGTTACGAAAAAAAAAAACCAAACGTCAACGAATTTTCATTTCCCGCGCGCAACAGATACACAATACCATAAACACAAGTTTCTATAATGCCCGTTACACACATTCATAAGACGGCGCGTGCTATAGGTACATCTGCTGGTGCAAGTGCAGGCAGCTGCATCCTACAATAGACAAATAAATTGCCTTTCTATACTTCCTTAGCTTCCCCATACTTCCTTGTATCTTCCCCCTCGATAAGATTTTTTTGTAACAAATCCTATTTTGATTCGATGCTGTGATCCAACGGGATACGTGATTGTTTTTTTTTTTTGGTGGCTTGAGCAGATGACCATGTAGGAACCGTTACTTTATGTGGTTTAGTGATTTTTTCAACTATTTTTTTTTTGTTCATAAATAGCTTGGGAAATAAAATAGGGGAGTAAACCTTCAGATATCAAGGATACCTACTCATATTTTAGTAAATCTGGCGCGTCCTAGGCAGTTAGCCACACAACCTTGCCGACCAGCTAATCTGATGACACAGTCATGAAAAAAAAACTTTAATGACACTTCTATCTGTCAGAATGACGCAAGATCCCCCAGAACTTAACAACAAAAGAAAACCAACACACAAGACTCAGAGAAGCAAATCCCGTATTTATAAGAAACGGTCTCATTCAAATCGCATTTCAATCTGTCAATATATCTGTCAAAGTGACGCAAGATCTTGACAGCGAAAACAAAAGAAAACCGACGTACAAAACTCAGACACCGGGAGAGCTATAGCCAAGTAATTTCCGAGATTGCGACGTCTATATCCGTCGTAACACAATATTTAGGGTAGTGCGTACCGAAGCTTGAATCCTGCTGACCACACGTCTTCCTGTGGTTAATGATATGGTATATGGTGCCTCCATTCAGACCACAGGATGTACTGAATGCACTCGTTTTCTTAAGTGTTGCGTAAAGTTCGTTGTCTCACAAGATCTTCAGACGTAGTAAGTGGCAATCTCTTTGTTTATTGTGCCGCTTTTCATCTTTAGTAAGGAGTCTAATTGTATACCACACTTAAAATGGCAATGCCTTTAATTTTGACAAATCAACCATTATGTTGCCGAGCAGGCAAATTTTTCAACATGGCAATGTTATTTTCTTTGAAAACCTTCAGACTGTGATTGTGTGGTACGCCATTGGGGTGCCAATTGTTATCGTCAGCTGCAAGGAAAAGAATCTTCTTAGTGTGTCGTTGGCCAAAAATATTTTCTTCTTAAATTTGTTTGGCCCAAAATTCAGCAACGCGGCAAGCGTTCGCTGACGCAGCCATTAGGTCCTCACGTGTGCAGGTGACAGCATGCGGTGCAAGATGGGAGGTGAGCCATTTTCTCTGGAAAGACACCGCATACTCACCGGAGATCAGTGCCTTCCATGAAAAAACCTTCCATTAAGGAAAAGAATAAACAGTTAAATAAACATTTTTAATACGCCAGAAGGAAGCCGTTAATCATATAACAAATACCAAGATTAATAAAGGCTACAATGATGCACACTATGACCTGAAATTAAGGTATTTAAAACAATTCAAGTGTTTTATTAGCAAATTAGCACCATCTGCCGACTGGCCACCATTGCCAACTGCGTACACTATGTAAAACAATATTTGATTGGGCGCAGTCACGCAATTTTCATAATTCGCTGCGCGCGCCATGTGTTGGGCTTTCGACGCGGGAGGGAACGCGGGAGGTCCCGCCATCTTTGATTTTAAAAACATACCTACATTTAAAAAGAGAATGTTTAAGTTCGTTATGGTCTATTCTTGGGAGTGTTGAGGGGTAGGAAGGGAACTTTTTATGTTTAGGGAGAAGGGAATACTAGATATAGTTTTCGCAGAATTACATTTATCGTAAAGAGGTTCCATGTTGCATCGTTTGTGTCCGGTAATAGAGAAGTGCTGCCAGGTAATCATTAGTCATCTTGCAAAGATCTTATCACACATCAAGTAGGCCGGTACCCAGTTGAGAAGTTCCCACATCTGGTCTACCTCAGCTCGTCAGCTGTCTTCCTCAGTATGTCGCTACGTGAAGAATGAGCTTCGAAGCGATGGAGGCTGAGGTGCGAGCAAAAAAATAAAGCATTAGGATTCAGTTAACATTTCACAGATGTTAAATCCCATTGGAACTCTCAGAACGACAGTTAACTTTCAATTTTAACTCAACACTGCAACTTTGTAATCCCTTTTTCACCCCAAAATAACTAAACCAAGGGATAAAACCATTAAAACCTTTAAAAAAGAAAACGAACGTGTCTCGGAAGCCATTAAAGAAGATGGCGGCTCATTTGACAGTGACAGCAAAAAACGCGGCAAAAAGTGAGAGATTACTCGTGATTTATGAGAAAGTGAGGAGTGAAGATCATAATGGTGTACAAAGCGTAAGGTGGAGACAAGATTAACGAGGATTTGAGGGCTCAAAACTTAATTACTCTTGGTATATGGCAGTTAGGAAGTGGTAAAGCGAATTTATTTGAAAGCTGTCAATGATCAACTTAAGAATACTTCCCTATAGCTGTCATCGGAAGTATAGTCGCTGTATGCAAGAGTGAGATTCACGTGATTAGACTAGAATCCGATATAGATAAAGAAAAGGCTACGTTATATTGCCTTGTTCTTGAATAGATTTTCAATTTTATCGCTAAAGCATTAGGTTTAAGGTTGATTGGGAAATCATTGTTCTTATGTTTGAGATGGACAAATTGTATTTGGCTTTAATAAAAGATTACAACAACAACAACAACAAACCACAACAACAATAACAATAGTCCGTCTACATTAAATCAGCTGATAATTTTCAAAAACTAACCGTTAACGAACTCTATGATAAGGAAATGGACCTTGAACGAAATGTGACCTATATGAGAGCCAAAGTAGGTTAGCATCCATGAATCGCATCTCAAAGACAAGTCATGTTTAATAACATGACGCGTTGTGCTAGATAAACTATGACTTCAGGGACTGAAATTGATAAGTTTTAATTAATTAATTTGGGGTTTTACGATGAACTGTTCGCTATCAGTGTTATGTTTAGTTTTGAAAAGTTTTTCCAATCCTACTTCCTTCTAATGTGAAAATTTGTATGTTCTCAAAAACGCCTGGACGAAAGAACCGCATAAATTTTTGGAAAACGCCAAACTCAAACTCAAAGCATTTATTTCAATTAAACCATTTTACAGGCACTTTTGAATTGTCAAGAAGTAGGTCAGTCAGAAAAATGTGAAGCTAGCCGTTCGGTGCATTTGGCTGAAATTTTGGTACAATATACTTAGTAACATGCTAATTGAAAGTTAATATGGTCGCAAAAAAGGCCAGTTTTAGAGTTATAGCCATTTTTCTGTTCAAGTCGGTCGGCCTTTTCCTTACAATTTCTGTGGGGTCCTTTGGCACACAGATAGGTTTTAACCTGGATTAACACATAGGATACTTTTAATTCCGGTGATACGACCCCGGGGGATATTTTCCGATATTTTCGAGGGCGAAGCCGCGGGCCAAAGCTCTACTAATACGAAGAACGTCCTCTAGGTAATACACTAACAGTAGCAATGACTTTCATTTTGACAGTTGAACAACATTCATTGCGTTATTGACGTTGTTGAGCAGACACATTTTTCGAACATATGAAGCAATGAATTAGCTATATCCTTCAAAATGATTGAGATTGATGGTACCTACATTACGCAATTAGGGTATGCAGGACTTCACAAAAGCTACGCATAAAGCAGGAACTCCCAAAATAATTATGTTTGTAAGTTAAAATGGATAACATTCTCAAAATATAGGTCAGATATCGAGCATTATAGGTTTCCTGTAGTCTCAGTCCATTGTATAATACTTAAATTCCAGTTATTGACCAAATAAGGCATTGTATTACAATAACGAATTAGCTTACAAGTATAGTATTCTATTTTTAAACAGCGCTCCCACACGTTCCATATTTAAACGACTGTTCCGAATTCAAATAAACCAGTACTGTTCGCTTCAGCGGATGACGTCATTAACGGTTTTGCACATTTTTATGTTGGCACTATTATTATTTTATGTGATGCAGTTATTATTGTTTATGTCTAGTCTCTATGGGTTACAAAGAGCTTAAATTCTTCCGTATCTAGCCCTAATCTAGCTCCTATGATGAATAAGGTATGATGCTCAAGGTAACTCATTTGACGTTTGATTAGCTTATTGTATTGTGGTCAAACAACATATTTGAGTAAATTCCGTGATAGGTATTTTGCCATGGCAATGAGTTTGATACTATTAATTGGTATCTAACTTGTGCTTACAGTCAAAAAGCCAACAACTACATTATTGAAAAATGGTCCCAAAACTACATATTTGCAAATAAGAAAATATTGTAAAGAAATACGTCTAAACTAGTTTGCCAAAAGATACTAACATAAATAGTTTTAAAGTCAAAGTCAAAGCATTTATTTCAAATAGGCACCTAAAAGACACTTTTGAACGTCAAAAATTACAATAAAATAGAAATTATTCTAGTTTATGCCAAAATTATGGAAATATATTCAAATAAAAGACAAAGGTGATTTGAAACCAAGAATTTGTTGTTCCTTACGGGGGCGATGTACGAATCTGCATATTGTTCTATGTATGACATAAGACATGTCAAAATATGCCTGGCTGGATATCTAATAATGACAAATTCTTGAGTTCATTATTTCTTGGATATTGCAAGGTTTCTTCCAAAATGAGTAGCAAACAATCTCAGAAAGATCAAACAGTGCCGAGTGGGGTAATTGTGTAACACACTACCAGTAGCAATGGATTTCATTTTGACAGTTCAACAGCATTCATTGCGTTATTTACGTTGTTGAGCAGACAAATATTTTTTCCAACACAATTATGAAGCAATGGATTAGCAATATCCTTCAAAATTATTTCGGACTGAAATTGATAGTGTGTTAGGCAATTATGGTGCAGTTATTAGTAAAGTACAGTTAGTGAGATACGTAGAAAAAAAAGGAGACAAAAATCTCCAAGTGAAACGTTAAAATGACATGAATATTTACTTTGTAAGTAATCTTTATTATTATTTTTTTATTTAATTATTGTGAATGTGAGGACTATGTGGGTCATTTCTTTTTTTCCTTCTTAGTTTTAATCATGATCTGGCAGTTTGAGTAGTTTATGCGGCCTACCCAAATGTCCTGTCTTTGGTATTGTTCGTCGAATCGTTGAGCTCCTCAAGTTCTGAGTTGAGCTGCACGATTTTTGACAAATGCGTGCACTGATTGGACAGGTCCGCTCAATCTGTGTGGTTCTTTCCTCAAAAGACCATTTCAGACACCAATCTACATGGTCTTCACACGATCTGACCAAGATTTTGTCTGGACTTTAAGAGAGACTGTGACTTCTGAGTTTGTTTCGGCCTTTCTTCTCAGAATAGTCAGTTAGGAAACGCCGACCTCATCTAGTTTAAAAAAAAATATGATTGACGTGTAAAAGTGTTTGTACAAACCTACTTACAGAAATAAAAATCATTTAATCATTTAAAAATACTATTTGACATCAAGCTTTAGAAAGATCACTGTCATTCCATACATTTCAATGACATAACTGTAGTTCAATGTCCAAGGGGACTTAATACAATCGTAAACCAAATAAAATCAATATCAATAAATTCGATTTCTTGCCCCATTTAATATCAACAGACCAGCTGACGGTCAGGGATGACCAAAGATCTGTACCATGAGAAAATCTTAATCCGCCGAACCCTTATTTCAAACTTTTAAATTCGGAAGAAGAGAATAACAATAGACAATCAGACATTTCGCACGGGAACTCCCTATTGTCAATTTGGCGCGAAAGATGGGGCGAGTTATGTCAAAGAAAAAAAATGGCAGCGCAATGAGAAGTTTTAGCGAATATGGAGCACCTGTAAGGCTACGGTAAATATGGGGTGTGAAACGGGATCGTCGTGGGTTCCTTCCGGGTTTTCTCAAGCTTGTCATAATGATAATTCGCTGTATAATTTGTTAGTATATGAGATTCTGCAGACTCCTCTGCGAATTCTGCTTTTGCAATGCCAATTTGTCTGACAGCTCGCCGCCCGCGCCGTCACTAGTCAAAACAAAAAAGTCATCTTTTGTCTATTAATCAAGATGTCTGTCCCAATGTGTGTGTCAGCCATTATAATTAATCAAAAGCTAGGATTATTAATTTTTCGCCAAAGCCGTGTAGGCTGGCAAAGATCACAAACCATTCAACCTGTCACACCTATTTTTAACGGTTTTTTCTGTTCAGAATTTTTTGGTTTACAAATTCTTCATCTAAGTATCTTTAAAACTCTCAGTTAGTGTGATGTTGTAACAACTAAGCCGTTAGAGTCTCGTGTTATTAAACTTTATCAACAATTCAACAGGATGCCAGTAATAAGTGCCCCAACCTTGTACAAGCGCACAGATAAGTGTTAAGCGACATACTTCGTGTGGGCGGTTTTATACATTCAAGAATGGCGACGAAAAATTTGTTAAAATTTAAAAAAAATTGAATGAAAATTAGAATAGTGCCCGGTTAATATGGCAAATAAAGTTTAAAAAAAAAACGGCGTAACTGTCATCTGTCACACTCTTTTTTATTTTTAACGACCAAGTACTGTCATTAATTAACTCGGCACCCTAATCGCGTAACACACTATTCCTCTCAATATGAATCATTTAGAAGCATATTGCTAATCCATTGCTCCATATGTTCGAAAACTGTGTCTGCTCAACAACGTAAATCACGCAATGAATGTTGTTGAACTGTCAAAATGAAACCGATTGCTACTGATAGTGTTTTACGCAATTACCCTGCAGATTCATGCCTTTTTTTTAATGAATCATTGTTTGATACTACGAATTGATCTTTTTAAATAAAAAAGTTGGGTCGTCTTACAAATAATGTTGACATTAGCTTTTTCAAGCTACATTTATTTCTAATTTATTAATCACGTTTTTTGTTTGTCTTCATTTCCCCACATTCCCACGCTACAGGAAAAAAAGTCTTCACCGAACATTTCTTACACAAAACGTGTGTTTAACTATAAAATTAACACTATGCTGTACAACTGTACTTGCCTGTCTTCAAACAAAGGGTTTTATTTTAGATAGTAAGCTTTAGTGTAAGCCGACTCTAAGCTTTAGGTAAACATGAGATACGCATTGTTTACGTCAAAAAGCAGCTTTTTGAACCTCGAGTCTGTTATGTTATAATCGTGAAAAAATAATTAGTGGAGTCGTACTCATACCGAGACCCGTGCCTCGGAAAGCGCGGTATTAAAATATAGTCGTGGTGATTGACTCTCTCAGTATGACAAAAGACCTTTAGTTTGTTGACCTGACATAATTTTATTGTAAAAGAAGACAGAGCTACTAAAAATCAAAATGGTTACTGCCTTACTGCTCTTCGCGCGAGAAAACCACCTGTTTATTCCACAGATAACTAATAAAAACGCAAAGGTCACACCTTAGGATTCCAAAGCGTAAGAGACCATAAACGCAGCTTTTTTCGCGATGACGTCATTTCCTATTACATCATAGACAAAGGATACACATAGTTAAAATGGCGCCTCCGTGTTTTGAATAGAGAATAGAGTGAACGGTTTTCTAATGGGATAAGTTATGTAACAGATTTGAGAAAAATGTTAGTGATGTTTGACTGACATAATTATTTCTAATTTTACAGGATTGCTGCATTTTGATTAGTAATTGACAAAAAAGGTTCCGCTTGTTGCTAACTAAATTATTTGTAACAATTTTGTTTTTGAATGGCGCCAAAAGTACAGCTCATCTATAATTTTTGACACTACAATTCTAAAAGGCAAGTTCACATTACACCATATTTTGTTTGCATAAACGCATATTGTGATATATTACAAAAGTATGGTCAAACACAGTACACTTGAACTACGAAAATCGCCCTACGAGCCCACGAAATAGAGGCGCTCGCTGTCACAACTGTCAACGAAAACTTGGGGCGTGAGGTTGACTGTACCGGCGCGGGCGCTTTCTATTGACAAAGTGCTAACTCCCGATCCCGATGGAAAAAGCGGCAAAACTGTCAATGAACTTATCTCTGGTAATACTGTAACAGAAGTTTTGTTTTTCTTTTAATTTGAACATATTATTACGTTTTTCGTTGTCAAATCTTATTTTAACAGTATTGGTTGATCGATTTAGCAAAAAAAAACTGTACTGCTAATAAAATAGACTTTCAGATCCGGGGATTACTAGTTTGTTAGGTACTTTTCAAAAATTTATTTACTTAATGCAGTAGAAACGAAAAAACATCAAAATATTTCTAAAAAAATTCCCGTCAATCAAGTGTGAAACCTGAAAACATTGTAGCTTGCGAAAAATCAATTAATTGAGTTATTTTTTTTATTAATAGATTCGTTTCGCCCATAGGAGGAACCCATTGAAAATGGCTCCTTTATTCAAAGTAGTTTAATTATAATTAATAAAAAACTAACCAATATAATATCTTTGGTTTTTTATACGATCAAATGAGCATTACCAGTCGTGCACTTTTGGATTTTCCAAATTTTTTCAATCCATTTTCAAAATACTAACATATCAAAATATAAATAATTTAATGAATCCATCCCTAAATATATCGCTATATAATCCGACAAATGCCAACTGTCATTTTAATAAAGTACCATTTTTATTGCGACATTGCACAGGATATGAATGTATGTCAGCCTCGTTGAGACAATAGTGTCTATGACCTAATAGAGCAGTTACTGTTCACACTTGCAACGAGGAGAAAACTGAGATGTCAGAGACAATGAGAGTTGTCAGGAGCAATGCGTTACTTCCTCATCATTTCAATTTGTATGCTATTTTGCATTTTGAATTAAGTACGCTAAGAATTTGATGTAGAGATGTGTGGTAAGGGCTTTAGATTTTGTTTTTATGAAAAGTATTTTGTAAGTTGGCAACTTAAAATGTTTTTTTTTTTAAGTGAAAACTTCTTTAGGGGCGCGTTGGGCATTTTTGAGATGGGAAAAAAACCATTGAACTCGCGCCACTGTTACCGACACCGCGCTACATTCGGATGCGTTTGGGTGTCCTAGGGATGTACTCGGTTTTAAACCCGATAGGTCAGTGAGTGATGGCAAAGTATTCTGCAGTGCGATTCTGTAACCATCTCACCGTGAAAACTTAGGTGAAGTGAGCGTGGAGTGAGCTGTCAGTGTCATCCCACCTGATACTAGGGATTGACCAAGCATACATTTACAATCATAATCGAGATTTTAATAATATTTTTTATACTAATCCTATTAAAAAAAAAAAAAAAAATTTCAAAGCTAGTATTTTAGTTGTCAAAATTACTATTTTAGGGGGGGTTTTAAATAAAATAGCAAAACAGAAACTTAGTCAGAAACTCAACGTTGTTTTTTTCCCCTAAACTAGTCCTATTATAGACTAAGGCGCGAGCGCGTCACGCAAGACCAGTAAATAAAATAAAACATTCACGTTTAAGACAGCTAGACTAGTGAAAATACGCATCGACATTGTTTGTTATTATGAGCGATTGTAGATCGAGTCTAGTAAAGACTGCAACGATGTTCAGCGTTATTAATCCAAATCTATTCAATTAGAAGAGATAACCGAGTGTGTCAAGTCATCGAGTGCTAACAGTGTGCCTAGCTGACGGACCATAGAATTTAATCCCACGTAGTTTGTGTGGCGTGATCACATAATTCGGAATAAACCAGAACTCGCTCAGCCTCAGCGCATGCGCGTTACTGACGTGAATCGGGTGAAGTGATCACTTCACTCGATCCACGTCAGTAACGCGCATGCGCTAGGTGAGTTCTGGTAAATTCCGAATTATGCCATTCGTATGTGAGCGCTGTGGGCGATGATGGCATAATTCGGAATTTACCAGAACTCACTCAGCGCATGCGCGTTAGACGTAAATTATAGTATGTTAGCGCTGTGGGCGATGATGGCATAATTCGGAATAAACCAGAACTCACTCAGCGCATGCGCGTTAGACGTAAAATAGTATGTTAGCGCTGTGGGCGATGATGGCATAATTCGGAGTAAACCAGAATTCACTCAGCGCAACTGCGCAAGCGCGTTACGCGCTGTCATTAGTATCAAATCCCATGGACGTAATATATATATTACGTCCATGTCAAATCCACATAGTGAAGTTTGTTTTGCTGTCAGTCATTGACGACCATGTACATACAATGTACTTATTATGCCTATTCGGTATTCGGATTAGAGTTCAGTGACAATAATTAGTTCCTAATTATTTTAATGCTTTTAGAGATTTTAATGTCTAAATCCAACTGTGTTTGTACAGACGCCAGCACATCAAGTTACTACAATCTGTCAGATTTCTTTAATAGACTTTCGACTTTATTGCTAAAACATAAGGTTCAAGGTTGATTGGGAAAATCTGACAGTTTCGGGTAGGTTGACCTGCTGGCGTCCGTACATTGAAAAACTCAATTTAGTCAGCCTACATTTAAGATAATCTAAAAGAAATTGTGCTAAGCATGTATTCAGTGATTGGTGTACCTACTGTTCGTCTAAGACCAGACTGACAAAAATTATTAAAATATTTAAATAATCATCATTCTGGACCATCATTCCATCAGTCTACGTGTTACACAATCAGTTTCCCGTCATTCTGACATAAATCACAGACTGAACTGACATCAGAATGAGCGTGTAACCTCCGTCTAACTACACGGACTCTACAGTACATAATATGTAAAGGCACATACTTAGGTTTTTTTTTAATATTCCACCATCTCTAGGTGAACCGCAGTGCACAGGTACAAGATACAAACCTTATAACATACATATTTAGGCATATCATTAATCTAGTTATGGTTGCTGTTAGGACACACAAATTGCATTAAAATTATTCATGTATGTGCATGTTGTGGCCTGTCTAACTTTAATTTTCCTGTATCCTGTTTTACACACTGTGTCTATGTTTCTCAGCCAACTCTCCTGATGCAGGTCTGCTGGAAGAAATGACTAAATAAATGGTGAAAGCATTTCCTCTATATTTATGTAGTTTACTTTATTATGTGTTATGTGTGTACATAAATAAATAAATATAATTGATTAATTTGTATTACATTAAAAAAAAATGCAAATACATTTTTTCGACTGAGCCTGCTGCTTCCCGAGGTTCAATTTCTTAATGCCGGGAATGGATCGACATTGGATGTGTGTCGGCTACATCCGCACTGCAACTAGCTGGAAATAATGGTAAGCATTTGATTTATTTAATCACTACACATCTGCAGCTAATGTAGTATAAGTATAGCGGTATAATTTATTTAGAGCAGGGTCTGTCTGATGTAGGTCTAGAGTACAATGAGTTGCAACATTTCTTAATTCCATGCTCTGTGCCTGTCCATGTCCCAATTTATTTGTTCCCTACTGTGTTTGTCAAAAACAGTGTGTGAAATAATGAATACTTAAGTACCTCAGATAACCACGTATGACAGAAAGACAGGGAGTGATGTGGTCAGATCAAGTAGAGGCAGTGTTCTTTTATTTTATTGTCTTCAGTACCTTTAATGTCTTAGCAACTGCAGGGTTGGCTGGGCTCGTCCGCTGATAGGTAGAACATTCAGATTAATAAAATTCACTTGCTTATTGTCCCACAGGTGCGCAAAGGTCTCTCCCCCCTACTTTTCCAGTTTTCCTTATGTTGTGCCTTCTCCGGTCAATTGGTCAGGAACGTGTCGGTGACATAGGGTGCCTGAAGACGGGCGTCGTCACAAAAGACGTACTTATGGGCCAGGATCATCACACAGCAGTAACCTGTGTGACGATCCTGGCCCATACGTCTGTTACATTAATAATATCGTCACCAAGTTAACTACGTACTATTTTGGCATACCTGACAGAACACCAAACGTCCTTGCAAAGCTAACCACCAGAGTGATCATGATATCCTGTGTTCGTAATATAAATTATGTCGTAATACTATCACATCCACAATTGCATACTAATTAATCATTGTCACTGACAAACTAATTCAAAGTAGGTAGGTAGGTACTAAGTTAAAACTGTCATTTGTTTATTTACAATTATTTTGAAACTATAAGCAATAGTTTATTTTGTTTCGGAAAGTCCCATAGACTCATAGACAGTGACAGTAGTAGAAATAGTAGAATAGCATAGCACATTTTCACCACAGATTCTGATGATAAAGTTCATCTTTGTCTATCAATGAATAGAAAATTAATTTTGTCACTGAGAAAATACAATTCTAAGTACCGTACTAAATTCAAACCAGGGGGGTGACACTACGTACATTTTGACAGCGAAGTAAAGAAAGAGTTGCCATCTATAACTTGGCCCAAGTACTATTTAGGTACTTCAAATTATCAACAGATGACGCTATATCATGAAATTGAAAAAAATGATTTTTTTTATTTAAAATAATATTATTGATGTAATATTAATTGGAGATAAGTAAGAGAAAAATATTAAACTCTTCTTACAAATTGAAATAGACACATAAATGAAATACTATTCGCTATAGTACAAATATCAGCTTTATTTAAAAAGACCTGGTGCCAGATTCTACCTATGATGGTATAGTATTAAGTGACAGTTCTTGAACTGAAAGAAAATAAACAATCACAATAACAATATGGCGGTTTGCTGCATTCTGCGTAAGCGCATTTTGTAGTTCCCGATCCGTATTGTTGTATTTCGTTGTAATTACCATAAGTAAGTGCGTCGCGTTGAGCCTTGTGCGCCTCCCCTTACTATTGGGACCTTACTCCAAAATTTTTGTACGTTACTGTGCGATAAAGACGCTTTGTTCTGTGCGCTCTATACATTGGGATAATTGGCAACAATTTTCATTCCATTGGGACTGTTTTGTTTCGTCCTATTTCTGTAACATGTTCTACTAGAATGTGTTACAGAGATAGGATGAAACGTTCTAATTTAGAACATGTTGTCATGATGCTTATAAAGCTATATAATATATATATAGGTAGCTATGTCTATGTAGGTATGTGATTTGTTTGGGGCCAAGTTACAGATGGCGTATTGTCAAATAGGTTTGCAATTTTATCTCGTAAGAGGGCTCTCTTTTCCCTCTATATTATTATACTCTTTGATTCAAACTAAGAACCAACAGTGTTGCTAACAAGAATTTTTAATTCCTTTGACATTACGACGTACTCTCAAGTCCTTGTTTTTAGAAACGAATGAACCGATTTTAATGAAACTTCATACGCTTAATGCGTATGAAGTTTCATTAAAATCGGTTCGGCAGGATACAAAGGTTTCAAAAGATAGTGAAGAACATTTTCGAAATGTCTCTAAAAAATGATAACTGAAAATCTCTGTTTCTATGGAAAATTTAATATCGGTCTAATTTGGCTGTAACACTGTTTGTATGTTCCTTTGAAGCACTATACAGACCAAACGCCTGGGCCGATTTTGATGATTCACACGTCCATCGATTCCTCTTAGTCCGGCGAGTGTCACTAAAGACATGACGTTAGTGAAAATTCAATATGGCGACTACTATGTATGTATGTATGTATATCTCTTTGGCACGATCTGTAGCCTAAACGGCTTGATCGATTTCAGCTTTAGAGGTGCCGTTAGATTCGTCGTAATTGTGCGAGTGACACTGGGTATATCAAAATTGAAAAAAAAAAATTGCCGATTTTTGGCGCAATGTTGTCTTCAATTTTATTTCTCAAAACCTATCGAGTGGGGGTATCAAAATAAAGGGCTTTAAAAGATGTTTACAAAAATATAAACAACTTATATGGTTAAAAGTAATTCGAAGTGACAAATCGTAAAAAACACGTACCAAGAACTAAATTGTCAGCGAAATCTTTCACATTTGTAAACTAAAAACTGGAAATAAAAAAAGTTATTAAAAAAAATAGAAAACCCGACTGCGGTAAAAAACTTAAGTTAAAAGAACTGAAAAGCTAAAAACAAGCCCATTTTAAATTAAATAAAAGTTGGAAGCAGGCGGGACCCATACCATTTTTACTTATTATAGGTTTCAGCATACAAGCCCCCAGGCTGTTATAAAATCTTTTAGAGATCTTAACATTAAATCAACAGAAGATCTCTGGGGAATGTCTGAAAAAGTATGTAGATCTTTTATCGAAACTATTGCGCCCTATTTAGCTTTCATATTTAACACCAGTGTTGACCAAGGAGTCTTTCCGGATCTTATGAAACATAGTAAAGTAGTACCATTGTTCAAATCCGGTGATAGTAAAGATCCTAACAATTATAGACCTGTGTCAATTCTACCAGTTCTCAGTAAGGTGTTTGAAAAGTTGATGCTCAATCAAATGTTACGTCACTTTAATAAAAATTCCATCTTTCATGAACACCAGTACGGTTTCACCAAAGGGCGTTGCACTACTGACGCCGGTGTTACCCTAATAAAGAACATTTTTAACGCCTGGGAAGAAGCACAAGATGCCATTGGAATCTTTTGCGACCTCTCTAAGGCGTTCGATTGCGTAAACCACGAGACACTTCTGATGAAACTGGAGCACTATGGAATTAGAAAAGCAGCACTTGACTTGCTAAGATCATACCTGAAAGATAGAAAGGTTAAAGTTCAAGTAAACGGCGTAAACTCATTAGGGTCTGAAATGACAATGGGTGTTCCTCAAGGTTCGATATTGGGTCCATTCCTCTTTTTAGTTTACATTAATGATTTACCCCAATTACTTCAAAATCAACCGAAGATGGTGTTATTTGCAGATGACACATCATTAATCTTTAAAATAGACCGACGGTCACAAAGTCTTGACGACGTGAATAACTCTATTCTTCAGGTCCAAGATTGGTTTACGGTAAATAATTTAGTACTTAATGAAAAAAAAACCAAATGCATTAGATTTAAATTACCGAATGTTAGAAGTAGCGAATGTGAAATCATATTGAATGGCCAAAAACTAGAATTTATTGATCAGACAGTTTTCCTAGGAATCACGCTAGACGAGAAATTACAATGGGGACCTCATATAACATCTATTGCGGGGCGGCTAAGCTCCGCCGCTTATGCTGTTAGAAAGATAAGACAGTTAACAGATGTAGAAACCGCGCGTTTGGTCTATTTTAGTTACTTCCACAGTATTATGTCATATGGCATTTTACTATGGGGTCGGGCTGCTGACATTGAATCCATTTTTATTTTACAAAAGAGAGCTGTCAGAGCCATTTACAATCTACGTCGTCGCGAATCTCTTAGGGAACTATTTAAAAAGGTTAATATCATGACGGTACCTTGCCAATTCATTTATGAAAATATTATGTATGTAAGAAAAAATCAACATCTTTTTAATAAAATAAGTGATAGGCATAATTTTAATACTAGAAATAAAGATAAATTAGATCAACCTTTTTTTAGATTATCTAAAGTACATACATCTTTTATGGGGTACTGTGTTAAATGCTACAACAAAATACCTTGTGACATATTGCAATTAAATGAAAGAAAATTTAAAACTCATATTAAAAGTACACTTTGTAAACAAGGATATTACAAATTAGAGGATTATATCCAAGATAAGAATGTTTGGAAACATGCTGGTCCTGCTCCATAGGACAATCTAAAAGTCTAGACAAAATCAAACTTGTTCCTAATTTAATTTATATATATATTTTTAATTATGACATCTTATTCTAATTCATTTTTACAATCTGCGACTACAGTGGCTCACACACTTGTTAAAGTTCAACTACTTTTGCATTTTTTTTTTTTTTAATAACTTGTAAATATGTGAGCACCATGTATCTATCACTTATTTGATTTACCTGTCATTGCTTAATTTTTAATTCTTTTTACCTTTTGTGGTAGACTAATTTTATTATGGGTGCATCGTGTTCACATATAATTTTTATTATGTATACAAGACCTTGTAAAACATTTTTAAAAGAGTAACGGTGGAGTTTCTTGCCCATTCTTCTCCATACGAAAACTACCTTTTCGAATGGGCGACTAGAATCATTTCTATTTAGTTTTTTTTTTTTTTGACGTTCAAAAGTGCCTTTAATGTGCCTATTTGAAATAAATGATTTGACTTTGACTTTGACTTTATATTTTCAAATTCAAATGGGTCCCGAGTCCCGCCTGCTTCCAACTTTTATTTAATTTAAAATGTGCTTGTTTTTAGCTTTTTAGAACTTTTTTTTTTCGAAAATGTTCTAATCTAACTTTTTAGACCTTTGTATCCTGCATAGGTGTACGAAGTTTTATTAAAATCGGTTCAATCATTCCGAAAAACAAGGGCTTGAAAGTTTGTATGAAATGCTGTCGTGTCCGTCGTAAAGGGAAGTGCTTAGGTAGCCTGCGAAGTTACCGATTAAAAAAAAACAAGGATGAAAAAAAATCGGCATCTGGCAACCCTGGATAATTTATGAATGTTACTGACTCTGCTGGCTGACTTACAGCGTTGCTAGACCGTACCAAAAAGTACGGTTTTCCGTACTATTCATCACACAACCGTACCTCAGTGTAGACCGTACCTTTTTCGTACCTTTTCTATACTAGTGATTTATTTAAAACAATACTTTTTGTTCCATTAAATATAGAGAATAATATCGCTTCATAACTGAACTTCCTCATTACATTATTCTTATGATAAATTATTATCAAAAAAAAAAAATATTCATTGCATCAATAGCGAATCTTCATTCTATAATTGATTTACAAATGAATTTGTTCGATATTGGCAATCGGTAATAATGTTCTACTTTACCATATCCCTTTGATTATTCGATTCCCTATCGCTTTTTTTCCAACCTATGGTCGCAGACAGCCAACTCGAAGAAGAAAAAAACTGATCAAGTTCTTGCAGAAGTATCCCGAAGTGTACCTTGAAGTTAAAAACCGTACCTTTTCAGAAAGCCAACCGTCCATTTTTGGAAAATCATACTGGCAACACTGGACTTACTGTCAAATTTTGGCGGTTTTGTTGGGTTTTCTAACTTTTCTACTTTCAGTTTCCGATGTAGCTCTAATGCTAAATGCGCTCTCTGTGACTATTTAATTAATACTGTTTTGTTTCTGATTGAGTAAAGTTTGTGTTGCTTAATTTTCGTCCTTAGCTTGTCAGTGATTTTAAAGCGTATTATATTGAATTGGTATTCCAAGACGTACAAGACGTGCTATGCTGGTTGACTTGTACTGAACATTGCGGTCCTCCCTACCTAACCGAAAGGATGAAAATGCATGTTTCCTGTTAATGAGATCGGACGCAGAAAGTGGCTCCGTAACTGATTAAGCGCTCAAGATCTTCACAAATTATGTGTGTGCCAAATACATACATCAATGAGAAGTACTGGCTCAAAAGTGGTCTTTTCCATAATAATTGTTTTAGGCCGAGGAAATAGGAATGGTGACGGAAGCTGAAGAAGGTTCGTATGTTAGATAACTCCCTGCTAATCTTGTAAAATGATATTTCATTCCAATCCATTAAGTTTTCTTTGGCAGTGTTACTTGTTATTTGAGCTTGTAGCAGGCTGTCTAACTTTACTCAAATGAGTTAATGGCAAATTTAATTAGTCAGACTGCAACCTTCAAAACCATTGTCAATCATTATTGATTACCACTCCATCACCCCATAGGTAAAACAAGGCTTTCAACATACTAGTTTAGAGAATACTTTTTTTTTTTCAGATACACCACACAATTCACAAATTCTAATACACAGAATAATTATTGGGATCCTTTCTACTATTCTCGGAATCAGCCCGGTAAGACTAATATTTTAATTAACAATATAAATATTCATGTGAACAATTCCTTCTGATTCATCATCATCTGCCTAGCCTTTTCCCAACTATGTTGGGGTCGGCTTCCAGTCTAACAGGACTGCTGAATACCAGTATTTTACATGGAGCAACTGTCTATCTGACCTCCACAACCCAGTAATTCCTGCTGATTATTAACATAAAATGAAAGTAAAAACTTATTATCGCCATCTTGTATACCAAAAACAACATGCATAAAAGTTTTAGACATTTTTAATAATAAGTATTTAAAAAATTGTTATTCAGATACCTCACTTGCAGTAACTTTTTGTTTTTATTTATTTAATAATTCTGATTTTCTGTAATTCAAACTATAACTCCTAAGTAATTTTTTTTTTCAATTAACTTACAAGTTTTATTTGTTCCAGCTCCACATGGTGATGGCAGAGGAGTTAACCACCACCCTTAACTAAAATACAGCTAAAACAATATCATTTTTTGGGTTCCGTACCTCAAAAGGAATAATCGGAATCCTTATAGGATCACTTTGTTGTGTGTCTGTCTGTCTGTCTGTCTGTCAAGACCCTTTATTCTGGGAATGCATGGAGGTATAGGGTTGAAATTAAATCCTATTAAAAGCATAATACTAATTATTAAAATACAGACACAAGTTACAGCTAGGAAGTTAGGATTAGGAAAAGCAGAGAAGTATTCAGAATAATAGGAAAATCTCTGAAAATGCAAATTTAATGTAGGTATGTTAAAGAGCATAGGTACTTACATTAAATTTAATACTACATTTAAAAAAATTAAAACTTTGTAAGAACTTGTTGTTTTATTTACTTATTTCCCAGTAATTCCCTGTAGTTATTATGTTACCAATGAGCTCATATAACAACTCATCAGAATCTGCTAACAGAAAAAAAAATAAAATAAAATGAGACTAGAACCGACATTTATAAAAAAACGAGTCTTCTTGGTCTATTTTACCAATAGTTGTTAACCACTTAATTTTTATGGCATTAGTCGTATGTTACGTAGTATCAGTGTTATCAAGTGTGGTTACCTAAGAAGGCGTTTAGCTGATAAAACCACTTTAAAATCGACAAGGACATGCATGGATGCCAGCGCGCGAAATTCAAATAATCTTAAAAACAAGGACTAGTAGAGGTAGGTGCTACTAGCTACTACAACCAATATTTTAATATCACGGGCTCGTGATATATAAATCTCACATTTGTGTATTGTTAAAATAATTTGATTATTGTTTTTCTGTTTATTAACCCCCGACGCAAAAACGACGGGGTGTTATAAGTTTGACGTGTCTGTGTGTGTGTCTGTCTGTGGCATCGTAGCTCCCGAACGGATGAACCGATTTTGATTTAGTTTTTTTTTGTTTGAAAGGTGTATTAGTCGGGAGTGTTCTTAGCTATGTTTGATGAAAATCAGTCCAAGATGGCCGCCGCTACAAAATGGCGGATAACATATTTTTTCACAATTCCCTCAATATGGGTATCAAATGAAAGGGCTTCAATAGTAGAATACTATACACTATAAAAAAAAAAAAAACCAAGATGGCTGCCACAACAAAGTGGCGAATTACATTTCTTTTCGCAACTTCCTCAATATGGGTATCAAATGAAAGGGCTTGACTAGTAGAATACTATACACTATCAAAAATTTCAAATCCAAGATGGCCGCCACCACAAAATGGTGAATTACATTTTTTTTCACAACTTCAATATAGGTATCATATGCAAGGGCTTGACAAGTAGAATAATTTACACTATATTGAAAGGGAATGAGGAATATGAACTACCTAACGAAAGGAAAACTAAAAACTTGAAAAATATAATAAAACAAAAAAATCTGTTTAGTCTTAAAAATTATTCTTCAACTATAAATTAATCAATATTTTTTTACGGATAAAAACCTGATTAAACACCAAATTACCAGAATCTTAAAACGGAAGAAAATAATAGAAATGAAATAGGTACAAAAATTAAGGAGTCCCTACAAAAAGCATGAAATAAAAAATTAAATTTAAAATTTAAAAAACCCCCGACAAAAATAAAATTAAGGAATCCCTACAAAAAGCATGAAATAAAAAAATAAATTTAAAAAAATCTTATGGAAGTCGGGGGACCTCAGAATAGAAGGTGTTCCACAGAACTGTTGATTTATAACATCAAATAACTGGCCATTTAAAATGAATGCAATATCTATGGAAATGATTCTTTTTTCAAAATTGGCCCGCTCGCGCTCCCCTGTCGAGAAATCTCATAGGAGAATAACAATAGAAAAAGTAATTGTGTCTCATTAGTGACAGTTATACGAACCCCAATTACCGATTTAAAAAATGGCTCGTTCTTTTATTTTACGAGTTCCGTTTTACCATTTTGGTACGGAACCCTAAAAGCATCTTCCAAATATCTTTTACTTAACAATTTTATGACAACGAAGGTGGGTGATTACAAAACTCACTTGTATTATTTCATATCGCAGGTGGCGATCACCAACAGCGTAGCCTTCGCCGCCCAACAGTTGGAGGATGCGCTCTTCTGTGTCGGTCAGATCACAGAACACTATTACTATTAGGTCAGATGGTCGATGTCTTCGACGCCCCCACCAGTCCTTCGTCGGGCAGCGGCGCGTTCCGCAGCTTTTTTTTTAATATTTATCTTCTTATCGGTCCAATACTATTTGTTTTACCAAGTAGGTAGTAATAGTCAGTGTACAATGGTATTTAGTATTTTGTGAATGTGAAATAACATGACCATACCTACATTATTATTTCAGCATCTGCTTTCCTAATAAAAATCACTAGGTACGCACGGCTACACATCAAGCTATACATAACCAGTGTAACCTGACTTCTGATTGTACGAAAAACATATACCTACCTACCTGCAATGCGAGCTCAGATAGAACTGGAAATGTATAACTTGATGTGTCGCCGTGTGTAGGTATGGCCTTTGTCGACGGTAAGCAACGTTACTCTCGTTTAATAACCAGTAGGTAAGCAAAATTCTACTACTAACTTACTTTCATCCACTGTTTATTGGTTTTGGTTGCCCCCCCTAAACTGTTTAGTCTGGGTACCACCCTCTCCCAGAACTCACGTATTTTTCTTCTGGCACACGCCGTTTTCAGGTGCCCACGTGCCATTTCGGGGTCTTGTTCAAAGAAGTCTACGAGGGCTCTTAGTTGAGCCTCGGTGCAATGGCGCGAGCGAGATGAGCTACAAAATAAATATTATTAAACGCCACTGGAATTACTTCTAGAATAAATTGATGTATTTACCTACCAATTTAAAATGTTTAAAACATCATATATAAACTAACATTGTACACTTACCTCATATTTGCAGAATTCCAAGTTTCACTTTGAGTAAATTTTTAACAATTTTCAAAAAAGCGCGAAATCGCGCATCTTGTCTGTTGTCTAACGAAAAAAAAAAAATTCGCGCGCTGAAATATCATCTGTGGTGGAAATGATGTGCGTCTAGGCCGTCTAGCGTCTACTGCATCGATTTCGATCACCACTTTCCGATACAAAATAAACTATTGCATAAAGTTTCAAAATGATTGTAAATAAACAAATGAAAGTTTTAACTTAGTACCTACCTACTTTGAATTAGTTTGTCAGTGACAATGATTAATTAGTTTGCAATCGTGGATGTGATAGTATTACGACATAATTTATATTACGAACACAGGATTATCATGATCACTGGTGGTTAGCTTTGCAAGGACGTTTGGTGTTCTGTCAGGTATGCCAAAATAGTAGGTACGTAGTTAACTTGGTGACGATAATAATAATGTAACAGACGTATGGGCCAGGATCGTCACACAGGTTACTGCTGTGTGATGATCCTGGCCCATAAGTACGTCTTTTGTGACGACGCCCGTCTTCAGGCACCCTATGTCACCGACACGTTCCTGACCAATTGACCGGAGAAGGCACAACATAAGGAAAACTGGAAAAGTAGGGGGGAGAGACCTTTGCGCACCTGTGGGACAATAAGCAAGTGAATTTTATTAATCTGAATGTTCTACCTATCAGCGGACGAGCCCAGCCAACCCTGCAGTTGCTAAGACATTAAAGGTACTGAAGACAATAAAATAAAAGAACACTGCCTCTACTTGATCTGACCACATCACTCCTGTCTTTCTGTCATACGTGGTTATCTGAGGTACTTAAGTATTCATTATTTCACACACTGTTTTTGACAAACACAGTAGGGAACAAATAAATTGGGACATGGACAGGCACAGAGCATGGAATTAAGAAATGTTGCAACTCATTGTACTCTAGACCTACATCAGACAGACCCTGCTCTAAATAAATTATACCGCTATACTTATACTACATTAGCTGCAGATGTGTAGTAATTAAATAAATCAAATGCTTACCATTATTTCCAGCTAGTTGCAGTGCGGATGTAGCCGACACACATCCAATGTCGATCCATTCCCGGCATTAAGAAGTTGAACCTCGGGAAGCAGCAGGCTCAGTAGAAAAAATGTATTTGCAATTTTTTTTAATGTAATACATATTAATCAATTATATTTATTTATTTATGTACACACATAACACATAATAAAGTAAACTACATAAATATAGAGGAAATGCTTTCACCATTTATTTAGTCATTTCTTCCAGCAGACCTGCATCAGGAGAGTTGGCTGAGAAACATAGACACAGTGTGTAAAACAGGATACAGGAAAATTAAAGTTAGACAGGCCACAACATGCACATACATGAATAATTTTAATGCAATTTGTGTGTCCTAACAGCAACCATAACTAGATTAATGATATGCCTAAATATGTATGTTATAAGGTTTGTATCTTGTACCTGTGCACTGCGGTTCACCTAGAGATGGTGGAATATTAAAAAAAAACCTAAGTATGTGCCTTTACATATTATGTACTGTAGAGTCCGTGTAGTTAGGCGAACAGTAGGTACACCAATCACTGAATACATGCTTAGCACAATTTCTTTTAGATTATCTTAAATGTAGGCTGACTAAATTGAGTTTTTCAATGTACAAACACAGTTGGATTTAGACATTAAAATCTCTAAAAGCATTAAAATAATTAGGAACTAATTATTGTCACTGAACTCTAATCCGAATACCGAATAGGCATAATAAATAAGTACATTGTATGTACATGGTCGTCAATGACTGACAGCAAAACAAACTTCACTATGTGGATTTGATACTAATGACAGCGCGTAAGCGTAACGCGCTTGCGCAGTTGCGCTGAGTGAGTTGTGGTAAATTCCGAATTATGCCATCATCGCCCACAGCGCTAACATACTATAATTTACGTCTAACGCGCATGCGCTGAGTGAGTTCTGGTAAATTCCGAATTATGCCATCATCGCCCACAGCGCTAACATACTATAATTTACGTCTAACGCGCATGCGCTGAGTGAGTTCTGGTAAATTCCGAATTATGCCATCATCGCCCACAGCGCTAACATACTATAATTTACGTCTAACGCGCATGCGCTGAGTGAGTTCTGGTAAATTCCGAATTATGCCATCATCGCCCACAGCGCTCACATACGAATGGCATAATTCGGAATTTACCAGAACTCACCTCAGCGCATGCGCGTTACTGACGTGGATCGAGTGAAGTGATCACTTCACCCGATTCTCGTCAGTAACGCGCATGCGCTGAGGCTGAGCGAGTTCTGGCTTATTCCGAATTATGTGATCACGCCACACAAACTACGTGGGATTAAATTCTATGGTCCGTCAGCCGGGCACACTGTTAGCACTCGATGACTTGACACACTCTGTTATCTCTTCTAATTGAATAGATTTGGGTTAATAACAACGCTGAACATCGTTGCAGTCTTTACTAGACTCGATCTACAATCGCTCATAATAACAAACAATGTCGATGCGTATTTTCACTAGTCTATGTCTTAAACGTAAATGTTTTATTTTATTTACTGGTCTTGCGTGACGCGCTCGCGCCTTAGTCTATAATAAGACTAGTTTAGGAAAAAAAATCAACGTTGAGTTTCTGACTAAGTTTCTGTTTTGCTATTTTATTTAAAACCCCACCTAAAATAGTAAGTTTGACAACTAAAATACTAGCTTTGAATTTTTTTTTTTTTTTTAATAGGATTAGTATAAAAAATATTATTAAAATCTCGATTATGATTGTAAATGTATGCTTGGTCAATCCCTAGCATCAGTGGGATGACACTGACAGCTCACTCCACGCAAGTTTTCACGGTGAGATTTTTACAGAATCGACATACTGTTTGTGTTTTGTTTTCACTTCTGTCGACAGTCCCGTTTGTTATTAAGTATTATGAATTTATGGTGTTATGAAAAATGTTTCTTTTTTGTTATTTTCACGCACTTATTTGGAACTTAGCGTTACAAAATTAAAGTTAATCATAATAATGCAATAAATCAAATCATTATAGAGAAAATTACTGAACGATTTTGATGTAATTTTTATTAAAAAAAATAACACTTATCGTAGGTAACTCCACACCAGAACCACCACCTTGACATCGATTGTCGCAGAAATGAGATTGCGACGAGATTTTGAACGTTTTTAATTACGAGAATTGGCGTTCTGTTTCCCTAAAAGGTTAAGGGTTTATTAAACTATTATTATAATAATTAGCCTGGATGGATTTAGTCCAACGGTCGGAACTGCAAAATAAAATGAATAACAAAAAGCTTCAAGTCCTCCCGCAAACGTCATCAAAGGTAACAAAAACCATATCTAGTTAGCTTTCATTTCTTTCAACGAATAAATTATTTATCAGTGTAGTTTAAACCCTTGAATCGATTAAACATAACTGGAGTTTTTTCTCCGCATATGTTTTCAACGATTCTTTAACGTATTAACGGCGCGTCACGGTGCGCTTGCGCTTGCCATAGAAAACGTTACGAAACGTTACGTTTTTTTTTTTTCAGAGAAAATATATGTACTTGGGTTGAGGAAGTAATGGGGGTGAAAAAAGAAAATTGGTAGCAGATATTAAAACAGAAGAACTAGCAGGGGATCGAGGAGGGATGGGGAGGGCGTGTTCAGGGGATCAGGTAGTTTATACTGACTGTGACTACTTAACAAACAAATGCAAATTGAAGAAGACTTCTTTAAAAAGAGGTAAGTATGAAATACCAAAACTAAAGAAGAGCAGTTTCGTTCTTGAGAAGCTTTCTTAAGAATTTAGAATAGATTATTTCTTCAGGATTAAGCAGTTTTTAGGGTTCCCCTAAGGGTAAAAACGGGACCTATTACAAAGACTCCACTGTCAGTCTGTCACCAGGCTGTATCTCATGAACCGTGATAGCTAGACAGTTGAAATTTTCACAGATGATGTATTTCTGTTGCCGCTATAACAACAAATACTAAAAAAGTAAAAAAAAAAAAAAATATTTAAGGGGGGCTCCCATACAACAAACGTGTTTTTTTTCGGCGTTTTTGCCTAATGGTACGGAACCCTTCGTGTGCGAGTCCGATTCGCACTTGGCCAGTTTTTTAATACCAGATGAGCCAAGAAATCCATCACGTTAATCTAAAAACTACCAGGATGACATAAGTGCTAAGACATGGAATGTAAGATTAGCGTGCGAGCGAGACGAAAGCACGCGTTAGAAAGGGATAGAGAATAACGGTTGTATGAAGCCCGGTTCATGGTTTTGTTTTTTTTTTATCAAGGATTTTTTTAAGCTATGGTTTCGAACAAGTTGTTTTTTTTTTTTGTTTTACTATAAGGGTTAGGATTTTTATAGGTGTGGTCAGTGATTCTTCCTAGGGTTATTGAGGTTCCTTTAGATTAGAGAGTCTTATTTTATTAGCCAAGCAATAGAATTTCAAGCTGATGGTAATAACAGATTACAATATTTAGCCAAAAAGAAACATGCTAAAGGCACAAAATGGTGCCAAACTTTAGCTGAAAATTTGTGTTGACTTTGACAGAGACATCATCATCCTGCCTTTTCCCAACTACGTTGGGGTCGGCTTCCAGTCTAACAGAATGCAGCTGAATACCAGTATTTTACATGGAGCGACTGCCTATCTGACCTCCACAACCCAGTTACTGGGTAATACGATACCCCTTGGTAAGACTGGTTGTCAGACTTTCGGGCTTCTGACTACCCGTAACGACTGTCAAAGATCCACGAATGACAGCCGGGACCAACGGCTTAACGTGCTTCCCGAGGCACGGAGGGGTCACGGTAAGATGGTCACCCATCCACAGACCAACCGCGGCAAGCATAGCTTAACCTGATCGATCGACCTGTGCGGTTGTTATTATTAAGCCAGCCAGGACTTTGACAGACAACATTAGAAAAATCTTCTTTTTTTTTCGGTTAGGTGAGTTTTTTTTTTTGATCCTCCACTACACTGTTTACACTTTCACCAAAAACAAAACCAAATCAAAATTCGTTCTCTCAAATAAAATAAATGAAAAGAACATCGATCTATGCCTACACTATGAATAGCTAGCTTGATTGTTGAACAGTCCCTAACCCCTGGTATACACTGAGGGGTTACGCATCTGGTAAGGTCGATAACCTTAGAGGGTGGATATGATCGCCATGTGTTAAAACTAGGAAGTGTGGAGCAGGCCTTATAATGAACTTTGATGACATTACAAAAAAAAAACGGGAAATGTAATAGGTAGGTTTGATCCGTGGAGTTTCTCGCCCGTTCTTCTCCAAAGGAACCTGCTACGCTTTGGAGTGGGCAACTGGCTTCATCTTTCTGATTGACGAGTCCGTCACGTCCAAACAATTTTGAATTGTCAAGAAGTCCCATAAGAATTCAAAAGTGCCTGTAATTGGTTTACCTATTTGAAATTAATATGTAGTTTGAGGTTCTGTAAAAAAAAAAAAATACAAAAATCTTTTTATGGCATGAATCTCCTCAATTTTGAAGTCGTGTCTTTTGTTTGGTAGACTTTGTAAAGAAGTAAAAGGAGAAATTTTACGTAAAATGGAAGCACTTTAGTTGTAGTTACGAAATAATGTATTGCATTGTAATGTTACAAGTAATTACCGATTCATTATGTAAAATCGTGTGATTTTATGAACCTTTCGTGTTCATTGTCACTGGCACACAAAAGAAACTTTTTTCGCTAATTCAAAAGAACGAGGCTTCCATTTTTGGCGGGACTTGTAAACGTCAAAATTACTTCTTTAATTTTTTTTATTGCTCCGAGCGGCAAAGGAAAATACCGAATTATACCTATTTACATTTTTTTCAGATACTTTCCATAGAAAATAATACTTCAACGATATTTTTCTTTTATTTTCATATCATTAATGATGAAATGATGCTAGCTTGTTGACAATACTTCTCTTTATCGCAATGGGAAGGGACATTGACACAATAAAGTAGTTTTTGCACGATAAATTTTGGTTTTAGTTAGCAAAACAATGTAGTTTATTTCGTTTCGAGGGTCGACATCTCGACATACTAAGGGGTGTGATTGCACCTGCCCAATTCAATAGGGGATATTATGTTGAATTGCGAAAATTTGTTCAATGGGAAAGTAACTGTAATTTTAGGACAGTAAAGTTTATTTTTGAGTTTCAGACTGTATTGTGGCTTGATATCGATTTTAGCTAATTCTGTAGCTTTACTTGTAGTTTAATACAGTCCAGTGTGTAGAGAATATTAAACGGTTTTTCTTATTAAACCTAACTCAATTAAAGTATTTTTTACGGTTTAACGACGATTATTAGTAATATACAAAAACTGGCCAAGTGCGAGTCCGACTCGCACACTAAGGGTTCCGTACCACAATGCAAAAACGCCGAAAAAAACATGTTGTTGTCAACAAACATGTTTTCAAACAGATCTTCCCTGGGCAGCGAAGATCTGTGTTCTCCCATATTTTGTCGCCAATTAGTCCGAATCATTCATTAGTCTGTACCGTGGTCTGTACATTGTATTTTTATGCGACAACTTCCATAGTGGTTCTGGTAAATTTTTCTAGCAGATAATTACATACAAATTCAGATGGTAGAATTATTGGGCATTGTAAAACCGGTTCTAGTCGGTCAAAACTCAAAACTCCACAAAATTATGAAGTCAGTAATTCCTATTTCTCATCCAAAAAACGATTTTTATCTGTACTAAGTAATCAGTAAGTATACTTACTTAATCACTAAGTTATTTCCTAAAACTTCGTTACCGCTTACCATGTGGGAGTACCAGGCGCCCATGACTACGAAGCAGTTGTGAACTTATCAGAGTTCCTTGTCTGTTGATATTTCACGGTCTAACGGGTCTGTGGGGGTGATGTCCCTGCATTTAGTAGGGCTCCTAGCATATGGCGTGGCTGTTTGGCGTTAGTTAGAATTTTTGAAGCGATTACACTGCATGACTTTAGTCTTCGTCATCAAAATTCGTCTGAAAGTACACTAAACTGACAGAAAACTGCCTTTTAGTTCTTATTTTAGCCGGTATAGGCGCTGCAATAGATCTAAAAATAAAAATAAAAAACAACTGCCAGCATAATTTTCCTCCGACATAACATTGAAAATAATCTACAGCATTCTTTTTTCAAATCATCTACCAATAATTTCAGCAAATCAATATAAAAAAAACCACATCGAACGAAACATTACTTTCTCATCTATATCTTTTTAAAATAAGAATAAGACAGACTCTAGAGTAATTTCCCGAACGTCCGAAGGATACCATTACTGGTCACTTTTTTTTTTCAAAGCCATGGTGTATCTTTTTTTTATTTTAAAAGATATCCTTGGAAGGCAATGGTATAAAAAGTGGTGCGGCCTACGTGTAATGGCTCTTCGGTTTGTCTGTATGTGTATGTATAGATCGAAACTAGCGTTTGAACGTGGCTTTGCCCGCATTTGTTAAGGTTTTAGTTTATTTCGATGCTGAAGCATGAAATTTAATTAAATCTGACAGGTTTTACACTCCTCCTTGCGATGTATTTCTTCATTAGTCATTACTGAGGGTTGTGATTGTGATCCTAACGTCTAAAGCCTAATGTTAGAACGAGATTCACGGTTTGGATAATTCGTTTCCTTAGAAACATAAAAGAAGGTTTTCTGGTATGTCTCACTTCTCCCTTTATCTTTGTCAAACATAAACAAAAGTTCAAGTACTTATTTCCCAGAAGCGTTTAAAAAACTCGAAGTTATCCGTTAAAGATCTAAGTTACGATAAGACGCCAGCGTTGTCTATGAAAAGAGGGATATGTTACCGTGTGTCCTTCTTTCTTTTTGACCCTTTACGAGTTAAAGACTTAAGAGAAATGTTTGAGGGGCTATTCGATTTACCTCGACCAAACTAGTACAATCTAATCAATTATTTCCAACTTAGGTGTATACTGGAGGACGTAGAACGTACCGTGAAAACCCTCACCCTAATTGCGTAATACAGTATCAATCACAATCCGAATCATGTTGAAGGATATTGATAATCCATTTCTTCATATGTTCGAAAAATTTGGCAGCTCAACAACGTAAATAACGCAATGAATTTTGTTTAAGTGTCAAAATGAAACCCACTGCTACTGCTAGTGTATCTTTAAACACTTTAACAATCAGCCCCGCTACAAAATATTTGAACAACGAGAGATTTTAAAGATGTTTATGCCGGAAACCGGCGAGAAGTCTGAGAGACGTGCCTTCAGGGAGGCGAAAATATAAAATACTTTAAATAATGATTTATTCATTCCTTATCCTAGCTAGAGTTTCCGGGCTTACTACCAAGGTCGATGTCAGGAAGCGCTTGTCAAGAGTGTCCTTCGCTCATGAATGATTATGGCAAACCGAACGAATAATTAGTAAGAAAACCTCCACAGACGGTACTTGAGGACATCCGGCGATCTCTGGACGAACAACGTTGGTACCAACACCACGACAAGTAAGAGTTATCTCGATGAGGAATTTATCTGCTACGAAGTATAACATCTTTACCAAGAAAGGCACACGCACTTCAGCTATAGTTTTTGTCCCTAACGTTAACTCATTTACCCAGAATTTCAATCGATCTATATCATTCTTATACCAATTTACTCGCGGTCGGCACAACATGGTCTTGTTCTTCTTCTTGTTCCACAATTCTCCATCAGTCGGCATCTCAGTAGCCACTTCCTTTCTAGCCATATTATGTTTCACACAATCTATTGGTCCAGCCCTAGAGAACCCCGCAAGATCACTTGGAACTCCGTACATACGACAGTGTGCGAGGGTGTTCAGCTGAGTATATGGAGTTAACTTTATGTATGGTATGTTATCCTTCCTTGGAATAATAGCTGTTACGCACGTATCTGTAGTCACGATCCATCTTCACGCTATTCCGGCACGGTGGTCGGCAATTTAGATGGTATTATTATTGGTTCTATTTCTATGTACTACTTATTTTCCTGTCTTAGAAGAAATGGCTAATGTGTTTCTTTACGTGCGAGAACGTTTTTAAACGGACTTCTTTTGTTTTGTGTTTTCTCATGGACCTTTTAAAAGTGGAATAGACTTTGAAGGCCCTGAGATGAATAGACGATTTTCTTGTTCTTTTTTTGCTTTTTTAGAATTTTCCTATAGACTAATTTAAAAAGCAATAGAGCTAGTAAACTAATATTTTATTTTATGAACTTAAATGGGCGCTTATTAAATGAAACGTCCGAAGCTAGGTGCTGCGGTGCTATTCTGTAAAAATCTCACCGTGAAAACTTAGGTGAAGTGAGCGTGGAGTGAGCTGTCAATAGTGTCAATTCCTAGCAAAAACAAACTCACTTCACCTAAGTTTTCACGGTGAGATTTTTACAGAATCGACCGGCAGATCTAGCATAAATCTAGAATGTTCTCTTAGCTTTAAACGCGATATAGAATGCTCTACGAGGGACCCTCTAGCTGAAACATGCTCTTGCAATGCAAAAAATGTCATAACATACCTACCATGGTTGTCAAACAGACTGTTGTCAGACAGAAAAAAGTTCAAAAGTTTGCCAAAATCCCTTCAGAAGACTTTCAAGAGGAATTTCAAGCCTAGTTTTCCCCCCTTAAAGCTATTTTCGTCTCCAACAGTAACAGTCACTGGGTCAGTAAGCCGGTAAACTACAATTAAAACGTACCAAAAAGGATTGCTTTTTATACGCTGCACCGAAAATGGAAGCGTGACAATGGGAGGAAGTTGTTCAGCGGATGTAACGGTTGGGATGCGTCGAAAATAAAAGTTCTGATTGAAAGCGAGAGGTTTTTACACTATTTACCGTTTGTAGAGAGTAAGGACGATTTGAAGATAGTTGGAAGTTGTCTGTTGTGATTTTTTGAGCTGAATTATGACAACTAATCATTATATTGACACGAGATTTCATAGTAGGTAAATTAAATTTTGAAGCTGCCAGAATTCGGGAAAAGTTACAATTTGAATTTTATGTTTTTCTTACGTAATGTGCAAGTGCAATACATAAATATGAAGATAATTATGTAATTTTTTTTTTTTTTTTTTAATTAGCCTGCGCTGGGCAAAGGCCTCCCTCCACTCCTTCCATCTCTCGCGACCCCGCGCGTCCTCCTTCCAGTCTTGGTGGAACCTATCCAGCTCGTCCCGCCATCTCCTACGTGGTCTGCCACGACCCCGCCTCACTGTCTCAGGGCAACAATTCTACGCTATTTGGGCCTACAGTTTGTCCGGCATGCGGCAGACATGTCCTGCCCAGTCCCATTTAAGTTGAGCAGCCTTTTGAGCCTTGACAATTAATTAAGTAACAAAATTACTTACTTATTTCTTTTATATTTTTTTTAATATGTCGTGAGAGTAATCTTGTACTAGGTACTTACACGCAAGTATAATAAAAAATATCTAAGTACTTACAAATTCTTTTTTTTTTTAATTCTCCCTGTTGGAGTTGGGTGCTTGACCCCATAAAAAGAAATCAAAAAGTACCAAAGCAAGGAGGTTGTCTAACGAATCTTATTCAAAACTCCCGCTGCACCGACTTGGAGAATGTTGATAGTCCAGTCCCGAAACTTGTTTCGAATTAGAAATTCAATGTGGATCTATCTCCTCTATAGAACCGGTTTTCAAAAAAAACTGGCCAAGTGCGAGTCGGAATCCGTACCACAAGGCAAAAAAAACACGTTTGTTGTATGGGAGCCCCCCTTAAATATGTATTTTATTCTGTTTTTAGTATTTGCTGTTATAGCGGCAACAGAAATACATCGTCTGTGAAAATTTCAACTGTCTAGCTATCACGGTTCATGAGATACAGCCTGGTGACAGACGGACAGTGGAAACTTAGTAATAGGGTCGTTTTTACCCTTTGTGTACGGAACCCTAAAAATCGTCTATGAAGATGTGTGGTACGGGCAATTAAATTATACGTTTTTTTTTAGATTAGAGGTGGGATACGGGCACATTGTTGTCTGGCCATAGACAACCGCAGCAGTAAAAATATCTTTGTCTATGATGCTGTTGGTGTTTATGGATTTTTTGTTTTGTTTTGAATTTTTATGTGTGGGATTAGGGGTAGGCAAGTTAGCATAGGTAATTGAAATTATGATTGTTTTGGTTTGGAAGAAGTAACTGGCAGCTAAAGTCTCAGAAAATAAAATAATCATTGTATCAAACAATTTTTGTTTATGCTCAAGTACTAGATCATAAATAAGTAATAACAATACACAGATCAACACTATTTATTTTAGTACATTTTTTATCAAAATGACCTACTTATCGCGAGTGTACTCCTACTTGATAATAAAACCGCCGCTCATTCATCAATTCCGGGTAGCCTATCTTATTTTGCAGTTATGCAGTTACTGATTATTACACAAACTAGGGGTAACCTACGCCGCAAAAGATAAAAAAGATACCTACCTACCAATAACGTTTTTTGACGCAATTTTACGAAGGTAACGGAAAAAATAAGGTGTTTTTTTTTTCTTGTCGAATTAGAAATTGTTTTTTTCACCATTTCACCCAATGTCCCAGTTTCGAATTCACGATAACATCAAACTACAAAGTTAACATCACCCCTTTCCGGTTACCTTCGACCTCAGACCAAATAAAAAACCTTTTTATTTGGTCTGAGCCTTCGACCTTAGTTTTTCGATTTCCGCGGGCCATAGTCCTAATCGCTAGCAAGTTTCCTTAGCCTGGGATTGATCACTAGTTCACTGGGGCGTAATCAATCAGTTGGTTTATAAACATTCTGCATAAATAGAGCACAGGAAACGGCTCAAAGATATGCAGCAGCAGCCAATAAAGTGATTCAATGGCGACGATCGTTGACATTCAACGCGTTTCCCGCCAATCCTGGTATCTCCATTCCTTTCTTACGCGCTTAACTCAGTAAGAGAGAGCGAGACGGCTATACAAACATAAGTTAGAATTATCGGTTATTGCTAACATCCTATTTGCAGATAAAAAATGATTTTGTAATTAATGTTTTTTTTTTAATGATAGAACTAAGATGTTCGGTTGAGGTGGTCGGTAATTGAGACGAGAATCACAGCGTTGGAACGTTTTTTTTTTAGGCAAAGGTCAAATAACTTTTAGGCAGATTCAAATCGAGTTGGTATCGGTAGACTTCTAGATTCGTCAATCAAAATCAGTATCTTAAACTTTTTTGCCTACCTATAATAATTCTATGCAAGTTGTCGTCAACAGCTGAGAGTTACAATACAACGGGAATTTGAAATGTAAATCCTAAGATTCTAAGCTCCAGTGCTAGGTAATCGGAAATTACGTCATGAATAACGAACTTCTATAGGCTTCTTGAATGACAAGTGAGTATGAAAACTTGATGTAGTAACCGGTAAGCTTAGTTTTATGTTGTTACAGGACTGTTCTATGTTCTAATTGTGTAATCTAATTACTTACGTGTGATTATGTAGTAAAAACTTAACTTTTCTAACAATTTTTCTTGAGAAAATTTCTTGGAAAAGTTAAAATAAATTAGTAAAATGGAAAAAAAATCTTTATCTTATAAGTAACATCAAAAAAAAAACCATTCCAATTTCCAATAGAAATGAAAATTTCCCTTTCACGGACCACTTTCGCGCCATCCTACAACCATAGAGTCGTGGTTTCAAAAGAGGTCGTTCACCTAGTCTATGCTTCAAGGCTAATGCTAAAATAAAAAAGATGATGTCATTATTTCAAGTTTTTTTGCATATTATTATTATGTCGAACATGTGTAGCTAAGTAGGAAGTTATGTATCCTTTGATAAGCTTAAAGATTGTAAATATAGCCATTTGGTACTGTATGTAAAGTTACCGAAAAATAAACAAGGCTGTTTGCTTTATTGCTTGTGCTTTATGGACACGTGAAACATGGCCCATCATTGGCCATTGTGTACATACTGGAGCTATTAGCCATGAAAAAAACCTTGCCTTTGGCCTTATAACCTGTCACATTCACAATCTTCGTAAATAAAAGAGATGGCAATAGTTAATAAGCTATAAGTTTTGAGTTCTTGTAAAATAAGCTTGAATTTCCTTGAAAGTGATAGTGTACTATGTAATACGACTATGACGATTCTTTACTGGGAGTCAACCCCGTTACCAACATATAGCTGACAGGCTATATCTACCTATTTCCGCCACGGCATGAGGCCATTTTAGCATAGCTTGAGCTAAGATTCGAAATCCGACCCACACGATCGGCGGCCGATCTTTAACCGCTGAACCAATGAGGATGTTTATTGTCGTGAAGTTGGTCAACCTGTATTATTGCTGACGTATTTCCTTCTGAGGTACGTTGGTAGATAGTAATACTTATGGTGAATGGGTAGTAGTAGACCGCGAAATTCAAATTTTCTTACGTTTTTTGCAATTTGCAGGTCAGTGTCAGGTTCAATCAAAATATGATTCGCGACAATAGCAGGTAGGTACAGTCAACAAAGGAGTTAAGTATACAGGAGCGTCGGATATTGTTGAAGTTTACTAAGAAACCGATGGATATTCTCGAATAAAATTTTAGTTTATTAATAGAAAACAAACAGCTCATTTATTAAATTAAATTTCAGTCCAGAACATCCATCGGTTTCTTAGTATCTTTTGAACCAGTGACCGACAAATTCTGATATTTGGCGAAAAATTAAAATCCCCGATGGCGGCCCTGCCAGAGTCAGTGACACCCTGACACTGACCTGCAAATTGCAAAAAACGCCTGTATACCCTGTAGGGTAAGGCAGTATAATCAGCCTATAATATTCCCACTGCTGGGACACAGGCCTCCTCTCTGTGAGAGGGAGTGGGCCGTAATCCACCACGCCACGCGGGCCCAGTGCGGGTTGGTAGATGTCTCTTGTCTTTGAATTTTTGGTTCTAGGACATGCCGGTTTCCTCTCGATGCCTTCACCATTTTGAGAGCAGTGGTGATGAATTAATTTAGACAAAGTAAAACGCATGCCGTCATCGACATCGTGAGGAAACCACAACAGGTCGCAAATGTCTACGAGATAAGGTTTTGTTTCACGTGCCTGTGTTTGTGACCCATGGAGTCATGGACGACTAATTTTAATAACTAAAAGGCCTAATACACAGTGCCAGATTAGCCCTAAGCAATTGCTTAAGGCATCACGTCTCGGGGGGCACCATAAGGCAGAAACAGCACCGAAACAGTATTTGCTAGCACATGAATGTCAAGGCTGTTCATCAGCAAGATATTACAAGACCCAAAAGTCACTCTAGAGATGTGCGTCAATCTTTACAAATCGCTCGTTTGGAAAAATACGAGGCGACTAGTGGATAGGAGGGCCTACAGGCGTGGATTGCTTAGGGCATCAAGTAGTCTTCACTGCTAATAGGTTACAATAGGTACACAAACTAGTATCCGCGTTTCCAACGCTAAAAGCGCGTTTCAAGCAAAAAGCGCGCCGTCGCGCGTCGCGTCGTAAAGCGCGTTTTATAAACGCCTTGTCTCCTCTAAAGATATCATAAAAGGATCAGGTCAGAGGGTCATCTAAGGACCTATTATCCTACTAACATGACCCTCTGTAAACTCTCCTATTATCCTTCTAACATGACCCTCTGTAAACTCTCCTATTGTCTTTAAGTCTTTAACTGTTGTAGATCTAATAATTTATCACAATAATTTGTAAAGCTTACAAAATCACACAGTATAAATCTTGAACGTGGTAAGTAGAGAAATATAGGTAATTATCTTGAACTTTATAATAATGAGAGTCCTAGTATAATAATTATAAGCGCGAAAGTTTGTGAGAATTGTGGATGGATGGATGTTTGCTAGTCTTTCACGCAAAAACTACTGAACGGATTTGGATGAAATTTGGCACACAGATAGTTTATAACCCGGATTAACACATAGGGTACTTTTTATCTCGATAATCTCACGAGATCGAAAGTTATGCGGGTGAAACCGCAGGGCGCTGCTACTAGAGAAATAAAACAAAAGCCATAGGCTGGTTTATACCTGACAGGTTCAGCGCGTACTACGATATAAATCGTTGCGATTTAGTTATAAAATCGCAAACACAAAAAAATTTCAAGCGAATTCTCAAGCGATTTTTTTCCGCAGTGCGCGGACTTGTATATAGATTCGCCACTATCGCAACGATTAAAATTCGTAGTGCGCCAATATTTAACTCGTCAGCACCTACCTACCTATCGCTATAAACTAGAGTAAACCTCTATATTGCCAAAAAAAACTTGGGATAACCCAGCCGATAACATAATTGATGATCTATTAAAGCCATAGAAATAGAAATAAGGTTTTGTTTTTCTAGCCGGCTTGTTTATGGTGTTATAGGTTATCTATGGCAGTTACAGCCAATACAATACAATAGACTTTTGTTAGGATAATTAAGTTAGCTAAAAACTAGAGCAGCATAAATAATTATTTATATTTCACCGAACAAATTATCAGACTGTGAAGTAAACAGATGATAACTTAAAAGACTAATGTTTTGATACAAAAAAACAGATGTTTTTCTTGCTAATCCAAGAGATAATTAGGTCACATTAATAAAGCTCTATGACAGAAGTTAACCAAAAACAATAGAAACTTACCCAGAGCACTGGCAGTTCACCTCACAATGTTGACTGCTCTCTCCCCACATTTTCGCACAATATTATAACAGCACAGATTCACAAATAGTACATAATTCAATCAGTCTTTGTAAAAAAGTTTTTATCACAGTATTTTTGGGAGTACACCAAGACTGGTGTCCGCTCACGACAGGCGCCAAGCGATGACTGAACCGGCGTAATGGGAGAGTTCCCGCGGGCGCGCGAAACAGCCGTTAGTGATACCACCCTCTATGTTTTTTATGGTAGGGTGGGAGATTTCTACTTTTATGGTAAATTTTTAATGTGGAGTTTGGGGCCTTGTGTTTGATAGGAAAATTAATTTATTAGCGATCTACTCTGCGTTTGTTAGAGGGACTATATATCCATGTTTTATAATTGAAAACCTTCTTTATAAAATGGTTTGATTGATGGTGAAATCCAATCAAAATCTGTCAAGTAGTTAAGAAGTATTTAACGAATACGAAAAGAGTAAAGGAATGGTATGTAACTCTTGAGAAATTTGAATTAATTTCTATAAATGGGTTCTATCTATTTGTACTTTTTAAACGTTACTACCCTATTAGTTTTATTTTGGGGTGTAGTTTGGTAAATTTATTATCACTTGCATACGTTTACACAACATAACCTAAAACATAATAAAGAAGGAACTGAGTTGTAGTGATTCTTTAACCTAACTAATAAAATTATAAATAGCTAAACCAGAATTCCTTCATTATACTGAGGACTGACTGTAGTTTACTATTTGTAATATTACGAGCTTGAACATTGGTTGTTAAGCATTGGTTCATCATTTGTCAAACAATGTTTTGGAACATAGTTGGAAAAGGGCATTTTCCAAATATGTTGGGGTCGGCTTCCAGACTCACCGGATGCAGCTGAATAGGTACCAGTATTTTACATGGAGCGACTGCGTATCTGACCTCCACAACTCAGTTACTGGGCAATACGATACCCCTTGGTAAGACTTTCGGGCTTCTGACTACCCGTACCGACTGTCAAAGATCCACGAATGACAGCCGGGTCCAGCAGCTTAACGTGCTTTCCGTGTAACCTGATCGATCGACCTATGCTGCTGTTATAATTTAGCCACGGGCCTCTGTTAAGCATCGGTTGTGATTTAAAAATAGCGTTTCTCAAAGACACTACCAACCAATGTGCAAAAAACACTGTCCATAGGCAAGGCATGAGGTACTCCAAATAGATAATATAACTACAATGATCATTTGTGTGTAATTTAACATAGCATTAGGTTTAACTTTTTTTCTAATGGCTCTTTCGTAACATAATTTAATAGTTATTCTTTCAAGGCCAGACCAAGGCTAGTTTTTACTAAAACGTTGAAATGCTACATGACCTAAAATAAGTAGTACAAAAAATTGACAAATAAAATAAAATGATCTCTAAGTTGACTTCTTGATCAAGTATTCATTTCAAAAAACAATTTTCGAACATATTTTTCAAATTAAAAAGGCTTCTTTTAGACTATAACCTAAAATCAGCTGTTAATTTTTAAACTTTAACTTTGGTACAATTTTGAATTTGCGAAGTTGGCAACTGGAACGACCAACCCGTCTGAGTACTTACATACGTCCTAACTAGATCGAGGATATTAACATAATTTATTTCAATTTGAACCTTATATTTATGTGAGTAGAGCATACTTCACTTCAGCATCAGCCTTGAATGGAATGCCATACAAAAATCATATGGGAAACGGATCCTGTTCTTACACACACAAAAAACTGCTTACATACGAAAGTAGACCTTAATTAAATGTATTAAGGTTTAAAATCAAGGAACTCTTAATGAGAATCCAGTATCTCACACCAACACATTGATAAAATTCAAAGTAACAATCATATGATCGCATTCTGGAATACACAAACGAATTGAAACTTACCGACCAACTCAATTAAGTTCAAAATTCACTGACTGTTGCTTCATAACCTTACTTAAAAGGGCGCCAACTTTTATTTGCAATTGGAAATTATGGGATGCGGTAGAATTTGTACTAGTTATCAACTTTTTAACGGCAAATATAACTTTGTGTCTCCTGATATCCTTAAATTCTTCAGCAATCATATGGTCGAAGTCATGCTTTTGAAGTGGCGACAAAAAAAGCAGGCAGTGTGACTTCTCAAGCCTCAAGTTCAATTCAAATAATGATTTGCAAATTAAAATACATTCGAAATTCAAATCGTCAGCTGTTTTTTATTTTGGCCATTTTGCGTGTATTTTTTTTTTATCTGTCACTTTTTCTTGGCCAAGATTTTTGAATTGAAGACGTTAAGCTGTAATGTTTTAATGTTGGTACCTATGGAGCTTTTTACCGTAACATTAGCCGTTGGCTTGTGGTTTGCCGATTCGCGCCAAAGTCACAGTATAAAGATACTGTGCCAAAGTCGAGATGAAATGGCATCATGGATTAGCTTCTACAAAATTTTCAATGAAATGGACAATATCTTTACTGTGACAATAGGCTGTGTTATGTTGGCATTGACTTACCAAAAAATTATAGAGGTAAAAGCTCCGTGTCAGTGACATCAACATTGTAAAACTGAGGCCGTTAGGACATTTATCAATGCCGATAGGTAATAATATTAATTTGTATTCAAATTCAAAGTTTTTGCGTTAAACATTATGGTTATCTCCCAGGCAAGCATGTTGCTGGTTTTTATTTTTAGAGGCTAAGACCACGTTTGACATTAAGTAAGTATAAATGTCAAACGTGGTCATTTCAAAATCTGTCAAAATTACGTCAGTTTAAGAGGAAATGCGGTCGGAGAAACATTTTGTAAAAGCCTTTTTGATGATACATTATTTTTATAACCACTAAAATTTGCCTCTGTCAACAGGACAACTATTAATGAAAAAAGAAAAACTTAGCGTCACAGTATTATATCCTTCTTATCATTCTGTTTAGGAAATATCTTTTAAATTGGTCCACTATTGGAGGAGAAAATAGGCGAGAGCCAACCTTTGAATTATGACACGGTTTGTAACGGTGGTTTCAAACCTAAGTTTAAAACAGTAGGTATAGTAAGAAAATTTGAATTTCGCGGTCTACCACTATCCATTCACCTTAGTGTGATGGATTAGCAATAACCTTCAAAATGATTCGGATTGTGATTGAAATTGTGTTACTAAAGTGTTACATGCTCTGTGATCTATCGTCCGCGGGCGAAGCCATAGACAACAGCTATTTTTTTTTTAAACTTTCAGTGCCAATAGAATACCGTACTCAATAAACTTTTGCCACAAACTCGATACTTCGTGGAGAAAAAGCCGTGAGTTTCCGCTGTCAGGCAGTCTGAAACTTATCGCACAGAGTATGTAACACTTTCAAATTTTCTTACGTTTTTTGCAATTTGCAGGTCTGTGTCAGGTTGTATCTTCATCAAAATATGATTCGCGACAATACAATCTGACACTGACCTGCGAATTGCAAAAAACGTAAGAAAATTTCGCGGTCTACCACTATCCATTCACCTTAGCTTATCGTATGGCATAAGAGCCGTTTCACACGGTGCGATGTGGCGCCAAACCGCGAAACATTCGCCGCACTGGCGATCACTGTGAAGGGCGGCGTTCGGCGCTGTCTTTTGTTTTGTAACGTTCGGCTTCCAAAAAGTGTTTTTAAGTCCACTCAGTCATAATAACAAGCTGCCACCCGCATCTCGTCTTCGTGTCTCTTGTATTTCATCAAAAATGCTTTGAGTTTGAGTTTGAAACCAGAACACAGGGGATCCTAGTGTGGGGTCCAGAGTATTTGTAAAAGATGATGATGATGATGATATATATATATATATATTTTATTATGACATCTTATTTTAATTCATTTTTACAATCTGCGACTACATAACAGTGGCTCACACACTTGTTAAAGTTCAACTACTTTTGCATTTTTTTTTTTAAATAACTTGTAAATATGTGAGCACCATGTATCTATCACTTATTTGATTTACCTGTCATTGCTGAATTTATTTATCCGATGGAATAACAAAATTAAATTCTAACTTAACTAAAACTATACAGAAACTAAAAAATAGCGTCGAAAAATTCATCCGCATCGCTGTCGACTGGTAATGTACCCAAGAGACTGGCGGCATTACCACGTTGTATGGCGATGCTTAACCTCTGGCCAAGATAAAAGCCAGCCCTTGGGTCACGGGAAGTGTCAACCAGCCGTTTTGAAATTTCTTTAAAAAGACCATGAGCACTCGGACCCCACGGCCCGAGAGTTTCAACCCCAAACGGCTCGAAAATATAGTTTCCGATGAGGTTATTATATTTTCGCCGCTTGAGGTTTTCCGCAGCCGCAGCAGCAGCGCCAGCACAGCATGCCGAGCCAGGAAGATGGGATGGCGCAAGAGTATCGACACACGTAGCGTCCCACACTAAAGGCCTACCCACCTTCCATGGAAATAAAGACATACCGTCCGGTCTCTTGCCATCGTCGCGTGCCAAGCCATTGGGTTCTAATACAGCTGGAACGCCGACGGTGACAAGAGCTCGTCGGATGATGTCATTAATGTTCGCGTGCCGCGCTAAGCGACCCGCACTTCGGCTGCAAGACAGGCCGTGGTGTCCGAGGCTGTTGACATTTTCGCCACAGTGACAGCGATGGGGAGAACAGCAAGGAGTGCCTAGACGTAGGGAAGCAGCGAGGCGAAAAGTAGTGTCGTCGAACAAAGTGCCTATGTTCGACGAAGGTAGTGCATGAAGCCAAAGACCCGACTCCCACCTACCCACAGCCAGCAGGCGCGCACGTTCCGCAGTAGTAGCAGACGAGTCAAGTAAATTGTTCTGTACTACTCTGCAGAGCGGCTCATCCCACCGTCTCTGGGAAGATGGATTGTCGGGTGGATCTGTATTCGGGCAAGCGAGACTCCAGGCATCCATAGCCTCAGTGAAACACGGCACATCATAATTAATCAGTGTGGAAGCTAGGATTTTCCTGATTAATTTATCAGTGCCGTGGACCGAAGATATAAAAGCCGGTAAACTAATACTAGAAATTTTGCGGACGCCGAGGCCCCCCATACGAATGGGAAGAGTAGCTTGTGCCCAAGCTCGGTCGTCCATGGCCACATTTAAAATGGAAGTTAATGTATGCCTGATAATTTGGTCCATTTTGTCTAAAAGGTGAGTGTGCTTCCATAAATGGGAAGCGCGAAGAAAATATGTTAATTTAGGGCCGAAACAGCAGTAGCGGATTAAAGTTATGGCCGAATGCATATTAATTTGGAGCAATCTTTCCGAAACGTCATTGAAATTTTGGATTTTTTCGTCAATAAAAACGGGAAAGGAATTTTCAAAGATTGGGGACCCAAGGAGGCGAAGAGAGCTTTTTTCAATAATTTTGATTTCTGGAGCTATTGCGTTAAATTTGGGAAGTGTCAGATGTCTGTCAGTACTGTCCGCTAAATATAGTTCACATTTCGAAAGATTGAGATCAAGGCCAATGGAATGAAGTTCATTTCTTAAAAATTGAAGGTCATGTAATACAGTTTCTGCATCGCCTCCCAAGGTTCCATCATCGAGATACCAAACGTTAAATTTGGAATTTAGCTGTCGAATAATTGGGTGAATGGCTAAACTAAAAATCACTGGCCCAAGGGGGTCACCTTGTTGACAGCCAACAGCAGATTCCAAAAGGTTGTCCCGATACAGTAATTTAGAAGGTTGTCTGTAACATTGCCAAATGAAACTATAAATTTGGGGTATTTCTTTTCTAGTTTCTGCCAGCAAGGTGTCCCTATTAACAGAATTGAAGGCATTCTTTATGTCAACCTTCAGGATGACCTCTCCTTTTCCAGAATTTAGGTAGGTCGACAAGGCGTGTACGGCAGCCTCACAGCCCCCTTTGGAGCCGTAACCTAGCTGCAGGGGCTGAAATTTTTCCGAAACAACCTCACCGTAAAATTTACAACAAATTTTGGCTGCCATACGGCGGTAAGTAGTGCCCACGGCAATGGGCCGAATGCCGCCATCCTTCTTACGCAGGGCACATAGATTGGCCCCGTACAGAACGTCGACGACGGCCTCGTTCACCTTGCCGGAGAGCATAAGGTTAATCAAAGCCGTAAGCTCCTTCAAGAGCAACTCACCAGCTGCCCCGGCGCCTGAACAAATAAGGTCCTTAAGGTGTTGAGGACTCAGGCCGTCGAGGCCGCCAGCGGAGCCGTTCCGGAAGGAGCAAACGGCTGTGACCAACTCTCGACCTGTAATGGTGAGGGAATGGTTATCAGGATCAGGAGGGTCGGGAAAAGAAAGGCCATCCGCTGCGGCAGGGTGTTTGCTCTCCAGAGCTGCGAGTGTTTCTGGAGAACAGGGTGCCACCACATCACTACTAAAGAGAATCCTGGCTGCTCCGCTAATGTCACCTTCCCCTAACTTAGATTCTACCAGGTGGGATATACCTTTTGATGAAGTATATCTCTGTGTCTGCAATTTTGAATCTAAATTATGAGCCGAAATATTACAGTTTTCTTTAATTTGTGCAGTTAATGTCTTTTTGGTTGCCAAATTCTTTTGTACATGTAGAATTCTGTAAGGGAAGGTGAGTAGTTGTTCCCAAGTACTTAGCGAGTTCTCGCGGGCGGCGAGACGAACGCAACCTGCAAGGTGTTGCGCCACTAGAGGTCTAGCGCCGCGGGGAACTCGCTTCAAAACAGGAATAGATTGTTTTAATTTGGACAGGGTTTTCCAAAACGGGTCAAAAGTGGATGTAGCTGGATTTGTAGGTGTAACTGTTGAGACAGGGTCTGAGATGAGTGCATTTGGTGGTCTGTGCACCTTTCCAATATGCACATTCAAACCCCGCTTACCTTTAAAAAATCGTGCCTGGGTACACAGCGGACATCTCTCCAGGATGCTCAGCGATGTTGAAGGTTGACAAGCACTGCTATCTACCACATCGCTGCTACCACTAAGCATTTATATAACTATGTTTAGAATGTTACTTATTAAAACTAATAAAAATAATAACAATAAGATAAAATCACTAAAAAACACTAAAACGTCTAAGTGACACCGATGACAACGACGGGAGCTCTGACGGGACGTGGACGGGACCGACGCAGTCAGGCAGGCGGCCTAGGGCGCTGCGCCGCCGATGCATTTCGGCGCAGCCCTGGCAACCGTTGCCTGGTGACATCGAACTGGCGTCGCGTCCTCAGCGACGCGATGAGAAAATAAAAACATGAAATTCACTTTGATTTGAAATTAATATGGGTTGTATGTTCGGGAGTTATGATTTATTTTATAAAATTATTGTTAAAAATGGTGTTTGTATAACTTTGTTCGTTTGCATTCACAGCACTCAATTGTTTTCGTTGCAAAATATGAAGAAAGGTGAAAAAAAAAAAATTATAGACTGCACTTGTGCTGGTTCACTGCTTCTAGTTTATATAATTCCGCATGATAGCTTCCTTAAAATAAGCTTTTAAATATTTAAAATTATTAACTTAGGCGGAATCGAACTGTACGTGACAGCAGCGCCATATTACATGGTGAGGGCGCCGTGGCGCCTCTCTAGCCACTCCTCAAAGAGGGATCTTATCGCCGCTATCGCGGCGTTCCCTGCGCTGGGTTGCGACAGTCGCTCTTTCCATGCCACCATGAGATCGCGCCGGAGATTTTCCCGAAGAAGCGGATTTTCCCCCCGGTGTAGTACCTCCGCGCGCCACTCACACAAGCGCGTGAGGACTATCGCCTCCAGATCCCATGGCGGCAGTCCGGCAAGGAGGCGCGGGAGACGCTCCGGGCTTCGGGAGCCACGTGACGACTCCCGGCCACCGTAGGCGCGGGCCTGCGGGCGGGGAGTAATAGGTAGCTCAACGTCCGATCAGGACCAGGCCCATACTGGATGGCGCGTACGTGTTCCACGCGCGCCTCAAAGAGATGTCAGCATCAAGGAAGGGGCCCCTTAGGGCCGAAGCCTGCCGGGTCAGCGGGATTGTCCGAAAGGGTTACCGCTGGCCCGGAACATAAAGGGCTAAGGAAGGAATACGGGTGGGTTTTAGTCAGTAAGAGTCTGACACTCCCTTCGCTTCACCCAGAGCGGGAGGGGTCAGGGGTAAAAAGTATCTGACTATCGGAGATAAGTTGCGTCGCTGATGATCTTGTCGGCGAAGAGTCCTGTCGGCAAAGTGTCCTGTCGGCGAAGAGTCCCGTCGAAGTAAAGTCTTGTCGGTGTTCAGTCTGTCGGCGTAGTGTCTGTCGGCGTATAGTCGTACACTCCATTACCCTATTTGAAATAAATGATTTGACTTTGACTTTGATACCTTCTGCCCGCGACTACGTCCGCGTGAAATTTCTTGTTCCCCCGACCCACCGCGTCGCATCGCATCGCCTGCCCGTGGTATTAGGTACCTACTTGGTTCGCTTAGCGTTCTTTCTGTTTTTTAGGGTTCCGTAGTTCTGACAAGGAACCCTTATAGTTTCGTCATGTCCGTCTGTCTGTCTGTCCGAGGTTTAGCTAAGAGACCGTTACTACTAGAAAGCTGTAATTCTGTAGGAGTGTGTATATCAATTATGCCGACAAAGTGGTAAAAAAAAATTTTGGAAAATCATTTTTTTTAGGGTAGCTCCCCTACATGTGAAGTGGGGATGAATATTTTTTTCGTCGTCTACCCCATCGTGTGTGGTATCATTGAATAGGTCTTCTAAAATGGCTTAGGGGTTGCTAAAATTTTCTTTCGATTTAATGCTCCATGTACGAAATAAGTGCAAATTTTTGTTCCAGTAAGGCGTATTTGACATTGTGCACGCAAAGTTAAACATGATATCGTTTTGACTTATTATTAATTTTGTCTGTGTGGAAATCGAATACTTAGTAAAATAAAAAACCGGGCATGAGCGAGTCGAACTCGCGCACCGAGGGTTCCGTACCATCATATGTTTTTTTTCATCGGCGAGGCCTATATTCATCAGAGAATTTTAAGACTGTGCACTGCGTTGTAGAATATTGAAGTTTTACGTCAGCGCCATCTCTTGACCGATAGTGGAACTATTGTAACTGTAGTTGATGATTTCTGAAAAAGTGTGTTATTTAGAGACTTCGTTTTATTTTTCCTGTAATCTTTACATAAACTTCTCACATAGAATAATTTCAGATTTTTCTCTTTGCACACTTCGGAGATAAGGGGGAGGGGGGACGGTATTTTTTTTTTCATTTTTATAAAAGAAAGAAAAAAGTGTTTAAGAAAGTGCTAACTGCGCGTGCGCTCTTTCATTTGATACCCTACTTAATTGCCCTAGTAGCCCCACTTCGAATTTTTCAGACCCCCTTCAGTCCCTGTTGCAAAAAGTATTCATATATTTTTATTTCTTTCTTATTTGCAAAATAGTTGTGTAAACGTCATCTAAATCTATTCCAAATTTCAAGTTGATAGCATTAGTAGTTCTTGAGATATCCAGCTGTGACAGACAGACAGAGAGACTAGTCTCACCATAAGGGTTCCGTTTTTACCACTTTGGTACAGAACCCTAAAAGCCATTAAAAAGTTATGAGTTATGAGCCAACAAAGATTCGTTTTTCTTTCTTGCTATTTTTAACGTACCGACAAAGCTCAGTTATCAAAGAGTTCAATAATCTTTATTTGTAATTAATTCATGTTGTGGTTTTTTTCCAAAACTCGTTTTTACGAAGCACCTTTCGAAATTTTTACGCGCCTATCAGTTCGGAACGGTGTCTGTGCGTGAGAACTAGAGGTTGTTCGTGTAGACTAGCGTCTAACTGCTCATCACTGATACTAGCTCTGTCGGACACTGCCAGGAGAGACAGCGTTTTTTGGCCATGACCACCAGTGAGTTCGAGCTCGCGACTAGTTTACTTTTAGGGTTCCTAGCGTCCTATCCTATAGCCTTCCTCAAGAATTGGGCTATCGAATCTATACTAATATCACAAAATATACTAATCTATTCTATACTAATATACTAATAATAAAGCTGAAGAGTTTGTTTGTTTGAACGCGCTAATCTCAGGAACTGCTGGTTCGAATTGAAAAATTATTTTTGTGTTGGATAGTAAATTTATCAAGGAAGGCTATAGGCTATATAACATCACGCTACGACCCTTAGGAGCCGCGCAGCGTGTGACACCGCAAGGAACAGCTAGTGCAAAAATATTTTTTCAAATCCGACTGGTAGTTTATTTAAAAAAAATATTGCTAAATGGGCTTACAGAGGACCTACAAAATGTTAAAATTCACGGTCTTCCTTTTATTTCTGACACTATGTTATTTTGCACTAGATTATTTTTTGCTAAAGCAAAAAATAATCCTTATGATGAAGCCTTTCGATCAGTATGATAAAGCTACAGGGTAATTTTTTTCTCGTGTAGCGGGTTCGATTCCCGGTTCAACCATGTAATTATTTAAAAATCTATGAATGCAGTTTAAATTGTTTTTAAAATTAAAATAATGTCTCCTTTCAGTAAAATGTTCCATCTGCAATATTCAAGGTACTTTCCCTCCATGTGGCATAGCCGTGGGTCGCCCTGTATAATGCTAGGTAGATAGTGTGTTGAAAACATAATACCCAACTAATTTGATACGATAGAAGAATCTTGTGATGATCTGTTTTATTTATCCCTACTTTTAACATCTTTTGCATGCTGACTATTTTTGTTGTAGGTATGTATTGTACTCATGTTTGAGCAAATAAATGATTATCTTATCTTACCTTAAAAACAACCTCCTTTTAGCTATAACTAGAGCCTATTTTATATTCCACATCTTAGTCAAGAGTCTTCATTTTCCTTCCATCTTCTCCATTTGAGCCGGTTCCCTCGAAATTCAATGAAACAAGTTACGAAATAGTATGTTATTAATAGAATATTTAATAGCCTACAACAAATAATAATATCTCCATATAGGCAGATAAATAATGATTTCTTTTTCTCTACGACCGAGCCTTGGAAACAGGTACATGGTTCTAACAAAAAATACCGCATCCTTTCCTTTCCGATTGAAATCGTCCGTTACGAGTTTACGACAGGACAAACGTTTGAATATAGCCTCTTTGCTTTCGTGGAACTTGAAGATACGGTTGTCAACTTTTAAGAGGTAAGTAAGTGCCTAAGTGAAAATGTTGTCGAACTCAAAATCGAAGCATTTATCTCTTACTAATATTATAAAGATGCAAGCCCTGGGCACATAAGGGTTACGGGGCCCCTATGTAGGTAGATAAGAGACAATAAGAGAAACATACTAATATTTTTTTTATTACTTTTTCCTTTTCCTTCTTCTGTTCTAACGAATAGGCTATTTTAACCTTTTTTGTTTGACCTTTAAGTGTTACCAAAATGGCAATAACCTTGGCTGTCAATTTTAGAGTGACACTCCTATAAATTCTTTTAGACTGGAAATAGAACCCATAGCTGAACGCTGACCCCCAAAATACAGGCCTAGTTTGGGGGTTAGGATCAGTATCTAAACTAGTTTCAACTTCCTGACTAACTGACAGATTATTTAATTTTGACAATTCAAAAGTGCCTGTACAAGGTTTAATTGAAATAAATGCTTTGAGTTTGAGTTTATCAGATTCCGAAAATGATTTCTAAAGGAAAGCTACAGTATGGCCGAGTGTCGCTATACAAGAAATTTCACTCGGACGAAGTCGCGGGCAAAAGCTAGTACGTGATAAGTTTAAACTACGTACCAAAGTTAATAGAAATTCGATCAATACCTTCTAAGTAATAAAAGTTCCAAAGCAAAGCAGTTATAATGTAATCAAATTCAATGCACGTTTTGTTGTTACAGATTCACGGAACAAACATGGCGGGATCTTAACAGCTGATTGACTTAGACAATAAAAATTGTTTCATTAATTTTTGTTACCTACCAGCCAGTTTTGGTAGTGGTGGTACCTCTGAGCAGTGCCGGATTAAGACTACTTGATGCCCTAAGCAATCCACGCCTGTAGGCCCTCCTATCCACTAGTCGCCTCGTATTTTTCCAAAACATCGACGAGCGATTTGCAAAGATCTCTAGCTAGAGTGACTTTTGGGTCTTATAATATCTTGCTGATAAACAGCCTTGACATTCATGTGCTAGCAAATACTGTTTCGGTGCTGTGTCTGCCTTATGGTGCCCCCCGAGACGTGATGCCCTAAGCAATTGCTTAATTTGCTTATGGGCTAATCCGGCACTGCCTCTGCGGGGACAATAGGCTATTTGACTGGTTTCTGATAAACATCTCAGATTATTTAATGGTGTCTAACGAGCCCACAAAAACCTATTACTTCAAATTGCATAATGTATTTCTTTTAGAAAATAGTAAATAAAAATGTACTGTTTAAATAAGCCGCCAAAACGCTATCTTTAACAATATAGCGTCGTGCGTGACGTCAAAATACACGTAAACAAACGTTGAAACGGTCGAGATACTAGACAAAAGTCATCTGTTCTGTCAACGATAGCACAGTATAAACTATGATGTACTAGACTGTGCCGATAGACAGAAATTGACTATATCATGACGTCATCATAAGTTCAGCCAATCCAGACCGTTTTCGATTACGTGGCGCCAGATTTAAAAAGATGAAGTTTTTTCGGGATTTTTTTAATAAATAATAGGTACATTGTTTTGTAGTAAAATTAATGCAAATCGATTTTAAAAGCGATAATCTATACGAGTGTCAATAATTATGACCATATTTTTTACATTGTCAAATAGCCTATTGCGTGACGTCACACATAAAATTGTAATCGAACACAATGCGTTTATTTTCCGTAATTAAACGTTCAAAATGTAGTCGTAATCTCATCTCAGCGACAAACAACGTCAAAAACTTGTCAAAAAAAAAAGGGGGGAAATTAGAGGTATTTTTGACAGATTGAGACTGGGATCTGGGGGCCAAAAAATGCCACTTTGACAGAATCATAAAAGGATAACATTATGAATCATAATCTGCGTATCAAATCCCATTGGTGAAGGATTTTCTGTTATTTTTTTTTGTCTGTGCTAAAATACCAATCAATCCAATTCAAACCTAATCCCAACCTCTTTGATTATACCTCCGTAGTGCAGCGAAAAACAGAAAAACACGGACTGTCTTCGCCATATTATGATTCATAATGTTATCCTTTTATAATTATAACTGTGAACGTTCTTAAAGTTAAGGGAATTGCCTGTGCTTTTCCCTAATTAAATTTTAAGAGCATTTACGCCGTAGTACGGCATTTCATACAAACTTTCAAGCCGAAATGAATGAACCGATTTTAATTAAACTTCATACGCATAAGCAGGATACAAAGGTCTATAAAGTTAGTAGAGAATATTTTAGGGACACCATAAGGGTTCCGTGTTACCATTTTGGTACGGAACCCTAAAAATACGGAAAGATCGCTGCGCGAAAACAAAGTTATAGATTTTGTGGTTAGGTATAGCGCGACGGGGAGTTTTTTTTTTATAAATATGGCTGTTGAAACTATTCTCAATTCTTTATTGCGTACCATAATGTATAGGTATAGTTGGTATGGAAATAATTATATTAGTCACAATTATGGACCCTGTCGGGCACAGCATAGATAGTAGGAGAGAGGAGGAAGAACACTATGTTTAATGTAATAAATTTTATATTAGATATTAAATTTGTAGTTAGTAGTTATACTATTTTATTTATAGAATTAAATTTACGAATTATAATATTGTTTCAATACATTTAATTAATCTATTATTTTTATTAATACCTAATTATCTTACAATTTAACTCTAAAATATACATATTATATAGTATATACAAGTATATAAAAAAAAGAAGGGAAAAGAAAAAGAGAGGAGCTCATTGGGCATCAAAAAATTAATTAGTAAATAATATGTCCGTTATGTTATGACGTGTGTGGTATTGTTTTAATATACATATTATAGATAAACTTATCTTCATCGAAGACATGTTTATGGTTTTATAGCCAATAACTTTAATGACAATATTCTTCGGAGAATTTTTGAGAATGTAGTACTTCCGTTATCGGGGGGCACGGCAGTGCCCCCGCCAAGTCGAGCAAAAAGCGGCACGGCCGTACCATCCTTTTCTCGAAGCAGTTCAAGCCATTTTCGACCCCCTATAACTTCGTTGTGGATAAAACTAGAGACCTGAATTTTCAGTAATCAAGCAGGTATTGTATAAACACGGTATATTTCAAATTTCATTCAATTTGAACCAGTAGTTTAAGAATTATAACTAGTCAAAGTTTCTTAATTTTGTCACTCACTGACTGACTGACCGATCATCAAAATTCTAAGGCACTTCTAGCAGACATAGAAGCTTCAAATTTAGAATACAAATAGTGTTTAGTGTATAAATCAAGGAAAAACTAAAATATTTTGCAATTTCGGTCCGCTTTTCTAGATACACAAACTGCACAAATAACTTTGTAATCCCATATAAATATATAGGATTACAAAGTTATATTTGCAGTTAATGAATCAGTGTACCTGTATAATTATGTACAATCTAATGGAATAATAGGTGTAGATAGGTACCTAGATATAATTATGTTCAAAGGTAACTTGTAAAATAGTCAATCAACGGATTATGTTCAAAGGTAAGTTTGGATTACCTATATTATTTGCCAACGATTTGGACGTTCTGACTGACCGATCATCAAAATTCTAAGGCACTTCTAGCAGACATAGAAGCTTCAAATTTAGAATACAATTAGTGTTTAGTGTATAAATCAAGGAAAAACTAAAATATTTTGCAATTTCGGTCCGCTTTTCTAGATACACAAACTGCACAAATAACTTTGTAATCCCATATAAATATATAGGATTACAAAGTTACATTTGCAGTTAATGAATCAGTGTACCTGTATAATTATGTACAATCTAATGGAATAATAGGTGTAGATAGGTACCTAGATATCTGGGGGCACGGCAGTGCCCCCGCCAATTCGAGCAACATCCTTTTCTCGAAGCAGTTCAGGACATTTTCGACCCCCTATAACTTCGTTGTGGATAAAACTAGAGACCTGAATTTTCAGTAATCAAGCAGGTATTGTATAAACACGGTATATTTCAAATTTCATTCAACTTGAACCAGTAGTTTAAGAATTATAACTAGTCAAAGTTTCTTAATTTTGTCACTCACTGACTGACTGACCGATCATCAAAACTCTAAGGCACTTCTAGCAGACATAGAAGCTTCAAATTTAGAACACAATTAGCGTTTAGTGTATAAATCAAGGAAAAACTAAAATATTTTGCAATTTCGTTCCACTTTTCTAGATACACCAACTGCATAAATAACTTTGTAATCCCATATAAATATATAGAATTACAAAGTTACATTTGCAGTTAATGAATCAGTGTACCTGAACAAAGTCGCTTCCCGCTGTCTGTCTGTCCCTATGGATGATTGCGCAACGGATTTTGATGCAGTTTTTTAATAGATAGAATGATTCAAAAGGAAGGTTTATTTGTATAATACATGCATAATATAGTAGAGAAACACTGATTTTAGAGGTTTCTAATGTGATGTCGTAAATAAACAGATTTTCTTGCGCTTATATTGCAAAAGCTAGCTGAACCCTACGAGATAGATCAAAATAATGTACTACAGTATTGCACACCTTAAAAAGGTCTACAAAAAAGTCCGCGATGGTATATGTCTATCTGTTAGGGATAACCCACAATAACCATTTTTTATCCTTTACTTTTTACGAGAAATAGTGGCTTGTTTACGAAGCGATTTTAAGCAATACAGCATTAATCTATATCCAATTAGGTACCTTAAATACATTGTGCATTTACTATAGATCAATTTGGCCCTTTGAAGCATGTAATTTAAATGAATATTTTTGAAGATATTACAGATTTAAAAAGTAAGGAAATTGCGGTTGCGCTGGTGAGTTTACCTTAGGCAACGACAGGATAATACGGTTAAGTAGTCACGACCTCTCATCGTTTGGGGTGGGGTGTACCTCGAGCTCAGCAACTCCCCTAAATATCTTGGTATTACCCTGGACAGGTCTTTAACATTCAGCAAAAACTGCAAAAATATCAAGCAGAAGGTGCACACTCGCAACAGTCTTCTTCGTCGACTGGTCTCATCGAAATGGGGTGCTCCGCCTGAAGTTATGCAGACTACTGGACTGGCGCTATCTTTTTCTGCGGGAGAATTCGCGTGCCCCGTGTGGAGCCGTTCTGCCCATGCAAAGCTGGTACTTAATATCGTGTCCTGCGTGTCCTGTCAGCTGCACGTTACAGGAACTGATGGACGCTGGTGAAGTCGCCAAACAAGTAGCCGAATTCTGGGCCAAGTCCATTTAGATTGCTATTGACACGCTAAGAAGAAGAATAAGGTCAACTACGAGATGCCATAGTCAAAAAACAAAAACGCGCTTCGCCCTATTAGCACTTTAAGATTAGCAGCGATCGCACGCGTTTTTCGGAGCTCTCTAGCGAGGAAAATAACAATTATCCATATTAATGTTATAAATTCGAAAGTAACTCTGTCTGTCTGTCTGTATGTTACCTTTTCACGCCTAAACCACTGAACGGATTTCGATAAAATTTGGCAGAGAGATAGATTGCATCCCGGGGAAGGACTTGCGGTAGTTTTTTTATCGAGCGAAGAAGCGGGCGGAAGCTAGTATATAATATAATGGAATAATAGGTGTAGATAGGTACCTAGATATAATTATGTTCAAAGGTAACTTGTAAAATGGTCAACGGATTATGTTAAAAATAAAAAGTTAAAAAGGTACCGGAAAGGAAAAAAAGTAGGACTATCTACAAAAAGAAGTGAGATGCCATCAAAAACATACCTTGTAAAAAAAGCCAAGTCTCGCAACTCAGTTCTTCTACCGTAAAAAGTTGTGAGATCCATGAAATACCAAGTCGGTTAATTTATTCACTCCCTACTTAAGGAACCTTCTGTCTTAAGTTATTACATAATTAGCTAACCTAACAACATCTTGTAGTGACCATCAATATTAAAAATCTTCTATGTTTTAAATAAATAAATTGACTTGGCTATCGCCATCGCATGAAAACACAATGTATCTCACAGTGCGATTGCCAAGTCAATTTATTTATTTAAAACACAAAAGATTTCTAACATTGATGGTCACTACAAGATGTTGTTAGGTTAGCTAATTACGTATTAACTTAAGACAGAAGGCCCTTGAAGTAGGGACTGAATAAATTAACCGACTTGGTATTTCATGGATCTCACAACTTTTTACGGTAGAAGAACTGAGTTGCGAGACTTGGCTTTTTTTACAAGGTATGTTTTTGATGGCATTAGTAAATGTTGCTTAATCAGCTTCTATTGTTCCCACTGCACACACAGGCCTCCTCTGTGAGAGGGAGTGGGCCGTAATCCACCACGCGGGCCCAGTGCGGGTTGGTAGATGTCACATATCTTCGAATATTTGCTTCTAGTACATGCCGGTTTCCTCATGATGTTTTTCTTCACAATTTTGAGAAAGTAAAGCGCCTGTCAGGGTTCCAATTCCAACCTACGACCTACTTCGGTCGCGTACCTTCGGCACAGTGTGTTTGGACACCCAGAATGTTAGGCACGAAATTAAAGCCAGGTAAGGTGCAATTGGGACACGGAAGCCGCCCGGTTGCTAGCCAATCAACAACGCCTGAAATGCTATATGCATTACTGACGACACATTATGCCGAAATTACGTTGCGTTATGGTGAACGGATAGTGGTAGACCGCGAAATTCAAATTTTCTTACGTTTTTTGCAATTTGCAGGTCAGTGTCAGGTTGTATCTTGATCAAAAAAACGCGACCACGGAATAGGTTTTTTCTATTCCGTGTACGCGACAATAACAGGTACATATTTAGAGAATTATAATCATTAGAATCACTTACATTAATCTTTCTAAGTTAGATTTCTACCCCTAACACTTTTCCATAATAGATTGGTGGTTGGTGGTAGAAAACTAACTTAGAAAGATATATTAATGATTCTAATGATTATAATTCTCAAAATATATAAGTAACTGGTATTGTCGCGAATCATGTTTTGATCAAGATACAATCTGACACTGACCTGCAAATTACAAAAAACGTAAGACAATTTGAATTTCGCGGTCTACCAGCAGTAATCATGCCGAACTTCGGTCGCGTACTTCGGCATAGTGTGCTTAGACACTTAAAGCGCCGCTGTTATTCCCCAATCAACACATTGGCGCCGATTCTGTTGTTCACAAAGTAAACTAAATTTAAGTTCAGGCATCTTTTTCTGTCTATTTCATTATGAAAAAAAAGGACAGAAGATAAATATTAGTTTAGTCCTGTCAAATTATGATACTCCATAGACAATTTAGACGAGATTAAAAAATTGGCTATTAAAAATACGTCAATTTACGTCAGGCGCTGACTAATTTGACAGGACTAAACTAATATTTATCTTCTGTCCTTTTCTTATTGAAACAGAAAGAAACAGATGCCTGAACTTAAATTTAGTTTAGTTTGTGAACAACAGAATCGGCACCGTTTTCCCTAAATCTAGTAACCAAAGGCATTTCGCACTAACCCAGAGACCGAGGCAGTGGGTTCCTAAGGTTATCGCGACGAACCGTTGGCGATATCTCTCCGTGACGTAAGTGGTTGATAACGTAACGGTCGCTCCAGTCATATGGGATGGGGGGCTATGGAACTTCCTGGCGCACGGCGGGCGGCGCGGGCGCTTTGATCTAGTATGCACAGATATTAGATAAAGCTAGATAAAGGCTTATCGCGATAAGGTGGATAGTCTATGAGTATTTTGTCAAGGAGCTTGTAATTTGTGAATTAAAACGCTTTTTTTTTACAAACGTGTTTAAAAAGAAAAGAAAGGTCTGAAAAGAAAGGTTTGAACTCAGACACCAACATCATCACCATCACCATTTCAGCAGAAAGACGTCCACTGCTGGACATAGGCCTCCCCCAAGCAGTGTTGAAGTGCGTTCATTAATCTCCAGCAATCGTAAGGACACGTCATTCTGTGTAGAATGTTTGGTCGCTGCACTGGTCACATGGTGATGGCACAGTATAAGAACATAAAGACTGTTGTGATGGGGCCCCTGAGTCCTCTGAAGAGTGTCGGGCCGATAAATCTCGGAGTTGCAATGAATTTTCGGGTATATCTCCTGTAGCCATATAGGGCACCTGAGGAGCGGGTCTGCCGTATGCGGCAACACCAATTTTTAGGTGAATTGAGCTCTAAGACAACCGTCACTCCACTGGGTGGGGTAATTGCGTACCACACTAACAGTAACAATGGCTTTCTTTCATTTTGACAGTTCAACAACATTCATTGCGTTATTTATGTTGTTGAGCAGACAAATTTTTCGGAAATATACATATATATTACTAGCTGCGCCCCATGTCGATCCCGTGGCAATATCGGGATAAAAAGTAGCCTATATGTTATTCCAGAGTGTCAGCTACCTCTATACAAAATTTGATCAAAATTGGTCCAGCCGTTTGAGCGTGAAGAAATAACAAACATATAAACACACACACTCACAAACTTTCGCCTTTATAATATGTATTAGTGTGATTAAGCCGTTGGTCCCGGCTGTCATTAATGGATCTTTGACAGTCGTTACGGGTAGTCAGAAGCCCAAAAGTCTGACAACCAGTCTTACCAAGTGTATCGTATTACCCAATAACTGGGTTGTGGAGGTCAGATAGGCAGTCGCTCCATGTAAAATACTGGTATTCAGCTGCATCCGGTTAGACTGGAAGCCGACCCCAACATAGTTGGGAAAAGGCTAGGCAGGTGATGATATATTATGAAGCAACACACGCCAAGCTCCAGTAGCGAAGGGTCAACTTGTGTAAGAGGTAAGCCGGAGTAGGAATGGAGTTTTATGGAACCTTAGCTACTGCCAAGCTCACGACTTCAGAGACCCAAGTCTGCTATTTTTATAAATTCGTCATTCCAACACGATCCCATTGACAGTTTGCTAAAAGTTCGTAATCTGCTAAATTCATAATGGTCGATCATTGGTCGGTCAGTGGCACAGAACATATTATATATATACGATACTCGTAACGAATTAAAAGCAATGACTGCACAATGACGTTATGGTAAGTCACTGATCAAAGGAACTGTCAAAATTTTATCATATTACCGCCTAAAGTCAGTCATTCATTTGTCATTATGTACGAGATTACCATTCTATGCCATTGCTTTCAATGGAGTGTCAGTGGTTGACCATTGGAAAGTCACAATGACGCCATTAAGTAGTAGATTACCAAACTTGTCAAAATCAACAATTATGAAATCAATGATAGACCATTCTGACACTATTGTAATAGCAGACTTGAGGCCCAGCTAAGTTTTCACGGTTGGATTGGCACAGAATACATAGACATGGTTTGCCAACCTTCATAATTCTAGCTAAAGAACGCGTTAGTATCATGCAGATGATTAATACCCGAATATGTAATATACCTATCTCATCCCGGATAAGGAAGACACACAAAGCTGATTCATATAAGCCATGTGCTACCTATTGTGTGCGAATCTCGCGGAATCAATGAGTCAAATATGAAGTATTCGGAAATCACGGACTTTAGGACTGTGCTTCCCATACTATATCACACAATTCAGTGTCTACTATAAGGTACACAATTCAGTGTCTACTATAAGGTACACAATTCAGTGTCTACTATAATGTACACAATTCAGTGTCTACTATAAGGTACACAATTCAGTGTCTACTATAAGGTACACAATTCAGTGTCTACTATAATGTACACAATTCAGTGTCTACTATAAGGTACACAATTCAGTGTCTACTAGCTACGTCGAGCTACGCAGCGCGGCGCAGCCGCCGCGCGGCGTAGCTCACTGAATCGCGTACCTTTTTGTGTAGTAGATAAGGTCTGTAATTGTATTTCTATCTTGAAAACTGCGCGTCGCGTCGCGTCTCGGTGTGAACTGACCCTTAGAGGGCTAAACGTACGAGATCGTAGCCGACCGCAGCCAGCAGCAGCAGACGACACGTAACAACACATCGCTCCACGTAAAATACTGTATTCAGCAAGTTGAATACAGTATTTTACGTGGAGCGACTGTTGTGTGTATGTAACTACTTATTGTTATTTCGTCATTAAGTAAGTACTTATTTCTTAACAAAATTGTGTTACAATAAAGTTAATAACTTATGAAAGCAATGGAGATGTTTTGTGTATTAGAAAAATAAAATACTTAGTTACTTTACTAAGTAGGTACTTAAAGTACTTAACTAAGTATTTTATTTTTCTTTGGAAGTATTTTACTTTGGAAGCCCCATAAACCTTTCCTGTACAGGAAAGGTGGGGCTTCCAAAGTTCGACTTCACAGGAACGAAAAATTCGTAGGTAAGTACCAAATTCTTAGGTGTGACTTAGGTAGGTAGGTACCTACTTATCAAAGTTACGTCAGCTGTTCAGTGCTTTCTGAAATTCCTAACTTTGCGAACCTTGGGAAACAGAACTATTCAACAGCTGATTTTAAAACTCGCAACAACAATCAGCTGACTTTCTTCAAAGCATAATAAAATAAACAAAACACAATCAATTCTCCAGTTTAGAATAAATCCTCCATTTCTAAGAACTCAATAGCTCATTGAGCCTTATCTGTCAAGCGTTATACTAATTTAAACATCCGATAAATTAGGCAAAATTCAACCTTAAGACTGAGACGTACAGATTATTCAAACGGTAAGTGTAAAGTGTGCAGGATGCAAAAGCGCGCGAAACCAAGCGTCGGTTACTATACCGTTGTTTTAAATCTGGAATTCTCCCGGTCCGTTTACATTTCTATAATGTTTTGCTATACGAAATTGAGCTCTTTAACTATAGAGGTAAAGGTTATAGTTCTAAACGGTTGAGATTTAAGCGGTAATATGGCTGACTTTTTTTACGTGTCTGTGAGAGAAATGAGATGAAATTACGTGTTTAAAGTTATTACTTACTTTTTTTGGAATCAGCTGTGACTGTGAGCTTTTACAAGTTCAAAAAAGGGAAAATAAGGGTTATTTACCTAAAGGTAACTCCTTAGGAGGTCCTTCAACGGAAGTGCTTCTTTAAGTCCGACAATGACACACTTGACATTTCGGAGTGTTAATTTTTCAATGTTATTTTTTTCAGTGTATTTGAATACGAAATCCTTGTGTTTAGTCACTTGTTTCAAGCAATTTCAATAAGAAATGAGTTAAAACTTGAGTAGTTTATAAGTCAGCTGACTTTGTGCATTCTTTAGACAGAGCACAAGTATTCGTACTTATTCAGTCTTCCATAGGTTTTTACTTTATTTTTATCTCTCTGTGGACATGCGGACTCTGTGATGTGTGCATGCTTTGAATATTAATGTTGTCAAAAACCCATAAATGGACAAAGTATAAGACGTGAAATTACACATTTTGAGGCTGTCAGAACTTTTAATACACCGGAATTCATTTTTTCTGGTTGTCATGTCATGAATGCTTGATTATTTTAGGAATGTACAGTATTAGAGAATTTGGCTCTGAAAGCAAGATACTAAGGCTAATATTAGTCGTAGAACCGATAATAGTTGAGGTCACAGACTTATAATTTGGCTATAAGTCTGGGTCTCAAGTCTGCTATTACTTACAATAGTGTCAGAATGGTCTATCATTGATTTCATAAAATCATAAGTGTTGATTTTGACAAGTTTGGTAATCTACTAATATAATGACGTCATTCATTATGACTTTCCAATGGTCAACCACTGACACTCCATTGAAAGAAATGGCATAGAATGGTAATCTCGTACATAATGACAAATTGAATGACTTAGGCGGTAATCTGCTAAAATTTTGACAGTTCCTTTGATCAGTGACCTACCATTAGAACGTCATTTTGCAGTCATTCGTTACGAGTATCCTATTTTGTGCCATTGACCGACCAATGACCGACCATTAGAATTTAGCAGATTACGAACTTATAACAAAATGACAATGGGATCGTGTTTGAATGACGAATGTTTAAAAATAGCAGACTTGGGCCCCTGTGGTTGAGGTAGACGTGATCGTGAGTAGAGACTGCGAATTGGCAAAACGTGTCAGGATGCCCTCAGACTAGAATAGAATAGAATACTCTTCTTTCTGCAGCGGCAGCGTTACGTGTATTTATTTTTTCGTCAAACGCGTACAAAATCGAAAGCGGCTTGTAGTGTGACTTTGATTCGCCGTTGCCAAGTACCTATTAAAAAAAAAAAAGATTATTTGTAGGTAGGTACTAAAAAATACACGTGATATAGAGGGGGGGGGGGGGGGGGTTAAAAATGCCAAAAAAAAAACATCAAGTGATTAATGGACGGTCCCTTATGTAGGTAGGTACATAAAGATTGATTGGTGATGGCCAGAAACTTAGCTCCTTATTCGCTTGCTTGCTTCAACTTAGGTAAGTCCTACCTACTCCGAAACAAATGGATGCTAAAATTAAATTACTACGGAATAATTGGGTAACAGCAAATGGGAGGGGCCCGTGGATAAATAATAACAGCCGCACAGATCGATCGATCAGGTCAAGCTACGCTTGCCGCGGTTGGTCTGTCGATGGGTGACCATCTTTATATACCGTGACCCCGTGACCCCTCCGTGTCTCGGAAAGCACGTTGGTCCCGGCTGTCATTCGTGGATCTTTGACAGTCGTTACGAGTAGTCAGAAGCCCGAAAGTCTGACAACCAGTCTTACCAAGGGGTATCGTATTACCCAGTAACTGGTTTGTGCAGGTCAGATAGGCAGTCGCTCCATGTAAAATACTGGTATTCAGCTGCATCCGGTTAGACAAGAAGCCGACCCCAACATAGTTGGGAAAAGGAAAAAGTCGACAGATAACTGATGTGGAACGTTTTTGCCAGAAATAAGTTTTGGGTGATTGCCTAGAGAGAAACTTAGCAAATTAGCTCAAGTCTGCAAGTCATACAAAATTTATCTCGGAACTCGGACCAAAACAAGAACAACACAATTTCCGTCCTTAGCAAAAAGCGCAACGTGTCGGCAAAAGTCAAAGTTTGTGAATGACATCCAGCAAGAGCAGTGGTGGCCAAGTGGTAACGGCCGCGACTTACGAGTTGTAGGTCGTAGGTTCGAACCCAGACAGGCGCTTTACTTTGTGTAAATTATTTCATCACCACTGTTCTCAAAACGGTGAAGGAAAACATCGTGAGGAAACCGGCATGTCCTAGAACCAAAAATTCGAAGACATGTGACATCTGCCAACCCGCACTGGGCCCGCGTGGTGGATTACGGCCCACTCCCTCTCTCCGAGAGGAGGCCTGTGTCCCAGCAGTGGGAACATTATAGGCTGATTATGTTATGTTATGTATCCAGCAAAAACAAAGGACAGACACACACACTTCACATTTTGTTTGCGAATTATTATGAAGCACACAAAATTTTGCAGTCCCGAAACATTAGGTTGGTAACTTGGTACAGAAGTGTCAATGTCAAAATGACAGGAAATGTCAGAAAAGAAATTGCCACATTATTTAATTTCTGAAGTGTTTATTAGTAATTCTACGCACCCCATAGCAGATTAGCGTAAAGGTAGACCTTTAAAACGACCAATCTAGAACTTAAAAGCTTATCTCGTTATCAAAACGTCATAAATGTAATAGATAGGTACCACACCACACGTAACCTTCATGAAGAAAAGCGCGGGCTGTCAAACGGAAATTAGACTCATTACCTTTGTATTAAAGTTGATTTTTGATTGCATCGTAATGGCATACCTGTTCTCTGACCGACAATGACCTCTTGAAAAAGCGAGGGAAAAATGCTATAACGTTAACGTTGTTTGCCAATTGAAAAACAACTATAGGCTACGTGCGTAAGGTTGAATTTTGCATGTCATAACACACTTGTGATGTAATAATTGATAACATTTTTCGATTTACTATTAAAGTGCAGTGCATTCATGACGAAAATGGTTGAATCTGTACTTTTGGCGGTAAAAAGAGGCGGCCATTATCTTTTCAGAATGTATGCCAGCCCATGATTTCCTTGTAACAACCTTGTAGGTAAATAAAAAAATATAATTTCATAGATACACATATAAATTTTATTATGTATACAAGACCTTGTAAAACATTTTTAAAAGAGTAACGGTGGAGTTTCTTGCCCATTCTTCTCCATACGAAAACTACCTTTTCGAATGGGCGACTAGAATCATTTCTATTTAGTTTTTTTTTGACGTTCAAAAGTGCCTTTAATGTGCCTATTTGAAATAAATGATTTGACTTTGACTTTGACTTTGACTTTGACTTTGATAAACTCGGTAGTAGATACCTACATTGATAACGTTCTCATATTTTTAGCAGCTTTTCCTTATGGCTTTAGGTAACGCTCAAGGTCTGTCTGCAATTCTGCATGGTGGTCTGTCAAAAAGGCGTTGGCTAGGCCAGGGCCAAGGCTAGATTAGCCACATCAAATAGCAGATGTAGCAAAATAATGCTACAAGGTCTACACAGTAAATAATAAACTAGGAATTAATTTTTTTTAAATAATAGGAATTTATTTCCCTAACGTCTATAATGCAAAATAAGATTATTAATCAAATGTCACGGACAACAGTAGGCGTTTCGAACCGACATACTATCGAACTAATAAATTACCGAACTAATGAGCAATCGCTGTAGGGTTTTTCGCAACAGTATTTTTCGCACAAACGTTACATCGCACCAATAAAGCATCGATGAAACATCGTACAACTGAATTATCGACACACCGTGTTCGATACAAAAGCGAATCATCAACTTTCGAAATCAAGTAGGGAACCCCCTTGGGGGGCCCCGCGCTTGCACATACAAAACAACAAGGCTAATAGTCTAATGAGATATTTATTAAAAAAAAAAATTATTTAATATTTACATAATTTATGCTAATACCTATTTAAAATAATAATAATATGTACATTTATATGAAAAAAAATTTAGCAAAATGATCATAGGGCATCAAAAAATTCGTCCGCATCGCTGTCAACAGGAACAGTGCCCAAAAGGCTGGCAGCATTGCCACGTTGTATGGCAATGCTAATTCTTTGGCCAAGAAATAGGCCAGCCCTCTGGTCACGTGAAGAGTCGACTAACCGCTTGGCGATATCTCGAAAAACCAAGTGGGCACTCGGACCCCATGGCCCTAGTGTTTCAACCCCAAACGGCTCGAACATATAACTCCCAATCAGGTTGGAATATTTTCGCCGTTTGAGGTTTTCTGCACCTGCAGCAGCCGCCCCAGCACAGCCCACCGTGCTAGGAAGATGGGATGGCGCAAGGGTGTCGACACATGTTGCATCCCACACCAAAGGTCTGCCTAACTTCCAGGGCATTATGGTCATTCCGTCTGGTCTCTTCCCATCGTCGCGTGCCAGGCCGTTGGGTTCTAAAACAGCTGGCACCCCGGCGGTGACAAGAGCACGGCGGATGATGTCATTAATGCTGGCGTGCCGTGCTATCCGGCCTGCGCTCCTACTACAAGATAGGCCATGGTGCCCGAGGCAGTCGACAGCTTCACCGCACTGACAGCGATGCGGAGCCCCGCAAGGAGCGCCCAAACGCAGACAGGTAGCGAGCCGGAAGGTGGTGTCACCCAGCATAGTGCCTATGTTGGGTGACGGGAGTGCTTGAAGCCAGAGACCCGACTCCCACTCACCCACAGCCAGCAGGCGGGCACGCTCAGCAGAATTGGTGGACGTATTAATAAGATTATTCCGTACCAACCTGCAGAGCGGCTCATCCCACTGTCTCTGGGAAGATGGGTTTACGGGCCGATCTGTATCCGGGCAAGCCGCTTTCCAGGCGTTCACCGCGTCGGTCAAGCACGGCACTTCAGAGTCGACTAGGCAAGGGGCTAAAATTTTCCCGGTCAACTTTTCAGTGCTGTGGACAGAAGACAGGAACGCCGGTAAGCTAATACTGGTAATTTTGCGGACGCCGAGGCCACCAAAACGGATGGGTAGTGTGGCTTGAAGCCACGCTCGGTCGTCCAAGGCCACATTTAGAATGGACGTTAGCGTGCTGCGAATAATTTGGTCAATTTTGTCCAAGAGGTGTGGTTGCTTCCATAAAGTGGAAGAGCGTAGAAAATACATAAAATTTGGGCCAAAACAACAAAATCTAATCAGGGTGAATGCCGAATGTAAATTAATTTTGGAGAGTCTGTCCGAAATCTCATTGAAATTTTGAATTTTTTCGTCGATGAAAGGAGTAAAACTATCTTCGAAAATCGGGGAACCTAGGAGGTGCAGTGAACTTTTGTCTAAAATTTTGATTTGTGGGGCTATTGCATTAAATTTATCTAGAGTCAATTGTCTGTCGGTAATGTCAGAAAGGTAAAGTTCACATTTTGAGGGGTTAAGGTCCAAGCCAATAGATTGAAATTCCTGTTTGAGGAGTTGAAGATCTTTCAAAACAGTGTCTACGTCACCTCCTAGCGTTCCATCGTCTAAATACCACACGTTAAATTTTGAATTTAGTTTCTGAATAATTGGATGAATAGCCAAACTGAAAATGACTGGCCCGAGAGGGTCACCTTGTTGGCAACCAACTGCAGATTTCAAAACATTGTCCTTGTATAATAATTTGGAAGGGTACCTGTAACATTGCCACATAAAACCATAAATTTCGGGTAGTTCCTTTTTGACTTCAGCCAACAAAGTGTCCCTGTTCACAGAGTTAAAGGCATTCTTAACGTCAACCTTGAGGACGACCTCACCTTTGTTGGATTTTAAAAATGTTGAAAGGGCATGTACGGCAGCCTCACAGCCCCCTTTCGAGCCAAAACCAAGCTGCAGGGGCTGAAATTTAGCTGTAAGCGATTCGCTGTATAGCTTACAGCAAATTTTAGCTGCCGTACGCCTGTAGGTGCACCCGACGGCGATGGGACGAATGCCGCCGTTTCTCTTGCGCAGGGCACATAGATTGGCCCCGTACAAGACATCGACGACGGCCTCGTTCACACCACCGGTAAGCATGAGGTTAATCATGGCCGCAAGCTCCTTCAAAAGCGACTCACCAGCTTCCCCGGCGCCTGAACTCAACAGATCCTTTAGGTGTTGTGGGGTCAGGCCGTCGAGGCCGCCGGCGGAACCACTTCGGAAGGAGCTCACGGCTGCAAACAACTGGGGGGCCGAAACGTTGAGGAAGGTTGAATTTAGGTCGGGAGGGTCGGGGGGGTCGGGAAAGGTGAGACCATCCGCAGGCGCTGGATGTTTACTCTCTAGAGCTGTTAGTGTTTCTGGAGAGTAAGGCGCCACCACATCGCTGCTGAAAAGTATCCTGGCCGCACCCCTGATGTCACCTTCACTTAATTTGGATTCGACATGTGAACATAATCCTTTTTGACTTAAGTTATGGAATGCAGGTAATTTTGGATCTAAAATTAGGGCCGAATTGTTACAATTTTCTTTAATTTGGTTAGTTAATGTTTTTTTAGTTGCCAAATTTTTTTGAACATGCAGAATCCTATAAGGGAAGGTAAGTAATTGCTCCCAGGCACTTTGTGAGTTCTCCTGGGTCGCAAGACGGATACATTGCGCCAAACTCGCTGCAACAGATCGTCTCGCGCCCCGGGGAACTCTCTTTAATACAGGGGTAGAATTTTTTAATTTTGCTAATTTTTTCCATAAACTTTGTTCTAGAGGTGTTGATGTTGGGGATGTGGCTGGGGGGCACAATGGTACACTATGCGATTTGTGGATCTTGCCATAGTGTATCCTCAGCCCCCGTTCGCCTTTAAAAAAGCGTGCCTGTGAGCAATGTGGACATCTCACCAGCTGAACATCAAACGATGTGGTAGGCTGACTAGCACAGTTTCCGGCGTCGCTACAGCCGGCATTGAACATATATATATATAAACACACTTAAACTTACAGTAAAACTTACCTAAAGAATATAAAAATAAACTATTTAAACACGCACTCAAAAAAAAATAATAATTACAAAATGACACAATAGGATAAATTATTGTCAACTGGGTCAACTGGTTTTGACACAGAGCAGCATCATATTGTAGTCTTTGACACAGAGTACTTTTTGATAGACTGGTCTGGTTTTGACGACTGCGGCGCAGTCGCGCTCGGGGCCTGGGGCTCTGCCATAGAGTAAAGTAATATTGGGCTCTGCGCATGCAGGGCGCAGCCTTCGCACCCGTTGCCTTGGCTGCAGGCGTCGCGTCGGGAACTCGGGATGAGTGATAACACAGAGTACTTTTTGATAGGTGATAATATTTGCCGGCGGAACACAGTATATTTCTGAGTAAATCGTTTTGATATTATAATAATATGATACACGATTTATGGATTCTGAGGAAATGATTTTCGCTTTGAAATAAAGCTCAGATTTATTTTTGAAATAAAAACTAGTGTCAGCGTAACACACTTGTCGCCATGTTCCAATTCCATAGTCTAATGGAATAATATGAATGAATGTTGAAAGATCTTCTTTGATTAGTGTTATTACGAGAAACCACATAATGGGCTCCTCAACTCATTGAATTTTTTAAATTCATGTGCCTTTTATTGACATTTTTAATTGAATTTTGTATGACTTGCAGACTTGAGCTAATTTGCTACTATGTTTTTCTCGATAACCGACATAAACAATCACCAAAACTTATTTCTGGCAAAAAACTTTCCACATCAGTTATCTGTCGACTTTTTTTAAACAGCTTAATCGGCCGAACCATGCCTTCCTGACAATTTTTCTATATTATGTTGGCCCCATTGTAATTTATAGTCAATAGTTATTCCAAGAAAAACTGTCGACTCATTTTTTTAAACGTTCCCCCACACTAGGAATTTCTCCTGTATTGTGGGTGCATTTACAAACATATAAACTCACATACACAAACAGCCAGACCCGGAACAACTACTTGTAGGTCATCATACACATATTTGTTCCGTGCGGGAATCGAACCCGCGACACGCAGCGCAGCAGTCAATCGCTTAACTACTGCGCCAACCGTGCCGTCAACTAGATTAAATTAAAAAAAAATTGTTTTATCACTCATTTTTATTTAGTTTACTACTTAGTTTTTACTGGAGCGGTTACGAGTTACGACGTACGGCATTTCATAGAAACTTTCCAGCCCTTGTTTTTCGAAATGAATGAACCGATTTTAATGAAACTTCATACGCATAATATGCTGGATACAAAGATCTAAAAGTTACTTAAGAACATTTTCGAAAAATAGTGTTACAGCCAAATTAGACCGATTTTAAATTTTCCATAGAAACAGAGATTTCCCGTTATTATTTTTTAAATAGGTAAGTATAAGACATTTCGAAAATGTTCTTAAGTAACTATATAGACCATTGTATCCTGCTTATGCGTATGAAGTTTCATTAAAATCGGTTCATTCATTTCGAAAAACAAGGGCTTGAAAGTTTGTATGAAATGTTAAAACATAACTTTCACAAGAAATCACAGCTTAGTATTAAAATAACAATTTCTAATACAAAAAAAATAGGTACCTATGACCCGGAACCTCGTCAATATCAGAATATCAATAACTTGTACGATCGACCATCGCGTGTACGGTAAACCCCGCTTCCATGGTGAAAATTTGACATTGACAGCCAATGACGTATTATATATATCATTGTTGACAGCGCCTTAACTCTTTCTCTTCTCTTTAATCTGTGTAGAGCTACAGACTTTAATCTGTGTAGAAAGGACGTAAAAATTTCCTAAAGTTGCAGCCGTTGTGACCTTGAACTCGCACACGGACTGGGGCGTGTAGCTTGGACAGGCAGCACATTCCGAGTTCTGAAACGTGATTTTGGGTATAAAATACTCAATTCGAACATTTCGAACGTGATAAATCTTGAAAACTGTAACTGTATAGTGAATGTAACTGTAAAAACCAAGCTAAATAAACATTTCTGGGGAATAAAATAAAAATAAAAGTTATCTGGGTAAAATACAGTCTGTACATACATAGGTACGGACGCCAGCAGGTCAACCTACCCGAAACTGTCAGATTTTCCCAATCAACCTTGAACCTTATACTTTAGCAATAAAGTCGAAAATCTATTAAAGAAATCAGACAGATTGTAGTAACTTGATGTGCTGGCGTCTGTACATAACAATTCTTCTACATACGAAACTACCTTTTGGAACCACCCAGAATCAATTGTATTTTCTTATAAATTTTGTTTTTTTTTATAATGAATGACAAAAAAACGTTGAATTTGAAAAATGGCGGTAAATCTGATAGATTACGATCAAAAGCGTAACCGCCTTTAAATTCTAACATGATAATGTTCCACCATCACACCCGAAACATCATATAAACACTGTAAAGAGTCGAAAATGTAACTTTTAACAATACTTTAGAAGCCCGGAACCTTGTACCTGCCACAAATATTTTATGTAAAAAAAGTCCTAGCTTTCCGAGAACGTATGCGTAGCGACCCGAACCTGTTAGCGAATTTAAAAAAAAACTGGACAAAAAAGTATGGCCGCCCGTTCCATCAGCTGATTTTGAAATCGGTGAAGCTGTGAGGCGCCCCTGTACTGAGTTTGCGTGGCGATTGGAATGTATCGCTATGGAGTTATTATTATTTATTGATTTTTGTGCTTTTTCTTGATAGTTTTGGCTGTAAATTGGTGTCAGAACTTGATTTTATTGCATATTATGGAATTGTTTGGCGTTGTAGTGTAACTGTTTAGGTTAATTTGGATTGAAAACTATTTCAGACAGCTTTTCGGCTATTTTGAGGTTGCTTTTTCTTAAACCAGAATTAGCAGCAAAGTTTTCAGTTGAACGCTCAAAATTTTGTATTAATTGTTCGATTTCTAGGGCTGAGATGTGTCTTCGAATATAATTTGGCTTCAAAAACTTTCCTTAATCAGCAAAAACCGGCATTTTATTCTTAAAATTAATCTCCATACCAGCACGTACGAACATCACAAGAAGTTTCATAGTACAAGGAGGCCGTCCAACCTGTTTGCTCTCTCAGCTGATTCCCGCCAAAACCAGGCGTCACAGTAAAAAAAAAATTCAACAATAGTTGACAAAATACTTTATTATCATCATTTTAGTGTGTAGGAGAGCTATTGTCATGTCTTCAAGCAATGGGTTAGTGTTTACAAGTAATTTTAAAAGGTTATTGTCGAGTTACATTACCGGTTTGCGAAAGCTCCACACGTCAGCTGGTTGTCCCGCGCAAATTGGCTGTATAGGTTATTGCCTTTGCTTGATTATGCTGAAACCTTAAACCTGTCATTAGTTCAGTGATTTGAAAGTTTGACATTTTGGCAGCAGACATTTGACAATGTCACTGAAAAATGTAGGTACTTTATATAATACCTAGCCGTAATTGTATAAATACGTAAGTAACAAAGGACCATGATTACCACAATCCTTCAATGAATTAGGTATGTATATATTTCAAAACTGCCAGCACTGATCACTAAAAACCTACCTACCGGAAATTATGTCATCGGGCCCACGTTGCCAACTTTGCAAAACTAAAGTCACTCCTACACGTGGTTCGAAAAATAAATCAGTATTGGATTCCTTACTACCTACTGTTTTTTATGGATATTAATCTCAGAAAAGATATATTTACATGACGATGTAAATTTATCTATGCATAGTAATATTCGAGACACGTTTTAAAAGAAAATAATGACGACATTATTAATAATCTATCATTCGTTGGCAATCGATACAAACCTTTAAAAACAATTTTGTAAGACTTAAGTATACCCTACATTATACTGATGTTTTTTATATGAAACATGCGAATAATTTCACATTTATTATTCTAGGCAAGTGTAGAATAATTGCTAATTATGTAAATAATTACAAACCAATCACAGTAAGGTAACAGTCGACCAACCTTATCAATCCAATGTAAAGGACAGTTTACCTTACTGAAGCCCGGTTTCCACCACGAAAGAGATGAGCCGGGAATGGCTAAGCGGAGCGGACTTCGTTTTCATGAAATAGGTTTCCATCAAGAAAGAGTTTAGTCGTCTGATTCCTGCCGCAAAAGAGAAATGAAACAGAAGAATGAGCAGAGCGAGCTGAACGGAAAATGAGAAATAGAAAATGATTAGAGAGCATGCAAGCTCCGTTGGAGTTTTGAACTGGTTGCGAGCGGTCGTGTTTTGTTGCCAATTCGCAATGTCGAGTGATACAGAATCTGATTCTGCCACAACAATGCGTGGGTGATGGGCGGGGAAAGCGCGGGGCGGCAACAGCGAGCGACTCATTTACAAACTAGTTGGTGAGACCGCGACGCAAGGGACTCCGCACGGGTCACTCGATCAGGTTAAGCTACGCTTGCCGCGGTTGGCCTGTGGATGGGTGACCATCTTCACATACCAAGACCCCTCCGTGCCTCGGAAAGCACGTTAAGCCGTTGGTCCCGGCTGTCATTCGTGGATCTTTGACAGTCGTTACGGGTTATCAGAAGTCCGAAAGTCTGACAACCAGTCTTATCAAGGGGTATCGTATTACCCAGTAACTGGGTTGTGGAGGTCAGATATGCAGTCGCTCCATGTAAAATACTGGTATTCAACTGCAACCGGTTAGACTGGAAGCCGAACCTAACATAGTTGGGAAAAGGCAGGCAGATGTTGGATCGCTCCGCTCACCTCTTTCTCGATAGAATTACTATGTATTTTTCAATTGCGAGATACAAGGAGTACTTAATTAATGACTCTGCTCCGCTCTGTAGAAATGAGCCACCTCATTTTTACTCTTTTTGAGTCATTTCCTCTCAACTCTTTGTTGGTGGAAACACATGTAAGCAGTTTTCTTTTGCGAGGTAAAAGAAGTCATTAATGTGTCCGCTCCGCTCGCGGTGGAAACCGGGCTTTATGTTGAACCTCTATGGACATTATCAGTACCTACCAAAATAGAGGTCATCTAACTTTAGTCTTTTAGTCTCATTTTCCAACATAGTCAGACCCCTTTAACCAAACATTTCATCAACAAACACAGTTCAACGCGTCTAGCCAGTAAAAACCCATAGAAAACCGCTTTTCACACCGATAGTGTATTTAAAAATAATTAAAAACACGTTTAAACAGTTAACAATGACATTTTGTTAGCAAAAATATATGAAATGAATGTTAATTTATTCTCACGTGAACTCTCAGCTGATTTGGCGGGAAAGCCGCCATGTTGAATTGAAACAAAACTCGTTTGGCGAAGAGTGATTTATTTTGTAAGGTCCCTACTAAGGAAGCGTTCGATATTGTGTATTGTTATCTACGTTTTAAAAAGGGTTAAACAGTAAACAGGGGGTGTATGCTTGAATGAGCGAAATTGTCTCTTTATTTCAAGTTTACTGTGTTGCCTATATAATACACCCCTGTTAAAAAGTGAAAGTAACTGTCAGTTGTCTGTTGAAGGTTGAAGCCGTGGGATGTTACTTTCTTGAGAACTGGATGCTGGAGGCCTGTGGTTGTCGTAAGTTGAGTGAAGAATTTTGTCAAGGGAATGACCAGTAAGTAATTTTTGTTTTTGTTAGGAAATCATCAAATAACTTTTCCATATAAATCCATACTAATATTATAAATGCGAAAGTGTGTCTGTCTGTCTGTCTGTTACCTCTTCACGCATAAACCGCTGAACCGATGAAATTTGGAGAGATAGGTTGAGTCCCGAGAAAGGACATATGTAGTATAGTTTTTATCCCGATATTCCCAAGGGATCGACACTTATGCGGATGAAAACGCCTAATAAACTAAAATAATTGGTTCATCATAAATTCTCCTACCTATAAACCAATTTATTTGGGGTCGGCGCAACATGTCTTTGTCTTCCATACTTCTCTGTTAGTTTAGAATTAATTGGTATTTCGAAATAAAATTAGATTTAACTCAAAATAAGTGAGAACTGCTCTTAAAACAGTGAAGGAAAACTGACTAAACTGACTCCTAGAACCAAAAAATTCGAAGACATTTAGACATGTGACATCTAAAAATTCGCACTGGGCCCGCGTGGTGGATTCTGGCCCTGTCCCTTTCTGAGAGGAGGCCTGTGTCCCAGCAGTGGGAACATTATAGGCTGATCATATATGCTATGTACATACAGACGCCAGCACATCAAGCTACCCGAAACTGTCAAATTTTCCCAATCAATTTTGAATAGAATAGAATACTCTTTATTATGTACACACCATATAAATTACAGACATAATTTTAGAAACTATACAAAGGGTGACAAAATGGGCGGTGAACCTTATACTTTAGCGATAAAGTTGAAATCTATGATTTGCTGGCGTCTGTACGTGAAAACTAGGAAAGAATTTCATTCATACTTTGCTATCGCTCTGTAATAATAGTAAGCAACGTTTTTCTTCAAGAACCTTTATAAGATTTGCCGATAAAGGGCCATTTTGGTATGTGAACGTTCAAGGGCTCTCACGTGATGGATAATGGCTTCCCATATATTAATAAAAGCCCACCTTCACACAGGAAGACCCGGGGTGGCCTTCGAAACCGGAGACCACAACGCATAATACAGGGTCTCCTAAATATCTCTTTTTGATACCGCTTCAAGCCCCCGGGCCATTAAAAAGATAACTATAAGCCAAATACAAAATACTTTTGTATTCCCATAGCTTGCAAAAAGATGTTTCGGCGAAAACCAACTTTTTTTCTGTGCCGATGGGCCCCAAAGGTTAAATTGACCGATGAAAAAATCTCGTTCGACGCTCAACTATAAAGATTGGGTGAGGTTGAGGGTATTAGCTATTTGTCATGTGAAAGCACGCTTGTCATAAACCATCGTCTGTTCTGACAGGTTGAAATTAGTGCCAAGGGAGCCCTGGTATATTTTATAATGTGCCTGTTATGGCTCGTGTTGGCAAGCGATTCTTGAGCATGCCAAGAGACTGTTTGATTGGGCCCGTGCGGCTAAAGTGTTGTTAGGTTTTTGTTTTTTCATTGGGATCCTAGAGTGTGTGTGTGCCGAGTTAGTGTCGACGGCTGTCGCCGACACTCTTCGGCGGTGTATGCACATTGAATGGCTTGCTTTCCCTATTGCATGGCACATGTCTTAGTTATGTTACTGTTCATTATAAATAGCTAATAATTATTATGTAGGTAGTTTGTTTTTTTTTATGCGAATGGCGAATGAATTTGACATCCTTTGGTCATACCTCAGAGTAACTAATAGTCAATCAATGCCTAGCCTCCTTTTTCCCAACTATGCTCATGTCGGGCTCAAGTCTTACCGAATGCAGCAGAATACCAGAATTTTACACGGAGAGCTTGCTTACCTGACCTCCACAACCAAGTCACTGGGTAACACGATACCTCTCGATGAGACTGGTTAAGGAATCTAAGACGAAAATGGCCGACGGCCTACCTGGTGCCTAACGGTAAGCATCTCTGTCTGTTACAATACTTACAATGGTTTATACTTCTCATGTACGTGCCATGGCATTGCGCTTTTTATTACAGACGGCAAAGTATAAACTTTTGAGATCCTTTTTAACGGGTGCTGGACACTTTAATCTGGGAAAGAAATGCTACCTACCTGGTAGTAAAGATATGTATATAGGTAGTCCTTGTGCAGAAAAACTCTTGAACAAAGAGCTCTAATGGCTGAACTTTACTGCCTACTTTAGTGACGCCGCGTCCTTACATTACCTACCAGGATTATCAATAAAATAAGAAGCTATTGTAGACTAACAATAGAAAAAAATATTTTATAGATTGCTAGTAAGATTTACAAAAAACGGAAACGGATAGTAGCGAGACCTCCGACGATGACATTGAAAACAGCAACACAGCAGAGCAATGACATACAAAAGAGCCGAGAAAGCAGTAGAACTTCGTCAAAAGACTCACCGGTGAAGCTCAACTTGAACCAATCTGGCGACGACGTCGTTAAAAGATGTCCAAGCATAGATAAATATCACCCATCTCTTCACTAGTCCAATGCTTACTCTAGGATGCATATCCGATATGGCTCCTTAAATCCTTCCCTATCCTAAGGGCTCGTCTTCCCTACCATTACTGCGCCCCCCAGTCTACTCCTTGATATGCAATATGAACATGCAACCCTACAGGGGTCGTGGGGGTATGTAAAATTGTGTTTTGTAAAAAAACGTCAGTAAAAGTTGGAACCTTCAATATCTCCGTAACCAGAAGCTTTCTAGTTTTGATCCAGTACAAAAAAAAATACTATGACGCGGAGTACTCATGACTCGACACCCGTTATACAAATTAGTGTTTATAGTATAACTCATGATATTATGCCATCATCTTATAAAATACTCGGGCATGGAAACGCCATACAGGCTAAAGTCTCTATAGACCTACAATAGGCAGATTTTTTTTTTGGGTTGGACATAATCAAATGACCCCTCCCGCTCTAGGTGGAGCGGAAGGGAGTGTCAGACTCTTACTGACTAAAACCCACCCGTGTTCCTTCCTTAGCCCTTTATGTTCCGGGGTAGCGGTAACCCTTTCGGACAATCCCGCTAACCCGGCAATACTAGGCATACGGAAATAATAGGCATACTGACTGAGCGATATTGTTTTAAAAATTAAAACTAACTATGCTCTTTTTCTTCAATAGCGTTCACATTCACACACAAGAACTTTTGCAGCACATTCTAAAACAATACAAATCATAAGTAATCATTTCATTAGTCATCTAATTACCATTATAATAACGTTATAATATCTTTAATAACGATCCACGCCATTCTTCTTTATACTCCGAACTTTTCGGCACCACACAATCGCCTTAAAAAAGATTAAGAATAAAAAGGGTAACCAATCACAAAGGTTTTGCTCAATAGCTAATCTTTATTAATAAGTATAAACCCTTCATTGTCAAACATTTTATGACTTGGCTTAACCTTTTTTGACGTAACATTGGCACAATACTGAGTATAGCTTGATTGACATCTTGCGAGGACACGAAGTATTGGAACATAAACAATTATAATAGGTTCGGACTTTCAGCCAAAGACTACATTATGCTGCTTTCAGCCAACACTCTTGGTAAAGTATTTTCTATTAGTCCATTTATTTAAAGGATGAAATTACACAAAGGAGGCGGGTTAGAAGTTTTTGCCACGTTACTGTATTTGGGTTACAAAAATGGTCATTTCTTTGTAGGGGGCTGTTTCGGCTTTGATGTGGACAAGTATGGGTATTGGTGGCGACTCAGGGATTATGGCTAGGTAGCAGTCTTTAGTGAAAATAATCCGGTCAGACGGCAGTCGCCATTGGCCGTTCGATAGTTAACGCACGAACGGATTACTTTATTTATTTGTACTTTGGTGATATCTGGGATCAAACTGCTGTGGCGAGAGACGATCAGACGAAGTTATTGTTATTTTAAGAATGTTGGTTTCGATTCTGGACTATCCAAATTTAAAAAAAACCGGGCAAGAGCGAGTCGGACTCGCGCACCGAGGGTTCCGTACCATCATATGTTTTTAAAATTTCACCGGCGAGCTACTTTCAAGATCTCGTTCAAACCAATTTTCGGTGGAAGTTTACATGATAATGTACATCATATATTTTTTTTTAGTTTTATCATTCTCTTATTTTAGAAGTTACAGGGGGACACACACATTTTACCACTTTGGAAGTGTCTCTCGCGCAAACTATTCAGTTTAGAAAAAAAAAAATATTAGAAACCTCAATATCATTTTTGAAGACCTATCCATAGATACCCCACACACGTATGGGTTTGATGAACAAAAAATTTTTGAGTTTCAGTTCTAAGTATGGGGAACCCTCATAATTGATTGTTTTTGTTGAACGGAACGTAGTACATGCAATGTAATAAAAAGAGACAGAAAGATTGTGACGTAGCAGTTTGCTATCTCTCTCACTTGTGGTATATACTCTGTACTTGTCAAGATGGACAACTAGGTTGCTCCGTAAGAAATAAAACTACTTTTAATTCTATTGCGTATATTTCTTTACAACAATCATCAGTTTTTTTCTATATGTTTGTGAAAATCTTAATGCGGTTCACAGACATCTACTTACCAAGTTTCAACAGTGTAGTTCTTATAGTTTCGGAAAAAAGTAGCTGTGACATACGGACGGACAGACAGACATGACGAATCCATAAGGGTTCCGTTTTTGCCATTTGGCTACGGAACCCTAAAAAGTACGTAGCAACTTGAGAACGTCCTCCTTTTTATCGTCGGTTAAGAACAGAAAGCAGGCTTGTATGTATTTTTTTATCACTTGCTCCGTCGAAGTAGCCCCAGTTTGCGTAGGGTCAAAGTAACCCCTGCGTTGCAACCGATAACGCCATGCAAGTTTTGGGAAAACAAGATTCGAGTTCCTGTCCTACCAGCGACATCGACACGAAAAAGACAAAGATCGATCGCTCGACAATTTATCGAGTGATATAGTAATAGTCTCTTTAAACATTATTCTTTTTTAAATAAGTAAGTTGTAAGTAAAATAGTAAGCAGGACAGGCTAACAGGCTAACAAACTTACAGTTATTAAGGCTACTCTTTCGAAAAAAGCTTAAAAACAGCGTGCAGATGAAGCAGCTTTTCTCCGGAACTTATAGAGAAATTATAATTATTTTTCAGATATTATCTGAAAAATAGTTGGTAATCTACATGATATGAATCGTAATTTGGTTTAGCCATAATTTTTCTATCGATATCACCTATTAAGAAAAAAAACCACCAAATCACATCCAAATCGTTGAGATGAAACCATTTTACTCCTTAATTTTTTATCAAAAGAATATAAAAAAATATCTACTGCTTTGCAATACAAACGAAAATGATTTGGTTTTGTTACTTTTTAAAAACATGTGTATTTTTTAATATAATACATTAAAAATGCGATCGTTTAAAGTCCGTGTCTATATCATCCCCGCACTCGTCCACGAATTCAGTGCGGGGCGCCTCGTGTTGTTAGGCAACGCGACGCACGTCCACGTGCGTCGCGTTGCATTGCATGCGGGTGGCGGAGTGGCGCGGAGAGGGGTAGTTAGCTCCGCCCAAATGCACAAGGTCGTTGGCACGAATACAAGCCTTAAACTTAACCTACACGGACACGTGGTCAAAAACTTCCCTAATCCTGTATTCCGCGAAGAGTTAAGACAGAAGAGGTGTATAGAGGATGTGCTGGCGACATCAAGCTTTCCGAAACTGTCAAAATTTCCCAATCAACCTTGAACCTTATACTTTAGCGATAAAGTTGAAAATCTATTACCTACATAAAGAAATTTGACAGATATGCATGCTGGCGTTTGTACACCTCTGCCAAATGTAGTGAATTTCATCATGACATGGTAATCTTATATTGATTTGATTGAATATGATTGACTTAGTCTAAATCTTTATAAGTAGCTAAAACTGTTTGCATGCCTTAGTTAAGGTAGTTAGTACAGGATCATTTTAAACTTAACATCTGTAACTTGTACCTACTTTCTGTGCTACTTATTATAGAACTATTCTACATATTATATTCTAAAAATGAAAAAAAAAATGTTTGAGAATGTGCAAACTGCGCTCTTTCATATGATACCCCACATGCCCTAGTAGCCCCACTTCAAATTTTTCAAACCCCCTTTCAGTCCCTGTTGCAAAAAATATAAATATATTTTTATTTCTTTCTTATTTGCAAAATAGTTGGGTACGTCATCTAAAACTATTCCAAATTTCAAGTTGATAGCATAAGTAGTTCTTGAGATATACAGCTGTGACAGACAGACTGAGTCTCACCATAAGGGTTCCGTTTTACCATATTGGTACGGAACCCTAAAAAACAGTGGCACTCCGGGAGTGCCGACAGAAGTGAAAACAAAACACAAACAGAATACTTTGCCATCACTCACTGACATATCGGATATACATTAAAACCGAGTACATCCCGAGGACAGCCGAACACATCCGAAGCGGGTATTTTTTGAATCGTCTTCTATACAAAACACGCGCAGTGTCGCGAGTTCAATGGTTTTTTCCCCATCAGAAAAAATGTTCAACGCGCCTAAAGAAGTTTTCACTTCAAAAATGTATTCCGCACCTGCGTACAGTCACGAGCATAAGTATGTACACTTGGCTTTATTCAAAGGCGATTTTCTCCTTTATTTTTTAATGAAATGTTATGTTATTACGAACATAGTATTTTCGAACCCATAGGTTTATGTAAAGTGTCGTATTGTAACGTTGCATTCGAAAAAATCGCGATTGAAAGTTGCCAAGTGTTGACATATTAGTGCTCGTGGCTGTACTTAGCATTTAGTAAATCTGTAATCGAAGCACAAAACTCCCAGGCACCCATTCTAGCTATTCGCAGCAAGTTGAAGCAGTTTCTAACGAGCTTTACAGCAAGTTTTTATCACAAATGACTCCTTAGGGACTGCGATGTCTAATCGTAGGCAAAAACTATGATTACGACAGGTCCTCGATCTGATGGCGGAGCGTACATTGCACTAATGGGATGGTATGGGATCCATTATTATTGTTGTTCCTTTTTTTAAGGGGCTTACATGTCCTAGCACTCCTCCTAGCGCGGTCACTGTCGGACTGCACAGAAAAGAAAGAGAAGCGCGATGACAACGCTGGTAATTTATTGCAAAATATGAAGCAATTATTTAATTACACAAAATCTATTGTTTGGACTAAAAAATTAAAACACTATAGTTTTAGATTGTTGCTTGTAGAATAATCTGACAAAAGATTGTATGTATATTAGTATGTTTTTTATTGTAAAAAGAAAGTTTTTAGAGGTGTCTTCATGATTTTTTTCTATCGTATCAAATTAATTGTATTATTTATTTATATTTATATCCTGAAGAACATCATGTATTTTTCTGATTTTGTTTACTGTAGTCGATCATATACTTATAATGTTTCTAAAACTAAACGTTTTTTGCGTTTTGGTCCTGTAAGCCCCTTAAATCTATAGGTTGACGCTTCGATCATTATCTTTTCTGAGATTCTGTGCGTCACGCGTCGTACAATTGATTTAATTTCGTGCCAAAGTTGGTAAAAAGTTTGTAGAGTTGGGGTCTAATCCAGACATTTTATAGAAGAAAAATTGTCTATTCTGCACAAACAAAACGCACATTACAAAAAAAAATGACATAAAATATAAGTACCTACACATACTTATAAAGTAGCCAAAAGCCTCGTACTCAAGCATAAATGTCAATAATTTTGTCCATTGTTTTTGGGTAAAAGGTCCCAGCAACCAGCCATTAAAATAACAAAAAAAAAATGTTTTTGTTTTTTTTATAGGTACCTAAGCGTTTTTTTATCTTGTTTTCATGAAACAAACATTAAAAGAGTGCTGATTAGTGTGAACAATGAGAATAAATAACTTGTAAATACAGTGAAAATGAACGGAATCCCATTGAGCTGGTGATTTTTATTTTTTATTTCTGTAAGTAGGAATGTACAGACAGATGCCAGCACATCAATCTACCCGAAACTGCCAAATTTTCCCAATCAACTTTGAACCTTAAGCTTTAGCGATAAAGTTAAAAATCTACTAAAGAAATCTGACAGATTGTAGTGATTTGATGTCTGTACAAACACTTTTACACGTCAATCATATTTTTAAAAACTAGATGAGGTCGGCGTTTCCTATCTGACTATTGTGAGAAGAAAGGCCGAAACAAACTCAGAGGTCACAGTCTCTTATAGTCCAGACATAATCTTGGTCAGATCATGTGAAGTAGATTGGTGTCTCAATGGTCTTTTGAGACCTCTCCGGTCAGTTCACGCATTTGTCGGAAATCGCAACCGCGATTAGCAATTTTAACAGCATGGCATTTTTTTGAGTTGTTAGCTTGTTAAAACGCATACGCGTCAATTATTGCGCGTACGCGTATCCAAAATACTTATTTAAAAAAAACAGCCGACTTCTAAAAAAAAACACTACAAAGTGAAAAATAACTTTAATTTTGAAAGTCGGTGTCAAAAAACGAAAATACGGAACCAACGAAACCTACTTCCGAAATTAAAGTTACGTACTTATTTTTCATTTCGTACTTTTTTTTGGAAGTAGGTACGTACTTACTCAAGTTGTTTTTTTTTCGGAAAAATGTGTAGGTACACACAGCTCCTTTAAGTAGTTACCCCACCAAAAGACATGTGCGTTCAAATCCGTGATAGGCCCAAGTTGGTTTTTGTATTTTGCAAAAACATTTTATTTTAAATAATGTATTGTTTTAGTGAATAAAGAAGTTTACCTAAGTTTTTTTTTTTTAAATTCTGTTTTTATTATTGTTTTTTTCAATAAAACAATACTTTTGCGACGACAAGCAACAATAATAGGGTTAACATTTACGACAATTTATTCATCGTCTAAATAGACTGGAGGTTTCAAGACCGCTTACCGTGCATAAGATTGGAAGTTCAAATCCTATATAGGCACGAAATGTGCTTTTTGTTCATTATATTATTTTGATATATATTTCTATTTTGTTTTAAGTAGTAATTATTTATAAAGAATTAAAAAATCAAGAAAAATAAAATACTTTATTAATCATTTAATAATATTTATTATTGCTATTATTTAACAAAACTATGATCTTATTTTACAACAAACAGAACAACTATTTTAGTTCTCATAAAATCAGAAATCATTTAAAAAAATAATTGATAAAATTAGTAGTCGTTTACTCTTCGCCGTTTTAAGTGAACGTATACAAAGTTATAACTTGAAGGTATGGATTAATTTTATAAAGACAACGTAAGTAAGTAAAATTAATGGATACCCTCAAATTATAACATCTTTCGATTAGACAGGGACCTAAAGATATAATGACTCAGCCGATAGTAGATAACAATTTCATCGCAATTCATATGGGCTCGCTGGCTAGTTCGTCAAACTGCCGGTATGAGTATGACGACGTTCGGTGATGCGATGGTTCGAATCCGAGTCAACACAATGGACTCTTTTTGAAGTATTCTTTAGATTATTCGTAAGGAATTCAATGTTGTAGCAGTGTAACATTTTAAAACTTGAGGGGTTAGGACATAGTGACGCTTTCTGTACATACCTAGTTACCTACCTATGTATTTATAATTTTCACTTTTTAGTTGTACCTACCCTACACTAATATACTAATATTATTATTTATTTTAATTCAGACACAGTGATCCATATTTATGTTAGTATACTTAAAAATTATGTTAGTAACCAAAGATTAAAAATACTTGCCACAATTATACTATTATAACTAAAATTAAATCACTGAATTATATAAAATCAAAATTAATAAAAAATCTTATACTTCTTTAAATTAATTACCTATAGGAATATAAATTAAAATAATTAAAAACAAGAATTTCATTAAAATTATAAAAACAAAAGATTTTTTTTAAATAGAATTGAAACATAAAATTAATTATCCTATCCTCAGCAGGTACGACAAGATCTGTTACTCTGCACATGCAACTGCACACAATGCCATAATATTGGACAGTCGATTCTGTCAGCCACAACGCTAAGAATGCTGTTGCCACTGCCGCGAGCACGACTGAGCAATGATGCCGCTCTCTTTCTGAGGATGGCATGAAATCCATCAATGCGAGCGTCGGCAAACATGCCCGACGCGCTGCAGTGCCTCGGCAGCCGCATCAGCATCCTAAAAGCATTGTTGTACTGAACGCGCAGGGCGTTGATTGTCTTCTGTGTATATTTGACCCATAGACTGCACGTATAAAAAGATTGGCAAAACGCCCGAAACAATGTTATTTTTACTGCCTTACTGCAGCGCGCAAATCTACGAGCCAACATATTGCATCGGACAGCCAACGCCCGGCGTTCCCTTTCAATATCCTCGTGGTCTGAGAGGTCATCCGAGACCCAGTGGCCCAGGTACTTGAAACGCGAAACTCTGCGTAGGGAAACACCGTCTATAAGGACGGGTGGCACGTGCGTGACCTTATGACCTGGTGATTGGAACACCAAAAGCTCGCTCTTCTTTACATTATACCTGAGCCCATGACTCTCGGCGTAATCAATACATATAGCGAGCAGTTTTCGAACAGCACTTATGGAGGGGCCCAACAGCACCATATCGTCAGCGTAGCTGATGTTGTTGACATATTTCCCGTCTATAGAGCAGCCGACTTTGGTGCTGCTGAGTCCCTCGATGAGTCCGTTTACATACAGATTGAAGAGACGAGGCGAAGTTAAGTCTCCTTGCCTTACGCCACACCTCAATCTGTACTCATCTGAGATCGCGCCCGCCCACTTTATAACATTAATTTGATTGTTGTACCAATACTCAAAAATGCTAATGACTTCTTTAGGGAGGCTGGTTTCTGTCCTCATTTTGTACCACAGCACATCATAGGACACCAAATCGAAAGCTTTCGAAAGATCTAAAAAACAGGCGTAGACCGGAGTCTTTCTATCGGTGTAGTACCGGACAGTGTGCTTGAGGCATAGAACTGCCGTTTCTGTCGACAGCCCAAGTCGGAAACCGAATTGAGCGTCGTTCAGCTTTATGTGGCTGCTCAAAATACGATCAAGCAGACTGTCCAGCACTTTCGCCACGGTAGTAGCTAAGGAAATGGGCCTATAATTGCTGTTGTCTGACGCATCACCAGTTTTATTTTTGATTATTGGCACAACAACGGTCTTCATGCATTCATCCGGCAGGTATGAGTGTCTTAAACAAAATTTATAGAACATAGCCAGAATCCTTGGCAGATGAACCCCCGCATGCTGCAAATGCTCAATACTAATTCCATCGTGGCCTGGGGACTTACCCCTCGTCATATGCTTTATAACGGCAGATATATCCTTAGCAGTAAAAGCTGGGAATACTGCCGGCCCAAGCGAAGTTTGCCCGACTTCACTAGCATTGAGCATCCCCGACACACAGGAAGGAGGTTCTATTTGGAAAAGACTTTTAAACATGTTCGCAATGTCACGCGGCTCAGTTACTCCGTTAACATTTAGAGGGACAGAAGGTCTACTATTTAGTTTTCTCGTGCCTTTCCAAAAGCCTTTAAAATTTTTGTCTGCGTGGTGTGATGCGAGAATATCCATCTTAATTTGCTCGGCGTTATTTTGACACCATCGTAGCTTATATTTGAAACGACGCCGAGACTCCACCATGTTATTATAGATAGGTCCACTTGCAGGCTTACCGAATAGTAACCAGGTTTGAAAATTTAGCCTGGCAATCTCGTGAACACCACGAACATGCCTGTTCCAGCCTAAAACAACACGTTTTCTTTTTATTATACTACCTTTACAATAGTTAGAACTAATCACAGCCGCTTCAGACATAGTCGTAACAATATCTTTGTACATTCTGTCTAGAACTATTCTGTGATCTTTATTGTGACATAAATCGTCACAGCAACCCGACAATTCTGATGGAAAATCTACCATTCTAAAGTGATCATTACATATCTTACTATATAACACTACTTGCTACGTAAATATCAGTGACGGGAAGTTATTATAACATCATCCATATAAAATAAGTGGAAAAAATCGTATTATTGAAGCTAACTCAGAAACTACCCAAGCGAAGTTAATAAAATTTAATATGGGTCCACCCCTGAAGGCATACCTTAACTATTCAAAAAAGAATTTTGAAAATCCGTCTATATGTTACTGTAAACGCCCGAACTGCGGTAAATCTTAGGATTTACCGGTAAATCCTAAGATTTACCAAGTATCACCGGTATAAGTCCGAATTGTTCTATAATAATCTTTGATTTCAAACTTTTACCGGCCGATTCAGTCGGTAAATCTTAGGTTTTACCGCAAACACCGGTAAAAGTCAGAAATTGATGATTATTATAGAAAACTAATTTTTTGAGCTGTTATTTAAATATTCGAGATGGTATTATGATCAGTTGAAAAACATTAGAATGTCAATTCTAAAAATAATTGAGCAGTCCAATAACTGAATGAGCGGTAAGCGGGGCTCCGTCGACATAGAATGCAAGAGCGAGAAAAGGGCACCCCGAGGTTCGGTTTGGTTAGGTTAACTTTAAACCCTTTACACAGAAATAGGGGCCCCGCGAAGCGGGGCTCCGTCGACATAGGATGCAAGAGCGAACTTACTAAAACCGCTATTTACAACTGCCTCTTTAAATCAGTGCCATTATTATAGAACAATTCGGACTTTTACCGGTGCGACATGCTAAATCTCAGGATTTACCGGTAAATCCTAAGATTTACCGCAGTTCGGGCTTTTACAGTAACATATACATGACTGAGTTATGCTGAGAACTTCCTCCTTCTTTGAAGTCGGTTAAAAATGTTTTAATAAAGTCATCACAGATTTTTTCATTATTTACTTTCTTAAATCTAGAGTACATGAAAAGTATGTTGACATAAATAATCACTTACTTTCCCGCCATTCATAGATAGACAAAGGAAACAATCCAAGGAAACAATGTATTCTGCCTACGCTACATCCTTCTTAGTAAACTTAACACATTACAAATAGGTTCAGAAGTTTTACTTTATAAAAAACAGCGGAAACTATTGACCATGATTATTGACCATACACAAAAAAAAAAACGGGGAAGTGAAAACAAAACACAAACAGAATCCTTTGCCTGGTCATTACTCACTGACATAATTATCGGATATATATTAAAACCGAGTACATCCCGAGGACAACCGAACACATCCGAGGCGGGTATTTTTAATCGTAATATAAACAAAACACGCGCAGTGTCGGTTACGGTAACAGTGTCGCGAGTTCAATGGTTTTTTCCCAACTCAAAAAATGCCCAACGCGGATAAAGAAGTTTTCACTTCAAAAAGTCGTAATTTCGTAACACACTAACAGTATTGTCAATGGCTTTTGTTTTGACAGTTCAACAATATTCATGTACAGACGCCAGCACATCAAGCTACTACAATCTGTCAGATTTCTTTAATAGATTTTCGACTTTATTGCTAAAACATAAGGTTCAAGGTTGATTGGGAAAATCTGACAGTTTCGGGTAGGTTGACCTGCTGGCGTCTGTACGTAGTCACAGTATAAAGATCATATAGGTACTGATCATATATATGATCTTTATACTGTGACGTAGTTGAGCTTGAGCAGACAAATTATTCGAGCATAATGCAGCAATGGATTAATTAGCAATATCCTTCAAAAAGGTTCTGAATGTAATTGTTAGTACTTACATATTTTTTCAGTGTGTTACTCAATTAGGGTGAAGTTAATGTTCACAAAAACAACGGTCGAAATCAGAAGTAAAATTACTGTGAAAGGGCTGTGGTAACCCTTCTTACCTTTATCTACAATGTGACGGCTCTAACCAAAACTTTAAATAGTTGCATCCGCCCTGACCAAGTACAAACACATTTCGCTATTTACACAAAACTCGAACAAATAATGTTTTCGCGCGAAAAGTGAGCATTCTCGGTTAACCATATTTGTCTGTGGTAATTCTGGTGATGTTTCCTTTTTTGCAGCCAGCAACACTCGCGGGAAACATTTTTGTTTACACTGATTTTTGAATGGTACAACCTAGTGTTCTTTTTGTGTGATGGGAATTTTAAACGGACTTTCAACGTGTTTTTTTATCCAACTCCATCATCTGCCTAGCCTTTTCCCAACCATGTTGGGGTCGGCTTCCAGTCTAACCGGATGTAGCTGAATACCAGTATTTTACATGGAGCGACTGCCTCTCTGACCTCCACAACCCAGTTATTGGGTAATACGTAATACCCCTTGCCTTTAGTAAGACTGGTTGTCGGACTTTCGGGCTTCTGACTACCCGAAACGACTGTCAAAGATCCACGAATGACAGCCGGGACGTGCTTTCCGAGGCACGGAGGGGTCTCGGTATGTAAAGATGGTCACCCATCCACAAATCAACCGCGGCAAGTGTAGCTTAACCTGACCGATCGACCTGTGCGGCTGTTATTATTTAGCCACGGACTTTTTATCCAACTGCGCGACCGCAAAGACAGGGTTATGTATTTTGGATTTAACGGCGCAAGAGATAGCCCTTGCCAGAAGTCGTCATCATGTTACCTAGTAGTTTAGCAGCATCAATATCATCAGGATTGTGCCGGAATAATAGCAGTTCGTCGTGGACGTGGTACGACAGGCAGTGGCACCCCTGACATCATCCCTCTGTCATCACAGGAGGTGTTTCTGTGTCATCAGATGATTTCTCGTAATTTTAAGAACGTTCACAGTTCATCTCAGTCTCAATCTGTCAAAAATACCTCTAATTTCCAAACATTTTTGACAAGTTTTTGACATTGATTGTCACTGAGATGAGGTTGCGACTAGATAAATTAACGTTTTTGTATTTTTTTAAAATTACCGGAATTGGCGTTCTGGATGTTAAATATGTATTAAAAGAAACTACATAGGTATTACTATAGCTCCATCTAGTATCTACTGGTGTACCTAAACTGTGTGACGTATCTGGAACATTCCAAATAAATGACTGTCTGTTGTAACCATGGACGTAATATACCTATAGAAGTTCTTTAAATTACGTCCATGGTTGTAACCCACTCTGAAGTTTTATTAGGTTATGGGCCTAGCCGCCGTTTAGTCTCTGTCATTCGTAGATTTTTGACAGTCGTTATGGGAAGGCAGAAACCCAAAAGTCAGGCAACCAGTTTTACCAACGGGTATCATGTTACCCAGTAACTGGGTTGTGGAGGTCAGAGAGGCAGTCGCTCCATGTAAAATACTGGTATTCAGCTGCAGCGGTTAAACTGGAAACCGTCACCAACATGGTTGGGAAAAGGCAGGCAGATTCATTTGTACAGGTACGTCCTTATCAGAACCACGGAGTTAGTCTGTATATCAAATCAATTAACTCAGCCTATCCCAGTCCACTGCTGGACATAGACCTCTCCCAGGCTGCGCCACAACCCCCTGTCCTCCGCCTTCCGCATCCAGTCTATCCTTGCCACTTTTTTGAGGTCTTCTGTCAATGTAGCTGAGGGGCGTCCCACACTACGTTTTCCGATCCGCGGTCTCCACTCCAAGATTCGTATGCTGCAACGGCTATCGGTCCTTCGACAGACATGGCCAGCCCACTGCCACTTCAGCTTGCTTACTCTGCAAGCTATGTCGGTAACTCTGTTATAACTAAGTTTCAAATCAGCTGATCCTGATATCTTACACATATTATAATTTGCCGTTCCCAGGACCGTAATATTATTGTAACAAAAGACTTAAAAAGACATGTAACATTCCATATTTACAAGATTTGTCTTACCATAAATCACGACCTGTGCTTTTCAATTCCAAAAGTTGCCATTAATAAAAATCAGGTGATCCTTTGTGTTGCTAGCATAAAAAATTACAATAGAACCTTTAACTGTACCGGGGTGGGTGTTTCAAAATAGCGATTGTGTCTGCTTTGGTAAAATAAATAGGAAAATGTGTTTCGACCTTTTCTATGTTGTGGTTAGCTTCCAGTCTAATCAGATACGGCTGAATATCAATATTGTACAGAAAGCGTCACTATGTCCTAACCCCTCAAGTTTTAAAATGTTACACTGCTACAACATTGAATTCCTTACGAATAATCTAAAGAATACTTCAAAAAGAGTCCATTGTGTTGACTCGGATTCGAACCATCGCATCACCGAACGTCGTCATACTCATACCGGCAGTTTGACGAACTAGCCAGCGAGCCCATACGAATTGCGATGAAATTGTTATCTACTATCGGCTGAGGCATTATATCTTTAGGTCCCTGTCTAATCGAAAGATGTTATAATTTGAGGGTATCCATTAATTTTACTTACTTACGTTGTCTTTATAAAATTAATCCATACCTTCAAGTTAGAACTTTGTATACGTTCACTTAAAACGGCGAAGAGTAAACGACTACTATTTATCAATTATTTTTTTAAATGATTTCTGATTTTATGAGAACTAAAATAGTTGTTCTGTTTGTTGTAAAATAAGATCATAGTTTTGTTAAATAATAGCAATAATAAATATTAATAAATCATTAATAAAGTATTTTATTTTTCTTGATTTTTTAATTCTTTATAAATAATTACTACTTAAAACAAAATAGAAAAATATATCAAAATAATATAATGAACAAAAAGCACATTTCGTGCCTATATAGGATTTGAACTTCCAATCTTATGCACGGTAAGCGGTCTTGAAACCTCCAGTCTATTTAGACGATGAATAAGTTGTCGTAAATGTTAACCCTATTATTGTTGCTTCTCGTCGCAAAAGTATTGTTTTATTGAAAAAAACAATAATAAAAACAGAATTTAAAAAAAAATACTTACTTAAACTTATTTATTCACTAAAACAATACATTATTTAAAATAAAATGTTTTTGCAAAATACAAAAACCAACTTGGGCCTATCACGGATTTGAACGCACATGTCTTTTGGTGGGGTAACTACTTAATGCAGCTGTGTGTACATGGAGCGACTGTCATCTGATCTACGCAACAACATTACTGGGTAATGCCGATGTGGGTTGGCCATAGGAGCAGACGAGTCCTGGAGTGGAGACCGCGTATCGGCAAGCGTAGTGTGGGACGCCCCCCATATAGATGGACGGACGACCTAAAGAAGGTGGACAATGGATGCGGAAGGCGGAGGACAGGGTGTTGTGACGCAGCCTGGGAGAGGCCTATGTCCAGCAGTGGACTGCGATAGGCTCAATTCTATTTTAATGTAATTTTTGACGTTGAAAAGTGCCTATTTGAAATAAATGCTTTCTTTGATGATAATGGGGTAAGTAAAGACAGTTCTTAGACTTTCATGCTGCGCTGTAGAGATATTAGAGAGAAAAAAAAAAGAAAAAGAGAAAAAAAATAAAGATAAAGAGTATTTCTGTTCTATTCTATTAGATAAAATGTAGATTAGTTACAAATTCGCAGATTCAGACTCAGACCAACCCTAGATTATAATCTATAGTTCGTTTTTTAACCCTAGAGATTAATCTGACAGGTGTAATGTCAAACTTTTATACTAAAATAAAAAACGCAAACACAAAATACTTAAATGTCAGATTAGTCTCTGGGATAAAAAAACGAACTTTAGTCATGAATCTAGCCATATACTAATACGTGCTAATACTAATAACTAGACACTTCATCAATTAGACTTCAATGTAAGTCTGAAACGTAAACCAATCTGCTTTGTTTACAAACAAAACATTCGCGTTTTTAAAACTCCAAAACTCAGCTCCGTGACAGTTTACCTGTTAACTTTGACACTATCGATGTGGCGATCGATTCAACAAAAAAAGTCGGCCATTTTGAAAAAAAAATCCTTAAATTATAGATTTTCATGGTTTTGGAGGCTTGTGGTAGGTGGGAATGGCATTGTGCAGTGTGGGTTCGAATCGGTCAGTGTAAAGCATTTTATTGAGTTTGAGTACGATAATTTATCATTTTGAAAGGACATAGGTAAATGCGGTTTTTAGGTGAAGTTAATAATTGTGTAGTCGGTTTCCTGTACTTTGCTAGGTCATTTGTGATTATAGGGACATAATATTTTTTTCAACACACTTGCTCGTAAAGTGGCTCTTATTGAACCGCTTTTAGGTCCATAATGGAGTGTATTACGAACGCGTGCTTTTTCTTTACTTTAATCCACATGTTCTGTAATACCACAGATAACTATTTACTAAATACTAGTCGGAGACGCGCGCTTTTTTAATCTCATCAAACCCTGCGTTCCGAATTGGGAAATAATCGATGTGTTCCGAATTGGGAAATAACCGAATTAGCGTGAGCGCGATAATGATAACGATGTCCCGTGAATCGTCATAGATGACGTCATGACATTCGCCATTTTGCGATAATGCCGACCATGCCCTAGAATAATATCACCGTGAGCGCTGTCAAAAATGACAGTGTGTGTATGAGGTTGTGTCAGTGTGTTTTGTTTTGAGTTGCATCATCTTTAAATTAAACTAACGTGGCATTTTTGAAATTGTGCTTCTGGCTGACAGTCGCCACCTAACCAAAGAAGAAGAACTGAAGAAGAAATGTGGTGTTTATACAAAGAAATACTGTAATAATATCTTTTTTACATTGTGTAAGCACTGTCATGTGAGCGCGTTCACGAGTGTTCCGAATTGTTGCCAGCTCTCAGCAGTCATAATAGTAATATCTAAATCGGAACGCATGTGAGATGATGCATGGACGTAATATTACGTTACGTCCATGGAGATGATGTGAGCGCTGTGATGTGAGCGATTATAGCTAATTCGGAAAGCGCCCAAAGAGACTTCATGCCAAAAGAAAAAATCCGCGGGCTATATTTCAATTTTTTTTTAAATAGTCTGTATTGTCCTTGGTCGCAAAATGAACTCGCAGGGGACCACAGCAGACAATTTAAGGTGAATGCGCAGTGGTAGACCGCAAAATTCTTAGGTTTTTTGCAATTTTCAGGTTTGTGTTTATTATATTTTTTCTATAGGCTGTTTAGCGGTTTGGTCTGTGCCATTAGATTAATATATTTAAAATGAGTCAATGTTGCGCGCGCATCGCTAGTGCTGGCTAGCACGGCGCGCGGGAAAACAAAACCAGCGCGCCATTTTCCATACAAGTTAATATTTAACAATACAAGTCTGTTTTTTTTCCTCGCAAGTGTGTTGAAAAACGTCGTATGAAACGCGTGTGCATTAATCAATATACACTCGGCTTTCTTATCGCTCTCGCCTGCGGCTCGCGCGATAATATCGCCTCGTGCATAATGATCAACATAGCACACATGTATCATAATGTACTATTATCTAACTCACCAGTTTCTGAGGTCCTCAGAACGAAGTGCAACACTTCTTATTCTTATTATTATGAAGTATGTATAAAGATGTACTTCATGTACTCCTTTATTCATAAAGTCAAAAAGTGGTTACCGACTGTTTAACCATACATTTTTGACGTTTCAATGTCACCTAACTTTAATAATCATCGTTTCTAAAATAAACCCAGTAAAGTCTGAACCTGTCCCAAATTGTCCTTAAAAATATGAATAGCAAACTCAACTGCTCACTACGACGTAACTCATGGCTAATGCATTTACGGCAGGCGCTGACAGTTTTACAACAGAAAGTTAATTCATCAGTTTAAGTTTTTTTTGTTATTCCGTCACGTTCAGAGACCAATAAATATGGAATCAATGATTAACTTGAATTGAATACTGATTTTTATTTCTCGCATCCAAAATAATATCACGCTATCCGCGGCCGTGTCAGTGACAGAACTGACGCTATTTTCTTGCTCAACCCAAAAAAATAACAGGATTTAATCCTTTCCGCAATGTGTGGTCATCAAAAAAAGGTTGGTCGTAAAGAGGTGGAGAAGAAAATTCGACTCTTCTGTGTCTACGAGTAGAGTTATCTTTCGTTACATATTTATCATTCGCCGTATTGTTGATTCTTTTTGGTTTTACCTCTTCAGTGACATTCAGAGTCGCATTACCAACCTTTTTTGTGATTGTAGATGCAGTCTTAGTTGGTGTTTTATTGTTATCATTATCTGTTGTATTATGAGCATTATTATTAGCAGTTGGCAGTGGTTTTATAGATCTATGAACTCGGATCTTTACTGATGGCACTGCACCAGTGGTACCCTTATATGTTTTGTGTGTTTCTGTTGCTGTCGTAGATTTACTTCTTGTGGTCTTTTTCTGTTTTTCCAATTTGTCTGCGTGCTTATCGTATTTTTTAACTTTTTCTTTATTACTTTCTAAATCTTGTACATCTTCATTCGCATAATTCGTTCTTTTAACGTCTCTTTTAGTTTTTCCGTCTGTATTATTATTAACCCCTTTCTGAGTTCTTGCTTCATACTCATCACTTTGTCTTTCACTGACATGTTTAGTTTTTTTAATCTTCTTCCTTTCTTTCCTTTTATTTTTATCTTTATGTTTTGTATCTTTTGCCTTATTATTCTTTCTTGTTTCCTGCTTTTGTTTTTTTTTCTTTATTTTATCTCCGTTACTTCTAACATTCTTCCTACTATTTTGATTATATTTATTAATTTTCTTTAATTGATTTACTTTATTTTGGAGATTCCTCAGTCTTTCAATGTAATCCTCTATCGCATGTTGCTCAGTAGTAATGCTGTTACCTTTCGCTAGAGACTTCAGTCTTTGTCTTTCTTCTCTGTCAAATACATCGATGGACAGTTCTTCCTCGGGCAAGGGGGGTGGTATACTTCTTCTAAGGTCCTCGTCACTCACGTCTCTTGAACTAATTGCCTTTATTAATTTAAGAGGGTCGACTTCTGTATCTTCATTTGATGTAGTTTCTTGTCTGGAATCAAGATTGTAATGTTTAATATTGTTTGTTGTGTTAATCTCACTTTTAGTTTAACTTTTTGTGTGGACACTGTCGTCTAGGCTGCATCGCGCAGAGCAAGACGAAGATGTGATATCCAACAGCATAATTATATTTCGGAAGTTTTAATGTCCTAAATGTCTCTAAATGTTGGTGAAAATCATTTATATACATTTTTTTTGTTTAGACGAACGAAGCGGTCACACAAATAAACACTACACTCACACACTCATCATCTGCCTGCCTTTTCCGAACTGCGTTGGGGTCGGCTTCCAGTCTAACCGGATGCAGCTGAATAGTTGAATACCAGTATTTTACATGGAGCGACTGTATTTTACATGTAATTTACAGTATTTTACATGGAGCGTTGTTACATTAAAAAAAAACCGTGATGAACTATTTACATACCTACAAATTTGTACGGATTCCTCGGTACGCGAGTCCGACTCGCTCTTGACCGGTTTTTTTAAAGGCTATAGACTCAAAAACAACCTGACGAAGAACCTTAAATTCCAATAAAGCAGACCTCGCATTGTAAAGACTTTCCGAAGAAAAACTTTCCGAATGTATAACTTGACTAGCAGCGCCCCGCGGTTTCACCCGCATAAGTGTCGATCCCGTGGGAATATCGGGATAAAAACTATCCTATGTCCTTCCCCGGGATGCAATCTATCTCTCTGCCAAATTTTATCGAAATCCGTTCAGTGGTTTAGGCGTGAAAAGGTAACATACAGGCAGACAGACAGAGTTACTTTCGAAATTATAATATTAGTATGGATGTGGATTGCGTACCTCATCCCGGGCGTGGTGGTTGGTAGCCTGCCTGTAGTTGCCTCAACCAACATTTTCTGCACTAGTTTGCTTTTCAACTCAGACTTAAACACGATTTCTGGATGTTCAGAAGGCTTCCCAAATATTTCTTCCATGAATAGATTGGCGTAAGACCGTTTAGATTCTTTATATTCCTGAGATAGCTCTATAGAATTTCCTTCAATTGTTTCATCAGCTGATGATTCATCTGTACTTACATAATATGTCAGTTGCATCTGTCGACTGTGACTTTCTTTAGAAGTTTTCAGTTTTGTTGCTTCCTTTTCATGTTTTTCGTCACTTGCCTTTAATTTATGGATGTTGTTGTTGTTGGCAGTTGATGTAAGACCTCTTTTTGAATTATGTGTGGTGTTTTTCTCTTCATTGGCGATATTATATCCAGAGATCTTGACCGTATTCTCTAATTCTCTGCCTGCAGGTTTATAGGGAAACAAATTAGTTTTAGGAATTGACGATGGAGACTCTTTCATTTTTTTCAGAAAGGTTGCAATTTCTCTTTTCAATTCTCTTCTAACATTAATGTTAAGATCTGTGTAATGATTGAAAACCACAGCCCGGACGCCATTTCTAATTATATTCACCAAATTGTTCTTAAGCCTTTTTGATGTTGAGTTACCATAAGCATTAAGATCCGATAAGACTTTACGAAACTTTTCTCTGGCATCCTCTCTGTACAAAGAATTGATATAATCGAGCATTTCTTTAACGTTTTTGTCGTAGGTTTTATCTCTTATCATGTAAACCAGTTCATCGATATCTGCTTTCAAAACAGGAACTGGTTTCCTTTTAATCACATCTAATTTCTCGGCCACTAGACACCTAAATTCATAATTTTCCGTCAATTCGTAAAATTTGCATCCTCTGTAATGATATTTTCTGATTTCCTCGTCTAGTATGTCGAAGAAATCTTTGAATGCAGTGTCTTCATAATTATTGAGTATGTTAGCGACTCCCTGAATGAAATCCGTGAAGGTGTCCTCTCTCGGCGCTCTGAAGTCAGGTGGAGGGATCTTATTATCGCTAATAACAGTTTTATTTGTTGCTCTAAGGACATTTTTTGAGTTTTCTTTTACGTGTAATTGTAGAACAACTTCCAATGCTACATTGGTGCCTACCTTATCTTCTTGCGGTGTTTTAAGAGGGCTTGAGTTTGTGTAAGCTGAAAAATAATTATAGAATATCACATTAAAACAGGCGGTGATTAAAATATATAATTATTCTCCTACTTGCGACTGTTTGTTATATCTATGCGAAATATTGTATTTGTTTTTGTTACCACTGCTTTAGTTTAACGTAAGTTTAAAGCTATTTCACCCCGTTGGATGGAAGTAAACGAATTGATAGTAACTAATTCCGAGAAGCTGGGATTTTAAACGAACAAAATCTCCGCTCTGATTTGCAGTTTTTAATTCTAAAGGGAAAGCGTTCGTGAAATAAACACAAAATAACTACCAAATATTCTGAACAGCAGAAAACAAGTACACACCTTCATGTTGATATAAAAACTATTGACAATTTTATGGACGCATAAAATTTGACATTCAACTATTTTTTTATTTCTAATTCAACAAAAATATTATTACCTACTATTTATTGATAGTAAAACTGAAATAGTGACTAGTTTTAAATAAAGTTACGTTTTGATGAAAACAAACCCTATTTTTTATTTTTTAATCTTTGAAATAAGTACAGACGCCAGCACTACAATCTGTCAAATTTCTTTAATAGATTTTCAACTTTATCGCTAAATTATAAGGTTCAATGTTGATTGGGAAAATTTGACAGTTTCGGGTAGCTGGATTTCTTCTACAGTCAGATAGGAAACGCCGACCTCATGATCTAGTTTAAAAAAATATGAATGACGTGTAAAAGTGTTTGTGCAAACCTACTTACAAAAATAAAACATTTACTTACCAATACAAAAATTTGCTTATCGTAGTTGTCAAACCAAAATCTGCTGTGCCGTTTTTTGAGATTTCAAGATTTTGACCACAGCTTATACAGGTCACTGCCTTATTTCTCATATAAAAGAACTTCTATGTACTTATGACCACTGGTTGTGGAACTATGGCCTCAGAATAAAATTACTATAATCTAAAAAATAAATAAATTACTAGTTTTATGTGTTTATCATACAAACGAATACCTATAAGTATAATAATGATAACTTTGAAATAAAATACTTAAAAAAATTTAACATGAAAAATTTTACATTATGAGAGTTCTCATGTAAAATTTTTCAAGAAAACTTCTTTTGTCCATATCTCAAAAGTATGATTTTTGCACATAGCAGGTTTTGGTTTGACAACGACCTTATGTAACCGCTCACCCTTTTCTGCACAGCAAATACAGTTATTCAACCACTTCAAATACCTTTTCCCAAAAATAATCGACCAACCATGCAACACCGGATATCTATTCAATGTGAAGTCTCATAAAGCGAATGCCGGCAAAATTCTTGTAAACATCACAACAATAAGAATTCTTCAAAGTAAGTGCTGTTAACTATAAAACGCCTCTTTGTAAGATATCTGGGAATCAGTAAGTATGAATGAAATAGTAGGTGTAGCAGTATAAGGCTATAATGTTCCCACTGCTGGGACACAGGGCTCCGCTCTGTGAATGGAATACACAATTGTTGTGAAAAGAGTTTAGCGATGTTCAAAACCCTCATCAAACGTGTCCTTATCAAAAAAGCATATTATAAGTTGAAGACAAGGTAGTTTGGCAATAATTCCTTCTGCACATGTGGCTTCCCTCTATGTAAATGTCTATCAACTGCTCTCAAATTAGGCTATTTATTTTTTACATACCTACTTCTTTGACATAATCTTTTTATTATTTGACATTATTTTCACCTCTTTATTAGTGGTTGTAATGGCAATCATATCACTTGGTTTTAGTAGGTTTTATATTTTATTTTTTATTTATCCTTTTGATAGATTCTTATTTTGTAAAATGATGATGAGGACTTTGTAAGCCTTGTAGACTTTAGATCTGTAGACCATTTTTTATTTTATCAAGTACCTGGTACTTGTTGACAGGCATACGCTGTCCTACTGTAATTTGAAAACATTGTAAAAGCCAATTATTTTTAAAAAGAGTAACCGTGGAGTTTCTTCTCCATAGGAAACGACCAATTGGAACCGTGCACCTAGCTTCTGACGTTTCATAAGTGCCCATGTAGGTTTAATCATTATCAATGCCCAATCATTCTCACGCCATTTATTATAGGTGGCAACTGCTCTATACTGCTCAAAGAATTCTTCCAGGCACATATTATATCCTGTGAAAAATGCAGCCATCTTGCTTTCTTTATAAAATAATATTTTTAACCACTTGGCTTTTATATTTTCTCTGGCGACGATTCTGCGCCTGTTCTATACTCACTCCTTGGCTCGCTACTGCTTGGCTTACGAGAGCTCTCGCTTTTTTACCGACTTAAAAAAAAAGGAGGTTTAACAATTCGATACGTATGTATGTAATATTATTGGAATTGCGTTATATTCACATATGACAATCTCCTAAGGCTTCCAAACAAATATACAAAATTTCATAGACGTATGTATGTATGTATGTTTGTCCACGCATTTCTCAGCAACTATTAATCGGATCGTGACCATTTTTTTTGTATTAGCTTACATTTACTTCAACTTAGGGAACAGAGCAAGTTTCATCAAAATCGGTTCAGTAATTTTCAAGATATGGACTAATACGTGTAAGTGTGACGGCCTGGCGATGGCGTATTGATACGAGCTACGGGTGTAGTGTCAAAGGGAAAACATCTCAAAACCTTGGTCAAATTCTAGTGCAAAAACTAAAAATAACAAAATAAAAAGTAATTTAAAAAAATTAAACCGACTTCAAAAAGAAATCAACTCAAAATTATGAAATAACTTTAATTTCGGAAGTCGGTGGCAAAAAACTAAAATACAGATCCCAATTCCCAAGACACCGACTTCCGAAATTTAAGTTAATTCATAATTTTGAGTTGATTTCTTTTTGAAGTCGGTTTAATTTTTTTAAATTACTTTTTTTAATATCGGCGCGACTTCTACGCTCTACTTTTTTTAAAAATTCGCTGAAACAAATTCCGTACGTGGTGGGCGTACTTATTATTTGCGCATTTGCTTTAGGCGTCCCACCAATATGTGAAGATTGACGGGATCTCCACATCTAATAAATGAAAGAGTCGTTGACTTTAACTCTATATATTGTTTAGATATTCTTACTCAACATTTATATTATAAAAATTACTAAGCTGTTCAATCGACATCTTTTATCTCTCTGACATAACGTCTTAACTTTTTACATGGACGTAATCTAATTTGGCATACACAACAAGTATCTGAGTACATACAGCTGCCAATTTTCATTACGCTACGACCCTTGGAAGATGGTTAAATTAGTTACCTTAGATTCCATTACATAGTTAGTTACATACAGGTCGACCTAATAAAAGCGTGTTAAAAATAAAACTCATTTATATTAATTCAAAATATTAGCATAGATTATGTAAATATTATGGTTTAATTGAAATATATTGTCTCAATTAACTTGAACTTGATATGTAGGTATGACCTACATATCCCTCTCTACGCATCTTAGCACATCTGTGGTAGAAAGGCAGCCTCAAAACTTATCTCGTTTACCTTCAGTTGGCTGCATATCTACGTCGCTTGTTTTCCGATTCTTTCGTTGCTTGAGGAAAAAACTCTAACATCCCATTCGGTGGATGGATTGGTCTACCAAATCTTCTCTTATAGAAATATTCCTTGGTTGGTCGTTCATTGCTCAAGTACGCGTTGGATGTCAACTGTCTTGGAGTTATAACTCTGAATCGTTTCTGATTTCTGGTTATTGGTAGCACATTTCTCAACATCGGGTATTCAGCTGCTTGGATGATCTGCCTTCGATGTGTGTCTTCGTTGCTATCTTGGTGTTTCGTACGATTCATTAGAAGTCTTTTAATACGAATTCTCTGTTTTAGTGAATTGTGTCTAGGTTGTTTCTCTGTTGAATGGGTGGGTTTTGTGGTTGCTGTAAAATGAATGAAGTATTTTCAGTTGTTGTTTATGGCCTTTTTAAAAACTACTCGTCGACGCACCGGATTAACCTTTTGAACGCCAGAGCATAAACGCACGCGCGTGCCCTCCACGCCAAGCCACAATTTTAAATATTTAAGGTATACAAATAAAAACACACGAAAGTAATGATTTTTAGAGATGGGCCGAATGTGGTTTGAACCGAATCCGAACTTCGGCCGAACATTCGGTTAAAATGAAAAGTTCGGCCGAAGTTCGGCCGAACTTCGGTTCAATTTCAAGCGCTTTCTCGAGAGCGACACGTCGTGTCTTGTTTACGCATTTACTTCAATATTATTGCTAGATGTACCCCGCCCCCACACCGCGCAACCACCACGTGGCCCGGAGCCGGCCGGTCATTAGCAAATGCGTTATCGGCGTGTCGCGTGCGATTGATTGACTTTTTTGATTTTTTTTATTCAATTTACGAATTGTAATCCAGATGTTTGTTAGAAGAATACTAAGTTTATTTCATTTTTATAATATTATCTAATTTTTATGTCTAATTAATTAGGCAAAGATTAAAGAAAAACTGTAATTTAAGGTTTACATTATGATAAATGATAAATGATGATAAATGATAAATGATTTTTATTTCTGTAAGTAGGTTTGTACAAACACTTTTACACGTCAATCATATATTTTTTTAAACTAGATGAGGTCGGCGTTTCCTGACTATTCTGAGAAGAAAGGCCGAAACAAACTCAGAAGTCACAGTCTCTTTTAAAGTCCAGACAAAATCTTGGTCAGATCGTGTGAAGACCATGTAGATTGGTGTCTGAAATGGTCTTTTGAGGAAAGAACCACACAGATTGAGCGGACCTGTCCAATCAGTGCACGCATTTGTCAAAAATCGTGCAGCTCAACTCAGAACTTGAGGAGCTCAACGATTCGACGAACAATACCAAAGACAGGACATTTGGGTAGGCCGCATAAACTACTCAAACTGCCAGATCATGATTAAAACTAAGAAGGAAAAAAGAAATGACCCACATTTACAATCTTCATATCTAAAATAAATGACAATGGCGCCGATTCTGTTGTGTCACAAACTAAACTAAATTTAAGTTCAGGCATCTTTTTCTTTCTATTTCACTATGAAAAGGACAGAAGATAAATATTAGTTTAGTTTGTGAACAACAGAATCTGCGCCAATGACTGAGTAAAAGACATAGGTAATTTAATTTTACAGTAATGCTATTCTAATTCTATTGAATTTCAGTCAAAATAGTGCAAGTAGGTATTATTTTTCTTGTGCCGAATGTTCGGCATCTGAACCGAATTTCGGCCGAATGCCGAAGTTCGGTTCAAGCTGCCGAATTTCGGTTGAACCGAATGTGAACCGAATTTCGGCCCATCCCTAATGATTTTATTGTTTATTTCGTAATAAAGTGCACCGCATTTTTTGTCACATATTTGTGTCGCTCGTAATAGGATAGGCGACACACGACTGGCGTATAGGGCATGCGCGTAAAAAAAAAAAAATTCTCTACTAACTTTTTAGACCTTTGTATCCTGCTTATGCGTATGAAGTTTCATTAAAATTGGTTCATTCATTTCGAAAAATAAGGGCTTGAAAGTTTGTATGAAATGCCGTACGGACGCTCATAAGTAAACCTGTCATGTACACCTTAGCGTGTAAGTATGGCCTGCTTTAACTCAGACATACCTTTACCGCCGACCATCAGAAGGTCTCTATTAGCCTTCCTGGGACCGAACCGTTGGAATAAGATCCTTTTCACCGAGTCCAGCAGTCGTTGACAACGCGCCGTCTCTTGCAGGCGTCTATACGGTCGCATGAAGGCCACTATAAGGTTTACGCAGATTTCCCGGCTGGTTCTTGTGACTAAAATAATAATATGATTGAAATGAGTAACTCTTCAAAAAAAAGAGGTTCAGTGTCCACTGCTACGTAGTTCCACGGAGAGGTTTGGTTTGGTTTTGATCCGTGTGCAGCGTGGTCGTGGGACGCACCGGTGTCACTGACTCTGGCAGAGCCACCATCAGGAATCTTAATTTTGATAACACAAAAAATTAGTCGCTAATTAGTCGAAATTTGTCGCCAAATGTCAGAATTTGTCAGTCACTGTTTCAAAAGATATAAGGGTTTATAGGTGTAGGTATAGTCCAAGAGCTAGATCGGAGAGTTCACGAAAAAACTCTTCGATCTGGCTCTTGGACTATACCTTAGTAATTGAACTCATTATATCTCCTAAACTAAGCCACGATTAAATCTGTGACTTGGCGACTGATTCCGACTAATTGGCGACAAAATATGGGAGAAAACAGATCTTTGCTAGGTGCCCTAGTTTTTGAGATATAAATGTGGCCCTGCTGGGGAGACTCTCTCCAGATCGGCCAAATATAAACCCTTATATCTTTAAAACCAGTAACCGACAAATTCTGGTATTTTATGACAAATTTCGACTAATTAGCGACTATTTGTGTTTTCAAAATTTAAATCCCTGATGGTGGCTTAATATTTTTTTTTTTTGTGGATGAGAAAATAAGAAAAAAATGGAAATTTGGATTTGGAAATAATTAACTTATGCAAACATTTTTTCCATGCGTAGGTATTCGTCCATATATTCGTCGACATGTATGTGTCGCAGCCAACTGGCTAAATCAGCCGTTTAGTTAACCGCCTAGCCTTTTAACTAAACGGCAGCCGTTCAACTAACGGCCTGAATGATATTTAGTTTAGGTTGGAAGTCTGTCACGCGAGAGCCGAATTGGTCGCAGTAACAGTAGTAGTGCCAGGGCACCCCGACCAAATGGGTTAGTTTAGAACTGTGATCAACCGCGTGCGAGCCGAGAGAGCGAAGCGAGGCGAGCACTACTTCCAGCCAGGCGGCTAATTTAACCAGTTGGCTGCGACATATGCACCGATTTGAATGATTCTCTTTATGTTTAAATCAAGTTGTAACCAAATCCTGGTCTATCTACATACCAGTAGTATTAGGATACTCCTCAAAATCCGTCACCGCGTCAAAGAGGGCCTCTCCCTCGTCGTCTTCATACATGATGTCAGCAGCGTCAATGATTGAGTTCATTTCGACTGACAGGGCCGTGTCGCGTTCCCTCATCATTTGGTGAAACATGCCCGCGTAGCCTGGTGGGATGAACTATTTTATTTTTAACGACTTCAAAAAAAAAAACCGGCCAAGTGCGTGTCGGGCCACGCACAGTGTAGGGTTCCGTAGTAGCCCGTTATCACTATATAGTACGATTCTGTTGTTATTTATTCTGAATCTAATGAATATAATTAATAATGGTAAAGATATTAGGAGTTAATGGTTATAATAACAATATATGCAAGGGTGTCCAGAGTAAAACAAAACTTTAACACATAACGTAACCACGGAGGTCCTTGCAAGAAAATCTTAACACCGCGATCTACAAAAGTGACGCCACTTCACAACGCCATCTGTTAACGAATAGCGATACTAAACACAACAAAATATTGATTTTCGAAGATAATTATTTAAACAGATTAGACATTAATCAGAACCACTTTCTTCCTTGTAAAGCTAAAAAATAAGAGTACGATTGCTGCCAAGTTAAATTATTTCAATGCACAAAATTGAAATTCCATCATTCCATCTAGCGGCAGTATTGTGAAACTTATGATAATTTATTATGGTTTTTTTATTTCATATTTTGTTTTTTAATGCAAGTCTTTACCCGTCATAAACAAGTAACTACTTCGTCTTAGTCACTATATAGGATTAATGCTAAGGATTTTGTATTTGGTACAAAATTATCCAACACCCAAGTTCAACGACTATTACTGCTAAACTAATAGAGTTATCTTAATTCCTATAGTTTTCCTTTAAAATTCATTTAATGCACTATCATCTTGAATTTTTCCAGATTTTTCAAGCCTGCGCAGTTTAGCTTTTAGAGGGGGGAGGACTGGAACAAAAATTTTCACTTTAAAGTTTAATATTTCGTAAATGGAGCATTAAATCGAAAAATCGTTTTAGAACCCTCAAGTCATTTTAGAAGACCTATTCAACGATACCCCACACGATGGGGTAGACGATGAAAAAAAAATTCATTCCCACTTCACATGTAGGGGAGCTACCCTAAAAAAAAATATTTTCCAAAATTTTATTTTACCACTTTGTATTTTAAAACTTTGTAATTTATATACACACCCCTGCAAAATTACAGCTTTCTAGTACTAACGGTCTCTTAGCAAAACCTCGGACAGACAGACGGACATGACGAAACTACAGGTTCCTTGTAGGCTAAAAAGGAGGAGGTTCTCAATTCGGATGTTTATACAAGGTGTTAATGAATTAACCCAAAACCTCTTAAGAGGTCATTGTACTCATCATTATGAACAACTTTTACTATGGGGCCAAACCTGAAATCGCGAAAAACAATCAGCTGTTCCCTACATTTTGACGTTATGCGAACATAAATCCCTACACACAAACTACACACTCCTAGATCCACAGCCACAATCATTCTCTCCATTATTTTGCTGTGTTAACAACCACTGTAAGCAAACAGAAAAGTCGACGGTTGTATTATAAATTGAAGCCGCAAAATCACCGACTACTACGATACGCATCGCATCATCGCATGCGCATGCGCAGGTTTGCGTACCTACCTAGTTTAGAAGCCCGGAAAGCTGGCAAGAACTTTAAACTTGGTAGTAAAACCCACCCACGTGTTTTTATTGTATGTACTAATAACTTAGAGTAAGAAAGCTATAGAGCATCGGGTAGCGTGGCCGCACATGAGACAAAAAACTAACTTATCTAACATTGGCTACTTATGTAGCTGCCTTGAAAAAACTGGCACGCACTGAGAGACGGAAATAGTATAGCTTTATCCTTTTCTGTTACTTATAATAACTCAATACTTTATCCCTTTCTTGTGGAAATGAAATGGCGCTACCCGCCGTCTATACTTTTCTTTGTCTAAGACTAATAAACTTATTATTAAGGCGAAAGCGCCAGTGTGGCCCGCGAAATTCAAATTTTCTTACGTTTTTTGCAATTTGCTGGTCAGTATTAAGTTGTACGTTGATTAAAATATGATTCGCGGTCGTAACAAATGTGTATTTACAGAATTATAATCATTAAAGTCATCAACACAACTCTCTAAGACCATGTAATCCCCAAATGTCAAGATTTCATGAAATAGTCATTCTTGGGGATTACATGGTCTTAGAGAGTTCATAATCATTCAGAATCATATTTTAATCAACGTACAACTTAATACTGACCAGCAAATTGCAAAAAACGTAAGAAAATTTTAATTTCGCGGGCTACCTTAGAGCTTCCCCCTTAAATTCTTAATATCTCATAGCTCATATCATATCATGCTCAGATAGGAGCCTTTTGGCCTCGTATATGACTTTCTGTTTCATTTTCCATTTTGTTAGGTATTTAAAAAAAAAAATGTTTTTTTTTTATTTTCCTTCTTTCTCTCTTTACTCACTTCGTAAGTGACCGATATTATACGTCGATGATTCAGAGCAGAACCCGGCGATTCTCATAGCGACGCTCATGATCCTTTCACCAACCCAAGCAATCTCACCAGTCTCGTAAAATCTGAAACAAAAATCTGAATAAAAAATCTGAAACAAAAATCTGAAACAAGACACAGCATCATGCGGAGTCAGAGCCGTCTTTACCCGGGGGTGCAAGGGGTGCGGGGCACCCTGGCGCAGGGTGTCAGGTCTTAGGGAGCGCAAGCCGGTCAGGTCATCATAACCGCACCGCTCCAGCGCAGTAACGGCCCGGCACCGCCTCGGAAAAAATCCACCCGTTTGAGCTACCAACTAGTAAGCGCGGCATCTGAACAACAAGCTGTTCCCTCACCGCTGGCGTGCCAGCAGCGGACGGTCGTCTTGCTGACAGCTCGTTGATGACAAGCGGGTGGAGCTTTTCCGAGGTGGTGCCGGGCCGTTACTGCGCGGGAACGGTGCGGTTATAATGAGTGATAACCTTAAGACAAAAATTAAGCCTGCTGGGTCAGCGGGATTGTCCGAAAGGATTACCGATGCCGCGGAAAAAAAAAAAAAAAAAAACAGTCGGCTCACGGGCGAATAGGTAATAAAAGTTTAAATAAATAAGCAGTTACCCATTCATGATAAATTCAGCGTGGTAGAGCACTTCCCTGACTTCGTTCTCTTCCTTTCGAGAGACCAGTCGGGTTAACTGTAGCAGGAACACCATCATGTACCCTTCATCCCACTCGTCCATCAGATCGTGGAACTTCTTGTAAGGTTCGGCAACAGGGGCTGGTCTTGTGAACTTATGGGCTGGAAATAGAAAGGAGAAAGCAAAATGTCTATATTTTATCTCAGAAATATCACACTAATATAATATTATAAATAAAATATAAAATATTAAGTATATATAAAAAAATTAATAATAAATAATAATATTAAATATTATTATTATTATAATTATAGTAAGTATTTAATTTTTGTTATTAGTTTAGGTTTTATGTTAGTACTTTTATATAATACTTTGAATGTAATTGGTTTGTTAAGCCGTGTAAATCAAATAAATAAATAAAGGCGAAAGTTTGTGAGTGTGTGTGTGTGTGTTTATAATAATAATAATCATTTTATTTCAGGTATAATAAATACACCCATATAAAATACACCCATATAAAATTTAACCTGATTACAAATTCAATAAAAAATTACAAATTAAATATTAAATTAAATTAAAAATTAAAAATCATATCGAAAATTGAAATTATAAATTATATCAAACAAAATTATATCCAACATTACATATTATTAAATTATTAACAAAAATCAAAAACAAAACAACACAACAACAGGGGAATAGATAGGTGTTATTGCCGCCGTTTATATGTTTGTTACTTCTTCACGCTCAAACGGCTAGCCGTTTGAGCGTGAAGAAGTATGAGATCATGTGTTATGAATGAGTGTGAGTGTGTGTGATCATGTGATGGTGAGTTTGAGATTGTTAAAGCGTGAGTATGTGTATGTGAGACAAACAGAAAACAGAACCAAAGCGAATTTCAAAACTTATAACAAATTATTTTTCATTCAACTTTAATCGAGGCATAATTTTGAAATTTTGACAGTTATTTCATACAAAAACTGTCAAACGTCAATTTTATTCCTCGAATTAAAAGCTAACTTGGAAAAATCAGCCCTTGTCGGTTGTTTTTAGGGTTCCGTACCCAAAGGGTAAAAACGGAACCCTATTACTAAGACTTCGCTGTCTGTCCATCCCACGGAATAGATAAATAAGTCCGTCCGTCCGTCTGTCTGTCACCAGGCTGTATCTCATGAACCGCGGTAGCTAGACAATTGAAATTTTCACAAATTATGTATTTCTGTTGCCGCTATAACAACAAATACTAAAAACAAAATAGACTAATATTTAAGGGGGGCCCCCCATACAACAAACGCGATTTTTTGCCCTTTTTTGCTCGATATCAATAATGGCAACAGGAAAGCACTTGAAATATTCACAAAATACTCAGTTGTATTTTTAATTTAATAATAAAATAAATATTTAAGGGGGGCTCCCATACCTATAACAAACGTGTTTTTTTCGGCGTTTTTGCCTTGTGGTACGGAACCCCTCGTGTGCGAGTCCGACTCGCACTTGGCCGGTTTTTTTTTTTGTTTAATTTGTAAACTCTCACATGCAGCCGCCATCATACAGCCCTGCCTAGCCTTTTCCCAACTATGTTGGGGTTGGCTTCCAGTCTAACAGGATGCAGCTGAATAACAGTATTTACATGGAGCGACTGCCTATCTGACCTCCACAACCCAGTTACTGGGTAATACGATACCCCTTAGTAAGACTGGTTGTCAGACTTTCAGGCTTCTGACTACCCGTAACGACTGTCAAAGATCCATGAATGACAGCCGGGACCAACGGCTTTACGTGCTTTCGAGGCACGCAGGTGTCTCGGTATGTAAAGATGGTCACCCATCCACAGACCGACCGCGGCAAGCGTAGCTTAACCTGATCGATCGACCTGTGCGGCTGTTATTATTTAGCCACGGGCCCCTCCCCGCCATCATACAGCCAGCGGCAGCGTTTAGAAACTATAGTCGAACTTTTAATTAGCTGCAGTAAAATGACAGCTTATGTGTTAAGTACTTAAATGACAAATTGGCGTCTTTTTGTTTTTTCGCGGCCATCAACAAAATCTTGTTTTTCTAGTACAGAATAGTGTGAGAAACGAAACTTATTTGACATGCATATCTCTAAACTCAGTCCGAAATGAGTTATTAAGAAGTGTCATTTTAATGCAGCTAATTACAAGTCGGACTATAGTAGAGGCATAAATATACAAACCGTTTAGCAGCACGTCGCCCGCAGTAGTTGGTGATCTAGTCACATACTCAGTTATGCCCTCCGGAATAGTCACATACAAGAAGCCTAGATCATCCTCTTTTAACAGCTCCATCCCCGTAACCGCTATTTCGGTTTTAATCGCATAGTTGGGTGGCGGAAGGTCCGGTTCTGATGTCCTTAGTACTTTTTTGGTCCTTCCACCTCTGGTCCTTCCGGCCTTGGAGGTTTTCGTCCACTGTCTGTTGCGGACCCAAGCTTGTGCTTTGGAGAGTGTGCGTTCGATTTGCCGAGGACTGTGTGCTGTTGGTGGAAACAGTCCAGTTAGTGGCTGCGGTGGAGTGGGTATCAGGGTCGTCTTAACTATATTGGGCGTCGGGGTGCGAAAATCAGCCTGCGCCCCCTTTCATCATCATCATTTCAGCCGAAAGACGTCCACCTGCTAGACATAGGCCTGCCCCAAGCACCTCCACTTCGACCGGTTCTGTGCTTCTCGCATCCAACGGGTTCCTGCGGCCTTCACAAGGTCGTCGGACCATCTTGTGGGAGGCTTGTCAACGCTACGTCTTCCGGTGCGCCCCCTTACAACAAAAGAAAATACTTAATTTTTGTGTTAAGGTTTATCACTCATTATAACCGCACCGTTCCCGCGCAGTAACGGCCCGGCACCACCTCGGAAAAACTCCACCCGCTTGTCATCAACGAGCTGTCAGCAAGACGACCGTCCGCTGCTGGCACGCCAGCGGTGAGGGAACAGCTGGTTGTTTAGATGCCACTTACTAGTTGGTAGCTCAAACGGGTGGATTTTTTCCGAGGCGGTGCCGGGCCGTTACTGCGCTGGAGCGGTGCGGTTATGATGAGTGATGATCTGACTATCTGACCGGCTTGCGCCCCCTAAGACCCTGCGCCAGGGTGCCTCGCACTCCTTGCACCCCCGGGTAAAGACGGCCCTGGGTAGTATTGACTGGTGAAGGCCGGGATTTAGTTTTTAAGTATGTAATTCGAATAAAACTCATTGGTTGTAAAGATGATCCAGTCATCGAAGTTCAGGGTGGCCCGCGAAATTTTTTTTTTTTTACGTTTTTTGCAATTTACTGGTCAGTATTAAGTTGTACGTTGATCAAAATATGATTCGCGACCGTAACAAATTACCTAAATCATATTTACAGAATTATAATCATTAAAGTCATCAACACAACTCTAAGACCAAGTATCCTACTGAATGACTATTTCATGAAATCTTGACATTTTAGAATTCAAGTAGTATTACTGATTCTAATTATTATAATTCTGTAAATACATATATTTGTTACGGTCACGAATCATATTATTTTATTCAACGTACAACTTAATACTGACCAGCAAATTGCAAAAACGGTAAGAAAACTTGAATTTCGCGGGCTACCTTAGCGGTTCTGTTTTATACTCACTTATCGATGTGATTCGATTTACTTTAGTAATTCGTTTGTTTTGAGTATAATTAGTCCGTATTTTCATCCGTTTCGACATCGTGAAGAAGTTAAAAACTGTGCTCAATTTAGGATTAAATGTGAACGGTTCTTTTAAGCCAGGGAGTGCTAGCGGAGGATTAGGAGACACGGTGGAAACACGAGTGATAGTATCCGAAGGAGGGGTGGTAGCAGCCCGCGCCGCGATTGTACGTGTGTCCGTACCGTAGGGCATCCAAGTTGGAGGAGAATCCGCCAAGTAATCCGCTGTAGAGGCAACAGGGGAAGGTCTACGATAGGCATAGCTTGGTATGTGCGGAGGCACAGAAAATGGAAACACAGGCCGAGTGAAAGAAGTAGAATTCCTAGTAGTGTGAAAGCTGTCAGGGTATGTTACTGAGGGGGAACAATTTGAATCAATGAAACAAAGGGAGGGTGGGGTCGGGAAAGTGTAAAGTGACAGGTTGAGTGAGTACTCGGGAAAGTCTGGGAGCCCCCCTGGGAGGTCGACAGGAGGAGCAGCGGAGGAGTTTAGTTCGATTCTTGTTACAAGATTGAGATTTTCCCAAAGATTAATTGTGTGTTGCGGTGTATCTTCGCTAGAATTAGTCCTCGAACGGAGCAAAGTCAGATTCTTCCGTCGTATTTCGTCAACTCCAGAAGTCCCTTCCCCCCACATAGTTGTTATGCTATTGTTCAAGAGACGGACATCTTGTAAGTTGTCTTCAAGGTCGACTGTCCTGAGCACTGACTTTTGTTTTTGGATTTCTTGTTGAAAATCTCTGAGTAGTGTATCGATCTTGCGAACAGATCTCTGCATCTGTGCTGACAGTTGTGTTTTGAAATAAGCTGGAATGTGAAGAAGAACATAAGTTGCCGGTAAGTAACTTGACTGCCCCGTTGGTCTCGTGGTTGCAAGCGCGACTGCTGAGCGTGGGGTCCTGGGTTCGATTCCCGGGTCGGACAAAGTGTTATTGGGTTTTCCATTAGGAATTTCTTAGTAACAGTCCGAAGTTTGGAAGTTGGCGGTTTAATACCCCCGTGCCTCGGAAAGCACGTGTCGCCGTTGGTCCTGCGCCTGAACTCTCCCCGGTCGTGTCGGATTGCCGTCCCATCGGACTATGAGAGTAAAGGAACAGAGAGTGCACCTGTGTTTGCGCACACACTTGTGCACTATAATATCTCCTGCGTACCTGGCTAATCTCCATTGAGATTGGCCACCGTGACCGAAAACGGTCGGGGAGATGAACATGCGCAAAAACGATAAATACGGTGTTATTTGTGTGGAAAGTAGGTACAGACACCAAGGTTCAAAGTTGATTGGGTTTTTTTTTTCATTTTAATTTTTTTTTTCGGCTGGTTTGACACCAGCACATCCAAGCTACCCGAATAAGTCAAATTTTCTCAATCAACTTTGAACTTTATTATTTGTCGATAAAGTTGAAAATCTATTAAAAAAAATTGACAGATTGCAGTAGCTTGATGTGTGCTGGCATCCATCTGTACCTACCTAAAGGCCGGGGGTCGGCCATGTTTTTAACCGACTTCAAAAAAGAAGGAGGTTTCTCAATTCGACCGTATATTTTTTTTTTTTTTTTTATGTGTGTTCGCGGATAACTTCGTCGTTTATGAACCGATTTTGATTATTCTTTTTTTGTTGGAAAGGAGATATGCCAAGGGTGGTCCCATGATAAGAAAACCAGGATCTGATGATGGCATCCCAGTGAAATCGAGGGGAACATTCGAAAATCGTAGGAGCGACTAGTGCGTTTGTTAATTTTTTCATTAGGTATTTTAAAGCACTACAATTTAATGAAGGCCTGGAGTCGATCTGATGATGAAGCCGAAAGACAGTCGAGGGAACTCCTCAACGGTTTACAGCAGTTACCTTGTGTTTGGGCTTGATTAATTTGTATTGATGAGAACTTTACACCTACATGGTTGTGACTGTCATTCGGGGTCTGATGATGAAGACGAAGGACAGTTAAGGGAACTCCTCAACAGTTTACAGTAGCTACCTTGTGTTTGGACGATTTACAGCAGTTTTTGTTGGGCTTACTTCATACGGTTCAATATGCCAAAATGTTCAGTTCGTACAATAATAATACCTAATTAAGATTGTAGTTTTACATAGGACGACCACTACCTACTAGTCATGCTGATGCGTCAATTTGAAAAGTTGAGTAATCGCGTCATTTCTAGCAATGCTCTTTCGTCGTGTGGCCTACTCAATAATTAAAGTAACTTGAGCATTTGCTCTCGGAAATCATCATTTGGTAAAGTAGAGCTGATGATGAAGACCACAGATAGCCATCGGAACTACTCAATGACAAATATTTCACGGGTTGCGATTCGGTTACTTTAATATGGTTGCTAAGCAATTTATGCTCGTTACAATGCGTATGGTGAGTGGTTGTTGAGGAGTTCTCCTGGCTCTTACCAGGAGAACTCCTCAACAATAAACGTCCCAGCATCGGGAAAAGCAATATTTTGTAACATGTGATGAGCAGTTGACATTAGGCTATTGTAACTAAGATAAAAAAGCTTGTAATTACAAACTGACCCACTAAAAAGTGAAAAATAAAAACTCTTTACAAAAAAAAAACAACCGACTTCCAAAAAATACACTACAAATTGAAAAATAACTTTAATTTCGGAAGTCGGTGTCATTAAACGAAAATGCGGAACTAAAGACACCGATTTCCGAAATTAAAGTTATTTTTCAATTTGTAGTGTATTTTTTGGAAGTCGGTTGTTTTTTTTTTGTAAAGAGTTTTTTTGTTTCTGCGAACTCTTAAACGAGTGATTTACAGGCAAGTATGCATTTCAACTTGAGTTCGTAGACTGGAACGAATACCTATAACATACCTAAACCTTACTACTAAAAATCGATACTAATATTATAAATCGAAAGTAACTCTGTCTGTCTGTATGTTCTATGTTACCTTTATTTTGTTTTTACCAAGGACATTAATTGCCTATCTTAAATCTCTTTGGTTTTTACACCCTTCCGGCGGCGGGCGATGTCTTGCACGGTCCGCGCCAGCCGGGACGGAACTTCAATTCAATTTCATTTATTTGCATACCTACCATAATGTGGATAAAGGTGTTACAAATAGGCTTTAAACTTAAGCTAAGGATACACATGCCATGGCACAAAAGTATGCAAGTAAGCTTGCATGTCTTATGGTATCCACCAATCAGAAGTTGTTATAGCACACGGCATGCAAGCTACTTGCAAACTTTTGTGCTCAGGATACACATGCCAGCTGGCACGTGTATCCAAAGCATAGTTTACACAAAGCTAACACTGGCTGCCAGCGCTGGCTTGATATTTGCCTTGTGTAAACAGTTTTTCAAGCCAAGCCAGCGCTGGCGAGAATAGAGCGCCCGTCTATTTTCCTAGCCAGTGACCTCCGCCCGCATACCCCTCGACCCCCGCGCCTTCAAACGTGTGCACGTGTATCCAAAGCATAGTTTACACAAAGCTAACACTGGCTGCCAGCGCTGGCTTGATATTTGCCTTGTAAAACAGTTTTTCAAGCCAAGCCAGCGCTGGCGAGAATAGAGCGCCCGTCTATTTTTCTAGCCAGTGACCTCCGCCCGCATACCCCTCGACCCCCGCGCCTTCAAACGTGTGCACACCCGAAGAAAAATCCGTGAATGAGTGGCCTCGTCTAAACAGGGGCCAGGCCAACCCTGGCTTGTCTGCAGGACTGGCGCCAGCTTTACTGGCTTCGTATAAACTCTGCTTTAGATACAGTTATGGACCCTGTAAGGGCACAGCCACACCACAACTTCTGGGTGATCTGTTGCGATAAGGGCGCGTGTCATATCTCATAAACTACCCAATGGAAAAAGTAGAAGTTATGTCGTTGGAATCGTTACGAAATAGGCTAACTCATTTTGTAATGGATTGATCCAGTTTTTACCGACTTCAAAAAAAAGGAGGTTATCAATTCGACACGTATGTATGTAATATTATTGGAATTGCATTATATTCACATATGACATCTATTAGGGCTTCCAAACAAATATACAAAATTTTAAAGACGTATGTATGTATGTTTGTCCACGCATATCTCCGTAACTATTAATCGGATCGTGACTATTCTTTTTTTATTGGCTTACATTTACTTCAACTTAGGGAACAGTGCAAGTTGCAAGTGCAAGGACTAAGACGTGAAAGTGTGACAGCCTGGCTTATTGATACGAGCTACGGGTGTAGTGTCAAAGGGAAAACATCTCAAAACCTTGGTCAAATTCTAGTGCAACAACTAAAAATTACGAAATAAAAAGTACCTAATTTAAAAAAATTAAACCGACTTCAAAAAAAAAATTAACTCAAAATTATGAAATAACTTTAATTTCGGAAGTCGGTGGCAAAAAACTAAAACTAGAATACAGATCCCAAGACACCGACTTCCGAAATTAAAGTTATTTCATAATTTTGAGTTAATTTCTTTTTGAAGTTGGTTTAATTTTTTTAAATTACTTTTTATTTCTTGTAATATGTTATCAATTCTAGTTTGAAATCAGGGTAAGGAATTCTTTTTTATAATAAGGGTTTTAATTAAAAAAATATAATATGTACCATTATTTCAAAAAGTTTTTGTTTTATTTAAGTACATTATTAAACATACATACACTTTCACGTAATCAATAAAAAACACACCGCACCATACGTTTTTTTTACACCACAAGTATGGCAATTTAAAAACACATGAAATGGGATGATATAATTAAAATTAATAAAAACGTAGAGACAATTTTGATCATTAACATTATCTTATTAATAATTTATTTTACAATACATCAGTATTTTCACCAGTATTTTACATGGAGCGACTGCCTATCTGACCTCCACAACCCAGTTACTGGGTAATACCCCCTGGTAAGACTGGTTGTCAGACTTTCGGGCTTCTGACTACCCATAACGACTGTCAAAGATCCACAAATGACAGCCGGGACCAACGGCTTAACGTGCTTTCCGAGGCACGGAGGGGTCTCGGTATGTAAAGATGGTCACCCATCCACAGACCAACCGCGGCAAGCGTAGCTTAACCTGATCGATCGACCTGTGCGGCTGATATTATTTAGCCACGGGCCCCCCTCGGGTTTACTTCTTTGTATTGTTCTTAAAGTACTTAATGAATTTTATGAGTAAAAAGTAGATAAGTACTAGTTAATGTAGAACTAATCGCCTATCTAGGTTTTGTTTTTTTAAAGTGCGTAATTTAAAAGTACATCGCCGGCTAACTGTTATAGAAGTCTTTTTTTTTTAAATATATGATATTCTTCAGGATATTATATGCTAGGTAGTGTGTTGAAAACATAATACTTACAACTAATTTGATACGATAGAAAAAAAAAATCAAGAACATACCTCTAAAAACTTTCTTTTACATACAATCATTCTGATTTTTTGTCAGATTATTCTACAAGCAACATACTAAAATACTAGTGTTTTAATTTTTCAGTCCAAACAATAGTTTTTTGTAATTAAATAAATGCTTCATATTTTGCTATAAATTACCAGCGTTGTGTCATCGCGCTTCTCTTTCTTTTCTATGCAGTCCGACAGTGACCGCGCGTTAGGTCATGAAAGACCCTTATAGCACAATAAAAAGGCATGTTGCCTAACAAAAACATTCCAGAAGTCAACAACCAAAACAAACAATATTTCACTAGAAAATGCCTAAGTACCTAGTCAAGGATCAATGAAATTATACGGATGCGCCAATTCTGTCACATCTGAACATGAAATTCGTAAAAAAATGACAAAATAGAGACATGAACAGGACTACATATTTTTTAACCGACTTCAAAAAAGGAAGAGGTTCTCAATTCGCGTTTTTTTTTAATAATTTGTATCTACAACAAACATGTATCAGAATAACTTACCACAATTCACCAAGTCAATGAAACGAACAAAGGTTTGGTCCAAAAAATATAGATATACTTAATAATTATAATATATTAGGAAGAACTAAATAATTATAATGTTAAAGGAGGAGGAGAAAGAAGAGGGGAAGGAGGGGAAGGAGGAACAGAGGAAGGAGGAGCAGAGGCAGGAGTATCAGTGTGATAGAAGGAGTGGAAATCAAATTGGCAAAGAGGTTTCCTGCAACCGACACAGAGCGTAAGTACCCGCTTCTTGCAGACAGTGCAGCGCCTTCGCTGGACCTGTCCGCTGGCAAGGGGCGGGTACTTTTCAATGCGGTGAATAACATTACTGCGTTGGTTCAGTGCGATTACAGGGGGAATGGACTTGGGATTGGGAATTAGGTGCTTGGAAAGGAGTGATTTTACTAGGGATTCACGAAATTTTCTATGAGTAAGGGAAGAACCAGGTTGTGCGCGGTGAATTACAAATGAATTTAGTATGGACACATTTAATAGTCTCCTGAATAATTTCTTGTACCAGACCCTGGTTCGTTTCCGCTCGATGGGATACGCGGCCAGCATCTGATCTTTTTTATCCACCCCACCCATCATGATATTGTAATCCAATATCAGGATGGGTTTGGTGGTGTTCTGGACTTCCCTAGCGGCGTTACCATGGTATGTTGAGACCATACCGACAGTGTTATTGTCACACCATACCATGATGTCGATGTCCCCTGAAGTAAGTCCAGTGATCTGACCTGGGCGCATGTCCCCCTTGGTCACACGGTGCAGGGCCGGCGGAAGAAACTTACGGTTCGTCCGCAGGGTCCCTACACAGTCAAAGCCCAAGGCCTTGAGGCGTCGAGCGAGAACTGGTGAATTATAGTAACTGTCCATCCACAGCGTGTACCCCTTGTTCTCAAGACCATGTGTGAGCCTTAAGACAATGGACGGCGTAGACTCGTTTAATGGATCTTCAGACCGCTGCGATGGGTTTTCATTACCCTTATGAGCGTGAACCTCAAACCGCCATAGATAGCCGGTTTGAGATTCACAAATCTCATAGGTTTTGATCCCCACCGAAGCAGCTTTATTTGGAATAGATTGGCGGATAGCCAACCAACCTTTCCATTGGAGAAGAGACTCGTCCAGCGAAATGTTCTGACTCAAAATATACAAACTAGAAAACTTCATGTTCATGTGTGACAGAACTGGCTGAATTTTAAAAAGTCTTGCCTCGGAACCGTCCAGTTGTAGCCCACGCATGTCTTCGTTGTTTCTGAAGTGCAAACACGTAGACAGCAGTCCGAAACGTCTCAGAGACATGTGTGCGCTAAAACCTGGAGTATAGAATATGTCAGGACTGGCACCCCAGTACTCTTCGATAGTCGACTTAACGACCATCCCCATTGCAATATTTAGGCCCAAATACACATAGAGTTCATCGGCATTGGTGTCACTCCACATCGCGATTCTGCTATGGGGACGGAGTTGGTTGTTATCCCACAGCTGGGATGTCAGTTGCTGAGCATATCTATTGGTTTCCGAGGCAATGTACTCCATAAATTGTCGATCCCATATGTCAACGAAAATGTCATACGGGTCGACACTTGGAGTCGTCGGACCAGCGTTCATCTCGGAAAAGGTTTCCCGCCTAGATTCAGGTGGAATCGGAGGATTCGGAAACTCTCTCCACTCAAATTCATTCACACTCCACGGCCGGTCCGTTGCCGTTGGAGGGACAGAAACTGGCGCAAGGTCGCCGCTGTCGGCTGCGGGCACAGGGTCGTCGACGAGCACAGGGTCAGCTGCGGGCACAGGGTCGTCGACGAGCACAGGGTCAGCTGCGGGCACAGGGTCGTCGACGAGCACAGGGTCAGCTGCGGGCACAGGGTCGTCGACGAGCACAGGGTCGGCGGTGGGTGCGTCGTTATCCTCCTCAGTATCACTATCCCCTGCCTCTATTGCTGCCCTAAACCATCTTGGAAGAAAATGTGGTACCAACTCCTCATCCTCGCTCTCGTCAGAGCCTGCTTCGCTTCCTGTAACAAATGATAGGTAAGTACAAAATCTGGGACTAGAGGTTTGTTGGCCCTTAGCACCCATCCCAAGCTGCAATCAGCAGTTACTTACCTAAATTTACAATCTCCTCTTTTTCCGTTTCGCGCACGCGCCCACGAGGGCGAGGGGGAGGAACTGGACGCTGCATCGGTGACGCGGGTGGCTTGGCTGTATTATATTCCAAATGCCTGGAACAAAAGGAGTGCTGTAGTACCACCTATGATATATGTATCTTAGACATAAATAGAAAAGTCCGAAGCCGACTTACATTGCCGGTGAGGGCACCGAAACTAGAAATCAAATCATTTATTCGCATAGAATGTGGGTATTTAACAAAAGTTGGTAAAATAAAAATATATATTGGCCCGTGCACATTCTGCCTGAGTATTGGCATGCAAAATTTAACAAATTAAGTTTCAAATTTAAATACTAAGGAACACCAAATAGATTTAATAATTTCAAAGATAAGTTTCAAATTTAAATACAGTTGGAACACTAATAAAATAATTAATAATTATAATAATTTCAAAATTACATTTTTAGAGACATCGGTAAGGCAGGTGCTAACGGTGCAATTGCAGCATCTTCAGCCTCGGTGCTCACCGATGTCTCTTCGACCTTAACCTCCACCTTGATATGCAAATCCGGCGCAGGCAGGTGGAAGCGGTCGGTAGTGCTGGCTGTCATTTGGGTCTATATGTATAGACATTTTAAAGTATAAGTTAAACTTGCTAGCAGTATATACTTTATTGTATTTAGACGGGTAAAAAAAACAAAAGTAAATTCTAACATAACTAAAACTATACAGAAACTAGAAAATAGCGTCGAAAAACTCATCCGCATCGCTGTCGACTGGTAATGTACAGACGCCAGCAGGTCAACCTACCCGAAACTGTCAGATTTTCCCAATCAACCTTGAACCTTATGCTTTAGCAATAAAGTCGAAAATCTATTAAAGAAATCTGACAGATTGTAGTAACTTGATGTGCTGGCGTCCGTACCCAAGAGACTGGCGGCATTACCACGTTGTACGTTGTTACTCTGGCCAAGATAAAAGCCAGTCCTTGGGTCACGGGAAGTGTCAACCAGCCGTTTCGAAATTTCTTTAAAAAGACCATGAGCACTCGGACCCCACGGCCCGAGGGTTTCAACCCCAAACAGCTCGAAAATATAATTTCCGATGAGGTTATTATATTTTCGCCGCTTGAGGTTCTCCGCAGCCGCAGTATATACTTAGGTAGAACTACTTACTGTGGCCGCATGCGCCTACGTTTCGTATGGAGAGGGGTCTCCAGACCCACTCCAACCGGCATCTCCCCGATGTCCACGATTCGAAGTCTAAAATTCAAAATGATTCAATTGTACTTACTAACTTAACAATTTTGATAAGTGAAAAAGGAAAAATAAATACAATTAGTGAGAAAACAAAAAACAGTTAAAAAAGTATGCTAACTCTTCAATAGTGCTAGGCCCAGAGCGGTCATTACGGCCTCGGTTGCTCGCTTGTCCTTGGCCTCGGCGTCGGCCTCGACCGCGACCGCGACCGCGACCTGGAGCCACTGGTTGACCGGCCGCCTCAATCGCCACCGGTTGACCGGCCGCCTCCCCACCACCTCCTCCTGCTGGTAGCACACGGACACCCCGCACCCTTCCTCCACGGGAACGTACTCTAATTTAAAACATGGAAATAAAACAATAGCTTTTAGAAAAGCAGTAAGAAATGCGGAAAGAAGACCAGTTAAAAGCCACACAAAAAAGGAAAAAAAAAAAAAAAAACTGGCCAAGTGCGAGTCGGACTCGCACACGAAGAGTTCCGTACCACAAGGCAAAAACGCCGAAAAAAACACGTTTGTTGTATGGGAGCCCCCCTTAAATAAGTATTTATTTTATTTTGTTTTTAATATTTGTTGTTATAGCGGCAACAGAAATACATAATTTGTGAAAATTTCAACTGTCTAGCTACCGCGGTTCTTGAGATACAGCCTGGTGACAGACAGACGAACGGACAGACAGCAAAGTCTTAAAACAAACAAAAACCTTGTTGCACATGCACCTACATCCTTCGATCAATCTATTATTGATCGACACCTACATAGTACTTCTATGTTTATTGTTTTGTTTTAAGGCGAAAGCGCCAGGGTAGCCCGCGAAATTCAATTTTTTTTAGGTTTTTTGCAATTTGCTGGTCAGTATTAAGTTGTACGTTGATTAAAATATGATTCGCGGCCGTAACAAATATGTATTTACAGAATTATAATCATTAAAGTCATCAACACAACTCTCTAAGACCATGTAATCCCCAAGAATGACTATTTCATGAAATCTTGACATTTGGGGATTACATGGTCTTAGAGAGTTGTGTTGATGACTTTAATGATTATAATTCTGTAAATACATATTTGTTACGACCGCGAATCATATTTTAATCAACGTACAACTTAATACTGACCAGCAAATTGCAAAAAACGTAAGAAAATTTGAATTTCGCGGGCCACCTTAGAGCTTCCCCCTTAATATTGTAGAATAAGCTCAACAATAAATCAAACAACTAGTTACGAGTGCCACTACCACAATAGTTTTTTGTGCATAAGCCAAAGTTGACAACCATAGAGTGACCGCCGAGCGTAGGTATGAAAAGTGAAGTACATACATGTGATTGCCTTCTGTACTATCTGTATTTTGTGCCGTCAACGAACCCAGTTGAGTTGCATAATTTATTAATGTTTGGCCGAATGTTTATATGTCCGAATTTACAATACTTTTAAGATAGCAAGAATTTTATTTGGCGTAATTTCACTTAGCTTATTATGAAGATAACAGTAGAATTATTTTTTAACGAATATTGTTTGTTCGGTGTATTTATCCATGGTATTTGAATGAACTATAAAAATAATGGTTTCTATAGGCGATCTCGGGATTTGGGGCACCCCGACTTGGGTTAGGTTAGGTTCCTTTTATTAACCCTGTAGACAGAAATAGGGGCTCCGTCGACTAGGTACCTCTTATTTATTATTGCTTGTGAACCAACTTAGACCCTTATTAATTATTTAAAAAAAATGGTTAGGTTAAATTGTGATCCCTTCGCACGAACTCACGTAAAGACGATTCTGATTCTGACTGTGAACTTTCTGCGATGAGATGGTTCCACTTTTTAGTTAAGTTTAGGGAGTTTAAGCAAATTGTGCACCTCGCACTTTCGAGTATTGGCTTTTCCGAAATGTCACTTTTCTTTTCCCTCGCTTTTTCGTGAGATGATTCTGACTTACAAAATTATGAGTTTTGAATGTATTCGATAGGTGTATGCCAAACGATTTTCTGCGAAATGAAGTTTATGCTATAAGTACGCTGTTATGCAAAATAATAATAGGACATGAAAAGTTCTGCTCAGGGACCCATTTTTTATTCGGTAAGTAATAAAAACAGAGTACTTTTTGGTCAGTGGAAGTGATGGTTTTGACTCGACGCGGACGATGTTCAAAGAAATAACAATTTTTGTCCAAAATCTTTATCCAATACACAGTCTAAGTATTAATAAAAACGGTTTATTACTTACCTGTCCATGTCCTGTAAGCAATCAAGCACTAAACACTCACAAATTTTTTTTTTTTAAAAAGAATCACACACTTTCTTGCACGACGTCTGTTCGCGCAATCACAAAACAAACAATATGGCAAGCAAAGAGTATAATAATAATACGGGAGCAATATGGCGTCGCCGGCCGGCGCCCGCCGCGCCAGTGTTGCCAGAAATGCCAGATGACCGTCTCGCGTTCTCCCCAAACCTTCACCGAAATCCCCTCAAAATTCGGGTTTTGAAAATAAACCCCACAAATCACAAAATATTTAATTTTTTAATCAATTGTTTATTCATATTTTTTTTTTAATTAAAATTAATTTTCTTTCCTTATGATTCATGAAAGATACAATTTTATGCCGCATTTACATGCCGCATTTACACAATCGCGCGAACCGCGAGGCGAACCACGAGCCGAATCACGAACCCGCATGTGTAAACAGTGGGCTCGCTATTCGGCTCGTGGCTCGCCTCGCGATTCGCGTGATCGCGTTGGGAGCGGTTTTTCGGACGCGAATCAAAGGGCACGAACCGCGAACACGAACTTACTGTTTACACATTCGCCTGCATTCAGTTGACTGCTAGCGCCCGACCCAACAGGACGTGTAGACAAAATAGAGTGGAGTGAAGGGCGAATTTTAGAATTCCTAGAACTGTATCAAAAGGAAGAGCTCATTTGGAACCCAAAACATCGCAATCATAAAGAGACAAAAGATATACGATGCATGGAACCGTATATCAACTAGTATGAGATTGCCAGTCAGCAACTTAAAATTAAAGAAGAATTTTTACTTTAAATTAAATTTTTATTAAATTTTTTACTTTAAATTAAAGATTTTTTTTTTACTTTTTTACGCAGGATACCTATCTAAATAATTGTATAAACTCATTAGATATTTAGATGTAGCGCGCATGCCGCAATTATTTCCACGTCCTCCATGTTCGTGTTGTGGTTCGTGTCGTGGTTCGTGTGCGATTCACCCCGCGAATGTGTGAACAGTAGTTCGCGACGGGGCTCGTATATGAATGGTTCGTCGAATAGTTCGTCGAGCCACGAGGCGAATAGCGAGCACGATTGTGTAAATGCGGTGACACAATCGCGCGAACCGCGAGGCGAACCACGAGCCGAATCACGAACCCGCATGTGTAAACAGTGGGCTCGCTATTCGGCTCGTGGGTCGCCTCGCGATTCGCGTGATCGCGTTGGGAGCGGTTTTTCGGACACCGCATTTACACAATCGTGCTCGCTATTCGCCTCGTGGCTCGACGAACTATTCGACGAACCATTCGTATACGAGCCCCGTCGCGAACTACTGTTCACACATTCGCGGGGTGAATCGCACACGAACCACGACACGAACCACAACACGAACATGGAGGACGTGGAAATAATTGCGGCATGCGCGCTACATCTAAATATCTAATGAGTTTATACAATTATTTAGATAGGTATCCTGCGTAAAAAAGTAAAAAAAAAAATCTTTAATATAAAGTAAAAAATTTAATAAAAATTTAATTTGACTGGCCTGTTGGTCTAGTGGTCAGTGACTATGACTGCTATGCCGGAGGTCGTGGGTTCGATTCCCACCCAGGACAAATGTTTGTGTGGTGAGCATGATCATTTGTTCTGTGTCTGGGTGTAATTTATCTATATATGTATGTATTTAGAAATATATAAGTATGTTTATCAGTTGTATATTACTCATAACACAAGCTCTGCTTAGCTTGAGACTAGACGGCGTTGTGTGATAGTTGTGGAATATTATTATTATCTCCTTTATTCAATTAAATTCTTATAAATTATTATTATTATTAATTTAAAGTAAAAATTCTTCTTTAATTTTAAGTTGCTGACTGGAAATCTCATACTAGTTGATATACGGTTCCATGCATCGCACATATCTTTTGTCTGTCTTTATGATTGCGATGTTTTGGGTTCCAAATGAGCTCTTCCTTTTGATACAGTTCTAGGAATTCTAAAATTCGCCCTTCACTCCACTCTATTTTGTCTACACGTCCTGTTGGGTCGGGCGCTAGCAGTCAACTGAATGCAGGCGAATGTGTAAACAGTAAGTTCGTGTTCGCGATTCGTGCCCTTTGATTCGCGTCCGAAAAACCGCTCCCAACGCGATCTCGCGAATCGCGAGGCGAGCCACGAGCCGAATAGCGAGCCCACTGTTTACACATGCGGGTTCGTGATTCGGCTCGTGGTTCGCCTCGCGGTTCGCGCGATTGTGTAAATGCGGCAGGACGCGAATCAAAGGGCACGAACCGCGAACACAAACTTACTGTTTATTCGCCTGCATTCAGTTGACTGCTAGCGCCCGACCCAACAGGACGTGTAGACAAAATAGAGTGGAGTAAAGGGCGAATTTTAGAATTCCTAGAACTGTATCAAAAGGAAGAGCTCATTTGGAACCCAAAACATCGCAATCATAAAGACAGACAAAAGATATACGATGCATGGAACCGTATATCAACTAGTATGAGATTGCCAGTCAGCAACTTAAAATTAAAGAAGAATTTTTACTTTAAATTAAGTTTTTATTAAATTTTTTACTTTAAATTAAAGATTTTTTTTTACTTTTTTACGCAGGATACCTATCTAAATAATTGTATAAACTCATTAGATATTTAGATGTAGCGCGCATGCCGCAATTATTTCCACGTCCTCCATGTTCGTGTTGTGGTTCGTGTCGTGGTTCGTGTGCGATTCACCCCGCGAATGTGTGAACAGTAGTTCGCGACGGGGCTCGTATACGAATGGTTCGTCGAATAGTTCGTCGAGCCACGAGGCGAATAGCGAGCACGATTGTGTAAATGCGGTGTTATACTATTTCAGCAATAGCTTCCATTACTGAATCAACCTCTAGTTACTTTACTCTTTGATCAACCTCTTCACCCGCGTCGTTTGCAGTTCCGTATATTTTTTCTGAATTAAATCTGTATAACATCTTTGATCTGGGTATATATAATGAACCCATCCTTCTAGCTATGTATTATTTTATCTTATTCTCAAGATTGATTCGGCAGTGTGAATGGTCAATCTGTTTCGAAGTTTGACTACTTGCGAAAAGGCTTTTTTCATTTCACAACTGCGTTAGAAAAGGCAACGACAAAATTCTAATGCCAATTTGCTAACATGTCCGTAAGTTACCTACATCACCGACTGCATTTTTTTTGTGTGTGCTTTAATAGATTAGGTAGTTAGTGGTTTGATCGCGTTGATTCGATTGATTCATTCTGATAATATATTTGTTATTATTATCAACATCTTCGGCGCAAAATAATTGGCAATGTCGAACAACTACAGGGATAGTTCTGTGAAGAACACACACAGAACATACAGTGGTAGTTACGTGCGACCATCTTTTATATGGCTAATCTGCCACAGACTGGGCAAAAAATCTGCCAAAACCTGCCACACTTGGCGCCAAAATTGCCAAAAATAAAATATGCCTTCAGTTGGTTTAAAGATGACACAGCCTCCGTGTTCCATAATCCCCCTCTTTTGTTGTATTCTCTTCATAATTATTAATGATTCATTGCACAGAACCGCACACGATACACATCAAAAGAGAATGAGGTAAAATCAAAAGTTGATTGGAAACCAAATCAATAAAGAAGATAAGAATATGAACACTATTCCAGTTTGATTACAGTTCATAATTGTATGGCGCACTTCTTGTTTAAAAACAGAATAAGCGGGAAATCCCCGTATAATTTGGCTATGAAACAGAAGTTCGATAAAATTATATATAAATCCTGATGTAATTACTTCAAAAAAGATGAATGCTTGAAAATTCAAATTAAGTAATGTGAATTTTCTTCAAATCTTTTAAATCTGCCACTTTTGTAAATCGTCAGTATGATCTGCCACAGACAAAATTTAGGAGCGAAATCTGCCAAAATGACAGAAATCTGCCACAAATGGTCACACTGGTAACAACGCACTTTCTCTGTCTCGCTCTAACAACGCGCTTTCTCTCGCTCGCTCGGTCGTCAGTGTCGTCGTGTTGCATCGTGGATTCAAGATTCAAGCTAATAATTTAAAATATTCATTCCGTTACGTGCATTATCTAGGTATCTTACGATAAAACACATATTTTACTGTTGGGGATATCTGGGACACAGGCCTCTCGGTGAGAGGGAGTGGGCCGTAATCCAGCACGCGGGCGGGCCCAGTGCGGGTTGGTAGATGTCACATGTCTTCGAATTTTTTATTCTAGCACATGCCGGTTTCCTCACGATGTTTTCCTTCGCCGTTTTGAGCAGTGGTGATGAAGTAATTTACACAAAGTAAAGCGCCTGTCTGGATTCGAACCTACGACCTACAACTCGTAAGTCGCGGCCGTTACGACTGGGCCACCACTGCTCTCAAACTCAACTCAGTCTAAACAAAGGAAGTCATATTTTTTATTTTTTAGTGAGCGCGGTCACTGACGGACTGCATAGAAAAGAAAGAGAAGCGCGATGACACAACGCTGGTAATTTATTGCAAAATATTTACATAAAATGTATTTATTGACTAAAAAATTAAAACACTATAATAGTGTATGTCGCATGTAGAATAGTCTGACAAAAATCAGAATGATTGTATATGTATCTTAATGGTATGGTTTTTATTGTAAAAAGAAAGTTTTTAAAGTTTTTATCTTCATGATTTTTTTTCTATCGTATCAAATTTGTTGTACAGTCAACAGCAAAAGTAGATGATCAAAATCAGAAATTCAATACTTATGAACGGAGTTCGCGTCTGAACTGTGTGGCCAGGGACGGTTACCGTTACCAAAAAAATACCGGTAAAATTACCAAAACATTTCGTTCTGTTACGTTAAATATTTAACGTTAATTATAACGTTATAACACAGGATTTACCGGTATTAAAATAGCGTTACCAATAACGTTATTTTGCTAAAATTTACCTACGTCTGGTGCGACGCGACGTTGCCAAACCGAAGCGCGCGCTGTGCGTTCGCCGGGGCTTCTAAGCGGAGCGGCAACAAAAATATGAATACAAGACGGCTCGCGCTCGCGCGTTTCATTTTATAATCATACTAGCTGACCCGGCGAACTTTGTACCGCCCCGCCAGCCGCTCGCACTTTTTAAATCTCTGCTATCTTCTAAGATATTCATTTTAATGATATGCTGTAAAAGGCAATTTTGATCTACATGAAATTCACAACGTAGGTACCTAATGTATTTAATTGGATAAGGAATAATACTGTATTGTTTAAACAGTATTATTCCTTAACTTAACTTTTTATAAACATGATTATAATCCTCAAGTATCCAAATAAATACGTTATTCATTACGTATTTAATTTTGAACAAAATTGCCCTTGACATCATTAATTGATTTCAATGAATATCTCAGTAGATAGTTTTAAAATAATAAACCTGAAGAGTTTATTTGTTTCAAAGCTCTAATCTCTGGAAGTAGCGCTCGGATTTATAAAAATGTTTTTGCATTTGATAGCCCAATTTTTGAGGAAGGCTATAGGCTATTAAACATTACGCTAGAACTCTTAAGAGTTGAGCAAAAAGAAAAAAAGTCAGAAGTTTTCGCTTTAGCGAAAACGAAGTAATAGCGCAGGCGGGCGATGCGATGCGACGGGGTGGGTCGGGGGAACAAAAAGTTTTACGCGGACGAAATCGCGAGCGGAAGCTAGTGATAACAATAATGGGTTTCATACTACCTTCGTAAACTACCTGTCATAAACTGCCTAGCCTTTTCCCAACTATGTTGGGGTCGGCTTCCAAACTAACCGAATGCAGCCGCTCCATGTAAAATACTGGTATGCAGCTGCATACCAGTATTTTACATGGAGCGACTGCCTATCTGACCCCCACAACCCAGTTACTGGGTAATACGATACCCCTTGGTAAGACTGGTTGTCAGCCTTTCGGGCTTCTGACTACCCGTAACGACTGTCAAAGATCCACAATTGACAGCTGGGACTAACGGCTTAACGTGCTTTCCGAGGCACGGAGGGGTCACAGTATGTAATGATGGTCACCCATCCACAGCCCAACCACGGCAAGCGTAGCTTAACCTGATCGATCGACCTGTGCGGTTGTTATTATTTAGCCACTGACCCCCCCTGTCTACCTACCTATTATATAAAGTACCTTCTTCATATTATTTCCTTTATTTCACTAAATACATATTATATTTTTAAATATTAGAATATAAAAACATTTAAAAATAGGTATCGGGAACAGGGTCCAAGCTACCGGCGGTCAGGGCTCCAGAGAGAGGAACCTCCTAACAATGCGAGCCGTGTCCAGAAGTACTGCTTTCTGAATCAAACCCTTGATCCAGCTGCCCAACGACAGTTTCCTCAGGTGTTAGTCGAGGCACTTGGCTATGAACCCTTTGGCTGTCACGACTATCGGCACAATGATTGCTGAGTCAACATCTCACATGTCGACAACCTCACGAGCCAAGTCAAGATACTTGATTTGTTTTTCTTTCTCGGCTTTCACGAGGTTCTCATCATGCGGGACGATTATGTCAATAATCATTGCGCGCCGCTCTGATTGATCCCCCACCACTATATCAGGCTTATTGGCAACAATAGTCCTGTCAGTGATGATGGATCGATCCCAGTACAATGTGATATTTCCATTTTCGAGAACTGGGTTGGGCACATACCTGTAGTACGGCACCTCCGATTCCACAAGGCTGTATTTCAGAGCAAGCTGCTGATGGATTATTCTGGCTACAAATTTGTTCCTATGCAAGTACTCCCCGTTAGCTAGACGAGAACATCCGGAGATAATATGCCTGATTGATTCCCCCGGCCGGTGGTATGCCCAAAAGATGTCAACGTGCCATCTTTCACAATAAATCTCAGGTAATTGTTCGCCATCATAACTTCGTCCATAATTACATAGACAAAACCTTCGCTTTCTCCAAAGAGGTTACCGAAACGCAGCCAGGTGACGGACGCTAGTAGGTCTACATCGGGTCTATGTAGGGCCCGGAAATAGCGTCCGTGAAGCATCTTCCTCTGCCATACCTCCATGCGATCATTAGTGTCAAGCACTACTGGCTTGCGCCAGTTCTCTTTACCTAAGGAAAGCGGGGTGAGGCCCTTGTCCACCGCGACTACATCTCGAACCATCTCCACGTCGGTTTCTAGGAAATATTCCCTGAAACTGCGTATCTCGCGGTTGTGGCGGGTCTTAGCGTTTAAAAAGCCTCGACCTCCACACTTTCGCGGGATATACGCCTCATTCATTACCGATGACCGTGGGTGATGCATTCGATTTGCAGGCAGCAATGTACGGACTCTCATATCCAGGACGTCGAGTTCGATCTGAGTCCATTTGAGTTTGTCGAAAGAGTACATCAAAACCGGCATGACCCAACCGTTGAAGGCGCGCTTCTTGTTACGATCCTGAGTGTATCGCTCTACTCGCCGTTTATACCGACGAATACGGTTCGCCCATGCATACACTTTCTGCTACAGGAAGTCGATGCGCTTTATTATGACATAAGAAATATAGTCTTGAAGACTGATATCAGTACGTTCATGGTTTTCGAGGGTGCTGAAGCCGATAGTCAGGTCAAAATGAAAATCCAAGATGGCAGCTGCAAAAATTATAATATTTGTCGTCATGAGTGTCGTTTTCATGGTTTTTGAGGGTGCTGAAGCCAATAGTGTGGTCAAGAGAAAAATTCAAGACGAAGGCAATAATGTACTTCAAAATTTCGTGATTTTTAAATTTTCGCAACCGCCAACTTGGATTTCCATTTTGAATTTCGTTCCTGACGGGGGTCCCCCGCGCCCACGTTTTTTTTTTTTCAAATCCCAAGTTTTGGGTCGTAACTTATATGGATAGATCTTAAAAAATGCAACCAAAACGTACTTATATTTCGAACAAGATAGTATGCTTTGACAGGTTTTGTGAATACCCCGCAGTTGTAATAAATGTCTTTCCTATCTTCCAAACATCCAAACATCTTTCACACTATTTCTATAGTAAGATAGGAATGATTAAATTTAAGTAAACCGGCCAAGTGAAGTGAGTGTCAGCTAGACCAGGCACAATTAATTTTTCTATAGTTGGGACTTGGGAGTTTGGGACGAATTTATCCCAAACAACATTTTATGTTCTTAATAATTGCAAAGTAGACGCTACAGAACACTAAGTTGAAAAGCGTGTCCTACACGCATTCGATTTTTTTTTTACCTTATTTTTATGTATTTACTTATATATCTGTCTGTCAAGATCATAGTGTATACATACAGAGCCGTGCGGTTGACTGTTCATGTGCCTATTTATGTGACTTATATGTTTACTGGCCGATGTTTTAGTCAGAAATTTTAAATATTATGTATGTACTTGTAGCGGTATCTATAACGCCACATGAGAACAACGCGTCATACTGACGTCACGCAAATCCTGCATCGCGCAAGCAGAGTTTACCGCGCAATTAGCATAGATACAACGGCCCGACATGAATCATCGGGCAGTTGCCCGCCAGACACAACACCTGTCTGGTCGGAGGATCCTCCCTTTTCTATGGAGGTTGAGTGAACTTTACACCCTGTTCCTCATACATCTATATACTTACACATTATACGGTTCTCGTAATATCTCTTTTTTAGGGTCCCGTACCTCAAAAAGTAAAACCGAACCCTTATAAGATCATTTCGTTGTCCGTCTGTCTGCCCGGTAGTCAAAATCCTTTTTCTCAGGAATGCGTAGAGTTATCAAGTTGAAATTAAAATCAATTATTCAAGGCTGCAATCTCTTGAAGCAGTGAGAAAATCAAACTTCTAAGTCAACACAATCAAAAGATACGGCCATTTATGTTCCAAAATCAAAACCTATAGTAGGGTACTTCCCGTTGACGTAGGATCATGAAATTTGGCAAGAAGCAATGTCATATAGCCCTAGTCAAGGAAACTATACCGTAAATTCGTACATTACAAATAAAAAAATTGTAAAACTATATCTACAAATTTATACGGAGCCCTCGGTGTGCGAGTTCGAGTCGCACTTGACCGGTTTTTTTAAGTATATGTCGCAGGATGCAGCACAGAAACAATATATATTGTATACACGCTGAAGCTAGTCGTACATAACACCAAACAAAATATGCTAGTCTCCCCACCGTCATTGATAGAAAGAGATAGACGTATATTTATACGTCTATCTCTTTCTATCCCTCCTCACCTATCTCTTTCTTTTCTTTCTATTTATTAGTATCGGTAAAAATTACAATTGTTATACCGGTAATTTTACCGGTATCATAATTGTAATTTTTACCGGTACTAATACCATTAGATAACGTTAACTGACTGACGGGTATCGTTATAAATATCGTTACTTTTTTAACGTTATCATAACGGTAATTGGTAACGTTACCAAAAAAGTAACGGTAATTCGGTCCCTGTGTGTGGCGTCGAAGTGATTCAAAAGTATGTGATTGTAAATTATACCAAACATTTACTACTCAGCTGCCATAATATTCGTGATCAGTTTTGAGTCGTATTGAATTTCTGATTTCGATCATCTACTTTTGCTGTTGACTGTACACCTATTATGCTTTATATCTAAAAAGTTACTTAAGAACATTTTCGAAATGTCTTATTTATAAAAAGATAACTGGAAATCTCTGTTTCTTAAAATTGGTCTAATTTGGCTGTAACACTATTTTTCGAAAATGTTCTTAAGACTGCACCGAGCGCACAGTGGCGCCCTCATCGTTTGTTTGGTTATTTCTTTTATTTTAGAATGAAAATGCAGAAAATAAGCACTATAAGTTGTGCTCCACAAGATTATACGTTAATATTGCAGCCTTAACTAGCTTTTTAGACCATTGTGTCCTGCTTATGCGTATGAAGTTTCGTTAAAATCGCTTCATTCATTTAACAAGGGCTTGAAAGTTTTTATGAAATGCCGTACGGCGTAAACGCAAACGTAAATTGACAATCAAAAACCATGTTATGTTGATCGATATTGCTATAGACGACATCACTTATCACTTTAGATACGAAAAAAACAGTTCTAAGGTCATTGAAAGTCATAAGAAACATTAGCAGCGCCCCGCGGTTTCACCCGCATAAGTGTCGATCCCGTGGGAATATCGGGATAACAATTATCCTATGTCCTTCCCCGGGATGCAATCTATCTCTCTGCCAAATTTTATCGAAATCCATTCAGTGGTTTAGGCGTGAAAAGGTCAGACAGACAGAGTTACTTTCGAATATAAAATAGGCATTAGTATGGATAAATACAAAAAACTTACCCTCTCCTACTTCATTGCAATGATAATTTGAAAATAAACTAATTAACAATAATAACATCGCGTTTTGTTAATAACTGTCATTCATTTTGTGTCTGTCAACTAATTTTGAAAAGGTCCACATCTTTTGTACCTAACAAATTAAAAAATACCAATAAGAATGAATTATTATTTTGAACGTTTTTTTTTATAGAAACTATTGTCTATGTATAGGTGCAGCAAATATTAAAAAAAAACAGCAAATTGTTCATGATGGTGTTGACGATATTAAAAAACTGCACTCTGCTACGATATTCACAAGTTATTTATACATATGTTTTTTTCTGTAAAATAATCACGTTGAGTGGTTTCGTGTTGTAAATTCACAATATATGACTGTATACTTTTACACAAATACCTATTTATTGAACCGCGTGCTCCGTTATTTTAAAAGCCAAACGTATTTTATTTTAAAAAGGTACTTTGAATATCGAGTTTTGTGTAAAAAGTAGTTACTATTTATACAAATATAATACCGACTAGTTTACTTTGTTCGATTTTTTGTGTTAACGCGATAACCTCTGGAACTGCCAGTCGGATTAAAACAAATCTTATTGCATTTGATAGCCCAATTCTTGAGGAAGGTAAAGGCTATGTAACATCACGCTACGACCCTTAGGAGACGAGCAAAAAGAAAATAAGGCTGAAAAAACGCCAAGCGAAAACGAAGAAAATAATATCGCGGCAGGAGATGCGATGCGACGCAGTGGACCCGAGGGAGTTTTATAAAAATGTGGCAGTCATTTTAGTATTTGTGACTCCACAGGAACGAAGTCGCGGAAAGAAGCTAGTTATCAATAAAAATGTAGTTTTTATAATATTTTTATTGAATCTTTAAACATGTAATATAATAATAATAAAAATATAGTCGATATTTGAGTCTGTTTGTGTGACCAAAATTCCGCTGCGCAGTTTGAAAGAACCGTTGTTCTTTCAAACTACCTACGCAGCGGAATTTAAAGCGGTTTTCATCATCATTTAGAGAATTTGTTCCGGAAGATCTAGATGCATGATACATTAATGTTAAGGGGCTCACAGGACCTAAACACAAAAAAACGCAAGTTTTAGAAACAATAAAAGTATATGATCGACTACGGTAAACAAAATTAGAAAAATATATGATATTCTTCAGGATAATGCTAGGTAGATAGTGTGTTGAATACATAATACAACTAATTTGATATGATAGAAAAAAATCATGAAGATTCCTCTAAAAACTTTCTTTTTACAATAAAAACCATATACTAATATACTTAGTAATCATTCTGATTTTTTGTTAGATTTATTCTACAAGCAACATACTAAAATACTTGTGTTTCCATTTTTTAGTCCAAACAATAGATTTTTTGTAATTAAATAATTGCTTCATAATTTGCAATAAATTACCAGGGTTGTGTCATCGCGCTTCTCTTTCTTTTCTATGCAGTCCGACAGTGACCGCGCTTTTGGGTCATGTAAGCCCCTTAAACTTACTCATAATATAGAAATGAAGTCGTTATAAAAAAAAATTATACGCGTCGACTTGAGAACCTCCTCCGTTTTTTTGTCGGTTTAAAACCGTTCGAAGCAGGGTCGTGTCGCTAGTCGCTAGTTGGCTATAATAAAAATAGTCGCATGTGCAATGTTACAAGTTTTATGATTCGATAAAAATGCTAGTATTTTTATATTAAAATGAAAGTGTGTACTTGTTTTCTGCTGTTCGGGATATTTGGTAGTTATTTTGTGTTTATTTCAAGTCTTTTTTTAACTGAGTCTGTGCCGAAGAGTTTACGAACTCTCTTCTCGGGTGTAACTAAATAAATTTTAAGTAATATAGTAATCGTCCATTCAAAAGAAGTGATCCAAAAGTATTCTAAGTAGTAGTACTTCGACGCCACACAGTTCTGACGCGAACTCCGTTCATTAGTATTGAATTTCTGATTTTGATCATCTACTTTTGCTGTTGACTGTACCTACTCATAACATGTGAACTTTGCGGAACATCATTATGCAGATCAAATTCATGCTTAGCTTAGACGGAATATTTTATAATATAAGTATAAAGGAAAATCTTAAACCTTATTTAAACTGTTCCCAAGCTTTCCTCAAACACATCATTTTGTTGAATTTTTTTAACAAAAATATCTAGCTTCTTTTTAGTCCGTTCGAAATATCTAAAAATACTTTTATGATAAATTACGTTTTGAATTATCTTTCAGGTTACACACATTCCTCCGCATCTAACACACCAAAATCAAATCAGAGGAGTGTCAACCTAGCATTAGAAACTGTTCTAGAATTCAATAATAAAGACAAAGAAGCCGACTTAAAGTTCTTAAACAATATACAGCATTTCATATCAAAAGTTAAAAAAGTTATTGATGAAAATAGCAATGGTCACAATTTACGGCGTAACTTCAAAGCGCCGAGGGTTAAAACCTTCACAAGATTCATTGAGGACGTAATTCATATACTCAACACTTATGAAGTTACCGCATTTGCAGAATTCTTTGACATACTAGACGAAGAACTCAGAAATTATCACTACAGAGGCTGCAGATTTGATGAATTGACGGAGAATTATGAAATCAGAAAGCTAATTGCCGCAAAATTAGATTCGATTAAAGGCAAACCAGCCTCTATTGCGAAAAAATACATCAATGCACTTTCGGATATGTTAGAAGATGAAAACTATGACAGGAATGTCAAAGAATTCGTGGATTATATCAATTCTTTGTATACACAGGAGGCTGAAGAGGATTTTCAAAAAGTCATAACTGATCTGGAGGCTTATGGCAGGTCGAAATCTAAAAGTTCTAACAATAATTTGGGTAAGATTATTAAAAACGGGGTCCGGTCCATTATTTTTGATCACTATACAAACCTAAATACTACTGTCAGACGAAACGTCAAAGAAAAAATAGAAACATTTTGGAAACAATTAGAAAAAAGTCCTCCATCAAGTGGTAACATGCCAAAAGTCAAACCTTATTACATATTTAGAAATAATGCCAAGAACTCTGAAATAAATGAAGTTAAGGAGTCCGAACCTGGTTTAAAAAAAGATCTTATGAATCTCGCCAGTGAAAAGGCAAATAAAAAAATAGAAGTCATTAAAAGATATGAAAATAATATAGAAAAGAACGATATAAAACAGTCTGAATATAAAAAAGCGAAAATGAAGCGAGATGACGTGAAAAATGAAAAAAAACGACCTAAACATAGTAGAAAAGGTACCGTCAGCCAACCTCTTGATACTCAAAAGAAAGATACAAGACTAAGTTCTCAGCATATCTATCCTATGGACCAACAAAGGAATAAGAACGAACACCAAGAACACTCAAATACAGATAGTTCATCTGGCGAATCATTCAGCTCCAAAGAGTTTTATCAAGAGCCTCAGCATTATACAACGCAATACACGGCTATAATCCCAAAAAAAAAATCCCGGAAACCACCAACGAATGTATCAAAGAAATCAGAGAAAATCGAAGCTCTCAATGTAATGACGACGAGAATGCCTAACAACAATACAGTTAAAAATATATGGATCGAAGAGTCAACGGGAAGACTACCGAAAGCCGTCCTCGATAAATTGGCAGCCAAGCCCAGCAGACATTCGTTAAACAAGTATGGTCCTAGGCATAAGAAGAAGTACGATAAGAACCAAAAAAAGTGGCATGGGAAAATTTATGAACCGAAATATGTCAAGATGTATGAAAAAAACCATGACAAGAAACACGACAAGACTCGAATGACGAGGCATAGGTCGAAGGACGACACAAAATATGAATCAAGGCAAAAACAGAAATCGAAGCGAGATAAAAAACACAAAAATGTCAAGACCTCAGAGCCCAACAACCCATTTATATTAGTGCATAATAGGGATTTCTTCAGGCAAAATTATGTTCGAACTACAGACTCGGTTTTTAATATGGAAGTACATCAATACAAAAAAAGTATGAGTCCGTTAAGAGTTGAGTTAAAGTAAGATTTTGATTTAATATAATGAGAAATCACTTAATAAAATTATGTTCAACCAGTTTGACCTTTTAACAATTCCTTGGATCTAAGAATCAGTTGTCAGACATGTCGTAACATCATCGTTGTATTTAAGAAATTATAAATGAAATACATCAACCCTTATTTATGCAAGTCTTCGTATTCAAACACTAAAACTGTTACATAACATTACAATAACGTTGCTTTATTAATTCCAGACAAAACAAACGAAGGACAACAGCTTCCACAACAGCGAAGAAGTTTCTGGAAGTCTTAGATGTACTGATACCTTCAAAATCTGGTAAAACAATAAAATCTCCACGAGCTAGGAGAACTGCAGCCCCAACTAATGCATACTCTAAAAGGAACAAAATAGTACCCTGGAAAAGTGCAGATCACTCGTCATCGTCCAGTGAAGATATGACCGTAGACAAATTTGAAATAAAAGAAGTTAAAAGACGTCATGGACAAAAAAGAAAATCTTCCAGCTTAGAAAAAGACCCATATGTCATTCAAAGAATAAACAATCTTGAAAGACAGATAAATGAAGTTAAAAGTAGATTTGGTATGGATGTGGTGAAAACAAGACAAGTTAAGTATAATGATGTGGAGAAAGATAACAAAGAAAAACATAGACAGTCCAAAACTAGGTTTAAATCAGATGTAAACATGATCCCCAGTGATTTTAAGGATAAGACAGACAAATCAAAAATGTCAGGAACTGCAGATAACAAAACGGTGCGTAAAATTGAGTACAAGAACGTTACAGGCGAAAATTCTACACACAAAGAAATAGAAAATGACTTGGAAAAAAATAAAAAGTCTGAAACTAGGTTTAGATCAGATGTAAACACGATCCCCAATGATTTTAAGGATAAGACAGACAAATCAAAAATTTCAGGAACTGCAGATAACAAAACGGTGCGTAAAATTGAGTACAAGAACGTTAAAGGCGAAAATTCTACAAATAAAGAAATAGAAAATGACTTGGAAAAAAGTAAAAAGTCTGAAACTAGGTTAGGATCAGATGTAAACACGATCCCCAATGATTTTAAGGATAAGACAGACAAATCAAAAATTTCAGGAACTGCAGATAACAAAACGGTGCGTATAATTGAGTACAAGAACGTTAAAGGCGAAAATTCTACAAACAAAGAAATAGAAAATGACTTGGAAAAAAATAAAAAGTCTAAACCTAGGTTTAGATCGTCTATGAACATGATCTCCAATTATTCTAAGGATGGCACAGACAAAACTGAGGTGATACAAATAGAAGATAACAAAGTGGACGTTAAAGACATAGATTTTGAAAATAAAGAAGAAATAATTAATAACGATCACAAAACCATGGAGGTTACTAAACAGCAAGTAATCCTTAAAGAAGACAAGAACACAGAAACCGGTCGCATTAACAGTGTTGAAGTAACTCCTAAAGCAAAAGACAAAGGAATTAAAGTAGTGATGAATGACCATGATGCCGATGATGCATCGAACGAAACAGGAACTCAGAACAGGAAAATAGACGCATTTAGTACTTCAACGAAGGCTACAGAATCTACCACTAAAACTACAATGACTGTTCAACCTACTGTGGCAGTAACCACTCCTTCCACGCTGAAATTATCAACTATATTTGTACCTATACCAGTTGCTACAACCCTTATGTTAGCAGACGTTTCGCAAAAGGCTGAATTCAATGCGACTGTCGATGAAAGTAAAAACCAAATAACCAACAACACATCACAGGCTCCAGACGTTAGTAAAACCACTCTAAATGTCACTAAGGGAATAAATAAATATACATATGGGACGAATTTTCAAAGCGATGTTGGTTTCATGGCGTCATATTATTAACAAGAATAATTATTCCTATGAACTCTCTGTGTTTGTTAATTCCTATCCAGCTTGTCCCTTGCTGTCCTCCTCCCGGAGACCATAACGTGTGTCAGTCAGTTCATTAGGTTTTTGCTCTGGCTGGAGGCCTGATTAAGTGATTGTGGCATTTCAGGAAAGTACGGTAAGGCAGCCGATTTTTTTTTTAATATTTTTTTTTGCTGAATGGGCCCGCCCACTCTTGACCTCGATCACGCGTGATGGAAAGCGATGGATGAAGTCTATTAATGACGGAACGAGCGCGCCCAGAAGATGCCCAAGGCACTGGAACTCCCACGCATCGACGAAACACAGCAGGCTACTTGACGCCGGACCAAACCTGATCGATCGACCTGTGCGGCTGTTATAATTTAACCACGGGTCCCTCAAGCCAAGGCCTAAAATACCAATGTCTAGCATCATTATGTCGATTTTATACATCATATAAAATTCAAAGTCCTGACTGACTGATATATCAACGCACAGCCTAAACCGATGGTCCTAGAGACAAAATTTGGAGGGTGTGTTGTATGTTCTTTGTGACGAGTAGGTATCCACTAAGAAAGGGGATTTTCGAAATTTCACCCCTAAGAGGGTGAATGGGGGGAGGGTGAAATTTCACGCGGACGAAGTCACGGGCTGAAGTTAGTTAAAAATAAATTATTGATATCGCTTTAATATGTTTACGGCTTTAATATGTTACAGGCGCCGTCGGTTGAGACTGGTCATCTCTTAACTGCCAAGGCTTATTTTTAATCTTATGTCTTGAATTGTTTCTTCATTTCTGTCTTTTTTACATTGTTCTCACTTAAAGAAGCAACAAGAATAATGTACCCAGGATTTCGTAATATCTTGATTTAAAAGAGTGTCCATGGAGTTTCTTGCCCGTTCTTCTCCATAGAGATCTACGCTTTGGAATGGGCAACTAGCTTCAACTTTCTCACTAACTGACAGACTATTTAATTTTGACAATTCAAAAGTGCCTGTACAAGGTTTAATTGAAATAAATGTTTTGAGTTTGAGTTTTTACTTGAAGTTCCAACATTTTGAGGATGACTTGAACAATATTATTGAGGAATCTTATTTCGCTTATTAATATATGGGTATGGGTGGGCTTATATGGGTTAGGAATAGGAAGCATCGGATGTTCGTGCACCGCACTTGCATTATCTGGCATTTAAAACAACAAAGATATAATAATTATCGTGAATATATCATTTTATTATTTAAAATACTTATAACTATTTACAAATAGAAAAATAAACAACACGTCATCGTGTTGTTCGTGTGTCGAATACAGTTTTTTTTTGTTATTTCTTGGCCAATTTACGTGATTATTTTAAAGAGGTATGAGGAACAGGGTGTAAAGTTCACTCATCCTCCATAGAAGAGGGAGGACCCTCCGACCAGACGGGTGTTGTGTCTGGCGGGCAACTGCCCGATGATTTATGTCAGGCCGTTATATATATGCTAGTTGCGCGGTAAACTCTGCTTGCGAGATGCAGGATTTGGCGTGACGTCAATATGACGCGTAGTACGCATGTGGCGTTGTAGATACTGCTACAATTTCTTTATTAGTAGAGGAACCCTTCAAGGCGGGTCCATAATTAATAGCGGACTGTTGTGTACCTTGTGCCACGGTTCACCGTTGTCCTTTCTAGTTAACGAGATTAACGTTGATATTATAAAATGGCGCCGATTCCCTTGTCCACAAACTAAACTAAATTTAAGTTCAGTACATCTTTTTCTTTCTATTTCATTAAGAAAAGTACAGAAGATAAATATTAGTTTAGTCCTGTCAAATTAGTCAGCGCCTGGCGTAAATTGACGTATTTTTAGTAGCCAATTTTTTAATCTCGTCTAAAGTTGTCTTATGGAGTATCTTAATTTCTGAATTCGTCGTCATTTGTCGTCTCACCGTCATCGTTTCGTTGTCATTGCTGCAATAAGTTATGTTAGGTCCGTATCTATATCTATGTATCGTTTTCCCTCTCTTTTCATCTTGTGTGAATGATGATGCCGCTTTCTCTTCCTTTCGCTTGGCGACAGTGAGGTGTCGATGTGAGATTCTGTTTGTGTCACGATCTCTTTCTTAGTCGAAAGTTTTGCGTCTGTGAAAATAAACAACAGAATTTAAATAGTCTTTATTATATTATTATTAACTAGTCACAAGCACTCTTTAGTGATGGGAAAATCTAATCGGTTCAAAGACGGCCAGCAGCGGTGCAGGTGCTATTCAGTAAAAATCTCACCGTGAAAACTTAGGTGAAGTGAGCGTGGAGTGAGCTGTCAATAGTGTCAATTCCTAGCAAAAACAAACTCACTTCACCTAAGTTTTCACGGTGAGATTTTTACAGAATCGACCGGCTAGTACTCAGCACTGAGCGTGAAAGTGGCGGCTTACAATTTCTGTACGTAAGCTGGTGCGATTTTTGGCATGCGAAGTAGTTGCTCTTGCGTTATCTAGGTGTACCTACTGTGGTTTTAGAAGAGCTCTTTGTGAAGGAGCTCGTCCGGGGAAGTATCCCCGTACGAGCTCCACCTCCTATACACCATACTTATTCTGTCGCCAAGCGGTGCTATTTTCCGATTTAAAGGGTCATCATCTGCCTAGCCTGGTCGACTTCCAGTCGTTAGACTGGAAGTCGACCAGGATGCAGCTGACTACCAGTATTTTATATGGAGTGACTGCCTATCTGACCGCCACAACCCAGTTACTGGGTAATACGATACCTCTGGGTAAGAGCGGTTGTCAGATTGTCGGGCTTCTGACTACCCGTAACGACTGTCAAAGATCTACGAATGACAGCTGGGACCAACGGCTTAAAGTGCTTTCCGAGACACGGAGGGGTCTTGGTATGTAAACACGGTCACCCATACACGGACCAACCGCGGCAAGCGTAGCTTAACCTGATAGATCGACCCGTGCGGCTGTTATTACTTAGCCGGTTTAAATGGTGTGGACGCCAATGTAATTACAGACACAGGAGATATTTCAGCTTTGTATGAATAGCAATACATCAGGGGCCCCAACTCCCAAGTCTGCTATTTTTATAAATTCGTCATTCCAACACGATCCGATTGTCATTTTGCTAAAAGTTCGTAATCTGCTAAATTCATAATGTTCGATCATTGGTCGGTCAATGGCACAGAACTTATACGATACTCGTAACGAATTAAAAGCAATGACTGCACAATGACGTTCTAATGGTAGGTCACTGATCAAAGGAACTGTCAAAATTTTAGCAGATTACCGCCTAAGTCAGTCATTCATTTGTCATTATGTACGAGATTACCATTCTATGCCATTTCTTTCAATGGAGTGTCAGTGGTTGACCATTGCAAAGTCATAATGACGCCATTATATTAGTAGATTACCAAACTTGTCAAAAATTATGACATCGATCATTCTGACACTATTGTATAGCAGACTTGAGGCCCTAGTATTGCAGAAAGATGGCGGAAGATCTCTTACCATCAGGAGAGCCATTAGCTTGTTTAACATCACCATCTTGCAGAAGGGGTTCTTCATTGAATCCAGTTGAAGATAATCGCGTTTTAAGTAATAAGTTCACCGAGTCTACCAGCTCCTGACGTTGTTGAGTGTCTTTGAGACGTCGATAGGGTCTCAGGAAGTTATGTATGAGACTATTGCAGAGCCAATAGCCTGTTAATGACACTGAAAGAAAAACACCAATTCGTTTATTATATACTAGCATCCGCTCGCGGCTTCTCCCGCGAGGTGTGTCGATTAAAACTATCCTATGTCCTTCCCCGGGATGCAATCTATCTCTCTGCCAAATTTTATCGAAATCCGTTCAGTGGTTTAGGCGTGAAAAGGTAACATACAGAAAGATAGACCAGTGTTACTTTCGAATTTATAATATTAGTATGGATGATGGTCTACGTACCGTTAGGATACGCCGCGAACTCCTTCAGGGCATCAAACAGGAGTCTTCCTTCGTCGTCGTCATACAACATGTCAGCATACTCCAGGATTGTGTTCACTTCTACTGACAGCTCCTCATGTCGCTGACTGAGCATGTGATGCAAATTAGCTGCGTGATCTGGTGGAAGCAAAACTCATATAACTGGCTGCATGTAAAAGCTAGTACCTATTTGGAATAGCATATCATAATCACCACGCTATTATGTAGATAGTTTCCGAATGAGTAGGCAGATGTAAATAGTACCTACCTAAGTACATCTGTTTGGTGAGCGGTATTGTCCGAAAGGGTTACCGCTGGCCCGGAACATAAAGGGCTAAGGAAAGAACACGGGTGGGTTTTAGTCAGTAAGAGTCTGACACTCCCTTCTGCTCTATCCAGAGCGAGAGGGGGTCAAATGATGATTTCCCAACCACCAAAAAAAGGGGATAAAATTATGACTTACTCTGAATGACATCTATTTTCAGTTTCTTGAGCAATCTAGCGGCCTTCGTAGTGACATCTATGAGCGGCTTGCCGAACCAGTGCAGCTGACCATTTCGGTATAAGCTGAAACAAATTAAACTGTGATAGCAACACCACTACACGAAACATTATGACATTATGCCCCGCGGTTTCGCCCGCATAAGTTTTCCGTGGGAATATCTTATGTCCTTTCCCGGGACTCAAACTATCTTTATACCCAATTTCATCTAAATCGGTTCAGCGGTTTAGGCGTGAAGAGGTAACAGACAGACAGACACACTTTCGCATTTATAATAAGTATGGATAAATGATATTAATTTCTGTTAAATTGTTTTCAAAACAAACTTTACGTTACAAAAATAATAATTTTGAAGGTAAGCGGTCAGAACCGTCGTTTAAAGACATCTGTAACACCAGAGGCACTGCCATGCGATGCGTTACCATATCTAAATTTATAAAATTTAAAGTCCAGGGCCTCAGAATGGCCTCAGGTGTCAGAATGGTCTATCATTGATTTCATAATTGTTGATTTTGACAAGTTTGGTAATCTACTAATATATTGGCGTCATTATGACTTTCCAATTGTCAACCACTGACACTCCATTGAAAGAAATGGCATAGAATGGTAATCTCGTACATAATGACAAATGAATTACTGACTTAGGCGGTAATCTGCTAAAATTTTGACAGTTCCTTTGATCAATGACCTACCTACCATTAGAACGTCATTGTGCAGTCATTGTTTTTAATTCGTTACGAGTATCGTATAATGTTCTGAGCCATTGACCGACGAATGATCGACCATTATGAATTTAGCAGATTACGAACTTTTAGCAAAATGACAATGGGATCGTGTTGGAATGAAGAATTTATAAAATTCGCAGACTTGGGCCCCTGACTGACTGATATTATCAACGCACAGCCTAAACCGCTAGTCCTAGAGACATGAAATTTGGAGGGCGTATTCTTTGTGAAGAGTAGGTATCCACTAAAAAAGGGTTTTTCGAAATTGCACCCCTAAGAAGGTGGATGGGGGAACGGTGAAATTTCACGCGGACGAGGTCGCGGGCAGAAGCTAGTGAGAGATAAAGCTAAACTGTCTCATATATATCTGTAATTTCAAAGGCACCTGTTCACTGTTGCTTGCTACTTCTTAAATTCACTTCATCATCATCATTTCAGCCGAAAGACGTCCTCTGCTGGACATAGGCCTCCCCCAAGCACCTCCACTTCGACCGGTTCTGCGCTTCTCGCATCCAACGGGTTCCTGCGGCCTTCACAAGATCATCGGACCACCTTGTGGGAGGCCTTCCACGTCTTCCGGTACGCGGTTGCCACTCCAGAACCTTTCGGCCCCATCGGCCATCTGTTCTGCGAGCAATGTGCCCTGCCCACTGCCACTTAAGTTTGACAATTCTTCGGGCTATGTCGGTTACCTTGGTTCTCCCGCGTATCTCCTCATTCCTGATTCGATCACGCAGGGAAACTCCAAGCATAGGCTTTAAGCCTTCTTAAGGCCCATAAATTCACTTAATTAATATCAAATATTACCTGATCTAGCTAAGTATATATAGTATACTGCACTGGGCCCGCGTGGTGGATTACGGCCCACTCCCTCTCACAGAGAGGAGGCCTGTGTCCCAGCAGTGAGAACATTATAATTATGCTGATTATGTATTTAACTTAGATATAGCACAGAAATAGCGATGTTATGACAATACATCAGTAGATTGCAGTCACGCGAAGCTAGGACGGGTCACTAGTTAACGAATTAAATGACAGATACCCGGATATAAGCTCGTCTGTATGCTTGACCACATCACGAACCGCTTTCCTCTCCTTCGTAGCTATGAGTCGAGACAGCTCTATCAGAAAGACCATCATATATCCTTCTTGTAGTGCTTCTATCATTTCGAAGTAAGATTGCGGAACCACTGGTACTTCTATCATTTCGAAGTAAGATTGCGGAACCGCTGTTACTAGAAAAAAAACAGTAATCAACTATTAAAGACAGTTTTAGGTCCTAAAAAAATTGGTCCTTCAAACACGGTAGTTGGTTAAGGTTTGCTTCAGATATAAGAAACTTTCGCTTGACACATTTTTGTTCAAAACTCTATACGTGTATGTTTCAGTGTCGTTAAACTTGTTGAAGACTCGAAAAGGGCAATAATTGTGCGTAAAACTGATGAAGTCGGTTTGTGGGTAGTTCTTCGAAATTTGATTCTTTGACTGATCCATATGGCCAAAATTTAATTTCACTTTCAGCTCTGTAACACATGTTCATATGAAAATAGGTATACCAAATAACATATATTTGAATGAGGGACTCGTTTTTATAAAGTAGTTTTCAAGATATTAATTTTGTGCCCAGATGAATCAGAATGTGTTACATATTAATCAGAAACAGAGAGAAAAAGTAATAAATACACCGTTAGTTATGAATGTAAATTCTAAACAATAATTATTAATTCTTAAATAGGACTAAGACATATCAAAAGTATCATATTTAGAACAAGATTATACTCCTGTCATTTTTTTATTATTCAAAAGGTTATAGCTAAGTAAATAAGATTAAAATACTGACTTGTACACGGTCAAAAATTGGACAAGGAGAATTATGCAACAAAAGCGCTCCTATCGTGCTGGAGAGGGGAAAAACTAATTTATTTTATTATTCATATGGGGTTTTCACCATACGAATCAGGCACAGATGAATCAGGATTTTGCCTACAATCATGCATAACTCATCGTACATACAGACTTCATTATTTTCATTTTTCAACACGAATCTATAACCCAAAAGCATCACACGAAACACAGATTGAAGTTTTAAAACAATAAAATAAATTTTATAAAGTAGGCATTGTAATCAGGATGCCACCTGAACCAAACACAGATGAATCAGGTATTTTCCTTCGTAACACCGGATCTAAGCCAACCAGCCGCACGTCCACCTTCTAGGTCGTCCGTTGCACGACTGGCTTCCCCCCGCGCTGGAAGCCAGACTCTCATTATTATTACCCGACCAAGTACGGTCAAGCGCAGCTTACGCCACATTAATCAGTATTATACGCCGGACACTTCTTTTTTAATTATTTATAAACAGACTAACGTAGTTATAACTAATACACATTTTTTTTGTAAGAGGACAATTAATTTCCTTTCGATATAATTATAATTTATATTGATGTATCAAAGGGAAAATGCGACATCGACCATTTTGTTCCGGAAAATGGCAAACGGACGCGCTATATGAATCAGAAGAACGACCTTCAAATATTTTTATTTTGTACCTAGACAGCAATTATTAAAAAAAAATCATTTGTCCCAGTAAGGGTTAAAGCTAAACTGTACAAAAAAAAATATTACATGCCGTTTTTTTAGTTGGTTACAGAAATATACCCACAGACATCGAAAATTTTGTCCCTGAAGAATTACCCTTGTCCTTCCTTATTACATACAAGTCATAAAAATTATCTAGTAAAACGTACGTACGGTTAGGAGACTCCTTGATAGTAGTCAGTGTCGTCGGGACCGTCTGATCCGATTGCCACCAATCCTTTTTCGGTATCGTCGCCGGTCTGGCAAGCATCTTCACGATCCTTAAAACACTACTTATATTCTTCTGTGGAGTTGTCTTCTTGTTATCATCATCAATGTTTCTAGCATCATCTTTGGCTGCCATCGACACGTTAAGAAAATCAGTTATCCAGCTTTGCATGGTAGCAGTTGTAAGCGTCTGTGTATTTTTGGTACGTTTCTGTGTCGTAGAATCTTTAGTCTGACAGAAAGAAATAAAGAAAAATATTTAATTTTCCGACAGACAAAGCACAGCCTCAACTATTGGGTGTATATATGCATGAAATTTTGCGCAAGAGTTCCTTATAAATCGAAAGTAGTGAGTGCTAAGGAAGATTTTTTGTAAATTCATAGGGGTTTATTAATGGAATTTTGTCATTTTTGCCGATTGGAAAACCCGACTTGTATAATAATTATGATAAAAGAAAATTACTGACTTACAGGATTGTACAATGACGCTTCGTATTTAAACTCTGAGTCTCTTGCCTCGTTACTCTTAAGCACTGTGATCTCCTCACGTAGAACAGCTCGTGTCGGGTCTTCGAAGACGCTGTTCATCAACTTGCTGGTTGCATCTTGAGTTGACGTTGGAATCCGTCTGAATGCTTCTGGAAACCCCTCAGAGACATAGAAATAGTTAGTTGTTCGGGTAACAAAGTATGCACGCTTATAGCTCAAAATATTACCCACAACTAGGACTTAGTATGATACTCTACTGTTTAACTTTTTTTTTTCAAACGTAAGTATCTTATCTAGCAACGTTTATAAATAAAGGGGTAAATTATGAAAAGCTTTTGATTAGTTGTTGCGGATTTTTACTATATAAATATATCCTTCAGTCCGATGTTAGGTATATAATCTAAGAAATATTCAAAATTTATTCCGATTAATTGACACATGCATACACATTCACCGTACAGTCACGAGCACCAATATGTCAACACTTCGCAACTTTAAATTGTATTTTTTTCACGAAATAACGAATGCAACGTTGAAATACGACACTTTACATATACCTATGGGTTCGAAAATACTATGTTCCTACTAATATAAAATTTCATTAAAAAATAAAGGAGAAAATCGACTTTGAATAAAGCCAAGTGTATACATACTTTTGCTCGTGACTGTACGCACTAAGATTCAGATAATAGCAGGCAAGCCTATTACCTTTAACCAGGCATAAATCGAGGATCTGGCGATCTCAGAAACTCCTGATAGAAAACACAATACCACTTTGTCAGAAAATGAAATGGGAATCGAACCTAAGACCTCACATTCACAGCAGTTGCGCCAGCAACTACTAAACCAACGAAGCAGTTTTTATAAGTATCAATTCTTACTTGTGTAATCATAATTAAAAACTTGACTGCTCATCGGCACCACGGTGGTCGGTGTAATACTACGTACGGCTGCATCCGAAGATATCTCCTGCTGCCATTTCTTCAAGTGTTCTCCTTCTGGATCCAAAGTAAAAGGATAATAATCAAGGCTCGGAGAGGTCGAAGAAGGGACCCAGTCTGGAACGTATCCCGGCGGGTATTTAGGAGGAGTTGGAGGAGTCGAGAAACTCGGATATGTAAATTCAGGATGGTCCACTTCAGGTAAAATAAAAGATGGTTCTTTGGGCGGTGGTCCTGTGGGACTTGGAATATATGCTGACCGAACTGAGTACGGATATATCGTTGGATATCTTGAGGGGAAGTTTGGATAAGGTGATATAACAGGGTACTGTATATGCCGAGGTCCAGGACGTGAAGGTGTTACTACCGTGTGGTTCTCAATTTCGAACGGATATGAAGGCCGAGTCGTGTTAGGAAATGGATAAAACGTTTCTAGCTCCTGATAGATAGAAGTCGATGGTTCTAGAGGGAAATTTGGAGAGTAATCTGTAATCCATCCGATTGGAGTTGGAGTCGGTTTCCACCAGAACTCTGTGATCCTGTAGTCCATGAACACGTGTTTGTCGTTTACTGGAAATAATAATGACTTGCTGAATGAATATTTGGTTGGAGCGGAAAATATCGGAAAAGAGGAGATATTATAATGTACAGAAAAAAATAGTGTATGCGTCTGTGTACAGCTGGAAATAGCGTTCTGAGTAATCAGCCGAAAGACGTCTACTGCTGGACATAGGCCTCCCCAAAGCACCTCCACTTCGACCGGTTCTGTGTGTTCGGTTCGGAGTAATGATTCTCTTTAATTTTATTTGTTTCATTTCAAGACAGATTGATAGGACAAACTTTGTTGTAATTAATTTTACATACAAACTGCAGTCTAATAGCCAATAGCGGATCACCAGAAAACCTTTGCAAGGACAAGAAGACTTTATAAATAAAGGAGTAGTCTATAGTGTAGCTTAAGCACAATCAACATATAATGTTCCCACTGCTGGGACACAGGCCTCCTCTGTGGAAGAGGGAGTGGGCCACAGTCAACCACACCGGCGGCCCAGTGCGGGTTGGTGGACATCACATGACTTCGAATATTTGTCTATGGTGTACTGCATTATATCAAGAAGTGGCTTTGGGTTTTTCAAATCTTGTTTATAAAACTAATACATACCTTTCCCTTGCCCACAATGAAGTAAATCATAATGAAAAAATATACTTAAAGATAACAATAGCATAGTGTTTTGTCTCTTTAAAATGTATTCCTATCTAAATGTTGTACGGCCATATTATGTATGGTTGATTTATAGTGTTCAGTAGTTATAGAAATTATATTTTATGTAGCCAGCACATGTCATGTCCGCGCACCACCAATAGCATTGCTTTAGTTTTTCAAATATTTCACAAATTTTGTAATAATTTTGCACAAACTACAAATTGTTTTTTGTCCACCTTGCACAGTTATTAAACCACAATTTTTATCTAGTACTTAGTATTTTTAGATCAAAGTTTTAAAATTAAACACATGTTAGGCCACGCGGAGTCTGACCGTATAGATCTATCTTTTTTTTTTTAAACAAACACGTTTCGATATCTTTATAGAAAGGTACTCGCAAATATCTTTAACCTTGTTAAAAAGTAGTTATTATGTATTTCAGTTTTATTGTCAACAAAATTGTAGTTAATATTTTTATTGGATCAGAAATAATAAAAAAAATTGAATGCGCAATGTATAACAAGTTTTATGATTCCATAAAAATGTTAGTCGTTTTATATTAAAATGAAAGTGTGTACTTGTTTTCTGTTATTCAGAATATTTGGTAGATTTATTTTATAGTTGGCTTCAAGCTTCATTTTGACTGAGTCTGTGGCAAGATACCTATACTATTCCATATCACTTTCCGTAGTTTACAAACAGACCAATTGAATAGGTGCGACAAATTAAAAAATCGAATTCAAGATGATAAAATAAAAGAGAATGACCAAAAGTCGTACCAAAAAGTCCCATGCATCAAGATCAAAATAATGTAGATGTTCATAATTTTTACGACATTACTCGTCGGGGATTTAAATTTTGAACAGGGAATTTAAAGTAAAAAAGTGTCGATATTGTTTTATTCCTTTTACATAACGTTCCGTTTCAAATGATATGATTATGACCTTGAATTTTGAAAGTGCTGTGATGTCTTTCAAAAAACATGTAAAAATATATAGGTAGGTAGGTACTTTGTCGATTCTACATTAATTAAAAATAACTAGAATAGGATATTTTTAGAGCAATAATGGCCGTTCCTGTCAAACAAAATAAAGTACCTAGATTTTAAATTATTTAGACTTTTTTGAAAATCTCCGAAACCCGGGTTTTGTTTACAAAAATAACTTTTGTAGGAGTTACCTAGATAAGTGTAATCCATAAAAAACAAAGTTTGACTTTGATGCAGCATGGTACGGGATTCCATACATCCATGAGCATTGTCCTTTAGAGCATGTCATTTAGGAAAGGGATGCACGTAAGTGCGCATAGGCACAGAAAATATATACCCTAAAGAAGGTTTTGGCAATGGCTGCGCAATGGCAACGTGCGCCCTTGCTTTCGTAGGACAGTCAAAATTTGGTAAATACCGCTAGTTCAACGCGTTGCCAACTTTCTACATGTTGTGAACTCTGCGATGAATGGAATGCTTGTCAGGCGCGCGCTAAAATTGATAGGTACCTACTAAATTTTCTTGTTTTGAAAAAAAAAAGATGCTTACTGGAATGGCGATAATTCGTGTCTACTTGAAGGGAATAACTTAGTACCTACGCACTTTAAAAGACCATAAATTACACGATTTTTTTCAAGAATTTCTTTTTGGGAAATGACAATTTATGATGATCATGTAAGTTACTGCACCTCCTATTTCGATTTGTCGCATGTTTTCAATTTCAACCTGTAATAATATAACCTTTTTAAAAAAAAAATAATATTAATGTCGTTAATAAAAATTAATAGAAATGGATTTTTTAACGCCGTTTTGATTCTTGCCAAGACTTTTGTATCCTTACAACGAAAAAAGATTACGGTATTATTTATTAAACACTTTATGGTACACCACACAATACCAACAAGAACAAACATATTTAAAACTACTGTACAATGGGTGGTTTTAGTATTCAACCTTACATAATAATTTACCTCCTGTCATACTAAAAACATTATAAATTACTAGCTATCCTATGTCCTTCTCCGGAATGCAATCGATCACTCCGCCAAATTTTATCGAAATCCGTTCAGTGGTTTTGGTTCAGTGGCTTATAATATTAGCATGGATCTTTCAGCTTACACAAACTCGATATCGCAGATCAGATCAAAAGGAGATTACAGAGTCGTCCACCTACCACAAGAGACTGTTAGAGAATATAGTAATGAACAGTACTCCGGAGATAGTAACAACTTAGACAGTGTACATAACTTTATACCAAGAGGCACAACACTTAGTAACAGAAACTCGGATAGCAGCTCTAACTCCATCAAAGATTCTCATCAAGTAAAATCAAAAAACAAAAAAGAGAGAATTGTTAGTAATGTAGAGACTTATAACGAACGATTTCAAGATGATGAAACT